>JAPQKP010000005.1:0-1403093 GCA_028974015.1 Penicillium cf. griseofulvum
CCTAAGCCCTAAGCCCTAAGCCCTAAGCCCTAAGCCCTAAGCCCTAAGCCCTAAGCCCTAAGCCCTAAGCCCTAAGCCCTAAGCCCAAAGCCCTAAGCCCTAAGCCCTAAAACCCCTAAAACCCCTAAGCTTAGTCCAATCACGAGAGGAGACAGCACCCGACTGTTGATCCTCATCCCCTTCCTACCATCATGATCTGACAAACGAATGGTTTCACATTGTTAAATTTAAAGTCGACTTTCAAAATGCACGGTAATTTACGTACAGAAAATACGCCATTCTCGGAGAGTAAATCGTAAATCACATGGTGATGAGTCCAGTAATTTATCGGAAATACATGTACAGGCCGCTACCCTCCGCGAATTAACCTCACGTGTTATCGAAATATCATACGTCACTAAGACACCAGTCACAAGATACGAGGCACCTCAATGCCCCTCACTGCTCACTTATTGATAAAGTCCACCTTCAGCACCTGGATTGTCTGTTCTCATTTACCAAATCGCACTAGTGTGGTGGGTACTCTTCTACCAACCTATTTCAACCAAGATTCATCGTCACAATGACTTCGATATTTTGTTGCCTCTCTATCAAACCGTACCGCCAACAGAAACTTGATCACGAGGAAAAATTTAAGGCATTTATGCAGTGGATTACCTCTGGGTCATTTCCAACTCTAGACCGGATCTCATTACGGGCCGACACCGTGCCATATGTACTGCAGCTTGTGAGACAGGTCAATTTTGGGCCACAAGAGTTCATTAGGTATTTCGCGCCAACGGGAACTGGCTCCGAGTTTGTGGAAATTACCGAAAACACCTTACTGGAATGGAACTTCAAAAAATTGAATTCGTATTTAACAAGTACCGGCTTTATCAAACAAGAAGTCACTGAGATCATCAAGGTATAAGAATTTCAAATGTGAAAAACACGACAAATTTTTTGAAGTCAATCTTTACCAGAAGGATCCGAGAAACTCGCATCATTGGCGGGTCAACCTCGCACGGCCATCCCGAGATATAGATCTAGCCTTCCGAACAGATGAACATGAAATTAAGGATCCATCAGTAGGGAGCAAAAACTCAGAACATCTGACCAATCAAAACCGAGGAGCAGACTCGATGCAAATACAACCTGAAACTAAAGCAAGAACACCTAAGGTCAGCCATTAAAGCTCACAGGACATAATAGATCGTTAAAAAGACTTTAGGATATCCCTCTATATGACAAATTGAACGTTTCAGCTTTGAGAAGCGTGATGAGGTTCCTACTTCCGCCGAGCCGAATATCTCTTAGGTCGAACTGTCTCTTGTCTCTACTATGCCTTGCTTGGCTCAATGAGAAGTTCTGCCTCGAGCTTGAACTTGAGCCGTCTTGGATTTCCGGGCTTACAAGTTCTAACATTACCGTATTTCTTTGTGGTTGTTTCAACTTTTCTGCCGACGATGAGGTCGAGGTAGCGGAAGTAGAAGCCTTAGTTGTACCTGCAATGGAAGCAGCCGAGCTGAACAGAGAACAAAAGACTTTAGGTCAGGACAGGTTCCGGCAAATTGTTACTAAGGTCCTTGATTCTGACAGTGAGGTTAGTTGGATATCAATGTACGGTGGCGATGTCCGGAGCGTCTTAGATTCTTTTTCCTAGGGCAGACTTTCTTGAAAAAGCCCTGCGAGAGAATAAGAAAGTGAGAGGTGACTGGAGTTATCCAGATACCACCGGGTTCCAAAGCGTCCCCGAGGAAGAGGTAACCTACCCGATTCGTTATATGATATCTACTAACTAGGGCAGTCTGATAAGGAGTCTTCGATATGGTTGAGTTCGAGTAGCCATTATTACTCACAACATGAACCTTATGATTATGGCTATGATTCTGAGCCCATGAAAGACCTCACCGCCTGCGATAAAGAGTGCGGGTACTGCGGACATTGTGACTATTAAGCACGATGGATACCCGACTGACTTGTTTGCATTTGATGTGAAAAGAGCTACGAAATTGCGCGGACGTTGAAGCAAAAATGGAGAATATTCATAAGGCATCGAAAATTGATCAGGGGAAACCCGCAATCGTTGAAATTGACAAACGTTAACAATTTGTTATGCTTGAAGCTTGGCCGTGGAGAATGCTGGAGAATTCCTTACTGTATCAAGCTACTTCCAAAGGTTGATGATTGATCGAGTAACAAAAATTGGCTACCAGTGATGTAGTGTACTTGATAAAGGAGATTGATAAGAGCCGAAGAAAGGCAAAAAAAAGTGAATCCCTGAGGTCTCGTGATCTACTATCCTTAACCTGAGCGAGGTTTAATTGGTCCGACGAGTCTCCTTCGCTTTGCTTGCTTCGTCTCGTTACACAATTTGTGCAGATATTGAATTCATTGATATATTGAAATTCCAGGACAATTATACACGACTGAAGCTACAATCGTAAATGCTTTCAAGCTTAGGAACCGACATATAGAACCAGAGAAAGAAGAATGCAGGTTCATAGCTAGCTACGCCCTGTTCTAAACTGACCGGGAAGCTGAAAATTATCCATTTTATCACAGGACAAAATATTGGAGGCTGGGGCTTTCCCCAACCACCAGCTGATTCAACAATGCCTTTCGCTTTGCCCAGACCAGACCCCAAAGAAATACACAACTCAGTGCAATAGATGGAGCAATGGATGGTCAATCAGCAAGTACCAGTCGGATATTTCCTCACCAAAAGGTTGGCTTCTTTCACGCTCAGCTCAAAGTTGATTATCCTCCCAGCTAAAAGCAAAAGGGCGGATTGTTTTGTTTGACATTGTTGTTCAGGTTGTCTATTCATCGTGTATTAAATAGGAAATATGCATATTAATTTTGTTGTGTAGATTATTTTTTCTTTGTTACTCGGTCCCATCCGCTTGCTGGTCGGAGGATATCCGCAACAATAGGGGAGCTTACCCTCTTTCTTGGCCGCCCATAATTGATTGCTACTTTACTTCTACCAGCCCAGATATACTGTACGCTCTCTACTCCTTATTACATACACGTACGCAAAATACCTATATCGATTTGCTGCCAGTTTGATATGCCACTGTGGATCCCCTTTGAAGCCAAATCAATTCCGTGATACAAGCTCAGTTTAGTTACAGTATAGATAGGTGACGTCACTTATACTGACCCTTCGCAAATCAAAGTTGGGTTCTAGACCACAACCCATTAGGCTGGGTATGGATTCGTATTTTGGTCTAGTAGTAAGTCGCGAATTGAGCATTGAACCTTTTGCCTTACAGATTCGGGCACCAAACTCCATCATACTGGTCTGTCTCCTTGGCTGTAAATCCGGAAAAGGGCGTGGCGTCGGTTCCGTATTTGAGAAGAATGAGAAAAGTGGAGATCAATACTCAACCGGCATTACTTCAGACTTTAGGGCCAGTAGAAGTTGTTGTTTCTAAATAAAATTGATCTAAGGCTTCGAAGATCGAATATTAGACTGCATTTTAAAAGACAAGAAGAACATAATTGCTCGCACCCATAGTCTCCTGCATCTACGTAAAGGCAAGGGAAAACTACCTTCAGGGAAAAAAAACCCTTGCCCGGAGACAACAAAAAACCATTTAAGCACCAAGATCTTGAAGACTTCGTTCCAGAATTTCTTGGAAATGGCGAGCTTCGTCGCGACGAAGGCTAACCTGTCTGGACTCCGCTGCCATCCGAAGCAAGTCGTCATTCTCGTAGCCGCTTACAAGGACCGGCTCAAAAACATTTGGAAGCTTGGCAATGATATGGCTTTCAATTACCTGCCGACAGACATTGTCTACGAAAGTCTTCATGGCGACCTATGATGCTGTTAGGAAGACCAAACATAGGGTAATCAGGGAGGTATACTAACTTTGTATTAGGCACTTAGATCATTTTGAGCTTCGGAGCAAGATTGCTTCATCATATCGACTGCTCTATAAACAGTCAGCTACTTACTTATATACAGGTCTGCGAGAAGGTGTTTGTCACAAATGTTACGGTGCAAGTTATCGAACGGCATATCGTTCGGGGGCTTAAGCATATATTTTCTCCAGTCACAGTATCACGGTTGAAAGATTCTGAGATCCTCAGTCTTGTCGCAGGGCCTCTATCCACCAAGGAAGAACGCGAAAGTTTGACAGATAAGGAAAGAATGCTAGATGATGGACGGGAAATATTCACAGGGCTAACGTCACGAATTTTACTTTGATATTTCATGACGAAATAGATAATCCGATATTTGATAAACCACAATTTGCAAATTTCCAAGCCGTCGACAAGTGTTGGCTTCAGCCCGTTCTCCGCCGTTATAGGCTTGAGAGTGCCTGCAAGGGACGAAGGGATGGTCAGCTCGTGATCATACTCACTGCTCCCTTGCACGCTGGTCGAGGGAGAATTAGAAATTCGAGTAGTCTTCAGGCGAGAGACAATGAAATGACTTTCCTTCTGCCGCCGCTAAATAGTCGTCCATAATTCACAGCCCTACAAGTTCAATCGTGTTCACCAGCGCTGCAAACAGTGCAACGGTGTCCCCGTCTGGACAAAAGAAAAAAGATCCACTGTCCACCATCTATTGACATCAACTTCATCACACCTTCTTGGACCAAATTCATACTATATCAGATTCAAATACTGGACGCTGCTTTACCCCGACCCACACGACGTTCCCCCATAAAGATCACGATAGCCAGTCTACCAGCCTATACCTGTCTCCGCCACTCGCGAACGAAACATTTTTAATCCGACACCCCCAAACCAACCTCGTTGTCACCCTGAAAGGCGACAAATTATGCCTCCACCCCCTCGACATCACCAACACAAATTGCCAGTGGCGGATAATTGAAACCGCGAGCGGCTGGCTTGGATTCCGAAACATTCACTCAGACACATACATTAGACATAACAATAGCTGGAGTAGTTGGAACTGGAAGTTCGTCGCGGATGTGAAGCATCATGATCTGTGGGAATATTTCACGACGAGACCTAGCTCGAATGGACGCCATGAGCTGCGTGTTAAGCATTGGTTTGGGTTTCGGGGCATGAGGGTTGGTGGGGAGGAGGGAAGGGAGCTTGTGGTCGCTGAGCACGGGGAGAAGGGTGTGGCGTGGAAGTTTATCAAGGTTGGCTAGGAGCTAGTGGAAGTGGCCTCGAGTAATCAAAACCCTGGACATGACGTATTGAGTAACGATTTGGTAGCATTTACAGATTCCATACGGGGCTTCATTTCGCGCAAACTATACCCACTTGCCGCATCACTATGTAGCCAGACTATGTTTAGCATACAGTTTAAGTTACAGGCCCGCGCTATATTCTGCATCCTTGATGTAGACGTCGGATAATCGGATGCAAGACGAGAAAATCATTTAGGGGTATTGCTGCCTCAGCTTTAAGCTGACCTCGATCATAGCTCGGTCAATGCGACTGGCCAAAACGACGCCTGCCTCCGTGATAGGAGAGTAGTCCTTGGGATTCACATGTGCAGCTTTTTCGCTCATATCATAACCCAAGCCCAATCCGCTGTGGACAATCTCAGGTATATTTTGGCCGTACCTTGGAATCGGGCTTTCGATAAAAGATGTGATGTGTTTGACTGTCGTGTCATAAAGAAAGTCGTAGTCCAACAGCTCAAGCCGTTCATCTACGTTTGTGTCTTCGAATTTTACCTTTTTTTTCAGCGCAATCTTTATTATAGGCTGAGACATAAACACGATGATAATGCGCATGTTGAAGCTGGTCTTGATATTTTTGTCCCATGCAGGTCGTTGGCCCCAGATCTGTATCGTTCTGTCGCGCGACGCCGTGAATATCTGCCCGTGCCCTCTCCCGTGCCCGAAGACGACCGAGGTGACCGATTCTATATGGCCTCGAAGCACGTAATCTAGTTCTCCTGTGTCGGCTGTCCAAATTCGGACCGTTTCGTCGTCCGAGCCCGATGCCACCTGCATACTGTCATTCGAGAACACAACCGAGTTGACCTGCTTCGTATGGCCTTCGAGCGTGTAAAGCAGGTTGCCCGTGTTGACTGCCCAGATTCGGACGGTATTGTCATGCGATCCCGATGCTATCTGCGTGCAGTCGCCCGAGAATGTAACAGAGGTGACAGGCCCGGTATGACCTATGAGATTATGATATAACCGTCCTGACTCGGCTGCCCAGATCCGGACGGTGTTTTCATAAGACCCAGATGCCACAAGCATGTCATCATTTGAGAATGCCACAGAGGTAACTGGCTCCCAGTGATTGAGTTTCTGCAGCAGCTGGCCTGTTTCAGCGTCCCAGATCCGAGCTGTCTTATCATCCGACCCCGAGACTATCCACTCCCGATAGTCTGTGAATGCAACCGAAGTGACTGCTTCCTCGTGCCCCACGATAGTCCTTATAAGGGTACCCGTTTCGTACTCCCAGATCCGGACTGTGCTGTCATGGGAGCCAGACGCAATTTGCATACTTCTGTAATTGGATGCGACAGAGGTAACCGCAGCATCGTGGCCTTCGAGTACTTCAATCAAGCTGCCATTGTCGGTTGTGCCGAATGAGTTGACTGCATTGAGAAGGGCTTGACCATTGGAGTAGCAGTAATTGTAGCCCTTCAGGATCATATCGAGGTGGAAAAAATGCCGGTAACGGAGCCATGCAAGCATGGGGGCAAAGTCTTTATCTCTCAGATCGAGTTGAAAAGTGGAGTTTTCAAAGAATTCCCTGAGGGCTACCCCATCGTTCTTTTTTTTCCACAGGTTACTCGGATCGTAATCTGATAGCAACTTTGCAAGGCCCGGAATTCTTGCCATCGTCTCCTGGTATGAGCTCGCATAGTTATTCGTCCCCACATTGGTGCCCCTCTCTACGATGATAGTTCCGATGAAATCGGCGCCATCAGCTTGATTCCACCTCCAGGCTATGGCCGTAACACGAGCTCCAGTTGCATCATGAGCTAGGAAGGCCTTGCGTGTGTTGGTCGATTTATCCGAACGTGTGTGTAGGCGCACATCTAGCTCGTGGAGGCGTAGGCCTAGGCCCAATCCCTTGTCTATAGAAAGTTCTGTGTTCTCGGAAATCTTCATTGCCCGATCGTACAATCCGCGATGACAGAACACGCCACTGAGTCTGTTGAAGTTCGACGCGGTTTTCCTAGGTTGGCCGTAGCTGTCTAGGCCGGTGCGGTAGAACTGGTAGTCGGCATCTGAACTGGTGAAGTTTATCGCACCTATTCTACCCAACAAACCCGTCCTGCAATACTTGTGTATTTGTTCTTCCCATTCATATCCCGGGGAAGTGGGTATGGGTTTTTAGTTGGTCTTAGTTGGGTAAAATAGACGATGTTGGGTTGATTCGGGTCATGTTGCGGGTCATGTTGCGGGTCATGTTGCGGGTCATGTTGCGGGTCATGTTGCGAGGCCATTTAGTCTGATCCAAGAAAGGAGTTTAGCAGTAATAAGGATTAAATGGTCCAGGTGTTGAGACTTGAGCGAAGTAGTTTGGTTGGAAGTTGTGAGGATAGATCTGTGAGAAAATGTTAGACAGTTATATAGTCTCAAAGATATTGAAGAGAGTGATCATTCTTCCATATTGTGTATATTGGGATGGGCAGTAGAAGCGGATTACTCTGCCCCTTGGTCTATAGTCACCTGCAACCAAATGCACCGCTTACCTGCAGCGAGGCGTATGCATTGCATTGCTCACCACGTATGCGGTGCTCGCCTGGAGTGACGCTCTTGTAGTCGATGAGAACAGGAGCAGGGGCCGTACCCGGGTGTATTCTGTACTTGATACATTTAAGCCTTATTTTAGACTGCCAATCAATCCCAACCACCTAGCATGCCTAAATTAGAACCAAGTTTCTCATCGCCATTAATCAAACACAAAATAACGCATGTAGTGCACGCCAGTGGCTTGATGGGGGCGGTACTTTCGATACGCGAGAGGGGTCAATGTCTTCATAGGAGTAGCGTGCTGTGTTATTCATGAGGCTGATTTTTGTGAAAGAGGACAGATTGCTACCTTGATTCCGATAGTCCGGTGTCCTTGTGTGTATCTCATGGGTTCTACTCTGCGGTTTAGGGTGGTAGCATTTTGCTGTTGATTTGTTTTTGCCTGTCTATGCTTAGAAACCAAGAGCCCCTCCAACAAAAAAAAGGGAAAGCGTGGCCTTAGCCTTTCAAAATCCTTAAGAAAAACTTCCTTATGGCAGATTATCAAAGAGTATAGGTGAATAAATGTATTGACTAACTTTTGGTCTTATGTACTGAATGTGAGGAACTCTAGACAACGTACGACGAAAACAAAGACCCCGCATTCAAGAGGAGTACAACTTCTTCTCGTGGGTGTGCAAGCCGTGGACATTACCCTCAGTCTGCGCGCTCGCGCTTCTCATCTCAAAGCGAACTGTTCCATTGTTCACCCCATCACGCAAGGCATCGAGGTTCTGGACACCAATATCCTGGAGAGAATGCTGCACACCAGCAACAAGGTAAGGGATATACTGGGTGATAGAGCCACGATCAATAACGGAGCCCGCAACACCTTGCGCAACCTTGACCTTATCATTCTCAGAGAAGTACCGCGAAGCACCGGCATTATTGCCACCACCGCTCTTACTCTCCATAACCGCAATACTACCCATGCCACGGAAAGTCTTAACTAACTGTCCTTCACTGCTCATAAAGTACTCACCAGGAGACTCGGTGGTACCAGCGAGCAAACTTCCCATCATAACTGCTGAGGCACCTAGCGCAAGTCCTTTGACGATATGGCCTAGGTTCTGGATACCACCGTCAGCAATAGTAGGAACACCGAAGCGCGCGGCGAATGCAGATACACTGCGTACGGCTGCAGCCTGAGGACGACCAGCGGCCATAACTTCCTGCGTAATACACGCAGAGCCACTGCCCATACCGATACGTAGACCGTCAACACCAGCAGCGATCAATGCCGCGGCTTGCTCACGGGTAACAATATTACCGCCGATAACGTCAATATCGGGAAAGGTCTGCTTGATATATTTGATCATAGCAATTTGGAAAATGCTATAGCCTTGGCTACTATCAACGACGACAATATCGAGACCGGCATCGACGAGCTTCTGGAGACGGACCTTATCCGCGTCGTGAGTGCTGATAGCCGCAGCGCAGAGTAGCTGCTTAGATGGAAGCTTTGATGCAAGAGGGTAATGAATGTTCTTTATCAAGTCACTCCGGGAGAGTAGGGAGATTAGGGATCCATCCTTATCGACAATTGGCAGTTTGCCCTTCTTCGAACTCCGGAGCACTTCGTTGGCTTCGGCGAGAGTGGTGCCTGCTGGTGCGGTAACCAGATCTGTCGCCATGACAGCCGTAACTGGATCCTCATGGTTCCTGTGGAACTGGATGTCTCGGCTGGTAACGATTCCGAGAAGCTTCGAGTGGAGGGTTCCCTTTTCTGTGAACGAAACAAGGTAAGTATCACCAAACGAAACAAAAAGAAAAAGAGCCATTAAGGAAAAGTCCAACTAACCAGTCACCGGGAACCCGCCGAACCCCCATTTAGCCTTGAGGTCCTTTGCTTCTCCGACCGTCGTCTCCGGAGACAGAACGATGGGATCCTGGATAAAGCCATTTTCATAGCGTTTCACCTTCCTTACCATCTCAGCCTGCTCCTCTGGTAGGCAGTTATTGTGGATAACACCCAGACCTCCGAGGAGAGCCATATGGATGGCCATGCTGTGTTCGGTCACAGTGTCCATGGGAGAAGACAGTAGAGGGGCCTTGATGGTGAACCGCCTGGTTACTTTGGTTTCCAACGAAACATCCGATGCCGGGAAGGCTGTTCGTATGATTAGAGAAAGAACCACCTATAAAATAATGTTCATTGCCTTACTGATAGAACCGGGCAAAATCAGGAAGTCATTGTAGGTCAAGGCTCCATGACTGTCCGAGTCGAGGAGAGTATCGACGTGCAGGCCATCTCCAGGATATTCCTTGAGCACTTCCAAAGCCTTCGTATAATCCAGAACTTCGACCATGATGCTGATTTAAATAAAAAGATATTAAAAAAAAATAGGTAATGGAAATTGGGGGGGGGTGATTCCCGAAGAAAGTCAGAGGGGCAGGGGAGTGGTGGCCTTTTAACATGACTCCGGCAGGGGTACGTTTAGCGAAAGGCCTTTCGTTTTCTTTCTTTTGATGATCTACGTCCCAAAATGACCGGTTTAGTCCATGGGTTGTCTCAAAGGATTTTACCTACGGAGTTCGGAGAACTCCGCAAAGAACCCGTTCTAAGTTTAGCGTATCAATTTATGTACTGTTGTTCTAGGCTCAAACTTGGGTATACCACGCTAGCAGGTGGTAGAGACCTGACCAATCAATGCGAAACCATGGGTATTAATAGTATCGGTGTAGAGCTGCATGCAACTCGAGAGAAAAACGTCAAGACAAGCCTTACCGGGCTCAGCACTAATAGGTGCAAAGTTCTATCGTCTAGACTTTACTCTTTGCCCGACCCTAGAAGAACGCCGGATATCGACAGGGACTAAAATTTATCACCAAAACTTGGGCCCATCGGTCTCCCGGGATCCAGGAATGACATTAATATTGGAAATCAAGATTTTCTAAAGCAAATGCCTGGCCCACAGGGGGTCCACACCTCTCGAGGGGGAGAGCGCGACTGGAGGATGTGTAGCTGCCTATGCACGAGCTGCGGCCCCCGGCCCCCGGCCCCACAGAACCGAAAATTTTAATGCGCTAACCTTCCAAGGTTGAAGCCTAGATTTGCCTATTCGGGCTTTTATTTCTGATGTTATCTCTGTTGAGTTTGATTCTGATTTCCTAAATATGTCGCTAACCTATAAAAATTGGTGCCGTTCAGGCGAGCTCTGGTTCAATCAAACTCTCCGCCACGCCTGGATACGAATATATGTTGACCACCTTTAATCCCGCCTGGGTGAAAATATATCTCCATTCAGCTTCTGCTCTTTCCCTCACTGCCAAGTGGGCCAACATAATCATATCCATATTAGTTGTCGCTAGAATTGGCTTTTCCTCGCTGACGACAATCTCATTCAAAAGAACTCGGGAGTATCCCTTCTCCAGCGCAGGCACAAGGTTTGCCATAATCTTGATTACATCCTCGTCTCCGAGGCCATAATGAACAGAGTGCATGTAGTACGCCCGAGCGTATTTGACCGGCTACGGTGTGAAGATGTCATGAGCCGTCACTTCAAATTGGCGGGATTCATCGGACGATATACCAGCAATGGTTTGTTCTCGGTCCTAAAGCACAAGCCTTTCTAGAAGGGGACTGAATTTAGAGGCAAATGTCTGGAGGTCATGCCCTCGACCACCGCCGACATCAACCAGCAGAACATCGCTGAGAGAGGCATCAAACCCGGAAAGGAGACGCTCTAACACAGGGTAGAACCTGGTATCGTACCAGTTTGGTTTTCCAGCGCGGTAGGCACTCATGTAAGAGTAGAAATACTGCAGATAGGGGGGTGTATTGACAAGCCATTGGGGAAAGGTAAGCACAGTCTTATAAGCAGCTTAGAATGGACCATCAGTTCCACTCAGCGTGGGGGTCTTGTACCCATTGCTCTTAAAAAATTCCGGGAATTCATTGAACGAGGGCCTCGACACATCATAACAAAAGCGGATCGAGTGTTGATAGTCCTCCGCAGCAAGGCTATTGCTCAGATCTATGCCATAGAATGCTCCATTCTGAAAGGTAATCACATTCATAGCTACGAGATGGCTGGCCAAGCGCGATAGAAGGCTGACATCAACGCCAGTCTTCGAAGCCAGAGCTTCAGAATCGATCCCCTTCTCCCCGGCATCTTTCAAGTGTTGGAAAATATTGACGTCAACAGCAAGCCTGATAATAGAGGACAGTGCGGGCTATGAACATCAGCAATAGTTTCTAGTCTTACCCCGCCAAATCAAGCTTACCTGAGACCAGAAAGTGTGTTGAATAAACTCGCTCGGAACTTCAAGGGCAGAGATCAGAACTCTACTATGAGCAATTAGGGATTCTCTTGCACCAGGTTCATTGTTCTTGAATTCTTTGGCTGCCAAGGGAAGCTCTTGGAGAATGAAGGTCGCAGAGTTGGTGGCCATGGTGCTTTTGATGACCGAGTTCAACACAGAGAATATAAGAGAAAAGTGTACACAATAGCATATTAGCTTGGAAGATGACCTATTATATTTGTAGCCGCGTCTGGCGACACCAAAGCCTCTCGCTTCCTGTCTTGAGCGGAAACCTGGCCTCAATGTATATTCCACGCTAAGTGGAATCTGGGGTCCTAATCCTAATCCAGTAAATTTCCGTCGAATTTGGTCTAGAACGTTGCAATCTGATCCGAGGCGGCAAATAACATATCAATTCATGTCGAGTAGAAATACATGTAAAGGATATAAAATGGTTATTATTAAATATCACATGTAGCAACAAATGTTTTAAACAAAGAAAAACGTCATAGGAAAGTGGATCATTGATACCACATCACTTGCATGCATATATCGAGTAACCTACCCCGTTTCGGTAACCTACTACGGGTTACCACCTCCCAATACAAACTCGGGGCCAATGCACATTTACGTTTTGTTAGGGATTTACAACACACATATAAAGGTACATACGGTAAACGGATGATATATGAAAGAGCTGATCTGAGGCCTGAAGTTAGAATAAGGGAATTAATTCAAGCAGCAGCGTGGGAATCGGAATTATTGTAAGAATGTCGATCTCGCTCCATTGTCTGCTAGGCTTCTCCAGGACCACCCTGGTCTTTGCATACGTCTAGCGATATATCAATGGTGTCTACTAGACTTTACTGTATTTCTATTATTATGCGCTCCGTTGAGGTATAGACGGATGATTGAGGGTTGTTGGGTTGTACAAGAAGAACAGCAGATATTTAACCAGCTATCTACAATTTTTCTTTCTTCCGCCCTTGCCACGTCCACTAGGCACTGGTTTCAAGACTTTATACCAGTTCTCCTCTAGCGCTAGATGACTCTTGCCTTTCCTCTCTTCTTCCCACTCTCTCTCTCCATCCGCCGGAATCGATCCATCTCCTGCTGCAACCAGGCCACACATGGCCCTGCAACAGTCTTGATCTCCTGGAACGGCATCAAATGTCCCAATCCAGGTAAGAAGACCTCTTTACCTCTTCCCTCAGACACACCTCCACTCCCGCCGGTGCCTGACCCGCATATCTTGACACCTTCATGAATCTCATCGACATTCAAAAACGTCACCCCGCCCACAATCCATAGGCATGCCGGTCGGAGTGTCTCTAAGCGGCAGAAGGTACTTCGAGGTTCTGGCCAGTATAAAGGAATGTACGCTACCAATGGATCCATATCGGCATGGGTGGCTCGTGGGATTTCGATCCGGCCCGTGGTCGGGGACCGAGCGTTGAAGATCTGCCGTATTTGCGCTATAACCTCGTGGTACTTGGGCGTCGCTAAGGTGACCGGAGTGGCCGGAGTGTCGGTGACCGCATCAAAGCGCGCCTTAAAGGCCTTGGCATCCGGATATAGTGGTGTCGGTAGTTCGCGAAAAAGGTATTTCGCCATACGATTCACGCAACGAGGATCCCAGCCTTGGATGAGGCCACGATTGGCACGTATGGCTGCGTCGCGACTGGGCCAGACGTCATTTTGCCAGAGAGTGTAGTTTATCGGGCCTGGAGGGTCGGTGCTGAAGCCCATGGAGGGAGGGCTTAGCTGAATGAGTGGATCGATAAGGAGGAGGGTTGTGGGCAGGCGCGGATGTAGATAGGCAAGATTTGTGCTGGAAAATGATCAGTATCCTATTCTTTGACTTCATAAGATTGAAAGGGGTTAATTCGTCACAAACATGATATTCCTGCCAAAACCGTGGCCAATTCCGACGAGAGGATGTGGCATCTGGTCACGGAAATGGTTGATCATCAAGAAGAGGTCCCGCGGGTGATCCATCCAAGAACCTAGGAAATTGTTAATATAGGGAGATGTATTAAGAATCAAATGCGAAGCCAATACAATCCATACTGAGCTTGTCCTCATTCTGGATCCCGCTCTGGTTCATACTGGCGACGTCGGCCACCCAGATTCCACGAATGTAGAAGTCATTAGCTTGTTCCAGCAGCTCGTTCCACAGCGGTTCATACAGTTCCTGTGTCCAATTTTTGAGCATATGAGACAAAATATCAGGTTAAAGATAGGGTCACCTTCGGTAGACCGACTCTATGAGCGGCAATAAAAGTAATTGCATCCGCTGGAACGGGAACTTCGTGTTGGGGGGTATATTGTTTGATATAAATTTTCAGTACATCTTCCTACGTGACGGTGCTCCCTAGGAGTTTTCAGACACAGAAGCAGCCTGTAAAACCATGAAATATTTTCCTCTGGTTTTATTAATATCGGTACCATAACTCAGTAGAAGGCGAATTCTATCAATGGATCCGCTGGCAGCTGCCGCTTGTCATGCACCGGAATACATACTACCTGCAGCATTTGGATCAAATCACTTTCCCAGAAGGAACCTTGCAATATCAAGGTTATTCGATACAATAGCAGCTGTCAATGCCGTGCCAAACTTTCCACCTGTCGTGTTGATGTAAAACCCGCGACGAAGGAGAGCCTTCACAATCGCTATATTTCCAGTAAGACTAGCGGCCTGCAGTGCGTTATGGTACTTTCCTTCACCAGTAGGCTCGATGGTTGCCCCTCGTTTTAGTAGGTAAGAAATTATTGAGAAATTATCGTTCGTGAATCAAGCGTATTCCACAGGTGAGCTAGAAACCCCATCCAACCTTTCCAGGTGAGCCCCATTTTCGACCAAGAGACGAAGAATTTACAGCTGCCCCGTCTTGGCTGCAGCATGAACTGCTGTAGGATAAGTCACATTTCCTTCCAGGTTGACATCAGCACCAGCATCCAACAACGCCGAAACCTCATTCTCTTCTTATAGCCCTAAGCCCTATCAAGCAGGATCTCGAATACAGAACCGTCTGATCTCCACCTTATGCATTGTTGAAGTCGTGTGCCCTACTTTCGAACTGAAGCATTTGGATCAGCACCATGATGTTGAAGGAGGTCCGAAACCAATGATGCACAGGAATTCTCAAGGGCCGCGCTCAAAGGTGTTCCATACTGTCCGCCCCTAAGATGAATTGATGCGCTAGCCCTCAGACAATCAGATATCATAAGGTAATATCTGCTTGCAGACACAGCCTGTAGCGCTGTACCGAACTTGCCACCGACTATATTAGGGTCTGCTCCATGCTCGAGCAATACACGAACGATTTCTTCATTTCCTTCAGCAGCCGCTGCTTGTAGGGCAGTGGCGTACATACCCCCTTCGTTATCAACGTTGGAGCCAGCATCAAGCAAAATCTGGAAACTAGTGTTCCAATCATGAGTGGACATGGAGATCAGCACCAGCCTCAATCAACGCCTCTATCGCCTCCTGGTCTCCTTAGGATGCCGCGGGCTGTAGGCTTGTGCCATACAAACCGCCCACATGATTAACATCACTCCCCGCGTGAATTAATATCCGAATTCTATCCACATCCCCTACAAAAGATACAGCTTGCAGCGCAGAGCAGAACATGGCGTTTTCAATGCCCACTGAAAGATGAGCGCCTCTTCGAATTAAGTTTCGAACTCTCTCATTGGATCCCTGCTCTTCCGCGCACTGCAGTGTTGTGACGAAATCGCCACTGGTATCCTCGTCATCTTCATCGTCATCATCTTCATCCTTGTCTTTATCCTCGTCTTGATTTTCACGAGGCTCGATAGCAGAATTAATGTCTGCGCCGTGATCGAAAATCAGATTCATAAATGTGTCATCCTCCAGCACGACTGCCATGAGAAGAGGTGTAGGATAGCAATCATTAACGACATTAACGTTCGCACTTCGGTTGAGGAGGATAACACAAAGGTCATAATTCTCGCATTCCAAGGCACCTCCGAGTGCGCAGAAAGCCACATTTTCAGAGTCCTCTGAGGCATTGATATCTGCCCCAGATTCAAGCAAGAACTCTGCAATAGGAATACTTGACGTTTCTCCACGACAAGCTGCAATGAGGGGTGTTCCGTACTCTTTATCATTAATGAAATTTACATCTGCACCCAGACCAAGTAGCAGACGAACCATGTCCAAATTCCCCTTCACAGCCCAACTCAAACAAAAGCCGTATAATCTCCGTGTGGCCATTTTGGGCGGCCGGAATTAGTGCCGTTCCCCAATCTGCGCTATGGGCATTGAAATCTACTCCTACCTCCGCCTAGTGGATGTAATACATCTGCATGTCCCGCAGAAGCAGACATCTGGACACTATTTCCATAGTGCTCGTCGAAGAATTCTACATCCGCACCGGCATCAAGGAGGCATTGAACAATCTTTACGTGACCCCCCACACTCGTAGCGTTGGGTGCATTCCGATGCTTTCCCCCTTTGGCGTTGATATCAGCCCGAAGCACTAGAAATAGCTTCACCGAATCCAGATTGCCTGCCATGCACGCCGCATATGGACTGTCAGTCCCTTTGTCATTTTGGTCATTGACTCTGGCAGCATTCGAAACCAGCGAGCGAATCAGGTCTAGCATCCCTATAGACGATGCTACCATAAGCGCACATCCATGTCGACCACCCAAAGCATTTTCAATGGCTCCCCGCTGAATCAGGGCATCGACCATCTGCATGTTTCTTCCAACGATTGCAGAGACGAGAGGATACGCCTACCAGCCACCACAGCCATTTACGTTTGCGCCTTGGTCGAGGAGAATTTGGAATGTTTGAAAGTGCACCTTCTCAGCGGCGGCGGGAAGAGGAACACAGTACCTCTGGCAGGTAACATTCAAGTCTGCCCTATTGGTAAGAAGAAGTGAAACAACCTGATGGCGACCATGAAGGGTAGCGACCTGGAGAGGGGTGCCGTTTCTTCCAGATCGAGTATTGACATCCGCCCCCCTCTCAGGGAGCAGCTTAATCACGGAGTCATGCCCTTAGGTGGCGGCCATATAAAGGCATTTTTCAAAGACGCTTATGTCTATCCATTCACACTGGCCAAGAAAGACTTCAATCACCGACTCATGTCCGGCACTTGCGTTTGCTTTCATGGGCTCTTCCGTGTGGATATGAGTGTTATCGTCCAGCAAATCTGAGACGGCCCCGGGGAAGCCGAAGAAGCTTGCAAAGTAAAGAGGGGAATTGCTCGAGGTCTTTAGTCGCTGGCCACTGGACTTTTGGCGATAGAAGAACATATGACACCTCGCGCGGTGATTGCCACCAGAATCGGCATCAGATTCAAGTAATCTCATGATCAGATTGAAGAGCTCGTCACTAACGTCGCTAAGATGTGCATGGGTGCCTCATGCTTGGACGGCATATGGAAGAAACTTGTACTCATCGAATGTTTGCAATGATGCTTTTCCGGACCTTTCTCGGGTTCCTGCGAAGTTATCATGTGTCAAATAGGTCAGGCAGACACTTGCTAGCTCAGTATGAGCAACGCTACACCCGATCCAGAATTGTGGCATGGTATCTCTGATAAAATCTGAGACAAACAAAATGCTTTGACTGTGTAATAGGCCAAGGCCACATAACCATCAGAGGAAAGCGTAACCAGACTTCCACAAAGCTCGACAACATCTTCCCCGTCAGTAAACACCCCATCGAAGTCGAAGGAACCCCCACGATCGCTGATATCAACGCTCACACACTCGGCCAACTCGTCTAGAGTGAGATTCCGGACTCCAAAAACCAACCATTTCAGCAGATGTTGCACCCTCTCAATGTCTTCGGAATTGTTGGACTCCACTTTCTGTAGTATACGGATGTATGTATCGTGCAATGTCTTCGGAAGATCATTAATGGCATTGCGCACGGCCTTGTCGTTTCCCCCATTGGAACATACATTGTGCTCCTGCGATCAGTATATCGCAAATGATACCCGCGAGATTTGGGTCCCTTAATTTCAACTTTCGGGCCTTGGGTTTCACCGCCACTTCGGCCTTCACGTATAGATCAATATCTCCGGCAATATCTGTCGCCTCAATGGTTATGCTCGGCAGCTGTTCATAACTCCCTAAGCAATTGGGTCGCCCTTTAAATGACTTATGAGAGCTTCACCTTGCCTACAGCTAACTGTAATGTATAATTGAGTAATGTTGTAAAGCTGTGATTACGTTTTTGGGATATTTGGCTTTGAATGTTGGGGATCGTACTCCATAATACGCGAAGTATCTTCTTAATTTTCCCGCTTTTGGTCACGTTGTTTGCAATGGTTGCAATTTAGGGACATGACAAGTCCTATTATCCCCTTCTATTTTCCTTTCCCAAGGTCAACAGCGGGGTGCCATCGTGTCTTGTGTAGTTGAAACATTTCAGATGCTATAATTGGAAAGGCATACTTTGGGTAAGGCCTATCAAATAAATAAGATAGGTAGGGATGGAATACAGTGAAGTGTGCCAGTTCTAATTCTTATAGAAGAGATGATCTACTCCACCCCGGAAAGCAGCCCAACACACATGGTTAGGGAACCATGACCAGACCGGTAGACCAATAACCGTGCCGCCTCACACTCTTTGGGTCCCAGTCAAGATAATTTTAGGTTCCGACACTTGCCTTACATTCCAAATATATGTACGGAGTATGTACATACGTTTAATATTTACAGTACTACATGTATGTGGTATCTGCAGGTAACTTATCAATATACTAATTTTCCACATGATTTTTGTTGCATAAACCATGGGGATAGGTGTCGCACCTAGCTGTGAATCGTGGTGAAATTTTGCTGTTCAGAATTCGCCAGAAGGCGCGTCCGCTCAACTAATCGCCTAATCGCAGACATTTTACTGCGTCAGTACTTGGAAGAAAATACCGCAAATACTAAAGCGGATGTGGAATATTGTATGCCTGCTAAAGACTGGGGTCCGGATCCTTAGGTTCCGGATCTTGTTCGTTGATGAGAAATTCCACATCCTAACTTCATGCTCTCTACGGAGTATTAGGTTGTGTCTCAAAGCTCATTTTTAAAAACAGGCTGCGTATTTTCTAAACTATTAATGACTTAGCTATTGCTTCTTAATTTCCCGCACAACCAATTTGGCGCGCGAGGTCCGAGACTCTTTAACAGGCATTACTTTTGACCGGCTTTGACTAGTCAACCGAAGTTGCGGAGGACTACGGACTCACTCCCGCCTGGATTACTTCGGGTATGTATTTCGGTGACCGCAAGTTCCAACAAATCTATATATATATATATATATATAATTATAGTATCCACATAGCAGAGTGTGCGCTAGAGCGAGGGTCGCGTTGTCTCACCCGAAAATTCCTGTTCTGCTTCCTCCTGGAATATACGGACGGACTCTCGATGCAAGGCTCACACTGACTCTTTGCTTAATTGGGGGTCCTGCATGTCCACTTTGATTTTATTGTGACATGAATACATTTTCTAGGTGAGTGTACTTGATCAGGAATTGGGTTTCAGGTAGATATGCCCAGGGAGTGGGATGAAAAGAAAATAAAACAGATTATCGGTGGCCAGAGATCGGACATATAATGGTATTGCACGTACCTAAAAGAAGGAACAAAGTCATTGCGATGCCTAGATTCTCACCAACATCCCGGAAACAGCTCAAGATCACTACCAAGTCTTACTTCTTATGGCTGGAGACTCAAGAATAGTACAGAAACATTCAATTTTATGTAAACCAGTCATAGTGTCGTTAGTGGATGAAATAATAGAAGGTATGAGAAAAATGCTGACGATAAGTTCCTGAACAGCGACCGGACTTATCGCCACCTAACTGGGTAGGTATGTAGGGTCGAGCGAAATTGAGATTTTTCCTTTATTTTTATCTCTATCTACGACCGGTGCCGGTAAGAGAGCTATGGTAAGTGATCAAATCAGTTACTAACCAAAACACTCGAGGGTATAGCGTCTCAATTGTTGCACAGCCTCTAAGCCACACATTAGCAAGTGCTAGTGATAATCCGATCAGCGGGTTGCCTGACTCCACCACACGCGGGGGGCCTTAGTTCTGGGAGTTCTGGGATACCCAAGGGTCTCGCTAGTTAACCACAACACCACTTGTTTTGTACCCTCAAATATTTCTTTTTCCTTGTTTCTCAAGAAGAAAACAGCAAGACGTCCAATTACCCCGTTTAACTGACGAATACTTACGTACCTGGTAGATGCGGAGGTAACGTTATGAGCTGACCTGAACCATCTGTCTCACTTTCAACCTTGGAGAAAGCACCCCACTAATACTGGTGACACGTAAGTGGAAGATCAGCCGAAATCGTTTTCGAACTTTGATAATTCGAGAATATGCTGATTTGGCTATTGTCCGACCCGGAAACCTGCCACAGTGGTATAAATCCCAGCATTGGCCCCGGGTTATGGAAATCGCAACAGGACATCATACATTCTTCGCAAACTCTGGCACCTTCTTTCGCTTTGCACCCAGTCAGTTTAAAGATTGCCAAAATGGATTTTCTCCAAGTCATTGCTCTGTTATCTTTTTTCTTCACTGCTGTCGTAGCATTCCCCCGGCAGACTGCCGCAGGTACCACAACAGCGACTCCAGCGACCATTACCAAGGCTGCGTCGCTAAGCTGCTCGGACGGGCAGACCGCTGTCTACACGACGGATTGTACGATGGGAACTCCCACATCGTACTGCGCTCGACCACAGCCCCCGATTCAGTGCTCGGAAGGGTACTTTCCCTCGGTTTGGCACCCCGGTCATTGTATGGAACTGTCGACCTGTTTCCCGCTTGATGCGTCCTGGATCACGACCGAGTGTTCGCATGGGGCGATCCCTTGGACAACAACGACCTTGTATGAGGGTACATTGGCTGGGGGGCAATCGACTATAATCAGTGGTGAGTCCTTCCTCTTTCGTTTTTTTCTGATTTAATTCGCCCCTCGTATCTGCCTTACCAAATTATAGCCTTAACGGAGACAATGAGGCTAACATACCTAACTCATTTCTAAAGCCGTTTCCTGCTCCTGCGCCAGAGACCAATGGTATAGCATGACTATGCTCCCAGGCGCATCAACTGTGGACACTTTTTGCATGCCCTCAAGCTCTTGTCCAGCAGACATGACAACTTCAGTCTCAACCAATACATACTGCGCAACAGCGCCAGCAAGCGTGTGCTCAGATATTCCCTTGGAAACGAACTACTGCAAGTGCGAAAATGCATCGCAGACACCTGTGTATCCCGACGCTGTTGGAGCGGCTCCAACCGGATGTAAACTTTAATCCAAAGCAAATTAGTTCTTCACAAGACACGCTATTGGTAAAGGCCAGTTGGCGGCCCGGGTTACCTTGGCCTCGAGACCGGGAGATAAGTGAGTTGTAGCTGAGATCTTGGAGGCGCCCCTAAGGGAGGTGTCTGGTTGTCTAGGGCCAGTCCTTCCTCTGTTTCTCTGGACCCGTTTTCTTGCCCAGATGTTACATGGATCTTTTATCTGTCTTCACTGTCCATTAGGAATCATTCATCTCGTGACTTCGCCATCAAGTTGTTGCAGGTGGTGTGAACCAATGCCCTAGAATCGCATATCTCTAATCTATCAATAAAACCAGCGGAAGTTATCACAGGCAGGACCATCCTTAAGATATTCCGTAGGAATATCCCTTGCCTTGACATGAACACCTTGCACTCGGTCTCTCTTCCTATTATCCGCCATCATCCAAATCCCAAGGCAGAGTGTCAAGATAACTCCAACCCCACCAAATGACGCCGTGGTGATTAAAGCTGGAAAATAATTAGGTGCATCTTGCTTGCGAAATATATTTGAGCTGACAACCCCCATTAAGTTCGCTAATGGGACCGCAATACTCGTTAACACCACGCGACGCCCTTCATTTGCAGTGTTGTTGTTATACCAAGCGTCGAGTAGGACGGAAGGCGCAGATGTGCCCCTAAAAACAATGTCAACTCCGTGTCTCGTCACTGGATGAACATAAACCGACCAAGTCATCAAAAATGAAGCGAAATAAGCCACATTTAGATCTCGCTGTACATCGATAGTCGCATATATCACAAACCCCACGAAGGTGAATAAAAAGCCGAGTACAATGAATGGGAATCTCCATCTCGTCCAGTCACTACAGAACGCTAATATGAGGAGAACTGCAGCCCCTGAGATATTGGGGGCGACAGTGAATAGGTTGGTCTTCACGGTACTGTATCCAAGACGCTGGATGATCACTGGAAGGAAAAGCTGAACTGCTTGCAGTGGGACGCCCAGGCAAATTTGAATGCCTAAAATCACCCAACTAGTTCCATGTCTGAACACTCTGAACGCATCCCGGATGTCCAGCTTTTCATTGACCACAGAAGAGCTATCAATCTGCAACCGAATGTATGCGAGCTCTTTCTCTTCGGGTGTTAGAAACGATGCCTCCGATGCCGACCGAGGCAGATACCAAAGTGCAAATAATGCAAAGAGAATTGTCCCCCCTCCTTCGATCAAGAACAGGTACCGCCAAGGAGCCAATGGGCCCGTGTTGATACGGAATATTCCAAATGCCAGCAAGCCAGAGAATGCCGACGCAATAGTTTGGGCGGCGTAGAAAATAGCCAGTCGGCGAGCTAGCTCACCACGGCGGTAGAAACTGGCTCTAAATTAGGGATCATTCATTTTGAAAAGGTTGTAGGGGCAGACTTACGTTGTTTGGTAATATATCACCAATGGAAAAAAAGCGCTCTCAGCCATACCCAAAAACCATCGAATAGCCAACAGGCCGCCGAAGTTGAACACAGCGACAACAAGAATTGTACAAATACCGAAGGCAAGCATCATACAGGGCAGCACAATGTTTGGTCCATATTTTTTCCCTAGAAGACCGAGGAAAGGTGCAGTCAAAACGTAAGGGACGAAAAAAATGCTCAAAAGCAGATTGTACTGATTTCCTGTGAGCGAAAGTGTATCTGCCATCGAAATTTTATGTCAATACGGCGCTCAGAATGAATCCTTTTGACGACATACCTTCAAGCCCAGCTGTCTTAGCATTACCTAAATTGGACTTATCCAGGCTGTTGAAGAGATACATGATCGCCAACACAGGAAGTAGGCGAAGATCAAATTTCCAGACCAATGCGCGCTCTGCTTGAGAGTCGATTTCCACACTTGATATAGTGACTGGTACATCTTGTTTTGAAGGAAGGTGATCCGATTCGAATTCCGCAGGAAACATAGTTATGAGTGCAATACCCAAATAAGGATTCCTAAGTTTGTTTAGAAATGTTGCAGGTATATATATACTGCACTTGCAAAGATAAGAAATAAACGCTAAGCAACTTTAAAATAAGTCTTGGCTGATAAGAAGTATGGAGACCACTTGATAATACAAGGTTATAATTGGATAGGATAAAATATAGCAGGGAAACTTTTCACTCCAAAACCTATTAGCTATTATAAGACTTGAGGGGGTGGTATTTTTTGTACGGAGTATTCCGTACTTCCAAGGTTCCGGGTGCAATCTACGATAATTACATTACGTACATGTATATACAGATAACAACTGAAGTCTAAGGAGATATCTTCATCTTATATGGAATATATCGTATCAAGCTAGAGTTTAGGCGAACCGAACACTCATGGGTTGGGAATATGACAAGATTCCGTTGAAATGAAAGGAATGACTACGGGATTCTAAAAAGGTTATATTATTCCTCAGATCTCATAGATCCATGTCACTTTACAACCTAGATATTGTACCAAAAACTTCCTATGAACTATGTTATCACAGCTGTGAAAATCAATCTAAAAGCAAAATATGAATTATACGGAGTTTGAGTACCCATTTCCCCGCCCTGGAGGGGGACTATACGATGTAGATCAATGTGCTCCGTAAACCTATACTTTTTTTTTTTCGCTTAGCTACAACATAGGCTAATTTCAGGGGTCAAAGTACTAAATTTTACAAGTTAATCACAATATAAATAAACGAGAAGAGATACAATGTGCAATATCACGTCTACCAAGTATTTGACCAGAAAAGCACTTCATAGTATTTACTCTGTATATGATCATAGATCGTAGACTTTACTTCGTCCTACTTCTCCAGAAAATAATGTGGGACTCCACTAAGCCCTATAATTGGTCCTTTTTACCACATGCGTACAGAACTACTTGCGACCGACGGCCCGAGGCTTCCCCCTCTTGTGAAATCTTGCTAGAACCCAAGGAGCTGGGGGGGCAATTTGGGCCATATCATCACTGTGATCACTGCGATCGACAGAACCTCACAGAGAGGGGCTAATTAGCCCTGTTACCCAGTTTTGAGGGACCGAGGCAGAGTCTGGGGTATGAGGGGTTTCATGTGGATTTACGATGATCATCTACGAGCTAGATTTATAGCTTCCAAGCTCGATGCCATTTAGATCTTTTTGGTTTTTTGCTAAGACCAAGGAATACCCCGCATTCTGCACGATTTATTCAACCCACCTCGACTTCAACCCATTCTTTACAGATCGCGCCTCGGTCTGCTGAGGAAAATGGCTTCTAAAGGCCCTAAGCCCGGCTTCTTGGGCAACATGAACAAGGATGAGGAGGCCAAATTACAAAAGCTTTGGTCCGTTCTGCTCAAGGCAGGCGAAACATCCTTAAGCAATGATCTTGCCAATGGCTGCGCACAGCATTTCAATATAATTCAACCCCAAAGGCGGCTGTCGCTTCTTGGCCGCACACAGAGCAACGTCTCCGAAAAGGCCATCCCCACACCAAACATCCCATATTACCAAAGCATTATGAAAGATCTCGAGGAAATGGGGGCTGGGGTAACTGAGTCCAACGCAATCACGAAAGCCCTCTCCGAGATCACACCTACTGAGCTTCGTACGGGAGTACTTGACACTCTCAAACACGACCATCCGGATGCTGTGCTTCTGAGATTCCTCCGTGCTCGCAAATGGGATGTTCCCAAGTCATTTGCAATGATGATGGGAGCAGTCGTGTGGCGAGTGAAGGAGATGCACGTTGATGAAGATGTGATGGCCAAGGGAGAACTTCATGCCCTTAAGCAAACCCAAAACGAATCCAGCACAAGTGAACAGAAAGCTGGAAACGACTTTTTGTCTCAAATGCGAATGGGAAAGAGTTATGTGCATGGCGTTGATCGGGTTGGTCGCCCGATCGTGGTGGTGAGAGTCCGCCTACACAAGCCCGGGGCCCAGAGTGAAGAATCTTTGGAACGATATATCGTGCATGTGATCGAATCAGTGCGACTTACATTAGCCCATCCGGTCGAGACTGCAGTAAGTATTTTGTTCAAGCGTGGCGAGGTAAAACGGTGTCGCTTACTCCATATCAGGCTGTTCTATTTGATATGACAGGATTTGGACTCTCCAATATGGTATGCCACAGTTTTTGGTCCATTTAGTATCACTGTCATCCTTAGCATGGCTAACCCTTTTTTTCGATTGGATAGGAATATCCACCTGTGAAATTCATTCTCAGGTGTTTCGAAGCCAACTATCCTGAATGTTTGGGAATTATGCTTATCCATAATGCCCCGTGGGTTTTTTCCGGTCAGTTACTCATTTTCGTGGTCAAATATATCTGACCTATCGCTTCTCTTTGTGCCTAGACTCACTATTGCAATTTTGTAGGAATTTGGCGGCTGATTCGAGGATGGATGGATCCTGAAATTGCTGCAAAGGTTGAGTTCACAAATAGTGTCGCCGATCTCGAGAAGTTCATCCCTCGGGAGCAGATCGTGGAAGAGGTGGGCGGCGATGAGAAATGGTCATACAAATATGTTGAGCCCAGTACTTCTGAGAACTCAAAGATGGATGATACTATGACACGGGACGCCCTGAAAGGCGAGCGACAAGCTATTGGTGAAGAGTTCCTGGCTGCTACGTCTGGGTGGATCAGTGCGGCGAAATCAAAGGACACGACGAAACTCCAATCCATCGAAAGCGAAAGAGCATATCTAGCCGAGCGACTGCGCGTTAACTACTGGAAACTGGATCCTTATGTTCGGGCTCGCCTTCTCTTAGACCGCCCGAAGGTCATTCAGGGTGGTGGCAAGGTTGAGTTCTATCCCAGGGAGGTTCCTGTGAAGAGTGACATTGAAATGAACAAGGCGTTGGACGTGGAACATTTAGAGCGGATTGACAATCCCGCACTATCCACACTTTCGTAGATATTGATGAATTTTAGACGTTATGCGTTATACAATTTAAATACTTGGATGTTTCTAAAGTGATTATCAACTCAGCGGCCTGTCCTCCAAACCCCATAATGGGGACTTAGATCAGCTAGCCCTCAAAAGCACATTATATATTTGCGCTATGATCAACTGCCACACAGTCTAAACCAATATGCAACATGTCAAACACAGTTGTAGGCTTCTGTGCCCTTTTTATAACTCAGTCCTGTTAAATGTCACTCTATATGCCAAATTTAGGCAGTAGAGGCAGCCCGGTTTATTTGCTGCCTCTTCGCTCTTCTTCTACGCAGCACGAGAACGCGCACCTTCGTCTTCGCTACAGAGCTGAACGGATACCCCTAAGGCTTCGCAGACAGTAGAACGCTCATTATACCCGCTAACGCATTCCTTTTTCGACAACTTACAACCACCCGCTCCTATGATCGGAGGTGGGACTGACAAAAGGTTAGTCGGCACTGGTCGTATCGTCATTGTATCCATCAGGCAAGCCGCACTCATCTCATGGTGCCTTTTCAGGCTTAAATTAGCATAGGGTATGTGATTGTCTTGTCGATATTCTACCATTTTGCAGCACCCAGGATGGCAGTGGCCACATAAGCCACCATGTTGAATGAGCTTACCATCGCGGCGGGCCTTACCAACGGTATAATTAGAAGATACCTCTTCCATATGGTTGTCAACATCGTGACGGGAGAACTGCACGAACTAGGGACATGAGCTACCATCCTGCCTAGTATATAGCGTACATCTATACGGAGTACTCCGACGGACCTTTAGTCATCCAACTCCGAGTTCCGAGGACCGAGCCCCGACAACTACCTACCTACATAGGGGGGTTGCCCTTTTGACTGCCATCCCCTGCTCATACCGGGTGTTCATGAAATGGCAACCCCCCGCCGCAATGGTCAATTGGCATCCTGTGAGCCATGCCGTACCTCAAAGTTGCGATGCGATCATTCAAGTCCCATTTGTGGACGTTGTGGGCGCCGTGGTCTTCATTGTACCTATCACCCAGCACCCCTGACACAGCCCTTCGAGGGAATACGTCCCAAAAAGAAACGCCGCGTTGTGTTCGAATCAGATCCTCCCAGTAGCATCGGTCGACTGCAGAATGAGAGTGATGTCTGGACGCGGAAAAAAGCATCAGTCTCGGCTCCAGGATTTCTGGGGCAAACCAGTTACTCCGATGCGTTCACGGATACGAAAAGTGAACTCCTTGTCGGCCCCCCATGCCTCACAGGTCATGATAACTTTCCCATTGACCAAAAGCGGATCAATCTCGGTGCTCGGGTCTTGGCGCTTCTAGAGGACCTCCCATTTTATAGAGATGTGGTCACCGCTCGGTTCAAGATATGGAAGGGATGGAGTCTTGGCTGGCCAATCACGAATATGATTTTTACTATCGTTGAGAAGATGTGGAACTCCCTAGAAAATGAGGGTATGGACACAAACCAACGCGCCTTGTTCTTGTCTAAGAGACTCTTTGAAACGCATAGCCGGGCGCTTGAGGTGTACCCTTCAATGACCTGGGAGGACTTCCAGTCTGCTGCTACTGGAAGATGGGAGGTGATTGGGATGCTCTTTACTCTGACAGGTCTAGCCACGGACTGGGTCCCTCACGTTGACCCCATCTTCATGCGTCAGAATACGATGGATCCGAAGAGTCTGGCTATAACTGCGACTGCTGTGGGAGACATATGTCTTCAATTCTGCGATAGCACGGGAATTGTGAATGATATTGTTGGTTGGCTGCTGTTACATCAAGTGGCACTTTTGGCAATAGTCTATGGTGAAAGTGGTCTGTTGTCCCGTTCTTTGCCTGCCACCATTGTCTAACGGAGTTCTTAGACTTTCGACCATGGAGGAAGTTAGGAGATTTATCGACGACGGTGTTTGCACTCGGGCTTCATCAGGATTCTAGCACAAAGGCCCCATTCTTTCTTTCTGAAATGCGAAAAAGAACCATGGTCGCGGCCTATTCAACAGACAAAGTGCTTGCCACTTTCCTGGGTCGTCCGCCACTCATCAGCTGGCGCTACTGTGATATTCAAATGCCACTTGACTTGAGCGTTGAGGAAATATTCGCCGATTCAGTCGTTCGGAATGCAGCAATCGCTCGACTGGACGAGAAGAGCGGATGGAATCTGGAATCAAGCTTGGTAAAGGGCACGTGGCCACGAATTGCCTTGATCACTAGCGTCCTCCGTGAGAAGGTCTTGGAACTTTCCCTAAGTTGCCAACTCGAGAATCTCAGCCAAAGGGTCGAGTACGCTGACAGTTCAATCTCCTTCCAAATATAGGTCATAGCTGATATTCTCAGGGAGCTTTCACGCGAATCTTGCCAGTTACGACAGGGACTGCCAGGATTTCTCCATTGGAAACCTCATATTCACGGGGTGGTTCTTTCCAGAGTAGAATATGATCTCCTTTTCGAGATTCATATAGAGTTTCTCTATAACGATTTCCTGCTTTACCGGACCCTCGGTAAACGCACCCAGACCCAGCCCGAGGCAATTATTGGCATTGCTCGGGAAATACTCAAAGCATTGGTCACTATGATTTCCGAGAAGACTCGCAATAGACAACCTATCAAAGATATTGCGTTCAATGTAAGTTGAGCATATTTGTCTTTGTCACAGCAGGCTGCAATGCTGAAATCTTAAAACACATAATAGGTGTGCTTACCAGGACTCCCTTCTGCCGGTGTGCTCTGTGCAGAATTACTGCGTAGATCCCGATCGATAGTGGCAAGCCCTTTTCTGGGGTTTCCTCGCTCAGAGATTATTCAAAATTTGACCCTTTTTGCGGCATATCTGGACACCATTATTAACCCCCAGGATGGTAACTACCGTATCGCACAGCAGGGTCAGAGGGCAATTCGCCATGTCTTAGATCAAGTCCTATCCGCCGAAACGCTATCCTCTGTTATAGAAGATACTGGAACGCGTGATAGACCGATTGATGACGCGAACTTGCCTGACGGTGTGAATTTCGACGATCATGACTTATTTCTTGGTTGGCTTGATGGCAATATGCAACACATGTCCGACTCTTGGCTAGGATGGGTTAATTTTACCTAAATATGTCAAACCTGTGCCATTAAATTTAACTACCAGCGATGTTGAATGCATGGGCATTTCAACAAGTAGAAGTTTAGGGGTATATATGCACCTAATGTAACTGTATGTACTCCGTACTCCGTAGGTATACATTCCGAGTAGATAATCTGCTGGCCAACCGGAACTAGATCCGGTTCGGGGCCCCGGGACAACATCTTAGGTAAGCATGCTAGGCCACTTGGGCACCCGTGGAGCTGAGCTCCCGAGGTCTGGGCAGGGCTGCAGGGCTTATGACATGCTCATCACGTGGAAATCTGCGCTTCAGTCACACTGGCCTCCCGTACTTGCTCTCGTCTCTCGGATAGAATCCCGAGCTTCCTGTGCTCCTTCATTTCCAAACTTCCTATTGCAATTGTCATTATGGACTCAACATCTGAGTCCCGCCCTAGAACAAAACGTCGGAAAATTTCTGTTGCATGTGATGATTGTCGAGCAAGAAAAGTTCGCTGTGATGGGATACAACCGGGTATGTCCTTATAGGTACGGAATGCTACCCGTACTGACTCAATAAGTGTGTGGGCCATGCAACAAGAGAACCGACCAGGGGCTCCAATGTGTCTATACGGGAGAGTTAGAGAAAAAGCGAGCAAGGCAAACGTATGTGTTGTCAATTATACAGCTAGATCAGCCTCCGTTTGCTAATGTCTGTTTCGGCAGTTATATATCCAGGTTAGAAACTCGGATCCAAGAACTTGAAAGCCCTCAGCACACTGAGAAGGGTCATGGATCAGACTGCACGCCGGTTGGTGTACTCATAACGCTTTGGCTTCACTATCTAAAGGATCCAATTATGACAGGCAAATCTACTATCGCCCATACCTGGTAATGTCCAGCCCGAAACACCTGGAAACTACACACGTAGTCAAGGTGACATATCCACATGCACAGGTCAGCGAGAAAGGGTGAACGCGATGATGGGTGCTGTAGAGGAAGAACGTCCGAGTCAAGGTTTCTTTGGAAGCTCTAGCGCAGCAGGGTTTATGCGCCAAATTAGAACCGCGGTCGACAGGAGAGTCGCATCACCTCACCGAAGATCTTCAGTTCCTCATACGGCTGTTCCTTCAAGCCTGATGCCGACACGAAGCGAAAGGCACCAATCTTCGGTGACAAACTATGTGCTTCCCCCGCGAAAAATGGCAGATAGCCTCATGGAGGTTTACTGGGAATATGTCTTCCCATTATATCCGTTTCTTGTCCCGGGTGAGATGAAATCCGAATATATGAAAATATGGACTGGTGATAGTCTGGAGTATGATGAAAATATGCTCATGTGTACGCTGAATGTCATATTTGCCTTGGCAAGTCAGTTGGCCGATTTTGTCCCACCTACAGAGCGAGAAGAATTAGCGGATGCTTTTTTCTCCCGGGCAAAAGGCCTGTTTCAATTCAACCTTTGGGATAGTGGATCGTCAGGTTTGATTCAATGCTTACTTCTCATGGCCCAGTATTTGCAAAGTACGGATTCGGCACATCAATGTTGGATTGTCACTGGACTGGCGATCCGTAACGCTCAAAGTTTAGGACTCCATCTTCCCCAAAACATTGCCCGCCTTCGGACTTTTCAAGAGCAACAGCTGGGGCGCAAAATATGGCATGGTTGTGTTTTAATGGATCGGTATGCTCAACTCCACTGACCGAGCTAATCTTGGGCATGGTTCTGATCTCAGTATTCTCAAAGGGTTATATCTATGACATTTGGTCGGCCTGCCATGATCTCCAAGGCTTCTAGTGGGGCAGTCCCATTGCCAGCCGCCGTTGATGATGACTATATCCCATCTGGATCAACCAAAGAGGTCTTTCAGCCTCCTAATCGACCTTCGATGATGGCGTTCTACGCCAAATCATTAGAACTTTACGAGATCATGAACGATATGCTCCTTAGTCTTTACAAGCCAATCTCCGACGATAATGGGGAAGATATCCATGACTTTTATTTCGATAATTCTGCAAGTGAGGGAGAGCGGACTATCTTTGAGCTCGACCGCTCTCTCACTCGATGGACACGAAGCCTTCCTCCGCATCTGCGTGGGGATTCATCAGTATCCGCAAATGCTGTATTTTGCCGGCAAAGCATTGTCTTGCGTGCGAGGTTTGTGAATTATACTAATTTCAAGTATCCTGCAATAGCTAACCGATGTCTTCCTTTAGATTTCTGCACGTGCGGATGCTTCTATTTCGGCCAACTCTATCTAAATACTGCGCTGTTCGGGACAATACCACAGCATACCCGTTAGTCTCGACGAACGACTCCTTCCCTCACCGTGTTGCGCTACAGTGCTCTGTCATATGTGTCAAAGCTGCACAAGAATCTATCGAATTAATCTACAATAATGTCCCTGCTGACGGGACCGGTGGTCCCCTGCCGGCTTGGTGGTATAACATCCTTTGTTCGTATAGACTTTCCCCGGGTTTCAGCTTCGAGATTCTGACTTAGCTAGACGTTTATACCTCTGCAACTGTCTTAATCGCTGGCCGTTTGTGCGCTGCGATCCTTGCTGAGGTCACAGAAAGCTCGGTCGTCCAGTCCTGGAACCATGCACTGGAAGTTCTTCGAAAATACCAGAGTTATAGCACATCCGCTCATCGCTGTGTAGCGGCCCTTGAAATTCTCTATGAGCAAGTTACCTCTGAGGGTCTGCTGCCGATCGGCCATGTGCCGAGTCATAAGATAGGAGCCAACACAAGTGGAGGGAATGATATGTCCTTCGGCGAAGGAATGAATGCGGCTATCTTGGATACCTTCGAGTTTCCTGACTTTCAAGATATGTCATGGTTGAACAGTGTTCCGAGCAACCTTTTCTAGTCTTATGCCTTTCGCTTGCAGAGTCTACGGCAAATCAACACAAGATTCGGGAATACAGTCAATTGCGTCTATCCTGAACAATGTCCATTCCGATGACTATCCTTCGTACTTTTACAGCCCGGGAGACAGAACAGTCGTTTATGACGGAGAGTGTCATTTCGAAGCAACAAATTGAAAGACAGCAACTGCAACTAGCCCTTGCCTGCAGGTGTCGAAACAATTTGGACTGCAATGATTGGAAGCAAGGCACATCCATTCATAATAACCGCCACACGCTTAGCCCTACACTTTGAGTGATTGTTTAGCCTCATGGCCAAGAAAACTAGACCTTATTAGGAATAGAACCGGAATATTGAAATTGCTGCACCAGTCTCGATAGCGATACTCACTCATACCGAGGTGGGGATTGAGGCTATTTTCCGCGGCACTAAAGATACCCACTCAGTAGCCGCGGGAACTCCAGCCGAAGTAGATTGCTGAACGGACAACTTAAAAAGATCAATAACAGCCATAAACCAAGATCCCATAACCACATCTTTCAAAGTCTTCTCGTTTCAATCATCAAACAGAGCAACCCCATTGAGCCATGGCTGAAGAAGATCTTGTTCGCCTTGACATCAACGGCATTTTTGCGGTAATCACGCTGAACAACCCAACAAAGTTCAATGCCTTGACGCAAAGTCTGTATTACCGCCTTGCAAGCTTACTTCGAGAGGTTGAAGAAAATCAGGACGTCTACGTTACTGTCTTGATTGGCGAAGGCCCCTTTTTCTCTGCGTAAGTTCTCTTCCTTGTGGTGCGAAAGGCAGAAGTTGCGAAGAGATACTGATGCAGATTCAAGCGGGGCTGATCTTAAAGGGAAACCCCCATCTATGGAGGAGATTTTATCTCGCCCTTACTGGCTTCCTAAGTTGGTCAACAACAACGTTGACGTGGCGAGAGCGTTCTACAGCCATTCGAAGATTCTTGTCACTGCGCTGAACGGGCCTGTTATTGGACTTTCTGCAGCCTTGATATCTCACTCAGACTTTATCTACTCGGTATCCGACGCTTATCTGATGACTCCTTTCACGTCTCTCGGCCTCGTTGCCGAGGGCGGCTCCAGTGTCGCGTTTGTACAGCGAATGGGTCAGGGTAAAGCAAACGAGGCACTCCTTCTTGGAAGGAAAATCCCTGTCAGTGAGTTGGCTCAGGTGGGTTTTGTGAACAAGGTCTTCGGGGGCAAAGGCAACTTTCGTGAACAGGTGATGGGCTACCTGCAGCAGACATTCGGCGATCATCTAGTGAAGTCGAGCCTTCTGGGGACCAAGGCTCTCATGCGTCGTCGCTTGGTTAGGGAGCAGGACGAGCAAGCACCGCTCGAAATGTTCGGTGGCCTCGACCGTTTCTGCCAGGGCATCCCACAGGCCAAGATGAGCGAGGCTCTGTCCAAGAGCAAGACATCTCGACTTTGAATTTGTTGAGATTGTGACCGACGCATGATAGTGCTAAGCTCCTGGAAATTAGCGATTAATTTGGAGACCTCCGTTTGCACTGCGCCTGGCATGTAGCTTCGAGCTGTGCTCTTGTCTTTATACTCTTTACCTCTCTATACAAGATCTTGCAATCTACCTTCATTTTTCTAAGTGTAAATCCTCCTAGAGCGTCACTGTCCATAGCTCTAGATTTAGAAGGCCCAAGCAGATTAGGCTACAGCGATATGAATAGCAAGACTTTTTTTTTCTTGTTTATGACGACGCGGCAACTCAATAATAATCTTCAATACTGCCTCCACGTAATTCGAGATTACTGTCAGGCCAATGGTAATTTTTGATTTTTTTTTTGTCTGTCTAGTTTACGCTCACAGTCCTGTCGGCCTATCCGCTATTATTTAAAAGTGATGGCGACAGTAAAGTCTGGAAATAATACTTCATGAAGCGACATGGGCAACTAGGTCCTTGACTTCTAACCTAAGTGTAAATATAGGAGTGTTCAAACCCTGTGTCCAAAGGTCGTAGCAAGATACAACAGCTTGAATCATTTTGCCTGGATAAATTTAGTATATGTAGTCGGGCGTAAATGAAATCATTCCCACGACTGTAGCTTTCTCCCGGCCACGGCGCAATATGAGCCATGCAGAAATTTGTGAGCTATGAGAACCTTCCTATTACGAGATTCGTTTGGGATTTGAAGTTAATGAACAAAAAGTTGAAAGCAGACGTCTCCGCGCAGACGATGAGCTCGAACGGCCAGCCGTGCCTCAGCAGGGATGTTCACTAGGTGCTAGCAATTTTTGACAGACGAAATACTAAATTCAGTCTAAGTCTACTGGTCATGAAGTTCTACTGTCTGGGACATTCGGCATAAATAACATTCAACGCCTCAGATTGTTCCATTCACGCTCTGTATTTCAGTTCGCTTTTGAAAGTTCCAGTATTCCAATTTCTCGCTCGCATAAGCTGAAGATGTATAAAATGCCAGAAAATGAGATGGAATTCAACGGTGAGAGAGACTGAAGCGTTCAGTTGGAGTTGTAAACCTGCTAACCTTCACTAGGTAGGAGGGTGAATGAGTGCCTGGCACAATACGCATGAATCGCATTGAAAGCTGTCTCAAAGATGGCAATAATCTGATTTTGCGTCGATTATTGGTCGCCTCGGGCCTCGGCAGTAGTCAAAGGTCAGCTTTGCACAACTAACCACCGCCAACTGGACAACCTTACTGGCAGCTGTGTTTGCACTTGCCCATTGCCGAGGCCCAGCATGTGTACTGCTCCTACGAAGTACTTCTTAACCGCGGCAACCGTCCCGCATTGGTGCTGATTATGCTGTACTGGATTCATTTGCAAAAGGCCGACTGCTTCCATGATGCCCAATTCTTCAGTGGAGAGCACGCGGAATTCTGGTCGAACGCGACGGCCCAGAAAAAGAGCACCCGTGGCTTGCGAGTCATGCCACGCCCGTAAAGTAAGGTGCAGTCTCCCACAAACTGGCCAACCCTGCGCCAACTGCTCCTTAGATGATACCTCATGTGTACCGCGGGAGAACAGGAGATTGAAGTAAGCGACATGTCAACCTCACGCCAAAGAACTCCTCGGCAGACATGCTAACGAGCTGCCGTGGCAGACTTGGAATGAAATCGTCGTCTTACCATCTTAGCTCGGTCTCTTCGATGTCAAATGGCAGTTCCGCGGTACGGAGTACTCCGCTGGAAGATCGCAGCTTTTCACCCGCTCCCGAGCGCGTCGTTGCGTCGGAGGATCTACCTGTGCGGAGCGGACGAGGCCCCACAGCTCCGTCGGTTGAAGATACTGGTGATGGCACCGAAACGCCTTACCATCCGTTCAACGAGCATTTCAGCCATCATAATGGAGGTAGTACGGGCACGTCACAACCGGATGGAGACGTGGCAGATAAGTGCTATTCCCCCATATATGGTGAGAATCAGATATCTACTTAGAATTGGAGAATCCTTGCGCCAGTGGCGATCCGCTATGATGCTGATTCGATCATGTAGGCGACCCTCGGGGCGTTGGCCTGATAGTCGATATCTGCGAACCAGAGCCAAGGGAGAAGAGCGGTCATTTCCTCGTTCCACGAATTAGCCCAACACATATAGACCAGGGAACGATCGATTACCTGCGTTATAAGGGCGTCTTCAACATGCCTACTCCTGATGTCTGCGAAATGATCATACGGACGTACTTCCACTATGTACACCCTTTTTTCCCAGTTGTCGACGGTCGTTCATTCCTCGATATTTTTGAGAATGCACGCAATGATCTGAGCCTGCATCTCTTATGGAGCATGTTTCTAGCTGCCGCAAATGTATGGGTCTTGTTCATTCCCCCACTTCCCTCATTGGCATCCTAACGTGAGATATAGTTCGCAGATGACAGCACCTTAAGAGCCGGCAACTTTTCGTCTCGAAAAGCGATGAAGCGTACGATGTATATACGAGCTAAGGTTCTGGCTCGACAAGACACTCTTGGACAAAAGACACCAGCTAAAAAAAGTAATCTAGGCTCTTTATGATACGGAGTATGAAAGAAGGAAGATTACTCTCATTCAGGCAGTACTTCTGATGGGCTTCTGGTATTCGGACACTGAAGACAGGACCGGGCCTTGGCATTGGAACGGCGTTGCCATCGGTTTGTGCCAAACGATAGGGCTACATCGGCAGCCAGACAGCAGTCGAAAATACAGTAAAGCCATTTCCATGAGCGACATCAGAATATGGCGGCAGATCTGGTGGAGCTGCTTTTACCGTGAAGCGTGGTTCTCTGCCGGTATGGGCAGGCCTATGCGCATTAATCTAGCTGACTGCAGTACCCCGATGCCAGACCACAATGACTCTAGTAGCCTCCTTGCAGGGATTCCGGAGAGTATTCAACAAAAGTACCTTCCTGAAGGCACTGGGGACTTAGCCAAACTGTGGACGGAGCTGTTGGCACTTACGGTCTCATTAGCGAAGATTCTCTCATGGCAAAACCGAGCGGAGCGGATTCCACCCAGTAGGAGTGAATTACAGCACATGGACGACAACATCCAGCAATATCATTCTCGCAAAGACCACGCCATAGCTCACGGACAAAGTCATGTTATCTCCTTACACGCGTACCACCTTGAGCTATTTCTAGAGTAAATTTCCCATTTTTGGTTAATTTTTGATAGCCTGACACTCTATAGGTCCGTTATGCTGATACTATACCGGCCGTTTATCTTCGATAAGCCAGTGATACCTTGGCCCGATGTCTCCGCGGACGAATGGACATCCACTGTGGTGCGGAGGACCAAAGACGCCGCGACCAACACCAACAAGATCCTCGGCAACATGATCAGTGCGGATATGATCAGCAGCACTCAAGCGATGGTGTACGTGCCCCGTCAGAGATCAAAAAGACATCGAAACGTTGGATGCTAAGTATCGCTAGCTGCATTGCATTGGTTCCGGCATTGCAAATCCATCTCCTTGACACCACCTCTAAAAAACAGCTGGTGCAAAGAATGGGCCGCCACAACCTCGAATTTTGCATGATGGTTATTGAAGAGCTCAAATCCGTATATTTCGGCGCAGAAATACTTTCCAGAATGTTTACCAAGGCAGAAAGCCAGATATACAATCAGACGCTTGCTCTCGCCACAGTCCCTATGGGGCATGCGCCCCACACCTCGCTTGGTTCCACGATCGGCTCTACTACAGAAGTCCCAGCCGATGCGCACCAGGATGACGTGGAAATATTTGATGTCTTCTCGATGTTGAGTCCCTTTGCCCCTTTAACAGCCGGTGGATTATTTGACAATGACGGGTACGTTTACACTCGATTCTGAATGCTTTTGTTTATCCAACTCTCTATAGCGTTTTCTTTTGGCGAAACGTGGTTTCAGTTTCAAGTTACTAATCGTCCCTTCATATATGTGACAGGCTATTTGCTTTCGAACCCAACATCATGCTCGGGCAAGTGATGTTCCCTGAACCCGAATCCTCTGCAGATGCATAACTACAGAGCTACGCAAAATCGAGGTTGCGTGAGACGAGTTTGGCCTTGGCGACGGAATCTGGTTTGACAATCGTATAAATTCTCTCAATTCCACTGACCGTACCGCAACGAATGCCAGCCTCAACTGAGCGAAGATGAAGAGAACGTACGTACAAGGTTTAATCATAGCGACCGTTGAAGGGAGGCTTTTAGTAAGGAGCCTGTACCCAATTGAAAAGAGGCGTGTGGCTGTGGAAGATTTATAGGATTATGATTGAACCTTCAATCGATGGTCCTCCTTTCCAGCAAAGATCGGTCACCCATCCGGTCAAATCAGTCAGTTTTCGAGGATAAGTGCACTTGTATGAGTACCTTTGATGACTTCATTTACCGTATCATGTGATTAGGGATTGAAAGAGAGTCTATTTCTAAACATGGAATGCAAAAACGGTCGTCACTGTACAATGGCATTGGCATGTCGAAGAATTCATGCATTTCGTATTTCTGAATGTTGCCGGAGCTCAAAATGCAACGTAGTTCGCAATAACGCCCGTGACTGAGCAACAGTAGCGCTATAACTCTACCGCTAGGCCAGCGTGTCGAAATTTTCCCTCCGCGCTTTTCTCCCTCGCTCCAACAACATCAACACACCATTCGAGGAAGTTATCAAATCCTTGCTGTGGATTTTCCTCGTAGGATTGCCAATTACGCCGGATAAAGAGGCCTTCAGCTTAGTAAAAAGGAATCTTCTATAGGATTCAAATCAGGAGAATATAGAGGCAAATACAATAGCTTTACGCCAGCTTCTGAGTAAATGTGTTCAATTTTGTCCGGATACATTATCTATTACTAGTATAGACTTCGGCTCGGGCTAGTTCCTATAGTACTAGAGAAGCTGCTCGATAAAATCCTTAAAGACGGATTCGTCAGTTCAACCCTAGAACACTCGAGACAGAACAATACCGTCTTACGTGTACGTAGGTAGAATTTAATAACTCTGATTACAATAAAAGTTCGATACTTGAGCCAGTATGCTATTAAGGGAGGACTAACCCGTTCGCCGGAAGCCTATCCTTTAATATATTTAGATTCGTCGATATAGATAAGGTAGGAAGACTTAAAGTCTAAGATAAAATAATAGTATTTATCCCGTAGGTTAAGGTTGCGCTCTCGGGCCTTAACCCGAGCAATCTTATTTGACTAGCCTTCAGACTTAAGGGTACGACTAACGCTAGATTTCGTTACCTAAAGAGCGAATTCGTCCTACAGAAAAACCACTATCTCTTCTAAAGACAAGGTAGGCTTTTCTATCAGATAGTGGTACAAAGACTCGAGTATAACCGTAGTAATACTACGGGGTCGTCCGCCTTTAATTGGCGGCACTTTGACGCTGCCAAGCATTCTTATAATAGTAGAGATTCTCGAGATAGTGCTCTTGTTACAACTAGCGGCCTATGCAATCTCAGTTATAAATAGTTCGCTACTATAGATCATGCTGTAGATATGCTTATGCTTAGAAGGAGCTAGGTTTAGAGCTATCTTTGGTTAGACCACTCGTGATTGATTGTCAAGTGTGCCTCCCGAGGAAAGCTGCTTCGGATGAGGGGCATAGAGGTATCAATTATATTGAATTTACAAGCTAATACGTTCTTGAAATTACTATGTAACCTACGTACGACGAAATACCCACGCAACTGTCGGAAGAACTCCCAATATAGAATGTGTCTTGGCGTAAGGCCAGGAAAGTCAATCGATGAGTGTAGTGGTTGCACCAGTTTCGGGCCGTACTGTACCACCCCCGGGGCCTTTCGTACTCCATTCAGGAGAACAAGACTGCCAGTGATTTCATCATTGACTTAATGAGTAGGCTTTTTATACATTTTCTATATTTAGTCCGGGCCAAAATAACAATTTCCCAGAGTCTCTCTTTCATATTTCAGATTTCTCTATAAGGTACTCTGTATATATATATATATATATATTTATATAAATTCTAGGGTCTCAAACAGAACGAAGTAGGAAAGTAGTTTATCTAATCTACAGTAAAGATATTATACGATACCCTAATATAGAAAGGAGATTGCCAGACACACCCCCCATGGATAACCACACACCCCTTTAGATAATGGCACACCCCCCTGCCTGAAAATGCCTGGTTTTTTAGGACCGCCTTCCCGATTAGGTGCGACCAGCAATTCTGCCATAATTTCTGCCACTCCATGTTTTATACTGCCATAGATTCTGCCACCACCATAATAATTCCAGTGTACATAGTAAAAAGACAGGCATTTTGATCAGAAAAAATCGTACATCTCTCCATGATTACTGCTTATACTCTACAAATTCATTATTCTCTTGCTTAGGCACCATCCACCGCGCGTCCCCGGCCCCGACCTCGACCTCGACCTCGACCGCGAGCACGAGCACCCCTATCATCGACACCCCTAGTATCAGCACCCCGAGCACGCCCCCGAGGTGCACCACGAACCTGTCCCCGGCGAGGCCTAATAAGGCTATATTGATAGATGAATAGACGAAAACAATGATAAAAATGGATGAAATCAACCGAGTTTAGGATGAAACTGATAGTCAAAAATGAGATAGAAGGGTAGGTTAATAGGTGTAGACCAAAATTAGATTACGAAGTTCTTCAATCTAATCTCTATAACTATAGAGTGCAATGTGACAAAAGTGACTTAATTTTGTTAGGGGTTTATATACAAAATGCAGGTACCTGCTGTGTTGCTACAATTGTATAGGGAGTTTGACACGAAAGCGGTGTATAAAATCGGAAAACGGTGTGGAGCGCGGTCAAGCAGAGGAGTTATCGAAGCAAAAGCGGTACCCGATTAGGAAGTTGCACCTGAAATTTCAGGCAGGGAGTGTGCCATTATCCAAAGGAGTGTGTGGTTATCCATGGGGGGTGTGTCTGGATCAATCCCCTATAGAAATATTTGTATTACGACTTCGCCTATCAAGTGTATTCTTGGTATACAGCTACGTATATAGCGAGACCATTACTAGAATTAATATCTCGATTCAAGACGTAAAGGGCCTAACTTTGTTCACGGGCGTACCAATGTCTACATGTAGCCCATCCTAAAGCTTGTCACGAGCCAGATCTTTTATAAGAAAAGAGTGCATTCCAACTAAAATATCAAAGCTAAGGGGAGAGAGGAAGAAGAAGAAAGCAAGTGCAGCTTCCTGAGGATTAAATAGCAGGAGCTGAGCTGAGCAAACAACCTCTTTCCCGATTAGGTTGGAAGCACAAACAGACAATCTGGGAGAAAGCAAGCAAATCGTAACAAAGCTCGGGTATAAATCCCCTCCCCTCCTATCTCTCTTCTAGTTTGGATAACCTATACTGGAAAAGCCTACGAGAAAACACAATGTCCCACCTCACCTACTACAACTATGACGGCGTCGGTATTCGAAACAGAGAACTATATAGCTACAGCCAAGCTGTGCGTATTGCTGATCGCATCGAATATTCTGGTCAAGGTAGACTGAAATCTATTTTCGATTGAAAATACCCTAACACAGATTCGCAGGGGGATGGGATCCAGCAACCGGGAAGCTAGGCATTGATGCTAGGACATAGATCGACCAAGCCTTCAAGAATGTTGAATTAAACCTCAGAAATGCGGGAGGGAAGGGATGGGAACAGGTTTTCCGCGTCAAATCATACCATGTCTGGATTGACAATGAAGCGATTGAGATAATGGTCCATAATTTGAGAAAGTACATGCCGAATCATAAGCCAGTGTGGACATGCATCGGTGTGACTGGGCTTGCGGAGGATCGTATGAAGGTCGAAATTGAGGTTGTGGCGCATGATCCAAAATGACTTTTATTAGTTCATCCTTTGAGCATATCAAGTTATGTCTATGATGAATAGATTGTATGTCAATGATTGACATGTCAGGTTACCATATATAGGGGCTGTGATACGTAAAACCCGGGACATACTGCTATATATGTACGCGAAGTGCCTAATTGCACACAATATCCCCAACAAAATCGATAAGAAACAAAATCGTTATTTGCACAGACAAGGAATACAGACAAGGAACACAGACAAGGAAATTCAAATGGGGGAAAATGGCAAAAGAAAGTCAGGGAAAAAAAAGTAATAGCATGATTCTGAGCTTCCCATCCTCCCCATTTAGGGATCTATCTGTAGGGGTGCCTATCCTGACAAACATAATCCAAACAGTAGATGGATAACAAAAGAAAGATTTGAATCGAACAAGGGAATATATATACGACCACGTGCGGGTAGCTCTATCCCGCCTTGCGCAAGACACATCTAGGAAGAGACATACTTTCCACTGATTAGCTTGCGTGTGGTTGGGACACCCAGCCATGAAGCCACGGACGTCTGGGATGTACGACCCTCGTCGGCGAAGGGGTCCGCTTCCATCTGCTCTTCCTCTGTGGCAGCACGACTAATACCCAGCCGAGAAGCATATTCGGCGTTGCGAAGCTCGAACTTTGCTTCGACGATACCCTTCCGAGGCCTAGGGGTGGACGTCACGAAGCGGACGAGGAACTTCCCCTCTGCACCCGGGGTAGTGGGGGCCTTGACTTCCAGCTCGGAGATTCTCCATGTGACAGTAGAGGTTTTGCGACGGAAGACGGCACCGGTATTGGGGTACATGGCCGCGCTTGTGGCGTGGGCGACCGACTCGCGCGGCTGCCCGGTAGTTTTGTCCTCGGTAGCGGTGTCCAAATTAATAGTCAAGACCAGGTTCTTGAGGGTAATTGACTCTGCTACGTTGGAGATAAAGGATGGGTTGGGTGTATAGTAGATAATAGCACTGGCCTGTAATTCTTCCAGGTTCCACACTGGCTTGAATATCACGGGGCAGTAGGCTGAGGGGTTGACTGGGTCGATATGCAGTTGATACTTGAATGCAACTGTCGGCATAGAGCGGGAGATGCTGCCTAGCTGGATATCGTATTCGCCTCTCTTGTCGTCAACAGCATCTTTGGCAACCTCCTGGACAAAGTGGGGATTTGCCGCTACCTTTTCCAGCACTTGGAAATTGTCGAGTCGGATGCGTGTATAGTCTGCCGTACCAGGTGTAGGGTTGTGTGCTAGAGCGAGCTCACCAACGGCGAAGGACTTGGTGACATTACCCTCTGAGAACCATGCACTGATGGTCTCAATGACCGAAGCATTCAGCCCCGATTCATACAGATCAGGATGAACTGAAGGTCCCGGACCGTGTATAGTGTGTCCGGAGCGAACAGACGTAGTATCTGACATGGCGTGATCATCCGTACCAACGCTGGGGGCAATGCTGGGGGCAATGATGGGGGAGGTAATACTCCTGATTGGCGAGGTGGGCTGCTGGGACTCTGATTTTGTCGTAGATGGCGGAAGCTCATTGCCAGGCGAAGTAATAAACACCGTATTGCGAACATCACGACGTCCGCGAATGGTGCCTGCATTGCGTCTCATTCCTGTCTGCGGAGCTCGCATTCGAAGGGTATTTGCCATATCATCCATGGCCTGCTTCGCCTGACTCTCATCTTCGAAGATGGGTTGGTCTCGAATCGTCAAATTCATACCAGACTCATCTAGGCCCGCTGCCTCATTCTGGGCCCGCGTGATCTCGTCAACCGTTCCAGGACGCTGGGTGAACCCCTCTGAATCAACCTGTGGCTGATTGGCATGGTTATTGTTGAGCTCAAGGCTGTCTGGGGCAACTCCATTTCTGATTGTCTCTGGGTGCGCTTCAGACATAGTTGCGGCAGTATCCAATCCGGTGCGATCCTGCGACACACTATGGTTCCGCAAGGACGACTGATCGGTGAAGGAAGTCCCCGGACGGTCAGAAGCGGTCGCGGGGGGAGATTCAGGTATTTGCAAATCGCGAGCTGAGTCGGCTCGCTTGAATGCAGCAAAGGGGCTACGCTTCTTCTCTGCCTTTCGGTCGAAAGATCCAGTCGAGGGTAGGGCGACGCTCTTTCGCCTGTTCATGACAGTGCCCAGACGTCTCAATCCCCCCAGGGGAGTATGTCGTGGCTGTGCTTCCGGTGCTAGATATATCGTAAGAACTTGCATCTAGGGTGGGATCGTAACCCGGCCGTAACACTTACCTGGCGATATCTGAGCGATTGGGTGTTGTCTCTCAGATGCCTCTGAGAGTTGGCTTGCCGCATCATCCTGGATGCGCGGAGGGGGCGGAAGCGGTGCTTCTGATCGTGGCGTGGAGAACTGACGCTCAATAGGCGCAGTCGGTGTCCGGTCAGGTCCCGGGTCAAGTGTGGAAGGGGTCTCTGCCCGTTCAGTCTGTCTTCTGGGGACGGCCTGCGTTACAGGGACACGAGGGCCCGCCATTCTAGCAGCAAATGTCTTGATTTCATCTGCCGTTTCCACATTGAGAAGAACATTCAAGCAGCTTTCAGCGGCCTGGCGACCGCGCTCGACTTGGTCTACCTCGTGAGTCTCCAATTGTGTTAGCACATCCCGAAGGTGGTTGAGCCGGGTCTCGTCGGCGGCCTGAAGTTGCTCGTAAACAAAGGGAGCCCGCGAATCCCATTGCTGATGCACTTCCTCAGCATTGGCAATCTCGCTCGCAAGTTTCTCTGCGCCTTTGGCACCCTTCGCCCTGGCCTTGTCCACCTTCTTCTGCGCAGCCTCCACATTCTTCGCCAGCCCCGCCAGATTACTCTGGATACCGGGCATCGACTTCATCTCTGAATTCTTGCTGCTAAATTCCCTTAAAGGTCGTTCGACATCCTCCTCTATCTTGTTCGCAAGGGTCTCATGCGACACGGCGAGCGTTTCGGTGGCACTGATGATGCGTTGCCAGGGGATTTGGAAAATGCTAGTTTCACAGGTCAGAATCATTATCGGTCGCAGGAGAACTTCAGTTTTCCAGGGAGAGGCAAAATTACCCAAGAGCAGCTCCATTGTCTAACTGTGGCCGGTGCGCCAGCTTCCGCAACCCTTGGGCGTATGCTTCTTCAACCCGACGTCGTTCCTATCGCCAATTTGTCAACGCCAATGTCGCACCCTGTTGCAGATCCCATTCCAGGAATCTGATCGGATCAAGTCACAAGATGTCATACCTGTAGGTAATCCGCGATATCCACATTGATCTTATTTATGAGTTTAATGCGATCGCTTAGGACGGTTGTAGCTTGGCCGGGATGCAGGGTTGCCTAAATGAAAGAAATGACACCCATGGTCAGCATTTAGATGCTGTGCTGGCTAACCACAAAGCTCGGCTTGCTCAATCTTACCAGCAGCGTTGGGTACTCTTGCCGTGAGAGGTCCATGATTCAGATCCCGGGGTATTGAACAAGGTAGCGCACGAAGCGCATAACATGAAAGAGAAAGCCAAGAGATTCCTACGATCCTCGCGGCGAGAACAGCCCAATCAAGAAAGCGAGATGAATGCGGGATCGAGACTTGAATGCCAGTGTCAGTTGGTAGCGTGTCATTCAATGTTGGCCGAGGACGGAATGGGGATGGAATGACGGAGGGTGTTATGGTAATACAGTAACTTGGGGTATTAAATTAGTCATATTGCCTGAACGGTTGTTATTTGTGTTACAATACCGTAACCATCACCTAATTGATCACATGACATCATCCACGCGGTTGATGTTTGGAGCCTTGCTGCCTCAGGTTGTAATCTGATGGGTAACCAAGTTCTCCATGACAGAATTGGTCTCCACCTATATTTACATATGTACTATCCTTCGATTGTTGACTATACGCTATTACAGTAACTTCACGGCAGTACAAGGTAGAAGTCATACTACCTCAGTTAACAGTGGTTCTTGTCCATCATGTCCTGGAAAGACAATTTTGGGTTCACAGACCGGTTGCGAGCCATACAGTCTCTGTGAGTTAACTTTCTGATATATGTCGACATGAGCACTGGATTGATTCGCATGCAGCACGACAGCTTACCAGCAGGCTTCTTCTTCTCCTGCCTCCGCATTTGCAGAAGCTATGGCCCAAGCTAAGCGGGTTGAAACCGAGGCGTTTGATAAGGCGACCTCGAAAGTGAGTTGTGCGCCTTCTACAAAGGGGGGAAAGAACTTAACAACTGAGACTTATTCCATCCAGAACGCATATGATTCTTTTTGCCAACAGGCAATCGATGAAGCTGAATTAGCATCGTTGACAGAGCTGGTCACTAGCAACCCGCAGCATGTCGAGGATAACCGTGAAGACCTAGAGACGTCAACTAGGCAAGTGATCGGCCAATATCGGTCTTGTTTCGATCACTATACTGGTCTCCACTCCTCCATCTACAGATCAAAGTTGGAAGATGGGACTGTTCGAGCAGTGAAAGTCACTATTCCCCATATGATGACAGCCCCGCATGATGCTCACCGTGAAGCACGGTTGCTGCGTGAAGCTTCTCACGCCCATATAATTCCATTGATTGAGACGTTCAACCTTGATGGTGGCCGATTTGTCTTGGTCTTTCCTTTTGTGCGATATGACTTCGAGCAGTTGCTCCGGCGAGACATGGTAACTGCTGCTCAAACACGGTCCATTCTGCGAGATCTGTTCCATGCCCTTGCCCATCTCCACAGCATGGGTATACTTCATCGGGACATCAAGCCTTCCAATATTCTCATGGACTCTCCTAATGGACCAGCCTACTTGGCAGATTTCGGCGTTTCGTGGAAAGAAGATGATACAGGATCTGAGCCACGCAAGCAGAAAATCACAGATGTGGGTACGACCTGCTATCGACCTCCAGAAATTCTGTTTGGATTCAAAGAATATGGAACATCCCTCGACATGTGGGCTGCTGGCTGTGTAGTGGCAGAAGCCATTGCCGTCGGCCACCAGCAGCTTTTCGACTCCGGGCCTGTGGGCAGCGATCTGTCGCTGATTTTCTCCATCTTCAAACTACTGGGCACTCCAGATGAACATCGCTGGCCGGTAAGCTTCACGTCTAGGAGAACTGGAGAGGGTCATTATTAACCATTTGACAGGAAGTGAAGGTCTTGCCAGACTGGGGGAAAGTGGAATTCCATTCGTTCCCCACGCAGCGCTGGGATGACATCCTCCCGGGTGCATCCTCGAATGGCCGTGATTTAGTCAGCCATCTATTGTGCTACGAGAGCAGCGAGAGACTCTCGGCAACAGAGGTATGTGACCCGACCTGATACCTTACAACAGCCTCTAACAATAGAGTTAGGCCCTTGTCCATCCATATTTTGCTCAGAGTTGAATCAAATGGTATGACATAGGTGGATGGGCTACGCCACACTTCCCTGCGCCTCGGGTTATCACAAGTGGATCGTGGAAGTGGACACTGAATTATTAACGGTGCAAATGCATACTCAAGTACCAAATATGAACATCTACTTCAATCTTGTAGGAAATGATTGTACATACGCCGTACCTCTTCCGTGTAGGTAACATATAATATGTTTCCGTAACCCCTGGAAACCTGCTTAAATAAGCACAGCGCATGACTGAAAAATTGGAATTGATTAAAACTGAATTTTCGGCAACTCCGGAAATTACAGGCTCTCAGTGATCAATTAAATTCAGTTATGGTTAGGGTGAAACAACCATAGAGTAGTCTGTGCCCCCGGGCCCGCGTGTCTGGATTTTAGCGAATGGGTTTGGGGGCGGGCAAATGGGGCTCGCAGGAGCCAGATGAGATTTGTTTCCCGTTTTTCCCGTTTGCCAAGTTCTCGCAAATTAGATACTGTATTAGGAATATATGTTGTAGTGTACTCTATAGACTATACATACGTGCTCCATACTCCGTACATACTTGAGTATTCCGTAAAAAAAAAATAGAACTGCAAGTTGATCTCTTTATAAAGAACGCCAAAGTAGAAAGAGGGCCGTGGGGTATCTCCTTCGGGTCAGGTACCATTTGATTTGACCAATCAGAATTAGAGAAATAAGTGATCATCATTACCTATTTAGGTTAGTCTGTCATCTATACACACAGGGTCCGAAAGATCTCATTTCGCCTCTACGCCTTTACCTTCTCTTTCCTTTCCATTTCTTTTTTGTACGGCCTGGAAGTCGACGTCCTTTCTTTTTTATTCTTGACTTGACAGCAGTGCTTGATCTCAGTCCATTCTTTCTATCATTCCACAAAACCCAGCCACGATTCTCGGCCATTACTCGCGTTGGAATCTCGGGTTATCCCTCTCTTTATCTTCTCCCTAACCCCCCATCGCCACTTCACGATATCCTGGGGATACTGAAGTTGACAACATGCACGGGCATGCGCACCACAACCATGCACGCAATGTGGAGGAATTAGAGGAGCGAGGCGATGTCGTGATCGTTTACAAGACCCTGGAACCGGACTTTGAAGGGGAGGTGGGAGGTTATGTAACCGGCCCCCAACATGACACGGCGACGAAACCGCACGCTGGTCTTGGTGATCCTGTCAGCGCGCCTATCAGGACCACAACCGAGTCTGATGAGGAGACAACGACCACCAAGGAGAAACCTACCACCACCAAAGAGACCGTGGCCCATACCACTCATGAAACTAAAGAGACCACCGAGACTACCAAGGCCGAAACGACCCACAAGAAACCGACCACTACCAGTGAGTTGGAGACTTCTATCACAACAACCTCCTTTGTGACTTCGGCATCATCCACCTCGGAATCCTCCCAGGATGTCAACAATCTCCTTGCAACCTCCACCGCATCGGCCTCGACCACTGCTATTCCAACTACTGCTTCTGGGGGAATGACTGGTGGTGCCAAGGCTGGCGTGGCTATCGGTGTCATCTTCGGCGTTGGTGTGATTGCTGCCCTGATCTTCTTCTTTATGCGCAAGAAGAAGAGAAGCCAGGAGGGATACCAGAAGGAGAATGAGAAGACCTTCGGTGGCGAAGGCCTGCCAGAGGGTATTGCTGCTTCTTTCCCACCTCCTCCCCCTTCCAAGCCGCAGACATCGGCACCCCCGCAGCTTAATGTTCGTCCCGTCACTCAATTCGCGCCTGATCTAAGCGGCAGCGGTGCCTTGAACCCGGCCACCGCCAATGCTTCCGGGGGCTTGAGCCCGACCACCGCTGTTGTGGGTACTGCAGCTGGAGCTGGCTCGGCCGCCGTCGCCTCTCGTAATCTCACTGGCGAATCGCCGCCTCCTACTCCGCCCAAGTCCGCTGAAGGTAACTCCAACCCATTCAGTGACCCTGTGAATCCTTTCAACGCAACCACCAGCCCTGTTACCCAAAAGGCGCCTTCGGTAGCTGAATCAGCCACCGGACCGTCTGGATCGACCGTCACAGCCGCCGCGGTCGGTGCCGCAGCCGTGGGTGTTGCACCAGGTGCTGCTGCTTCATCTCGAGCATCCAATGATTCCTACCACTCCGCCAAATCACGCGGTCATTCCCCCACTGGCTCGACCCAATCCGCGAGCATGCCTGGCGATGCTGCCGCTGGCTCGGCTGTTGCTCCCGGCGCTGCTGTTGCAGGAGCTGCTGGCGCAGCAGGCGCCATGCCTGCTGGACCACCACCCCCTAACAATGTCTACCGTGTGCAATTGGATTTCAACCCGTCTATGGAGGATGAGCTTGGCCTTCGGTCAGGAGCGCTTGTGCGCTTGGTGCATGAGTACGACGATGGATGGGCTCTCTGTATGCGTCTTAATGGCTCTCAGCAAGGAGTTGCACCGCGCTCTTGCCTATCTGCTCGCCCTGTGATGCCTCGCTCCCGCCCACCCCCAGGCCCTCCCGGCTCTCGCGGCCCACCCATCATGGGCCCTGACGGTCGCCCAATGATGCCTGGAGGTCCGCCCGGTTCAAGATTCTATCCTCAGGATGTCCGCCCGAGATCCCCCGGGAACTCTGGTGTCTCTGGACCTCCGCCTTCGCGCCCTTATCCTGGCCCCGGATCTGCTGTCCAGTTCCCGACCGTTCCCCGTTCCATGTCTCCAGGACCAGGAGGACGACCGGGCCCTCGCTCAATGTCTCCCGGACCTGGTGGTATACCTCGCTCCATGTCTCCCGGACCAGGAGGACGACCGGGCCCTCGTTCAATGTCTCCCGGACCTCGCGGAATGCCCGGCCCGCGCTCGATGAGCCCTGGTCCATATGGACCTCCCGGAGTGCAGCGCCCTGTATTGCCTGTCAACCAACGCCAACGCAGCAATAGTGCCGGCGGCAACGCCGTTCCTCCCATGGCAGCATCGGCTGCGCCTCCAGTTTCCAGCCCGTTAGCCGCTCCCGTTCATGCCCCTGCCCCCGTTGCACTGCAAGTTTCGAATCCGTTAGCCGCTGCTGCTTCCGCTGCGCCACAGGTTTCGAGTCCATTAGCCGCTTCTGATTCTGCCCCTATGGCTCCCGCTGCAACACAAAACGCAAGTTCATTGGCTGCTCCTGCTCCTTCCCCTGTGCCTGCCCCGGCTCCTGTTCCTATTCCTGTTCCTGTTCCTGCTCCTGCTCCTGCTCCTGCTCCTGCTTCTGCTCCTGCTCCTGTCCCGGCTCCCACTTCCGCTGCGACGGAAGTTTCGAGTACTCCAGCCGCTCCTGTGCCTGCTTCCGCTGAGTTGCCGATGCCAAGCCCCTTAGTCGCTCCTATCCCTGCTCCCACCACCGAGCTTCCAGCCCTCCCGAGTTCCCCGCCGACCTCTCCGTCCGGCTCAATCTCGCGAAAGCCCGTCCCCACTCGGGACGCTTAATCTAAATGACCCTCAAATCTGCATAGAGCCTCAGTCTTATGCGGAACATAGGCATTCCCGCTGACGTGTCAGTACCGCCGCTGGACGGAAATGAGCTTGCCTAATATGACCACATTGTTCGCCTCGATCTTGATATCCCCCCTACACCCTGCGTCCGTGACGAACGAACCCTCCTTGAATCTATGCTTTGCGCTGAATGCATATCTCCGCATCTGAATTATTTTACCAGTCTGTTTTGTTTTCATCTTCTGAATCTTTCGTCCGTGTCCTGAATGCCGTCTTCTCTGTGTCTCCACTGGCATCCATATAATGTTAACAAGGCCGGCCGTCTTTTCATACCTACTTTTTCTTTCTTTTTTTTCATTATGTTGTGAAACAATCTTTTTTTCATTCTCTTCGAATCGAAGTTGCAAGCATCTTCTTCGAGTTCCTTTCTTGATTGGTATCAATCTCGAATAATATGGGTGTCACGCTGATATGAGCTGGAATACCCGGGTCCTTTAACCTGTTCCAACACAGATAGTTTACATATCTATGTAGAATTCGCTGAAGAATTTTACCATTTACATGCCTTGTTCATGCATTCCTAGCCTGCACTATATATTCAATGGGAGTGAGTACCGAAGACATAGCAACCCGTCCACTTCAGATTCAAGAGATTATGATTGTACGCACCGTGAAAGGAAAGTCATCTACAACCACCAAGATATATCTCGACCTACGTGGACAGTAAATCAAAATCCGACGCAAAAAGTATCTCATTACTCTCCCTTCACATCTAAAATCCATACATATAAAAACAGTCTTGGTGAAACGATAGAATCAAATCACACTGGCACTACGGGTATAAACGAAATCCACCAACATACACAGCCCCATCTTCCAATCACTCAAGCCTTGGCCTCAATACCGCTCTCATCGCTGTCAAACTTCGCGCCGGCGATGTGCACATCAGCTGCACTCACACGACGGACAGCCTCCTCAAGGTACTCGGGTTTCAGCTCGCCATGCTTATCGTAGCGGTACGGCTCCTTAATAGAGAGTGTAACAGCGTCGAAGACGTTAGTGGACTTCTTAAAGATGGCATCCATCTCTTCCAGGGAACGGTAGCGAGTCTCAGGGAAGAAGAAGTAAACGCAGGGGAACATGAATGCGTTACTGATGGTTGTTAGTTCAAGTTCTTGGTTAAATCGGGGCTTTGGGCATCTTACATGACGGCAAAGATGACATAAGTCTTGTATCCGATATTTTCGAATGCAACGGGTGTGATCATCACAACCATGAAGTTGAAAATCCAGTTGGCGCTGGTTGCCAATGCGTTTGTTGGAGCACGGATACGAAGCGGCACGATCTCAGCGGGGTACAACCAGGTCATTCCGAGCCAACCGATGGCGAAGAATGTGTTGAAGACAAAAAGGAAGACGGCTTGACCGATACCGGCTCGGCTATCATTTAGCACGGTTAGGCGGTAGTTGGTACCGGCTAGGACAGCCATTGAAAGTGACATTCCGGCGGCCTGATAACCTTTGATTAGCTGGGACATCAAAGGTGTGAAGGGATTGACATACGCCGAACAGCATCAGTGGGCGACGTCCAGCTTTCTCAATAATGTAAATAGGGATAAATGCAGCCATCAGATACTCCGTGCCGTTGCAGGCAGCTAGCAACTTTGGAAGGTTGCCTTTTGCCAGACCAATCTCGGCGTATAGTTGAGGTGCCTAATGGAGTTAATTAGTATAGGGCTAGCATCTGAGGGGGAGGGGAAGTGATCTCACATAATAGGTGATGAGATTAATGCCGGAAATTTGCTGGAACATCTGGTTGACATAGGCGAGTGCCACACGATGGAATTCTCGATACTCGCTCATCTTGAACAGACTTCTATAAGAGCCCTTGTTCATTTCAGTGACAGTTTCTTGAATGGCGATAAGCTCATTCTTGATGTAAGGGTCATCCCGAGATTTCTCATTCAGACATTCGAGAATCTCCAAAGCCTCATCGTTGCGGCCTTGCATGACAAGCCATCTGGGAGATTCGGGCAAATTGAGAATAGAGCAGAAGATGATGATGGCAAAGACAATCTGGAAGGCTAGAGGGAACCGCCAGGCGACCTCTTTGTCTCCGATGAACGACATGCCTAAGTCAGGACTATATCAGTAATTGCAACTTGAGGGTATCTTATAAGATGGTATGTGACTTACCGTAGTTAATCCAGTAGCTAAGAGTGATACCTCCCGTGATAAGCATACCCTCGATCATCACCATCTTTCCTCGATCGTGAGCCTTTGATGATTCGGACTGCCATGTCGGTACAGTACTTGTATTCATACCATTACCAACACCTGTGACAATTCGACCGACAATGAAATGGGGCAGGGAATAAGAGGTACATTGCAGTAGGGCACCAGTAGCCATGATTACACAGCCACAGAAGATAGTCCTCCGTCGACCAAGCGGGTTACCGATGAAGATAGTCAAGATGGCGCCAATGAAACATCCCAGGTTGTACGATGCGACTGCAATGCCTTGATTCAAACTGCGCTGCGATCGGAGGGCCTGGTGAGCCGCGCTATTGCTGGCGATCTCTGGAGCTTTCGGATTGATATCGGGGAAGTATTTAATGAAGGAGGGTAAGTCTAGTAGACCACCCGTAACACCTTGATCATAACCAAAAAGTCTTGTAGTGGTTAGTGTTTGTTGTTGTTTTTTTTTTTTTTCTTTTCTGATTTTCTGGGGAAATAATATCATACAAGAAATCAAGACTTCCAAGGGAACTGATAGCCAAGTTGAGAGACCGGCCTCTCCAGCCAAAGAACTTTGGAATTCCGAACATGATGCCTGCAAGAACGGGAAAAACGGACATGATAAAAATGCCGATCAGCAGGTTATATAACTTCCAATTCTTCGGATTGACAAAAGCGGTAATCCGAGATGGACCGGGGTGTTCTCTCATGTTATGGGGCCAGCCAAGATACGGGGAAGGCGTTAGGGCGCGGGGTGAAATTTCATGGGGTGTTTTTGGGGTCACATTTGGGGGCGGTTGACATTCTGACTGGTTAGAATTAATTTGCTTTGTTTAACTTGGAAAGGAACGTGCGTATTTGTCCTCCTTTTGATTTCATCCATATCCCCGGTTAAGCACTGCCACCTTTTATAATATACAGAGGATAGAAGACCAAATTGCCCTGGCCAAGCCAGCCAAGTCAGCCAAGACTAAAGCAACTACCCGGTAACAAATAAGACCAACTCAACAGACAAGATAGCCCAAACCCTAGTCTTTGTATCATTTCACCAAATACGCCAAATACGGAAAATGTTACAAAAGTACTGAGGCTCCGATTTTTCCAGATCTAAAGGTAAATAGGTTCAGCTGATAATATATTGAGGACGTCAGCGGCACATGTGGCTTGCCCTAGATCGGGAATCAAATTTAATATCGGCATTTTTAATATTTACACCCTTTGTCGTAATTCCACTTTATTAATATACAGATTCTCTCGAGGAATCAGACTATACTTTCAAAGGGTTAAGCCAATTGTTGCACAGACTCGTTCAAATGGCCGACAATTCGAGAATCTTGGACTGCACTCACAACTCTGTATCTTGCTTCCAATCCAATGTCCACCTTCCATTTGACGAGATCGTCGGAAAGACTCCATTTCTCACGTGGCTAATGTCCTGAGATTCTTCGACTTGACCATTCCAACTAACCCTGGGTTATATTTGAGAGTTCAAGCTATCTATTGTCCTTTCTTGTTGCTTTCTCTCTTTTCAGCAGTGCTAGTGAAGATCTACAGACGGTGTGCTCTTTGACGATAACTCAGAAGTTCCTCATTTACATTGTTTATTCGCCCTTTTGCTCTTGAACAATGCACTCGGTCCATTGAGATATTCAAGAAGAATAGACGTTGATAACCTTCTGGGAACGATACATTGGTAGACGTTTCAGCCCAGTGAAAGATATTTATTTACTCCAGGTTCACAGGTCTAATTGGATGAACATTGTGAGACTTCTCTTTGTCGGTTCCTTGTTCTATCTTTGGATTTTCGTAATCAGTCCCCCTTGTCCAATTTCGAGTCTCTTTACCTTGCCTTTGAACTTCTATATGCACTTGTCTCCATTGTTCTGATTCTCACTTCTTTTGTTCTACTTGGTCTCATTTAGGTGACCCTATTTTAATATTGTTTCGTCTTTCTAAGGATATATTGGCCAAAAGGTATATAGCTGCGGTTGTGTCTGTCTCTTGCTCTCCATTCCAGCATCATTCAGCAAACACAACACACCAAATCTTATCAACGTTCTTATTTTATCCCAATCACTCCCATCCATTCAATCCTTCAAAGTACACCTTACGTCAAGTATAAAAATGAGGCATTTCTGCTGCAGTCTCATTTGTTGCGGGCGCAGCGATGTCAAATCCCCAGTCCAACCCATCATCCGTCTAGTTCCCGACGAGGAGGAGGAACCAAAGGTGGAGAAGTCGACTCGCCCTCAGAAGGTAGTAGAAAAAGCCCCCAGGTCACCTAAAGCAAAGCTACTCAAACCTCTAAAGCCATTAAAGCCAGCTAAAGTTCAGAAGCCAGCGTCGCCCAAGAAGAAGGTGAAACCTCAGAAGAAGGCTACCAGTGGCAGTGAAGCTAACAGTAGCGATGAGGAATACTCCCTACCCTCGCCGCCACTTCACGGTTATCGCACGGGCATCACACCTGAAATGAGTGGTGTCGATCTTAACAGTGCCGAATATAGTGATATTGAAGTGGAAGAGACCTCTCCGGGCGATGGCTTGTCGGTCTACCCTCCAGAGGTTTTGTTGAACTCCCCTTTAGAGCAATTGTTGACGTACTCTACACTCACAGCCCAGCAGGGTATGGAGCTTGGTAAGAGCTCGCCGAGCGACTCTTTGGAAGTACTTCCCTTGGGGCCAGAATCAGGAAAAGAACCTTCATATGAAAAACCAGAAATACCTATTCCAGGCACAGAATCCAGTGGTGCTAGTTCTTTCTATTTGACCAAGAAAGATAACAAGCTTTCGACAGCAAAAGTCGCCGCCTACCGAGCTCAAGGGGCTCAACTACAACGTTGGTTAGAAGACCCAAACGAACCAAACTGCGATATTTCCCCGATAACGACCACCATAAACGATTTGTTCAACGCTCCTTCACCACGTAATTTTGAACTGGGTAGAACTAATTTCGGTAATCCGTACAACCTTATGGACGGGGGCGAACCAGAATCAGTGGGACTCGTTACCACGGGTGATCACTACCGCTATATCACGATATCAAACCCAGTCACGGACCCGAAGGTCCTAGAGGCAATTGGGCGTGAACATGCAAGCAATAGCTACGCACATACATGTGGACCAGGTCTTCTTGTTGCTCACTCCATTTTTAGGTACGATAACTTTCTGTGGAATGAGATTGGCCGCGCTGTGTACACGATGGACCGTCCCATAAACACATTGAAGTATATTATGTTTATCCACGTCATCAATGATGAGACTAGACCATATATCGAGGAGGAACTCTACCCCAGACTTGGACTTTGTTTCGATATTCAGCACCTTGAGCCATGCCAGAAAATCGAACGTGGCACCCCTGAGTATAAGGAACTCCTCGGCACAAAGTTGGGCAAAGCAGCTGCTATCCTTCTCATTTCATCTCTCCCTAGAGGTTCGAGACGTATCGCTCGAGCGGTCATTTGGAATTTTTGCGGCAAAATTATGTTAAGATTTGAGGTTGAGTCTACTACAGATGAGGAAATACCTGGAGGTCCCGAAGAAGAAGCTCCTGAAGAAGCACCTGAAGACTCACCTGAAGGTTACTCATATGCCTCAGGTGATTCATATGAAGAATCAGAAGGTTGGTAATTCAACTTGCATTATTCAGGCGCTTGTTTTGGGTTATCTTTTTGTTATCTTTTGGCGTTGAAGTAAATAAATTGGGTTTTTTCACAGGAGGACAATTCAAGATAATAGAAGTAGCAGACCTCTTTTTAAGGATAAAACGATATGAAGTCAACTTTCCAACCATTCTCAAATTTTTGGATTCTTGACTATCAGGGCCTGGGTGCTCTGGGATTCGCAGGGCCCTTCTACTTTTATTACTGAATTGAGGGAGGAAGAAATCAAAGTGCAAAAGGATAACTATGGCTCCGTTGTTAACACAGTCTCTATATTCAGCTAGTTTAAATATTCTGAAAAGGTCCTATGTGGAATACTTATTTGAAGCTACATACCCGTAGACTACTCGGGAAGTGTTTCTTGCCTGATCTAGATATATCAACGTTAGTGGCGGGATCTAAACCTAATTGGGACTAAGACAGCGGGGTCTAAACCCAAACGGGAACTGGGACTTTAGAAGTTATGTTTACTCCGTGGTGCCTTCCAAGGTTTGCTCCTTCCTATTTATCGTTCCTTCTTTATATTCTTCTCAGTGCTCCTTTTCATTTTTCTTTCGGCCTTCTTCCGTTTCTCCCTCTTCTTTCTTCCGTAGTTGTTACTATTGTTTCATCGTGAGTGTACTCTGGAGTCCGTTGATTTTTTTATCTCAATTAATATCATATTTCAAGTTCTCAAGATGGACGACCAAGTCAGGTCTCGCCGAAAGGACAATCCGACGGTTGTCGGCCACGCAAATTCGCGCGCGGACTTCAAGCAAGTGCAAATCGCTGGTGGATGGGTACCCGGCATGGATACCAAAGTGGACTACTCGGATGAATTCGAATTCGGTGGTTCACTGGGAACTTTGGCACTTATGATTGGCTTCCCACTGCTGATGTGGTACATGTGGATTGGCGCTGCCTATTATGATGGGAAGCTACCTCTTCCGCAAAATGGGGAGTCATGGACGGACTTTGGAAAACATCTGTGTTACCTTGTTTACACCGGTGCATTTCCGCATTTTAAGGCGTGGCGCATCTACTGGACATACTATGTCTTCGAGGTAGCATGCTATCTCTTCATGCCTGGGTACACTTGCCATGGGAAGCCTCTTCGCCATCTGAGAGGTACGCAGCTGGAGTATTATTGTTCAGCCTACACTAGCTTGTACTTCACAATCCTCGTCATGGTCATTCTGCACTGCACTGGACTGTTCCCAATCTACACTATCCTGGATGAGTTCGGTCCTCTGATGTCTGTGGCCATTCTTTCCGGGTTTCTCGCCAGCTTTTTCGCTTACTTCTCTGCATTTGCTCGTGGTGCCGAACATCGCATCACTGGATACCCAATCTATGATTTCTTTATGGGGGCCGAACTCAACCCACGTTTGTTCGGGATCCTGGACTTTAAGATGTTCTATGAAGTGCGTATTCCATGGTTCATGCTCTTGGGTTTGAGCTGCGCAGCTGCCACTCGCCAATACGAACGCTACGGATACGTCTCTGGTGAGGTTTTGTTCCTTCTCATGGCTCATTTCCTCTACGCCAACGCCTGTGCGAAGGCAGAACATTTCATCACCACAACATGGGACATGTACCAGGAGAAACTAGGATTCTTGTTGATCTTTTGGAACATGGCCGGTGTCCCTATGTCTTACTGTCACTGCATTCTGTACCTGGCTAGTCGCCACCCGCCGACATATGCGTGGAACAAAAATGTATTGGCACTATTTTTCGTGTCATATCTTTGCGTTTACTGGGTCTGGGACACTGCAAACAGCCAGAAGAACGCCTTCCGCATGACGGAACAAGGAAAAACGGTCGAGCGCAACACGTTCCCTCAGCTGCCTTGGCGACATGTTTACAAACCAAAAACACTAGTTACGGAGGACGGCGATACTATCTTTGTTGATGGGTGGTATGGATTGGCTCGCAAGATCCATTACAGCTGCGATATGTTTTTCGCTTTGTCGTGGGCACTGATCACTGGGTTCGACAGTCCCCTTCCCTGGTTCTATCCTGTCTTCTTTGCGGTCATGATTGGCCATCGTGCCATGAGGGATATCAACAAATGTAAAACCAAGTATGGAAAGACATGGGATGAGTACGAGAAGCAGGTGCCAAGCCTCTTCATTCCGGTGAGTTCTTACTGCAATTTCTTTTTGAAACTATATACTCACTCCTGACAGTATGTGATCTAAGTTGCCCTGGCTTATGGACCCCCATGATTATGGTTCGATTGTTTCTGGTCCACTGATGCCCCATGTCTACCTTATCTGCAACAGCAAATCCTGGACTATCACCTACAGGTCAGATAGGTTAAAGAAATCATCTTTAGTTTCAGATTCTAGAGTTCAAAAAGACTTGTAGATTGCACAAGGTGTAGGATAGAGAAGGTTTTGGCAATTCTCCGAGAGTATCAGCTCGGGGATACTCAAACCTCCGAGGTCGGGAATGGTCCACGGGTTTCTGTGACTAACCGGTCAACCCCACAGTGGAAATTGAATAGAGAAATTCCGCTGGTCGGACATAACCGAAAAGTAGTTTAGCGGATAGTGTGTCGCTAGTAAAAGAGTGTGTAGTCTTTCTGATTGAATAAGACGAGCAAGCTACCCGTGGACCGTTTTATATTTTATTTGATCTCCAGTTTGGCCTGTCTCGACTCCCAAACACCAGGTCCAAATATGGATCCCGAAATGACCTTCCGTATCAAGCTATATACATCATCAGATCTTCTCAATCAACCCTGGATCTCAGACTTCACCCACATGGTGAACGCCAGCTACCGTGTCAGCCACACCACCAAACTAAAGTTTGCCACAACCAAGACCCGACTACACACTGACTCTACACTATCCGAGGAGCTCGGTGCAGACGGATTCACCGCGGTGGCGCTTGTTGGAGATGGGAAAGATCAAAAGATCGAGGTCATCGGGACTGCAAGTATGAAGAAATGGACAGACGACGGTCTTTGGATGTCTACCGAAAACGAGCATGATGCAAATCAGGTTAAGGACAAGAACACAGCCCACAATAGATGCGTGGATCAAATCCTTCACCAACATGCCTGTCCTGGAGACTATGAGTTAGCGGTTGTTGCACTTCCGCCAGATCCACAATACCGCGGCAGAGGCATTGCTGGGCATCTTGTGAAGGCGTGTGAAGAAGAGATTTTGCGGCGGAATCGGGTCAATGGAAAAGATGCGTCGTCCCCGGTACGCATTATGATTCGGGTCACTAAAGAAGACACTGGTGACTACTGGTTAAAACAAGGGTTCACTGTTGTTGGTAGCAAGAGATGTCCTAAAGGGTTCTGGGATTCGTTGGAGGAGTTCATTATGTGGGCTATGATGCGAGAATTGTCTACGATATAGATGGTTGAATGTTATTATGGCGAGGAAATCGAAGAAGATGCACATACTATCCATTATTCTTTCAATTCTCTCTACGCTTTGTGGGCCAGTTGTGGTGGATGAACATTGCAAAGTACATTATCTTGCGCCAGAGCAACACCCATGGCGACAGCAAGCATGTATCCGAGTAATTTTCGGGCACCAAGATTGATCAGAACTGTATCCGCTGTCAAGGTAACGTCATGCGGACGGAAGAAAAGAGACATCTGTCGCCAAAATGTAGAATAATATCATGTTGAAGTATTGCGGTCTAGTTCCGAGTTGGGACTATTTCAATGCTACATATATATTACAGTCATCGGGCAAGTTTGGGTAAGTCCTAAGATCACACAGTTCCCTATCACCCATGCAGTTCATAATCCGCTAAAGCACAGGTCTAGAAAAGAGGTGTTTTTGGTCTCCGATGACAACAGAATTCCTGTTGAATGTGACGGTTTCTGCTGTCTCCGCGTCTAACGTGGTAAGATTCGCCTGCTGTGTTCGATCTAATGCGGAGAATCAATGAAATATAAAACCGTACATATCGAAATCCGAAATATCCCTATGATGGAATATTTCCACAACACCTTTACTAAACTAGGTCGCAGTTGGAAATTTAAAGATGGGCAAAAGGTGCAGACCTCGGGAGATTGACGTTGTTCTCGATGATCTATCTTGACTTTATTCACTATGGTATACCCTTAACACATATAACTTTTTCGCATGATAACAACAATATTTAGATAAATGCATAAGAATTCAGCTAATAAGCAATGCCTTTGAACGCATAGTTTATGCATTGGAATTATTCCCATATCAAGTATACCGTATCACTGAAAGATTTTTAAACTAGAACGGGTGGTTAATTAACATGGAAACAGAGCCCTCGGATCTTAGCCTTGACTAATCATAATATCACGTGCCCAGCCTCGGCTCTCAACAAAACGGCGATGGTCGTTATCTATGATAAGTACGGCTTGAAGACTCGCTTCAGGTGGACTTGGGCTTGCCATTGCGTTCCTTGTTATACATTCTATTTTATCTTTAAATGTGGATCGGCCAAGTCTTTGAAACCGATCTCATCTCCCGAGACACCTATAGATGAACTGGAGTATATCCTAGTCAAACGTTGTCAGTGTACCTGTACGAAACCACCAGACGTTCTTTTCTGTCTGCATTTCCCTGCTCAATTCCCGGCACCTGGAGTCATTATTATGGAGAATACACGCGAGATACTAGCAGGTGTAATATCGCTCGCCTCATGGAGAAACCTGGCCTTATTTCTGGCAGTGATTAACTTGAAAAGTCTCCCGTTTGTCTGGCATGTAAGTGTTCCTTTGGCCCCTTACTCAGGAGGACCTTTGCCCGCGATATGCTACACTACTAACCGATTCAATAGTTCCGCCTGCTGTATCATTTTTTTGGCAACCTGCGTTTGAAACCCAGTGCGCCACTTCTCCCCAAGGGGAGAGTTATCGTGGATTCCCGAGGGAATCCAACGCATCCCATCTTTGTGCCATGTATGATCACATCTCGTACGCCGCTGCTTGAGACCGATTACAATCTACACAAATCGAACAGCACTTACTTCACGGATCTTGACGTTTCACGTACAGCGCTCGTGAGCCGAATCTACAGTCCTGGAGTCGGCAATGTGAGCAAGGAGCTAGACCAAGAGTTTCTAGTCGCAAGCAAGAAGGAGGGAAAGCCGGCGCCGAGGCGTAAGCCGGTTTTGATTGTGCTCGGATCTGTTTACTGCACATTCAAGCGCGAAATTAAGCCATTCGAACTATATGAGATGCACTCCAAGGTGCTCTCTTGGGATGCAAAGTGGCTGTACGTCTTGACTTGCTTCATGCGACCTGCACGCCGCAGTGGCGATGAAAAGGTGATCCTTGCCGTGGGCGTTAGCAAGTACGTGGTCAAAAAGGGTCGGCTGACTGTTCCGCCGGAGCGGATTCTGCGCGCTAGCGGATTCCTCCCCACGCCGCCCCCGGAGAGTGAAGCGAAGACCACACTAGCCGACGTCGACTCATCGGCCGAAGCTTCCGGCGTTGATACTCCTGGTATTGGCGAAGGTATAACGGCTACGGGAGGCATAGACGGATCGTTGGTTCGGGAAGTATTGAAGATGAACGATGACCATATTCCTGGGCAGGAGGTACTGGATAAGCAGCAGAAGGAGAATACCGACTCGTGGAATGTCGAAGAGTGGACCTGGGAGCGCATTGAGCAGGAACGCTTGCGGGGATTGGAGATTGTCAATGGATATACTAATATGGATGCCAAGCTGTTCGATGAATGGGTGCAATAATTTTGAAGAGCTACAACATAGATAGCTGGCGATCATACAGAAGTTGATCCAAGCACCTTGGCCTCAATGTTCTAACTAATATTAGATCCAGAGATATAAACAACCGTCATACATCCACAGATCTGCAATTTAATTCACAAAAAGGACCGACCTGGTCCACATATGTACATTTCTTTACGGAGTACTCCGTACATCTGCACTGACTACAATCTATATTTCCCGAGTTGCATACTGTATTAGTTATATTTCACCTGGCTAAAGACATAGCTAATGCATCCATATCTACCTACATACATGATGTACGTACGGTGTACACTGTGCAACCACCCCCAGCCGAATCGCAGAGCCTCATCAGACACGGACCTTTATTTCTCCCGGATAATATAAGCTGATGGGAAGTAAGACTAACAATAATGCTAGGAGATAACAATCAGAATGTTGTATTTATGTATATTGTAGTATAAAAATCCTTTTTTCAACCGAACGCACATGTAGCTATGAATGTTGATCACTGATCTCATTAAGGGGTCCGATGCTGTCCGAGATTACATATAATATAATCCGTAACAATACATGTATTGTCGTATGCATACATGTAATATGCGTGCAGAAATTAGCTCACGGTAAATTATAGTCAGTGGACATAAGTTCTTGCACCCCTAGGCCCCACACCCCCTTGATTATATAATATACTGCCGGTCAAAACCTCGATAAATTCATACCATCCCTGGCTCTCAATAATAGCTTCCACACTGTGCGGCGTCGTCTCAGAGAGATGCTCTGAGTCATGTAACTCTAATTCATCCCATGCCTGCTGTGCTATCGCTACCAGTATCTCCTTTGTCGTGTTATTATTCCCTATCTATAAGAGATCAGGTCGAAGCTCGTAGATCTTAGCGTGTTCTATACTGCGCAATTTAGGTAGGCGGTATAAATATCCAGTGGCGGTGTGGGGCTATAGGGGTGCAAGAACTTATATCCACTGTAACATGTAACATAAATATCACATAATCTTAAATTACATATTTGTCATGTGACCCCAACAACGAAAGCTTCAAGGTGCTTTGACCAAGCTCTATCTTGACCATCGTGATACCACCTTTGCTTCTTTTCATTTCCTAGGGTTTCATAGACAGTATTTGTCATTCCAGTGATTTGGTAAGTTTGAACATATTTGCGATCAATATTATCTCCTGAGATCAATCCTTTTACCCGAAACCGGAGTACAAATCATTCGCGGCTCCTTAGGCGCCCAGGCCAAAGTCCGCCCACTTTGCTCTCTGATCGGACGATTCCCACCCTTTCCCATCTTTGCTCTCTGATTTGTCCAATTTCAAGCCCATCATTCCTCACCCTGTGCCCACCTGCCCCTGCCTTTCCTTTCAGTGTCAGCCCATCGTGAACTCCACCACCAAGCGTCACCGGCACCTGCATGATTGGTCTATTTCTGATCCTGCTGCACTCTACCTTTTCCATGGAGAACCAAGCGCTGCTTTTGCAGTTTCATGATCTTTTGCTTAAGAGTTTCCTCTGACTACACCTGCAACCTCTCGTTCTCATCTTTTAACGCACGAATCCTTGCTTTTGTGCTGGTGATTTGACTAAGACATTTTGCTTTTTCCGTTCAGTTTAAGGCAAAAACAATCATCCGAAAGAGCTTATCGCAATCGTTTCAACTACATCCGTTGTACACTCCCTTACGTGTACCAACAACCCTCACACCACCAATACGGGTGCCCTTTGACCTCAACAATATCGCACTCCCTTTCACCTCGGACGCACCTCTTGTTCCAAATTTCCCCGACCGCTGGGAAATACTCCCTTCTCGCCGTCGATCAGCGGTCGCACTATTCGACGACGGCAATTACCATCTACTGAACCGTTTCCCCAACCTTCCTCTGTCACCCTTGATGATGGCGACAGTACTCGACCAGTCGCAGCGCGACTCGCTTGGAGGCGAACCCATCGTTGAATCCGTCTCCATCACTCCGCCGCAGAGTGCGAACGGCAAGAAGGATGCGCCCGAAGGCGTGCCCTCCGAGCTATCTGACCTCGAGCTCGACCACCAATCTGCACCAGCACCAGATACAACCAAGATCAAGCAAGAGGAAGTGGAGGCGAAAGTCGAGGAAATTGAAGAAATTGAACCCGATCATTACTATGGCGGCGGCAAGGTTCCTGTTTTTAAGCCGGTGAGTACAGCCCGAATTTTCCAGCTCCTCGATGACCGGGGGGTAGAGATTTCGGTCTTCCATCAGGCTGGGCAGCAAAGCCTACACCCTGTAGAGCTAGGCTGACTGGAGTATTGTTCTAGACAATGGAGCAATTCCGAGATTTCCAGGGCTTCATCAACAAGATCAATAAATATGGAATGCAGGCAGGCATCGTGAAAGTTATTCCTCCAAAAGAATGGTGAGTGGATCAAATTACGACCAGTGTGGATGGCCGTGCTCATGATGTTGTTCTTTTTAAAAGGTCCGAGTCTCTTCCACCCCTGGACGAGGCAGTCAAGAAAATTCGGGTAAAGAACCCCATCATGCAGGAGTTTCACGGATCCCACGGTACATACACCCAAGCCAATATCGAACGCCAACGCTCGTACAACCTTCCTCAGTGGAAGGGTCTGTGTGAAGAAAGTAGCCACCAACCTCCCGCACGCCGAGGAGAGAGACGCCGAAACCAAGAACGCGTGAACCGTGCGGCCCCGACCTCACGGCCCCCGTCTGTCCGCCCCGAGGGCCAGAAGCGCCGGCCTGGCCGTCCACCTAAGCGTACAAATAAGGTCAAAGAGGAGCCCCCTGCAGATGATGCCGAAAAGTCCAGATTGGAGGGTCCTCCGACGCCTGTATCTCCCGAGACCAACCCCGTGCAGCCAAAGACTGAGGATTTAAGTGAAGGCGAGTCCCTACCTACTACGAAACCAAAGGGGCGACAACCTAAGTCCGTGACTTCGCGCCGAAAGAACAACCGAGGCGATCCTATGGATCAAGTTGATGAGGAGGCGTACGCGGGATTTGATTACCGAATCCACGATCACGAAGAATATACTGCGGAAAGATGCGAAGAGCTTGAGACTAACTACTGGAAGTCGCTCATGTACAACAACCCGATGTACGGTGCTGACATGCCCGGTTCGCTCTTCGAGGATTCTACGGAAACCTGGAATGTCGCCAAATTGCCGAATCTTCTCGACGTTCTCGGACAGAAGGTTCCTGGGGTCAACACTGCTTATCTCTACATGGGCATGTGGAAGGCTACCTTTGCTTGGCATCTTGAGGATGTAGATTTGTACAGCATCAACTACATCCACTTCGGTGCCCCTAAGCAGTGGTATAGCATCTCCCAAGAAGATGCACCTCGCTTTGAACAGGTCATGCGCAGTATCTGGTCTAGTGATGCGAAGAACTGCAATCAATTCCTTCGCCACAAAACCTATCTTGTCTCGCCTAGCCTTCTCAAATCGCAATATGGGATTACTGTCAACCGATTGGTTCATTACGAAGGGGAGTTTGTCATCACATTCCCTTATGGGTACCACTCTGGATATAACGTCGGATACAATTGCGCCGAGTCGGTCAACTTCGCGACCGAGCAATGGTTAGACTATGCTCGCATCGCTAAGAAGTGCCACTGCGAAGCAGACAGTGTCTGGATCGATGTGGATGAGATCGAGCGCAAGCTACGTGGTGAGAGCACACCTGAGTATTATGGTGAATTTGAAAGCGAATTCGACGGATTCGAAGGTGCTTCCGACCTTCTTACACCACCACGTAGTGTGCCTGAGAAGACATCCACTCGTGGCCGAAAACGGAAGAACCCGGGTGACGGGCCGAACAGCAAACGACCCAAACTCCACTCCGAAGGACCACGGAAGTTTCCGTGTTTGTTATGCCCTAACAATCTGGATTATGAGGACCTTCTTCCGACCGAAGATGGTAAAGGACATGCGCATAGACGGTGTGCAGCATTCATTGAAGAGACCACAATTCTCCGTGATGCATCAGGTACGGAAGTTGTGTGTGACATTGACAAAATCCCCAAGGCTCGCCTGGGCCTCAAATGTCTCTTTTGCCGCGAAGTCCGCGGTGCCTGCTTTCAGTGTAACTTTGGCAAATGCACGCGCGCTTATCATGCAACCTGTGCCCTTTTGGCTGGTGTTCAAGTTGAGCATGGTGCAATTGCTGTGATTGCGGATGATGGTACTCAATACTCAATTCCGAGTGTTGATTTGAAATGCAAATTCCATCGTCAGAAGCGACCGAATGGAGTCTTAGGTGAATCGTCCGATGTGGATCGCCGGGTAATCGAATCGGCTCGTCGTCTGGTGCAAGGAAATTTGATTCAATTTCAGGCCGACAAGGAGATTAATGGCGCCATTGTTCTTGAAAATCGCCCTTCGGAGCGAAGTCTTTTGCTCAAAGTACTCCCAAGAGGGTAAGTTTTATTTGTTTTGTTTTTTTGTTATCTTTTACTAATAAATCTACAGAGATGTGATTGAAATGCCCTATCGATGGATGTTAGTTGTTCGTAAGAGCAATTTTACACCCCTTGCACTAGGAATTCAACCCCTCCCAGCCCACCTAGCGCGAAAACCCGAACGAAAAGAGTTAGAATCAGCGGTACCAGCGGCAGGCAGTGCATTTGGTGATTCACGATCTCCCTATCAGTGGGCCGAATTCGAAACGGTGGATGGCACTAGAAACCAATTCGCCCCACTCCGTACGGTCAACCTTCAAGAAATGTGGTATTATTTGGGCATGCAGTCCACCGAAAGTAGGGCACAGTATACACACAACCCTAGCGTGTCCATCCACAACCCACGGGCCAATTTCCTGGACAGCGTCAAGTCGCTTGGCATGGATGTCAGCGCTCGTGCATCGAAGATCTCACCCCACCACTTTCATTATGCTACCCCTCCCTACCGAGACTTGAATATTTCGAATGTCAACACCCCTCAATCCCGACCGCCCTCTTCTGCCTTGCAGCACCTCCCTCCTTCTTTTATCCCTGCTACCGGTGCTGCTGCTGGAACTGCGATGCCGTCGGCCTTTCGAACTCTGCCCCAGTCTGCCCGTCATGCCCCCTATCCTTCGGCCAAGTCGCATCAGCAGCAGCATCACCTCCAATCCACCAATACTTTTGCCAATATCAGAGAACTTATTGCTCGCCGCCGCCTAGCACAGATTACCGACCACGCCAATGTTTTTGCCGGATACACTATCGTTAGCCCCGAATTGGTCGTCGAGACTCTGCTAGGTCCTATGGGCTCAATACCGCCCGCCAATGGCCTTGAGAAACTGGAGCTGGCCATGGCCCAACAACGGGTTCAGCCACGGGCTGCGGATGGCACTCTGCTACCACCTCAGACTCTGAATATGCGGTCGGAGGAGGTCACGAGGCTCCTTCAGATGCTCCGGTTTTCGCTGGTCAGCCACCGTGAGCGACTTGATGTAATTCAGAAGAAGGAATCGGAGGGAATTAAGCAGGAGACGGTTGATCGAGGTAGCGTCGCCGCTGCCAAGATGCCTGGAAAATATGCGTACCTTGATCAGCAGCGGTCGCTGGCACCCAATGTCTATCAATCTCCCTACAACATGCCGTCTGGTCTATCGGAATATGCCAAGACTACCTATGGATTGGTTCCTGCGGCAGACGACCCGCCCAAGCCATCACTGTCGAACGATTACTTCAACAATCTGCCACAGGAGCATCAGGAAAAAATCTTGAAGGCCTGTGGTAGCTTCGTGCAGCGTGCAATCGAGCGGTCGGCTAGTCACAGCCGGCAGAGTTCATCGTCAAATCTTCGATTGTCGGCGGCTCTAGCACAGCAAACCAACAATCCGACAATTGACATCACCCCGGTGGAGGATCCTCCCCTTCTCTCGGGTCTAGATATGCCGCTCCACGCAGATTCTCCATGCTCCAGTTTCGGTCGGTCGCATCTACGATACCAGTCGCCAAATGAGTTCCCCATCCACGGTCCAGACCCTCATCCAGACCACCACGATTTGTTCGGAGATCAGCAAGCAAATACCCGCTTCTGGCAGAACGGGCCGTGGGTTGGCGGGGATGGCAACACTCCCAATGACGAGAATCGACCGTTCTTCGGACCACATATCTTCGGACCGCACGAACGACTCAAACATGACTATGCATCCTCCGACATCTCTCTGGGCAAGGGACCTGGGTCCTTGCACTCTGTCGATATGGCAGGCTTTGGCCCAGATTTGAATGATGACCTCGGACTAAGTCCATAGATGTCTTGTCACTCTCACCTTTGCTTTTTAAACTCGCGTTTACCTCTGCGACTGTATTTGCATCTCATGTAACGACTTCACCGGACTGACGACTCTGCATGAATGGGCGTTTTCTTTTCATTTTCATTTTTTTTTTTTTTTCATTCGACCTCGACTGACAATCATGGTCCTGTTTCTTTTACGATTTGGAGTTGGCACTAGCTGGCTGGTCACGACTCAACGTTCATTTCATTTTTATTTTCAAGGCGCGCGACTGGAAAAGGCGGTCCGACTGACCTCGGTCACATAGACGGAGTTTTCAACTTGCACGGTTCCTTTGCGACCGAAAAAAAATGCCTTTTCCCCCGTCTTTCGCCCCCTTTTTCAACAACTCAGGGCCTACTTTCGCCCTTCCACTGATCTCCCTCTTTGTTCTATTAGATAAACCAAAAAAAAAAAATTCTCCAGCGAGATCACTGGACATTTGTTTTTGATACCCATTTACTGGATTTGGATCACCTATCTAATCCTCCTGTTGATATATCCTGGCGCTCATCAATTCTGGAGAGTTGACGTGGCAGCCGTCACCTCGCGTGACCTTGATGTATGTGTGCAATCAAATATTCTTTTTTTTTCCAATTCCTAAATTCCTCTGTCCCATAGTAATCTCAATATAAATAAATGGAGTAGTCAATCCCTCCTTGTATTTCAGTATATGTGTTCTTCTTAAAGCTCTACCGCGCTGTAGTTTGGCAACCCCACTGCAGATCATTGTCAAACATGTTCTGGGGAACTCCGCCTTATGGTCTATTTAGTGTCTACTCCGTATAAGCTCTAGGGTAGAATGGGATAGTATTCTACTGTACTTATGTCTAATTCGTATTCCAATATATTACTGTATCCTTCTTCGGCCACAATCTAGCGATAGAAACCCATCAGATCCTATTAACATGTCCATGGGTTAATATCTCATATCTAGTATCTAGTATCACGATATGAAGGGGAAATAGGGGGAATTAAGTGGGTCAAATTGTCTTATCTATGTCAAGTCGACCGTGAAGCCTAGAAATCTATATGATAAGCCATAGATCCCTGTCATTCGTTCATCCTTTTTGCCTCTTCTGAACTTTAGTGCGCGGTCCCGGACCGCGTATGTTTTCCCATGCGGGGTTTCTTATATCAACTCTCACTTGGAATGTTCAACTTTCAACAATATGCGAAATTCATCTGATGCTGCTGCCAATGAGGCATTGGCCCGTATGGGCTACAAGAGTGAATTACCACGAAACCTGAGTATGCTGAGCATCCTCGGATTATCCTTTGCTATCATGGCAGCCCCCTTTGGACTGAGCACAACTCTCTATATCACCCTCGCAGATGGTCAATCTGTCACTATACTCTGGGGATGGGTCTTCGTCTCCCTAATCTCAATCGCTATCGCCGCATCTCTCGCAGAGATCTGCGCTGTCTATCCCACAGCGGGAGGCGTGTACTACTGGAGTGCCATGCTCTCGACGCGCCGCTGGGCACCATTGATGTCCTTCATCGACGGCTGGTTAACCCTCGTCGGCAATTGGACCGTCACATTGAGCATCATCTTCTCCGGCGGTCAACTGATCCTCAGCGCGATATCCATCTTCGATGAATCCTTTGTCGCCAACGCCTGGCAGACCGTATTGATGTTCTGGGCCGTTATGCTCTTCTGTGCCCTAGTCAACATCTTTTTCTCGCGCTATCTCGATCTCATCAACAAAGTCTGCATCTTCTGGACCGCAGCCAGCGTCATCATCATCCTCATCACGCTCTTGACAATGGCCGACAACCGCCGAGACGCCGAATACGTCTTCGCCCATTATGACGCCTCCCAGAGTGGCTGGCCAGATGGATGGGCCTTCTTCGTGGGTTTGCTGCAGGCAGCATACACCCTGACGGGCTACGGAATGGTCGCTGCCATGTGCGAAGAGGTGCAGAACCCACACCGCGAGGTACCCAAGGCAATTGTATTATCCGTGGTAGCTGCTGGCGTCACGGGCCTGTTCTATCTAATCCCGATTCTGTTCGTGATGCCCAACGTGCAGATGCTGCGAGAAGTTGCTAGCGGCCAACCCATCGGCCTGCTCTTTAAGACAGTTACTGGTTCTGCGGGCGGTGGCTTTGGCTTACTCTTCCTCATTCTGGGGATCATGCTGTTCGCCGGTATTGGCTCCCTCACGGCTGCCAGTCGCTGCACGTATGCATTCGCGCGTGACGGCGCCATTCCCGGCTTCAAGCTCTGGCGTCGGGTGAACAAAAAACTGGACGTACCTGTCTGGGCTGTAGTGCTCTCGGCGGTTGTGGATGGCTTACTAGGACTGATCTATTTCGGTTCCACAGCGGCATTCAACTCCTTCACCGGTGTAGCTACTATCTGTCTGTCGACCTCGTACGGTTTACCGATTTTGATTTCTTTGGTCCGAGGCCGCCGCGCCGTGAAAGATTCCTCTTTCTCCCTCGGTCGCTTTGGATTTGCCATTAACTGTGTCACTATTGTGTGGATTATTCTGGCAGTTGCTCTCTTCTGCATGCCTGTCACATTACCTGTTACACCGGAGTCTATGAACTACGCCAGTGTTGTTTTCGCTGGATTTGCTGGTATCAGTATCTTCTGGTATTTTGTTTATGCCCGTAAGCACTTTACCGGCCCTCCTGTTAGCAGTGAAGAGGCGCACGCAGCAACGGAGTTTATGACGGGTACACCGGTGGATGCAGAGAAACCATTGGAGACGATGAAGAAGTTGCCGAGTGAGTAGAGTAAACAATTCAATGGATATTGATATATTTGCATATGAACCTTTTGAACAGGTTAAGAACGTAATTTCGGACAATCACAAGTGCCTTTGATCGCCGAGAGCCGCGGTCCAAGGACATTCTCATTTTCTTAGATTCTCCTTTTTATTTATTTTTTTAATTGGATTGAATCTTTTTCAAGTTATTCAATTCCATTCAATTCCATTCACTCTGGGGAAAAAATAAATAAAAACAACATTCCGGGGAAAAATCACAACCCGAGGCACAGGGGAATCTCAACTTCCTATCGGAACAATCCATCTCCTTCACTCCCCTCTTTCAACATATCAAAGTCATATTTCCAAACCCTCCCCATGAGGACTAGAAGCCGATGCCCAACCCCGCTCCCATGAAGACAGGGCAACCGCTTATCGCGTCATGTCGGACTCCGTAGGTGCGTGTTGACATGCCGCCCGCATTCGGATTCTACTGACACCCATAGATCGAGTCTTTGTTCATGCCCTTAATACAGTTAAGAGAATTCCTCGGACCGGGACTGCGCGACCTCCCGCGGCTGAGCGGTTGGCACTATATGGCTTGTATAAGCAGAGTATGGGTGAGTGTCGCATTACCCGAGAAACAATGGGGAAACCGTAACTAATATTCGATTAGAGGGGGATGTGGAAGGTGTAATGGATCGACCGATTGGGAATACGTCGGAGGTGCACGCGGAGTGTGAGAAATGGTATGTTCGGGGAAAAGCTATTAGATGTGGATCTTGCTCGATGAACATGGCTCTACATCCAATACTAACAATGTCTTGTCTAGGGATGCATGGTACGCGCAACGCGACTTGTCGCGCACCGAAGCCAAACGCCGATACATCTCGACGCTGATCGACACGATGCACGAATACGCCTCCCAAACCCCCGAAGCATGCGAGCTAGTCGCGGAACTCGAGTTCGTTTGGGACCAGATCAAGTTCAACGCCTCCTCCGATTCCCCATTGAATACCGTCGGCGTCCCGCCCTTATCGCGCAGTGCCTACGGGAGTATCGGGAGTCGATTGGCTAAATCGGAGGAATATGACCGTCCTGATCGACGGGATAGTAGTCGACAGGATCGGGATTCTCGGTTACGGGTTCTCAGCCCAGTGAGCCAGCCGGAGGAGGAGGAGTATTATCGACGGCGGAGGGGCACAGGAAACGAGGATGGAGGTCGATATAATGAGGATGAGGATGAGGATGATGAAGAGTTTGAGGAAGCTCGTGATAGCTTATACGAAGAACGAGATCAAGACCACGATCACGACCCGGACGCTAGCTCCAACACACATACAAGTACCGAGGTCTCCTCGCATCACCGTCCCAAACATCGACGCAATCCTGCCTCTGGTATTAGTACAAACAGCAGTGGGACAGGACTCATCCCACATCGCCGAGATTCCCATTCCAACTCTGAGCCACCGAAAGACACTCGCTGGCGCCGCCGTGTCGAGCAGGCCTTGACGAAAATGACGGCTGAAATTGCTGCTGTACGCGAACAGATGGAAGCTCGGTCTGTTGCGCAGCGTCGTCGGTCTGGTTTCTGGGCGTGGCTGAAGTGGATGATTTGGGTTGCTGTCCGGCAGATCTTGTTTGATATTGCTATGCTGGGTATGCTGCTTATCTGGATGCGGTTGAGGGGAGATCGTCGAGTTGAGCAGCGGCTTAAGACTGGCTGGGCGGCTGTTAAGGCCAGGCTTGGGAAGTTTAAGCGACTGAAGATGGTGGATATGCCTATCTTGCCATAAAAGGGCTCTTAGACGATGACCGTGGCCTTGACTCTTTTTTTTTCTTTTCGACCTTTTGACTCCTTGCTGCATCTTCCCTTCCTCGTCGGCATTGCTTGACTCTTCCCACATCACCCTTACTCATCTGCCTCGGTGCTTTTGTTTACCTTCTTGTGTCTATTTTCCTTTTTCTTTTGTCCAGTATATATGGGTTTCAATTTCAGGTGGGATTTCTTCTTCTACTTCTGTCTTCGGCTTTCTTTTCTTGGGGTGATACATGTGTCTTATAAGACTTAATCGATTTATAGATGCATACATCAGCCTAGATGTATTGCTAGGACTTAGACAAGCTTAGATGCCTTTCAAGGCTAAGAAATAATCAACGGTCTCGATATCTTTCATGTTTTCTGTATCTTATATCGTATTACTCAGAATATGTAGAGATAACTTAGACCCCGTGCATGCTAACTATAGAATACTGCTTTCAAGACCAGTCCAAATTCCAGGAGTCGTATGCGAAAGCCGTGGCACCGGTTGGGATGAAAACTAGAGCCTCCGTTGTCGTTGCGCAAGGATAGTCGATTGAGTATAAACCATAGCTAGTGCCATAGCTATATTGGCTTCTAGCATTGTCATCACTGGCACCAACGCTATAGACCGATGGAACAGTCAAAACCAATTTCTCATGCTGAACAGGCGTTGTCGCAGCCACCATAGTCGCAACCAAAACCACAAAAACAATAAATGGAATCCTCCCCAGCACCAAAAGAGCCGAAGCCGTAGAAACAGAAACAGAAGTCGAAGTCGAAGTCGAAGTCGAAGTCGGAGCCGGAGAAGGCGAATGACGTGAAATGGAATTATTAGCAAAGTTGGTGCCAACCCAGGCATTCCAATTCTGGATGTCATCCAGACAGGATTCCGATATCGATGCACCCCGCATCTCAGCAACAGTCTCTCCCCGACGAGACACCGTCACGATAACTTGCCCAGTATTACCATCGAATGGTACACTGCCATGATAAAGGCCAACTGGACCGTGTGGTTTATTCTTCCACTTCCCATCCTGCGCGACCCCGCCAATATCAACTGTCACTTTGACGTCCTGGGCAGTTCGCAGAAGTGCAGAGTAGAAGACCTCATCCTGTAAGACATCCGTAGGTGGGAACTCCTTCTGACCGTGCGTCTTTGTATTACCCATAGTGCCACCGCTGATACAAGCCTTCCCAGGCGACTGACGGAACCAAGCAGTGACACCTTCGGTGGTGACATTCGCCCTAGCCCCCTTATAGACATCTATCATGAAAGGCAAGAAGTCGCGCCAGCCGTCATGGGGGTGATCAGCAGCATAGTTGTAGCTTGCATTACCGATCTCGAAGGTCGCGTATGCACCCTCATGCAGCGGGCCGATGTAGTGTGATTCACCGTAATCATTCCACGAGATGATCTCCACAAATTCCGGCTTCAGAGATATCACTTGCTGCCACCTGTCGTACCACAGGTTATCACCATTCCAGATCCAGTTCTTGCCATATCCTGGCAGATTCGTGTAGAACCACGGCGAGACGGGCATCATGTACGGCAGTTCGCCTGTGTCTTTGAGCCATTGCATGTAGGTTGAGTCTACATATGTGTTTATCGGGTCCGGGCCTTCGGGCCATGCGGCCCATGAGAATAGTCCGTCTGGAACACCTGGGGCGACAGCGAGTGCTTCTTTCGCGCCTAGGGCGGACCACCCGGGTACTAAGAAGCAGTCTGTATACTTTTTGATTGTTGCCCAGTCTGTGGCATTGGAGGAGCCTTCGAAGGTTGATACGAAGGGTTTGCCCTTGTGTTGGTAGTAGGCTCTGTTCTTTCCGTATTTGCGGAGTAGACCGATCACCTCGCCTTCTGGCCAGGCACCGTTGCCTACGTAGTCAAATGAGAATAGAAGTTGGAAGTCTAGGGCATTTGCGGCGGTGAATGCGTTCGCTAAGGAGCGGTTGTTTGTGGGGAAGTTGTATGCGATGTTTAGGGCAAAGGCGTCGATGTGGGCCTTTTGCGCTTCTGCAATGTTGATTTCCCAGTCGTAGACGGTGAAATTCTCCGAGTTGTATACCTAGGGCGGTAGAGGTTAGCAGAGATATAGATCATAGTTGAGGGGTTTTACCATGAAGTGAGCGAATACGGCTGCTGCTTGGACGTCTTGGACGCCTCTCCATAATGGTAGAATCAAGAATATTGTCGACTTCATGTCAACCTGCGTGTGTGGTTCAGACTATAGTGGCAAGTAGCACCTAAATAGGGAGATTCGTCGGAGAAATAAGGGCAGCTTTTGTATAAATTATGTATGTACTTGTTTTCTTGTTGCACATGCACGGATTTCGGTGGAGAGTTTGATACCTGCATCTATCTCTCTCGAGATGTCTATAGATAGATGCCGGAGGTCCGCTATTCGTACATCGGGATCTAAGCGTACTCTTGGCCTCTCTCTCTCTCTTTGCACTTTTTCATATCTTGGGTCTTCGTACTTGGGTTGTATAACTTGCTTCCTATACTGAAATAGTTCAGATACACTTCAATGACCAAATCAGCCAATGCTGCTGATCCATACTGTGGTAAGTGAAACCTTGAACCTCAATAAGTTACCTAGTTATGTTACGCATTATCTCAAAGTCTTGGTTACACCATGTAGTAAGTCGGAGGCCCGGAATTAGGGCTCAATTACACACATTGACCAGCTGCCTAAACCCTGCAATCCAGTCAGGTGAATGACGATGAGAATTATGGATTCCTTCGGATTACTCCGTATAGGATGTAACAATCCGCTATTTTAGTTCAGACTCTGCAGAACGGTTGATGCTAAGCCTTTGTATCAACCTGGAGAAGTGCTCAGTCTAGATCGGTATTCTGACAGAGAAAGTACCATTAGATCAGATCTGCTCAAAGTTTTTTTTAATTAGGATCACAGAGCTCGATATGGTCAGCACGATGTTATCCGTATGTATATTTCGCAATGACCGAAGCATCCGTAGACAATATAGTCGCTAGCTAAGCTTTATGTTCCACATAGCGCTACCTACATGTATACTATCACCACCTAAAATGAACGTGCCAGCAGTTGAGGATTGATAGATTTACACAGGCCCCAGAACAAAAACTGGCCATACCCGGTTGTTATGAGTTGGGCAGAGTCAAAGATCGGAAGGAAAACGTAGCTGGGACATGTTATATAATGGTGAGACTCTGCGGTGCATTGGTGAGTCTGAGCGGTAGCCAGTGTATGCAAGATTCCCCGCCGAGGATTGTCAGTGTGTGATACCCGCAAGGTGTAATGTGCCTAGTTTCTTCACTGCAATGGCTACCTACATATGCATCAAGCCGAGGATGTATTCGAGCTAGCGGTCAGCATTTGAGTTCGTGCTACTACCAACTCGAAACCATACCATTGCGAACTGCAATGGGTTGGAAAAAAATATTGCCCGATCCGCGTGGGCAAGGCAAGGAGATTTGGAGATTGAGCAGAAAATCATGTAACCATTCATGATGCCAAGAGATATTTACACAAACATGGACCGCATTTACGGTCGAGCATCCAAATAAAACAGTGATATAGAAAAAAGACGTTGCCCAGATTATGAGAGAAGGGGAGGGTGCAATCAAGGGGAGTCTAGAGGAGACAAAGTATACCGGGAAAGTGTTTACCACTGGGGACCGGGGTACTGTGCGTATTTTTGCTTGGGGCGCAAGTGAACAGGAACCTGGTTCTCGGGAGCACCAGGGAGGGTCTTCTTCAAGCCCTATAAGAAACAAGAAAAGTGTATGTTAGCTCTAGTCTGGGGGTGACGGCGGATGCGATGGATGCGGGGTGATTGGGATTATTGAAAGCAAAAGGGAGTATATCATACCAATTTGTCGAAGACACAGGTGTTAAGCTGCACCTCAGCCCTGCGGCACTCCCAGAGCTGGTGGTTGTTGTTCTCAAGACACTCCCAGTGGGCCTTGAACTGGCTGAGGCAGTGGGTGTTGATGTCCTTGATGCTGTGACGGATCAATATCGCCCTCTCAACTCAAAGATTACAAAGGAAACATACACACTAGCGGCACAGCGCGTCACCTTCCGGCCCTCCTTCAAGCAGTCAATCTCCCCGCGGCCATTGGCCTCGTCCTTGCACTTCATGAAGTCGTCATTGAAGGCCTTGCAGCGGTCTCCAATAAAATAGGCTGCACTCATCAGGGGCGCAGATGTGGCACCGATCTCCTCCACCTTGGGAATGTGATCGGGCATAGGCGTGGTGTCCACCAGGACAGTCTGGTTGAAGCTGTGCACGGAGGGATAGAGGTTAGCGTCTCACATTGAGCTTGACAAAGAGTAAGTAATTGAAATTAAGGTGCATACCGAGCATCTCTTTGGGCCATGGCGACGGTGGCTTGTCAGGACGACTGTGAGGGGAAAGAGGTGCAATTGAGACAAGACTTGGAGATCGAGAGAGCTGCGGGTTGCGGTGGAATGAAATTTGGCTCGTCAGTGATTGGCTGATTGGTTTATGCTTAGTCAGCGTAACATGTTGCCCAGGTGCGATGTTGGTATACAGCGTGTATGACTGTTGTCTTTGTTTATTGAATAAATCAATGAAGGAAATACCACTAGAACAATAAAAAAGAAACAATAGTTTACCAATTCACTATCAATACAGATCTTCTATTCAATACCCATTTATGCTGTTTGCGAACAATGGTCCATCACGTGATCCAAACAAATCGAGCTCCGGCTCTCATCTTTCTCGGCTTTCGAGCTCCATCGAGGAACCCCTCAGCTTTCTCGCCTTCGACTGCCAACCTTCAATCCCTGGACTATGTACCTTGGGCTTGTCTTTATTTCCCTTCAGCGCTCTTAATCTGGCTGCGCCAGCTTCATTGATCTATCGACGCGCTCACTCTTTATCGTGCTTTTTTTTGTGCCTTTTTGATTGCCCATCATGTCTCTCTTTGGTGGAACGCAGCCTCAGGCTAACACCTCCATGTTCGGCAACACTGCACCGAAGCCGTCTCTATTTGGCACTCCGGCAGCCACAACCCAGCCTAGCACTAGCACACTGTTCGGCGGAGCGCAGACTCAACAACAGCCTGCAGCGACAGCAACCGGTACATTTGGCGCGAGTGCTTTCGGCGGCGGCGCAGGTGCTGCACCCCAGCAACAAGCAGGATCGATGTTTGGGAATCCACAGAAGGCCCAGAATTCCTTCGGCTCAAGTGTTTTTGGGCAGCAGCAGCAGCAACAAGGAAGCGCATTCGGCTCCTCGCTACAGAAACCGCAAGGCAGTCTCTTCTCTGGAGGCCAGCAGCAAACACAGCAACCCGCCGGTGGATTAGGAGGTCTCGGGGGTCTCGGCGCCAACACTCAACAACAACCAAATGCCTTCGGTCAGCAGCAATCGCAATTCGGCCAGAATACAATGACAACACCACAGCCCCAGCAGCAACAGCCTTCTCTGTCGTCAAGCCTTTGGTCCCCCGGCCGTGCTATTACTGGGGGTGAGCCTATTGTGTAATCTTTCACTACGAAGCATCACTGACAAGACTACTTTATAGTGCACCGAACTGTCCCTATGCAAGTAGCCATCATCAAGGATAAGTGGGATCCTCCCAGCCAAAGCTCGCCCTTCCGAGCCTACCTGTACAACAATGTCGGCGAGGAGGCCGCACCTTTCTACCAACCGGGTCCCGAGGACGACGAGTCAAAATGGGAGGAGGCTTTACGCAAGCGACCAGGTCCAGGATATGTTCCTGTGCTTGTCAAAGGCTTCTGGGACCTCGGTAAACGTGCGCAGCGACAAAGGGACTTCCTCACTATGATGCAGTCGCGCCTGCACGAGATCAACAATTGCTTGACCGGACTTCTCTCGAAGCATGATCTCAATCTTTCCGTCAAGATCGCTGACTGCCGGCGGAAACACATTATTCTGAGCAAGCGATGCCTCGCCCTTGCTGCTAAGACGCAGATCCTTCGTAACAGAGGGTATGCCATGGATGAAGCGGAGGAACAGTTGAAGAAAAAGCTTGTTGAGTTGGAACGTGCCGTTTTCGACCCGTCTCTCAATGGCCGAGCTGAAGAAATCTGGGCCCGCATGTTGGCCATTCACGAACACTCTAAGCGACTGCAAGTGGAGATGGATCGTGCTGGTGTGAACGTGACACAAGCGGAGGATGATATTGATGAGCAGACATTGAAGACAGCAAAGAAGGTTCGTCATTCCTGAACTGGCAAACCCTTAGTACTGGAAAGGCTTGCTAACATACGTATCTTCTAGATTCTGGACGATTACCACTCTCAGATTCAGCATCTCCAGAAGGAGATGGAGTCCATCAAGAAGGACTTCAGCGAGGTGGAGAAAGCGATTGGGAATTGAGTGTATTGCTCTATAACTTTCTATTCGCTATTTCGAATTCCAATTTCCTCACATGTTTGGACCTAATGTCTATGGTCATCGGGATACCGGCGTTCTTGGGGGTCAAGCCATTGTAATGCATATTTGAATACAATCTTCTTTGCTGAACACTCTAAATTCCACTTTGCCTTGAGTAGATTTACTCACCAGTGATAATGACTACTATCTACTATGCCTCTCACCCTTCTTTCTAGGTCCTTTATGTTGTGGCTGCCTCAAATTGATATGGCTTGACCTCTCTTTTGTATGCCTACTACTATTTTCTGCATCAAAGTCCCTATAGTCCATGCCGTTCGGCGTTAGTTAGCTGGGATTAACTAATGCCCGGGGCCGTTCTCTCCTTTTTGCTCTTTTGACTTGGACTACTCGTAAACATATATTTGCGTACGAGATGCCTAAAGTATGCGATATAGCATATGCCTCGACTATTTTTATAGTTAGTAGTGAGACAACGGCAATTACTCTCGCTGGGTGCAACCTATGGGAGAAACAATCATTGAAGTAGTTTTATGCCAAATATGCCATAATCTACCCCACCCTCTCTGCTATATTGACTCATTACCGTAACCTCGACCTGGCAAGACCCAGATGCCAGTTTTCGTGAAATTGGTATATTGCAAGTTATTCTGATTTGCTCTATATCCCACAAAACACAAATGACAATAAGCATATGCACAATACTAATACATCACCCAACCAAGACTACCCAGTGGACCCAAAAGGTATAGTAGATGAGCTTCAAGAGGTATTCATAGATTAGGTACCCATGTTCAACCTTGCCCAATTTTGGCTGGGAGAAAGTTATGCCAGGGGGAAAAAAATCAATTATCCAGTTCTCCTGTATGTCATCGCGAAATAATAACCAGCAATTCGTTGATTACAGTCCGGGAAGAGAGAGGAGCGGAAGACAGATCAACCGACTTAAAGGAACTTTCGGATGAAGTCGACGGCGAAGGGGGCTATGTATTGAATGATTATGTTAGTTTTCAATCCACTGAGCTCTTCTCTGACTCGTCTCGAGTTGTCGGCCCTTTCGAGGCTTCGTGGACCAGATACTCGACTTACACAGGTAGAGGAGGAAACCACCGGCAAGAGCCATCTGGACGGTCTGGCTGGCCTCAATCTCACCAGCCTGCAACAGAGGTTAGTATCAGATACCACTTGGGGCACAGGTTATGGCGTAAAGCTGACCTTGATCTCTTCCTTGGAGATCTGTTCTTGGCCTTAACAATATTATATGATTAGCTCGAGATCGGTAGATCAAAAAGGCATGGAGTTGGGTGCATACCTGGGGCAAACATTTTGAATGTGATAAAGAATTAAAAAAAGAGAAATTCAGATAGGTGTTGTGAGAGTTGAATGTTGCGAGATGTTCTCAAGTCGGACTGGAGAAATAAATCACGGGAGCACAGACCCACTGCTCTCCTTCACTTCTTGAGGTTTTGCCTTGACTGCCTCCCACCTCACTCTATCCACTTGGATTCTACCGACTTATGTTGTGAGAAGCTCGTGCTATACTCCTCTTTTTAATCATTACATTCACATCTTATTTGCATTGCTCGAATCTGTAGAGCGGTTGATTTTGCGGAGAGGCGTCGGGATCACTTAGCCAGATAACGTACCGTGACTTGCTTGCGATACTTCCTCTGACTGATCTCTACACCTTCGCTTTGTTCTTAATCTATCCCTTTACATTCGCTGCCATCTGAACTGCCATGACTGCTTCGCCGGACCGCAAGGCAGCCTCGCCCGCCGCCTCCCCCGATCCCGAAGTCCACGAGCAAGTCGCAAGCCCGGTTGCTAGTGACGACAAGGAGCGCGAGAGCCTCATTGAACCTACTGCTGAGGTCAATGAAGCCGCGGAGAATGCTGACGACGAGCCACGTGATGGAGACGAAGAAGTTGACGATGACAAGCTTTCAGACGACGAGTCCATTTTGTCCGAGGTTGACGAGGCACAGTTCGACAACTTCGACCCAGAGAATGTTGACATCGAGGACCGCCCACAACTTGCCATTGATGAAGATAACTTGAAACTCATTGGCCGTCACAAACGCAAGCGCACTGAGGATGGCGAGAGCCGTCCACGCCGGAAGGAAGGTCGTCGTGAGAAAAAGAGCCGTCGAGCTGACGAAGGAGGTGACGAAGGAGGCTCATCTCGCCGACGTGAGCGCAAGCAGCGTGAGGATAAACCCGATACAGATGAGGAGACTCTTGACCCGGAGACCCGTATGTTCTATTCTTTACTGGCAGCTTATTATGTTTTCCGCCCCACGCAGTTTGTACTAACTGGGCTTTAACCAGGACGTCGCCGAGCCCTCGACCGCGCTATGGATGAGGCGATGAAGAAGCCGGCCAAGAGACGTTTCCGCAAGCAGGATGGCATTGTATGTGTCACACCTGTCGATACGCACTCACCCACGTTTACTGACCGTATTATTAGGATTTGGAATCTATGGCAGACGCTGAAATCGAGGATATGCGCAAGCGCATGACCCACGCGGCGCAAATGGATGCGATCAACCGCCAAGAAGGAAAACCAGCTATGCATAAGCTTAAGCTCCTCCCTGAAGTCATCATGCTCCTCAACCGCAACCAGTATACCAGCGCCTTGGTCGACCCAGAGATCAACTTATTGGAGGCTGTTCGATTCTTCCTCGAGCCTCTAGACGATGGCGCGATGCCCGCCTACAATATCCAGCGCGACCTATTGACCGCCCTTACCAAGCTTCCTATCAATAAGGACGCTTTGATTGCCAGTGGCATTGGAAAAGTGGTTGTCTTTTACACTAAGAGCAAGCGCACGGAGCGTCGCATCAAGGAAATGGCAGAGAAGTTGCTGGCGGAGTGGACACGACCAATTCTCCAGCGCAGCGATGATTATTCGAAGCGGGTCTACCAGGAGGCCGATTACGATCCTACGTATGTTCGCAGCTCCAACCCCTCCGTATCACCCATTAACACCCCTGCAGGAAAGTTGTCAGACGCGCTCCTCCCACCGCCGAGGAGATTCAAGCCGAAGCCCGCGCCCGCGAGATGCTCCCTCCCCGCCTTCTCAATCGTGCTCGTGTCGACCGTACCAACGTCAGTTATACTGTGGTTCCACGCCAGACAGCTGTGCGCGAGACTCAGTTTGCGCGCCCCTTGGGTGCCAGCGGCGAGGACCGTTTCCGCAAGATGCAAGCCCGCCAAGCCGCAGCGCGCAAGGCGTCTCGTCGATAGCTTATGTAAATTCTTTTCCATGGCTTTCGGCCACTTCCGTTATGTGAGATAATCCGGTGTTTGAGGCGTTTCGGGATCAATCGGGGATTGAATAGGGATTTGGGAGTGTGTCACCTTTCGCATTCTAGGAATAAGCAGAATTATTAAACTTACGGAACCAATTATATTCCAATTAAATTCCAAAATCGAAACTTCTATCGAAACTTCCATCGAAACTTCCGTCGAGACTTCTATCGAAACCCGGCAATTTGGTTCCGAGACCGAGTGATGGCCGTGGCCACCGGAAAGAGAGCAGATCCCGCGATCCCGCCCACGTCATGCGATCCGGCTTTTGCTTTTTTAGTTTTATAGATATTTCGTTCTCTTCTCTCATTCCAATTCACATACATCTCACACAATGAAGATTCTTACCAAGGAACAAGAAGAAGCTCACTACAGGTACACAACCCTACACCCTACAATTCCCAACCCATACTGACGAAACCAATAGCTCCGTCGTCAAAGGTGGCACAGTCGGCGGCCTCCTCGGTCTCGCCGGCGGCGTAGCAGGTGTCCTACTTGCCTCACGTCGCTACCACACAATCCGCAACCTGACAATTCCGATGAAAGCCTTTCTGGTGACCTCCGCCGGTACATTCACAGGTATCATCGCCGCCGACCATGCCTCGCGCGAGTACGAGAACGAGCAGAACGCTGCCTACCAATGGTACGAGAACCGCGAAGAGCGTATTCGCGCCGAGGAGATTCGCGGACTGAGCTTTGTCGACCGCGCTACAGCCTTCGCCCGCCGTGAGAAATACAAAATCATCACCGCCACCTGGGTTGCCTCCATGGTTGGCTCATTCGCGCTTGTTAGTCGCATTCCCGGCCTCACCGGTCAGCAGAAGCTTGTTCAGGCCCGTGTCTATGCACAGGGTCTGACGCTCGGTGTGCTTTGTGCTTCGGCTGCTTTTGAGATCTCGGATCAGCGTCGTGGTCGTGGCTTGCTGGACTCGAAGAAGAAGGCAGATGCGGCTAAGGAGGTTGAGCAGGATGTTGAGGAGGCTCCTGTTCGCCAGGCTGGTCAGCCTAAAGAGGGCGACCTCTGGAAGGACATGGTTGCTGCAGAGGAGGAGCGCTTGAGTTCTAAGCACCAGTCTCTCTATGAGCAGCACCAGAAGCAGGCGTCGAAGTCGGAGGAGAGTGAGGAGGAGAAGGACTCTATAGCAGAGAAGAAAGACACGGAGTCGAAGAACAAGAAGAAGAGCCCCTAGATATCACTCTCTTCGTTCTTGCTCATCTCCCACGACCTCCATTGATCAAGGTCCATTGCAGACATCGCTGCCCACCTTCTATCTCGTCTCAATAACCCGAAATCTCTGTTGGACAACAATGATAGATGGGTTGGGGCGGTGATATTGCTTGGCCTTCATCGCCCCGTACAAATCCTACCCTTTCTTAAGCGTTTGTCTTGATGTTCATGCCCCAGGGGTTCTTCCAGTCCTCAAAAGTGACATATGTTTTATTATGTCCACGTGTATGATAATATTATAGGCTGTGCCCTCTATGCGTCTTTCTCTACTCTTAAAATGAAAATGAATCCACTGAGAATTTGGCATTCGTCGATGACATCATACCATTTTCATGGGGTCTATGTTGGGAATATAGGTAATGTAGTAGAGCCGACTTAGAATGTTTCATCTTCCAGTCGCTCCATCCGGCGGATCACACTTGGGCTTTGATCGTCGCCTAAGTCATCTGTAATATCCCCAGCTCCAGCCGTAGCCAGTAAATCGGTCACAATGCGCTTCGAAGCCTCTCTTGCTACCAAGGGGAAGGAATTTAGCATGAATGCAGTATTAGAAAGAGAATCAAGGAAACAAATCTTACCAGGCGTCCTCATCAGCCGGCTCTGCGGAATGTGGAATTGCATTGTCTTAGGAGGACTTGGTCCAAGATCCTCATCATCATCGTAATCAAAATCGTCGTCGCTATCCCACATAGCCGATTTACCCGCAGACTTCTTTGCAGGTGTCAAAACACTCATGCCAGGCTTGGGAATACCGCGCATGCGATTGCTGCTAGTTCGGCGCTTGCGGTTCGTCCCCGGAGTATCGTTGACGCCTTTGATGGGCGATGAGAAGATCTCCGAGTGGAGCTGTGGTGCCTCTGGCTCCGGGCTGGAAATTGGCGAGTCGTCATATGCGTACTTTGACGTGGTCTCGGCTGGCTTTGGGGTGGTAATGTTGAACTTTGATCGAGTATTCGTGCCACCGCCCACATTGCGGAATCCCTTTCCGAGCGGCGTGGCTTGCACTCGGTATGTCTTGTCGAGCATTTGGTGCAGTACGGGGTCCGAGGTCTTCTGGTATCGACGGTCTTGGGTCTGTGGCTGCGACGCGGGCGGGAGGAATGGTGATGACATTGGGGTTGTGGCGGAGACGCCGCGTGGGAAGAAGAGCTGACGGCCTGGGGTAGATGGGAGATTCGAGGAGTCTGGGAGGTCAAATGGAGGGTCTGATTCGTTGACTTGTCTTCTTAGGTTCTCGTAAGAGGATGTGTACTCCATTGAGGAGGTTGTCATGTCGTCGTCAGCCTGCTGGTGGTGGCCAGGAGCACGTGGAGTGCTGTGGGAAGAGATTGCGAGATCTGTTAGATCAAGGTCCTCTGCCTGGTCACGGCGGGGTGTTTCATGGCGCTGGTAAGGAGAGGTCTCATGGGACATGGTCTCATCGAGGTTGGTGCTTTGGGTTATGTCGGTGGACAACTCTTCCTCCGCGGCTGTGGGGTCCTGCATCGTTTCTTCATCCGTGTTTCTTTCTTCATAGCCAGATAAAGATACGTTGGCACTGGCTTCGAAGAATTGCTTCCAGAACTATAGGGAAGTTAGCAAAGCTGGCTATAATGGTACATGTTGGTGCCGCTGACCTTGGAACCTTCCCAAACATCTCGGGAATGTTCGGTATATTGCTCTACCAGAGGCAATATACTTGTAGTGACTATTCGATGAGCTTGACTGAAATTGTGGTCGATCTCTGTATGGACATATGACTATGAGCGGTCTTGCCGGACTGTTTTGTTTACTTTTTTGCCCTACCTTGGAGTGTAAGGGTGATAGACTGTTCCAATTTCTCAAGCTCCTCGGTGAGGGATAACGGCCGTTGGGCCTGCGAAGGTTGGCGAGACATGATATCACTGCGGTTCAATTGCACAATCGAATGAAGAAATAGGAGCTTGCAATCACGTCCATCACTTTGAGACGCGCGGGGAACTTTGCCTAAAGCGGTGTGTATTTAGGGCCGGTGATAAGGGCGTGGTGAGTCACGTGTGATAAGTCAGGATAAGGTGCAGGCATCAGCAAATGATCTTGTCCCGCTTCATGGAGGAACGAGGCGAGTCCCAAAAACATATGAAAGGAAAAACACAAGTACGATACTTGGGTTCATTATGCCAGCACCACTTGCAAAAGGTATGGCCCTCTACTTCCCTGAACTTCTACGACTTCTTCCCGGATCGTCCGGGCGGTGTACTCGGCCTTATCAGTTCCCCACTTTGTAGAGAGTTAGGCTGACCTCATGTAGGAATCATCATTACTGTTTCTGTGCTTGTAGCAGCCGGCATCGCCGTGTACGAGTCACCGCAGTTTCAACAATGGATGACCACGTCGCGGCGCAAGATCGCCTTAGCTCTGCACAACCTCGGCGATGAGATCCAACCTCAAAACATACCCTTGCAGGAAGACATTTCTATGACTGAGGAGACTGGCGAAACTGCCGAAGAACGGAGACGGATTGCTCGTGCAGAGATCATGCGGCGAGGGGCGCTCCTTGTTTCACGACGGAAGTCCAACCAGCCAGGCCAGCCGCATGGTAGCTTTGATGCTCTCGTCGACAACGAGGGTAACTTGCGTAAACAAAAAGACCACGAATACCATGTTCATTCAAATGAACAATTTACTGCTAACTCAACGGGAGTGGATCTGGGAACTTCGGAGCCTCTCCGCCGAGGCAAGCAAATCGAGACCGAGTCTTCGACTATACCGGGTCGGAATCAGCTGCATGTCGATATTCCCTCTTCCGCTGCCTCGAGTCATCCTTCTGAATCTATTATTCAGTTCACGCCTAGGTCTGAAGCACCCGAGGGGGATAGTCTCTTTGATCCGTATTCTCCCAACTCTCCCTTGTCTATCTCTGGCTCCAGCCATACAGAAGACCACCAGCAGGTATATTATGCGCACCCTGATACGCCAAGCAACAGAACCTATGAAAGCAATCACCTTGCTGAGCTAGATGGTTTCGGCCACGAGAGTGTTCAGTCTCACAATGATATTTCAGCTGCCCCTTCAGTTAGTGGGAGTTTCAGTCATGTTGGAGGATTCGAGGATGGAACATCAGATGGTAGTTTTAGTGACCTTGGTGGGCGATCTGTTGGTGGTGTGGCTACTCCAACATGGTCTGATGTGGGTAGCGTAATTAGCAATGAGGATGCTGGACATCATCAGTTGCTCTGATGCACTTGGGACTTCATGGATAACACAGATGAATGGATGGGGCTTGACTCGCTCGGGGATACTGCTGATATGGTGTTCGGTGTTTTGCTATGGGGTTGAGCTCTGCAATTTATGTTGACGCAATACAAGGTACAGGGAGTTTATGCTCTGTCTTAATTGAAGTACCAATCCAATTTTTTGCCATACTTCTAGGAATACCCTGTCAATTTACATTGACTGTAAAATATTTTACCAGATTGCATTAGCTTTCCCAGGGCTAGCACACACAATCACATAAAAGCCAAGAGAGAGACTATATCCTAAAGGTCCACTTATACCTCAAGGGTTATAGGCTGTTGGGATTGGTCGGCTGACGTACCCGGTTACGATTCTTCCAAGGTTGGGACCAGGAAATTCAAGATATAAACGTCCAGGCACTATCCATGACGTATAGCCGCCACACAAGTAAACAACTTAATAGGCATCTTCCCTATCCCATCACAACGTCAACTGGAAACCATGGCAAAATTCGTTACACATCAAATTATGGGCACCACCCTTCACACCACTGATAGGTATACAGACTTACAAGCACAAGGTCTTGGTACCTCTGGGGTAATATGGTATAGTACATCCCCTATCATTGCTGTAAGCCCACTAACCAGTATTAGCTCGGCGCGTGATTCAATGGCGAAGCGAACGGTTGCTATAAAAAAAATAAAGAATCCCTTTGATAACTCTGCCCTGGTCAGGCGCACGTATCGTGAGGTTCATTTGATGATCAACCTCAAACATGATAATGCAAGTGAAACAGAGACTTAAGAATGAATGTGAAGACTAACTGTCAATAGTTGATCAATATGACAGATATCTTCATCTCACCAGCGGAAGATCTGTATGTGAAACACTCTATTCACCAAATTTAATACTGACCATATTGAAATACAGTTATATTGTGATGGACTGTTGCATGACAGACCTTCATCATTTGATCCAATCAGCATCAAAGCCATTGGAGGGCAAGTTCATCCAGTTCTTCACCTACCAACTGCTGGTATTTTTGCCCCAAACTATCTGGAAAATGTCAGTATAGCTGACTATCTCAGCGAGGGTTGAAATACATTCACTCTGCTGGGGTCATCCATCGTGATCTAAAGCCAAGTAACATTCTGGTCAACGAAAACTGCGACTTGAAGATTTGTGACTTTGGTCTAGCTCGAGAACAAGGTCACCAGATGACTGGCTATGTTGCCACACGATATTACCGAGCTCCAGAGATCATGTTGATTTGGCAGAGATACAGCTATGCGGTGGATATCTGGAGCACTGGGTGCATTCTGGCAGAGATGCTCTTAGGGAAAGCCTTATTACCGGGCAAAGACAATGTGCATCAGTTCAGACTGATTACTGAGATCTTTGGAAAGCCACCAAAAGAGGTTATGGAGACAATTTATAGCGACATTGTATGACCCAATTCTCAACGGCCGGGTTAGATATGAAAGAGAAGATGCTGACAAGTGATAGACGATGAAGTTTGTGGACTCTCTACCCCAAACGAAACCCCGGTCACTTGGAGATACCCTGGGAGATGTTGACCCTGAAGGTATGCCTGTTCAGATCTTCATTGATATCGAGTGCCTCTTGAATTATCTACATGCAATGATACTGACATTGCTAGCCATTCATCTCTTGGAAAAAATGCTTGTTATAGATCCACAAAAGAGAATCACAGCGGCAGATGCCCTAATCCATCCATACGTTTCGACCTACCAGGACTCTGACGACGAACCCGAGTGCGAGAAGCAAATTGATCGGTCTCTGTTGGATTCAGAACTGACTATAGATGAATGGAAGTGCAAAATGTATGTATTTTCCCGATATGCGACGTATTCATTGCTTATAATTTGAAGGTATTCCGAGATTCTGAATTATCACCATGGTTCTTGCACCTGGGAAGACAATGACCCGAAAGCCCAGGGCAATTTTGAGAATTGGTTGCACAAGGAGATGATAGTGGACACATATTAAGAAGCTATTATTATATATAACCGTGAATTTATCATCTGAGAATGGTTTCAGCTATTTTTTAATATTGACACCACAGGCAGTTCCTTAGACATCCCGAGGCCTTGGAAGTCCATGGTAATCTGAAGTACTAGGTACTTCTTTATAAAGTGGCTGATAGGTTAAGTATAAAGTATCTGGTACTTATTGGCTGGATAACCTGATAAGCGAAATGTGCCTCGGCATTCTCGGCCAGTCCGAAGCGGAGACCTTCTCTTTCTCTTCATATACTTCTTTTAACTCCTTTCCCTTCTTTTTGCTTTCATTTCTTTGCTTACCTCTCCAAAAACTTATCTGTAAGTTCTTCTCCAGCTTTAGTGTCCACGGTTTCCAATCTCCGCATATGGAGGCTTCCCCGCATTTTCTCTATAAGCTGGCATCTTGAACAAAGACAAGCTGGCTAAAGAAGAACAGAAAACTGATATAATTTGGCCAGTCTCCCTTTACACACATCATGGCCGCAGACCGTTTAAGCTCACTCCTGAGCCACCTCAAGCCCGGCGCCGCCAACGGCCTCGCTGCTATGTATGTCTTCGAACTCAGTTGTGTTTCATGAGTCTAACGAGCAAATGCAGTACACAAAAGAACCCCGACGATGTGGTTATCACCTTAGCAATCCGCACACCGCTGACCAAGGCGCGTAAGGGCGGTTTCAAGGACACAGAATTAGACTACATGATTTATGCCCTGTTGAAAGAGACTCTGGCCAAGTCACAGATTGATCCTGCTCTGATTGAGGATGTCTGCCTCGGTAACGTTAGTATAACCTCTTTTACCCACTCTACAAATCTATAGATAGTATATTCTAACCCCCAAAAAACAGGTCGGCGAAGCTAAAGCTGCCTACATGGTCCGCGCCGCAGCTCTTGCTGCCGGCATCCCCCACACCGCCGGCGCCTCATCGGTGAACCGCTTCTGCTCGTCTGGACTGAAGGCTGTGCAGGATATCGCGAACCAAATCCAGTTGGGCGCCATCGACATCGGTGTCGCTCTGGGTGCCGAGCTGATGTCCGCCGCTGGCGACCGTCTGGAAAAGCCATTTAACGAGGAAGTCCTGCGCAATCAGGAGGCCGCCGACTGCATGCAGCCTATGGGCCAGACATCTGAGAATATCGGCAAGGACTTCGATATCCCTCGCGAGCAGCAGGACCGATATGCCGCCGAGTCGTTCCGTCGTGCTGAAGCTGCTCAGAACAATGGCTGGTTCGCTGATGAGATTGCTCCCATTACTGTCAAGGTCAAGGACCCCAAGACTGGCGAGGTTAAGCAGGTGACTCTATCCCGCGATGATGGTATTCGCCCCGGTACGACTTTCGAGTCGCTTTCCAAGATTCGCCCTGCGTTCCCGGAGTTCGGTGACAAATCCACTGGTGGAAACTCCAGCCAGGTTACCGATGGTGCCGCATCTGTTCTTCTCATGCGCCGCTCCAAGGCTATTGAGCTGAACCAGCCTATCCTTGCTAAGTTCTGCGGCGCTACTGTTGCCGGTGTACCCCCTCGCGTGATGGGTATTGGCCCAACTGCCGCTATCCCTAAGCTGCTGAGCAAGTTCCAGCTTGACAAGAATGATATCGATATCTACGAGATCAATGAGGCTTTCGCCTCTATGGCTGTCTACTGTGTTAAGAACCTTGGTCTTGACCACGCCAAGGTCAACCCTCGTGGTGGTGCTATCGCCATTGGTCACCCGCTCGGCGCAACAGGTGCGCGCCAGATCGCGACCGTTCTGAGCGAGGCTCGCCGGACAAAGAGTAAGGTTTTGGTTACTTCGATGTGTATTGGAACTGGACAGGGTATGGCTGGTCTCTTTGTCAATGAGCAGCTGTAAATATCTAGATATTAGCCTAATTACGCGACAACATATATGATCTCCAATGTACAGAAATAAATTTATTACAAACGAATAGTATGGTATCAAAGGCTATGTAGATATGTAGTTTAAAAGCAAGAACTCGTAAAGCATAAAAAGAAACTAGTGCGCCGAATAAGCGGCCATGATATCACTTAGCATCATCTTGCTTCCCGGTCTGACTCTCCCTTCTCATCCTCTCCTCTGCAGCCCGCGCCATGATTTCCCTACGAGACAGCGTCCCATCAGAAGCACCGGCTCCAGCTGAGTCGCCCTGCAATCCACCAAGCACAAACTCCCCACCAGTCCACCCACACTCATCAACAAACTCCTCTCCACCCTGCACACTATCCCAATCACCAGGATTGTAAAACTCCTGACTTGACAACTGGTTCCCACCAGACTTCCAATCAGCACGATCAACCTCCTTCTCAATCTGCGACGTTAAATCCCAGAAGTCACGGTCATGAGGCCCGAACACGCAATGCGCAAGCTCATGACACAGCGTCTTCCGAATAGTACGGTAATCACGGTATCCGTCATAAGCATCCGTTCGCAAGCGCAACTCAATCACCTCGCCTTTATTCCGGTTCAGACCTAGCGTCCGCGACTCGCTTGTCGTGTGTTCTGCGGGGTTCATTTCAGTCAAAAGCGGGACAGAGAACTTGTGTTTTGTCATAGCAGCGCGAATGCCTGGATCGTCGCGGAGGCGTTTGAGAAAGTCGAGGGAGCGGTCCGGGTTTGGGAGGTAGGATAGTGGGAGGAGACGGTGGAAGGTGTAGTTGTTATTTGAGGATGAGATGGTGTGGATACCGCCGCTACGGCTGGAGGATGGTGTTTTTTTGTTGCGTCTTGCGGCATTTAGAGCAGCAGCTCGTGATTCTTGCCGTCGCTGTTCGCTGGTGGATTGTTCGTGGAGATCGGCGATTGCTTTGGCGGGAGTGCCGAGGAGGGTGATCTTGAACTTTGGAGAGGAGGTTTGGAGGATTGCGTCAAGGAGAGTTGGCGGGAATGGTGCTTTCTGCATTCCTGGTTTGGGAGCTATGAGGAGCTTTTGGTTGTCGATGGGGATGTTTAGGACGCGCTCTATTTCGGAGGAGAGATCTTGTAATGTTGCCGAGGCAGAGACTTGAATGATATGTGCGGTCCCATGGTGGTGGACGGTTAGCTCCTTGGTGGAGTCCATTATATCGTACGGTTAGAGATGTGATCGTAGAAGAGCGAGAGAACTTGCGACAAGAAGAAACCGCTTATATGGCCCGAATAGGCAAGGCGCTGGCGAATTCGACCTGGTTCCACGGAGATAAATTTGTCAGCACGGAGATAAGTCGTTGATCACGTGATATAAAAACTCATGTGATAGTATTCCTCAGCAGTAACAGCTACAATATGCGAGGTATTGGGGACCTGATAGCTTCGGTATATATCATATTAACCGGAGCTAGATAAAGAAGGGAGCTAGCTTAGGTCGAATTTATACAGACTGTATTCTAACTACGGATGTGTCCGTACTCCGTATGGAGTAGTGCTAGCCTCACTAGTGCAGTTCTATTTTTGTACGTATAAGATCACATGATGGAAAAATGAACAGAAGGTTCAGACGAAGAGATCCGTAGTCTCGCTTCCGATATATTAAAAACCCAATACACCCTCAATATGCCGTCTACATTGAATATTGCGCGATTGAATGACCATCCCTCTCCTCGCCGGATCATTATCGTTGGGGGAGGCATTGTTGGCGCAGCGCTCGCGTACCATCTTTCCAAGGCCGAAAGTGAAAATCATATTGTACTCATCGACAAAAGCCTAGATACCCTATTGGGCTCCACAGGCCACGCTCCAGGATTCGTCGGCCAACTCAATGAGTCGCCTGTCTTAACCCGGCTGGCTAAAGACACTGTCCAGGACTACCTCACAATTCCAGGTGGCTTTGAAACAGTCGGCGGCCTGGAACTTTCCTCTACACCTTCTGGTTTGGAGACCTTGGAGCGCCGACAGAAAATAGCACAGGGGGCTGGTCTACCTGCGGAGCTTCTCACTCCAGAGGCGGCCGCTTCTCTTGCCCCAGACTTTATCGACGCCAACTCGATTAAGCACTGTCTGCTTTTCCCATCAGATGGAACCGCAAATGCAGGCGTCATTACTTCCTTCTATGCCGACCAAGCTCGTGCCAGAGGGGTGGATTTCTTGGAAGCCGCGGTAACAGGCTTTGAGACCAACAGGAACAACGAAACCTCGAATATAGCGACTATCAAGACCTCTGGTGGAGATATCAACTCGGAAGGCAGTACTGTAATTCTCGCCACTGGGATTTGGACATCTTCATTGATTTCTGGCGACAATGCCCCTATTACGCAACTTCCGATTCCTATTGTCCCCGTCGCACACCCTTACACCTTTACTCCGCCTCGGGCTAGACGTGTCGGTACCTCGTACCCATTCGTTCGCTGGCTAGACCATCACGTCTATGCAAGGGACCACGGAGATCGGGATGGTCTAGGCAGTTATGACCATCCCCCGATGCAGCTTGATCCCACGGAAAGCGCGATTGGAGCTTGGCCATCAAGCTTCGACCAAGTGCTGTCAGACGCCGCTTCACATTTGAAGAACAAGACTGCGTTCCAGGTCCAGGGACAGAATACAAATCCAGAAGAGCCTTGGGTAGCGGACAAGCCATTCAATGGTATCTTTTCTGTCACGCCTGACAACTTGCCCTTCGCTGGTCGGGTTCCTGATGTTACGAATCTATGGCTTGCCGCCGCAATTTGGGTTACCACTGCTGCTGGTACTGCTAAGCTATTGGCAAGAGATATCCTTGGCGATGGTGAGCATTTGACAACTTCAGAAGATAAGGCTCTCCTGGACGCTCTGAATCCTGCACGCTTCCGAGGCGTTGAAGCGGATTTGCTTCTGCGACAATCACTGTTGAAATATAACGATATCTATAACCGAGAGGGCTAAGTTTGTCATCTAATTGGCCAGGTGAACTGCGTCATGGCTGCACTATGCTCAAGCCGATGAAATGGTCATACAAGCCACTGCGGGATACAAGCTGGCACGGGAAGCTAGATATTATTTACACATGTTCTGAGTATAGACTATAAGATTTCCGTTTTCTTGACAGTTGAATATCATACACAACTTTGGCATTAGCTAGTTACTAGTTGAATCTGACTACTCTGTACGGCCACACTCTTCTACTTGAGAAGCACAGAGTGGAGAACTGCACCAGGTCTGCAATACTCGATGGGTCGCAGTCGAAACTACATGCAACATACAATTGCACGCTTGTAGCTGGGGCCTCCCGCACGGATATTTCATCACCCAAAGCCACAACACACCCCAGCTATCCTTCAGTTGCCGCTGCCGCTTCCTGTTTCACAATAGCCTCGCAGAATCGAGCAACCGCAGAGAACTACCGCAACCTGTGTCTTCGGCACCGGTAGCAAGCCTTCATCCGGCAACCTGTGCACATGAAAATGTACTCAGTCAGATAATGGTGACAGACCTCACACTGTAAACTTCCCTTCTCACGATAAACCCATTGCGAGTTCCTATGATGCTGGCACCCATCGTCCTCGTGTTGTAGCAAGTCCTCAACTATCCGGTTAAACGCGTCCTGGCGGACATGAATATTGGCGTTGGCTGGGACCTCCTCGTCGACCGCTTGGTTTGCCACTTCTTCAAGCCTGTTCTCATGCCAAAGTGGGCAATCGCATGTTTTCCAAACCAAGCCGCACACATAGCAAAATTCGCTGCCGCAACTACCAATCATTAGTTAATCTTCAGGTACTATAGTATGTTTGTTGTAAGAGACATTGCTTACCGACAGGTCATATGGTTACAGCCGATGTGGAGTTCTACCATAGTTTGACAATTGAAGCATCGTTTCCAGTTCTCAGCATCCGCCATTTCCAACACAGAATGAAGAGGTTCGTCCAATGGGCAATCGACACGAGGGTGGGCCAGGGAACGGCATAATACGTGAGTCTGCTGGCGACATTCGGGGCAGGTGCCGTGGTCATGTTGGATAGCAAATGGAGGAATGAATTTAGAACATGTTGGCTCAGCACAGTAGAGGCGGTCCTTCGCAGTCCATTCAAGGGCTCTTTCACTGAAATCTTTAAGCTCCTCGTAGTTGAGAACTCTCAATGCAATACCAGGTTGCACAACATTGCCACAACAACGAGGCGGGTAGAGCTCCTCATCTTTGATAGCACCGAGGAACATCTGTCTCGTGCAGGCACGGCAAAACTCGTGATTGCACGGACCCTTGTACATGATGGTGTCGACCTTTGAGAAACAGGAAGCACACTCTCTCATGATGCTGTTTGTTCGAGATGAAGGTATGCGTGAGGAGCCTTCCCCGTTATTAGATGCGTTATCACTCAGAGCCATCCGGCTCATGAGATCCCCCATGACAATGGAAACGGCGTCATCATCATCATCATCTAGCAATGTAATCTCGTTTACCAGCGAGGAATTTAAAATGTCATTAGAAGTCGAGGTTCCATTGCGCAGAGCGAGAGCGATTTGATGATCCTGATTAGCAAGCCTTTCTTCATGTTGAAAAGATGCTAGTATCTTTTGGTCAGTAGCAATTGCAGTACTTGTGCTTATTGCCAATATCTCGTCATCGATAGAAATTTGTGTGGTCCGAATATCCTCCCTTAAGCACGCGATGGCAAGTTCAAGATCTGTTCCCTTGCCAGCAGCTTGCTTTCCTTTCTGTCTGTTTTCGAGGTCATCCAAATCCCCGGAAAGAAGTTGGAGGATCATTCGCTTGTTTTGATCTTGCTCCATCTTAAGAGGTAGGCAGGAACCTAGAGGTTTAGCACAGATGAGTTTGAATTAGGGCAAGAAGAAATGGTTGACTAAAAGGGTGTAAGGAGAGGTTGAAAGAGAGAGAGAAGTATTGACCAGAGAGCAAACGGGAAAAAGAAGTGGACAAAGATATAGCCACGCGAGACAACCAGAGTCAAGACAACAAACGGCGAGGTCTTCGTTTTGTTTGTTTTTTTTGAAATCCTACTTCTGCATCTTCCATTCTCATATCATATCCTACCCACATCTGCGCTTTACTTGGAACTCTATGCTCCTACCAAATCAAAGTTCGGACTTACTACCTAGAATGGCTTTGAATGAACTTCGCAAAACCTACAGAGTCCGATGCTTTTGAACCGAATGATGTGCATTCAGGAATTGCTGCGCTAATGAGAATTCCATGGGGTATAAGCGAAGTTGAAGACGAAGGCTTTTGAGTATATTTTCATCTATTCATAAACAATCAAGGGAACAGAAACGATCTACATCATAACCATTTGCCATTAGAACAAAAAAAAAAAAGAAAAGAAAATTGGCCGATCAATGTCGAATCTCTAGCTCCATGAAACATCTCTTAAAAAGGTCCTTTTCGTCATAACGCGGCGATTCACCCCGATCCAAATCTCAGTAAGGAATCATGTTAGATCAGAGTAAAACGCAATTGGAATGGGTGTTGTCCCCTAATCCGAAAACAAATAAAAAAGAAACACATCAGTAAATCATTTATCATGAATGATTTACTGCTTCTCCTCAGTCTCACCCTGGGCTTCTTCGGCGGGGGCATCCTTCATCTCGGCGTCGCCCTCAGTGGGCTTCTTGGCGTCCTCTTCGGCCTTCTTGGCCTCAATCTCGGCGCGTCGCTTAGCGGCGGCCTCCTCGTCGGCCTTGCGGACGGCGTCACGCTCGGCCTCGACCTTCTCCTTGTAGCGCTGGATGATGGGGCCGGCGATGAAGCGGATGTCGTCCATCTTGGCGACGTAGACGGACTTGGTGGCGTCTTCGCCATCCTCGTACAGCCAGTCCTGCAATGGTGCGTTAGTATGGTTGATCATAAGATTTATTGACAAATGTTGGTTCGAAACTCACCTCGGTGTCCATGAGCTTGGACTTCAACTTCTCCTTCTCCTCCTCGCTGGAGAACTCGGCGTACACGCCGTCGATCTTGTCGCGGAGCTCGTAGATGGAGGCCTCGAGTTCGTTCTTCTTCTCATCGGTCTCGGCAACGAGCTTGTCCTCCATGTACATAGCGTTCTCACGCTCGGTCCAGGCCTCCTTGGTGGCCTGGCTGAAGCCGCCGGTGACGGAGACAATGGGGAGGTCGCCCTTGCGAACCTGCTTCTTGACCTTGCGGGTCTTCTTGGGCTGCTCCTCCTTGGCATCGGTGTCCATGTCACCCTCCTTCTTCTCTTCCTCGACGGGCTCCTCGACCTCCATATCCTCGACGTAGTATCCGGACTCGACGTTGAGAATTCCGTGCAGGTTGAGACGGGCCTTGAGCTTGCAGATCATGAAGTCGTTGTTGGCATCAGCCTGGACACCCTTCACGGAGAAGCGGCCAATCCAGGGGTTGACCTTGCCGGGCATAGTATCGACATTGGAGTAGCGAGCCTCGAGATCGAAGGGCTGCTTGCGGTAGAACGTGAGGATCTTAGTGGAGGGCATGACGTTGCCTCGGCTGAAGACGGTGAGGCTGGTATCCTCATCGGGGATCTCAGGGGACTGCTCCCAGGTGAAGTCGATGGGGTAGTTGACAATGTCGTGAACGGCGAAGTCACGGACACGGAAAGCGGGGGAGAGAGTAGCACAGCTGAAAGCACAACCGCGAGCAATGGCCTCATCCTGGTTCAGGGTGAAGGACAGACCCTTACCGAAGAACTTGCTGATAGTATCCTTGATAGCGGGGACACGGGTGCAGCCACCGACCATCTCGATGTAGTCAATGTCCTCGATCTGAAGCTTGGCCTCGGAGAGTGCCTGCTCTAGAGGAGCGGTCAGGCGGTCAAGGAGAGGCTTGACCATGAGCTCAAGCTCCTCACGCTTCATCATAGCGCGGACGTCAGTGTCATCCATAAGGGACTCGACGCTCAGAGGGGCCTGTGCGTTAGCGGACAGGACCTTCTTGAGCTTCTCGGCGGCAACCAGGGTACGGGTCCAGGCCTTGCCGTTAGTGTGGATGTCGACCTTGAACTTCTCCTTGAACTCGACGGCAAGGTGCTCGGTCAGAGCCTTGTCGAAGTTACGGCCACCGAAGTGACGATCGTAGGCGGTAGCCTTAACATTGAGCTCACCCTTGCGGAACTCAACAATGGAGGCAGTGTAGTCGGAGTAACCGATATCGACGAACATCACACGGCGGGGCTTCTCCTCGGGGCCGGGGAGATCCAGTTTGGTGATACCGTAGCCGAGAGCGGTGGCAGTGGTGTCGTTGATGAGACGGAGAATGTTAAGACCAGCAATGTCACCAGCGTCAAGCATAGCCCGGCGCTGCACATCAGTGAACCAAGCGGGAACGCTGACGGTGACATCGGAGACGGGAGCGCGCAATTCCTTGGCGGTGATGTCCTTGATCTTGGAAAGATAAGAAGCCACCAACTGAGTAGCTGTGAACTGCTCCTTCTTGCCGAGGTAGTTGACCTCGACACCGACCTGGCCATTCACGTCGACCAGGGTGCATGTGTTGTATTCCTGCTCGATGGCGACATCAGGGTCGTTGAAAGAACGGCCGATCAGACGCTTGAGAGAGCCAACGGTGTTCTTCAGGTTAGAGATCTCTGCACCCTTGGCAGCCTCACCGAGGTTTCGGTTGCGAGGAGTGAATCCAACGACGGAGCTAAAATAATTCAAATTAGCCTTCTGTTATCTGGTCGATTGTGGATTTTGTTTGAAACGTACGGGGTCTGACGGTTGGAAACCTCATTGGCAATCTATGTTATTGAAAAAAAAGGAGTTAGCGCAATTGCTCAGATTTGGGAGGCCATGATTTATCTTAATAGAAGAAAGCAAGTCCGCATCAAGACCGTGGGGTAACACGCACAATATCAATGCCCTTATTGCGGGCAACACCAATCTTGGTGCTCTGCGCACCCAAATCTATGCCGACGACACTCATTATGGAAGAAAGTAGGGGGATATGGGAGGTAGGGAGGTAAAGAGGGATGGAAGGTTCAAAAGAAGAAAAGTGAGAGAAGTCGGAGGGGAGAATTTGCACGCCACTCCACTATTATTGGAGGGGCGATGACCAAGTGTCAAGCGGTCTGGCTGATCTTTAGGCGCCGAACTAATTTCGAATTTGGGGTATAAATTGATAACGTAAAATGTGTCAGAGTGTGCTTTTCTTTCATTTCTCTCTCTCCGACTGGTCTATATACGTTTCCTTTACCTGGACTATTCTGGCATCTCATCGAACCTTCTGGTGGCTGCTGGATACCCACCTTCACCGCCCACTGCTGCCTGGCAGAATAAAAATCAATCACCGCCTTATGAGGCAGTGGATCATTGGCTACATCATATACTTTAAGGACTTTTGATGTTTTGGATTCAAAAGTTATAGAAGCGAGCAGTATCGCTATGCAAAACAAAAAAATAAGAATAGAATGACCAAAAAAAAAGATAGGCCAAGGTCAATCGGCCGAACAGAAAAAAAAGAAAAGAAAAAAAAAGGAAAAAAGGAGGAAAAAGAGGAAAGCTGACGTCATGCGTTTGGTACATTTGTTCTTCTTAGACAATAATATCATAACGGGGGGTCACGGGGTCTGAAAGTATCTTGGCGCCATGACTTATGGCTCTGGGATGTTCTTTGAACCAGTCTGGTATGTTTCTGGTGGGTGGGTGACCAGGTGCTCGGCAGAAATAGGCTGGGAAACCCTATAGTGGTTCTCCGAATAGTGACCATTGAGGCTCACCGAGCCCGATGCCCGACCTTGGCAGGCATAAATAATTTTCTTTTGGTCTTCACTCATCAGGTTGTCCACATTCTGTGGCGTGGCAATCGAACTAGAGCCGCAATCTGATGCGCTGAGCACCGATTCGGTTGAATAGGAAAAGAGAGCAGGTAATCGGTGCTGGGGAGTATGGCGGTTTTCCATCGCGTTGACCATTCGTGCCAGTGCGGGCCCACGGCTGGCTGTGTTGACATAAAACCCATCAAGTAGCTGCTTGGCAGGTGCAAATCGACCTTCCACCTTCTCCGATGGGCGGACGGGGACGGATTTCCGGCGCACAAGGCTGGTGCGGAATGTATTGACGTTCACATTGAACTCATCGCCCTGCTCTTTTGCCCGTTCAACTGCTTCTCCCGGCGTGGTATGGTCATCAGCAGTGGCAGCATCGGCTCGAGGTCCACCCCAAGTTCGCTGACCGGCTGTGAAAATACCATAGACAATATAAATCCAGTTGAAGAACGGGTTCACAATGAACATGATCGGGTAAAGCCAGGCTTTATAGCGTCCGAGACGCAGGCCAAAGTATAGCATGAGTAAATAATTCAACCCCAAGGAGACCCCCATGAAACCCATAGGAAGATCATCCACCTTCTTTGATGTTGTAATCAGTGCGATAATCATGATGAAAAAGAGCAATGCCGTCGTTCGGATCGTGTTCTGCATGAATCGAACCATACACAGAAGGGGGTAGCGCTTCCAGAGCCGGGCATCAGTGATCATGCAAACCTCGTTGGTGATGAAACCTAAAAACCATCGTCGGCGTTGCTTCAAGAGAGTACTAAAGGTCTGCACGGCTTCGGTCTTGCAGAACGCGCTCATACATAGCTGGATTTGATACCGCTCCGTGGCGCCAATCATGAACAGGTGAGTGAGCCATCGGTCTTCCCCAAGATGACATTTTCCGTAGTCAAAGAGATCGTCGCATTGTTCAGCCTTGTCTGAAAAATAATACTTGGCCATCTTGCGGAAAGCCGAGAAGCGTAAAATAGTCAGAGCTCCAGGGAGGCAAGTCACTGCACCACAGCCAGACTCGACGGATCGTTCAAAAAGCTGCCCATGGACATATTCCATGTCCTGAAGAATCGTCAGCAAGCTATTTTTCTCCGTTGTCGAGGTAATGATGCCTGTCATTGCAAGCATGTTATGCTTGCTGCCTGGCTTAAGTTCCATGTCGTACATGAAGTTCTGCAAGCAAACTCGATCAAGGATGCAGTCGGAATCGATGAAAAGAACGAACAAATTATCATGACTCTTCAGATACTCGGCATAAACCTTGTCGATAAGCTTGAAGGTATGCTTTTGGCAGTGTCTTTTACCGCCATGTTTGAAGCGAGATACCGTTATCCGTGCCCCTTTGTAAATGCAGTCAATGCTCTGAGGATAGTTCTCCAGTGAGATCGGGATACCGAGATGGCTGAGGACACGGAGATACGGCTCGTCCACCTTGCCACCATCGTATGAAAGGAAAACGTGGATGCAATTTGCAGGATAGTCGCAGTCAACCACGGAATTGATGGCTTTAATCAGTATACTTGGTTCCTCCTTGTATACTGGCATCACAACCACAGTCTTCGGGGCCGTCCGATCGTCAAGCACTCGTTTAATCCTCTTTTTTCTCCCCAGTGAATTGGTGGTGAGCCCGTAAACACAAAATAGCCATGGACCGATCAGAAGAACAGAAAAGGCCCAGAATGCAAACACTTGAAACCCATGCACCATTTCGTGAGGTAGGTCAATCGTGACCTGTGGTGGCAACGGCAGTGTTACGAGCATGACTGGAAGGAATGCCAGTCTATCAGATGTGTGCGTCAGTCAATGTCTCTGAATGAAGCTGTTAGGTAATGAGCACTGGATGTCCGAGAATCATACCGTATCACTGTGAACAAGAATATCATCACCACGGCGAGAACTCTTATACTCCAATGGTCTGCTTTCATCCAAACCTTGAGCAGACAATAGATGAAGGCGCCGAGCCAAAGAACCCATTCGAACAAGGCTGCAAGCATCAATGGGCCGACGATTGAGAGGTAAATTATCTGTTGAGGGTGGTCAGAATGGCATCCCGAGCCCAGAGGGTAGACAGCATACATCTTTGGTCGGCCAGGACCCCTCAGCCCACGCGTCCCTTCGTGATGGTACCATTTCGATTTGGCGAACCTGCTTTCTACCCTGTTGAATATTGAAAACAGCACATCAAGTGAATGTCGATGAATTCGAATGTACTGTATGTGCAGAATAAAGGTCTTGCCATGACATTGGGTTAGCAGGATTGGGGGTCTTAAAGTTGATAGAGGGCTACCTACAACTCAGAGCCTGATAATACGATGCCGGTGCGAACGATACCAAGATTACAGCCTTGGAAAGGATATCCAACTGAAGATATGTGTGAGATATAATAAGAGCGAGTACTCTGTGACAAATTGGGTACCCGTGGACGAAACCATCTGTGGAAAGGAGGTAAACCTTAGAATGGAGTATATCGATAAATCACCTGGTCACAGCCTTTAGGAAGGTGCGATATGCCTCAGGTCCTGAGTTGAAATTTGGCGGGAGGTGACAAAGAATATGACTACAATGAGACTGATACTTTTCTCCAAGAACATTCTATTTATCTATTGTCAATCCAACTCTTTGGATACAATACAATAAAAGACAATGCATAGAAAGTCGAATTGCCCAAAATGGAATAGTTCAAATCCACCCTGACCAATCGCAGACTGGTTTTTGCCTCAGGCGCCAATGGAGCTCAAAAAAAATTCCCAGATTCTCCCCGCTGCGAGATATTGTCACAAGCGCAATAGTATTCCTGAATAGCGCATTGATCAATCTATAAAGGTATTGTTACCATATATTCTCAGATTATCTATAAATCACCTCCCATCCCTTGCTCGCTTTCTTCTTTCTCTGACTCATCTCCGTCGCGTCAAATCCACCTGCTTATCATTTTTTTTTCACATCTGAAATAGTCTCCACATACAATTCGCAACTATGGCCGAAGAACAAAAGACCCCCGTTGTCAACACCGAGGCTGAGAAGGATGTTCAGAATGTCCTCGCTGAGCTGAAAGAGGAAGCCGCCACCGAGCAGCCCGCTCAGGATGCCGATGAGGCCCGCATTGTCGCCGAAGCTGCTAAGCTCGGAGAGAAGTCTGAGAAGGCCGAGGAAAAGGCTACTGAGCCCCAGACTGAGAAGCGCGAGACACGTAGCTTCCAGCGCGATGGCCGCGGTGGCCGTGGCCCTCGTCAGAACAACGCCAAGTTCGATCCCTCCACCCAGGAGGTAACCGACGACCCTGTGCAGATCCGCAAGCAGGTATGACCATTGGAAACGCTCTTTCACTAGGCCTTAACTAACGCGCACACCATAGGTTGAATTCTACTTCTCCGATTCTAACCTCCCCATGGACAAGTTCCTGCTCTCCAAGGTTGGCGGCAGCACCAACAACGCCGTGCCCCTTGAGCTCCTTCACTCTTTCAAGCGCATGCGCCGCTTCCAACCCTTCAGCGCCATTGTTGAGGCCCTCAAGACCGCCGAGAACGTCGAGCTGGCTGAGAACGACACTGCCGTAAAGCGCAAGGTCCCTCTCCCCGAGTCCGTGAACGAGCACGATTCCAAGGCCATCAAGGTCTTCGAGGATGCCTCCATGGCCCGCTCTATCTACGCCAGAGGCTTCGGCTTTGGAGAGGAAGAGCCCACTACACAGCTCGATATTGAGGCTCTTTTCGCCCCCTACGGTCCTACAAACGCCATCCGCCTCCGCCGCACTCACAACGACAAGACCTTCAAGGGTAGCATCTTTGTTGAGTTTGAGTCTGAGGAGAAACAGAAGGCATTCCTCGCTCTAGAGAAGAGGCCCCAGTGGAAGGGGAATGATCTGGAGTTCAAGAGCAAGAAGCAGTACTGCGACGAGAAGGTCGAGGAGATCAAGAATGGCAATGTCTACCCCTCCAACGCCCGCAACAGCGGTGGCCGTGGTGGACGTGGTGGACGTGGCGGTCGTGGTGGTCGCGGCGGTCGTGGTCGCGGTGGTGGCCGTGGCCGTGGCGGCCGTGATGGTCGTGACCGTAACGACCGTGACGATGGTCGTGACTGGCGCGAACGCCGCACTGAGGACCAGCAGAATGGCTTCCAGGCTCCTCGTGAAGCCCAGAAGGACTCTCGGTAAGTGAAACTGGTATGAGGTGCGCAATGAGTGTATGAGTGCTGACTTTCATTATAGTGGTGTCCCCGTCGTACAGAGCACCCAGAAGCGCTCCCGTGAGGATGAGGGTGCCAACGGTGGCGACCACCCTGCCAAGAAGGTTGATTCCAAGGAATAAGGTGTCTAATCTCGGCGGATTGAAATGTCTTGTCTTTAATTCTTGTTCTCTGATTCGGTCAATCGGCGAGATTGATTCAAAAAGTACTGCGGATTGGAGATCCTGCCTCTGTTTTCCGATTATTTCATAAAGGTGAACCTTTTCTCGGCGTTATGTCATTTCGTTACGAGCATCTACGGGTTGGCTAGGCAGGCCTCGGTGGCTACGATTGACCGGGGTCTGGGGTTTGATATGTACAAATGAGCCATTTGAACGGACTATTTCTCAAAACTTCTACTATGGAAACCTAGTAGTATCTCAGGATCAAACTTGCGTATATCACTTGACATATCAGGCACCTAGAACTCTAGATCATAAGCCAAAGTATCATCGCACAGCTCCTCTCGCATTTTATGAACCCTTCAAGGTGTCAGCCCGCGGTCATCACTTATTTGACATCGAAGACAACTTACTCCAAATGAGCAGGGTGCACCGCATAGGTAGCAATATGCTCAGCCGTCTCCAAAACAGCAATAAGTCCCATATTGAATCCCTGGGCACGAGGAATCGAAATCGGCAGCGGTGCACCGCTCTGCAACGACAGCAGTCCTATTGTATTGCGAAGTTTTTATGAGACTATGTCACAATACAAACTTCAGGGTCTCACTTACCAGGAATCTTCCCCACCATTCCCTGGCATGTCTCCTTCCAGGTGGCGATCTGGGCTGGGGTGACGCCGGGCTTGAGGCGGAAGAGGACTTGGAGCTTGGTTAGTGATCGAGGTTCTTTCATGACCCTTTGACACTCGGCTGCATCCAACTTACCGATGTGATAAACTGGCATTTTGGCTGGCGCGGAGATGACGGTAGACGTATATTTCCCCAGTTTAGTGCTCGTGATTGGTTTTATGATCGGCGGGGTGCCGGTGGGGTTCTCGGCGGATGTCCGATAGGTGATGTATTGGTCGATGGGATTTGGACTGAGTGATCACCCTGTTAACTACATACCAATTTTGTCTACTGTAGTGTATAAACGGCTATATGTCCGGGCCTCAACCAATTTAATATAATTTAGCGACTTTCGCTTACGATCTTTTCATTGGACTCTTTTTTGTATATACAATCACAGGCCAATGCCGTTCTGGAGAGGGTAATTATATCTCACTACTTTTATAGTATTTGAAAAGTCTGTATATTTCCATCAAATATAGTCGAAATCAAATATTGAACTACTCCTTAAGTATGTTGTATATGTGCAAAGCCATAACCAGTCGGGCTTTGGATTGTGGATCTCAGGGCGGATTTAAGATCGTGTCGCGTCGGGTGGCTTTGCCAAGATCTCCCGGATTTTGGAACTGAATAGTATGTATATTGTATGTATGTAGACCAAATACAAGTTTATCTGTTTTCCGTGTTCTGATTATGTCCGCGTGCTCACTTACCATGTTGGGAATATCAAAAATATATGGAGATGAGGTTCGCCCTATGAAACAGTTGGCCACATCTTAGCACGTGTGAAAAAGTGGAGAAAGCCTTTATTATTTTCGAAGCTCTCCTTTTCTGTTTCAGCCTCGCTTTACAGGGAATATCTCTACATTTTTAGTATATATCATGAAACCTGCATGGCAGCTGCAAGGGGGTCTCGCCCAGCGGCTGCGCGGGAAGTTTGAATCTGCAGCCATCTTCGCCCTCACAGTCGCCAGATCCCCTCAAGCCCACTTTGACCATGGCTGGACAGCCTATCGAGCATATTTCTTTTCGATCATTTTCATCTCCATCCTGCTCTCCAAAGCCTTCCATATCTATGTCCATCTCAATTCGCTCACAGTTTCATCCCTTTTCGCCTGGGGCCCCACATTCTTTTTCCTGGATATCCTGCTCATTCTGGGTGCACGTGGCTTGGCCCGATCGTACGAATGGCGAACCTTTCGGGATATAGCGGCTGTTTTCACTGTATTATTTAGGTATGTATTGGGCCTTATCAACAGAGAGTGAATTGCTAATTATCTTCTAGTGCATATGCCTCGTCAATGATTTCCGCCAATCTATCCTATTACATCCACAAGGGCATGGAGATCCATTGGCGCCTATCGAACGACTTCCACAAGGATAGGCCTACTGCCACAACTGTTTTGTCAGCCCTGGTCGTTGCTATCCTTCTCGAGACGTCAATCTTGATCGGCGCATTCTATGCTACACCGTATCTATCCCAGGTAACCGGAGCTTTCCTGAGGATCTGGGGTGTAGTGTTGTCTGCGGCATACCGTCACTTCCGTCCGAATAAGGAAGCTCTGCCACACCCAGATATCTACGAGCAAATTGCAATTGATGACTTTGACATCGGCGATGACAACAGCGACTCCGTATCGTTGCTGGATGTACCTCAAGACCCGCCTGCACAGAAGAGTCGGGCATCGTTGAAGCCCGCAATCGTCGTATCTTGCAGCGCAATTCTAATTTTCCTCCGTGTCATTCGTCCTAGCGATGTGGTTTACAGTTTCCTCTCCGGGTCTCTCCCTCTGGCGCCGTTTGGCGGCCTCAAGTTTGGATCTTCTCAGCGAGGTGTCGCATCCTTGCCGGGTGATTTCAGCTGGTTAGAAGGCAAAACCGCATTGGACCCCTTCCCAACATTCGACTGGTTACATACAGGGGATTCGGCAACTGCCTTCCCGGATTGGTCTCCTTTCCATATCAATCACTTCAACAACACCGCACCCAAGGACTATTTGTATGAACACTACAACCCGATCAAAGATCCTTTGCACATACCCAACCTCCAGAACGACATTCTAGAGCCCATCCGCGATGTGCTTCACAGCGGAGACATGAAGATCAAGCATATCATGCTCATCAAATTAGAGAGTAATCGGCAGGACGTGTTTCCCTTCCGTTCCGACTCTTACATCATGGAGCACATTAAAAACTCCTATGACGGAAAAATACCAGGCGAGGTTATGGGTAGACTCGCCAATCTCACCCCCACTGCCGAAAGGTTCACCGGATTTGAGACCGGGTTCAATAAGAACAAGGACCGCCCAAGCCCCTATGGTAGCCTCAGCGCGAAAAACGCGTACACATCCGGTACATACACCATGAAAAGTATTACAGGCACTATGTGCGGTGTGAGCCCCATGGCTGTCCAGGGCAACCTTGAGTACCTACACGATATTTACCAGCCTTGCCTGCCACAAATATTCGACGCGTTGAACCAACAGTCAAACATTACCAACCAGACCGAGGATTGGATCTCCTGGCCATGGCATTCTATGTGGATGCAGTCCCACTATGGCACCTGGGACCATCAGGATGGGCTTACCCCTGCCATGGGGTTCAAAGATATCACGACCAAAGAATCAATCAATGAAGACGGTGCTATATATATCTCAGAGGAGCCAGAGGACGAACAGAAATATGGTCATCCGGATCACACATTGAAGAACTATATGCGGGATGCATTTGCCGAGGCTAAGAAGAACAACACCCGCCTCTTTATCGGTCATCTAACTCACAATACCCATACTCCTTGGTTCAAGCCCGGTAATTACGAGGAGTACTTCGGGAATGGCCATGGATGGAACGACCGTTTGAACCGGTACCTAAATACCCTCAAGTATCAGGATGACTGGCTGGCCACCATCCTTGAGATTCTCGAAGAGGCTGGAGTCATTGACGAGACGCTGCTTGTTATGGCAGGTGATCAGTAAGTTCTATTCACTGTTTACAACCCATCAACTTTCCCCTGGCTATTTTCTTGTGTTCTGTTAGAGCATGAGAAGACGGCGGGATGGAAAGACAGCCACTAACTCGCTTTTAGTGGTTTATCTCTTCCAAATGATGGTGGTGTAACGGCCAACCATGACCCCCATGTCGGCAGTTTCCACGTTCCCCTGCTCGTCGCCCATCCCAAGTTACCCCCGGTCGAAATTAGCAGTGCTGTTCTCTCGACTCAAATGCTCCCCAGTATCCTCGATATTCTGATCGAAACCTCCTCTATCAACGAGCAGTCAGCACATATATTAAAGGACCTGCTCCCCTTATACGAGGGCCAGTCCCTGCTACGCCCACTTATCCCCGAGCAAGATAAGAAGCAAGAATGGCATTTCTCTACAATGAATCCTGGAGGAACATGGATCTCTATGCGAGCGGCCGCCAAACCTTACCGTCTTGTTGTGCCGCTTATCACAGATGCCCCATGGCGATTCACCGATGTCGTAGCCGACCCACTCGAGTTCCATCCCGAGGAAGACATGAATATTGTGTCTCTGTATGATGCTGTGCAGACTCGTCACGGGCCTGATGCTGCGATATGGGTTAGCGAAGCCGCCCATATATCCCAGTGGTGGATTGCGGAGAACCACCGACGCTGGAAGTTTAATCCCGATGATCCGAAGAGCTGAAGTCCCCTAGGGCGACGCCATAGATTCAGCTAGAAGCAGAGAATGTCGAAAACATGGTGCTAGACTCCAGTGAGGTACCCGCCAAAGGGTGATGTGGATCTAGCCGAGGACGTTCTGGAACTTGCACCACCTGCACATATACAGAAAATTGTGCCGCAGTCTGCACATAGTGGCGGTTTCGAGTTGTCGAAGTCCCAAGGAATGGACTCATCGAGAAGACCGTTAAGCATATACCCCGAGAGAATCGGACGACTTGTTTGGTTTTTTTGCCTGCAATTTTACGATGGCTTGTTCGCCTACTAAAGCCATTGTTCATATGTTAGACGACACTTTTGAGTATCGCAATGCATAGCGACCTGGGGGTTCGATCCTTTTGGCTTTGGGAATCCCTGCTTGTATATATATCTGATCCGTATTCTTCGATGTAATTTGAAGCATTTTGGAACAATACATAGTGCAATTATTTTATCAACCTACTAACTGTCAAAGGAGATCAGTCCCCCGACACCGACTTCCAAGGTTGGTTTAACTGATTGAAAAGCATAGAAAGACCACAGGGATTAGTTGGAAGAGTCCGTCCCCGAAAGATTACTGAGAAACAAGATATTGCTATAGTGGGAAGAGCCATTGAGATATAGACAGCCTACATTTAGACTACTTTAACGAAGGGATGAAAGGAGGGAAAGTCTCACAGTAGAATAATCAAAGGATCAAAGAACTGGAGATATTAACACTATTTATGTAGCTAGAGAGATCATGTAGTAAATACACCTGATATACATGTAGGTAGTAAACATGGTATGATAAAATGCCAATGCTCTCCAAGGCTTTTCCTTTCGGGTCATGTGGAGACCGGGAGATTCTTGTTCACGTCACCTCTTGACTCTTAACTCTTGACATATTCTTCTCCGGCTTTTCAGCTGGCCTTCACCTATACTCTGTGATCTTAGCTTCTAGCCTTGGGCTTACAATCATGTTCAAAAAGAAGCCCACGGTAAATGACCCCACTACCCCTCCAAGCTTTGCCTCTGCAAAGAATGTGCTAATATAGAATAGATCAAAAATCTTTCTCCACTGCGGTCTTCTGATCGTAGGAAGATCGCTGATCAAATTATCAAGGATTACCGGGTCCCCCTCCCCTCAACCTCTACCAAAGCAGACTCCGCGCCTAGCACAGCATCCGCTGCCTCGAGCCTTACATCGATCCGGAATGCTCTCCTGCCTGATAACATTCAGACTGCTCGTTTCACAACCACCGCTGGTCCAGACCTTCGCGAGCTTCAAGGAATCGTGTATGTTGGTACACATCCCGACGGCGATGAGCGGGTGCTATGGTTTAAGCTCGAACATGGCCCAGGGGCCGACAAACGACTATACCCAACTGTCTATACACTATGGCACAATCCGAACCTAGTTCCCTTACTCTACACCCCGGATTTCGTGATGGGAAAGCTCCATGGTGGAGCTGACTTAATGACACCGGGCCTTGCGAATGAACCGCCCTTCCCCGAAAGGGCGGTCAAGGGCGCCGTTGTTGCGGTCGCGAGTGTAGACACCCATACAGTACCACGCTTTGTAGGTATCTGTGAGATCGATGTTTCGGCATTGGGAGAGGTGCAAGGGACGAAGGGCCATGCGGTCCGTGGATTGCATTGGGAGGGCGATGAACTTTGGGCGTGGAGCTCTGCATCACTACCGGGTCGCCCAGCTCCAGAGTACTTGGAGGGTTGGGATGAGGATGAAATTGAGGGTCTTGAGGAACAAATGGAGGAGTTGAAAATCGAGAATGATGAGGCTATAGCAGCCTCGGGGGACATTGAAACACCAAGCAATGACGCAACTGGGGCAGAAGAACCCGTGGCCGAAGATGAGGCGCCCACAACAGAGGGTAAGCACCCCTCCTCTTTATCAGCCAGCAGGTGAATTTTGAGATGAAAATCAACCAAATATTAACGAACAATAGAAATTGATGAGGCGTTTGTTAATGCTTTTGTCTACGCCCTCTACAAGCTCAAGCAGGATAACCCATCAGCGACCGACCATGGCCTTCCGCTGCCAATCACAGCTTCGGCATTGATAGCCAACTTCACTACTCCTTATCTTCCTGTGTACACTCCCCAACAGGCTCAGCATTACAACATCAAAAAAACCAGTTGGAAGAATGTCAAAAAGTTCATGAAACATCTCGACAAATCGAAGCTTGTCAAAACTAAGGAACGTAATGGTCAAGAGACCGTCATTCTGGATGTGGACTTCGAGGACCATCGGGTCCAGCGATTTGTACCATACAGACTGCCTTCACCTCGTGCCCTGGAGAACAATAAGGCAGCCGCACCCGAAGGCAAAAAGTCGGCTGCGACGGATGGCTCCGACCCTTCAGTTGGCCAGACGATCACTGTGCAAAGTCTATATCGGCCATCAGGAAAGCTGGTGCCAACCATTTTCCCTGCCCTCGCTGCCAGTGACACAAATAACTTTTACAAATACTCCGAAGTATCCAACCACTTGGATCAATACCTTGAATCCCAAAATCCGCCGATAATCTCAAAAGAGAACCGGCGCATCATTACTCTCAACCCATTCCTTGCGAACTCCGTTTTCACTTCATCATCAATGGAAGATAAAGGGACACTTGCACGCGGTAAGGTCACTCGCGATGGTCTTTTTAAACGACTCATGGATGATAAAACGCTGCTCTCGCCATACCATGTCATTTTGAAGACCGGTCAAACGATTTCAGACGTCAAGCCAAAAGCAGGCATCGCACCTAAGGTTACTGTCACCCTCGAGAAGCGGACAGGTTCCAAGACCGTTACGAAAGTAATGACCTTGGAGGTCTTCGGCATTATTCCCAGTCTGTTGGCACAGGAACTGCAGAAGAAGTGTGCCGGTAGCACTAGTGTGACACAGGCTACCGGTGCCCCCAAGGGAATTATGGAAGTATTGGTTCAGGGCGACCAGCGAAAGGCCATTGAGACAGCTCTTGTTCGCCGTGGATTGAAGCCACAGATGATCGAGGTTGTGGATAAGACCAAGAAGAAGAAATGATCGTCATGCAAAATATAACTTCTTTATAACTAGATAGACAGCGTTCTTCCAGCACAAACGATCAAATACCTGCAGCATACCGCTAGAAATGAAGACACTCACGATGAGATGGATTAAACTACCTTCCCAGATACATTTCTTAGTCAATTCATCGTCATATAACCATCCGAATCGCAGAAAGCCAATTTCCGATTCAACATTAAATTAACCGTCCCTCTGTTACTTCAATTCCTCTTCATGACTCTCCCCCGTTCCATTCGGCAGTTTCAATTCGCTCTCATCCTGTCTTCCATTGCTATTCCCGTCCCTGTTCTCCCTCCGTGTTCCTGTATCATTGGTATCACCAGTATCAACAGCCTCCCATATATCATCCTGGAACAAGTACTGCATCAAAGCCTCATCCGTGCGACGGGTCCCATCTGCCATGAGCGTATCTATTCTGTGCACTAGATCATACGTAACGAAGATCGCACCCCCGCTCGAGTCTGTTGCGAGTTCCTCTAGTCTCTGCCGTTCCTCGTCTGTAAGACGACTCACATGGCCCGTGTTATCAGTGTAGATTTCTGTGCGCTGTGTAGCATCTACGCGGGTATTATCAGCATGGTTATGTGTGGACTCGCGTATGCCGGAGATAGATTCAATGCTTGGTCCTGGGTTGGAGGTATCATTGCTTTCTGCTCTGTTGGTATCGGCATCTGGAGTTGACATTGTAGATTTGGGTGATGGTTGCTAATACGGATATGTCAAATAGCGAAGAATGACCCGAGAGTTTAGATGAGTCCACGTGCCTGCTCCAGGGCTTCGTCTATAATCTCTGTACTACCTGACATCACTAGTCGATTTCACGGATTCTCTAAACTGCTAAACTCTTGATCTCCCCGAATGCTTTGTCGTAACCTTGGAAAATCCTCTGTATTTTTTATACTTTTATCGCCTTATACATCTAGCATACCAAAAAAAGAACATCCAAAAAACATATCGAAGTGTTCTTTCATCCCTAATATTATCTCGGCCCAAAGCCTTGCGTCTTCAAAAATAGTCGACTATTGTCAATACTCCGTTGAGCATGAAATCGAGGGTTTGAATAATTCGCCGAATTGCCAGGAACCTGGACACCCGACGTAGGCTTAGTTCTGCTGCAGTTCGACATTTCTCTACAATGTGCATGTTGCATCGCAGGATTGCATTTCCATTTACAGGTAGTCACTTTCTTCCAGTGTTTGCCCCGATGTCATTCTCTTTGGACTGGGGTTATTATACAGGGGAGAAATACGCTTTTATCTACAATATAATTTTGAGCGATCCAGCAATTCCATTCATGAAGGTAAAGTAGAAAAAAGACCAAGGAAGGCCTATCGTCTCCTGTGTGCAAAATGCGAGGAGGAAAAAGAATAGAAAAGAGATCCGTAACATGGTGTTGTTACAAGCAGTCCCAATTGAACAATCAACAAAAAGACAGGATACCTGATCGAGTTTCCAAAGACGTTCATCACATCAAGAAGATATATAGAAATAGATGTGTATTTATCCATGGCTATATATCTAACGCCCAGAGAGAGCATTTAGGAGGACAGGGCACGGGCGTGCACCTTCTTGTCGGAGACAAGCCACTTCATGGTCGAGCGGATAACCTCGAGGAGCTTATCGGCACTTAGGGAGCTGAGGTATGCCGAGAAGTCGCTAGGGCCCTCGGAGCCAGAGCCGGGGGTAGCAGTGGCGCTGGGCTGGGCAATGTCGCCGCCAGCGGGGACAGAGCTCTGGGCAGACTGACCTGGGGAGCTCACAGTGACGGAGGCGTCGGGGGTGCTGCTGGGAGTCTGTGTGGCAGGCTCGTCAGTAACCTGGGCAGCAGAAGAAGCAGCAGTGGTGGTGGGAGTCTCGGTCACGTCAGGAGCACCGGTGGACACGGAACTAGGTCCACTGGGGGTGGAGGTTGAGGCAACAGGTGTGGAAGTAGATGAGGGGGTAGGGGTGGCGGTGGGGCTGCGGGTGGGACGGCGGGTGAAGTGCGGGTGCGAGGACGAAGAGGAGCTCGGGACAGGGGCACTCACGCTTGAGGCAGTGGTAGTAGGCGCGGTAGTGGGTGCAGCAGTAGTTGTAGGGGCGGGAGCAGTGGTCGAGGAACCCGGTGCGGCGCCGGTGTACAAAGCAGGGCCGGGGATCTTGTACGAGTCCATGGCGGTGTAGATGTTGACCAGAATGCCGGGATCAGTGGCCTTGTAAAGCTCTGTGCCGAGAACGCCCTTAGGAGAGTCACTGCCGCCGCCGGTGACCTTCAGGTTGATACATTGGGGGTAGTTTTGGGCACCGTTGGCATTGCCAGCAGAGTGCAGGCCAATGATCTCGTGACGGAGAACGTAATTACCAGCGGCAATGGCGCTGGGGATGGTCACAGTGCGGCTGTTGTTGGCGGCAATGAGATCGTCAGATGCCCATTTACCAGGGACGTTGCTGCCGTCGACCAGACCCGCCTCGTCGATCTTGAAGAACTCGAGGGTGGTCTTGTCGACCTTGGAGCAGTCACCATTGCAGTTGGCCATGTAGGTGATGACCGGGCCGTGGTGGCTCTCGGGCCACTTAGTCCACTGCAGCTCGACGGAGCCACCGGCCTTGATCTCTGCGGAGATCGCACCAGGCGTGGCCTTCTTGTGACAGATAATGTCGGGGCCAGAGTAGCCGGTGGCGTCGACGAAGCCAAGGTCGGTGGCAGTCTCAGCCCATCCGATGTTCTCAGGGACCTCGGGCTGGTAGTTGTAGCTATCGACGATGAAGCCACGGTGGTAGGTGCCGTCAATAACAGCACCCGACAGATAACCGTGACCAGCGACCATGGCGGCCGAGCTAAGCAGGAGACCCGCAATCTTTGGCACAGACATTTTGAAGAAGTTTTGAGATAAATACGCACAGCGTAGGATCGAAGGATCGTAGGATCAAAAGAGTCGAAAAGAATGAAAAGGGGACTTCAGTCAATGAAGTCAAACCCAAATAGAGAATGGATGGTACTAGACCTTGAAAAGAATGGAATGCAAAGGATGGATGAGAAAGATCAAGTGGTCTTGATGCCAGGGCCTTATATAGGTCCTCATCATCATAGCTCCTCACAGAAGCACCACTCTGCCAAGAAATCCTCACGGAGGATGTCGCCATGTTCAGTATGTGTTTCTGAGACAAGGGTTCCAGTGAGAGCACCCATAGGTGGAGAATTGTTAGCGAGACACCATCAAGGTGACAGATAAATGAAGCATGTGGTTTTTCAAAGCGTCTGGATGTTCCTAAGGATGCACTAGTGAAGAAAGGTAATTAAGCTATGCTCTATCAGGATCACGAAGGAGCATCAAGGAGGGGGCATTTGACGCTGTATCATATCCCTATGTGGTGGCTGTCGATCGGCGCTTGTCTGTGACAGTTCAAGTTTCATCCCTTAAAAAAATTGATAACTCCGCTCTTAATCGGGGAAATTTCGTTGGAAAATGCTTCACAGGATGATCGGAGAATTCAAATTTGATACGGAGTGCTCCGTTGCGGAGTACTCTAAACTGTTCAGTTCCAAAGTTGAAACATGACGTTGAGATAGTTCAACTTCCCAACGGCTATTCCTCTTCAATCCTAACAATCACCATTTAGTCCAAACGCCAAGAGATTATTCTACCTAGGTAAAACACCGGCATATACTCGACTTGAATGGCCCGTAGGCCAGATTTCTGTAGATTCATTTCTAAATTGCCTAAAGCAAATCGTGATCAAGTCAGAAAATCACGTTACTTCTGACACGCATTTTTATCCAAGACTTTTGACCCAATTCACCTTTGGGACATTTTTCAAATTCAAGGACTGAGCCAGTCTAGCTCAAATCTAGAGTCGTGCAATTGCCAGGAACTCGATCTCCATATATGAAGGGCCGTTCACCCCATATCTTTGGATAGTCAAACCATCCCACGGAGTACATCCATCCATAGTGGTATATATTGTATGTCATATTGAGAGTTCGCAGCACAACATTACTCAAGGTCCCTTTCCGTGGCGAGTCCGACAATGAAAACCTGCATAGTGTCACCTGCATAGGGGCGATACGATATCGCAGCAACACACAACTGATTGCCCCAACATAATGAGGGTAGGACACAGCCGCTAGCCGGGGTGCCACAATCTCTGCCTTTGCGAGTCATGATAACCCGAAGTATCCTGATGCATGTACTCCGTACGGAGTACGGAGTACTTTGTCCCAATTAGTCCCGAGGATCACTCTGTTCGGTGAGTAGAAAGAAAGTAATAAGCCGAAAGTTGATCGGAGTACAACTCTCCAATTATTTGATGGAACAGATCTCAAAAGGGATAGTCAGACTTGTCAGACGGGAGGAGTATCCTAGGATCAGCTAAAAAAAGGAAGCCTGAGTCACCGCCTTCTGAAGCCTGAGGTGTCTATTTTTGAAAAGTTATAATTTGGGACCGTAGGAATCTCTAGAAAGAAAAAGAAACAGACTATTTTCAAATACATAAATAATTCAAATATTATAGTATCTCATTATAGATAGTATAAAGGTGAATATATTTTAAAATCACATTTGTTGAGTTCTGCCATAAATCGGCGCTCACAGTTTTCCCGCTCCCCTTTCCAGATTCCCCGACCCCCCAAGGCAGTGACTTTCCCCAACCTCAATCTCATCTTTCTCAGGGCCATGGTATCGGAAACTGGCCCTGGTTTAAACCACGACAAGACTTGATTGTCATACTATCTGGATCCCTATCGTCTTCCCGGATCCCTTTCAACACGCGCTACACTCAATTGTTGTGAAGGTGGCGGTTGAGGATTGAAATCGACATTGAACACGGAAACAAACGAAGCATGGGATCAGCGCAGGCACCATTTTCGCCTTCATTTTCCGCCCTGGATCCTATCATCATGGACGACGACATAGAGTCCACCTTCCGTAACGCCAACATAGACTTTTTGGACCCCACAAAACTCGAGATGTCAACCGAAAGTGCTGGGGGAGACTTTGATGACTTATTCGCTCGAGCCACAACTTCACGTCCGAATGGCACGTCGGGACCTTCGAAACCATACCAAGACCAAAACCCCTTGAGACCGGTGCAGACTCTGGCCGCCGACTCGCCAGCCGAATCCCCAGATGATTCGGGTCGCAGTTCTTCATCCGAATCACCACGGAATCACCTACGACAAACATCGATCGCTTCGACAAACTCCGCAGCGCATAGTGAGAACCCCTTGGCTTCTACTAGTTACCCATCGGAGGACTGGATGCGCCCGGAATTATCGTCAGTTAAGGAGGAATCCCCGTTCAATATTGATCCTTCTTTTCCTATGGATGGTGGTTTCTCTATGGATCCAGATCTGGAGGTCAGCAACAAAGCGATGGATGCAGCCTTCGATTTTGAAAGTGCAGCGAGTAGCCCTAGTCCATTGAAAACGGACAGTGGGTCACTCCCGAGACCCCAGAAGCGCTCCAAATCCCAGCTCTGGAGCCCTTCGAGCAATCACGCTGCGCTAGCATCGGTCGACGCTGTGCCTTCGGTGAGTCTCTCGAACAGCATTCTTGTTTGTCGCGAAATGCTAACAAATCACAGGTTCATGCCCCTGGGTCTCCGTTCTTCGCTTTTGGACTCAATGGCCAATCCCCATACTCGACCGCAGTCCCCCAAGATATGGATAGAGTGGCTCCGCAATGGGGCGGGCACTCTCCTTCGTCACTTCTAGAAGAAAGCTTTGGAGGCATTAACATGAATCACCAGTCACCTCTTCACACCTCGCTATCACCCGCCATGAACTTCGGCTCGCCCGCATCATACCAATTCCCTGTCAACTTCGCTTCCTCTCCAGCCCAACCTCAAATGAATGCGCGCTCTTTACAACCTGTTCTCACTGTGCATCCGACCTCCCTCAAATCCCGCGTCGAGACTCAAATTCCCATCCGATTGACTCTCTCCCCGTTACCTACCGGCGTCAAAAAACTCCGTCTTCCCTCGCACACCATCTCAAAGCTTAAATTTCTTGCTCCTCCTGCCACCGAACCTACCCGCGATACCCTTCAATTGTACACAAGTCTAGTATGCACAAGCGCCATGCAAGACAGAGAAAAGATCAAGCGGGCATTTGCGCGGACAAGGGGTGATCACTATCAAGCAACATCGGATGATGAACGTCCGTTGGACGGCGGTGATGTGAAAATCTGCAGCGGTTGTATACAGCGAGAACGGAAACGTGCGTCACGGAAGAAGCAAAGGAAGCCCGAGGAAGATGAATTGTTTCAAAAGGACGAAGAGAAGCGTGTCATCGTTTTCAACACTAGCGAGATCAAGGAATGGACCGAACCAGCAAAGAACGCCAGCGGTGGCTACGGCGATAGATTATCTGTCCCACCAGGGTCAATGCAAGTGGAACTGCCGATGCGGATCGCATGCTATTGCCGACACCAGAACGAGAAGCTTGGATTCCAGGTTATCTTCACTGTGAAGGATCACTTGGACAATGTGGTCGCGCAGGCAATCACAAATTCGATTATGATAACTGATGACCACAAGACGCAGGCTCCATCTGCGCCTGCGCCGACTGGCCCTTCGCCATCCCTCGCAGATGGGACACAAGTACCAGGAGTTGGAGTGTTTCCCTCGGGCCAAAACCCTGAGAACGGACAAAATTCTTTCGGTGCCCCTCAGTCACCAACTGATCTGCAGGGTCTTCAACAAAGGTTTAATTCTCAATATCAGCTTACACCCAGTTCATTTGCAACCCCGGGCTCAACCAATGGAGGGCATGTGCCTCAAACGTCCAGGAGCCTATCTCGAGGAGCATCGCCATCTGATTTCCAAGGGCCACAGAGCAAACGACGCAAGCACAGCAGCTCTGGAAGGCTTCCATCGGAACTGACGATGACAAGACTCGAGACACCTCAGTCATCCGCAGCGGCTATGAACAATGCTGCGCAGCTTGCGGCTGCCCGTGGGTTCGCTTCACCATCTGAACGGCCATTCGTAAACCCGTCCTCCATGTCTCAATATGGAAATGGCCCACCCACTCCCAACCAGAACAATGATAACAATCCATTCTTCAACCCAACTCCTGCCCAACGGCAGAGTTTGGATACCCTGGCTGGGGGAACGGTGGCATCGACGCCCAACTCCACCCATCCCAGTCGTCCAGGGACACCGGGTGGCTCGAATCGCAACGGCTTCCATGATCCAAATATTCCCATTGGACTTGGTGCGAATTCCTCAAGCCAGGCTTGGCCTCCCCTCAACAATACCCCCAATCGATTGCCGTCAGTCATCCACAAGCTGGTACCTGCCGAGGGCTCCATCACAGGAGGTACTGAGGTTACGTTGTTGGGCAGCGGGTTTTATCCTGGCATGGAAGTTGTTTTCGGTGACACCTTGGCTACCACAACCACATTCTGGGGTGACAAGTGCCTCAACTGCCTGACCCCTCCCGCTCTTCAGCCGGGATTGGTGTCTGTGGTATTCAAACATGAGCACCCGACGTTTGGTCAAGTCCAGCAGCCTCAGCCCATCATGCCCAAACAGCAACTGTTCTTCCGCTATGTGGACGATCGTGAGCTTCAAATGTATCGCTTGGCACTGAACATTCTTGGTCAGAAATTGGGTAGCCAAGCGGATGCATTCCACACAGCGCAACAAATCATGGGAAGCGATCCAAACGCGTTCTTCAACATGCAGGCAGATATGCAAAGTAACGGTAACTCCTCTGGGAGTCAGCAACGCCAAGTACCGGGTCTTGAAAACCAAGGCAAACTTGGCGATCTCGACTCCAAGATGCTGACCTACTTGGAATTCATCGACTTGGACGACAGTCCCCGGTCAGCACGGTATAACTCTCGTAGTGCTACCGGCCAGAGTCTTCTTCACTTTGCGGCGTCGTTGGGACTGACCAGATTTGTTGCGGGTCTCTTGGCTCGAGGTGCAAACCCCGATGTGCAAGACAACACGGGCAATGCGCCAATGCATCTGGCCGCACTTAATGGCCATGCTCACATTGTCCACCGCTTGCGTCTGACGGGTGCCAATCCCAACACTCGTAGTGTACGAGGCTTCACTGCCGCGGACCTAGCGACAACGCTCCCCGCACACCAAGCCGCGTTGCTTCCGTCTCGCCACTACCGGTCCCGCAGTGTTGGATCCCTCACATCGCGTCGCCGTCAAAGCAGCTCGGCCTCGCTCAGCTCGATGTGGGAGATGTCTTCTGCCTCCGGATCTCTTGGTCATGACGTTGATGACTCAGAGGATGTGGATGGTGAGGAGGAAACTACCGACGATTCTGACTCAGAGCCTCTTCAATTCAGCTCTTCTCGTCGACCTAGTTTGCACCAAGATATCCGCCCGCAAATTATCGACAATAGTGAACAAAACATCGCACCTGGCGATTCTCAAGGTTTTGCCCCGCCAGCACCTCTTATCGCGTGGCGTGACCAGCTGGCTCTTCAAATCAACCAATTCCAGCAGAGCGTGGCTAATGCCTTCCCCAACCTCCCTGCTTTACCTCCGATGCCCCCGATGCCCGCAATGCCCGCGATACCTGCGATGCCCGCCCTCCAAGACTATCAAGGGCAAGGAATGATGCGCCGTATAACCAACCTTGTCCCTCACCGACCTGCTGCTCGGGACGGCTGGTGGGATTACCTGAAGGGCACCTCCGCGCCCAATCCCCACCAACCACCTTCATATGATGAGCTGTTCCCACACCCCGATACCACCGATGAGTCCGACATGAAGAAGTCCAGTCTGCTCCGCGCCGCAACAGAGGCAGCTATCGACGAACACTTCGAGGCCCAGAGCAGTGCTGCTGCTGCTGCCGCTGCCGCTGCCGCTTCTGCTTCCGCTTCTCGCGCTCAAGTTGAGAAGGATGATATCAAAGATATCACAATCGGGCGCAATTTCATCTCGCGCGAGCAGCAAAAGCATCTCCGAGAGCAACAGGCTCGACGAATGAAGGGTCTAGGCAGCGACCGAAACCTATACTTCATCTGGGTAAGTAAACAAATATGTCCACCAGCTTCGCTTCTCCTGTCTAATACATAGCTAACACCATTTCTACAGATTCCTCTTCTTATTCTCGTTATTTGCGCCTGGGGTCGAAACTACGTTCCCGGGATTTGGCAAGGCGTCACGGACAGCTTTGACTTTGTGAAAGCTCGCTATACACAGCCGGCTGTGGAAATGGGCATTTAGGGCATTTTCTTTCCTTTTTTTTTCTTCTGTTTTTCTTTTCTCTCATATATCTCTCTGGCGTTGTTCCTGAGCGAGTGAGCCTTCCCTATTATACGACTAACTGTCGGGTTTTTGTCTTTTTCTTATTGTGTTCATAATGACGCGGCGTGACTACATATTTATGTAGAATCCGCATGGTTGAGTATAACTATCCTTGTTTCTATGTAATTGTCCAGCTTGAACCCTATGACGATTGTCTCCGAACCCCGTGTTGCAATTGTGTTACATGTCCTCAATGTTAGATTTACATCCAAATAGAATTCTCTAAGCATCATGCATCCCTCTTTAGGCCCACTATAATGATAGTACTAAATTACAATGAAGGATCTATATCGCTTGCAGAACTCCTCAACAGCTTCAACAAACATGTTGAGAGCTGCCGTAGACATGGCGATGTTCAAGGTTATTGTTCCCCGACTCTGCACCCAGAACCCTGCATTCACCAGCTCCAACCAGAAAAGCTGCTTGAGATCTGTGGCCTCAACCGCAGCAACATCATCTCGACAAGTGATCTGCTCCGCGCGAAGTCCTGTCTGAGTGGTGTGAATACACATAAGAGAACCCTGACCAGTGACGCAGAACTTAGATCCCTCAAAGACCCGTTGCAAGCGCTGACGCAAGTCATCGCCTTGTGCATTGAGCGATAGAACAGCTTCAGCGGTGTACACTTCAGACAGTCCCGCATACCCAGAGTGCAGCATCAAAGTGTTATTCTGGAATGTGCCAGAATGTGCCAAAGCCCTGGGAGTGAGCGGGTTGAAAACATCCATTATATCTCCTCGACCACCGAAGGCCCCAAATGGCAAGCCTCCACCTAGATACTTGCCCAGAGTAATAAGATCTGGTCTGATTCCGAGCATATCTTTCAGACCACCAGGTGCCAACCGAGATGTCATGACCTCGTCCAGAATCATTAATGCGCCCGCTTTCTCGCTCTCCTCACGAATTGTTTGTAGGAACTCCAGGGATGCAGAAATAAACCCAGCAGACCCCTGGATCCCCTCCAAAATAACGGCGGCAATATCATCATTCTGGGAAAACGCTTCCCGGACACCCTCCGAATCGTTGTATTGCAGTAGTACCCAATCAGCCTGGTCAATGTTGTTTTCTGGAATGCCAGCTCCAAAGGATAGCACACTACCATGATAGGCTCCACGGAAGACGATGATCTTACGACGACTGGTGAATTTTCTGGCTGCAGCAAGACAGTGTATGTTTGCTTCTGTTCCTGAGTTTGTAAATCGAACCCGTTCAAGTCCAAATCGCTCACACAGCAATGAGGCATATCGCTGCTCGTAGATATTGGTTGCCCCCAGACTCAAACCGATATTCTGAATGGTATCTGTCAACACCTTCTGTAGCGTTGGGTGAGAGTGCCCGAATAGCCCAGCGGATAATTCGCCGACTAGATCATAGTATCTAGGAAATACTGTTAGTCTACACGTTCTCGGGGTCTAGATTGACGTGTTTACTTGTTCCCATCCTCGTCCCACAATTCTGATCCTTTTCCCTTGCGCATGAATACTGGAAATGGTGTTGTGTACAGCAGAGTCCGGGTATTTCCTCCCGGTAAGCTTGCGAGTGACAGCTTGTGCAGGCGCTGGGATTCAGGGTGGCGCTCGATAAATCGAGTCTCCGCATCATGGATGGCTGAGTCCATCTTTGAAATGTGTGAGATAATTAGAAAGTAAGTCTTTGGGATGTTATGAACGGTTTATACTGTGATTACATCCATATGAGCGGGGAAATAGAGCTGATACCCCTCCACGTGATTCATACATTGTCTTTCAATATAAACATCGATAGACATGTAACCACATGGTTACTCGATACTCTCCTAATGGAGAGTCTCTACACATTATGGCCTTCATTAGGGATAGTTAAGAGAGGTGTATATCACTAGTGGATCACCTATTATTCCACTAATATCGCCCAGGATCTGTGAACTAAGTGATTCACAAGAAACCCTTGGATAGAAAAGTACAGATAGTTATTCAATAACACACAAATTCTTTGGAAAAAGAGAAAAAAGAGAAAAAAAAAGAAAAGTGTATACGATAGAAGCATGTATTTTGTCACACTCGTATTTATCGCTAACCGTAAGAGGCCTATGCAGTATAAGCCCATAAAAAATATGAAATGATCGCCCCTTTTAAAATAAAATCACATCTCGCAACATCAACACCCATTAAATTCGTTATTTTCCCCTATTTAGGGATAGGCGGGTCATGTCCAACTCTTCCAACTTTGTGCAAATTCTTTTTCTTTATACTGTCCATTGCCTTATACCCGCATCTCTCCTAATCGCAACGCCAAAGCGATCAGCCCTTCGGTATCTGTCAATTCCATGCGCTGTCGCCATTGTATATCGAGCTATACCAGTGGCCACCGCACTGGGCCCGGGATTTGTATGGTGTGAATGCGCTCGCCTATTCGTGACCATCTTCTTCCAATGCCTAAACTTGCTACTCATCAACCCCAAGGATAGCAATGATCTGCCTTCTGGGGGTAGCCAGAGTTTGGTAGCTCGAATTTATGCCGCAATTCGGCTTTTTACCGACCCTCGGGGGATCAACACTCCATGGCAAATAAAGAATGCCCCGCCACAGCCAGCATATTATAAACGACACGATATGAACACGCCTCCTCGAGGTCGCTTTTTAATTCGCCAAATATCCATTGTTGTTTGGCAATATCTAGCTCTAGATGTCTTTGCAACGCTTGCATTACAACAAGCATTGGAACACGAGAAAAGTGGGATGCTGCCGCCAGTGCCCCGATGGGATATCTCAACCGAACAATGGATTGAACGCATAATCTCAAATCTCATGGCTGGATTTGTGGTGAGCCGGATTCTCATAGACTTCCACCATCGTGTCTTTTCGATAATTACCGTGGGACTTGGACTAGACTCGCCAACAAATTGCCCTCCATTGTACGGAAGAGCGATGGATGCCGATACAGTACGTGGTTTCTGGGGGTAAGTTCACTCACTACACATCATTATAGGCAGAATATCATGCTGACAACGATTTTGTAGGAAATTCTGGCATCAATTGCTACAAAATCCCCTGACCTCTGTCAGCGCCTTCATCACCCAGGACCTATTAGGCCTAAGACCAAGGTCATTGTTGCAGCGGTATATGAACGTTTTTGTTGTTTTCTTTTGTTCGGGCGGGCTGCATCTCATCCTCGACATTGTGCAGGGAATCCCAGTAAAGGAATCCGGCGCCATGTTATTCTTCCTCACTGCGCCTCTAGGCCTCATGATCGAAGATGGTCTCAAAGCACTTTGGAAATCTTTTTCCAAGTCTAATAGACCAATCAAGAAAGTCCCTAAGCCGCTATGGCAAAGAGCTCTCGGCCTAACGTGGTCTATGGCATGGCTAGGTGTCACCTCAACTGGGTTCTTCTATCCACAGGTGGTAAGGCCGCAAAATCAGGCTCTTGTTCCTTTTTCTGTGGCAGGCCGGATTGGATTGCCCTTAGAGGCAGGGATTGTTCTGGTTGGTGGTGTTGTGCTAGCAAAGGTGTTTGAGGTTGAGGTGTGAGGACATCGGGTATAGATCCCCATGCTGTCATATAGAGTTCTATTGTAAAATAGCCCCTGGAGATGTTAGACAAGAATAGTTAACCGCTTATTCGGCCTTGTAATGTCCTTATGATTTTTTTTTATATGTCATTTTGGATATTTTTCTTTCGGATTTATAGGTAGACAGTAGGAAAAAGCAGGAAAAGGTATTAACTGTGAAGATAATATTTATATCAACGTAGAATATACAACTAATATGTACTTATATATAAATATTTCTAATATCGAAGAGATTAAAAAAGAGAAAATTTCATAGATCTAAATCTAAAAGCAGCGAGGGGATACGCACTAAAATGGAAAACGAGGCCGTGCGTGGCCGCTGTTGACAGCATGGTCTCCCTCACCCCGCAACTTTTCCCCTTAACTCCAGGCGCATGAAAGCTCCCTATGCACCTTGAGTTTTGAGATGTCCTGAAGTCAATTGGCTACTTCCCGTATTGTGCCCGGGAAAATGGACCCATCGCAGGCTTCGAGCAATGTAACGGGTACGACCAGGATTAAGACGAATGAAGCTTCCACTGACCATACACAGTTGAATACACAGATCCTTCGGGTTTATTTCCGCTCATTCAGCCCGTGATTGAAGCAAAGCTCCCCCTTAAGAATCTCCACTGGAAATCGCCAACCCGCCCTGTACGGTCAATCGAGTCGCTCCGCATCGGCTTCACGCCTGCGCAAGAATCAAACGAACGCAAATCATCGAGTGATACTGTCCATAGCACAGTCGCCCATCGCAGACATCAGATTCCCGGTCTACGACAGACACCATACCTGAAAGTTTACCTCCTCCGGTGCGACGACAACGAAACTTACAAGGCAACGGCCCGACGGAACCTTCGCGAATGGATCAAGGCCAACGCGTCTTCCCAAAGCTCGCAGCCCGCAACGACTAGTCAGGAAAAGCACGATGCGTTCGAGTGGCTTATTCTGCACGTGGTACCGGACTGTGACGCCGCAGAGAAAACGGCCACACCTACCTCCAAATGGGGCCGTGGTTCAACTACAGTGCTGGAAAAGGCGAAGGCCGACTTCAATGGATCGTCTAAGTCTGCCGTAGATCGTGTGGCTCAATTACGTCTTCCAAAACAGGGGACGAAGTCCCCTGAATTGGGTGAGCAACTGGAGGATTTGATTGATAAAATGAAGAACGGGATTTTAGCTTCGTTTGATCTGCGTGTGGCTCAATATGAAGAGGATATAAAGGAGAAAGACTCTCAGCGCAGTTTGCCCGGCTGGAACTTCTGCACGTTCTTCATCCTTAAGGAAGGTCTTGCTAGGGGGTTCGAGAATGTGGGCCTCTTCGAAGATGCGCTGGCTGGATACGATGAACTAGCTGTTGGCTTGGATGCGGCCATTCGAGACCAGCTCGATGGGAGTGGTGACCAACACAGCGGTGCACTCTCGGTCACCAGTAAAAACTGGGCTGACATGGCCAAAAAGGCATTGGAGACTGGGGCTCCCGAAGACAGCGAGGGCAATGACGATAACGGGACTCTCTTTTCTGAACTTCAACCGAGAGATTTCCCATTAAATGCCAACAAGATGTCCTACCGGGAAATGATCCTGGCAAGCGATATCTCCATCTTCGATTTTCGCACATATATCTTCTCTCGTCAACTGACTCTACTACTCCGAGCCGCGAGAGCTCCATCACTGAACAACAGCGAATACGCAGCAGACGCCAAATCGGCGAAATCAGGCAAGAAGCCCGAAAACCTCATTTTGCTAGCTGAGATTTGTGGAAGAGCAACGGAATTTATCAGTTTAGCTGCACGTACCCTCCGATATGATCTCGAATGCGGTCTGGTGGAGGTAGTCCATGATGGCAAGACAGATATTATCAACAACCTAGTCTCCTCGTGGGCATTTTCGGCAGCTTTCCAGATCCTGAGTCAAACCTTTACTCCGACTCTCATGCTCCCCGAATCCTCCCTTCATGCCGTTGCACAATCGAGTGAAGCCGCTGCTGTCACGATGGCAGATTCCCGTGCCGATGTGCCTCGCCGCTCTAGTTCCCTCATAGGTGGTGCCCGACCTGGCCGGCCAGTGACCCAGGATATCTCCGATAGTGTGGGCTTGATGCAGCGGCGGTCGACTATGGAGAATCCTAAGCCCGTGCCTATTCCAACGCAAAAGACTGGTTCTGAACAACTATCATCCGGGAGGGCGGAATTGCTTCTTCTGGCTAGGCGGTCCCTCGAGGAGATTGCTCGCAGACGGGGCTGGGCTGAGAGCTGGGACAATCTCGGTCTTCTATTTGATGATCACCATCGTTCTGGGGCCAGTGGCCTTACGGAGATCTCATTGGACGGCGATAACACTGAATATTCACAGATACCTTCTAAGAAGAAGCAATCGTCGCTTGTGGGAATCGAGCTTTCTGGCCTCAAGGCCGCATTAAAGTCAAAAGATGCCTACCTGTTTCTCTATGAAGATCTCACAGACCGTTTGATCCGCCATCATATGGCAGCCAATCGTGTCAACTCTGTCGAACAGGCGCTGGCTGAAATCGCTATTTTAAGATACCGCCGGAAAGACTACGAGTCTGCTGCTTCCTATTTCTATCGGATGGCTCCTTTCTACGGCTCGAAATACTGGATTGTTCTGGAAGGAAGCATGCTGGAACTCCACGCGCGGTGCTTGAAGGAGCTCAAACGGAACGAGGACTATGTTCGGTTAATGATACGGTTGCTTTCCAAATTTGCTACATATGCGCAGGCGCAATTGTCAGTCAGGCAAAAGTCCGTAGCTGGTTCGATTCCTTCCACTGAACAGGAAATGTTAGAAGGGCATATCCGCGATTTGTTTGAAGCATCCGGCTCTCTACAAAAGGATATCCCTGCTTCCTTGACAGACTTCTTTGCCGACCTCCGGGTTGATCCGGCCATTCGGCTGTATGACAACAAGGATGGGTTCCAGATCCAGTTGTCTTTGCGATTCCTTTTGGGCCACAAAATCGAGATTGACAATCTCAAGGTTCGGCTGGTCAGCGCCAATAGCTCTCAGCATTCTGAGCACTGGATCGATAGCTCGGCTAAGTTCATGGTGAAATCATCGCTGACACAGATTTTGATTGACTCCTCGGTAACTACTCATAAGATAGCTTCTAATACCAGTAACTAACTTTTATGCAGACCACGCTTCAAGGCAAGTACTTCATTGACCGTCTCGAGATGAGAGCTGGCAACCTTGTCTTTAACTTCAACGGTGGGCGAGACTCCAGCCTTCCAGTTGGCTTCCGGGAAACGGAAGACTCGGAGGAAATCGACGACCAGCCGTACATCTACTGCTACCCTCCGGCCGAATCCCTACAGGCGAAGATCGTGTCACCGCATCTTATTAACCTCCAAGCCATGCGGACGCTGGAGTTGGAACTTGACACCGGACGAAACAATATCAAGAGTGGTACGATCCGTGTCCGGCCAGCTACTGCAGGCTTACGGCTTCGCCTTGCAGAAACAGAGGTTGTGGATGGCAAGCTTGATGTAGATGCCAGCCACGACTCGGGCATTATCGAATTCGGGCAATTGCCGGCGCGGTCATTCGTCCGACTGCGTATCCCCTACACTGTAGAGGAGGCATTTTCGACCCTCTCAGCGCGAGCAGAGATCGGGTATGAGACCGAGCAAGGCCGATTTGCTTCCTCGGCATCATTCAATGTTGTTTCAGCGCTACCTATATCGGTCAACGTGCAGGACATTTTCAAGGATGAACTACTATTCTCGCGTTTCACCATCAGCCCGGCCATGCTGATCCCGCTTCGTATCATGAACTGCAGTCTACCCAGCTCAGACATTTACGAGGTGCAATCCAGCATCACCGGGCCTGTTGCCCTTGATGTCTTCCCCAAGCAGCCCGCGTCTCTTCTTTACATAATTCGCCATAATCAAGGCAGCGCAGCCGCATCAACACCGCGCAGTCTACAGCTGAGCGTTGACTTCACATGTGTCGACGATGAGTGTCTTGATGCAGTCGAAAAGCAATTCGCTGCTTCCATTGACTCCAGCCCATTCCGCCAATACGCAGCGCTACTCACGACGCACATTGTCAACAGTTTCCGCGCACAGCTGTCTACAAATGACATGGAAGCTATCGGGCTCATTCGAGAAATAAACATGCTACCATATCAGACTGTACGATGGGACGATCTACTTGGAGCTTTGAAAGCACCAGGCGAGGATGTGCGACAGTGGCTCAAGGAGTGGCACAAGGTAAGAACCAAATCGAATGTTTCTAGCCAGCTATTTTACTCACATATGCAACAGAACAACTCCACCATCCAGCTCCCTGCACAGCCCACCATCCCAACCCGCCGCATCATCATCCCCGTCGACGTCCCCGAGATCCAAGTCGTGCACACAGCCGACCTCCAGCTCCAGCCCAAGCCCACCACTGACCCAGGGCCCTCCACCCACGCCGCCGTCGGCCAGATGATCACTGCCGAGCTCTGTCTCCACCACACGCGACGCTGGTGTTCTCCAGCGAGCCGCGAAAACGCCGATCAACCTCTCGAATGTTCCTATGAGATCCACGCCAACCCCGACCAGTGGCAAATAGGTGGTCGCCGCCGGGGCAACTTCCTTGCACGCGATGGTGAATCCACCCGCTTCACGGTCTTACTACTCCCCCAGAAGCCAGGCTATCTCCTTCTCCCGGGTCTTGAAATCCGTACCTTCTTCCCATCGGCATCTCAGCTCCCGACATCGCTGGCTGCGACTGATCCCGCTGGTTCCATGGCGCCGTCTCGCCGCTCGATCCCTTGTGAGGTCGACTACCGTAACCATGGCGAGACGGTTCTAGTTCTCCCGGATTTGAAGAAGACGACTGTTAGTCTTAGTGCCGCTGGCGGTAATCATGCTGCCGGTGGGGGATCTTGGCTCGTTGATTCAGAGCGGCGGACGGAGGAGGTTCGTTGATTTGTTAGATCTGTGTGGGGTTTGTTGGATTATTGCATGTATAATGAGTCGTATATAGGTTCGCTGGGGGTCCTTGTTTGTATGTAGATCTACGATTCATGAAACCATTATTCTTTTGTTTCAATTGCACTACTTTAGTTATTCCGCAGCGTATTCAGCCATACGCAAGTTAATTGTGAGGTTTATCGTGACGGTCATAGTCGAACCTGCTGTCATTGTCGAGTTATCGTGACCAGTCCTTGACGTTGAGGGTAAGTGGTGTTCATACTAGTAATGTTCTAAGAGAGCAATCGGAGCAACCTTCCTACACGCAACATAGGCCACATGTGAGATTCAGATTTTTGGCTCTATCAAAGCTATTATCTTTCTACGTTTATCTTTTGAAGTACTCAATATGAAAACCATTGGAATCTGTATCCCAGCCATTGAAGGCGGGGTCATCACCCTCCAAGAAATCGGACGAGAAGCAGCGCGACGGAGCATTGCTTACCATCAAATTGTCACCCACACCCCTATCTATGGAGACCTAGAACAAGGACTCAAGTCCGACGACAACAAGGTACGGGTAGAATTGATACCCGACTCGATCAACCGCACCGCCAAAGCTGGCGCGGAGTTCGCCATCATCAGCGCCAACACTCCACACATCGTTTTCGACGAGATTGTGACTCAGTCAAACATCCCTGTTCTCAGTATCCTCGATGTCGCTGCGAATTACTGCAAAATTCAAGGCTACAAGAGCGTTGGAATTCTAGGCACATCCTGGACTGTCAAGAACGGTCTCTATAATGGTCCGCTACAAAAGAGGGGCATGGCTGCGGTATATGACACTGACCAAACAATTGTCATGGATGCAATTTTACACGAGTTGATTAATGGAACCTTCCTGGAAAAGACGACAGGCGAGTTGGTGCGCATTGCTAAGGAGCTCGCTACACGATGTGATGGTGTTATCCTTGGATGCACCGAGTTGTCTCTTATTCTTTCGGAACACAGTTGTGGAGTCGACGTTGTTGATACAACACGGCTTCTCTCCCATGCGGCGCTTGATTTTGCGAGAGGTTGAATTCAGCTTTATGTGGATTTCCTTTTTGTCTATGATCTATCTGCGTAACTCATTGCCTGTAAAGGAAGTCTATCTAAATCCCTTTCTTTCCCCAAGAGACCCATATGTACCATTCCCTCGCCAACTCCCTCGTATATCCCTCCAGCTATACCTTCCATCCACCAAGCTGCGAAGTTCGAGATAGCAGCACCAACCCGCCCTTCATTGAACTTGCAAACAGCAGCTCCAAGATTAATACTGCCTTTCCCCAACCCGTCAGCTGCCTCCAGTGTAGTAGTCACGAGGCGTTCAGTAATGCGATGCGCCCGCTCATACTCATATAGTTGGAGAATGAACACTTTTGCATATGGTAGAAGCAATCGCAATAAAATGAAGAGCTGCACAATTATCGAGGCGAGAATTTTATGCAGATATGATCTTGGCTGAGGACTTATTTTATGATTCGTGCCATCCATATATCCGGGCGGTTGGGGGTAAGTTGTCAACCCAGCTTTAACCGGCTCCGGGATATGACGCTGAAGCATGGAAGTTTCCTCATCAGTCAGATCTGAAGGCAAAGCATCGAGGAGGTAGACCAGAGCGTTAACGTAGAGAGAACGAGTCAGGCGGCCATCAGGCTGTGGTTGCTGGGCTTCATATCCCGCATTGCGGAGAAGATTGAAGGCTTCACAAGTCAGTAAGAACCGTGAATACTTTATACAGCAACCCGGAGAGGACTCTCACCAGGTACGACTCGATTCCACCGCAAGCCAGACTCGGTGTCGTATTTCGTCGGGGATGACATGCCCTCTCGGCTATCCGATCTCACAGAGCCAGAGTCGAACAAATCTACGTCATCGCTAGCCGTAGAAGGCCTTTGGATCTCGGGTGCTACTGATGTAGATAATTCGCTGTGACATAACAGTTGAGGTTCGGACAAAGAGGCCAGCCCATGGCGCTGATCCCCGTTTGACTCGGCCCGGGAAGAATATAGGCGGGGCAGTCGACGCCGAATCGATGCCGGAATGAGGAAAATAGCGAGTCCCGGGTACTCCATTGTCTAAGTTTGAATTCCCATATATAATATATATATAAATATGTATGGTTGTGAAGATTTGAATGACTAAAATACAAAAATCTCCGGTTTCACATGTCAGTGTGCAAGATTGTTGATATAGAAAACTCGATAAGAAATTCTCCGATCTTTGCCGAGGGCGAAGTCACAATTTCATAAGACTTTGAAGCACATAAATTTACCATATCAACTCCTCTGATAGCTCAGCTGGAAGAGCGCAAGACTGTAATTGTCCTGTTCTTTAAAGAACTTGTCATCTTGAGGTCCCTGGTTCGATCCCGGGTCAGAGGAATTTTTTTAGTTTCGACCTGCCCAAAAGCATAGAGTATGGCGACTTTTGCACTCTCAATCAGATCCTTAGTGGACAACCTGGAAGTACTGGGGGAGCGTACATTTCCCAACATGGAAAGAAAACACACAAAAGGAAGCATCTTTTTATCAAAAATAGAAACCAACATCTCACAAATATAGTTGGGTAGGATGAGGATGGTAATATATTCAACCAAAATAATTTATTGACTGTGCGCTTCATTCACAGTGTAATAGCACATAGCCACGGAGTATATCGTTTCGAATCCCACCGAGATCATATAGGCACGGGGGGAAAAGGGGTTAGTTTCTCTGTTTCTCTCTCTATCGTGAAAACACTCTACTTTAGCCCGGACGCAATATTTAACGTTAAGTTACGTCGTACATCGGGAAACCACGTACATATATATATATATATATTTATATATATATGTACAAGTCGAATTGTTACAGGAGACTATGGTAGCCACCAACGGTAAGATAAGAGAAGCTGCCAGCCTGCACGTCACAGAACTGTCGAAGATTTCTGGGATAGGCCAAATACAATCGGCTTCATTGCGGTTGAGATAGCGAATTCCGGGGTACTATAGAGGCGAGGCTCTTTGGGATGACGGATCAAACCCCTCAGATGACCTGCATGCGAACAGGGAAAAGGCTATGCAATTACAAAAAACAGTGAGAACTTCTTATCTGGTACATCTTACTCGATACTCTACATCGTGAGTGAATGATCTCCAGGTTGTTTACACGAAGGGCGCTTATGAAGCCCGATAGACGCCTGGGCTCAAACCGCCTTTTTGATAGTGTAGGCCCTAAAGCCTACGCCCGCGGATCTATGAAATGGACAACATTTGACATTACATCGTATAGAATGGTGTTAAATGACGTATTTCACCACCGAAGTGGACACCCTAAAACACCAAGTAAATGCGATGAATTACAACTTGATACCTCAACAATGGTTAATTATAAGAGCTTTTCCTTTTGACCTACTGGTTTTATATGATATCAAGTCCCTTTAGGGAGTTTCGAGGAAGAATGATTTGGTGACTGAGATATATATATATTCATGGTTTTTTGGCATTGTAATTTTCAATACCACGGCTTTTCGGTTTTTCCAAAACTAACATATAGTGTTTAAAAGTCTTATCGATAGCTATCGAATGATAATAAAATCAAACAATAACGTGGTTGCTGAGGTATAAGGTTGTAAAATATCGCATCTACTACGGTGTTTGCGCTGTCCAGCTCGGTAGTGAAAATTTCCCAAAAAGGGGTGACGTCTATAGGGCTAGGCGCTCCACTCCACATATCCTGATAGTATTTTTTCGGCCCGATTTATTCAACAACTATCCGATATGGTGTAGTGGCTAACATCGCCGTCTCTCACACGGCAGCCGGGGGTTCGATTCCCCCTATCGGAGTCCATCGTGAGATATCTTTTTTGGTACATTGCCTGTACTACCGATGTTTTTTTACACCCGAGAAGCAAAGAGAAGAAGGGGATTGCAGGTATAGGGCATATAAGCGATATAAAGTTTTTGTCTTGCATATACTATTGTTTGATGAACAAAAAGTACGATCCTTCAGCCTACTACATCCTCTCTTATGCCTCTCTCTGTCTCTGCCTCATTAATGGTGTAACACATGGTTACTGCTTGTCTTGTTTCCAGCAGTAAAGAGCTTGTCATTGAAAAACTCTACAAGCCTTACTTACTCCGTAGAAAGTCGTCACATCGCCCAATGCTAAAACATGGGGCCAACCTAGGAAAAGGTATGGCAAGCAATCTATTAAAAAAACAAAGCAACACACTCCGATAGGGGGAATCGAACCCCCGGCTGCCGTGTGAGAGACGGCGATGTTAGCCACTACACCATATCGGATATTGGATGAAGAATTTTCCCCTTTTAGCCTACATTAGGCTGCCTTAGGTTAGCGCCCCTTGTCTGTATGCGTTCCTGTGTGTGGCTCTATATAGTTCCCTGCTCTTCCCCCCTCCATCCAACGACCCTATACTCTATTCAAATTCAAAGTCTGTACCTATCCTCTATCTTTTATAAACTAACTATATAATTTAGTTTTTATAGGCGTAATTAATAGTAATATAGCAGTAGTGTTACGATCTGCTATCACATGCTTCTCCCAGATTGTTTTGTCGTTTGCTTCCTTTGTTTCTCAATTGCTACCAAGCTTAATCGGGATAGAGGTTGTTTGCTCATGTGGGTTGGCTTCTGCTATTTAATTCCCAGGGATCTACCGCTTGATTTCTTCCTCTTCTCTCCTTAGCTTTGATATTTTAGTTGGAATGCACTCTTTTCTCCAAAAGACCTGGCTCGTGACAGGTAGCCTAAAACTTACAGCGACCGTCTGGATAGTACGTCCTTATATATATATATATATATATATAGCGCGGTGACTTTCCTCCATCTTTAACTTATAGGCAGTATAGCATCATTCTATTATTAGTACACATATTAGATAGGTTTTAACCGTCACGCCATCTAACCTGGCCTGACCCGGATCGCCTGGCATAGCTTATCTCCTAGCGTCGGGCCGAACCACCAAAAAGCGGATAGCCACGGGTTGATGATGCGGCTTTCGAATATATTGTAGGCTTATCATATATGAACTGTGCCTTTTCCGCTCATGCAGGCAGATCTGCAATCCGATAAAAAATTTCCCCATATACGTAGATAAAAGACTCTACAACGAATAAAATATTGGGTGGCTTAATATATAAAATGGAAGTGAGAAGGCGGAGGAAGGGTAAGTATGATATCCAGCGAATAACTAGCGAGGAACAATCAGAGAACCCCGTCTTAGAGCCTCTGTAAACGCCATGTTCTATCACCTAGTTCCTGAAGAGTCTCTCTATCCAGAGTAATGTCGTCCTCATTTCCAGCTGGCTGCCGTAGGAAAAGAGATTCAAAGGGAATGGTCAGAGAGTCATTGGTCATTTCCATTCGTCCATTGACTTTTGAGATTTCGATCTGCTGAGTACTTTGAATCACCCCATCGATGCGCTCCCATCGATCAATCATAAGCCGGGGACGCTTTCTGTCAACCTTGATTGTGACTGTTGTGTTGGCACTGCCTTTGGCTGGGTGCAGCCACCAGTGAACGTCTCGCTGGAGCTTTATGTGAGACTCGGAAACCCCCACCTCTAGGGTCACCGTAGGCTTATCGGGAAAGCCTCGAGGAACTGGAAGAGGTCCCCAGCCTTGATCTCCTTCTTTGCCACGGCCCACTTCCCTGATTGTGGCCCCGGCGTAAAAGCGAACGCAGGCTGCAAGACCCATCTGGGTAATAATGCGGCTCAGCGCCAGATTGACAAACTGACCGATGTCAGAGTGGATTATTGTGACCATCTTGACAAGCAGAAGGTTTGCTGCGAGATCGAAGGAATAGCGGTTGGGTCGAGACAGCACAGGGGAATCAAGAATATCGGATTGGATTGAACGGCTAGGGATGTAGAAGAGGACGCAATCACTGGGAAGCTCGCCGTCTGGAATATTGTCAGTTTGACCAAGTGAGTCGCTCGGCTGGTGGACAGAAATGAAGTTGGGCGATTCGTTTTTTAGGAAGGAACGCGTGACTCGACGTGAATAGGTCTGCTGTCTATTCCCCCTTTGGATGTGACGAGACAACAGGGAATCGTCCTTAATTCCAGGATGGTCGGCTTTCTCTCGAGGAGCAGCTCGCTGCTGGGCTTGAGCAATCATGGACTTTTCAATCCGGCGGAACTCTATATCCATGATCATGCAGAATTGCGTTCCTCCTTCATATTTATACCTTGGTATATTCGAAGGGAGGTCTTGTAAGAAACTATCTTCATGAAGGAGTTCAAATGAGCTGGAAAACATCTTTACAGTAGCAAATTCCATGGGTATCGGACTGTAGACATATAAAACGGAGAACTGATGATAGTCTTGAGGTGACGGCTGAAATACAGTCAAAGAGAGCATAGGCATCTAATTTCTTATTGATTGACTATCTAATAAATCAGGAAGTCAGTCAACTAAGGAACTTAGCAATGACGTTATTATGTTCATAGAAAAGTGTGTTAACCTTGGGACGTAACCGGAAAGGGAGCTGCGTATGGAAGCGTGGCCAATTCTGTGGGCGGACTCGACCCATAGGGCTAGATTTCTGACAACCGTCAAAGTTGCCTGCCTGTGACTATGGCGGTCTGACGCTATATAGAACCACGCACGGCGAACCAAGCCAAATCATGGCCATTCCACCGAGGCTTCCTTTTACACCATATCGGCGGTTATGAAGAGCCGTGCTCTTATTAGCCTTATATTTTCGACTTAGCATTCTTTATCAAGGCGGTATATAATCAGACATCTTCAGACATAACTAACTAATTAACTAGTTACTTAGGCATCTATATTACTAATAATAGTTACCGGCCTCGGGACCCCTGGCCGGGATACACCTGCGCAGGTGAGGCAATTATGGCGTGGTTCTATTAAAAATTTTTACGCCGCCTGAGTATGGTCGACGTTTTTTATCACTAACCTTTTCCCCTTCCTCCCCCACTTACGATCCTCTCTTAAGTACACAGGCGTTTCTCTCATTAAATCAGATTGCCGAGCTCCGCCACATATATTTTCATTAGCGTGGCGAGCCGGGAGAATTTCGTATTCCTCCTACATCCTCCTAAACCCTGTGCAATGTCTGAACTCAATGAACGTAACTGTGGCCCGGAAGGGCTACCTTTGTTTGTCAGACGGTATACCTATCGAAAAGAATACTTTTCCCAAATCGTTGATCTTGAGCGCGAGCGCCTTCACCGTTCAATGCATTCTATTAAAACTATGTCCAATGGAAAATACACTGATGGAAGTTTAGATGCTTCAGAGGACCCTGAAGATGTGATTGAATATATCATTTTCTCCATTGATACAGCTACGCACGATCGTGACTTCCTAGATCCGAATATCGAACCAAATCGTTCTATCCGCACTACATTCGATCAAAACCTTAATTCACTAGCCGTCAAAATGGTGCTTCACGAACACGAAGAGCTGTCTGCTGCGTTCGATATGGCTATTGGGGAAGTATTGGGTCCTATGGGGCTCAAAAAATCGATCTACCGCTACCGCACCACCACGCTTCCTGTGGCCAACGGCTCCAAGGAACCAGATGCGGCGTGGGGCCCGCGAAGACCACCATCTGGAAGTCCGCGAAGACCAACCGTGGTAGTTGAAACAGCAATCAGCGAAATGCACGCCAAACTGCTTCGTGATGTTGGCCAGGGGCTCGACCCAGTCGGTGGTCTCGCGAAGGTCGTACTAGCCATAAAAGCAGACCGAAGGAAGCCCAGGATTACCATCGAAAGATGGCAGTATGATAGCGCCAAGGCAGAGATAGAAAATATCCAAACGATTGAGATCATCGAAAGCAGTGAAGGCGACGAAGTTACAGTGACCGGTGGCCCACTCCTCATTCCCTTCCACCTTTTTTTCCTCAGACCCGCAGAACCCCCTAGGGAGGACGACATACTTATTGATGAGCAGGAGCTCAGGGATATCGCCCAGTTAATCTGGGAAATTCAGTTCACAGGTTAATGTTCTCACTTTGGCATGGCTTTGTCTAATTTTATACTTTGTCTAGTTGAGTTGTGTCTTCTGCATCTTAGTTATGCAGTTTGGCTTATAGCAATCCTCTCAGTCAAATCAATTAGTCTAGGATTTGCGTTGTGCTTGTATCCTCTTGTATGAAATCATTCCCGGTAGAAAGTGAGTTCTTAAAAGGTAATCGTTTGTGGATAGTCTCTGACTATTTGCCTTGCGGTGCTACAGACTAAATTCTATTTGTTTCATCAACACCTCCCCCCCCCCCAAACTCGTCTACAGGGATTGAATCGGCTATTATGTTGAAGATACAGATAAGGAAGGTTAGTAATATGTATTAGTTGGAAGTCTATAGACCTCCAGGCTAGTCGCGATCTGTATTATTTCCGGGAACTGGATTAAGTACACCAAAGCGAGCGTCTCGAGCGGCTGTGCGGAGGTTATAAAGCTGACTCCATCCACCTGCGCAATAGTGTACACTAGCCGTATAGAGACAAACTCGGTCACTGCTATGCATATGGCTAGCGACAGCTACAAGTCTACTGTTCGAAGTATGGCGAAGGCGAGACCTAGGAGATGGACGTAGGTCGTACGATGCGTTGGAAGATGGACGATCGCCGGGCCGTGTCCTGGGCTATACCAGCATTAACTTCCTTATTCCAATTTCATAAAATCAGACAGGCATTGTGCACACGTGATAGTTGATATTGTGACGGTCCGCACGTGCCTCGACCAGACCCTGGGCGACATCGCCGTCACTGACGGTCCCTACAGCAAGTTCCTCTAGCTCAGCGTCCAAGACAATTATCAGGTTCAAAAAGAACCAGTCGCACAGCCTTATTAAACGCAGAATCCGACCGCGATCCACGAACACGAAGATGGATACATTCCAGCAGCATATCGAGGACCACGAGGCCAATGGAGTCATGATCAAGAACCCGATTTTTTTCTGGAAGGTCACCTCGAACTTCGGCGAGTTCAGCCAGTGGTACATATCCGATTTCGTTTGCGATGACGAGAAGTTCTCAACAGCAGAGCAGTACATGATGTACAAGAAGGCCTTGATGTTTGGCGACACCAGGATATCAGAGAAAATCCTCTGCTCATCCTCAGCTTCCCCGAGAAAGCACAAGTCGATGGGAAGAATGGTTGCAAACTTCGACCCGGATATCTGGGAGTCCAGGAATATGAACGTGGTGATCAACGCCAACTACTGCAAATTCACACAGGACGTTCACCTCATGGAGATACTTCTAGATACAGCTGATAACCTAATAATAGAGGCTAGTCCAACCGACAGGGTCTGGGGGATCGGGTTCGACTCGGCGCATGCGATGGTGAACGTCGGAAGATGGGGCCAGAACAGGTTGGGAAGGAGCTTGATGTCGGTTAGATCCATGATCAAGGACGTGTTGACAAGGATGCCGACCGGTATGAGATCAAGGGTACCAGTAGATCTACCTGTAATTGCTCTCTGCTATCACTGTATCTCTACAACTACAATAACTCCTTCAACCGGGGATTGTATTCGAAGTGAAGCCAGCCTCATGATCACGACCTGCAGCGACTGCATGAAGACCCACGTGCTGTCAACTGGAAGGGTGGATCGCAGCACCCTCACGACCATGATGGAACTTTTGCCCGCGGAAACGAAGGCGCTTGTGAACTCTGATATGATTCTGAGCAAGACTCCCTACATGATCATCCACCCCGACGTGCTTAAGTTCCTGGATACAAGCAGCTGCACGGTCAGCAGGATGCATGGCTTCAAGGACTCGAACGGAATGTTGGTCCACGACTGGACAGCTGTCTGATCTACAACTACCCCCTGAAGACGACCTGGACCCGGCTTCGATTACTTTCAGGAAACATGTACCTGCACCTAACCCAAAACCCGAAGACGATCATGGAGACGAACAAGTTGGCAAGTGGAGCCATCTACATGTCCACTGTCAGGAGCGTCGTCATGAAGTACGCCGGGCGCAACAACAAGGACGAACCCGTAATTGCACAGGCAGCGGATTGCGGAACCACCATTTGGAATCCATATCGAAATGACTATGTAATTCAGGAAGCCTAACTTAAGCGACGAGAGAGGGCTAAAAATAGAGGTATTAAGTTTGGAAACATCTAGTAGGAACCCCTAGGCATAATCATAAGTAGCATGTTTCAATTGTCGATAGTCAATAGCGCTCCGCCAATCCTTTCATCTGGCAGGTAGTCATAAGTTAGCAATTAAACGGTATTAAGTTACCTCTTCGTATTAAGACTATTTAATCTCTCGACCTAATATTGACTACTTAGGCGAGTTAAATGCTTAGGATTAGGAGTAAATTGAGTGATTCGTCTTCGCCTTCCTAAAGCGGCAATTCGAAAGTGACCTCTATACGTAAGGTATATATGTAAAAGAATTCTAAAATTTGATTCTCCAAGCCCACCCTTTGCAAATTCCACGAGAGATGACGAAGGCAATTGTGGATGAAATATAGAGAACACCTCCAAAAATAATCAGCCCATAGTACTCCCCATCATTGTGCTGTTGAATTGCGCCTGAAATAGGGAGGGCGATGAGAGTACCAAAGCTGACCAGCGTCCATGTAGTTCCAACTCTTTTTCCATAATCTTGGATTTCACAGACCTGAGAAATGCAAACCGGTGCAATACTGATGGCCGACCCACTCCAGAAGCCGAACAGTACAGCATAGCTAATGACAATCCCCAAGCTGTCGGGCTCAACTAGATCCCCTAAAAGCCAAAGGATGAGAGTGAATAGGGAACACATCAAGCAATTCACAATCATGACGTTGAACCGACCCAACTGATCAGCCACCAGTCCTGGTAGGAAGCGTCCGAACACAGCACCAAGATTAAGAAAGACAAGAATCGCATATGACATACGTTCATCAAAGCCGGCATGAAGTGTGTAGGACGTGATGTATGTGATTGGAATGAAAGCCGCGAATTCAGCAAAGAAGACACTCAGCGTCGCAAATGCGTATTTGATATCGTTGAGAGCCTTGAAATCGATGGAGGCGACTGCTTTCTTGGGAGGAAGTCTGGTTCGGACCGTGAGACATGCAATTGAGCATAGCACTGCACATACTAGAGCAATCATGCGAATTGCCCACGCAAAACCGATGTGAGGAGCTACAAAAAGGATTATCAAGGGAAATATGCAACCCCCAACGCCTCCTGCTGTACAGGCCACCCCAGTTGCCCAGCCACGCCGAACATTGAACCAATGGCCAACAGCCGCCAGGGGAGGCGTGAAAAGTGTGCTAGCTGATATCCTGCCAAGGACGCTGAATGATAAAAATATCTGATAATATTCTTGTTGACAATTAGACTGTATTCCCTTTTCAGGTTGAGTGCATTAAGATATTGCACTAGGGGAGAAACAAGTAGAGGTTGGGAACACACCCTGACTGAAGCTTAGAAAGATTAATGAAAGTGCTATCCCGATAGAGCCTGGCAGCACCACGTATAGAGGTCCGTGGGAATCAAGAATTGCACCTGAAGTGGCAATTAGTTCAGACTAAGTTTGAGATGGCGAAAAAGGCTCTTACCAAATTGTGCACCGCCTAAGAAAAGGAAAAATGTATATGTTCCATAGATCCAGCCGATACTTGACTCCGAATAATCCTTGAGTTGGTGGGTGCTTGTCCAAGGTTGCAGAGCTCCCAGGCTGTTCAAAAGTCCCATAGAAGGAATCATAGCACACCAAGCCCCAAAAACCACAGACCAGGCCTTCAAACCTCTTTCGGGGTATTGGTCAGGGTCTAACTTTGCGATTCGAGGCGAAATGCACTCTTTAGAGTCGATGTGCATTTTCAAGGAGGATTGTCTAATACAGAGTTGAGATATCGAGATTCAGGAAATTTGAGTAATATGAAATGCTGGATCACTAGAACGGAGTAGGTGAGGTTTATGAAAATTCCCAAAAAGCCTTAGCTTTGGGGAAACGGCCCCACCAAATGTGGGTCACTATATCTTATATTAAAAGGATTCTATAGAAAAGAATTGGTGAGGGATATCTTCATGTAGTCGATTCTCTATGGGAAACTATGTAGGAATTTATAAGGATACTGAGTGTTACTCCTAGCCTTATTTTGGGACAAAACCATAGAGTAGATAAGATATACCTAGCAACTGAACTTCGGAAGGAACTAGATCTTGACAAACAGAGTAGGGCTTGGGCTGCCTATATTTCTAAAAATCTTAATGCAACATGCTTTGTCTGCGAGAGATATTGTGTTGGCAGGATTCAATAATCTTCTATGCACTCCCTAATTACTCTGCGATACCGTATATTATTTAATAACATTTTGTGAAATGGACTTTTCTAAGTATAACTTTTGATCCTTGAAATCAAGCATTTGGCCAAGTAACCACCATTCAACTCTAAATATAGCCTATATGCAAGAGCACATCCTAGTAAGAGCTGTCAAGGTGTGAAGTAAACGGATATATTTGCCACTTTCCGTACCCCAAGTTTCTTGTTACTCCTCCTTTCGGGCTCGAAGAACGCTGACCACACTCAATTAGGTGGCACTTGGTAAGTTATGTAGATTAAATTTCCGAACCTTCAAGCCAAAGAAGCCAATTTATCTATCAGACCAAACCATTTTGCAGCAGATCAAGTCGGATAATTCGCTTAACTCATTCACCGATACTGGGGGTTGTAACGTTAAGTTCTACCAGTTCACGAGTCAATGCTGGATGCGACTATGTGTTATCTAAGGAACTGAAATACTACCAATAATTATGTGATTTCAGCATTTTCTAGCAGTATTTCAATCGAGATGAGCTTATGCTCTTAGAGAATTATATAAATGGGTCAAGGAAAGCGTAAGTACATCTAGTATCATTTACACGACTGTCTAAGGCTTTTTTTATGGTACCATATACGGTTACTAGGCTCTAACGTAAACGTTGATTGATAGCCTTTGAGACTCTGATAAACTTTGAGAAGCTAGGAAAATGACAAAACTGGCTGTGAGCAAGGCTATAAGATATAGCGCGGAAGATCCTGGTGTTGCAATGAACACTTGCGAAGACCTCGTGTTCGCCATGACCCATGTGTGTTGCCCTTTCGATTAACTCCGTTACTTGGGCTAACCATGCAACCTCAGACCATGATACAAACATCTCTCAGGTCCTCGTTTATCAGCCCACCCGTGGTTGCAGAATACTTATATCTCCAGGTTTTTCACCCCAGTGACGATGAATGGCAGTGGATATGCAGAGAAGTAACACGAAGGATTGCGTCGGTCTTGATTGGTATGTTCACGGCTAACATTCTCATTCGTGTTAGCTGATCTTGGACTCAAATTTCTGAGCAGGCCGAGTGGGTTGAACACATCTTCAGTAGTTGGCCTGTTTTCAGTTCGCATTTTATCACACAGCGAACCCAAGCCCCGAAGAACCTTGGAACAATCCGAATTCAAATAGGCTTTAGTCAGCAGTAAAGAGCAGGCACTAAAATTAGCCTTATAACTACCTCCGATAGTAGTTATTTGTTATCCCGACAATGGATAAATTCAACCTGATATTCCATACAGATGAATTACCCCCACGAACTATCCTATGATTGGCGTTTATGAGGACAAAACCAGTGTAGACTAAGTTGCTTAAAATATACTATCAATTTCGTGATCTCGTATTGAGTTATATTTCTTACACACAAATATATAAATAAATAAAAATCAACGTCCGATATCGCGAAGAGAGAAAGATGAATCACGAAGGCTTGGCAATAACCCCACATTTGAGGAGCTTAACCTAAATAGGTTTAGCCTTGTCATTCGAAGGGCGTCCATTTCTGATCCATTTGGATTTCCATCCACTTGAAACACTTCTGGACTTCCTCGAACGAAATTCCTGCCAGTTTAAGTTATGCAGTGGATACGGAGTACATGAGCATGTGCTTCGCCAAAATTCCTATGATGCTTATCGGAAAAAATAGCCACGCGGGATTTGCGTTTTGAGCGGTCCATGCCGAGTCACCGAAAATCCCAGCTGAATGGTGCCCACCTCCAATTCCAAGGGAGATCCACCCCAATCGATTATTCGCCCATCTTTCTACCCCGGACCAAGCCTGTCTCGGTCAATTCTCATCTTACCGACTCTTCTCCTCTTAATTTCCACCGTGTCCTTTCTCGTATTATTCTCTTGGTCCTGGAAAGCTGTTCACTGGACGGCATCTCCCATTGGAATCGTTCACAACATGGAGTATTTTGATTTCGAAGGCGCCTCCTCTGCCCATGGCTCAAATCAGCAAGACGACGATCTCGGTTCGATTGATATTGAACTCGATGACGCCGAAGAACAGGCAGCAAACCTCAACTCGCTGATTCATGATCAGACATTGGAGTTCTCCAATGTCCCGGTACCGGAGCAGTCTGAAGTGAATTTCGGACAAGCCACTGATCCCGTCGACCCCGACGGAGTTTACCCCATGTTCCGGGCCCAGGATCCGTGCGCTTTTTGCCGGCAAATGGGACTGGACTGTTTTGTTGCAAAGCGCGGTACATTGAACTATGGCTGTACTTGCTGTATCTCTCTTTATCGTGAATGCAGTTTTACTCATGCCAAAACGCCGGGCAAGTTCCTCCAGACACTACATAGCGTGTCGGAGAATGCCCACGTTCCTATAGGTAGCCTGACAGGAAAGAAAGCCCTCAAATCAGTTTCGTACAACACATATCCCAATGACCCAGATTCACGTTCTCAAAAAAATGGTGCTCGATTCACGCGCAAGGCGACCAGCATTCTGAAGGGCTGGCTAAGAGACCACAACGAGAACCCATATCCTACCGAACAAGAGAAAGATGAACTGAAGCAAGACACTGGTCTAACTCGGACGCAAATTGCTAGTTGGTTCGCCAATGCCAGACGACGCGGCAAAGTTCGTTCGTCGCCTGGAAGCAGTTCTCCCGTTCCAGGAGCGGTGGACATCCCCATAAAGCAATCCGTCAACGTATCTCTCATGACGCCTCTTGAGCGTTGGAAGTACTCTCCCCCCGAAAACGAACCAGCTACAATCAGCGATATTACCCGTGCCCTGGCCAATCCTCCATTTGATCCCTCGCGTCTTCCCCGGGCCCCATCGAGTCACGTGAGGCCCCGTCGCCCTGGGTCTAGTAACAATGAGTCAAGCCATGCCAGCTCTGAACATAAACTGTGCACCGCATCTGCCAGTAGTTTGGATTCATCTGTTTCCGACCTCTCTTTTGCTTCTGCCTTCTCTCATCGATCCTCTCTTTCCTTTGGCTCAATGGATCGCAAAGAACGTCGCCGCCGCCGCAAGGTCTCAGTACCTGTCAATACCCTGGCCCACTCAAAGGCCAAATCTGCTCGTCCTTTCCAATGTACCTTCTGTACCGACTCCTTCCCTACCAAGTATGACTGGCAGCGGCACGAGAAGTCCATACATCTAGTCTTGGACAAATGGACATGCTCCCCTCACGGCGGTGCAATTGAACAAAACGGTATACCTCTTTGTGTCTTCTGCTTGGCAGCTAACCCAGACGATGAACACCTAGAAACTCATAACTTCATCAGTTGCCAAGAGAAGACAGTGCAAGAGAGAACATTTTACCGGAAGGATCATCTCAACCAACACCTCCGCTTGATGCACAATGCCAAGTTCCAACCCTGCATGGAGAAATGGCAAAGCAGCAATACAGATATCAAATCCCGCTGTGGGTTCTGTGGCTCCACCTTCCAGACATGGAAAGATCGAGTGGATCATTTAGCCAGTCATTTCAAAAATGGAGCCGCTATGGCCCAATGGCAAGGGGACTGGGGCTTTGACCCGCAGATTCAAGCTCGCGTCGAGAACGCCATCCCCCCATACATGATTGACTATGAATGGCGGTCCCCTGATCCATGGGCCACTGAACAATCCAAGGGAGATGGCACCAAACTTTGTCTTCCCGTTCCTACTGATGTCAATTGTTACCATCGGCTTTCTGTCGAACTCACTAGATACATCAATAACCAAAAGGCACAAGGTCTTGTTCCATCAGATCAGATGATACAAGCAGAAGCTCGCCGTGTCATCTATGGGTGTGACGATCCTTGGAACCAGACCTGCGCAGATAATATTGTTTGGCTGGGTGTCCTCAAGCGTGACTGTGGACTACAAACCCCCGTGCACAACGACAGCATCCAATTTGCTGATCTGGGCATGCAACCCCCATTCGCTATCAATGGCGGCCTCCGAGCTGCACCCCGGGAGATCAATGTGCTAGCGCGAACAGTATGCCAAGGCGCCCCAATCCACAGCCCTGCAGTCTCTAGCCCTAGTCTTCGCAGCCACGGCTTTACTAGCACTGGCTTTTCTTCTGCTGGGCCCAGTCGGCCGGGGAGTTTATCAGGCAGTTACGCTGGTAGTGCAGGAATGATGTCAGCTGGCGCAGATCCATCCTACTCTACGGATTGGACTAGCAGTCTGCCGACTACTGCGTCTGTGCGGGGAGAAGGCACAGCTGACCCGCTGGTACAAATGGGATTTGACCCAGAATTCCTACAACGATTGAATGACAGCTACAGCGAGATCAACCCCGATGATTTGGGAGGGTTGCGTCTAGATGGTGCTGATGGTCAAAAAAGCCCCAAAGAGCAAGGATGGCCAAACAGAGGCTTAATTGATCAGCCCATGTCCCCTTCTCTTATGGGTGAAGTGCCTACGTCAGATCCGGTTGCTGTTTTCAATTCCAAAGCAGGCCACCCTCCTGCATCGGATGCTACCCATGATGACATGCCAGGGTACTTTGGCAATGGCGATTTCTAATGCTTGTGATGGCTATTCACTTGGCTCATGCAGCGTTATCCATGGGAAGGGAAAGATATTTCACGAAATTGCTAAAATATTTCTTGTTTCATGGCGTATATTTGGAAGCTAATCATATTTTCGACAACACTACAAATAAATTGGCGTTTTTCACCTATATATTCTTGTTTTAGATCTTGACCATCCAGGCGGTTTCCACACCTCACTTTTGGGTAGTTCAATTTGATATTCAACGCCCCCTAGCTGCCTTGTATACTCTCTCACGCCTAATTCTTTTGACTCATCCTAGAAACCGCGTATCTCGATTTTATTTATCAGCACGTGGCGTCCATGCTAAGTCTAGGATTGAAGTTTCCGCCGACCCTTCTTCCATGAAACCTGACGTGTGACTGCTTGACTCACAATACGATAACGACTAAGACCGGCAGTTCTTTGATCGGACCAGTGGCATTGATCACTACTTCTGTGACATGCAGAGTACCGAACCTCTGACCTAAGTCGGTCACTCCCATATCCATGGAGGCTTTGCGCCCAGCATGCACCATTCGCCCCGGATACACCATCTCGGCAACGTGCCGAGTCTGAGAGAATTCCTTGTCTTGGATCTGGCTTAGAGTATCTAAGCTTACACATAAGCAGATGCCACCAGCTTCCTCCGAGGTTTATCCCTACAGCACCGCCAAGCTACTTTTCGGGGCTACCGTCTCCGAGATGGGAGTGAGTATCTTGAATTGTGCGTCCTTCATTCGCCCGTACTCGCCCTGTTGTTCCCAATCAAGTCCCTTGCTTCAAGCAAAAGAATCCCGAGCTAATCAGAACTACCCTTCTGCCTATTCCCCGAAAGACTGGATTGGTCCCCGACAGAAATATGGATAGACTATCTCTTTGCTTTTGCGCCTTTACGAGCTCGGGTGCAAAAGGCTCCCGTGGAAATCTTGCGTCATATACGATATACCTGCATGAAAGCTGCCCAGGTGAGATTGAGACGGATATGCTTACCATGAAAGTCCCGGTAAGACCATATAAAGGGTGGAACTCCCGTGAAAAGTATGTATCAGAGGCAGGCAATTCATATGGTGCAGATTGCCAATCTATTGTCATCTTTAGATATGAAGTTCCCTCTAGGAAGCATGACCCTCTGGCTTCTATGCCTCGTCCAATGGGCAGCTGCAGCTACAGTGTTCTTTCCAGTTACCTTGACATGGTCGGAAAGAACCGTCGCAGGAGTGACTAGGCCAGTGATTTCGATGAACGGCCAGTTCCCTGGTCCCCCGCTGCGGATCAACCAGGGTGACAATGTTCAGTTCCTCGTTAATAACCGATGCCCGTTCAATGCGACTATACACTTCCATGGTAGGCTCTTGGATGGCTTCAGCTTGTTTAGCATATACATATTAACTTGATATCTAGGTATTGAACAGCTAGGAACGCCTTGGTCTGACGGAGTCCCGGGTGTCTCGCAGAGATCCATCAAGCCAAACACTTCGTTCCTGTATAGATGGACCGCAACCGATTACGGGGCTTACTGGTATCATGCGCATCACCGTGGCTCTCTCGAAGATGGACTTTATGGACCAATCTATATCACTCCGGCCCCCTCGGTGAAAAAGCCGTTCAGCCTTATCACGACCGACCCGGTTCATTTGAGGGCTATGATCCTCGCAGAGAGTGTCACCTGTCCCGTCTTGCTTTCGGAGTGGCGTGTCCTCACGTCGGAAGAGGTCTGGGCTGCCGAGATGGCCTCTGGCACAGATGCATTTTGTGCCAATGCTTTGCTCATTAATGGAAAAGGATCTATCACCTGCCTACCACGTGCTGAAATTGATGCCCTGACAACACACGATCAGAAAATCAGCCTGGGTGATGATTTAAGATTAACAGATATGGCGTGAGTACACCTATTCGTTATGGTCCTATGCTACCCCGATAAACCCGGCCAATAGACTAACTTCATTACTAGATGCTTCCCTCCCAACATCACCGAAACAGTATTCAATTTCCCACACAACTACGCTGCCATCCCCCCAACCATATTTGAAGGCTGCATACCATCCCAAGGCCCTCAAGAAATCTTCAATGTCAACGCAACCCTTAAATACGCCAGCTGGGATCTCACCAGTACAGCTGGCCTTCTAGAACTCACCTTCTCAATTGACGAGCACGACATGTGGGTATACGCCATAGACGGACGATACATTCAGCCCCAAAAAGTTAACGCAGTGACCATCCCGAACTCAAACCGCTATTCGGTTCTCATCCCCCTCACCCAGCCGGCAGGAGACTACGCCGTGCGTATGGTCAGCGCCAGCATAAACCAGATCCTCAACACGACCGCAATAATGCGATATCACGGCGCGCCCAGGCTAACACGCCCATCCAACCCGTGGATCGCAATTAACAACCAACCAGCCACAGCAGACACCGTATTCCTAGATGAGACCCAGGTCGTTCCATTCCCGGCCCTCGTCCCTTCAAACAATATAGCACAAACCTTCTTCCTGAATATCGACCAAGTTGGCACCGCCTTCCGCTGGAGACTCGGTAATACCAGCTACGGTCTTGAGCTAGAGGAAGCACAGCCCTTGCTCTTCAACCAGAACTCCATTCCTCAAGACTTGATCATCAGGACGAAAAATAATACCTGGATCGACTTGGTTCTCCAATCAGATACCATCTTGCAACCCCCGCATCCGATCCACAAACACTCGAATAAGCATTTTATCATCGGTCAGGGGAATGGTACTTTCAATTGGGGTTCGGTGGCGGATGCTGTACAGGATATTCCTGGCAATTTTAATCTGCAGACGCCGCAGTATCGTGATACCTTCCCTACACTGCCGGCTCTCACAGGTCCAAGTTGGACTATTATTAGATATCACGTTGTTAATCCTGGTGCATTCTTGATGCATTGTCATATTCAGATTCATCAGAGTGGGGGGATGGTGTTAGCGATGTTGGATGGGGTGGATGCTTGGCCTACTATCCCACCGGCTTATCTGATTGATTCTGGGTTTTAGCGAAGTGTATATGATATGAAAGGAGGGTATAATGGGAACAATAGGGAGTATATAGGTTACAGGTCTAATGTTTTCTTTTGGCGTGATGTTTGCTCTGATACTTTCTAATCTGATGCATAATGTATTGCTTGGGTGTACACATGAGAATGCCCGATATTTCAGCAACATTCGCCTGGATGCACTATAAAAATGAAACGATAATTGAAAATATGATTCCTTTCGCGCAGATTTGACAAAAATGCTGTTCTCCATTTAAAAACAAAATCAGATGCAACGCAGTCTGATCGATGACATGCTCTAATTACAAAGTGACCATATCAAAAGGCTGGAGGCAGGTATTCCGCCAGCACAAGAATCTCAATGGATAAGAAAACAGAAAAGAAAAAGAAAAGATCATGGTGACCACAGGACCCTCACTTAAAGGAGGTGACTTTTGATCCCCTGCTCAATGACAGACAAATGAGCCCCAACAATCTCAGTAATCTTTTCTCCGTCCTTGAACAGCATGCATGTAGGCGCAGTCCGCACACCTAGTTCCAGTGCGACCTCCTCAACATTATCGACATCCACCTTGTAGAATTTGACCTGGGTGTATGTGTTGCTCAACTCTTCAAACTGAGGTGCGATTGATCTGCAAGATGGGCTCCATTTGGCGTAGCAGTCGAGGATAGCGGCGTCTTTGGAGCCGAGGATCTTCTCTAGGAAGTCGGCTTTGCTGTGGTGGGTGTTAGTATTGTATGCAAGGGGAGAAAAAAGGGGGCGGGGGGGGAGGGGGGTTGTTTACCTAGTGATCTCAATGATAGGCATATTTGGAAGTGTAGGAATGTGGAATGTGGAAGTGTGGAAGATTGGGGAGTTGGAGTTGAGAAGAGGATTTTATATAGAACGATTGGGTGGGGTGATGTAGTGACCTCATGAGAATAAGTTTTATTTTTATGTTTCTAAAAGTTCCGAGTTTCTAAATTTAGTTATCGTATGTTATTTTAAACTTATCTTTCTAATTATATTTTATATTTTATATATCCTAAGTTAACCCTATATACTTGGTGAGTTAACTATGTACCGATGTAGTTAAATGTAGTTAAATGTAGTGAATTTAGCGCATCATTGACAGCGTGGGGATATGGGTCCACTACATCATCTACAGTAAACATATTACCTAAACTAGTATATCAAGTCATACCTACACAATATCTAATATCTCTAATATCTCCAATATAAAAACAAATCACATCAAATAACGAGGTCAAATTTTTTAAAAAAAAATTAATTCGAAGAGCCTGAAAAACCAGGAATCTGTGGGGTGATGTTGTTCCGTCCCGGGTTGTATTTAAGATCAGGCTCGGCTGTGCCCCTCTTCACACTAACACCCTTTCCCCCCCCCCCCTCTCTTGATCTCTCTCCACCCATTTCCATCAAAATGTCGAAGCTTTTCATTGGGTAAGACTGACCCTAACTGAATCTCTCATGCGCTTGCTAATCTCATTCTCCAGCGGTCTTTCCTGGAACACAGACGACCAGAGTCTGCGCGCGCGTTTCGAGGAATTCGGCGTTGTTGAGGATGCTGTAAGTCACTTTCACTTCCACTGATTTCACTTTCTAAGACCTTTCTTTCCTAGACCGTTGTCAAGGACCGTGATACTGGCCGCAGCCGTGGTTTCGGTTTCGTCCGTTACGCCACCGATGATGAGGCTACCGCCGCTATGAACGCCATGAATAACCAGGAGTAAGCAAACCCACCCTTCCATATTTCCTCTCTAAGCGACAAGGTTGTGCTGGAATAAGCAGCGCATGTCTGTTCCAGCGCAACGTGAATGTGTCTTTTTCCCCCTATGAACAGAATACGTGCTGACAATCACCTTTTTTTTTTCAGGTTCGACGGTCGCCAGATCCGCGTTGACAAGGCTACTGAGCGCTCTGCCGGTGGTGGTGGTCGCGGCGGCTTCGGCGGCGGTGGTTACCGTGGCGGCAGCCAGGGTGGCTACGGTGGCGGTCAAGGTGGCTACGGTGGCGGCCAGGGCGGCTACGGCGGTGGTCAGGGCTACGGTGGCCAGGGTGGCCAGGGTGGCTACGGTGGCGGCCAGGGCGGTTACTAGATGTTCCTGTCACGAAGCTTACGAAGGTCTGGACGTGATTAGCACTTTTTTCCGAAGGTTGTGACTTATGCTGGGTTGAGGGATAAATTCGCTGGGCCAGTGAAATCTCACTTGAACATGCCCATTACAAATTCGAACTCGTTCAACTAACCTTACCTTTAATCGATAATTAATAATATCGAGCCTTCAGTTTCTGTTCCTGATCTACAGCGGGTACAACGTAAAAAGGTAAAAAATTTGGGTTGCCCCGCATTTGTCTTGGGGCTTTGATAGATGTACTGTGATACTAAGCTTGAATGTTGTATTATAACTACAAAGGCATAATCTAATCTGTTCAATGTTCAATTGGAGGTCCGTGTTGGAGGTCCGTTTAAGATCACTAAGCGGACCTCCAGAACCTCCAGATGGGGCGAAGTGGAGATATCAAACTCTAGGAGGCTTGGCATTGTGTCAAGTCCGTGTTCATACACAAAGTTGAAAGAGCAGATGTGGCTCGCTAATATAAACAGGAAAAAAAAAAGCTATAATGGCTATGGCTAAATCAGCAAAAGGTAAATCGAAACATTGTAAAAATCATAATCCTAAAACATTTCGCCTGATATCGTTCCAGTCGTGGTCGTAAGACTGGGAAAGTAATGTTTACTTTCCCAGAATCAATCTGTTTTCTCGTGTTTTTCATACTGCTCTTCTTTTTCGTCTTTAGTATCAGGCTCTGCAGTTTCCGTAGCTATCTCCAACAGAACGGGAGAGTCGATGGAGTCCGTGGGGGAAGAAAATGGCTCTGAAGATACAGCAGGAGAGCCGACAGTGTCATCCAAGGGTTGTTCTACTTCATGCTCAAGCTGGGGCTGCTCATTGTCCGCAGACATTTCTGATGGGATATGAGGTATGTCGTAGTTGGTTAAGGAAGGAGAGGGCCCTGAAGGTGCAGCAGGGGAGTCCACAGTGTCATCCAAAGAATCGTGTGTGTCGCCCTCGGTTTGAGGTTCTGTAGTCCGTATAGGCTCTGCGGGCTCCAAAGGCACAATGGGAGATCCAATGGGGACAGCAGACAAATAAAATGATTCTGCTGCCGTAGTTTGAGCCTGAGATGTCTCTGTAGGCTGAGGAGAGTTAGGCGAGTCAATTTTCAGAGAAGCAGGCTCTACTATCTCAGAGGTTGAAATCACCTCTCTCTCACTAGCAGCCACATACTCAGCCGGGACCGAGCCATCTGATCTCATGACCAGTGCATCGTTCGCACTGTCTGAGCCCCCAATAGAGATAGAAGGAGACGGAGAGGGGGCCACACTAAAGCTCGGCATAGCCAAAGAGGGCAGGGTATCATTCGACAAGGCATGCGAAAAAAAACCAAGATTGGAGTAGACGGGGACTTGCTGCCGACGAGAACCGATAGCAAGGAAAGCCACAAGAACGCTGAGAAGAAGCAGGGCAATATTGCGCCTGTCAGCCGCCAGAACGCGGATATAACTGACGAGGAGAGTCGATAGAGCAACCTCGTGTTCCTTCTTCTCCTGTCCAAGCTCAGACGCATGGTCAAGCCGAGCTTCAGCTTCAGGGGAAACCTGTCTGAACGTCATATCATCAGACTGGAAAGATCCCACATCACTGATCATACGTGCATGGCTCTGCCTAGGCGACTGCAGAATTTCGGGTAACGACTGATGCCCACCGTTAACCAGCGGCGGCATCTGCATCTGCATCTGCGGCATCTGACTCTGGGCCTGCTCCCCAACGGCCATCTGCTCCTCCGCAAGCCTCCTCTCCAGTCCACGGCGCACATCAGAAGGCAACCAAAGCCCAACCTCCACATCAACCTTTTCCATATCGCGCCACGCAGCAGCCCACGCCCCAGCGCGCATCAATCCGTTCGCAGCAAAAACCCGAATCTCCCATTTGCGGTTACTATCCCCGTGCCGCACATGGGTCCCACAGTCAGGACACTTATCGCCCTGCTCACCGTCCGTCTCGCTCTCTCCGATGTCCGAAAAATCCCCCTCCGACCCAGAGGCGGAGCTATGGTCCTCCAGACCCACGAAGTGCCCATTTTGCAGGCGTGGTCGCTGCAGCTCGAGACTCTCCAGCAGCCGCTCCTCTAAAATGTCGTACAGATCCTCTGGGTGCGAGATTAGCACGCCACGATCGCGCAGCACGCCCGATCCAACTCGGTCTTGGAGCCGCCGCCAGCGCTTCCAGTATTCTGCCGGTAGCTCGTCTTCCAGGATATGCTGGTTTCTGGGGTCCGATGCCCCAGGTACTGGGATGGACGGTGGGAGGAGGGTGCAATGCAGCAGCACGAGCGGAGCCTCCTTCCTGGGCTTCGGCTGCTTTGGTGCATTAGGCGAGTAATACGGTGAGCGCTTCAATTGCGAGGGGCCAGGTGACCGTGACCGGAGGCCTGGTCGTCGGCGCGGGGGCGTTAGATAGTCGTCATCGTCGGCTTCGTCTTCTGTGTGCATCTGCATTGCCCTGACGGAACTCGGTTTCCGGAATGCAGCTTCGCGCTGGCGAATGGTGTGGATATTAGCGGGGATGTCGTTGAAGTCGCCGAAGCTAGCTTCGGACTCTTCTACTCTGTAACCGCTTATCTTTTCGTGGATCCCCATGTCTGGCATTTGTTTCATTCTGTCGACTGGATGAATGAGGACAGAGGCTGGGGTTGAGGATAGTGATGAGCGACTCGACGCTCTGGATTTCAATTGGTCTAGTTCATCGTCCATTTCACGGCCGAAGACGTCGCTTGTTGAATGGCGGGTGGAGGAGGAGGAAGAGTTGTATTCATATTCTTGGGCGGAGGACATCTGAGTGTTATCGACGGTATAAGGCTCGTTGCTGGACTCGAGGGAAGGTACAAGAAAGTGTTTGCCTGGAGGGGTCAATGGTTTCGGACTTAGGATCTCTGTGCAATCGACGTCTTGTTGACTGTCGTCATTTAACTGCGCCATGGGATTCTCATGCGATGGCTGTAATCTGCGTTGAGTCTTCGTGTCTGTGCAAAAACAAAGGTATAGAGACTTTATGAAACCAGATTCCACCTCCTCCCTTTGTGTCAACGTGGAATCCAAGACAACTCAACGTGTGTTGACGAGTATCTCACCGCCCCCGTTGTGCCGGGCAACCGAACTGACATTGTCGATCATCAAGCCACAGGGCTCGAGTACATTGTATTTAGATATTGACTTATGTGGGATCTCGGAATCAATGGAAATACTTATTTGGAGTATATTGTAATGACCAGTCATAAATATTTCAAAACCCCAAGTCATGTCGCTAGTTTCAACATAACTAAGACCCAGGTGATCTAGTGTAAGCCAAGGATATCATCAACCGGACGCCAGTAAAGTATATCTCGATCCGTAATATATAAACAAAAAAGCAGAAGCCCGTCGCTGGAACACAAGCAAATGCAAACCGCCCAAAATATATAAATATGTACGATAGAAGAATGGTATATCAAACATTATGGGGGCCGTGACACATCGTCAGGGCTCAGAAGCGGATAATTTTGATGGTCGCCGAAGAAACTCAAAACATCTTGAGGGAGATATTCTAGCCACGGAAGGATTTCGCCGTTAGCGAACGGGAAAGAGTCCTGCTGGTGGATAGAGTTCATATCGACCTCGTGACTCCCGATCATCATCCCGTTGGCATCATCCATGGTCGGCTGAAGATCGGCACCGGGGTCACGAGATCCTATCTGGTTTCTGGTCTGGTGTCCTGCTGTCGTTTGGGGTATCGAGTAACTATAGGCGGAGGGCTGTGCACCCATATGTGAAGTTGGTAGCCCAGAGGATAGCATTCCAGGGAAAGTAGATTGTGATGTCTGTATGGGGCGAGTTGTTCGCGTGTTTGATTCGGGATACGTTGGATTCATGCCCATGTAATAAGAGGGGTTGCTGCTAATTGTTCTGGATTGAACATTAGAGTATTTAGCATTTGCTGTCGTGAGCGAGGGCGTCATTTCTTCATGGGCCCTGGCTGGTGCAATAGGTTGTGGATATGAAGAGTTTGGCCCTTGGTCCGCATTTGTTGATAGAACTGGATAGCTGTGACTGTACTGCGACGAGTATGTTGGTCGATTGGACGGAGACTCGGCCTCGGTCGTAGACATCTGATAGAGTAGACTCAGGTTGGGCTGTGAAGAATTTGTTGCCCCAGTGAGTGCCCATCCGATAGCTGTCGAGGCATAAGATGTTAGTGGTATGTTTGTCATGGATATTGAATCCAACAAACCTTGACTTGGATCAATGTGTGGAGACCATTTCCCGTCAGATGAGATATCTGCGACCCCAGCTGGTCTTTCTGGATCATAACCAGAGTCCACCGGTGCCTTGCCCGCACGCCAAGCTCCTGGCCCAAGAGGTGGACCTGTGGCGGTACCTGCAGTGTTTTCTATATCCTCTACAGCGTAAAGGAGGGGATCGACAATCCCCTTGGCCTTCTGATCAAGCACTGTCAAAATATACCCAGTGCCTTCCCAGTACGCGTTGAGGGCTTTCAAAGCCTTATAGCATCGCTGGTAATTCTCTCTGGCGGCAGAAGCAAGCAGGATATGCTTCGCCGTAGACTTCCGTTCTGTCCCATTTGAGGTTTCCATAGTGGGCATCACAAACCCACTGGATTGATTCGCCAACAATGGCCGGGGTGGGGTTGACCCAGCTCCCGAAGATGGGGACGCATAGTACGCACTTTCCATGAGGAATGCGCACGCCGCAATGTACATCGGCTGACTAGTGAAAGGGTTGCCAATAAAGCTCTTCCCATCCACAAGCTCCGAAAAGGATAGGATATCGGCAATAGTTTTGGCAGATGACATCGACAACTCACGACTATTCGGATAGAGATGTTGTATTGATCCACCAAACGAGTTCAACAACGTCGGTTGGTGAAGGAGAACGATGAGAGTATGAAACCAAAAATGGAGAAGAATGAAATTGGTTCCCTCCTTGGCTTTGACATAGGCTTGAAAATTGGCTGCGTTGAAATGAAGTCTTGGGGACAAGCGTTGATATATGCCGGTTAGATCGCTTTCCATCCCAGCCAACATCTTCAACGTGTCCGGCGTGACGAGCTTGACATCCTGGATGCCATTGATAAGGTCGGTCACCCGGCCGTACAGATGAATGATCCGAATAAGCGGTGGGAAAGGCGCGGGCCACCCATTTGGTAGCTGGGATTCAGACTGAAGAGGGAAACAGAGTTCAATATCCTCATCGCGCAGTGTCACTGGCCTCCCAGTGCCCGAAGAGATGACCCGATCTAGAAAAAATATGCTCCAGAATGAGTCTACCCGTTCGCGCTCCCGGGCACGTTCCTCAACCAAAGGCTGTGGGTTAGCCATTGGTGTCAGGTGCACATCAAGATCGTCATATTGTTCCTCTCTTAATTTCCCGGCGTGACCTGTCATCACTTCACTCGGTGTTACGCCGGTCCTGCCGTAATTATGTTTGAGACCTTGGAACTTCTGCAACCCAAGGTCCTGCGCCATGCGAATTGATATTCCAAGGTACATCCAGAGTCCACTGTCATGGTTTGATCCGAACTGTTCATAAGCGAGCAACAAGCAGGCTTGGACAGCAGAGAGAGTTGGACATGGCAATGAGTCCACGAGAGCGCTCATCGCACGATGACCAAAGGGCAGACCACGATCCCACTTCTTGTCGTCGAGGATGGGTTGCGAGCGATCGATACGAGGAGCCTGCGGAGGACTAAGTGAAGGGTGTATTGAGAATCTCGCAGCTAAAGAACACACTGCATCTACCAACATGGTGTCAACCTTTTTCTCTTTGAGGTCCTGAAGAAATCTTTCTCGTTGTAGGAAGGGAAAACTGCAGCCCAAGTGGGCAAAGAAGAGTTCGCACAAATGGGATACAAGATTCGAGACTGGAAGCGTATCATCTCGATCATAAAATGGGATATTTGCGTCGCGACTGTCTCGATTATCCGCGGCAGTGGCCAGGGGTCTTGTGGGGATATCGGACGGTTTAGGGCTCCGAAGAGGAGAGGGGGAGTCTGAGGACATGGACGGGTTACTCCTGCGAGAACCTCGAACTTGCACAACCATTTGCTTAAACCCCGGTACAATCGCGGTGGGGCCAAAGTAACGAAAATACGGGACATGCGTGCGACTCGCTGAGCTCACAGAGGTACGGCCACTCGCTGGAGAGTCCCCAACAGCTTGTGTATCTAATTCCTTCACGAGTGAAGAATTATCTCCAAGAGAGGATACATCCTTCGATACGGGCGGTTTTGTCTTGGTGGACTTATCCACGGGGGGCTTGGGCATCGTTATGGGCACTGGTTCGGGTGAGCTGCTTTCGACTGCCCGGGAAGCGCCATGGCTTGTCAATTCGTTCGGAGCGGAAAGGCGCGGCGGCGCTCGAGATGCGGAGTCGGACTGCGTTCGCAGGTGTGCGGTCGATTCCGTATATCCAAGGCAGACATGCTTGTAGTCGGAGCAAGTCTTACACACTTCCCACATATACCCCATTAGCAACATATCCGCAATCGAGACACTCTGTGCATCCTACCTGGTTGTTCACCGGAACATCGAATCTTGCGCCGGCGACATGTTAAACAACTATACCAAAACGAAAGTGACGTCAGCATCTTGGCCGACAAAATGATCCCCAATATTGTCCACATACGCGGCATTAACGCGACGGCGCTTGGTTTGCGGCTGCCCATCGGTTGCGACGAAGCGGATTTGTCTGGGAGCAGAAGGATTGCCGCCATTCTTCTTCTTGGGAGAAGGGGGGCTCATGGCGAGCCAATTATTATCCGTGACCTCGACCCATTGGGTACCTGCACACTCCTAGCTTCAGTCGGCGGGTTCTCGGCGCGGAGCTTTGGATTTTAAGGTTCAGGGTTGAAATGAATGGAAAGTGCGATATGGCGAAAACTTCATGAGGGATGAGAGAAATAAACGGGGGCCAACATTCAAGGCCAGGGGATCACAAAAGTGTGAAGTGGTTCAAGGGAGAAAAAGTTAGGGAAGAGGGGAGTCGATAAGCCCTCGTGATTGCCCTCGCTTGTACTACGCCACTCCAAGGGCACATTTTACATTTCCAAACCCTTTGGAAATCTCACGATGTATTTGTGTAAGGTAATGTTCCGATCGAAAACATCGCAGTCCCCCCCCCCCCCCCTTGACCGCTACGCCGAAAACAGAGCCACACCATTCCCGTTTGGGAGGCACAATCGGTCATGGGATGTCTAGGACGATCCTGCCAAGATTGTGTATATATCATATAGTAATTGTTTATAGAAACAGTGTAAATAGTATGTATATACATACACGTACATATTGCATAGCGAATACAGATATGCAAACCAAAAAAAAATGTTTTCTAATAGATATAGAATAAGATATTGAAATTCGCATCAACTCCGAGTATTTAGAGTCCAGACTTAGGGACATATGGAGCATTTATGGGGGAAAGTGGGTTTATGTATTTCACTCTCCCCACGTTTTCAAATATGGGAATTTGCATCTTATTCACAAACTGCAATATGAGCTAGATATTTAAAATGCTTGATATATGTATTGATCCTTCGTGTACCTAAGTATATTTAAGCTTATCTGGAGCCCTGGCTTAGGGGGGGTTCCCTATTTGGAAAAACCACTGAAAGATTCAAGTTGGAGAATACAGTATTTACTGAAAGGGTCCACATTGGCGGTTTCCAGGTCAGGTGAACAGGTGCTTTTAACCGGCCTATATTTTTCCACTCATTCTTACTATCTTTCTTAGACTCTGTCATTTTCGAAGTTTCTGGGAATCCTATAAAACTGTCAAATACCAAACTATGCAGTACAGAGTACACAATTCTTTCATATATATTGTCTACACATGTGTGTTTTTGTCCAGAGAGAACCTTGGGGATGATATGCACCTATTAGTTTTCAAGTTATAAAAGCTCTATACAATAGACAATTTCATGAGAATCGGAGAGCACTGAGCGTCTTATTGTATACAGGTCGACATGGGTGGATGGAGAAGCATTATGACGTGTCTCGCTTTGATTTCCCCCGGAGATATCCCCGGAGTCGGCCCGAGAGTCGGTAGAGGACGTATATCTACGCACTTTATATGAGATAAAGCGGCATATGGCGCGTGGCAATACGAATATGCAGCAAATCTCTCCGTGGCACTAATCCCCAACCAAACCTTGAAAGCTTCAATTAGAGATAGCAGAAGCGATAAGAATTTCGTGAAATCAAAAGAATTCCATTGTCCCTATGTGTCTACATAAAACCGCCTACCGAAATACTCGGAGGCTCTCATTGTTGCAATATTAGTCAGTATCTCACTGACCTCCCTTTCTAGCGAACGTGATGGAGGTGACCTTCTCGTCACCACACTTGCTACGCGGGGCAGCCCACATTGAACAGCAGAGCTAATTATTAATCCCAAGTACTGATCGTCTCATAACAACCCGTGCGCCATTCCAACCCAACCCAACTCGATTCTTTAGCCAAACCTGCACAATGTTCAAGGTCGACCCGGAATTCGAGAAAACCCAAGCCTCGCGGCCAGATTTTCGCCGCGATGCCGAGATCACATACACCAAGTCCCCAAACCCCACATGGAAGGAAGGCGATGGCGCGAATGACGGCGGCGAGAGCCTGAAGAAAGACCACGTTGAAATTGACCCCAACGAGGAGGGCCGCCCCGTGGCCTCGAACTATAAGTTCTTGATTTCAGGAATGGTCCCACGACCGATCGCACTCGTCAGTACTCAGTCTGCAGATGGCAAAACTACAAACCTCGCTCCGTTCAGCTACGCACAGGTCATCAACCACGACCCACCGCTCTTCACGGTTGGCTTTTCTGGGTCGATGGAGAGAGCTAAAGATTCATTGAAGAACCTGAACGAAACTGGAGAGTGTGTTATCAACATTATCTCGGAGCACTTTGTTGAAGCGGCCAACTCTACTTCTATCAATGCTCCTTATGGTTTCTCCGAGTGGGAGATTTCAGGGCTGCACCAGGCTCCTACCTCTGTTGTGAAGCCTGCCCGTGTCAAGGAGTCCATTCTTTCTATTGAAGGGAAGCTTGTTGAGTTGAAGGAGTTTGAGAGTCGGGTCACCCCCGGGAAGAAATCGGGCGTGCTTGCTATTATTGAAGGCGTCCGTTTCTGGGTTAGGGATGACGCTATCAACGAGGAAAGAAATGTCGTCGATTTGAAGGTCCTTAAGCCTATCAGTCGCCTAGGTGGTATCTCCTATGGTCGAACCACGGAGGCCATCGAGATCCCTAGGCCGCAGTTTTAGGGCTCTGGTTTCTAAAGGGGGTTTGGGGTCCGAAGGAGAATATATAGATGATAAAATCACACACTCGGAAACAAATCAACTTGTCTAACTCTCTAATTGAGACACAGTCTGCAACCAATAGTGAGTACATGTACGATATATTTCGATAGTTACATGAGTAAATGTCTGCTAAATCAGTATACCTAACCCTTATTTGGGATTTCCTAGGCTCTTGAGGTCCCCACCTCGACCCCGAAAGTTTGTAAGCCCGGCATCCCTTCGGTATCCCTTCGGCATGGATGGGATTTTACCAATCTCGGAACGTTCCTGACTAAATTTAACTTGAATCTATCCGTCATGCTTACTAGATATCTTGCCGAAGCTTCAAAAGGCTCTTGGTGAGATGTCTCACGCAGGATAAGCAGGTCCGACTCAAGCCGTGTCTCCTGCGGAGAGTAGAGCGGGGTTGAGAGGTATCTCCAACTGTCGAACTATAAATCGAACGCCCGCCCATTTATCACGAGATACAGACCACTTCACTCTATTTTCTCCATTTGAAATCAAAAAAACGCGACTATGTCACAGGAGCAATACGAAACATTCAAGCTTGGAGACTGGGAGCTCCAGAGCGGGGAAAGGATTGAGAATGCCCATATCGCATACAAGACATTCGGTGATCCCAAGTCTCCAGCAATTGTCTATCCAACCTGGTTTTCCGGAGGTAGATCTAAACATGCTCCTATATTCTCCCCAATACTGCTCTAATACTGCCTGCAGCCCTCTCAGACAACTTCTGGTTGATTGGAGATGACAAGCTCCTGAACCCGAACAATTTCTTCATCATAGTTCCAGCCCTGTTCGGAAATGGTCAGTCATCCTCTCCCTCCAACCAACTGAGCCCAGGGCCATTCCCAAAGGTGTCATTTTACGACAATGTGCGAGCGCAGCATGAGCTCGTTACCAAGCACATGGGTATCACGCATTTGCGCGCCGTTATTGGCTGGTCTATGGGAGGTGCCCAGGCTTTTCAGTGGGCAACGCAGTATCCTGACTTCATGGATCTTGTGGTCCCATTTTGCACGTCTGCGAAAACCTCGCTGCATAACCAAGTCTTCCTCGAGGGTGTCAAAAGCTCTTTGATTGCGGTCAAAAAGAGCCGCTCTGCGGGACCTGGAAAAATTAGCCTTGATAGAGAAACTGCAGAAGCACATGCCTGGACAGCCGAGGAGAAGGATGTTGGTCTCAAGGCATTGGGTCGTGTGTATGCTGGATGGTAAGAAATTCCGTGTTGGCCCTTTGAATTTATTCCCTATCTAACGCATTGGAAATAGGGGATTTAGCCAGGCTTTCTATCGACACAAGTTGTATGAAACTGTGCTGGGTTTTAAGGGACTCGAAGACTTCATGGTCAACTTTTGGGAGAAATGGGCTTGTTCTAAAGGTGCTGTTTGATCCCAATGAACGAGGTACATCATGGTACTGACAGATACTTCAAAGAACCCGAAAATATGCTAGTCATGCTACAGACCTGGCAGATTGGTGACGTCTCGCAGCAAGTTCCATACAATGGGGACTTCGCAAAAGCGATGGCATCTATCAAAGCAAAAGCGCTGGTTTTGCCGTCAAAAACCGACCTTTACTTCCCGTAAGTTAAAAAGCTTCTGTCCTACCTTTTGGGAGAAGTGAAATTGAGCTGAGAATTGCATATATTAGGCCTGAAGACTCGGAGGATGAGGTTGCTTGTATGATGCCAGGCATTGGAACACTAGATATCTTCCCTTCGATCTGGGGTCGTGAGTATATCAATTCAAATTTCAAGTATACAGAATGCTAACCCGGTAATAAGATTGGGCAGGAGGTCCAGGCGATAGTACGGAGGATGTTGAATGGCTTGATAACAAACTCTCTCAATTCTTCGCAGACAACGAAGGTGATGGCGTCGATTATTTAACCGAGAAGCTCCAAGACACGCTTAGTTAGATACATAGGTCACAAATATGTTTCTAATCTATACAGCCATAAAAATGAGATCTCTTGTTGAAATAGTAATGATATATCGTCGCTCAAAAGAGATCATGTGACGCTGAGTAAGCACCTGCCCTGGCCCTGGAAGCGCCGATGAACCTTACGCGGCGAACAGCTTCTTTCTTCAATTCCATTCCTCTCCCTGTTTCTGTCTTTTTTTTCCGTTTCGCTCGGGGAATTCTATTTGTCCTTTCCCAGCAGCACCTAATTTTCTTCCTGCGCTGCTTGCCTCGGGAGCTTGTCGACCACTTCTCGTTATCTAATCCCTATCTTCATACGGCTTGTGAGACTAGATCTCGAATCTTACCATCTCGGCTTCCTCCCCACAATGGCTACGCCACCTGTCCGACAGTGGGGTGTTACACCCCCGATCTCGACCGTCCTGCCAACCAAGGATGAGCTGGCGGCGAACGACGATCTCATTGCTGAACTCAAGGCTCAGAACAACTTCGAGCTACCGACTGAAACGGAACGGAGGTGTGTTCGCATTTCAACAAGGAATCGCCAGAGCGCCTAAACTGATAATCGAGGAATAGAAAACAAGTACTTCAGTTACTACAGCGCGTCACGGTGGAATTCGTTCAAGTCGTCAGTCGCAAGAAGGGTCTGTCTCCTGCTGCTGTTGAGGCTTCTGGGGGTAAAATCTTCACCTATGGAAGCTATAGGCTAGGTGTATACGGACCAGGTAAGTTTCCAGCGATGTATGGGCCCAATCTCTTGTGCCCGTATTTACGATGATTGTTTACAGGCTCCGATATCGACACGCTAGTTGTTGGGCCTAAACATGTCCTGATCGATGATTTCTTCGCTGAATTTCCCCCTATCCTCGAAAGAATGGCTTCCGAGGGAGCGATCGAAAAGATGACTCCCGTGCCCGATGCGTTCGTTCCAATTATCAAGCTTGAGCTATGTGGAATCAGTATCGATCTAATTTTTGCCCGCCTCATCGTTCCCTCTATCCCGATGAACCTAGATTTGAAAAATAATGACTATCTCAGAGGACTAGATGAACGAGAGGTGCGGTCGTTAAATGGAACTCGTGTCACAGATGAAATACTGGAGCTTGTCCCCCAAGAAAAGACATTCCGCCTTGCATTGCGTGCAATCAAACTCTGGGCCCAGCGTAAGTTGTCACTTGCTTTTTCTTTATCTCTATACCAATTGTCTAATCATTTGTACAGGACGAGCGATCTACTCGAACATTGTTGGATTCCCTGGTGGTGTTGCATGGGCGATGCTAGTGGCTCGAGTTTGTCAACTATACCCGCAAGCAACTGGCTCTGTTATTGTGGGAAAGTTTTTCAGAATCATGAACAAGTGGGGTTGGCCTCAGCCTGTCTTACTGAAACAGATCGAGGATGGACCCCTCCAGATAAAAGTCTGGAACCCACAGGTAAGCACAAGGCACCGCTTCCGCTGACGATATGGGCTAAGAACCATCAGATTTACCATGGCGATCGATTCCACCTTATGCCCATCATCACCCCTGCTTATCCCTCCATGTGTGCGACCCACAACATCAGTCTGTCCACCAAGGCTGTTATTCTCAGGGAGCTACAGCGAGGTGGCGACATAGTCGACAAGATCTTCATGAAGCAGCTCTCGTGGAAGGATCTATTCGGGCGCCACACATTCTTCACCCATGACTACAAGTACTACCTCAGCATCACCGCTTCTAGCAAGACCAAGGAGGCCGAGTCCGTATGGTCAGGTCTCGTGGAGTCCAAGCTGCGTCACCTTGTTGGCGCTTTAGATCGCAAGCCAATCGTTGCAGTGGCCCACCCATTCCCCAAGGGATTTGAAAGGATCCATCGTATCACCAGCGAGCATGAAATGGAAGCAGTCAAGAATGGGTCTACACAGTATCAGGCTAAAGGCACAAAGACCGCGATGACCGATGAGACTAAGGATGCTGCTCACCAAGCTGCAATCCAGAACACCCTCGAAAATGCAGAGGTCCCAGAGCCGGCTGCGGGCAAGGTCGAGGGCACAGTCGACAACGATGGCCAGACTGTCTACACAACGACTTATTACATCGGCCTAGAGCTGAAACCTCTGGAGCCAGGTAATCGCACCGCTCTCCCTATATGACATCTCTAACTTTTTCTTCCAAGGCCAATCGCGAAATCTGGATATATCAACCGACTCACAGATCTTCAAGTCAACTTGCACCTCATGGCCAGGATACCAGGAAGAAGTCATGGAATTGGCCGTTACCCATGTTCGCAAGTAGGTTCCATCTCTGCCTATGATTTGTGTGAATCTTATCCAACGCCTTCTAGTTTTGATTTACCCGATGATGTCTTCCAGCCCGGTGAGACTCGAGCCTCTCGACCAAAGAAGAAAGTTGCCAAACGGTCAGAGACAGCCGGCCAGAAACGCAGCATTGGCGAGTTGGACGTAAGTGTGCAGAAGCGAGTGAGATCTGCCTAATTTGGCGAAACGTCAACCCTGAAATCCGCGATCCAAGCCCTGCGAGACAAACCCCCAGGATGTCGACAACTTAGAATAACTAATACCAACTCCGATTACCAGGATCCAACCGAAGGAGCCGCAAAACGTCAAGTTACCTCCGCGACTCCCGCCTGAACGATCCCGTGACTCTTCTTTGCTCCCTCCATCCCGCCGGGGCTGGTCCCCAACATCAAAGTGATATTAGAACCTCAAATTGCCTGTGGTCTCTGACCTAATATTGCAGTTTGCAGTTCTACCTCCAACCAAGCATCTAACTTCTCGTCATGAGTGTTACCCTTCTCTACAGTGAACGTCCCGTGCTCCCGAAGCATAAGGTTGGTTCGTTCTTCTCTTCGCCTCTTGTCTTCTGTCTTTTGCGTTGCTTTCCCAACAGCTAGACTAGACACCTTTATTTTTCCCTACCGTTTGGCACTTCACCTCTTACTGGGCCTATTTATCACGGAGCATATGTTCATCGGCCGGATTTATTCTTTATTCGTCTTTGATTGGTGTAGTATTTTGTTGTTGGAGGAACAGGCGGTTCCCCTCTGCCCAGGTGGGCGTATTCATTCGCCATCTTGCAGATAGCTCAGATAGTTGAATGCAAGGACGTGTCCCACGGTATGTGGGTTACACATAATCCACAAATTGTCTTTTCCTTTGTCAATTACATCCCAGTAATATCGCACTTGAGTATGTTCTTCCGGCTACAATCAAGGGGGCATTGCTTCCTTGATGCCTAATTCTGGCCTTCTTGGTGGCATAACGATTAGATGATTGAAATAATACATTATAGGGCAGAATTGAATGGAAAGAGATAAAAAATAACACAAGCTGGCGGTTTCGAACGCGGGTCTAATATAAAAAAAAAAGATTGCGGCGTGATATATTTTTGTTTATCCTGTCACTCATGCCATTTTGAGCCACCAGACCTGAACGTATCATGTTCCTTACTTATAGTTTAGCCCACGAAAGCACTCGCTCAACGTCTGCTCAGCAGAACGCCGTCATACTCCAATCCTCAGGAGGATCCACAAAAAATGCTCACACTCGGAGTCGAACCGAGGATCTCATCATTACTAGTGATGCGCTTTACCACTAAGCCATGCGAGCTGATTGGATGCTACAGATTTCATTCTTTGCTACAAGAAGCTGTACATATTGATGATAACTATACATGTCAACAATATAAGATAGATACTGTGAACTCTGGCAGACACGATTGGCCACTGGACACAGAGTTGAGTGATGTTTATGGCAAGAGTTCAATTCATACTAGTGAATGAATAAGTCCGTTGAGATGGAACCGGCTTCGTCGACATAATGGCCGGTGAGGAGAGAGGGGACTTGGTGCAGTGAGAGTGAAAAAGATGAGATTCGAGTTGAAGTGGACGAGATAAGTATCGACAAATTAAATTGTCCATAGAGTGCGTGGGTTTATCAATGTGGTTGTAGTGGAAGCGGGCGTGAAAGCGAAGCGGTAGTGCTGGATACCGATTATGGACTTTAAGACGACGTAAATGAGATTGCACAGGACAAAATTGGTAGACGGCACTATTTTAATGGGTTCTGCAACTTCGGTATAGGTTAATGGCCGGTTGGAATCAGATACCTTATACTACTTTACTTTTATGGTGGGAGACTTCTGATACGCTTGCCTATCCAATGGCAGATGATTGGGATTACTCTCTGCTAGAGTGTTCAATATTGTTATGTTTTTATCTCCATGACTGGATCTTGGACTACTTCTATATCTGAAATCTTTCCCGGGTTCTGTAAATCCTCAGCTGTCAACCCTAGTGAGGAATTTGGTATTGCACACGGTCCTCGGATTTCATTGGTCTTTTTCCAAATAGAACCTAATACCAATTGCAATGCGAGTATCCTTTCTGTTTTTGCTTTACATTCTTAATATTTCATTTGGTATCATGTTATGACGACTCTCAAACGAGATGGACATAAATTACTGTACGGAGTATGTAGATCTGAAATGCTGATGTGGACCAACTCCACCTAGCTGTCATTGGCCAATGGATGACTGAATATTATTTCATCAAGCACGATTTTCCATATTTATCAAATGTGTTTTCCAAGGACATAAGCCTACATGCTAACTATTTGAACCCTAATTCAAGTTCATATTTAGTTTTCCTACCTGTAGCAAATCTGGATGATTCCAACCAATCAAAGCTCGCATGGCTTAGTGGTAAAGCGCATCACTAGTAATGATGAGATCCTCGGTTCGACTCCGAGTGTGAGCATTTTTTGTCTTTTCTGTCTATGAACGAACATATTTATCTCGATTTACAACGGGATACCTTTTTTTAATGTCTTCCGCTCTTATTCAACCCAGTATCCTTCGCCGTGAGGTACAACAAATGGGCCAATTGGGCTATGCATGGGTTAGTATGTCCATGGATACTACCTTCAATTACCGCCGTGTCTAAAAAATAGAGACCTCGAATTATATTGATGAATAGGCGTGGAAGTGAAGATATCTCTATCTTAGCTATGGGCAAGATGAGATGAAAGCCTTGACTTGACGATGACGTTTTTCATTCGATTAGATACCAGCATTGGATATATGGGAAGCTAGGTCTACCATACAGCTGTGGGTGTGATGTTGGTATGCCACTCACTCGGGCCATTGCACCACAGGGTTGTAGATGATGTCTATGGGATTTTCAATTATATCCAACAAAAAATTGTCGGCCGCATACGTAGCCTTGTGGTGTCTTTTCAATGGTCTCTTTGGTGGTATTCTCAAATATCATTCTGTTTGAATAGGGCGACGGCAAAATAAAGGCGGGAAATGGCTTGGTTTGTGCAATGGACTTTTCTATGTATAACCTTTTACTGGTTGTTCTTTATTGGCAAAGAACCTAAGGGACGTAGGGTATAGCAGAATGTACTATGCGTACGAACCCACCGGGGGTAGCCTCTGTATCCACGCCTATCGAGGTAATTCAGGAGGCCGCTTTCACAATCTCTTTTGCTGGTGAGACTTGACTCGCCGATCAAGCTATTCCTTGTTATGGGCTTGGGTGTTTTGGGGTATGTCCAGGTCCCGGGGCTACTGGCACTGAGCTCGGTGGCGTACATTTGTGGTTATCTACCTATATATATATATATATACAGGAATAGTCGGCCGCATAAGCGGCCTTGTCGTGTCTTCTCAGTAGTATCTTCAGTGGTATCTCTAGTAGTCTTGTCAGATATTATTATGTGTAGACAGTCCGACAGCAAAAAATGGCGGAAAGGGCCTAATTTGTGCAAACGACTTTACCTAAGTGTGTGCATGCGGATTATTGCGAGTGGATTTGCAAACAACTGATATCATACCCGAACAGACATACATAACATAATCTATTGCAACGCTCAAATATCATAACTGCAACTTCCGGCGCATATATATACATAGCAGTCTGCTATTGTGCTTTGTTAGTAATTCCCCCCTCCCGGGAGTGACCAGAGACTGCAAATGCTAGCCCAGACGTATCACTGCATAGCACCTTCCTACCTAGAACGGTTTCTTTCCCCCATAACCTACAACGTACTGATCTAGGCATTAAAGTGCTCTATTTCCCGAAGGAGACAGATGCCTGGCTCCTCGGGCTCTAAACAAGCTGCAGTCCTCTAGGACTCCTCCCATAGAGATCTGCGAAAAAGTCCAAGTATGCTTGGGAATAATTTCGCTCACCAGCGCTAAATTAATTTTACGCTGACCACCTGATATTGTTTGAATTATGTGATGTACGGTGGAGAATTCTGAGGACGACACAATGCGGACTTTTTAAGTGGGTCTTGCCCTAAAAAGGTCGTCTCCACTTATGATGCACATTCTCGCCGAAAAGTCCGTAACAGCTGGCCGGCTGGCCCAATGGCAAGGCGCTTGACTACGAATCAAGAGATTGCAGGTTCGATCCCTGCGTCGGTCATTTTTTTGGTTTCCTGATTTTCTGATTTTCTTTTTGCTTGTTGACCGAGATATGCTCAAAACGGTGGTTGAGCTACATCGGAGGGTGGTGTGGCTGAGCGGCGCTCTTAGTTTTTGGATGAGTTGCCAAGACAATATCAAAACTCGGATCATGCAGATATAAGGTATATCTCACTATGTTCAGATATATGAATATACTAAGAGTTTGATATTGCACTACCGAGTGGCGCGGGGTTGATATATGTTTCCGCCATAGTAGTAATTTTGGAAATCATATGGTGAGCTAAACATATTATCCCAATATAATATCCCATCCTCGGGGCGCTTTTGGTATACTACCATGTAGTTGTCAGAACACCATACGTAAATGGTAGGATTACTGTATATAACAAGGATGGTGAGCACTACACGTATTTGTGGGTTCATACCTACAGTTGTTGCCAGGTGTGACGTATTTCTAAAAGAGAGAGGTTTCCCTACTCAGGTCTAATAACCACCGGTTTTTTTTGAATGAAAATAAGGGTAGAAGGCAGAGTCCACACTAAAAGGATCACCCGAGGGCACTAGAAACCTCAAAGAGACCTTTCATTCCCCCCTCAAGTATAGCATGGGTCTAGATTGGCCAGGATACGTTTCTCATAATGTCGCCAATCCCCTCTGTTTGTATATAAAACCCCAGCTAATAGGCCCCTACGAGCGCTTTCTTAAGCCCTTACACATCTCCCTAAAGCATGTATACGACGACAAAGTAGTAGCCGAGTCTGAGAAGTTTGAATGCGATATTAGCACCTAGTCGCCGAGGCTCGATAGATAAACTGTTGCCTCTGTACCCCTGATCTCCTTGGCATGCTTGAGTCTTAAGTCGGACCAGTGCCGCATGACCAGAGCTAACCATACGGTCATTTTCCAACTAGAAATGCTATCAGCGGGACAGTTGGCGAATGGATAAGTAGGTTTAGTCAGTATACAGATAATTTAGATACACGAGAGTCAATTTAGCCTCATTTCTCTCGCTGCCATCAGTGCCAGAATGGAATTGTGTCCGAAGTCACAGGGCGCCCCAGCCGAACACCATAACGGGAATTGGCAATATTAGTTCTACGATGCCTTCAACTCTAATCCACCCACCTGACCCTTTCATCATATTAATTGCCGTACCAGAATAAAGAAGAAGAAAGGATACCCAGGACTTGGCTAGTGATTTATATAAGTGGAGGTGAATAGAACACTCTCCAACATCCAACATTCCAAGAAACAAACAGAAGCCCATATGTATATAATTAATATAAGAGAATAAACAGTGTCACAATGGATCTGCTATAAATGGAAATACATAAGTGAAGGATGGTCCCCACGCCCTTGATTTGACAAGCACCCACGCCGCGTGGATAAGCGGTATTTAGAATCCTCGGGGCCGCTTTCCGACCTCGGGAGTTCATATGAAACCATTGCCATTCCCCATCGACAAGAGCAAAAACGTGCCTCTAAACTACAATCAGAATCCCAAATCACTTCCCACTTCCCCCACAACATGGAAATCCCCCACCCTTTCCAACCTGCAGGTCCCATTAGACCGATAGCCTGCGTCGAGATGCACACAGCAGGCGAGCCGACAAGAATAATCTGGAACGGCATCCCGCCTATAACAGGCACACTCCTTGAGCAACGAGCGCAAGCAAAAGCACACTTTGACGAATTCCGCCGCGTTCTCATGCTCGAACCGCGCGGCCACTACGACATGTACGGCGCGATCTTACGCCCAGAAACCGAGCTTGTCAGCTCAGGAAAGGCTCATATAGGTGTCCTGTTCATGCACAACGAAGGGTTCTCGACTATGTGTGGACATGCAACTATCGCGCTGGGCCGTTTCCTTGTCGATGCTGACGAGAACGTGTTTCCTCGTCGGAAGGAATTGAAATATGATGCTGTGTCCCGCACAACGACTCTCAATCTGCATGTGCCATGTGGCGTGGTTGAGGTTACTGTCCCCGTCTTGAAGTGTGGGAAGTCGGATGCGTCACGGCCGGTTTCGTTCGTGTCGGTGCCGTCGTTTGCTACGGCCATCTCCCTGCAAGTCCCCGTGCCTGAGAAGTACCGCTGGGCTGAGCTTCGTGGCAAGGCTGCTGTTACAGTGGACTTTGCTTATGGGGGTGCGTACTACTGTATGATTAGTGCTGAGGAATTGGGATTCCCGAGTGGGCTTAGTGAGGTTAAGTTGCAGGATATGGATCATGCGACGAAGTTACTCAAGGAGGCGGTAGTTACAAATCCAGATTTGCACTATCTCACCCAGGATGTTCGGACTGCTGAGGAGGGGTTCTTGTACGGGATTATGATCACCGATACGCAACTGGGACATGCTAGTGCCTCGGAGGGAACGGCAGCTGCTCGTGCGCAGCTGGATGTTACTAGTGAGGAGACAGGGCTCTGTTTCTTTGCAAACCAGCAGATTGACCGTTCTCCCACCGGAAGCTGTGTTGCTGCGAGGGTGGCCCTCGCATATGCCAAAGGATCTTTGCCTAGGGGCGAGAAGAGGATCTATAACTCCCTAGTGACTCGTGCGTATAGAGGTCTTTCTGGATTTGTTGGGTCTGTCTTTGATGAGGCTGGCATAACTGGAGGAGACAAGCAGAGTGTTCGAGTCTCTGTCGAGGGATATGCTTATTATACCGGATATCATTCCTTTGTGGTAGAGAAGGAGGATGGCCTTGGGGTGGATGGATTCTCAGTGAGGGATATTGCTTTGTAGGGACCATTTGAAGTAGTGCAATGCAACCCTCATACCTGTGTTTGCCCCATTGGAACATAAATTGAAGTGTACATACCTGGGCTATTTGGGGAATGGGCCTGTGGCCAAGCTGGATGACATGGCGCTATCACAAGCGACAAGGCGCCGCCTACCACTGGACCTCCTCTTTTTGCTTATTCTCTTGTCTTAAGGCCTACCGTTCGTTTATAGCCGTGATATAGATATTTTTTATTTTGATCCCCCTTCTCCACCCCAGAGCGTTTGCTCTAGATGTGTATAAGACAGGCTAAACCCTCCTTGGATTAACAAGAAAACACTCTCCAACCCAGATATGACTAGCGATCCAGTCTCATAGCTGGTTTTGCAGGTATTCCTGCCATCATCTGTGAACTTGCCTCTTGAAACCCGACTGTTTTGCATTCAAGGTATTTATGCATGACCGAGACCCGCTGTAAATACTGTTCTAAGGTGGCTGCTTTACGAAGGAGATGAAAAAAATTGTAAATGTGACAAAAAGGCGAGGTTGTTCTTGAAAGGAAATGAGACAAAATATTGTACATCGTATGTGGGGGATGGACAAGGCGTAAAACAAAAATAATTCTAAGGGTAGTCTCTATAATCCTCCCGAGCATATTAGACTCGAGTCATTTATTTACCGATCTCAACACCGCCAGTGGCACCGAGCATACGCTTGATGTCACCGTAGATGGCGAACTGACCGGCAGTGATGGAGCCAACCATGAAGAGACGGGCACCGATACCACCGTAAGAGCCACGGATACCGAGCTCTTTTCCGATCTTGATCAGACGGGTAACGGTACCCTCACCAGGAGCACCCTGGGTCTTGTTGATCTTGGAAAGCATGGTGTCGGCGGGCTGGGAGATGATGGCAGCGGCGAGACCGGCAATGAGACCGGAGCCGAGGTTGATACCGGTCTTGCCGGAGTCGGAGAGAGTCTCCTTGTTGACGCTGGCGAGGATGGTCTCGGAGACCTTCTCGAAGACGACGAACTTGGCCATGGTGTAGGGGACCCTGAAACCCGAGTTAGTGGGAATTATACGAAACATACACTAGAGGAAAACTTACTGCTTGAACAGGATGGGTCCGAATCCAGAGTAGAAGGCACCAATGCCCTCCTCCTTCAGGATGCGGGTCATGGCAGGGAGGAGACCGCTGGCGAAAGTGGGCTGGGAGACAAGACGGATACGGGTGGCCTCGAGAGGGCACAGGGCAATATCAGCAATGAACTCAGCGGCACCGGCGGAGGCGAGGTAGACGGCGGTGCGGTTGTTCTTGGCAGTCTCGTAGCCAAGGGCGTTGATGGACTGCTGCTTGAAGAACTCGTATCCACCGAACTTGAAGGCACCCTGGAGGAAGTAACCGGCGGCGGTAGGACCGAAACCAGTCAGGAGAGCGCCAGCACCCTCGTTCTGGATGACCTGGCGGAAACCACCGAGCATACCGCGGTTGTAGGTAACGGGGTCAAGCTGGATACGGGTCTTGACGCTATAGAGGGTCGGATATGAGCGGAAATTCTTAATCGCGCGCTGGCGATAGTTTCAGAGACTTACACATCGAGAGGAGTAGCAGCACCGTGGGTGATGGCGCAGCACATGGCACCGGCGAAAGCGAAGCGAGAGTACTGGAAGTAGAAATTTGAGTCAGTTAAAGCATGGAGAGTTTCAGGATTCATTGAACGTACCAGGTTGAGAGCACTCATCTCCTGTTTGGGGGCGGTAGTGGCGGCCATTTTGAATGTGAAATAAAAAGAAACGTCAAGAGAGGAGAGGTTGGAGGAATTGAAGCCTTTGGGGAGTGGAAGAGAAGAAGAAAGGATTTGAAAGGGATGGGGCCGCCGAACCCGAAAACTTTTCGCGGCCAATGCGGGCGGTAACCACACTAACCTCCGATCGCCCGGTCAACCATATATTTATTCTTCAATCACTTTTTCCATGGTCAATTGTTAGGTATGAGTGATCTTAATTTCCAATTTGACGTCTGGAGGCTGAGATTGACTATTATACGTCATTCCAGTTCAATGTTGGAAGTCGGGAATAGACGGGATGAGCAACCGGAAAGGGATTTGACTCATTTCAAGTTAGATCTTGATATATTAGGAATGTAATGATATAGTATTTGAACTGTATGTAAGGAGAAGTATATATAGAAATAAATATATCCCCACGTTGGAAAATTATACATCTCTACGTCACAGTGGACACATATTAGCCTCTCAAGGTGGGTATTTGTGGCCATTAGGTATTTATTAGTATCTAAGTACGAAGTAGATATAATGGATAATAGACCTAATGGCCGCAACTACTTCGTACTTAGATACTAATAAATACCTAATGGCCACAAACCACTGCCGTAAGGCTGCGCTCGGGACTATCATACTAAAAATCAAGAATCTATATGCAACCTTGAAAATCAGAACCAATGAGATCGGCAGATAAAGGCCACGAGGCCACTATGGAATGTTCAATACTAGTGATAAGAGATTAATTCCTGTCCTTGACCCTAGAAATTATACTGTCATTTATTATATCTATTCTTTCAAAATGGTCGCCACCACAGATGATATTTTTGCCTCTCGATTTGCTATCCTGCAAGATCTATTCAGCGATAGTGTATCCGTACAGGAAGCCGCTGAATATCTGGCTTCAATCTCATTGGCAGACTCAGAGCCAGAGGGGGGAATTACCAGCCTATGGAGCTTGATATTCAAGTGTGCATACAAGTTCCCCGAGCACCATGATAAACTCGTCAATATGCTAGTCCAACTGTCAAAACTTCCGGACGCGAAAACATCAGAGGGAGACTCCATTTTGCTCCACAATATGCAAGTCTGGAAAGACCTACCCATGCTTGGCTGGCAAGTCCGCGACGAATGGAATGCAAGCGTACCTGTTGGACCTCCCGAGTCTCGTCAAGACGCCATCTCGCGAATAATCAACCGGGACAAATTCACCGCGCGTTTGATGGCGACCCAAGAACCGGTCTTTGGATACTCCTGGTTCGCATTGATTACCCTGCGCAAAGCACTGGAAACACCAGCAGACCAATTATCTGCAGGGGATCTAGAAGCAATGATCCTTGCTGCTGCCGCGTGGATCAGTATTCTTGGGGCAGACATCTATCAGTGGAATGAAGGGTTTGATGGCGCTCTCGGGAAAGGCGGCCCGCTCTGGAAAGGTCAACATGGGTTTTGCAAGGAGAGGTGGCAGTTTTGGAAAGTAAGATTCGAAGAGTTGGTCAAAATAGAAGTTGACCTTGGAGATGAAGTGAGAACGGCAGCAAAGGATGCGAAGCGGATGATGGAGGAGATTGAGAAGTGAGACTTGAAGGGGAATTCTATCACAGATTTGTCAATATAGTAGATCTCCAAGGCTGTCTATATTTTGCGCAATAGCATGAACAATTATGAAAAACGTCAGTGGCCCCAAAGCACAAGCCACATCTCCACTGTGGACGCGTATTTGCAATTTGTTACCAGACAAGGCCGCCATTAGTCATTTTCCAGGGATGACGGCCTTTCCACGAATAAGAGACATCAAAAGCCCAGTTTCCTTTAGTCACTTCTGGAAAGTTGTGTGATTGGCTCCTTGGTTCCCACGAAACAAGATGTTCGGACATACTTGTTCGTAGGCGCTACTTCCCAGGTTCTACCTATATCTACTATAGCTCGAGATTCACATGTACATCACTAGTGACACTGATTCAATGCATTGACCATTTGTACGAAGCTTCCTGTTAGGGTAGTTGACATAGTACAGTTGCGACAGCCTGCGCCAATGAACCTCTATGAAGAAGCTAACATATAAACTCCCTGTTCATATCAATAGAAGGATGTTATAAACATTTATATTATTTCAAAGTTAGAGCGCGTTTGTTTTTACGACCCAATCAGCAGGTCTTTGGATCTTTACCAGCCAGCGTATATCGCACAGCAGGATGTGTCAGTGTCACTTGTCAGTTCCACCCAGCCTTAATTCTTAGACATCTTGGTATATTTAATGGACTGCAGAATGCTATTTTCCTTCTCTCTACTGAGACAGGACCTGGTCTAGAACATCATACACCTCGATCAAATGCCGTCATTCCTATGCTGCCGTTTGAAGATCCGGAGAAAGGCCAAGAAGTGGCGAGAGATCCAAGGGTTTTAAATACCTTATCTCTATGCATTTCCTGCTCTGGGATAAATATCTTAATGTCGAGTAGATGCCGTCGGACTTAACGGAAAGCAGTCAACGTGGTTCCCCTCCGAAAATACTCTCATGATGCAGGGCTTCGAATGGCACGTACCAGCCGACCAATGCCATTGGCAGCGCCTCCACAAGGCAATACCTGATTTGAAAGATATCGGAGTCAATAACATTTGGATTCCTCCTGGGTGCAAGGGGATGGACCCATCTGGAGTTGGGTATGATATTTATGTTCTGTATGATCTCGGAGAATTTTAACAGACGGGCAGCAGAGCCACGCGATGGGGCTCAAAGGAAGACCTCCGGCGCTTGGTACGGGCTGCCCAGGATATGAATATCGGGATTTACTGGGATACTGTTTTGAACCAGAAGGCTGGGGCAGATTCGACCGAGGAATTTACAGTCATCAAAGTAGACCCAGAAGGTGGTTCTTTCCCTAGTAACAGAGGGAAGATAAGTGTGCTTATGAATGTCGGTAACCCTACAGATCGGGACATCATATTATCTCAACCTCTGACTATCGCTGGTTGGGTCGGGTTAGACTTTCTAAAACGTGCTGAACAGTACAGCTCCATGAAGTATAATTGGCAACATTTTACTAGTGTGGACTGAGATGATGCAAGCCAGTATCATGCAACATACAAGAAATTGGGACAGAACAAAGACTGGGCGAGGAACGTGAGTAATGAGCACGGAAAATACGATTATCTAATGCTCGCCGGTCTCGACCATTCCCATCCAGACGTTCGAGGTGATATATTGCAATGGGGAGAGTAAGTTGGGACCGAATTACCAATCAGTGGAATGCGAATCGATGCAGAGAAATATTATTCCACCTCTTTCCAGAATGAAATTGTGACACATCTGCGCAATACTGTTGACGCTGATTACTTCTTTGGAGAATACTAGAGGGGAGAAGTGAGTTCTCTTCTGGGTATCTCAAGGTAATGGATTATGAGGTCTCCTTGTTCGATGTGCCACTTTTGGGCCGGTTTGTGGCTATCTCCAAGTTGGCAGGTACTTGACAAAGCATCTACACAGAATGATATCTGAGAAGACCATTAAAAGACATCACAGGGCCACTTATGTGGCCCAGTACTCTTGTTCCTATAAAACGACCTCACAATAAATTAACCTGCGATATCAGAAGTCTTACAGTACATATTCCGTAGATAGTCTATAATAATAGATCTATAACAGATCTATAGATGTTTGTTATAGATGAGTTTCTGAACTCGTTCAGCCAATCAAAATATCAAATGTGGGGCAGGTCTGTCATGAGACACTAAATCCTAGGATTTACCGTAAAACAACCCCTACAACATATACAAACAGTACTCAATTTCCAGATATTGTCCGTTTGGCTGAAGAATCTGGAAGATTCTTGTTCTCATGACTTGCGGGCAGATCGGCAAGAAAGCCGAGCCTATCAACACGCAACCGGAAATGATACCGGCCCGGGAACTTTTTAGCCTTGCCGACACCAGCCCAACAACAGTTGCCCAACGGTTACAAACCAAAAGAGACAACCCCTGAAACGGCCTCATTTGCTTACTCTACGTGGAGTGGTTTCGGATCTATCCTCCGAGAACCAAAAAGGTGAACGTTGTGCGGAATACTCCGTTCCCGTCGTTCTAAGCATTGGCGTCCCCGCCACAGGGAGCTTCCTCCTAAAAATTGGCACTAGCTCGATCGGGTCAACTACGCTATGCATATTACACATATCATGGGAACAAGTGCTCGTCAGCCCAATCGAGCTTGCCCAATTGGCCCTGACTTACAGAGAAAGCTATCTGGCGCAATTGCTAATGCAAGACCAATTGATCGGCAGGGTCTTCACCCCTCATCATTGAAGAATTCAATGTCCAAAAACTAGATGCATTCGGTCGAGATATTTGCTCCACAATTTGGATGTGTGGGCTTGGATTGCCGTATTTTCGCAAGCGGCGTGTGTTAGTCTATGAAGGTTTGGGAAAATCGGTCTTCTATGCGAGATTCCATGTGATATTTCATGCAGTCACATTTCCAGTTGCCACTTTAGCAATAGCTTCTTAGCTCCCGTTTTTTTTGCCCAAACAGCTGGGGAGAAGCCGTCCTACCCGAGCCAGGTCTACTGATCAACACCACCAAATGCCTAATTTGACAGGGAAGGCTAGACTTCTCGCCGTATTTTTCAGATCGGCCTCGCATACAAACTCGATTCGTCAAAGGTAGGGCGTACCATAGAGATTGCTTTATGGATGTGGAGTTGAATCCACATTGAATAAGATTTATTTGTCTGAGTCAAACATCCACTGGCAATCTGTGAACGTGGGGGGGGGTTTTTTTTTTCAAATTTGAACCTTCTATACCTTTTGCGTGCCGTCTATCTTCATCTGGCGTACAAACTGTCCATTTTGTCGAGGTCAATATGTCGGACCATGTGGCTGCCGAGGAAAATGTACGGAAGGTCATGTCAGCAACGGGTTAGTTATGCTCTTTGTCGATTCTTTCTATGTTATATCTTATGAGCTCAAAATGCTGACACTGTATAGAGTCACACCACTCCCATGACTCTGAAGATCGAGACTCAGAAGTTGATCATGAGCCCATCCAAGAACGCTATGGAAATCCTTCATCCTCTAGATTCCGCCGAGTGGCCTCCAAAACGATTGTTTCATTCGGGCCTAATGACCCAGCCAACCCTGTCAACTGGAGAACGGTATGTCCGATAGTTTCTAGTACAATGAAGCAATGCAAGGAACATAATACTGATGTGCTCAACAGAGAAGAAAGTTCCTTGTTCTCGCATCTGGTGTCATGCAGGTCATGAACAGTACTATCGGCTCGTCAATTTGTAGCAATGCTATCCCCCAAATCGCTGAGGAATTTGACATCACCAACGAAACCGCCCTCGTCTTGCCTATCTCCATCTTTCTCATTGGATACATTCTAGGTCCATTGCTATGGGGTCCTAGCTCCGAGTATTTCGGCCGGAAGCCGCCTTTGCTCATCGCTTATGTTTTGTTTATGATATTCACACTGGCGTGCGCTGTCGCAGATTCGTATGAATCTCTGCTTGTCTTCCGATTATTCAATGGCATGGTTGCATCGGCACCTATCGCTACTGTCGGCGGATTGTTTGCCGACGTACATGACGACCCAACACTGCGAGGACGCCTGATGGCTTATTTCATGGCTGTAAGCTTGCCGCATACATTCAGTTGGAGTTGTTGGGTCCAATAGCTAATTTGTTACAGTGCACAACCTTCGGGCCAATCATCGGGCCTTGGCTATCTGGCTTTGTAGCTGTTGTCAGCTGGCGGTGGTGCTTTTGGATTGGACTTATTCTGTCAGGCGCTAGCTTGCCATTGGTTATCTTCATGCCTGAAACCTATGCCCCGGTCATTTTAAAGCGTCGTGCGCACAAGCTACGCAAAGACACCGGCAATTCAAGCATCGTCTCACCATTGGATGTTCAGAGTCGCAATGTGCGAGAAATGATGATAATCACGATCTCACGACCCTTCCGCATGATTATCCATGAGTATATCGTTTCTCTGACTTCGTTATATCTTGCTCTGGCATATGCAATCTTCTACCTCTACTTTGAGGCATATCCAATCATCTTCCAAGGTTAGTGATCTACCTCAGCTATATGCAGAGCCCTGTTGGAGACCGACAATGACGAACATCATGCAGGTGTCTACAAAATGAGCCCTGGTGTGTCTGGCTTGATGTTTCTACCTAGTAAGTCCATCCATACAATCTCTCGACCGAAAAGGAGTAGATTCTAAACCACGCACAGTTGGAATCGGCGCCATCCTTGCCTGTGGTATCTTCATATGGTACGATGGCTACCTAGCCCGAGCAAAGGCCCGCAACGCAAGCTGGGCCTTCATCGAGGAATACCGCAGACTCCCCCTCGCCTGCATCGGTGGACCTCTGTATGTGATCTCCCTCTTCTGGGTAGGTTGGACAGCATCACCAAACATCCACTGGGTTGTGCCCTTCCTCTCTGGCATCCCGTTCGGAATGGGGTACCTTTTAATCTTCATGGCTATGTTAAACTACCTGACCGATGCCTATGAGACCCTCTCCGCTAGTGCACAGTCCGCCGCAAGTTGCACACGAAGTATCTTGGGAGCTGTGCTCCCGCTAGCAGCTAAGCCGATGTTCAACCGACTCGGCGTGCCTTGGGCTTGCAGTTTGATTGCCTTCCTGAGTCTGGGTGTCTCTGTGATTCCGTTTGCTTTTATTCGCTACGGTGACCGCATCAGAGCAAACAGCAAATTCTGCCAGGAGCTCAAGCGCGCCAAGGAGGCTGAGAAATTAGAGTTGGAGAGAGAGGAGCGTCTCGCGAATGGTGATGATACCCTTGCGCCTATCCCATCCCGCAATACTGGGATTTCGATGACGAGGATTGATACTGCTCGCACAGATAGAGCGTCGATTATTTGTTGACGATGGTCAGTGATTGCGTGTCTGAGGCTAAGTGCTTCTCACAATTCACCCGCATATTGTCTCGACAAGGAATTCCTTCACGTGTTTTGGGCCATTTGCTCCTCTTCGGTCTTTTTTTTCCTCCTAATCGGTTTGGCGATTTAAAAGTTTTTCTTCTTTTTATGAGGCGAGTGACATGACCATATACTTATTCTCTAATGTTTAAAGCAACACAGGACCTCTACCAGCTTCGAACCACGCTCCTGTCGAAAGGAGAAAAACAAACAGGTGCCTGCATTTTCATTTGCATTTTTGGATTTTGCTCCCCCATTTGAGACATCCCACTATAATTTCTACCAGGGACCAGAGATTGCATCGAGCATTACTTCATACTTAGATAAATCTTAGTTAGCTTCCATATACTCCACCCATAATCAACTTTTTGTCTGGTAATAGATACTGCTTTTCTAATTTCGCTTGAATCTAACCTTTCCAGCCTTGGACAAGAGCTCTGAGAGATTCAAAAAGTTGTAGCCTTAGGCACCAGATTCATTGCCCGTCAACTTTCTCCCTGTTTCAGTTTCTTTGTATCTGACTCATGTCTCAACTTTCAACATGACGACATCTCATCCCTCTTGGCCCTTTTGTTTATCCCCTTCTCAATGAAAAAGTCAATGAGCTCCTCAACCAGAGTAGGATGACGCGGCAGTTCTCCTTTGCATCAAGTCCCGCTGCCGATACCTAGATCACATACATCCATATTTGGATGCAGATCCCGAAATAATATTCGAGACCAAAAAGACAAGGCCTCTTGTTTTCGCCCATTCGAAAAGCCTCAGACACTTAAGAATGTCAATTGTATCCTTCCGTATGGAGCTCAATTGAATGATGATTTATTCGTGTTGACTAAGAAATGTCTCTAAATGTCCCAAAATAGGCAACCTCTCCTCGGCCGAACCATAATTTAACCCATGTGATCAGTCAGAAATAACCTGTATGACCAAAGCCCAGCCCTGTCAAGCCCACATAGCCCCCATAGCCCCCCATTGGAGGTAATATTTCCGTAAACATTGCGAGACTTTCAAGGCTTTTCTCGGCTGGAGCGCTACTAATGCAAAAAATAAGTCGACGGGAGATCCACCTGGGAACGTACAATCCAACCAGAACACTTCTGATCTAAACGTCTGTGCGGAAGAGGTCACCAAAAAATAGATAAAAATAAAAATAGAAATAAAAGACTTTGGTTGTCAAAGCTCGTTGACTTGCATTGGTCTGCACTCTAATTGCAGTCCAGGTCGAGGATGAAGAGTTCATAGATCTACTTGAGGTCCAGACTCTACCAAAGTCTTGGATAATATCCAACTTAGACCATTGATTGGTCACGGGATTAGATTAAAAACTAGTCAAAGGATGCAGACTCGGAATACTACAGCTAGTCACTAATGAAATATTGGTGAACGAAAACCTGTTCTGTTTTGTAGATCGATTCAATCCTGTTTGGAATACAGGGGTATATCTGTAAGAAGCTATGAGGCCGAAGAGGGAAAAGACTTGAAAAGTCTATATAATTTAATAGAATATAAGCCAAATAGAGAATAATAGCGGCAAACGCGCTTTGCGCGAAAGGAGGGGATGTGCGGTTGCAGCGGGAACAAGTCTGTGGAGCCTCTAAAAGGGGTATAGAGGGGAGGATTTAGGAGATCTGGACCTGGTGATCGAGATCATTTGGCCATATTACCATGTCACAATGTTCCAAGCTGTACTCTGTACTCTGTAGGGGATCTTGGAATTGGGGCTGATGTCAAGACAGCCATTGGCAAAAAGAAAAAGAAAAAAAGGCCCTCCACCTCATACTATGATACGTCAGACTAAATTCATGTGCCCATCGACTTAGTTCGTGAACTAAGATCGGCCCCCTCAGCCCATCCCCGGGCCAGTCAGATCCAGTTAACTGGAACCGTTTAACAATCTGACCCGGTCCTCTCGGATTTTACCAAGTGCCTTTTTTACATCAGTCTCTCCGACGATATCCGCCCAATTGCTCTTTTCTTAAATCGGCAAGCCCTGGCGGTTCATGCGCGCACGGACGGGATAAACGAGCTTGACGATTTTGTGTCTAGATCGGGGCCCTTACGGGGTCCGAATAGCTATGGGCCCTCATTAAAAATTCCTTGTTTGACTAGAAAAGAAAGATCAACCAGTTAGAGACTGTATATACGAGATACTGGTCATCTTCTCCACTTCGACACACACAATCGGAATTGTTTGCTGCACAGCCCATACCAGTTTCCTCGAACTTTTGCATTAAATAAATAAATAAATAAAAGAAATTCGAAGAAAAAAGACAGGTCTGGGATCATGTGGCTGTTAGCAGTACTCCCCGGTGAACTCTGACTTTTGCGGGGAAACCCTGAGCGTATCACAACAGTTCCGCAGGCACAGCTTCGCCAAATGAGGAATGTGGAATGCAGCTGCCATACCTTTGAACTATTCTTTTGACTTGGACTAGTGAAGCTGACTTGAATTGTCTGGTGATCTTCTAGGCCTCTTCCAATGACTTCATAGCCCTTAAAATCCATATTTATATCGTTTTAGTCGAGGTAATCTATCATACTCACCTTTCTTTAATTTCCTATTCTTTTGACATTGAGCGTTCTTGATTTGAATTTCCAAAAAGTCCGATCTATAACCTTTAAATTGGAAAAGGATGACCACCTTTTCACTAGTGGCAATTCCAATCTTCGTCTTTCTCTTCGCAGTTAGACATCAAAAACAACTGCTCCAGTGGTTGACACAAAAGTTGAAAGGGGACCATTGCTCAAATGTCTCCAATCCATCCGACGTCAAGCGGATGGCACCGTACCCAGCACAGCCCATCAAAGGGAGAGAGCGATATCGCGTGATGATGGATATCCGCAAACTCGACGCCCATAATTGGCTGACCCTGGACAAGAACTACATGGACGAACACCGGGTCCGGACCCAATTGCTTCACGAGAAAAGAGAAGAGGTCCTGCGGTGTTTGCCGGAGTCACTTGAACCGTGCCAGGAGGCATTGGAGGAAGTGTCAGACTTTCTCTGTGAGAGATTCCCCAATGCCTTCGAAATGACAATTCAAGACGGCCGTAAAACCGTCAACAATCGCATGAATGGCGACAAATTCACTGTCAGCGGGCGCGACACCAACGAGGGATCAACAGAGGCACTCGAGGCTGCTGTACGTCTCACGATGGAAGATCTCAGCATCTTGATGATGAACGAAGAAGGAGAATTCTACCTGTATGTCCAAATACACGCATAAAAGCCAATGGGCCAATACTAACACCAAAACAGGGCAGCTAGCGCCAGCCTCTTCCCAACGGGGTGGACAGTGAACCAGAGAATTGGCTGGACCATCTCTCAACTGCATGGCCCCGTGCCATTATGGCACCAGCAAGTCGCCAACTCGGTCAGCAAGTAAGTGATATCTAAACCAGATCAGGAAAAAACGGCTGCAAAGAGCACAACGAAAGAGAAACCAATCAACTAACCCCAACCCCCCTAGATTTCTTGCCCGTTTAACCCCAACCTCTCCAATGGAGCGCTCAAACTACTTTGTAGAAGTCAAGGGGCCAAACGAGAACCTGACCGAGATCCTCTATCGGCCCAATTCCCTCTGCGAGAAAAAGTTGAGCAGCCCATTGCCGTCAGATATCCTGGTCCGCCGCGAGAGACAGACTTTCCGTCGACTGCCGCGGACAGGGGCGATTGTCTTCGGCGTCAAGACCTATCTCACGCCGATGGATGAGCTTCCAATGGCCGAGCTGGATAATCTGGCCAAGGAGATGAAGAGCTGGCCTGATTGTGTGGGTGAGTATAAGGGAAGGGATGTTTGGGGGGCTAAGGTTTTGGAATACTATCGGAAACGGGTTGGTGAGAGTGAAAAGACAGGAAACGAGGAGGATAAGGGGAAAAAAAACCAGAGTACTGAAGTATGAGTGGACCTTGTAGGATATTTTGTCTTTGCTTCGCATTTTGCTTCTGGGAGATCAAAACTGGGTCGGGCTTTTTGTTTATCAAAAGTTGTTTTGTTTTCTTTTTGTTCTCCATTATTTTCTACTTCTTGCGTCCTTGTGTTTGGTTTGTTAACTGTGAAGACTGTGTCTTCGGATGACAAGAGACAAATATATATTAAGACTTCCAGATATTTGTTATTGACTTATAATATGCTCATGGAGTTATAGCTAAAAATGGCCAGCTTCAGTACAAAATATCAAGAAGTCAAAGGGGGGAAGGGGGGACTAAGCCAAAATCTATAAATGAAAATATGTGAAAAGAAAGGAAAAATATGTTCACGCTGACAGGAGAGAACCCCTTCAAGCTAGTGGTATAACACAAGCTTTTTAAATCTTCGACAGTGGCGGCTTGTCTTGCTTTAAGCGCACAACACCCTATGATCAAGTTAGCACTAAGCTCCATAATAGAAAAACACACACATACCTCTTGCATGCAAGTAGCAATAAGCAGTCCATCCTTAGACCAAATCTTCTGAATCGCCAAGCCTCGTCCTTCGCCGGCCCACGGACTCTCCATCTCCGTCAACATCCACTCATCGGCACGGAATGCCCATGGATTATGGAAGTAAATTGAGTGGTCCAGGCTGACCATCATGCCAACCTCTTTATGGTCTACCTCCTTCTGGCCCATCGTGACCCTGTTCAAGGCACCTTCCACACGGCGACGCAATTCTGCAGCCTCCTCTTCCTTCAACTCCTTCAGAGCTCGGGTAATATCCTCATCGTCGAGATCAGATGGGTTCTTAAGTGCTTTTAGAAGTTTCTCGAGTTCGGCTGGGGAAGAGAATCGCGGGATATCATGGACGAGTGAGATTGTACCGATGAAATAGCTGTCGGTGATATATGCAAGCGCCGACAAGTGTGCTTGGTGACCACCCTGTTCGGAGATTGCGCCGCGGGCGCGAATGTATCGTCGGACCCTCTTATCTTCTTGGTTGGGGGATGTGCCTGTTTGATTGTGACAGCCATTAGTACAACATGCACAACATGGAGCTTCCGGATCAGGGAGACGTACGGTTCAAAATGCCCGCCTTCCTTGATTCAAATGGACCGCCGCCCGCATTGCTGAGGGCTTTCAGACTTCCCGGCTCCGCTTCTTCTGGCAATGGGACATCTGGCTTTGATACGGCGTGGTGGACGGTCTTCTCGCCACCACTACCGACTCGGCTGAAGCTCAGCGTTGTGGTGAAAATCGGCCGCCCTCGTTGCCGCGCCTGCACGGTTCGGGTTACAAAGCTCCTTCCGTCGCGTACACGCTCGACGTGATACAAAATGGGGATCTCGGAGTCGCCAGCAAGGACGAAGTAGCAGTGCATGCTATGGACGGCGTAGTCGGCGGGGACGGTCAGCATGGCAGCTGATAGGGACTGCGCGATCGCGGCGCCGCCGTAAATGCCTCGAGCTCCGGGGGGATGCCATAGCGGGCGGGTATTGGTGAAGACATCCTAGAGACCAAGAGTGTTTTGTTAAAAAAAAAAAAGGCGCGACAGACGAACTGAGGGATGTCATACTGGGCCGAGGTCCACTACTGGCGTCAAATCGAGTACATTTTCGATAAGAGCCTTGGAATGATCCTGCGCGGGCGGATCGAAAATCGTCACGCGTTTCGACATGTTTGTAAATTGCGAGAGAGATCAAAACCAGAATGAATTTCAGGGTGACGGTTCCTTGAATTTTAAATGCGTTCGGCGCGAAAAACAGCCGAGGTCCACGGGGATTTCTCAATCTACACAGCCCGGGGCTTACTACGGAGTACATTGTACACATATTGTACACATTGTGCACAAGATACATGTAATATTATATTATTCAACAAATTTCACATTCATTTACTTGTACACTTTCTCTTCATCCTCATATCCGATATTATCCTACGCTGTAGCATGTTCAAGCAGTCAAATTATTTCAGTCCCTCCGCACTGTCTCACCCCTAGGTAAATCGAAGCGATAAGTGTTTCGCACAAGTTCAGGCGATGGTGCACTGGTATTTCGTTCCCCCAACAAGCGAAGCAACTGACGACGTTGCATCTCTTCGTCGGTGAGTAGCGGCATGCCTTCCTCCATTCGGCGACGGCGAGACTCTCGATATACCAGGCTCGCTGCGAGAGCGTAACACATCGAGAAAGTAGAGGGTAAGCAGATATTCACGATATGCAAGGCGTTCATCTGCAGACTTCGCCCCTCTATATGGAGGAGGATATTCAGAAGCGCGAGTAGATTCATCGTCGAGTATGGGCTGTAATCATTAGCCAATGGCCAATAAAAGAGACGCAGGTTTCATTGATACTCACATAAAGATTGAGTGGAGGAGGAACATCATTTGGTGGCACTGAGCCAAGGCAATCAGGCCTGATACGCCGTAAGACGCTCCGACCAACACGAATCCAGCAACAGTGGATACTGTAACATTGATTCGCAACTCATGGGGAGGGGAACTGACTACTACAGCCAGAATCATATACCTAGCACAACTCTATAGTTAACGATCTCCAGTTCCCAAGTCAAGCTCACATCTGTTATCAAACTCACCCGACTAGCTGTAAAGCTGCAAAGCAAGCCGCTGCTACCTTCCATAGCAATGAGACACCAGTTACATTAGTCCGGGGCAAGGTCTTCCCAGAGGTAGTCCAAATGGCTTCGTATGAAGAGGCCAGCATACTGGCGATTGTGCCAAGCCCCAAAGCAAACCAACAAATGGTAGAGACGCAGGAACCGGAAAGGCAAACAAAGACAATACACAATACTACTAACGAGTGTCAAGAAACTGTATGCACCTTGGGAGAGACGAGTTATCAAGTGAGTTCACAAGATGATGTTGGATTCAGAACTGCAGCTAAGATCTGCGACCCCTCAAGAGGCCCATCTAGGCAAACCGGCCTGCAGAACTAGTCTCTTACCTGCAGCGATCTGACGTCTCAGTCGCACCATGTTCAATAATCTGTTTCAAAAGATATGATTCTCAAGGTGAAACATCCGATTATATAATTGAAAAGTACTGCCTAATCCTGTTCAGTAGCCTAGATCTACTAGGTAACCCAATGTTAGTACTCTATGCTTGTCAATGTTTTAGGCTCAAATAACTTAACACGCCTATCCAGTCATTATCAGTACATGTCCCTTGTTATGCAGGTACCAGTGGCCCTGTCACTCCCTATTACTTTATTATGCAACAACCCGATGGCTCTAATGTTCGCGATTTGATAGGTATTTTGACGTTATAAAACAACGGATAGAAAACGGGTTCTCATAGAAAACGAAGAAATGCCTATGAGAAGGGGCTATAACCGGCGCTGGAGGAACGGGCTGAATAGTTGTATTTTCATGTAGGCCACCTTTTAGCATTTATCCCAAAGTCATGTGGATTACCTATTCGATGCTATGAAACAACCATAACTATGAAATCGTTGCCACGACCAGACCGTCGCCTAGGAAAATCCAGATCGGATGCATCAACACCGTCTCTCCGCCTGATTCTTCAGGAACTTCATATTTGTCTTCAGTTTTCCATGTCCCGAGTATCTTCTAGGACCTCATATCTGAGCTAGATTCACCCATTGTATAATCTTCACCTAAAAGCATACATGTACCCTTAGCGGACTACATTCCTCTTCGTAAATATTTATCTACGCTCCTCGATATCAGCTATAAAACTATACGTAATAGCGCATCGTACCAGCCGGTCGTTTAAATCGTAGAAGAACAGATAGTTATTTGGACTTTTTCTAGATCATGCTAGTAATATAATGTTTTGATAGTATAGAATAGACTAAATATATAGGGCGTCAAAAGAGATGCTCGGTAATATATTCCCATAACGAAGTCCAGCGGTCGCTATCATCGAAGTCAAGTTAAATAACTCAATTTAAGGAAAAAAAAAAAAAAAAAAAAAAAAAAAAGGCAAACATCAGCCGAAAGTGCCCAAAAAAGATATACAGCCTCCGTACGGAGTACAATATAAATATGTCTCAGAGTTTCACCTGATGTGTGAGCATGACCAAGGTAACAGCATTGTGTAGATCTCCATAACCCTGTTCCACCGATTTGTACCATAATCAGCCCTTTGATGTCCTTAGATGTAGACGAATAACATAATGGCTTTGTTGAGGCTTGGCGGATTAGAAATAAATTACATGTCTCGGTGCATGACTTGGCGTGATGGTTCAGGGTTCTTGAACCCGAGCCGAGGGACATTCATGGCAAATATAGTAACACTAGGCCCAGTTTGGATAGTACCTATTTAGCTTAGTCCTGGAAGGTTCGGTAGTGCTGACACACTTGCTGACAGGTAGCTTATACACAAAATAACGCGATGCAGGGTTAGCGGTTTCTTACGGGTTGTCGAGCCGACCAGCTGAAGGTTTTTTTAAGCAAATTTCTAGTTAATTTCTAGTTAAAATTCTAGTTTGGATCATCCTATCCCTTGGCTTTCGGCTCATTCGGCGTATTTTGCAGCTCATGCAAGTATAATCCTCGCAAGATATATGAACAGGCAATTGATGCACTTTTAACCGATTGTTTATCGAGTACTCCGTACTCCGTATTACTCCATCTCAATGGCTTATATATTGATTACGGGAGATATAGAATAGGCTTTAATAACCTTTTGGTCTAGAAGCCCATCAGTTTTGATAATCTATGCTTTAATATAAAGAAAAGCTCTCGATTCTCGGAAATCGAACGAGTCCTGCTTTCGGTCTTGCAGTCGGAGCACCTCCGAAAAAGTAATTGAGCCACTGTATATTCCGGACTCGAAATTGCGAACTTTGCGCATCGCCACTTGTCCGAGATGATGGAAGCATTATCTATAGCTCGGAGGGATCTCGAAAACTCAGGGCTGGAACACCAGCACCAGCACCAGCGCGTAGCTGTTTCTGTTTTGGGATGCTTCTTCCCATTTACCTATTTACCACGACCCAATAAGTGAGCCTTAAGACCATCGCTACGAGCCCTAATTAAACAGCTGTAGTTTAAAAAAATAACTACTCTTCGAATTAAGCTGGTTATACCGGCATCCAATCTAAAATGGACCCCGAAACTAAGTGATGGTGAATTTGACCTATACCATCCCACGAGAGTAAAACCACTGCACGCTAACTTCCAACATCAGGGAAAAAGCATGAAAAAAAAAATTATTCAATGCTCTGTCACGATCCCATAATATGGAAAAATGACAGTTTCCCACAGGATCCCTGTCTAGTCTAGCCATTTCTGCAAGCCAAGACATAATGGAGCCCTTCCGCGATAGCTCAAGCACTGACAGCAGACATCACCTACCACTGACAATACAGGAAAAGTGGCAATAATCAACGCCATAAGCAAAGTGAGACCTTTACAAGCATTTTGTCATGATTATGGGACACGAGAGAAGAAGTAGGCGCTTCGGTCCAGGAGCACAGCTACCTTCAACCTCGAGGTATAAAAGCAAGTCCGTTGCCAGGTCTAGAGGTACATCCGGAACACCTCAGACAATCTCAATCTTCAGTCTACCAAAACAACCATCTTCAAGATGCTCATCTCCGCCGGAATCAAAGCAGTCCTACTACTGGCAGCATCTGTTCCCGCGCTAGCATGGAACAGACTGGACAAGGATAAGGCAGTGAGTTCGCCTTCCCCAAAACAACAATGAACAAATACCACCGAAAAGAAGAGCAAAAGTCCCAATCTAACAATCCAAGGCCCTCCTCGTCATCGATCACCAAGTTGGTCTCGCACAACTCGTGCGTGATTTCAACACAAACGATTTCCGCAACAACATCCTCGGCCACGCTGCCTTGGGAAATGTCTTCAACCTTCCAACCGTCCTAACCAGCTCCTCGGACTCAGGCCCTAACGGCCTTTTGCTCAAGGAAATCACCGAAATGCACCCCAACGCGACTTTCGTCCGTCGTCAGGGTGAGGTCAATGCCTGGGATAATGCGGACTTCCGCGCAGCAGTTAAGGCCACAGGCAAGAAGCAGCTGATTATTGCGGGTATCGTTACGGAAGTTTGTAAGTGGAGGGAAAAGAAAAGAGAAAGAAAACCACATAAAAAAAACAAATACTGATATTTGAGACAGGTACCTCCTTCCTCGCTCTCTCTCTTATTGATGCTGGCTACGAAGTCTTTGCCAATACCGACGCCAGTGGTACCTTTGATGTCAAGCTTGCCGAGGATGCGAATCGTCGTATGGAAAAGGCTGGTGTTACACTCATGGGTCTGTTCGGTATTGTCTGTGATCTTATGCGCGATTGGCGCGCGACTCCTGGTCTCAACGAGGTTCTGCCTTTCCTTGATAAGTAAGTTGCTATCCATTCTTATTTCTTATGCTGTGTCATACATAGTTCTAATATCTTCTTTTTTTTTCTGTAGGTACCAGTTTGCCTATGGTCTTGTTGCCCGTCACCACGCTGGATCTATCCAGAATGGTACCTTCTTCCCTGTTGAGGGGACTTTGATCTAGGTAGATTCATGTTCCAGATGAGATTGGTTAGAGAAGTGCAGAGGTGGAAAGGTGGAAAGGTGGAAAATTAAGAAGAGGAGACGGTGGAGGTAGAGAGGTGGAGAAGAGAAGGAAAACGGAGGGATGGAAAGAAAAAAGAAAATAATGTCTGCTGACTTGGTACATAGCTTTCTTGTGAAGATAGTGTTGAATCGAATTATCCAGACAAAGACCAATATCAGTCACAAGTAGACTTAAAGCTTTGTCAATGTATTAAGATTCAGTCTTTCAGCTAAAAATAGATATATTGAAGTAATTGCAAACTGAAAGAGTTTATCAGGATCTGATACGTGTGCTTGTAAATATATACAGTAAAAGAGAAGGCTATAAACAAGTACTTAGGCATGGGTATCGGCACTGCAATATTTGCAAGGAAGATATAAAGAATAGGCAAGCGACCAAAGGAGATGACAACACAAGCCTTATCCTTATAAAGTTTGAGCGAGCTCTAGATCTGGTCTAGAACCATACAACATGGATAGACACAGTGATATGCGATGGAGATGGAATGGGTATGAAGTAGGTGGGGGGGGAGTTCAAGGAGTAAGGCGAAGAGAAAAATACAAACGCATGTGAACAGTGTCGACAGGAAAAAAAACCTCAAATAATGCTTGCAATCGTCATGCGTGAATGCGCCGAACTAGTCGAACCAGCAGATTCAGGCGCAAGAGTAGAAGATGAAACAGAAGCCTCCAGTTTCGGTTGTCCATAAGCCATCTGCTGCTGTTGTTGCTGATGCTGCTCGGTAAAGAGATCTTGCACAGTCTTCTCAATCCACTCCCATCCCTCCCACTCCGCATCCATCTCCATTTCGGCTCGATGGTTTGAAGATGTCGACGTCGAGTTCCCCATCCCTTCCAATTGAGAACCCGTCTCGGATCCGTGCCATACCCAGCTACCGTCGCTGGTCCCTTGCATATCGCCCGAGACATAAGCCATCATTTCTTCGTCGTGGTCGAGATCAGGGACGTACGCCTCGGATGGGCGAATGCGGGCCAGAAGACGACGCAGGAAGAAGGCGACATACCGCCCGCAGGCTGCGTTGACAGTGCGTGCGTCGCCAATTGATGCCAGCGCTTGCACGCACGCCAGAGCGCCGGCGTACTCAGCGCGGAAGAGGAGGAGGAGCGTGCAGCGCCAGATGTGTGTACAGAGGAGGGAGCCGGCGCAGGAGGCGAAGTGGGAACGGGGATTGTTGATGCATGGTGGTCCCGGGTTTGTTGGATAGTTGCGCATGCAGCGAGCGAGAATGTTGGCTGTGTCGAGAGCCGTGGAGACGCAGTAGTCCATTGCTGAGCTGCGGACGATGTCCGGGCAAAAGGGGGAGATGTTGTGGCGGTGGAGAAGGAGGCGGGCGTTCTGGAGGTAGATTACCGGGGGGGAGGGAGCGGGGGTCCAGGTCTTGGTCGGTTTTGGGGTGGAATTGGGAGGGGAATGTGGCGAGGCAGGTGTTGAAGTGGAGTTCGAAGGTCTCGAGCGTGGCAGGGCTGATGGTTGCTGAGCGTAGAGTGCGCGTGAGTTGACCGATGGATCGGACGACGTGGATCGTAGCTAGTAGTGGGGTGGTTTGCTGGCTATCTGGGATATCGCCTCCTTCTGTGATGTATTGCTCGTCCACGGGACATGGGAGATCGATATCACAATCTTGATCGTTGATCAACACAGGCTTCCCCATCTCAAGCGCGAGTAATCTATCCCAGGCGTATAAACCCCACCAAACCCGCTTCCGCATCTCCCCTTCCACCGCAGGCCACGGTCCAGAGTCGATGTGCAGCCCAATCTCTTGAGCCACGCGCACTGCTGAGCCAATCCACACCCAACTAGCGGACTTCGAATTCACCTCGTAGAGAAAGATGCTTGCCAGTAGCGCCGCGCGAGCCCGATCCAAATTGAAATTGTCGTGCCAAACATCAATAATCCCACAGGATGTGCGTACGTATTTCTTTCCTTCCTCCTCCCGATTCGCGTCGATTGTGTGGATCGAGCCGCAGGCAAATACACTAAACAGCACAGCCGCCCATTCAGTTGAGACACCCAGCAATGACCCCGACCGATAAACCTTTTCATACTCAGCGATAAATATGGGCCAATGGAGGACCGGAAGCACCGAGTGAATGCAATTGAAATATTGGGCCAGTAGATGATCTGCTAGACTCTTCGGCGGCAGCTCCGGTGAATCCCCAGTCACTAATGATTCGGCACCCTTCTGACGGTATGGAGTGGGCACCTTCAAGATGCCACGGCCATAATAGCGGAGATTAGACCGCACATCGGAGAAATCCTGCGGAATGGGCGCCTTTGAACGGCGCACCGGTCGATATTCGATCTCGGGCAACTTGACCATCGGCTGCGGGACGCCTTCATCAACATCAACCATGCGATCTGGTCGCATCATGCCCGTCTGTAAGTGCTGTAATTGCTGTTTCGTATTCTGCAACTGCTTCTCCAGATCCTGGACCTGTTTGATGGACGACATGCGGCGGTTGGTCTCTTTGGTAAATTGACATCGCACCCTGCGATTGTTACATTCGGTGCAACTTGACGATTCCGAGGCGTCACATTTGACCTTGCGCTCGCGACAAGCATCGCAGCTAGGGTCCTTTCTACGCTGGCGATACGCGCGCTTCTGCTGTAATTGCGCGGCGGTCTGTTGGCTATGCCCCGGGCTAGTTTGGTAGTGACCTGATACTGAGCTTACTGGCGGGGCATCTGGAAGCGCAGTCTCGGCCGGTGAGCCAGAAGCAGAATCGTAAAATCGCTGGTACGGTGATGTTGTCGGTACAGCTGAGGGCATAGGCTGCAGTAAATGAGACATTCGCATCCCGCTGTCAGGTCTGCTGGGCGGAGCGGAAAGCAGTGCGGGAACCGGGAATGCGCCCGACGTCACCGACTGCACGGGTGGGAGTTCGTAGCCTTTACGAAAAGGCTGCATGGTGTCCAGGATAAATATTGGGGGAGAGGGGGGGGGGGGGGGGGGTGGGAAGGGAAACACGATTTTAAGACAAAGGCTATCGCCACAGTCTCAAGATTTCAATTTCCTGCTATTATGGAAGGAAAGTCATCGTTTGAGAAGTTAGGAGAAATGGGGGGGGGGGAAATAAAATCAAAAAATTAAAGCAAAAGGCCCGGACAATAGTATGCAAATGCCGAGGTTGCCCAGGTAGAAAAAGGTGAAGATCAAAGAATGTGAAGAAAGGGGAGATCGGAGAATGTAAAATCAATTTAGGGTAGGAAAAAGAGGGAGGTAAAAAAGGAAAAAAAAACGAACTATAGATCGACGAAGAGAGTATTACGATCTTCGACAATGTATTTGGGATTTAAGGAATCTTCAACGGATCTGAGCCGAGACGGAGTCTGTATGGTAAGGTATTGGACTTTTAATATGTTAAGTTAATTAGTTAATTAGTTAATATACTAATATACTAATATACTAATATACTAATATACTAATATACTAATATACTAATATACTAATATACTGATATACTATTATACTAATAAGTAAGTTAATAAGTGAAGTGAATAATATGGTAATATGTGAATATGATATCAGATAAAGGGGATTCTCCCATGATCGACTTCGGAAGTTATACACCGGGACCACATGGAATCGGATGGTTGGCCCGGATGTTTATTCTTTTCCCTTCTATTCCGAGCTTTAGCCGTATCCAACTCTAAAAAAAAAAACTTGGATATAGGGGGATAGAATAACGGATAATATATCCAAAGTAATATCACTGGTTTATTCTTTGACTCAATGCTGTGCAGGAACAAAAAAGAAAAAAAATTGAAGCACAGACAGCCTCAGCCGCTTTGTAAATCATTGTCTATTCCTCCGTACTGATGTATCCCCGGAACTTCTCCGGCTGGAAAAAAACTCAGTATCGCTGACATTTGGCCCCTGCAGAAACACATTTCTCCTTGGCGCATTCGATTTTCCCCGCTTGGGGGACGCTTAGGGAACTTACTCCGAGCGAATAGAACCCTCCTGACAAGCTGTTCATTTTGCCGAATTCAATTTTAATTTTTTTTTATTTTAATTTTTTTTTTAAAAAACACTATCTATCGTAACCCCAGCTCGGCAAAGAGCGACATGCCTATCCTTGAATACTCTGTACAGAGCTGTACAGAGGGGGCCGTGTGCATGCAGCTAAACGTTTAACCCTAAAAAAGCATAGGCTTACTCGGTTCGTGCCGCTCGGAACTATTCTCCATGTACGGAGTACTATGCAGGGGCTCAGCGTGCAAAATGCGCACGTGTAATGCATTGACCTGTACGGAGTACTCCGTACCCCAATAGAGTCTGCAGAAATCCTTCCTGTTTTGCTTTGAAGCTAGGCCCTTTCCTGGGTTTCGGAACTTGCGGTGTACCATTCTGTTGCCGTCTCTTGATTTGATCTCCTCTCAGAGGGCTCCAATTGGAACACTTCCTTATGGCGATCAATTGCCCCCCTAAATTCCTATACTTCGTATACATATCCCGGTACGGAGTACTTGAATCTGAGCTCATCTCGGTTTTGGGATAAAGATACACAGATCGGCCGGCTCCGAAGGGAAAGTGCAATATATCGATGCGCTCCTAGTGTGGTTTTGCTTTGATCCTCCACTTTCAAGGGCCAATGTGGTCTTTGTCTGCAATAAACCCAAGTCAAGTCCACCTCGACTTGGAAATGATGTACGTATATGTCAATCCCACATCACACAAATCTCGTCCATGTATATTGATCAGTTCCAGCCATGGGGTCAACGCCCCACAGCGGGACAACGATCTCGATGAAACACCCGTTAACCGAGCCATTCCGATTTGTTCTATTTAACAACTGGACATGGCTGTCAACCCGAGATACCCGACGTCTGCTAGTCAACGTGTCTCAGATCAAATAGGATCTGATATGCTTCGGGTGGTTTACCGAGTAGATAGTGGATGTTGGATCCTTTTCTTTTTTTTTTTGGTTTTTTTACGTGTATTGGGATATTGTTTGTTTTGTATTTTTCGTTTTCAAGCCTGATTAGGTGATTGTTAGTGATATATATATATGGGTTATAAGGGTGCTAATATGCAGATGTGGAGTTGAAAGGATATCCACCTGCAGGTAGATGCAACGGTAATATCTGATAAGCCAACATAAATCCACAGTAGTATCGTGGAATCAACGTGCATGTGGGGTCACACAATGTGTCGATCAGAGCTTCGCTATAATCCGCAGTGTTGCATTTAAGTCTGGTTCTTTGATATCGGGAGAACACCATCACCCTGGACTTGTAGTTCTTCTGTTGGTAAGCTCTCCCGCGAACCCAGCATAGATTTATCCATGTATTAGATATTAGTCCAACCCACTCCCCAAAATCAGGCTAAACAAGCATGCCGATCGGCATCGAGCGCCAAGTTTTGCACATCACTCACAATGCATAGACTAAACAACAGGTTAATCCGCCCACCCACGAAGCCACACCCCAAAGCCAAGGGGCATCAACGCGTTTGCCGTGAACCTCCTCACTCGTAATATTGCAGGAACTCTGACTAGCCCCAAGTATACACTTGCATTATGTACATTCTAGCGCCTTGCCCGGCGGGTTAGACTAGGTATGCGCTGCGAGCACTGCTCCCGCCACAACCTTATAAAAAATTTACCCGCGTTCTTATCTCAAGGAAGATTCAGTGTTGTCTAACCGGATCGAAGGTGGGACAATCGCGGGACCAAATAGCGGGTTCTCGGAGTCTGCGGGCAAATTATCGATCATAGCTTCGCATAAGCTTTGCTGACGCTTGCAATACACTGCAAGTGAAGTTAGCGTTGGTGTCTATGTTGGTTTATATTGAGTTCGGTGCAGATTTGGTTGGATTAAATTGGTAGGGAGGTCGTCTTCGCGGTCATTGTAGAAGCTCATGTCTGACCTATTATTATTATGCTGGTGACTGCGGTCCCCGTATCAAGGACACCATGAAGGTTGGATTATTGGATTAATAAACCCCTAGAAACACCATGAATTCTTCTAGGCAACAGTCAAGGAACGGATAGTAAAGATCGCCTGAGCAGGGAAGAAAAGGAGGAAGAAGTTGGTCAAAACCAGGTGAATGAGTAATGACTTCAATTAGATATGTGATTTTGATCTGCATATTTTGTCTGACAGACGTTTATTTAGCACTTCCAGTCTCCTCCTGCTTGTGCGCTTCCCATTTCTCCATGATCACGTTGACGATCTTGGTCAGCCCTTCCATTTCCTCCGCGACTTCCAACCCCATGCCATGTGGGTCAATACTACAGCCAACATAGACCGGGATAGAAAACCGTCGAGCCAATATCTTGGCTATGCGGGCTGTGTATTCAATGCTAGATGGTGATGTGTAGAGTGTGGTTGATATTGTCGACTTGGGTGAAGTGCGCTATATAGATGTCAGCCATATCCCGATCACGCAAATAAATCTGTTAGAAAAAGAGCAGGAAATTTTGAGTTATAGCGTCGGGGATGTCCTTTTAGCATAGCAAGTCTTCTGCCTGACTAGAGCTTGAGGTTGGGTTTGTGCGCGGCAGATTACAGCATATTCGACTTCGAACTGAACAGGGAACAGGGAACGGCGATTTTGGAGATATGCCAAACAACAATGCCATAAAAATTCCATATAGTATGGTATGAGAGAATGACATTGCCTTCGCTTGAAGTATTGCAAAGAATTCCAAAATAAACAGGTAAGGTACTTACATCTGGCATCGCATAGACAAAACTCCCCATGGGCTTGATAGAGCCGCCCGAGTCACCTGGTGATGAAGTAGCTAGGAATACCATGGCACAATGGCCTAAGAAGTTCAAGTGAACATGTGCTGTTGTATGAAAAGCTTTGGGCAAGGTGAACGAGATCTCTTGAGGCTTGAGGCTGGGAGTGGCTAGTTCCGCTAAAGGAATGGCTGGTGGAGTTTCGGTCGCCATGGCGGTTTCCCTTTTCCCCAGTTCTTGGTGTAAAGGAAGAAATATGTTAAAAAGAAAATGTAGACGAGAATGGTATTTTGAAAGTCGGAACATTCGACATCGAAATCCCCGCCCTGTCGCTATTACGGTCGGCAACACAGACACTCGTGACTTGAATCTTATTGGCTCCCAAGTGTTATTGCTGGCAGAAAACTATTGTCTTTTCTTTCCAAGTTCTTATGCATGGCAGTACTCAAGTTTCGTTGATCACATAATTCTATTGCCATTTCTATTCTCTATTTGATTGACGGAAATTGGTGTTGCATATCGAATAGCAAAATCTACAAAGCTCCTATGTTGTACGGTGTCCACACATATGAAAAAAAAATACCCACCACAACTATCAAATATGACGCTATTGAAGGATTACCTAGCTCACCCTCATAGCGCTTCATAGATAGATATATAATTATATACATACGTACATTCCCATATCTAGATAATTAGGTCACAGCTATATATATCAATCCTACAGGGTTTATATTCTACAAAAAGGCGGAGAGAACAGCGGTGAAGGTAATTACCCAATAGGAGTCGTTAATTGTCTCTGGATGGATCCATTGCCCACTTGTTTTGTCTGCCCCTCCATATACTTTCTCTAGTCTCTCTGTTTTTGTACTTTCTGTCCCCAACAATTGTTCCTTCTTCGTCACTGCCATTTTTGCCAGAGGCCATATGACCTTGTAGTATTGAGCAGCGCCATTAGATGTGGAGTTAGCCGGGCAACCTCATGACACCTGAGCATCAAGAGCCCCAGACCGGGGAAGAGAGCAGTTGGGGAGGTGACTTCGACCCTTTCGCTGACCCCGAAGAGCGTAGGGTGTTATTTGCTGCGTTTGACTCATTCAGGTACGTGGGTACACAGCTGACTATAACATATGGTCTCTTGACTTGTAGCTTCTGAATTGGGTTGAAACGACCAATTGCCTATTTCGTACATACCGTCGCAATGGTTTTGGCTAATACCCTCACAGACAATATCGGCGAAATGCACATATGAATACTACTCATCGTCGACGGCAAGCTTTCTATGCTCTGCCCTCGGCACACTGGCAAATGCTCTCCGAGCCTCCATTCTCCATTCTTGATAACTTCAATAAGGTGGATGACGCCATCGACACCAATGCCGATATCGCCGATGAAATTCTGGCGCTGGGTCTCCAGTCATTTGGTCTCGCTGCAAACCCCGACAAAACCAATCCTAGTCAAAATTGGCATGACATAGCCACTTCATCAGATGTCAACAAAGCCCACTCAACGATACGCCAGTTCTATCGTGACTGGAGTCTCGAAGGACGGCCGGAGAGAGAAGTCTGCTATGACCCCGTTCTCCAGGCCCTTAACGAAGAATTCCAGGCACGGCGTGATAGCGGAGAGAAAATCCGTGTTCTGGTCCCTGGAGCTGGGCTGGGCCGTTTAGTTTTTGAGATCTGTATGGCAGGCTATGACGCCGAGGGAAACGAGATCTCCTACCACCAGCTGCTAGCCAGTAGCTGGGTTCTGAACCACACCAACGGGCCGGCAAAGCATGCCCTTCATCCTTTTGCATTGCATTTCTCCAATCTCCAATCCCGAGCACAACAACTCCAAAAAGTTATGATCCCTGACGTGCACCCCGGATTGGCCATGCAGGAGGCTATCAATTCTGGTCGTCGCTTCGGTGCGATGTCCATGTCCGCAGCGGATTTTACCGTATTGTATACCCAGCCGAACAATCACGAGACATTTGACGCAGTAACGACTGTTTTCTTCATTGACACGGCGCCAAACCTTATTCGGTATATCGAGACGATTCGACACAGCCTCAAACCCAATGGGCTCTGGATCAACGTGGGTCCACTATTGTGGCATTTCGATGACAGCCACTCCCGTAGAGGAAATGATTCCGGATACGAGGGGACTGGGATTGGTGAGCCAGGAAATGTGGAGTTGTCCGAGGAGGAAGTGCTGAGCCTTGTGGAGCGTATGGGCTTCCGCCTCGAAAAGCGTGGCGATCGGAAGGCTTGTGGCTACATTCAGGATCCCAACAGCATGCTTCAGAATCTTTATCAGCCCTCGCATTGGGTTGTGCGAAAACTGGGTTAAATGGAGGGGCTGGGAAAGTGAACAAACCCCTGTAATTGAGCGACATAAGTAGGCGAGACAAGGCGGTTTACGCCCTGGTTTTTTTATTATTTTCGCTTTTGGGGGCCAAAACTCAGGACAAAGAAAGAGCCTAATGGCATGAGGATTAACCTTGGGAGAAAAAAAAAATAGACTTGAAAAAGATATACAACATATAAGTATACAGAGTATATAGTTCTACATTGTCACAAAGAAACATTTATTTTCTACCCCGCGAAGAGCAGTGCCAAGCAAAATGATGTTATTTTCAAAATACTCCGTAATTTGAGTAATCTGATATATTAAAAGCAATACTATATACTCCGTATAAAACTATGCCCAAGCATATCGGTTTCAGCCTCTCAGTTTTTTTTTTAAAAATAAGGAAGAATACGGAGTAAAATTATTGTAATTACTTTTCTTTCATCTCTTTGATCTCCACTACCGTAAACCTCAGCCTCACTTTCCCCCTCTTTCATCCTTTCCCCCCCCCCCCTTCCGTTTTCTTACCATTTTCCCTCTTTTGTCGCCTCACATGGATCTCATGAGTTCCCGATTCAAGTCATTTGGCTTTAGGAACAAACATAAGACTCCTAATTCCAACCCCATTGCAACTCCCATCCCTAGTTCCCCACCTCCTTCAGGTCACAGTTCATCAACAACAAGTCTTCCAATGAACCAACAACAGTTAGGCCGACCGCCAAGTTACACAAACAACCGGCCAACCAGCCCAATATCGCATGGGGGTCAACAACAACCTCCACCCATCGCCACAAACCTCCAATATCCTAATCCCATGAATGGCCCACCAGGCTATGGCATGCAACAACAGATGGCTCCTAGTATTCCCGCCCCACTGTCGAACAATCAGTATCCAGGGCGGAACCCTGCCGTCGAGATCGAGGGTGGGGATCGGAGCAAGGCCCAACTGATTGTCGGTATTGACTTCGGTACAACTTTCTCAGGTGTCGCATATGCATTTGCGACCAACAATCAGGCAAGCGAGGATATCATCACGCAGTGGCCCGGGGCCGGAAACCACGCGAAACAAAAGGTGAGCGTGAACACGTATAACTCCATGTACTTGAGTCTGACAGGCTTTCTGCTAGATTCCCACCGTCCTCTACTACGACCAATACCAAAAGGTGGTAGGATGGGGCCCCGATATCGCCGACGCTCTCGCCCCGACCGGATACCCCAAGCCCCAAGTGCAGAAGGTTGAGTGGTTCAAGCTCCAGTTGATGCTTTCTGGAAACACCTATATCGATCCCATCAACCTGCCCCCCTCCCTCCGGGAAAGTCCGAAATCGATGTCGCTGCCGATTACCTCTTCAAGCTACGACAAGCCATTCGCGCTCAGCTGCAAAAGGCTCTAGGAGAGGTGTTCACGCGCGAGGAACGCAATATCCGATACTACCTGACCGTACCGGCTATTTGGAACGACGCCGGCAAGGCTGCAACGCGGACCGCTGCTATTCAAGCTGGCTTCTTGCGTGACGAGAACGATAACCGTCTTACACTAGTCTCAGAGCCCGAAGCAGCGGCCTTGTTCTGTGCCAAGAGCGGACTGCTCAACTTGAAGGTTGGCGACGCTATTTTAATTGTGGATTGCGGTGGTGGTACCGTGGATTTGATTGCATACGAGGTTGAGGAAGAGCAGCCTTTCAGTGTGATGGAATGTACTGCCGGGTCTGGTGACTCGTGTGGTTCAACAGCCCTGAATCGGAATTTCAGTAACATCCTGCGGGCGAAGATCCGTAAGATGAAGCTACCGGATGGCTCTCGGACTGCGGGCAAGGTCTACGCGAAGTGCATCATGGACTTTGAAAACCGTATCAAGGCCGACTTCCGCAACAACGGGCAAAAATGGGCAGTGGATGTGGGTATCGAGGCCGACTTCCCCGATGCTGGTATTGAAGAGGGCTACATGACCTTCATGAACGAGGAGATCCTCCAGTGCTTCGAACCGGTCGTGAACCGTATCCTCGAGTTGGTCCGGAACCAGATTATCGCCATTCAAGCACAGAACCGCCTGATCCAGGTATGAGCGTCCCGGCCTAGTCGCCTAGTATTTAGTGCAGAACTAACAAGTTTGTAGAACGTTCTAGTCGTCGGTGGATTTGGTGCTTCGGAATACCTCTTCCAGCAGATCAAGCTCCACGTGCCACCACAATATCAGACAAAGGTGGTCCGCCCCATGGACTCCGTAGCTGCGATCGTCAAAGGTGCAGTCACCGCAGGTATCACTGAGCGAGTCATCACACACCGTGTGGCACGTCGGCACTACCTTATGGCCACGCTTCAGCCATTCAAGGAAGGATATCACCCGGAACAGTACCGTGTGCCTAGTTTGGATGGCCGCGATCGATGCAAGTACACCCGTCAGATTTTTGTTCAAAAGGGAGAGCGTGTCAGAATTGGCGAACCAGTCAAGGTCAGCTTCTTCCGTCAAGTTGCACCTGGCGCCACCCTCATGTATGAGGATGTGCTGTATGCCTGTGATGAGGACGTCTGCCCCGAGTACACCAAGGATCCACGTAAGTTGAGCGGTTTTATTTTGCTTAAACCAATTGCTAATACTTTCCTTAGGCATCAAGGAAGTCGTCACATTAACATCCGACCTGTCACGCAAGAATCTCGAGACCGACTTCGAACGCATGGACACACCGCAAGGCATCTTCTACCGTGTCTACTTCGATATTTACCTTACGCTAGACGGCAGTGAATTTAGCGCCGAACTAGTCTGCCAGAACGAGATTATGGGCCGCTGCCGTGCCAAGTTCCGGTAATCTACCCACCTTTGCACATGGGAAATACATATAAAAGAACAAATCGCGCCCTCTATATACATCCCCTCTGGACGAGGCCCACGACATCATTGGCGAACAGAAGTGTGGTCATCACTTACGTTTTGTCGATTGAATTTCCCTCTCATTGGTCTTAGATCCGTGAACTGGTCAGATACTCCTACTAGACATCACTGCACCGGCGAATAGGCGTTATCTGTGTTGATTCTTGCGGAACCTGTGCCGTTCCCAAATATATGCCACGGTTTTATGGAGCCATTTATTTTGCCCGCTTGTTTCGTTGGCGGTTCCTGTTTGTGGTTTTTTTTTTTTCTCTCTTTTTTCCTCTTTCGCCCTCCTAGATACCTCTTGACCATCGTGTTTTGTTTGAATGATATTGACGAGCTGTGGTCCTCATTTCATTTTTAATATCCAGCTCTACCTATATATTTATGCCTTCATGGACTCATGATAATGAGTATATATGAAGCACGATGCCATGCCATCGAACCTATCATCAAGTTCATCCATTTCGCGTATTTAATATAGACAATTGAAGATTGTCCAACCTCGATCCCCATTTTTCAGATAGATAATAGAAAAGAATGAGAAACAAGTCCCAGAAGACAAAACTTAAGAGTGGTAATACATCCAGTTCATTCCAATCAAGTCTCCAGGTTAATGCTCCGACCAAACCGCGCATACAGCGCAACCTTCAGCTGCTGCATTTCCTCACGCAGCTCACCAAGGGACTCCTCTAGCTTGGAGACATCTGCGTCGATCTTCTCTGTTGATGTGGAGAGCATTGCCTGCGCATCTGGTAGCGGTAGTTGGAAGAATGAGTCGCCGATTTTGTAACTGTGTTCTTGTCAGTGATGGCTTCTTATATTTTCTTCAGTTTTTCAATCTTTTCACAATACTCAAGACCACAAGGGAATATATATCAGAAATGTAAAAAAAAAAAAAATAGAAACTGGAGATGGGAAGAGGGTATTCCTTACGGCACAAGCTCATCTTCATCAGCAAGCTCCAGCTCCATCGAGACCTCTTCCAAATCCTCCTTATCCTTCTATAGACCAATTAGTAAAAGATCCAATACATAACAGAAAATAAGATCCCCAAAAGGATATTTCCATACCTGCTTCCCCTTCAACTGCTCCTCAAGCACAGTCTCGCGCTGATGCAATCGACTGAACCGGTTAATCTTCTCTTGATCCTCGCGACGAACTTCATTCTCATCATTGGCTGATGTCTCGTCCGCTTTCGTGAGCTGCGTGTTGATTCGGTTAGCTTGAGAACTGGGCTTTGGCGGGGTGTTATCGCGCTTGAGCTTGGTGGGGGGTTGGCTTACCATGCGCGGCTGCACCATTTTGGCTGTCTGGTTGAGTGGGAGATTTGGTTGGATTTGAGTTGGGGGATTTGTCTGTTTGTATCTGGTCTTTGCCCAGTCGTTGCGGGTTGGTTGGTTTGGTGCTTTTGATATCGGGTTTGAGTGGGTGGTCCGTGCGCCAAGGGTGTGCTGGGTATTGTAGAAATATAGGATCTATAGTTACAGTATCTAGTTTATATATCCCTATAGAATAATATCCGTCTTTCTCGAGATATATCAGTTCTTCTCTGATTCTATCTTTACATCCATACACGTTGGGCCATTGGGTACTTGGGTGACATCATAGCTACTATTTTCTCTAAAGAAACTGAAGAAATTAAAGAAAATAAAGAACATTGAAAGTAGTTAAAACAGAAATAGGTTCAAATACTTCTTCAAGGCATCTTCATTTTCGAGTTGAGTGTAGGCATCACTTGTTTAGTGCCAAAACACCGCCACCGGAGAAACGAAACACCTCCGCAGAAACAAGAACCTCGTCATCGTCACTTTTTATCTTCAACCCTCCCCCAAACCAGTTACCAAATCTCTTTCGATTTGACTTGGTCACGTCCTGTGTACATCTGTCCTCGTGACCATCTCCACTTGAGCTATCGAGCTCGCGAAAGCCCCCATCCCAGCTTTCATCGGTCCTTCCATCCTACCCTTCGCAACCCAGCACATTCATCAGTATGCGAATACAATCAGGCGGAGTCTCACTCCTCTTCTCCACCCTTCTACCAAGCCTGACATCGGCATCCGCATCGTCCGGCTTCGACTGCGCGAACCTCAAGATCGACAATTACAAATACGACCTCAGTCCCCTAAAAGGCGTCCACGAGTTGAATCATACCGTGACGACCGATGACTACGTGACGAATACAATATACCGATTGAATATCTGCAATATTCTCGAGGGCGCTGCCCGGGACGGTGCTGCGACGTGCGGGACTGGTAAAAACGGTATGTTCCAGCCCAACATGACGCGACCATGTTGAAGTTATTTCTCTTGGAGTGGTCACGCTAATCGATGTATCCTTGTTAGTTTGTGGATTCGTACACCAAACACCGAAGGATGGAAATGGCGGCTCTTCGTTCGGTTTCCCGATCGCCGGGCTTGACCCCGTTGACAAGGGCCCAAAGAACCCAGACTTGAAGCGATTGAAGGATATCGACCCGGAGACCGAAGGATTGCGCGTGAAACTGGAAGGTGGCTTGTACAAGAAAGATGTCAATGACCAGAATCCTAAGAAGGCAGCTGCTGTCATTGATTTCCAGTGCGACCACGAGCGGTCTGGACTGGAGGGCCTGCGTACGATTCCAGAGGACTCGGAGACGAAGGAGCGACGACGGAGAGCGGACGAAGGTGGTACTGTGCCGTCAGGTAACAGCACGTCGGGCAACGGCAGCAGCGGGAGTCTGCAGTTCAAGAGTTTTGCTCCGTCTGATGACGATACCTACATCCTAAGACTGGATTGGCGCACAAAGTATGCCTGCGACGAGTTCGAGAAGGAGAAGGGCGATACTCCCGGCTCGAGGAGCTGGGGTTTCTTTACCTGGCTGATTATCATGTGAGTCTTGCTTGCTTACTAGGGGCTTCATTTCTTGTTCTTGCTTCTGTATTGGAATGTCTGCTAATCAATCTGTTCAGTGCATTCCTCTGCATCGCTACCTACCTCATCTTTGGCTCTTGGCTCAACTACAACCGTTACGGCGCCCGTGGCTGGGACCTTCTCCCTCACGGTGACACCATCCGCGATATCCCTTACCTCTTCCAGGATTGGCTCCGTCGTGTGGTCAATACCCTGCAAGGATCGGGCTCGCGGGGTGGTTACAGCGCGGTATGAATGCACTTGGCTTGGATATATTGGTTCCTATAGTCATTTGTACTTTTGGATGAAGATACCTTTTCTTCTTTTTAACTAAGGCTGAAAGTTCACTTTTTATTTTAGATCATTATCAATCCTAAATGAATAGTTTCATTCGGGTTCCTGCCAATTGGTGAGGATTGCTGTTTGACAGCCTAGCAGCTCAGGCGTTCCCAATATATTCCATCAATATCTCTGAGGTAATTCCAACGCTTGGAGCAAAAAACAAGGCTTGGATTTCGCTATCCACCTGAGCATCATATCAATACTATCTTTTTCTATATTAACTTAGGAGCATAGCGTGTTTAACACACTTCAAGACCCTGTGGACTTCCCTTAGAAATAGTATAGACTAAATAGGAACCCATAATGTATCTTTTCTGTTTGGCCAAAGTTCCTTACATGCTCCAGAGTACCTTGTACTCATTGAACATTTGAACATACACAGCCAAGACTGCAATGAGACTCCTTCGATCGACACTTCACCCTCAATCCGGCTATCCAGACCGAGCTTTGGACTCCGAGTATGTCCCACTGCAAAGTTTAGGCTGGTATGCAGGTAGAGATTGCTATATGCTGATATTTGCCAAGGGAACTCCGTTGGCCGTCGACATTCTAGACAGTTATGCGTGAACTGGCTCGCTCTGCATACAGCATGTGTTGTAAGTGTATATAGGCGAGATAAACACCCCTTGAGGACAGGGTATATCAGGGCCCCAACCCCGAATAATGCTACCGGTAACCAGCGGAAGAGACTTTCTCCGTCCATCTCAAGCCATGACGATCCATTGCCTTGTTTAGAGTCTCGCAGGTCACAGCTTCATTTGATAAGACCAATCAGACGAAGGATCAATATTGCACAGGACTTCTCAGTGGTGGATAACTGCCAGCTTTTCATCAGATAAGATGAAAGATCCCACTAATAACGCGGGCCTCATTACGCAAAAGGGAGAGGCCTCTCGGAGGAAAGAATAGCGCGACGACCCTGGAGGGAAATGACCAGTCCTTCAGGCGTTTTTTCCCTTGTATATTTTCTATGTATAACTATAGGAGTGCCGGAAAATAACTGGCTCAGGTCATCGAACCGCTGTGGTGCAATCATTTCTGTTCATGATGCGTTTTCCTGCTTCACTTGCCCTCCTGGGCCTTGGTTTGCCATTAGCCTGGGCTCTTTGCCCACACGCAGAGCAGATGAGCCTTGAAAAGAAGAGCACACCTCCGCTAGATACACACACTTCTCCCAATGCATCGTCTGACAAGAAAGGCATCTTTTATATGAACCGCATTGCTCCCGGGATATCAGAACTGTATGTTGCTAATGCTGATGGTAGCGGTGAATGTCCTCTTCTCTCCAACCCTATCTACGAATACCATGCCACCTTTTCCCCCGATGGAGAATGGATCACCGTTACCGGAGAACGGAATGGGGATGGTAATTCGGATATATACCGCGTCCGGACAGACGGGACTGACCTTGAAGAGTTGGTAGCAACATCCTCTGTGGAAGATGGAGTCGTCATGTCTCCGAATGGAAAGCAAATCGCCTATGTGTCCACTGCTAATGGCTACAAGGTCAACATCTGGGTCATGGATCTGGAGAGTGGTGAGAAATGGAATCTCACAGATACCGCCTCGACCGTAGCCGATGATTCTCTTCCTAATGGCTACTTCCGCCCTTCGTGGTCTCCCGACGGCCAATGGATTGCTTTCTCGTCGGACCGGAACTCGGGCTGGTACGGACACGGAGACCCGACCTTCCAAGGTGTGACCGGCTGGGAACATACACAGGAGCTTTCCATCTACGCTATCCGCCCCGATGGTTCTGATTCCGCCCTGTCGTGTCAAAGCCCGGTTATTGCCTCGGTTCGCCCAAGTGGTCGCCTAATGGTGAGCGTATTCTCTTCTACGAGATCACTCGCGAGAATACCTAGAGCGCTCACCGTCCTGAGTCACTTAACTCCGCCAACTCTATCATTGTCTCGGTGGAGTTTGCCACAGGAGCTGACCGCCGCGTGGAAGCTGAAGGAGCGGGCGTAAAGAGCTTCCCCCAGTACATTTCTGACAGCATCATTGCCTACTTCGCTAAGGGTTCCGGTATCGAAGGACTCCACACCACTGCCGGTAGATTTGTGATCACCTCTAGCGAAGTGATCCGTTCTCCTTCCTGGTCTACAGATGGCAAGAAAGTCATATATGAGAAGACCGGCTGGATTGTTCGGCCTATGGACAAGAAGCTGTACAGCTGGGATTCGGAGTGGGAATATCGCTTTACGGACGTCTTCCCACAGCTATCCAACACCAACAAGATCGCTCTGACCGAGAAACAGCTTGGAAACTCTTCCATTGTTTCCTTCAGCGCCAATGGAACCAACGAACGCCTCATCTACAACGTCATCGAATCCAGCTTCATTGATGCAAAGTCAGTCGCCATGGGTACCGCAGGCGCCTTCAGCCCGACCTGGTCACCCGATGGCAAGTGGGCCATCTTCGGAGTAGGCTTCTGGTTCCAAGGCCGCGCAACTGGGGGCGGCTGGCTTGTACGATCCACTGCCAATGGCACGTACTCTGAAGTCCTGACCGAGAGCCAAAAAACTCTCGCCAGCAACAGCACCGTGATCAACTCCGGCTTCCCCAGCTTCTCGCATGACGGCAAGAAGATTGTCTTCCGTGTATGGGGAACAAACTCGACTCTCGGTGACAGGTCCCAGCTTGGACTCCGTCTTCTGGATCTGAAAACTCGAAAGATCTCCGTCTTGAGTAACGAGTGGGATAATCTGCCTTCCTTCTCCCCCGACGGAAAGAGAATTGTCTTCACTCGCAAGACTAGTGACTACAACTACGATATCTGCAATATGCGTGCTGACGGAACTGATGTGAAGGTTCTCACTAGTAGTGGGGCCAATGATGCTCATGCAGTCTGGACTTGGGATGGTCGAATTGCCTTCTCTTCTGGCATGTTCGGCTTCCAGTATGAGTGTGTTCTCTATGACCAGACTTTCCAGTCTTACGGTCAGATCGTCGTTATGGATGTCGATGGCTCGAACAAGTGTGTGATGACTGATTCTATCTGGGAGGATTCGATGCCTCTCTATGTGCCCAACAGTGCCCTCAAGGCTAACGACAAGATTCACAAATAGTGGCAATCATGAGAGCCCTCCATTGGTTTCTCCACGGTGACATGAGAACTTCTCCTTCTACGTCAGTCAGACGCCAAACGCTCGAAATGGCACCTCGCTATGTATGGGTGATCTCTAAGTCCAAGCGTTCCCAGTTGATCAAGCCTCTGGCGGCTGTCCCGTAGTGTTCTTTCCCGCATCCTCGGCGCATGTGCGGGGGTGATGCTGTGGATTCTCGTTTTCTCGTTTCTCGACGGTCCTGGGTTTGAACTGTGAGAAGAGGAAATGGAAATGGAGAAGAAGGGGTTATACTCGCAAGTGGAGATGCGCCTTCTGACACGTATAGCCCTTGATCTGGGTACTTGTGATCTTCGGCCAAGACAGCTCCAGCCTCAACATAATTCGGAACTTCTTGACTTCCCATATGAGCTTTGACATTGTTCACGAATACTCCCATATATGGTGGGTGGATATAGTAAATAAAGGGAAGGAGGATGAGAAAGACCTTGTGAGCTACACCTGGGCTACTGGGTATATACTGACCAATATAGTAATGGCCTATTTAAGAACCTTGGAAGGAACAGCCCAGGGTGAGGCAAGATCGGCATCAGGCACATAAAATAGTCTGTCCTTATACCTTACATTACAGAGTACACCCCAGAAACTCGAGAGATACCAAGCATTCATCGAAGAGTAGTAAAAAGAAAACATGCAAGATCATCATAGTCATCAACCAATCCCCGTGGAGATGGCGCCATCTGGACTAAATCGTTCTCATATACTCCGTAGGGCTCGCAAAGGAGGCGGTCAATAAGAAATTATATGCGGTATGTGGCCCCTGAGCTCCCCTTTCTCCAATTCCTTTCCCATTCCACTTCTTTCTTAAACCTTTGCGCTACAAATGACTCGTAAATCTCTCTTTCTAAACCTTCACTGCGAATGCCTTGAGGTACAGGTAATCGGCCATGTTGGCGTCGACTGTCCGACGGATAAGAGCAGCCTGCTTCTCACCATACTTCTTCCGCCATTCGGCGTCAAACTCCTCCTCAGTCTTGACAGCACGTTTCTATGAATAGCGTCAGCCGGAAGTCCCCAATACCTTCGCATCCCCATTCCACCAGAATGAAGAATGGAAAACTTACATGAGCTCTCTGCACCAGAGCCTTCGACTCAATAGCATCATTATGGAACCCACGCCACTTCTCGAACGCATTCCGAGCAGCAGCATGATCCTTCTCCGTATCCCATGTCAGCATCTCCGGGTTATATGGCAGACCAACACTGCTACAGAAAGCCTCGATGGTCTTCGCCGGCTCGTCAAGCATATCATCTGCGTCGATGACACAGACCTCAACGCCAGTCGTCGCCTGGGGATCGGCCTGGGCGTCCAGATCCGCGCGCGTTGCAACCTGGGGCCCGATCAATCCAGCCTCGAGCAGATAATCAAAGTGACGGCGCAGCTCGTCATACCCGGCCTCCAGGGGGTCGTAGTTGTGGAACCCAGTCACCTCGTCCAGAGGTGGGATCGTGCACCGCAGGTACGACGGCACACTGTAGTGCGGGTCACGGATTAGGAATGCCCAATGGAACTGTTCTTGCAGCTCGCGCGGCAGCACCGTTGGGTTTCCCGGCTCTGTTGGTGTGTCGTATGGGTATGGTTCCTTGGAAATTCCGTTCATACCGTTCGCTGTGCCGTTGGTACCATTCGAGGCCCCGTTGACCCCATTGGTGTGACCGTTTGGCGTGGCGGAGTGGCCGTTGGTGTGGGCAGTGCTGTTGGCACTGCTCACACCGTTGGCCTGGTGCGACTCGCCGTTTGTCCCAACTCCGCGCTTAAGGCGCAGTAGAGACGGGGCGATGCTGGCGGGCTGCCCGTTGGGTGGAAGCAGGTAATGGTCGATATCTTTGATGAAAATTCTCTTTCCCTGTGACAATGTAAGTATCCCCTCAAAAAGTGCAAATATTCCATTCCGCGCCGCGGATCTCATGGTCATCAAATATTTTGGCGTCCAGTCTGTGATTTACAGTTCGTAGAGGTGGAGGGGGAGCAGATCGCCTCGGGCTACATCTGCGGTGCAAAATAACAAAAATATAAACAGGTAAGGAATCTTCCCTCATGTTCGATCCACAGGGGAGAACATAAGGAGCATTACGAGGGGGGTGGGTAAGAACGCGAGAGATTCTAACGCAGAAAGAAGGGTCGGACCTGAGTAGCTTCTCGCTCGAGCCTATCCACCACGGTACTATATGTCGAGTTGGCGAATCCACTATCCAGGCGTTCTTGGGCATGTTCATCGCCCGCGAACCGGCTGGAGAGGCGCTCCGGGCCGTAGTAGAATGCATCGCCAAATGGCTCATGGACACATTGAATAGTATCTCGCTGAGTCATGAAGACCTGTAGTCTGTTAGATATGTTTGGAATGAAAGTAGGTATTAAAATATCTTGCAATATCTTAAAATATCTGAGGATCTCTTACTCGCTCAAAGGCTGTCGAGCATGCTCGAGGATGTGTAGCCACAAAGATCGGCTTGTTAGACATACTTAAGTCCTGCAAGGATCTGTTTAATACCGGCCGATATAACTGCAATCTGCAGAATTTGTGTCAGGGAAAGTCACAAAAGGCAATCATAATCGACTTGCAGTGGATCAGGCCTCTGATCAATTAACGCAAGGTTAATTCAAATCCAACCGTTGAAGCTGTAGCGCGACAGAAAATTTCTGGTTTGGATAGCGGGTCCAGTTCTTCCCAAGGGTCGTCCAGCGAATGTGAGAGGCTCTTAATGGTCTCAGCTGCAATCACTATGGCGTGAGAATAATGAAAAGAATGCAGAGGGGGGCTAAAAACTCTTTATATGGACGAATGACATATGCACCACGTTTAATAACAGGATTTTATTTTATTTTTATTTCTTTAGGGAGTCTCGGGAGGCGGAGAGCTACCAGAGTTGGGTTAACTGACCCATGGAAAAAAATATTCAAAAATAATTATGGGTATTCTATATGGCAGGCCAGAGGGACAGGAGATCTACGAATTAAGCCCAGATGCAAGGTTACGCATTAAGGTATAGTATAGCATGATCTCTCCTCGTAGTACATAGTATTGTTGTGGTATAGAAGTGCATGTAGTACTGCGTACTATTGTTGTATATGTATGTAGAATCGAAAAAGCCCCCCAAACCAGGATTAGCCCCAGTATCTCTTCCAAGGATCGAAGAAGCAAATCATCAACGCCACAAAGCCTTGCCCCTCTCTGCCCCGCAGGAACCTTCCCGCTTCTATTTTTTCTTTCCCCTCCAGCCTAGTAGGCAAACAATTTAATAAATTGAAACAAAAATCTACAGTCAAGTCCGGTGATGAAGTAGCCAATGAGAAAACAACTTGTGGACAGTGCATGGATCGATCTTCATTTTTTGGATGCGCCGGCCTGGAACAAATGTCCACCATCCACGGTCCAAGTCGTGTCTGAGCTCCTCAGCTGAGACCGTACTCCTCTTCCATGCAGCCCGGTGAAGTTGACTTCCTAAATGGTGATGAATCCGACCCAGAGCACAGAGAAATCCTCTATAGAAAAATCCCTCGGCCGAATTTGAGTAGATACTTGCAGGAGGTCTGATCCTGGGTAAGGCTCGAGATCGATTTCTTCGAATTCTCATTGCTTAGGGTATATCCCAGCTGACGTCATTGACTAACTGTGGGACATTTTCTGTCGGCTATCGTGGAACACGATATACAACGTAAGCGACGCATGGTAGAAGAAAATAAAGACCTTCTGGAATACCCAGTGTTATGTAAATGGTACCTGGGCAGGCGTCAGTGGCACATCATGTGTTGTAGGATCCAACATACAACCTACATGGATTTTCAACATCTTGATTTTTGCGGGTAAGGGGAGTCGGTGGGACTGGGTTGTTTCAATGCTCCACTACAAGGCACGCAAGCTCAAAGTAGAAACCCGCCAATAATGGCATCAACGCCGAATCATGTCTCTAACGTGGGGAGCTTGCACATTTAAGGGTTGTGGTTTGCTGGTTTGCGCGATTTAATCCGAGTTTGCTGACTCATCTTGGGGCATGTAGGAATTATGTCAGCGAAGCAATGGACCACCGGTCACGTGCATCTCGCGTGGGCTTCCCGTTACCTGGCTATGATTTATCACGTGGGCGGGCACAATCTGGCCAGGTGCAATAAGGCGGTAATTGACTAACTATAGTGGGAGGGATAACCTGTTGCCTTATATAATAAGGTGGTAATGGACTGCCCACGGTGTATGTGTGTGTAGTACAATGTAAGTGTCATTGAGTGTATCTTAATAGAGAGTGACATACTACACTATGAATGTGGCCCGTGACTCCCCCGGAATGATGGTTTCTCCGGTGCCTAGGAGTGATCCTCGGCACTGTCAGGCAACGTCAGGCAGCTTCTGGAAGGCGGTGGAACCCAGTAGTGACGCCATGGATCTAGTGGCAGCTTCGGGCATCCTACGCGCCAGGAGTATATGAACTTGCATCATTGTGTTTCCACTTGCATATCTTGAAGTTTACTTGCCCAATTACTTTCTACTCGCACATTACTACTATCATCTTGTCCCTCAGAACATCAACATTTCCACACCTATTGACATTACCCCACACTTCCGTTCAAAATGAACGGTGTCGAGTTCACAGATCGAGCCAACAAGGCCTTGCTGGACTCCAGCAGCCTCTGCGAGCAATATGCACAATCTCAGATCCTGCCTCTTCACCTGGCAGTGGCGATGCTTAACCCCTCCCCAGATGAGTCTAAAGACCAACAGACTCCTTCTGGTGCCCATTCCTCCCACGATGACTCAACCGCTCCTCTCTTCCGTCAGGTGGTGGAACGAGCTCACGGCGACGCTCAGCTCCTCGATCGTGCGCTGATGAAGCTACTGGTCCGCCTACCGAGTCAAGACCCGCCTCCAGAGAACCCTAGTGTTTCTCCCCAACTCTCCAAAGTCATTCGATCAGCTACCGATTTGTCGAAGACCCAAAAGGACAGCTTCGTTGCCGTTGATCATCTCATCCAGTCTGTCTGCCAGGATTCACAGGTTCAGCGTGCTCTGGGCGATGCCAACATCCCCAACCTCAAGTTGATCGACAACGCTATCCAGCAAATTCGTGGTACAAAGCGAGTCGACTCGAAGACTGCCGACGCAGAAGGCGAAAATGAGAACTTGAAGAAGTTCACCATTGATATGACTTCCTTGGCTCGGGAGGGAAAGATCGATCCGGTTATTGGCCGAGAGGAGGAAATCCGTCGAGTCATTCGTATTCTCAGTCGACGCACGAAGAACAACCCTGTGCTTATCGGTGAGCCTGGTGTGGGTAAGACTACCATTGTCGAAGGTCTCGCTCGCCGCATTGTCAACGCCGATATTCCCGCCAACCTGGCTCAGTGCCGTCTTCTTTCTCTCGATGTTGGTTCTCTGGTTGCGGGCAGCAAGTACCGCGGTGAATTCGAAGAACGTATGAAGGGTGTCCTCAAGGAAATAGAAGAATCCAAGGATACTATCGTTCTGTTCGTCGATGAGATTCACCTGCTTATGGGCGCTGGATCTAGCGGAGAAGGTGGTATGGACGCTGCCAACCTTCTCAAGCCCATGTTGGCTCGCGGCCAGTTGCATTGTATCGGTGCCACGACTCTCTCCGAATACCGAAAGTATATTGAGAAGGATCAGGCCTTCGAGCGACGATTCCAGCAGGTCCTTGTCAAGGAGCCTTCAGTCCCAGAGACCATCTCTATTCTTCGTGGTCTGAAGGAAAAATATGAGGCTCATCACGGTGTCAACATTCTCGATGGAGCTATCGTCACTGCCGCCACTCTCGCATCTCGCTACCTGACAGCGCGTCGACTACCCGATTCTGCGGTCGATTTGATTGATGAGGCTGCAGCTGCAGTCCGAGTCACTCGCGAGTCCGAGCCAGAAGCTCTCGACACACTTGAAAGAAAGGCCCGCCAGCTTGAGATCGAGATTCACGCCCTTGGGCGTGAGCAGGATGATGCATCCAAGGCACGTCTTGAGGCTGCCAAACAGGAAGCTGCCAATGTTGCCGAGGAGCTCCGGCCCATGCGCGAGAAGTACGAAAGTGAAAAGCAACGCAGCCGCGAAGTTCAGGACGCCAAGATCAAGCTTGACTCTCTCAAGGTCAAGCGCGACGAAGCTGAACGTATGGGCGACACCCAAACAGCTGCTGATCTAGAATACTATGCCATCCCAGAGACCAAAACCCTCATCGAGCGTCTCGAGTCTGACCGGGCCAGGGCCGATGCTGAACGTCGTGCTCAATCAGGCGATGCTGGTGAAGCACTCCTTGCCGATGCAGTTGGTCCCGATCAGATCAATGAAATCGTTGGCCGCTGGACCGGTATCCCTGTCACGAGACTCAAGACCACCGAAAAGGACAAGCTGCTCAACATGGAGAAATACCTCGGCAAGATCGTTGTCGGCCAGAAGGAAGCCGTTGTTTCGGTCTCCAATGCCATTCGCTTGCAGCGCTCAGGTCTCAGCAACCCTAACGCGCCCCCCAGCTTCTTGTTCTGTGGTCCTTCTGGTACCGGTAAGACACTGCTCACCAAAGCGCTTGCCGAATTCCTCTTCGATGATCCAAAGGCAATGATTCGGTTCGACATGTCCGAGTATCAGGAGCGACATTCGCTCAGCCGTATGATCGGTGCACCCCCCGGATATGTTGGACATGACGCCGGTGGCCAACTTACCGAAAACCTGCGCCGCCGCCCCTTCTCTATCTTGCTCTTCGACGAGGTCGAGAAGGCCGCAAAGGAAGTCCTCACTGTCCTCCTGCAACTCATGGATGATGGCCGTATTACCGACGGTCAGGGACGCATCGTCGACGCAAAGAACTGCATCGTCGTGATGACCTCCAACCTGGGTGCCCAGTATCTGTCTCGCCCCACTACCAAGGACGGAAAGATCGATCCCCAGACCCGCGAGTTGGTCATGAAAGCACTGCAAGACTACTTCCTACCGGAATTCCTCAACCGTATCTCCAGCACCGTCATCTTTAACCGCCTTACCAGACGGGAGATCCGTAAGATCGTGGACCTCCGTCTCGCCGAGGTGCAGAAGCGGCTCGACCACAACGAGCGCAATGTCTTTATCCAGTGCACAGACGAAGTCAAGGACTACCTCGGCGCAGCAGGATACTCCTCGGCCTACGGTGCTCGCCCACTAGGCCGACTCATCGAGCGCGAGGTCCTCAACCGTCTCGCTGTGCTCATTTTGCGCGGAAGCATCAAGGACGGCGAAGTTGCTCGTGTTGTCATGCACGATGGTCGCATCGAAGTCATACCTAACCACGAGGTTGGTGAGAGCAGTGACGAGAGCGATGATGAGATGATGGATGAGGATGATCTCGACGCTGAAATGAATGATAATCCGGTGTCTCCTGATCTGTATGATGATTAAACAGAGCTGGTGCAAGGCTTCCTCTGTGCCAAAACGCAAAACACAACAGGATTTGAACATACCCAGCGATGATGAGATGATACACGATTTTTCCTTTTAGTTATACGGCTTCGACTTCTTACGGCGTTGGCACTATCTATTCGCATTCTCTTTTCATGTACTTATGTAGTCTTCGCTGGGTGGATATGTCCTTAAGTCGAAGGCTTATCAGCCTCGACGATGTTAATACAAGATTATTCTTTTATTCAAAAGCCAAATAAAACATACCCTGGAGCTATTTCAGAAAGTAATTACTCAATAGGCACAGTAGGCACAATGTCTCATTAGGAATTTAGCCGTTCAATAATATTTGGTGACTACATAATGTATCCGGTCTATTTTGGATAAAATTTGCCTGTAGATGTAGGATTCATTCTGCTTTCTCGACAAAAGAGAAAGTGAGCAATTCCACTTGCTATACATGAAACAGTACACCTTTCTCGCCAAGTTATTATGGATATATGCGTTCTCATTCTCTTATCATGAAGATACAAGAATAGTCGGCCGCATAAGCGGCCTTTTGATGTCATTTCAGTAGTTTATTTGGTGGTCTTCTTAGATATCATTCTACTTAGATGTGCCAGTTTTGTAGGTCGACGGCAAAAAAAAGGCGGGAAATGGATTAGCTTGTGCAGAGGACTTTTCTAAGTATAACCTTTGACATAAACAGATGTCTTTCTTATTGACCGGGCTATGCAACGGCCTTCTAAGGCCCGGTGAAAGTAACTTTAAGCGAAGCTAGCTCGACAAAATGGCTGCCATGTCGTGGCTAAATTTCTCAAATCATTATCTGATTAAGCCGAGATGGATTCCGCGAGCTACGATGAGCAACTATTGGATTTGGAGGGAAATATGTTAGATAAGACAGAGAGATCGTCAATACAGGAAAACCAAAAAGGAAGGGGGATGTCTAGAGAGACTTACATTGTTAAAGAACGGACTACGTAGCGCGAAAGAGTATATATTTAACCCCGCAAGCGAGATTCGGCCGGGCTATAGAATCCCAGCGATGTTTTTTTCGACATTACGAGGAGCAGAGTCGTCCCAGTGCCCTACAGGGCACGAGTGGTATCCATGATAGAGCTCTAGTGATGACAATTACGCTGCCGGCTTTGCATTCGACGCCCTATATTTAATATATATAAATTGGATAATATGGATACTTCTTTGCATAAATCTATAGAGAATTTATGCATCTACCGCAAACTTGAGAATTAGAAAATACGTCCGAAGGGTATGGCCTTTGTAGTATATTACGGTTCAAGAACTTTGCAGTTTCTGTGCAGCATAGGAGAGAGGACTTATGCTTTCCAAAATAACTTCCCGCACGCCTGTGCGGACCAAGATCGAGATACAGATTCGATCCAGGCTTTATATAAAACCTGTTTGAGACTTACCTAGTGCGTATATCATACCTATGTTGATGTACTACGGAGTATATACGTAAAAGTGAGATTAGATTTGGGATTGGCTAGGGGGTTGAGATTAAGATTCAATAGTTTGAGCGCGTGTTAACAAAGTAGGGATAAATGGCCTTTTCCAAGAAAGGACAATTTTTGGCGTTTTTTGCTAAGAAAATATTTAGGTGTAGCCTTTAGAGTTAAGTATCCAAGCCGAAATATCCTTCAGAGGTTAGCTTACTAGCCCTAAGCAATGCAACCTGCCATACAAGGGTATATACTCCGTACCTACACGGAAGTGCCGAACGGGGTTCTCGAATGTCTCCCCTTGTATATCAGCAGCAAACCAAACACTTCTCGCAACTATTCACGCGCCTCCCTCCTAACGGCCGGCGTACCTATAGGCTATGAGATGCAGCTAGAGTGAAGGCAAATAGCCCTACACTCCGCCACCATATGTTGTAGTTATACGCCCTTCGTTTAGGTCGTTCCTGCATACGTGTAACATATAACAACAACTAAATATTGATGTATTGATATATTACTCCGTACCTGAAAACTAAATCCTCTGGCAAAAATCGTATTCGGGTTCGCATTCCTAGCCAACCAGACTAACCCAAGCAAAGGTTGGAACGAGGGAATACTTACCTTTGTAAATAGAGTGGGGGGCTGGTACTCAGACCGGAGAGTGCCCGATCACAGTTGCGATCAACGAGCGAGCTCTTTCGGAGTCGACGGGATCGGCACTTTGGCCGAAGCGAAAGGAGAGCGAAACAATAGAAAAAATAGCAAAAAGGAAAAGAAAAAGAAAAAGAAAAGAAGGAATTGCAATTGCAATTGCGTTTCGCGAAAAAGCGAAGGAAACTACCCTCCTTATCGGGAAAAGATGAACTTGTCGGTGTTATGAAGTACATAACTACAACCTATGTTGTTGTGCTCGGCTTAGGGGGGTGCTTTATAAGCAGAAGTTTATACCTTACAATAGGAGTATAGAGTACAGAGTATATTATTATATATGGAGTCATTGCGCCGATCCTGTTGGACTAAGTTTTTACGTGATTTCTTCAATGAATCCTGCAGAACATGTCAGAATAGACCGAAGATTGTCCGTGCAAATTACTGGAATAAGGAACAGAAGGTCATGTTTTCACTCAAAAATGAGAATAAATACAGAGATTCTAAGCGACATCTAGAAGGATTGAGATATATCTGAATATTTAGGTTTACCGTTTATACAAAAAGGAGGAGGTTGGAGACTGGAAGGCTGGGTCGCCGAAACTCAAGTTGAAACTCAGATTTAGTGACTTACGTGGCTTAATCCCGAGGTCTTTCGAATGAATATAATTTGAGATTTCTTAAAAAAAGAACAATGAAGGGAATTTCAGATACCGACAATTGATAATTCCATTTTCTTATCCTATCATATCTCCACGCAGATCCCGAATCCTCAATTTTATATACCCCAAGCCATCCAGAGAGAGCTTGTCCATGGTACTAAAAGAGTATCCATGGATTTACAAGTATCCTTCCCAAGGTTCCATTGCGAGGATTCCATTTTGGGGTCGCCGATATCGGGATCTTCCGGGGTAGTTGGTATGAGATGACCGTTGCAGCTGTGCCCTGTAAAATCTTCTCTGTAGGGCTCGGACCATGGAGGTAGTAGAGAACTCAAAATGGAACTACTCATGCGTTACCGGCATGAACCATCCCTTGCAGTATTATTCGCAATGGCCCACATATGCAAACCAACTACCCCACATAACTCCTAGTCTGAGTCCAAACACCACAAAAACCAGGGAAAGTGTGATTACAACATAATCTCGCTGACATTTTCCGGAAAGGTTCCATTGCGCCCACAAGGTTCCTCCATTCAGAGACCAAAGAACCAAGGCCAAGCCCGCCTGTCCAACGCCCTGGGCTAATCCCTTCCTAGCTTGAGCATTGCCGTCCGTTGCCGATACGATCGGCAGGCCTTGACGCAAGGTGCCGGGAGATCGGCTGGTTGTGATGGAACGTTTTCTAAGGTTCTACTCCGTACCTCCAGGGCTGTCTTTGGAATGCGGTTAGCGCGCTACTATGGCTGCTGGGTATCAGGTGGGAGGTAAGATGCTCTGCGGTGGAAGTCGACATGCAATCAATGGATTTAAATTTTTAGTTGTAGACATATTCCAAAAATTTCTATGTCTAAGCTCTAGCATATCCCTCGAGTGCGTACTCGATACATATGTTTTCGATAATCCCAAAAAAATAAAACCAGAGAACCAAGGTGCAGAAGTAAATATATACAGACAAGTAATAACACGATAATGCAGAACGGGGTATCAAGCCCTTGGAGACTTCATGGATTCGTAAAAAGAGACAAACAGAAAATGAGATCTCGATGTATAACAAGACTCGATTAAACCTCCTCCCGAGCGCGGGTAATATGCGAAGAATTCGACTCATACCCCGGCGGCCGTGAGTCATGCTGCACCGTCACGGTAATATCTTGACGAATGCGCAAAGCGCGGGCTGAGCCATCGTCACTGCTCGCATCACGCTCCTCGCTGGCGGAGAAACTCGTATTAGAAGCAGTCGCCTTTTGCGGGGTAATTGTAGTTGTGCCCTCGAATTCCTGCATGCCGAAGTCTCCTGATCGGGTATGGCTGGGCGGGCCATAGGGAGGCAGATTCGAGCCACCCTTGCTGGTCCAGGGCCCGGACCTGTAGCGGTCGGTACCGCGCTTGGAGCCTCCGGTCCAGCTCTTGAGGGCGGGGAAAACGTCGCGGAGCAGTGACCAGACTAGCGGCAGGTTGGTGACCAGGATGGCGACAGTTGCTTCACGGAAGTACCAGTTCATATAGACGTAGGAGATCAAAGACGGGACGAGGCAATACACCTTATTCAGGACGGCAGCGACGATGACGAAGATTCCCATGCCGAAGAGGACCACCAGGATCAGCTTTTGCTTGAGAGGGACGCGGACTTGGACTAGCATCGGGATGGCGACAAGGAGCATGAATACGTCGGCAGAGATTGAGATGGAGCCTTGCACGATTTCGTAGTATTGGTAGGATGAGCATTGGTAGTCTGGTGTTGGCAGGACGGCCCAATAGTCTGTTAATGGGCGGCACATCAAGAAGAGCGACAGTTCGGTTGCAACAAACCCCAGTGCAACGTAAATGGCCAGGTAGTTGATCCATCGTTTCTGTTTTAATCCTTCACTGTTGGTTGTTAGCGAAAGGAACAAACTCCAAATCGAGATTCAACATACGTGATACGCGCATAGATTACCAGCATGCATGCCTTCAAACTCCAGACGCAAAGAATAAAGGAATGTTCCGACACAAAGACCCATTTACTACCGCGCACTCGTTCTTTAATAGTTTCATCCGTCAACGATAGCTTGTCCTCCTCGGTCATGAGATTTGACCCGCCACCGGAAGCGACTTGATTTAAAGCGACACACAGTATTGTATACCAAAGTACTGCGAATAGCATAAGATAGTCATCGACCTGGAGATTGCGAGCACCTAAACGCCGAATACGAGCAGTGCTATCAAAGACTTTTGGTTAGTGCGTGTTCGTATCTTGGACATTCAATTAATACTCACAATCGCAAGACAGCACCCAGTACTCCAACGGAATACAGCGCCCATGTTTCACGGGTGAATTGCACCGCGAAGTGACCTCCTAAACCGGACATTGCCCCTGGCCTGTTCGAATAAAGGTTAACAGGGATTCAAGGGAGAAACGAGATTTAAGAGGCGCACTCACATTTTATGAAACTAGACGGAATATGGGCTATGTATAGGGTTGCCAAGTTCCGATAGGGCCGTGAATATGCCGATGATTACGACGTGTGTTAAAACCTTCAAAGTATGATAGATTCAAAGTATGGTCAGATGCAAGTGAGGATAAAAAAGCCACCTGCACTCAAAGATACAGCATAGAGAATACAACATACCGATTGGACAGTGGGGGGTGTTTCCTTGGATGGGATTAATTTGGGAAATTGATCTAATTACGGACTACGGAGTACTGCATTCTGATTTGTATCTGTCAATTTGGTCCACTTTATCGCGCTTGCTGTGGAATTTTCTCTTCCTAGAGCTGGAAGTTTAGCCGGTAATATTTAACCCCCAAGAAAAGTTCACTGAGAAACTATAATGAACTGGAGTCATAATAAAGCTAGTGCTACCTGCTTGAATAGGCAAGAGGATACAACATCGTATATGTAAACTTTTTATTTTACCCAATCACCAAGGTAAAGGCGCCACCTCAACGACCTCCGGAAGATATACATCTCCCTGAAGAGTCCCACTGCGGAGAACGGTGATCAATAGATATTCCAAGGTTCGAGTATTAGGTAAATCAATATCTAACCTGGGAAGCCAGAGAGAAATCCCAGAATATAGACCTTCAATTGTGAATCTCTATAGGAAGTACCAATTATTTGACTTTACTTCAACAGGAGACTATCAATTCTGAGTTTGCCACTAGCCAGAAGTGTGAAGAGAGTGGGGGCCATATCCATGGATGAGACACTGATTAAGCCGAGCCTTTTTCTTGAGGGAATTATGGAAAGCGGATCTTTACTGGATACGGAGGTCTCCGTTCAGGGAGCAGTGTTACATAGGATATGTAACTGAACCTGATATCATAGGGTTCAACTATATACTCTCTCTTCCAAGGTTCTCTCAAATCTAACTGGACCAAGATAATTATTAATGTCTTATATTAAAGATTAATTGAGTGCTCGGTCTAGATCACTATAACTAAATCTGAGGCTAAAACCGAAGTCGCCTCTACGCTCTCCACATTCAGCTGAAGTATACTTCCGGAGAATGTTCTGTCCTGAGACTCGATTCTGATATGTACTCTGTCCTCGGTACTCCGTGGTTTGATGATGAACACTCAGTACTTCATATTTTTTTTTTGGCACTGGGCTTAAATGGTTATAGAGGCCAATTTAGAGTTATCCTCAAACCCTATGGTATTGCTACGTTCATACTACAACGGACGAAACACACCCCGGTCGCTTTAGCTTGACAAACATAGATTGATTGTACCCACATCACGTGTTGCTTGATCCTTAATTACTTGACTATAGGACATGACTAAGAAGGGGGAATTCCCTATGTCCGGCCGACAACATAGTAAAGGATTGATCTGGATTCACATTTAGCCCACTTTTATATTCTACCTTGCCACTTACTAGGTACTATATGGCAGATATTGGGTGGCGCTTTTTAGGCTTGTCTCACTTGGAAATGACACATTTTCAATTCGACACGGGTAAATACAATGAGAATGTGTACGGATTACTTCCGTACGGAGCACTCCATAATGTGGATGAGAATACTGGAGGTTTCAACTATATGTGTAATGTATCGCTCCTTGAAAAGGACTATGCCATCTATTTAGAGTATGGCATTAAGATGAGTCTGGGGTTAACGTATTCGGTAAGCGAGTGACGCATGTAACCGAGTGACGCACCCCACCCAAAACGCGTCCATGAATTAGCACTTCGTCAATTCAACCACCTACTATGCCACCAATTCGCTCTCAAAGCTCTCAAAATTTAATAGAGCAAGAGGGTAGTATTCAATTAGCTATCCAGGCTTTTGAGAATAAAGAAATCTCTTCAATCCGTGGAGTAGCACGCTGTTTTAAAGTGCCTGAGGCGACCCTACGCCGACGCCTCCGCGGTGTTGAAAGCCGTACGATTTCACGCGCAAATTCGAGAAAATTAACTGAACTTGAAGAGGAATCTCTTCAAAAATGGGTTCTTTCTATGGATTCTCGTGGAGCTGCCCCCCGGCCTTCTACTATACGAGAAATGGCGAACCTTCTCCTCGAAAAGCGCGGAACCACCCCGGTTATTTCGGTCGGCGAAAAATGGGTATACAATTTTGTAAACCGGCGCCCTCTCCTTTCGTCCCGGTTCTCGAGACGCTATAATTATGAACGTGCGAAATGTGAAGACCCGAAAATCATTAGGGAGTGGTTTAATCTTGTTCAAAAAACGATCCTTCAATTTGGAATCGACCCCGATGATATCTATAACTTCGATGAGACTGGTTTTGCGATGGGACTTACGGCAACTGCAAGGGTTATTACAAGGAGTGAATACTACGGTCGGAGATCACTTTTACAACCTGGAAATCGCGAATGGGTGACTGTTATTGAATGTACAAATGCCTCGGGTTGGGCCCTCCCTCCGTGTATTATTTTTAAAGGCAAAGTCTTTATTGAATCCTGGTTCGACGGCCTCCCGGGTAACTGGCGATTTGAAGTTAGTCCTAACGGTTGGACTTCCGATGAAATTGGACTTCGCTGGCTTGAAAAGCTCTTTATTCCTTCGACTTCTTCGCGTACAAAGGGGGGGTATCGGCTCTTAATACTCGACGGACACGGAAGCCATTTGACCGCTAAATTCGATATGATTTGTGAGCAAAATAAGGTTATACCAATCTGTATGCCTCCTCACTCCTCTCATCTTTTACAGCCTCTCGATATCGGCTGTTTTGCGGTATTAAAACGTACGTACGGCCGGCTAGTCGAATCAAAAATGCGGGTCGGGATAAATCATATCGACAAACTTGATTTCCTCGAAGCATACCCCCTCGCCCGAATTGAAGCTTTTAAATCGGAGACTATTAAAAATAGCTTCTCAGCTGCCGGTTTAGTCCCATTTGGACCCGACCGAGTAATCTCAAAGCTCAATATTCGGCTTCGAACCCCTACCCCCCCTCCGAGTGGGGGGAGTGAATCAAGCCGGAATTTTACCCCAAAAACCCCTATTACCGAGAAAGATCTACGTCGGCAGGCTTCATCAATCAAAGCTTTACTTCGTGCAAGTTCTCGAAGCCCACCTAGCCCGTCAAATCGTGCGCTAGACCAGCTAGTAAAAGGGTTCCAGCGCCATATACAAGATCATATTTTACAAGGGCAAGAAATCAAGCTACTACGGGCGGAACTTGAGAAGAAGAAGCAAAAGCGCACTCGATCCCGGAAGCAGATACAGGTAGAAGCAGGCCTTTCAGTACAGGAAGCTTCTCAATTGATTACTGAGCCGGTGGGAGCAGTTGAAGCACCTATTTCTACCCCCGCTATACCTGAAGAACCGGCTTTAGAACCACGTACACGGGCGCCAGCGAGGTGCAGTGGGTGCAGAGAAACTGGGCATAAAATCAATAGGTGCCCAGCTGTATAGATGATTTTAGTTTATTTAATTTAATGGCGTTTTGGTAGAGATATATGCATTTAAAATCAATGGGTTAGATGGGGTGCGTCACTCGGTTACATGCGTCACTCGCTTACCGAATACGTTAATTGACCCGCCAAAGAGCCCTAAATCTCTTATCTCTCCAAAAAAGAAAGAGGTAGAGATGAAGAAAGAGGGAAAAAGAAACTAATGCTTAAAGGGATGAAAATTCTGTTGAAGCTCCCCTTCTGGGCTAAGCGGCAAGGCACCTAAGTTTCCCGAAGTACAATATCCAGATGCACCCTCCCCGGTTTCGCCCAATGGGAACTCTGGGGCAGCCCCACTATTAACCAGTTAACGACCGAATGATGTGCCCCTGTGAGTGATGATTGGCTGGAGATTGAGAAAGTTAGGTGGGGCCGGAATGAATTCATCCAGAGATGGATTATGAGTTGATCGGCCCAGGATAATAATATATGGACGTTGTTGTACGCTGCTTTTGTTCCCTTTTTCTAACTTCATCTCAACTCATCTTATTTCATTCTTTTCTGCATTCCAGGAGTATCCTTACCAAGTTTTAGGGATATTGATATAATTTGAACATGTCTGGGAGTGTTTATTCGCCGGAGAAGGAGGCCAGCTACGTCCCCGGAAAAGAAATCACATCTACACCGGATTATACGAACGATGGCCCAGTGGATGGAGAGTTGGTCAATGCATCAGGCCATCGTCAGGAACTCCAGCGGAACTTTGGCCTTATCAGCATCTGTGCTGTGGCTGTGACAACTGGAAACACATGGATTGCCCAAGGTGGTAGTGTTGTTGTGGCTTTAAGAAACGGTGGACTTGCAGGAACTATCTATGAATTGTATATGGCCCTCCTTCCCAGACTCAAACCAAAGCTAACCCCTTGTTTAGTATCGCTGTGTCTATCTGCTACTGGTTAGTCGCCGCCTCAATTGCCGAATTGGCATCGGGTATGCCCTCAGCCAGTGGTGTCTACCATTGGGCAACTATCACTGCGGGAAGCAAGTATGGTCGCGTGTGCGGATTCTACGCCGGATGGTGGAACTGCCTGGCTTGGATTCTCGGTGCCGCATCGATGTCTTTGATTCTAGCTCAGCAGACCGTGGCTATGTATGCACTGATGCATCCTGGCTTCACACCGTCACAATGGAACGTTTTTGTCAGCTTCCTCCTCTGCACCTGGACATGCTGCTGCATTGTGCTGTTCATGAACCGCTTCCTACCTTTCATAGGAAACCTCGGCATGTTCTTCATTCTCGCGGGTGTGTTCGTTACCATCGTCGTGTGCGCTGTGATGCCTCGTGTGAACGGCTCCGGATATGCCACCGACAAGCTCGTGTGGAAAACTTGGGAGAACGGAACCGGCTATGCCCAGCAAGGGTTCGTCTTTGTGGCTGGAATGCTCAACGGTGCATACAGTGTTGGAACTCCTGACTGCTCGTCTCACTTGGCTGAGGAGATCCCCAAGTCAGTGTTTCTTTTCTTTTCCCATCCCCTCTATTATCAATGCTGACTCAAACGTACAGACCGAGCCGAAATATCCCCAAGGCTATCCTGGCCCAGATGGCTGTCGGTTTCGTCACTGGTATCTGCTACATGATCGCAATCTTCTATTCCATTAACGACCTCGACGCGGTGCGCGACCCGAGCACCTTCTTCCCCCTGGCTGAGATCTATCGCCAAGCCACCGGCTCCCACGGTGGTGCTCTGGGTCTTCTGGTCGTCGCTTTCCTACCTACCTTTATTACTGCCTGCGGCTGTTATATCACCGCCGGCCGTACCCTCTGGACCATTTCTCGTGACGGTGCAACTCCATTTGCGGGATGGCTTGGGCGAATCAGCCTCAAGTTCAAGAACCCCTTCAACGCTACCTTGGCCTGCTGTGGCGTTGTCACCGTCCTGGCATGCATCTACCTTGGCTCGAGCACCGCCTTCAGCGCCTTTGTGGGATGCTTCGTGCAGTTGTCCAGTCTTTCGTATTTCATGGCCATCTTCCCTCACATTTTGACCCGCCGTTCGTCCTTCGTTCCTGGATACTTCCACATGAGCAACACAATTGGCTACGTCGTCAACTCTCTAGCCTGTGTTTATATCATCGCCTTCGCGATTATCTTCTGCTTCCCTTACGCTCTACCTACCGATGCCGCGTCGATGAATTATGCCAGTCTGATGACCGGAGGTCTGTCCATCTTCGTTACTGTCTGGTGGTTCATCCACAAGGACTCATATGTGGGCCCCAAGCATGTCCCGTTGACCGACAAGGCCCTGGCCGATGATGCTCGGTAAATATCATTAAGGGAAAATATTGGGAGGCCTATTTTGCGTATACCATTTTGCTTGATGGAGATTTTTCTTCGCTGTACGGCTATCAAAATGCCCTTTTTCATGATGCGACTTAACGTGATAGTTATACACCTTCTGTGCATCTCCGTTAGTGTTGGGCTTTTTACGACTCTATACATAGCCACACCAAAATCATAATTCATATTCATTTGCTTAAGCTTTTTTTTTTTGAAAATGTATACTTTACATATTAATTTATATACTAAGAGTTTCCTTATTCTAGAACGCTCCTTTACAAAGGTGATCTATTAAGCCACGTGACTACGCGTCCCGCGTCTGTGTCGCGTTCTCATTCCAACGCAGACTTGACCAAGAGAAAAAAGACCAGCGCAGCCATGGTCTTCAAACCCTTTAAGTCTCCTTTAATTAGGAACCCTGCTACAGTATCCACCGAAACTCCCGAAGAACCCAATCGTCCTACCAAAAAGCCACGCCTCGAAGACGAACCAGCACCCAAGAATGTGCAATCGACACGAATAGCCAGTCGAAAGCCACTTCTACAAGTCAGCAATAAAGGATCAGACGGTATAGCACAGCCATCAGCCGGCGAAACGACTAAAGATGATATATCCGACGAAAGATACTTCAATGTTCTCTGGTAGGTCCTCAGAATGCTGATCCCTCACAGCGCGAGTACCAATTACACCGAACTAGCTGACCCAGACAGGCGCAAACCAAGCGCCAAGAAGCACAAAACGTGGGATGGAGATGGGATCCTCTCCACTCGCGGAGACTTCGTGTACCTACGAGACATTGCCGGGAAGGAGATGGGACGGAAGATGCACGAAGCCCGCCTTGAGCCGGGAACGACCCTGTCTATATCCGGCAAAGAGGTTGAAATAGACTCTGAGATGTCGCGCAAGGAATACCTCTCCGGCAGAATGTTCCTGGAAGGCACGAAGCCAACACCTACCTCTACGCCGGACCCGGTGCCTAAACCGAAGAAAGAAGTCCTCCCCGCTCGAAAGAAGGGTGAAATACGCAAGCCTACAGCTGCTGAGCGAACAGAGTCTCTCAAGCGCTCGCTGGCTCTAGTTACCAACCCCAATGCCAACCCTGGGAACGCACCGGCGGCATTTGCCGCTTACAAGGCGCCGCTCCTTGTGAACACGGTTGTTCCTAAGGCTGCGGGGAAGGTTGTTCCGCGTCATGACCCCAAGGCCGTTGGCGCGTTGGTTATGCCGCGGCCGAAGTCTGTACCGAAGGGGAGGCAGGTTGTCGATGTTGTTGTTGATCCTCTCTTGACCAAGAACTTGCGGCCGCATCAGCGCGAAGGTGTGAAGTTCTTGTACGAGTGTGTGATGGGCATGCGGTCATTTAATGGCGAAGGTGCAATTCTCGCGGATGACATGGGACTCGGAAAGACTTTGCAGACTATTGCCCTACTTTGGACTCTGCTTAAGCAGAATCCTGTCTTTGAAGCCCCCCCTGTTATCAAAAAGGCACTGATTGTGTGTCCTGTCACTCTTATCAATAATTGGAGGAAGGAGTTCCGCAAGTGGCTTGGCAATGAGCGCATTGGGGTTTTTGTCTTCGACGATAAGAGTAAGCGTCTTACAGATTTCACCAAGGGCCGGTCTTATAGTATTATGATTGTTGGATATGAAAAGCTCAGAACGGTCCAGGAAGCTTTGGCGAATAGTTCTGGAGTTGATATCATTATCGCGGACGAAGGCCACAGGCTCAAGACATTGCAGAACAAGAGTGGCCTAGCGATCCAGTCGCTCAGCGCTGTGAAGAGAGTCATTCTCTCCGGCACGCCAATCCAAAATGATCTGAGAGAGTTCTTTGCAGCTGTGGACCTTGTTAATCCAGGGCTCCTGGGAAGTTTTAAGTCCTTCATTCGAGAGTTCGAAACACCAATCGTTCGCAGCAGACAGCCAGAAGCAACGAGAAAGGAGATCGAGAAAGGAGAGTCCAGAGGCGAGGAGCTGCGAGAACTTACCTCCAAATTTATGCTCCGCCGAACAGCAGACATTCTGGCCAAATATCTCCCACCGAAGTCCGAATATGTTCTCTTCTGCAAACCAACTCGCCCTCAAGCCAACATCTACAAAGCCGTCCTTGCCTCCCCTGTCTTCCAAAGCGCAATGGGCAACGCCGAAAGCGCCCTGCAGCTAATAACAATCCTCAAAAAGCTCAGCAACAGCCCTTCCCTCCTAACAGCCAAAAACAATGACAACACCCCCAACGAAACAATGGCCGCACTCATCGCCTCCATCCCTCAACCCCTCCACCGTCATCTATCCCCCTCCTCCAGCGCAAAAATCCGCGTCCTCGACCAACTCCTCGACACAATGCGCAGCAAAACAGACGAGAAAATAGTCCTCGTGTCAAACTACACCTCAACCCTCTCCCTTCTCGCAACCCTCCTTACCTCCCTCGGCCTCCCCTACCTCCGCCTAGACGGCAGTACACCAGCCCAGAAACGGCAAGGCCTGGTAGACGACTTCAACCGCCTCCCAGCATCCTCCTGCTTTGCCTTTTTACTGTCTGCAAAAGCAGGCGGAACAGGTCTCAACCTGATCGGTGCGAGCCGTCTCGTCCTCTTCGATGTAGACTGGAACCCTGCAACGGATATCCAGGCCATGGCGCGCATTCACCGCGACGGCCAGAAACGTCCTTGTCGCATCTACCGAATTCTGCTCAAGGGGAGTCTTGAGGAGAAGATCTGGCAGAGACAGGTTACCAAGCTTGGTCTTGCGGATAGCGTTATGCAGGAGAAGAGTAACGGTGGTGCGCAGTTCTCGGCTGCTGAGCTGAGGGATTTGTTTAGGCTTGATGAGGACAGGGCTTGTCAGACACATGAGTTGTTGGGATGTCGGTGCGGTGGACGGGGCGTTCAAGCTGATCCCGAGGCTTCTTCGTCTGGCGCCGTGACGCCTGCTACTGTTGATGGTGAGGGTGGATCTGAAGTTGAGGATTTGTCGGATCCTCCTCCTGACTTTGATGAGGATGGCGATTATGACTCAGATGAATCGCTACCGAAACCTCATACTCTTGTTAAAGCTTCTGAGGTCGATATGGAGAAACAAGAGCAGGCTATCCGTGACGGTTCTTACCGTGCTAAAATAGCCGGAAAGGGGAAGAAGGGTACGAGAGAGAAGGAAAGCGATTCTAGAAGCAAGAAAGATACGATGCACCAGTCTTTGGCTCAGTACGCGCACATTGACCCAACTATGCTTGTGGCTGAGTCTGATTCTAATGCCGGGGCTGGGCCTGAAGATCTGGAGCTTGAAGCTGCCATTGATGATGATGTGTTGGTTTCTATGCTGAAAGATGAGTGTAACTTGATTGGGTACGTTTTCAAGAAGACTAATGGGGCAGAAATGAAGAGTTAGACTGCTCTGTGTCACGCAGGGCTGAAATGGCCTTTGAGATGTATTGCTGATTTACTTGGGCTATACTATATATACATGACTAGAATAACATACTAGAAGCAAACATAACTGTATGAAGTATTAGTATATACAAAGAAAAGCTCAATATCGAGGAGATGGATTACTATATAAGGGCGTAGAGGAGAAATAGAGAGAGAATAGGCGTATTTTTGGATTATTCCACTGCCAGGATATCATTGGGCCAAGTCTAAATGTACAAAAGAAAAGAGCTAATAATGACTGAGGATCTTGAAGAAAAGAAAATAAGGAAAAGAGAAGTAAAAAGAGAGAAAAATCCGACAATACACCCCGACCACAAGCCCAACATCAACTCATCACATCACTCATCAATACCTGAGTTTGCCAACAAGCCCAAACGTGTAAGCCGCCTCGGCCTCACTCTTCATTTGAATCATAAATATTTTGCCAGAGCCAGTAGCAACGCCACCCTTCTGGGCAATGGAGGCGTCTTCATCCTCCTCGCGGATGGAGACTGCAATACCTGTGCGGGCGATGCGCTCAAAGGCGTTCTCGCCTAGACAGACATCAAGGAGAGTCTCGCCACGTGTCTTGCCGCGGATGACGATGCGCTTCTCGACCGAGATGCCGCCACGCGGGGAGGCGGGACCTGATGTGGGAGGTGAAGTGCCGCTTGCGTTGTCGGCGTTGTCACCATGCGGTGAGCTGCTGTCGCTGCGGCCGCTGACGCCAGTTCCGGGGCGGGAGGGGTTTTTGGGTGGTGCGGGCATGATGGTCATACGGGCAGCGCCCATGTCGCGCCACTTGGAGGCGGATTCACGTGCGTACAGGCGGACCTTGGCGTTTGAGAGACCGATGCCATCGGCGCCTTTGACTGCTGCGGCGATGCGGCCTATGCCGGAGTTAGGGGATGGGTCGTTGCCGGAATCACCGGAGCCGGAGTGGATGCTGCCTTCGCGGCCGGTGCGGGATTCAATGGTCGAGCGGGAAATGTTGAACATTTTGCTGCTTGTGCCAAAGCGTTTGAGGGCGGAGAACGCGCTGCTCATTGTTCCCACGCTGCTTTCGGAACCTTCGGCTATAGAGCGCGGGGAGCTTGATGCGCGATAGCTCTTTCTGCGGCGAGGCCAGCCAAACAGACCCCCGCCGGATTTCGGGACAGGTTCAAAGGTCGAGGCATGGCCGTTGAACGGGCCGCGGGCGTTTTGGAGCGCGATATATGTTGGGTTGTTGATTCTTGATTGGTTGATCAAGCCATATAGGGTGTCGCATTCATCAGGGTTGCCTGACCGGAACATGATGTTGTTGCTGGAGGTGATCTTGGATCGCTCCGTGGGAGGAGAGCGGATACTGATATCGATGGCGGTGCCACGGCGAATAGGAACGAGTGGTGTTAATTCGAGAGATATGAGCGGTCTTGATGATTGGGAATCGGAGTTTGGATCAGCTTCCGAGCCCACCGCGAAGGCCTCAATCAGGCCAGGACTAACAACGATGCTACATTCGTCAGGAAGCAAAGGTTCCCAGCTGCCTTTATCAGACCAGGCAAAGACAGACGCAATAGCCTTGCTAGTCTTGGTAGGCTGCAGCGGGACAGCACGGTAGCCACTCTGCGACACAGAGTTAGAAGGTGAGAGAGAACTGGCATCGGTAATCACGTCGGGTGCTTTTGGCTTGGGAGTAACATATTCTTCGTCTTCAGATACCGAGGAGTAATCATCCTCCGAGTCAGAATAGCCACCAGATTTTGAGTATTCAGATGAAGAGTAGGAATAGTGGCGCACTGTTGACGCGTCCGAGTCGGTCTCCGTGTAATCTGAAGCTGTAGATGGTTCATATTCGTGCTTCAGGGGAGAAGAGCCACGTCGCTTGAGCCCACCACTGCTGGAAGCGAGAACTGGAGCAGTTGAGCGCTTACCATTGGCAGGGCTGGGGGAGCGATGAGGCGGGGGAGGGGGAGGGCTATCATCATCCTTTCGCCGTCTCCGAGACTTCTTTCTCCTATGTCTTGTTGGCGTCTCCGGAATTTCTTGCTTAGGCAGGAATTCGAGAGGAGGATAGTCTTCCTCATCTTCGGGGCCGATTCTTGTCGGAGTAGAAAGGTGGGTTTGGCTGCTAGGAGTTCGGATTTTGGGAATCAATGGGAGAGTTGCTGAGGGCACAGATGAAACCCTGGGAGATTCAGGCTCGGGTTCCCTAACAGGCGTCTTCTGGGGCTGAGGAATCCTTGAGCGCGACTTTTCTCTCGGTGACGCTCTTGTTGGAGTTTCTTCTATTTCACCATAGAATCTACACCCCGTTGGTGTGCTTGGAGTTTGAGGACAGGCAGCCGCAGCCCCCTTGATTTCGGGTTCTTTATCAGGTACAACAGTTTGATGAGAAGCAGCCTCCGAAGCCGGACTGTCACCGTAGCGAGAGAGTCTCTTGGCCGCCTTGGATCGCTTGAGGCCGGTGGCAGACTTTTCCTGGTTAGTTGGCGAGTTCTTAGGAACCATGGAAGGAAGAAGAGGTAGGTCAGGGCGAGCCGGCTTTGCAGATAGCTCGGATCCTCCACTGGTGTTGTCAGTCTCCCGAGTGACGATTGAGGCCAAAGAGCTCCTGGCATCGGTGACAGAGCTGACTGTACTTGGCTCAGATGAATGCTCTTTGGGGGTCCACGAGCGTCGTTTGCCGGTCGCCTTCTCGCCGATGGGGATGTCGATGTCATTTGGGTGTGGCCTGGGAGGAGAGCCAACGGCAGAGGGCTTGTGGGCCTTGTTTTGCTTGGCTCGGCTGATGAAGCTTTGGCTTCGACAAATTGATGGTGGAATAGGGTCGGATCCGAGCAATGAGATCCATTCAGACCCGACTTCTTCCTCGTCAATACGGAGCGAGATCAATTCCTGCCAGTACTTGGTTTCTTCTCCGGGACCGCTACGCAGCATGAGTATGATCTCGTGCTTCGATTCTCCCCTGCGGGCTGAAACACATCTTAGATCCATGGGAGGGAATAGAAGCCAGCGATCTGAATGATCAATTTCGCAAATCAAAAGATCACCTCCCGGCCCTTTGCTTGGGGTGTTGTCTCGATACAGAAGCTCAGCTCGACAATCCACAAGTTGTCCACTTGAGTGATACAACGACAGATTGAAGAAATCGCGGGCACGGACATGGCGAGTCTGATCAATGCCGATCCCGCGGAGGACGCCTAAGGTCATCGGGTCTCTTGTGCGTGTTGGGTCGATACTGGCAGCAGAGTCATCTTCCAATCTAGCTCTTTCATCTCGGACGCGTTTTCGGGCATCGACAACAAGACTTTGATAGGCGGCAGCTGTTTCTTCAGCCTTTGCGGACGGTTCCAACATATTGATACCCTTGAAACTCTTCGCTAGGTACTTGAGGCGTACTAATGGCCGCTTCAACAGATAGGCCACATCAACCTTTTCCCCGTTGCTATCTACGATGTCGCCGTTTTCGTCTCGCTCCAAGCCTTCATCCAGGCTCTTCGTGTCAGCATCATTCGTGACTTCGCCTTCCTCCAGAGGAGCCAAGTTCACAATGACGTCTTTGAATCCAAGGCGCCATGCCTTCAAGTACTCGCGGTAAACTCTCTGCGCACCTTGTGCCCATGTAAGCAATGCATCCGCATTGTCCTGCGGGATTCGCTTGTGTAGAGTCTTGAGGCGCTCGATCGCCACTCCCATGTTAACAATTGGCTTTGAGAAGTTCAAGTCGTCTTGAGGGTCTAAGGACGGCCGAAATAGGCCTGCGGCAATGGCCGAATCAGAGCGGGACAACACGCAAGTCAAGAGGACCGGAATCACCCCTCCGACCAGTGTTTTCAGCTCGCGCATATACTTCGTCTCGTCACCCGAAAGCTCATAAAGCAAATCGTCAACTGTCGCGTGGGCCAGGCGACTTTTGTTGGTGCGAATACTCCGATTCGACCGGGTGCTTCTGCGCGAAGTTGAAACAGATAGCACAGACATAAGGTCATTGTGAGTGGTAAGCCGCCTTTTTAGTTGCGAGGATACCACAGGTAGCGACTCTGGATCGAATTGGTCATCCTTTTCTGCTTCTTCTGCTTCCTCCGCCAGTTTTGAGTTAGGGGTTTCAACGGAGGCAGACTTCGGTACGTGCTCGGTTCTATCTGTAACGGCGGTGCTCAAGGTGTCCGTAGAAGCAATGGTTGATAAACGATGGTAACCGGTGGCTGGGAATGGTTTCCTACGGCCAAGTGGCACAGGTGCATTATGTCCCGATACTTCAGAGCCGCCATCGGAAAATGGCTGTAAATCGGACTCTGAGGGTGCGAGGCTATCCGCATAAGACCTATCTTCGATATGATTGTCCTCTTTGCTTTTGACAGATGACTTGGAGGCCCTATCTATACTAGCTCGCTTCGCTTCTGGGGGCATCTCGCAATCTTGTATCTTTGGCGTTTTGTCGATTGAAGAAACGCTGTCCTTTCCTTTGGAGTGCCTACTCACGGCGCTCTTTGGGCGAGACTCGGAGCTTTTCGGGCGCTCGCTGATTGTTGATGGCTCAGACTCGGTACCAGGATGTATCTCGCCATCTGCAAGTTTTTGAGATCGCCTTGCCCGGCCTGATTTCAGATCCAGAGGAGCTGGCATATCAGTCTTAGATCCGGCTTCGTCCAAGAAAGGATCCGGTGTGTCAGAAAGCCATGCTTCGATTTTGGCGCCACGGCCGGTAGTCGGCGTAGGCGTAGGTCTCGGTGGTTCGGGTTCGGGAATCCCAAACATTTTTCTGGACTCGTCGATCATGTGCGCGAATATACCACCTTTGGGAGGCTTTGCTGGGCCGCGCTTGCGTCTCCTCGACAGCTCCGAGAAATCCGCCTCGCTTGCTGCCCATGCATCCTCTGGGGGAGGCGAGCGCGTCCTGAGTCTGTCCGAGAGCTCTGTAGGTTCGACGGTTCTGGGATGGTCCGTTTCATAGTCGCTCTCGGTGATGGTATCGATATTCTGTCGTGCACCCGCGGACTTCGTGTCTCGAATAGGAGATTTTGTTCCCGTCCCGGTACCTCGTTTTCCTTGAAATCGAGGGAGATCGCGATTTTTCTCGTCTTCATCTTCGCTATCGTCGTGTTTTCCCCGTGAAGACCTCAGCTGCCCTTCATTTGTAGTATATTCGGCTATGCGCCTAGGTGTAGGCAGATTGCGCGACGAGGACTGGGTTGAGGCTCGGTTTCGCGTTCGCTTCCAATGCTCGTCACTCACCACACGTTTGCGGGGGGTGCTGTGACTGCGCTTCCTTGTGGTCGGGGGGTTGTCCTTGATCGGTTTCTCCACCTTCTCCAGCTTCTCTGCCTTGATCTTGGCAGGCTTTGGTCTTGGTTTCACATCGTTTTCGTCATCATCGGCGTAGGGGTCGTCGACTGTTACAACTCCGCCGCCTTGTTGCTGCCATTTTCGCACTCTTGAGCGCACCGTGTTCGTGTCGTGCGCCCCCAGCGGTTCTCCGATATCCAGCGGTTTTGAGGTAGATTTTGGAGTTCCTCCACGATTGGAGGGACGTTGTGGCGTCGCAGGAGATGGCATCGGTACCTATAGAGCAAAAGAGAGACTTAGCATTAGTAGGTAGCTCTCGCCAAAACAGCCGAATAAACAAAGGTTTGGTTGACTTCATAGTAATATATGTACTTACCAAACCCCCAGATATCTCTAACAAATTTTGAGCATCTGCCTTTTGGACGATCCCACGAAAATCCTTCAAGGATCATAAAAACAATGCGTCACCTGGGCAGATGTTGGGGGGCTGACAAGTTCGATAAGCCTTCCCCCTCCCGCACTAAGTTGGTTGCTGGGAAACCAAATCCGTAATAAGTTCTTATTGGAGACCCCGTTAATTTGATCCGACTCTTTATTGAAAGATCTGGTCTTAAATTCACTGAGATTCAAGAAGAAAACAAGGACAGAGTAGGTAAAATTGGTTTAATACTGCCAAGGTGCGCGTCAGGTGGTCCCCTGTGCATGTCATAGGGTACTTACATCCCAGTGGTAATGTGATGATATTTAATCTGTCAAAATCTATTTAAATCTATTCCAATCTATTCCAATCTATTCAAATCTTAGAACCAATAGATTTCATCATGTACGGTTATCATATGATCCTACTATACAATCTTCCCCTTCTTCTCCATCTCAATCCCACCAAGTGCCCTTCGTGACACAGTTCTAGCCCAATGCTCCACTATGCCCGCGATGACGAAAGAGGTGTTACTTGGTTTTGTCCTTTTCCGCCTGTTTGAGTGCAGCTGAGATGGTGGAGATGCTGTGATAGAGATAGTCTAGTAAAGTCAGCTTATACCCAACCCAGGAAATGGATATAACATACACCCCGGAACAACAATCCAGATGAAGTTCATAAAAAAGTAATACAGCCAAAAATAATACGGCTCTGGTCGGGAATATGGTCGTCCGTGGACATACTCGTCAAACAAACTGGTGGCATAATACAGCGTGTCGCCGTACAGATGGCTCATGCACACAATTACCTGGATGGGGTGACGCAGGGAATGCCTGGTTGCGGTCAAGTATGCAACAACAAAGCACAATGGTCCCCACAAGAGCTTTGTGGATAGAAATCAGCGGTGAATCCTCGAAAATTGGCCTTGTATATAGCTGTGGGACTCACCACGGTCATGGTCTCCATACATAACACTAACGTGTCCGAGGTCATATACCGGGAATCAGCCAGAGCATATTCTTTCCATAGTTGCCCAAAAAGATCTTGGGCAGAAGCCATGTGGTTATGGTGGATCATAAAATAACCCTCAAAGAAGCAGTGTAGAGTGCCAGCTAGATCCCCATCAATATCGAAACTTTGATCTTCTCTCGATCGTCTTACAGAGCACAAACCACAGTATGGCGATTCGATCCGCCATGCGCAATGTCGGTTTCACATAGCTGGCCAGCGCGAAAGTCGCACTAAGAAGAACGGTACATGCCCCACCAGCAGAGACCAGAAGCTCCAACACGGGAGTCTGGTTGGGCTCATAACCCACAACATTGGCATTAAGGGGGTAGTATGGGTGGGATGGTGAATTGGACATGTTTGCAGGCTTTGAAACACTGGCCTAGACTGTTCAGGTCACAAATATAGAAAAATATAGAAAGGTGGACAATAAGTCGGAATGTTTGGGTTTTTGTCAAGGGGGTGGATTTGAGTTCGGCCAATAACAAGCTTAAAAACCCCCATTTGAGGCTTAAATGGATAGTCTTCAATTTTGAGACAAAGAATAATCAAAAACAAAGAACTAGTGGCACGAGCTTGAATCCTTGGAGAGTTAACTGTGTCTTTGAGCACTGTGTTGCGCCTCAGGCTATAATAAATGTGGTTGACTGCATTCAATGCTTCGTAATTGGAAGCCTGAAACTCCACACAGGGTTATATTTGGGCTGAACTGGCTTTCCTTGGCTACTATAAGGACAACCCTCCATTGCAGAAATATCCCCTCCTATCTCAGACATAGGATTCTCGTCCTCTCTAGTCATTCTTTAGAAATTATCGGACATGGTGAAAGGCTGAGGTATGAGTTCCATCAGGCTTTGAATCCAACCCCCCGGGCTGATGTAGTGGTGATGTGATTTGGGGAGTATGAAGTTGATCTGGAAATCTTGTTTCATGGGAAATTGAGAATAGATGAATGATGCAGGAAACTATCTTCGTGAACAATTTGACCGACAAAAATGGGACTGCTCACTTCTCAAAAAATCTCCACGGTGGTGGCGTTGAATTATCAAGGATATATCTTGCGTCCTGCAGGTCCAATCCACGCGAGCTCCCATGCCTGACCAACACTTCTAGAGGTTGGTAGTCCTCTAACTCGACTGCCGTGTTCACCATATCCTGTGACAATTCGAGATCCATCCCGTGGGCAAAGAAAGTCTTCAAAAGCCATCCCTGGCCTGCTTTCAAGGCAGCAATCACAAGTTCGTCGCTCACTTCAATGTCGAACTCGCTCTCCAGGATATAATTTAGAACAGACACAGATGCCGAATTACGCCAATTGTTCGGACTCTCTTTTGCTGTCATTACTGTGTTCAGAATATCCTGGCACAAGTTGGAATCTTTAACCCGGGAAAAAAGAAACCCAACGATCGTGGAACTCGAATAAAGAAATGAATCCCCAACATTCAGAAACATCTCAGGACAAACTTTGATATGGGGGGCGAAGTTCCAAAGCACCTTGAGCATGTCAACGCTACAGTCGAAATTTCCTGTTGCCGCAATCAGAATCTCTTCGGTAACAACGGCATTTTCTAGTCTCAAAAGGTGTTTCATCATCTCCAAGCTTCCTTTGGCCGCAGCGGCTAATAAAACAGGTGGTGTGGCCTCGGTGATCGAACATCGATCCAATACCAAAGTCAGCATAGAATGGTTGCCAGACTCGGCCGCAGCTTTCACATGTGCATCGCAGAGACCAAGCTGTCCGAAATGGCTCTCCAGAATCTGCAGTGTTGCATAGCCTGATATAAAATTACCGATGGCTGCGTCAACAACCATCGAGGATGGTTCCTCGATAGTTCCATTTGACTGCAATAGAAGCTTTGTCATTTCATCTCCGAATTGAATGTTCTGAGCAGCTCCAAGTAGCATCTGGCTCGACACATTCGTCGAGCCATGTCGGTTAAGAAGTTTTAATATGGGTTTGTCGTAGTCCAAGTTTTTCAATGCATTCACAATCACTGCATCTGTAACCTGGATCTCTCGGTTGTCTTCCAGAATGACATCCAGATTGCTGTTCCCTTTATAGGGATTTTCCATGAAAGCAATTAGAAGCTCTTCTGAAACCTCAAGGTCAGGTTTCATTCCGAGAAGCGTTTGAAGGGTTTCCGAATTCCCCCATGGAATCTGAGCGCATTGCAGCATCATCTTGACCCATAATTCATCGTCTAATGGTCGGTTCATCAGGGATACAAGGAGCTTGACCATTTGAGCTCCATCATAAGCATTCCGTGCTCCACTGATAATGACTTCGGACGTAATTACGCCTCCAGCCTTGAGCAGAAGCTGGAAAGGAGCAGACATTCCCTCTTTGGCAGCGTGTACCATAACCCTTTCTGTCACCGGCCAACCATGATCAAGAAGAATCTGAATCACCTCAGAATTTCCGTTACCTTCAATGGCTCGCATCATAGCCCTCTCGGTCCCTTTCGTCTGTCCGGCGTGTTCCAGCAAAAGCTCTATTTTGCCTTGCATCCCTTCTTTGTAACCCGCGCAAGAGCTAGCCGTTCCGATAGTATCACTTGTAATGATTGATTCATCATTCTTATCAAGAATTTCTCTCAGAAGTCCAATGGGTATGTCCGCTATGGCATTATTGAGTATCACAGGGGTGATTACGACCTCGGGGGCTCGGCTGAGAAGTCCTTCAATTGCCGCGTAAGATAGCTCGCACTCTTCAATGAGCTCCGTCGTAATATAGAGAACTTTATTATGATCAAGCAATAGCTCAATTATTTCTTTATCTGCCCGATTCGTATGCGCAATGACTGATCCGGTAATTAGGTCAGGCTCGATAAGAGTCAAGAACCACTTGAGCGTCTCAATGTCGTTGCCTTCGATTACAGCCTCAAGAATGCGCTTTTGCAGTAACCGGTCTTTTGTTTCTCCCATCAAATACTTCAAGATATCATACTGGCAGTATGTCGTGGCCGCCAGAATACATGCTTCTTTGACGTTATCATCGAGCCCATGATAGTGATCGAGGCGAAGAACTTCGCCAAAGCCGAAGACGCAGGAAAGCACACATGCCAGGTCCGGAGATCGAGGGTAATTTTGCAACAGCCGGAGAAACTGCGCTCCACGATCGTCTTCAAGTTTGCGGCGCTGACGAGAACGTACCCAACACTTAAGTGGGGAGTTCGGATCCGAATCATCAAAGAGAAAATAGCGCAGGAGGCGAGAAAGATGTAGTTCCTCATTTGCTCGATTCATTTCACCAGCACGCACACAGTGTTCATTCCAATTTCGCAAGGAGTAGTCATGTATGCCTTTCCTGTAAGAGTCGATTTCCGAGAAAGTAGCGGTACCTTTATCATTGATGCCCAGTCTGTCGAGGAATTGTCCTGCACTGGGCGACCCGGACGCTACAAGCAGTTTCAACAAGCATACCTCCGCGGCAAAGGTGTTGCTGGATGCTCTGGAGTATTCGGGCCTGTTTTCCAGAAACTCTCGCACCGACAAATGGGCGAAGCGAAAGGTCCGTTTTCCTTCTTGTGTTGTTTGGGAGATTACGAAATTGCTGAGGAGGTCCAAGATAAAGTCTTCATCGATATCGTCTATCTCAAGGTCCACGAAGCTCGTGATGGCTTGAGAAAAGTCTTCCCAGCCGAACACCCGCGTCGTGCATATCATCCATTTCAGCGTGTTTTGGAACAAAGCCCGATCTGTTTCTTCAGTGCTTTCGAGTGCCTTGTTATAAAGGTCGTCGTATAGCTCGCTGAGTGGGCGCGGGATCCTCGACATGGCGAATCGGATATCCCTCTCCGTACGAATCCAACGAAGACTCTGCAACTGCAACTGGGCCCAACGGAACCTAAAACTCGTAAGCTCCTGCGTGGTCAAAGATCAGGAAATGTTCACACTCACATTCCGTTAGCCTTAGATATAGTGTCTTCCTTGATCAATTTCTTTAGATCGTCTTTTGCTGCTTTGGCTCGGATATATGGAAGTAGCTGGTTCTTTGCCACTAGCCTGTCCGTTTCAAAATCCACAAACTTCTCGATATCGGCCCCATTCTCTATCCACGTCACCTGAACCCCGGAATGCGCCTGAATAGATAACTTCAAGTCGCCTTCTTCGCGCGACGTGACAAAGATTTTGATTAGACTAGTCGAGTTGTCAATGATATATTCCAGTGCCTCGACAAGCTCTGCTCGCTCCTCCCTACTACATTCATCCAGAGCGTCTACCACAATAGTGGTCCGAGAATGGGATTCACTCAGTTCAATGATTAAATCACGGCATTGGCACAGACTAGGAACCCTCGTGGAACCATCTGCCAAGTGCATTTTCCTGTAAAGAGAAAGAGTTGGGGAAGCAAGGGGCTGGTTTGAAGATGGACTGGAAAGCTGACGTGCAATACATCCGAGAATACTCTGTGCATTTGCACGTTGGGGCTCGGCAGTATTGCGAGAACAGTAAAAGTAGGCATGGGCAAAGTCTTTAATCTTGCTGGAGGCATTCATGCCGTCCTCAACGACTATTGACGCCAGACAGCTTTTGCCCGCACCCTGGGCACCGTGAAGCCAGAGCAGCGAGTTTGTGCTTTCGGCTTTCCATTCAGTGAAACTTGCATGTTGCAAAACCCATTGGCATGTTCCGTCCAGGACTCTAGATTTGATCGAGGTGTGGTGGTCGAAATACGGCTGGGAGGACAACCAGTCCAGCATCTGTCGTCGCTGTATACCTGAAAGATTGTGTTAGATTGCTGCGATCACTTAGCACAGAAACTTACTGTCCAAATGATCCTCGAACTTGTCCAAGTGGAAGAACACCTGTGAAATTGGCTGTTCCATCCGACTGAGCGTATCTTGAAGTGAACGAATGGTCTTCATCTCTACGTAATCATTAGCAGTGGGCATTTTTACTCGTGGTTTTGAGTTGTCTCCATACCTACTGACAAGGCCAAAAGATGAGAGGCAATATCGTTATTCACTGTTATGATATAGTGATTAGCCATGTACCCCGAGCAAAACAGGATGAATAAAATTCTTACTCTGACCTTGAACCAAACTCGTACATCGGTCCACCAATCTCTCCTCCGCTTCCATTTTGTCCAAAAGTTCCTGGAAATCATTCTGGCCAAGAAGCCCACTTTTCAAAAGTCGCACTAGATGCTATGAGCTTTCCCTAGCTACAATTGAACTTGGACATATGAGCTCACCACCAGTTTTATGTTCGAAATAGCGCTTCGCTTCAACAAGATATTTGAGAATCGAACCGTACACGCCCATAATCGCCTGTTCGAGCTGATCCGAAGCAGCTGAACCCTTTTGGATGTAAATCTGCTCGATGATCCTATATCGCGCTGTCATTTTAGCGATTCTTTCGGCACCCTGCACGACGAAATCGAATTTGCTGAAATCGTTGATAGCAATCTGCAGCAAGAATCGAGCTCCAGCCCATGGTAAGGCAGCGTGGACCGGATCAAACTGCACAACTTGATCGCCCACTGATTTGAATAGATCGATCCAGCGCACGACTTTACTAAGGAGGTCACGAATGATAATCTTCTTCCCATTTCCCGGGATGGTAATTTTCCATCTCTTGTGGATGCATGTATCGTATGCTTCCCTAGTAGTTTGCTCGAGACTCTCCAATATATCAAGCTCATTTTGTTGAGTTTTCTTGATGCCATCGTCACCGTCAAAGGCGAGCAGCTGCTGATCAGATTTGTCCAGTTTAGCTTTCGCAGCCATCCAGAGAGACTGGGGCTCGACGGCCATGATTCTTTGGCATCAATACACGTTTAAATTAGAAATAATTGGCAGAGACGGATCTCTAGTGATTTTCGGAAAGTTCACATTGGAATGAAGATAAAAAAGAGACTAGTGTCCCTAAGGCTGTGACCCCGCGCTTAGCGGGCTAGGAGGGGTTTGTACACATGAAATATTATGTACATACTAAGGGAGGAATATGGCACAGCATAAGACTATAAATTCTGGTTGGACGGCATTAGATCAGAAATAGTACGATTTTATCATTGCCGCTTGTCGTAGACGATATCGGTCAATTACTCTTTAAAGCTGTGTGTTAAACACTGTATTCATCACCAGACCAGGGTGATGCTATATCAACCTTCAGACTCTCCAAAAATGCCAGCTTGCCTTAAAACCACTTTCGCTTCAGCAACTCGATCCTCATAAACGATGACCCAATGGCTGTACAGTTAGTGTTGGTTTTCAGGATTACCAAAAGTTGTGGAGAGATTCATGCTTACAGTTCTGTTCCTCAAGCCCGCCAAGCGGATACTGTGCAGCCTGGATGGTCTCCCTGTTATCTAGGCTAATCATCATGATCTTCGCGATGCTAGGCACGCCATCCCGATCCATAACAAATAGCATCCAGTACCCAGGAATTAGGATACCGGAGTCTTTTGGCAGGGTAGTTTCCCAGTTATTGCCGAAGAATGTTGTAGCAGTAACATCAAGTGGAATACGGCGTTGATCAGTGTTGACAGTATGAGTGTTGGTGCCCAGACGGATCAGAGAAGCTGTCGAGATAGGGCCGGAGGTTTTGAATCTCAAGGTGCTGCCCACCAAGGCTTTATCTTGCAGACCTGAGATAATCTCAGGACGGGGGCGGGGCTGTCCTGAAGCAGTAAGGAGGTAGGGAGGAGTGAAAATCTGGCCATCATAGTGGTTGGCTGTGCAATTACCACAGAGACCACCGCCTGCATTCAGTACCCGAGCATCTGGGAGGAGGATTGACACGGTGTGATACACTCTCACAATATTGTTCTGCTGTAGCTTCTGGAAAGAGTTGGTTTCAGGGTCGTAAAGTTCCGGAACTAATTGGACGTTCTCCTCGTTGAAGGCAACGCCAAACCTCTGGCCGCCGAAGATAGCGACCTTCCCATCGGGGAGAACGACCGTAGTGTGGAACACACGCTCATGGTGCATAGCGCCGTCTCTTCCGGCCGGTTCAACCTTCGGTGGCTCACCCGGTTTACCGATCGTGATAATATGGGCGGCATCGGTGGCCCACGATTTATCATAGTCAGGAGAGCCACCGAGCGTGAGGATCTTTCCCTTCACGGCATCGAACATGATTGCGTTACCAGACATGGAATCCTCATCTTCCATACGACGTCCTGCTGCCGTAACACTTCCATTATCACGAGCGGAGTACCAGTTCATCTGTTTACTGGGCCCAGCTTGGAAAACACTCTGATCCTTCCAGCCGAAAAGCCAACCATGGTTGTCCGCTCGCCAAGGACCTTCCATATCCTCGGTCAACATCGCGCTGACTTTGGCTTCGGGCAGCATAGTCCAGTTTCGTGTAGCAGGGTCGTAAACTTCGGCATCTTTATCGACGTTCGAAGCTCCAGCCCATGAACCTCCAATGACGAATACTCGTCCATCAGAGAGAGTTGTAGACGCCTGGTATCCACGACGGAGTTGCATTTCGGTTGCGCGGACCCACTCATTCTTGACAGAATCATATAGACTAGTCTCTGAGGCATCGTTACCACCAGTCACAACCATCATGCCGGTGCCGTCATAAGAAATGCCGGGGCAGAACATGTCGTGGTGGGTTTCGCTGACAGTGCGCTTAGAGACCTCACCGGTCAATGGGTCCCATCGGGTCATGACGGTCTTGCCTCCCGGGGTCGAGTGGAATTGATCATCGGCCCACGACGACCAAAGGGCAAGCACGCCAGATCCCTCCTGAGCACCGGAGACAGGAACGATAGGGAAATCGAGAGTTGGTCCCCAGACACCGAGAGTAGGGTCACGAGGAATGGTGTATAGAGTTCCATAGATGTTGAGTTCAGAGATACCGACCCAGGGATTTTCATCGTCGGCATCGGTCGTGATTCTTAGGTATCGGGCAGATGATGGTTCAAACGCAGACATTCGCTGTCTGTTCACATTGGGCCACATTCCATATGCGACAGGACCCGTCCATGTTTCATGATCTTCGCTGACCCAGATCTTGTGGTGGGTAATGAGACCTTCCAACTTTGTATCAAGTGGAGGAAGGACAACGACGGCGCTCACTTGGTACCACGCTCCAAGATCAATAATGAAAGTATGTCCCTTGTCGGAGGGGTCACTGCGCCAGGAAGTAGTGTTTTTGCCATCGATCGCATATTTGCATGGGAAGTTGCGAGCCGAGCTGCTGCATGTCAAGGTCCAGTCTTGACGGGGGATTCGATGGCCTTGGTATGGAGGAGATTCATCTTTGAACTCTGGGAGCGTGGAAGGGTTGTCGGCTTTGCCATAGCCAGAAACCCGCTCTCCTCTCATAGCCTCGTGCATGTATTTGGCCATACCATTGACTCCCCCAATGGAAGCCCCTAAGAAGAGGCCGACCCATTGAAGCTTCATATTGGGCGAAATTTATCGGAGCGCGAAGAGAATATGAAGAAAAGGAAGGAGAAGATCACTTCACCTGTGTGAAAATGAACTCTTGACGTGAGCAAAGGGCACATATAAGGGCAGTACTCGACATACTCTGCCTGGGGTAGAGCGCTACTCCTATTTAGGACCTAAGGGATTTTCAGCACGGAGTACGGAGTAATCGGCAATCACCTATGCCAATATTACGCAAATTAGTCTGTATGACAAGCCCAATCTCTTCGGGGGTGGAGATGCTCTCCACCGGTCAAGCGGCGATCCCGACATTGCTGAAAATGAAGAGAGACAAACGTAAGTGATTGTCTGAGCCCACCTTCCGTAGTAACCTGACTGGGGCACTCCTTTTTAGATCGGTGAACAGAAGTTCCCAAAATTGGACCCAATCGGCCATGTTCGGCGAGATCAATGATCGGCAAGAGCAGCAGAAGACACGGGTTGCAAGCCCACTCCGACATTGAGAGGGAGTTCAGCTGTACGAGGTTATTCCTGGCTTGCATATTATATGTGGGGCTTTCAGGATTGAGAACTTGTCACGGCTCGGCAATCGAAAATTGACCAATTGGGCAATTGGCAATTTGGTGCAAACGCTGATTACTGCATGTCGATCATGAGTGAGAAAAGGAACCATGTACAGAGTATGATACATGATAGAATTTTGACAACGCTATGTATTTAATCAGTTATATATGCAATCTTATATATTTCAAATACTTGACATTTCTGATCCCCATGATATTCGTAAATTGTATGAAGCGCTGACCTCGGAAGCTTCCAAGGTTGGGCACATAGTTCATGCTAGCGGCATTCAGGTGTGGATCCCGGCCCGCTTCCGCTGAGACATCCCATGGGTTCGGACTAATCTTGTTCTCTTGATTCGATCACGCAGGTGGAAACACTTAAGCTGAATCCCTCCGGATATTCTCGGCTTCTACCCTAAACGTTAGCGTCCTGCAAAAATGAGATAAGTCGCTTTTTGAGACTCCGTATGTACAATACGGACCCACAATTTATCAAAGTGGAAAGCTGAAAACTGTCACTTCATGATTTCCCGTTGCAAGCTGCTAGGTGAGCACGCCCTGAATATCTAGAATTTTACATCCATACCCCCAACAACCAATGTTTGTTGCTCGTCTCATCCTCTTTTATCAACTAAAACAGGAGGTAGAAATGAAGGTTCCCCTTACTTAGATGCAGCTATACTGTATCGGTCAAAGTAGATAGCCGCCAAAGCCTGACGATCTGCACGGAGTACTCCGTATGTATATCGATGGACATCTTACATTTCCAGATATGGATATTCCGAGTTCTCCACTATAATGCAACCAATTTGTTGTACGAACTGCAGGAACCGCGATACGTTCGTGATATTCTAAATGATCCATCTCATTTTCTTGCAAGTGGACCCATCAATTGTAACTACTAAGTGGACCATGTTGATCTTTGGTAGCGGGAGCAATGCGAGCCTATGATCATCCCTGTATTAGGAATCCTTTCAACCGATCTCCTGCGGGGCAGTGAGATCGCAAACTCACGTCAATGGTACGGAGTAGTCCGTAGTCAAGGCGTAATACGAAGCCCTTCCCTTCTCGCATCAGAGATGTCCGTATAGGTGTATGTGGCTGTAATCGGTTATTGTTATTGGATCTTACTCGGTCCAAATGTCGGTGTTGAACATGACCCATATCTATGGAGTACTGGGCGATCTGATTCAGTAGTGCAATGCCACTATGTGCGGTGCAATCACAGACCTGCTCTGCCCCGCCTCCTCCCTTTGATTTTATTTGGTTGGAAAATGTAATTGTTGCTGGGTCGCAAGACGGCGTGCCATCCCTCTTTTTCATATAATTATCCCGTCCCCTCAGGCCAATTAGTGTGGTTTGACAGTAACCTTCATTGAGATTGGATCGTTCACTCTCTAAGAGTTCAACTTTCCATCATGAGTCTTACTTCGGCCATCAAGGCAAATATCCAGGGAGATGTTTGGTAAGTCTCCCGTGTTGCCGAACGTTCATATCAGCAAGGTCTTTCGAAAAAAATACTTATCTCTATCAGGCCTGGGCTTCCCAAAAGATTTCAAACCTTCCTCTTTTTCCGCGTTCAAAACAAAGTTGATTTCAAGAACCGACTGAGGACATTTATTCCCAAGATCACTACGGGCCAAGATGCCTGTGAGATGAGCGAGACCATTAAGCAGGCAAAGAAGGATGCCCAACTGGCAAGGAGATCAGCTAAGCTTCAAGCGTTACCGGGAATCAACATTGCCTTCACCTCTACTGGCCTGGAAGCAGTAAGTCATCTGCCCAGCGGTTTGCACTGGCATTGAACAAATACTCATAACCGATGACCTACAGCTTGGAGCATTTGTGAATACCAATGATCAAGCTCTTGTTAAAAAGGATAGACAGCTATCTGCAGTCTTCCGGAAACAACAGCTCCGTGGTGGACTGTTCGAAAAGGGCATGTATGCAGATCTTGTGGGCGAAGGTTGGGATAATCCCCAAGAGCTTCGAAAGGAATACCAACCCACCATCAACAATGAAAGACTCATTGACGGTGTAATTATGGTCACCTCAAGCCTGAAGTCTGGTCTGGATGCCAAGATCAAGGAAGTGAAGCAACATTTCCTAGCCGAGGAGGGAGAACCTCTCAACCCAGACACATATGTGCTCAGCCAGGACCCTTGTATAGAGTTAACCCTAGTCAGAGAAGGGAAGGTTCGCCCAGGCGCTATGAAAGGGAAGGAGCAGTAAGTACTTACCAAACGCGTGGGAATCTCGGTGGGCCAAACTTACCATTATATCCAGCTTCGGATTCAAGGACGGAATCAGTCAGCCTATAATTGAGGGCTGGGATGACAAGCAGCCCCAGGGCAAGGAGCCCAAAGCCACAAAGTCGGGGTAAATATGCTCGCAATCGTTGAATAAAGGAGCCAGACTGATGAAATGCAGATTGATTGTTTGTGGGCATGAGGGCGACCCCATGGGCCAACCAGCGTGGGTGAAAGACGGCAGTTTCCTCGTTTTCCGTGATCTTCAGCAGCTTGTTCCTGAATTCGATGAGTGAGTGACCTTCAATTGTTTCAGTGTTTAGTAGTACTGACCAAGTCTATAGGTTCATGGAGGAAAATGCCCGCCATGCCCCATTTACTCAAGACCACCCCAAGCCTGCCGAAAAGCTTGCTGCCTACTTGATGGGAAGATGGAAGAACGGTTCGTCGGGAATCAAGAGTGAAGATTCGCGCAATTTTCTGATGAAAACAACATTTAGGAACCCCTGTGGATGAGTCCCCTCATGATGACTCTGACGAAAGCCTCTTCTCATCAAACAACTTCGACTACCACCCCGTCACAGAGCACATGAAGTGCCCCTTTGCGGCACACACCCGCAAAATGAGACCACGAGCTGACTTAGAGCACGACCATGCTGTTATTATCCGTCGTGGCATTCCTTATGGTGATGAAGTCTCAGCCGAAGAAATGACCGAACGAAAGTCTGCTGAAGATAAGGAACGTGGGCTTCTGTTCGTTTGCTACCAGAGCGATATCCGAAATGGGTTTAACTTCTTGACTACCCGTAAGCACTCGAAACCTGAACTCGTGCATATGCAAGAAAGGTGCCCCTCGCTAACATTTGATTTTTCTAGGCTGGGCAAGCAACCACCACTTCCCCGACCGCAAGACTAACTTTGTTTGTGGTGAAGGTCCGGGTATTGATGCATTTGTGGGCCAGAGACTGGACCACCACCCTCCTCGCTCTATCGGTCTTCCTGACGGCAAATTCCCCACCGAGGCTCGCATGCCGTTGGAAAGTTGGGTTATTCAAAGGGGTGGCGAATACTTCTTCGTGCCCTCTATCTCAACATTGAAGAACGAACTCACGGGTCCTAGTACTATCTTTGACCAGGAGAAACTTGCGCAACTCCGTGAGGAGAATGAGTAACTCTGGGGTATCGGAAGGGTATTTCTGTGGTCGATATATATCGTGCTAGACGTTTGTCGAATTTTTCGCTATAATCAATTAGTCCTTTGGACATCTCTCATGATCTGTTAAGAGGTAAAGAGCGCATTTTTTGTATATTAACGCACGTATAGTGGCTGCCATAACTTTTACTATATAAAGCACTAGAAAAGTCTTCATGATCAAATATGACCTCTCAACGAAGTCTATACATTCCATGCCGTATTAATTTACGGAAGATGTTGAAGTGGCCAAGCTCTAGCTCTCCCCAACGATGACCTTCCTGGTTTCGGTCTAGAACCCGATATAATGCCTCAGGCACCAACTCCGCATAGCCAAGGTCCCCTTTACGAGGCCCACCCCCCTCAACTTACCGTGATTCCCCGACACTGCTTGAATGGCGTCGCACCCCATGATTCTCCTTCACAATGGTATCTGAATCTCCTAGGCCTTTGGGCATTGACGTCTCACGTTCCTCTATGGAGTCGCCACCAGCCATTGCCGCCTTGTTTGTCATCAGCTTCGACATAAGGGCCGGGTAAGTCCCCCTACTTTCCCTAGACATCACAGTTCTTAACAGGAATCTTCGCTGACATTATGCGATAGATATGTGGTTTCGTGGAAGCGAACTGTGCCGGGAGGTGAGCAATCAGTTATCTAGCCGAGGCTACAATCGCTTCCATGCGCAATACTGACTCCTGGGGTGAATAGTTGAGGTTGAAGGGGTTGTGGAATACAAATCACTGCCCTCTGGGCTGCACAATGTGACAGAAGACCTGGTGTATGTTTATTGAGGACTTGAAAAGCTTTAGATCTGATCTTTGCTGATGCGATCATATAGGTACTTTGTCCATGAACAGTATGCCGGTATCAGCGCGTTCCTCAATCGTCCCGCCACGGAGGCCGAACGAAATGCAAAGATGTTTGCAATCGGAGTTCTGGTGCCTCTCAGTACCGGAAGACTTGGGAAGAGTTGGCGACATGCTCCAAGGCTCAAGGAACTCACGCTGTTCGTATCTCGAGACACCCGCGATGGACGAGATCCCGACTGACACACATGCTCGATAGGAAATACGCCGAGAACATGTCGGATATGCAGCATCTATGCGATTATTGGGACACATATAGGATAGGAGGGACCGATTCTTCAGCGCCTGAATCCCCCCTCGACTCGCCTCTTAGTCTTCGGTTCCGACCCAGCGAGCGGCCAGATCACTCGAGTCGCAACCGCGCCTTTAGCGATGCGATAGTACTGGAAACGTTTAGACCTGCCTTAACGCCATTCCACCCCGCTTCATCACTTCCAAATTTCACAGAGTGCTTCGGACCCTTGATCTTCCCCCTCTACAGAGCAGCTTTGCTGCGCAAGCGCATTCTCTTCATGGGCGAGGCTCCTGTACACACATCTTGCAACTATGGTATGCTCCCACACGCATTTCGATTGATCTACTGCTAATCCAGATCCAGTATACGATCTTTCTCTGCTAGCCTCATTGCCAAACTCCCTCCTCCAGCTCCTCCCCGACGATCGCATACCACCTCTACGCCCCCGCCCCCTCTTTAACGTTGGCATCCACGATATCCCCTATCTCTCCTCCTTCGATCCATCGCGCAGCATCATAGACCTTGAGACAGACCCAAGCTGGATCGCCTGCTCCACTGACACCGTCTTAACCATGAAACCCGACCTCTTCGACGTTCTCATTACTCTCCCCACACCATACTCACAACAAACTGCCGAGCGAGCCTTCCCCAAAATATCCCTAGTCCACAGTACAGGCGGCAAACCCAACCAAGCCCAACAAATCCAGCTAAAAGCAACCCAGCGCGACGCCCGTCGCTACGCTATGCTCCGCCGTGGACTACGCCAATTCTCTAACGACCGCCCCACATCCCCAGACCAAGACCAGGACCGCTCAGATACAGACTCAACCTATTCCTCCAGCCCCGTCGTCGAGCCCCTCTCCTGGACCCGCCTAGCCTACACCTCCTTCATATGGTGGGCCTCGGCCGGCGAGAACCGCGACGGCCTCTCAGAGGAAGAGGAAGAACAGCAGATAGAACAAGATTCCCGCCTTCTGGCAAGCGTCGAGAGTCTCGCCCATCCCCCCTACAACCCCACCTCGAACTCCAGCCAACCCCGTAACCCTGAAGACCAGCAGCCGCGCGAAGTCGCATTGGTTGCGTACTTCCGCCGCCTGACGTCGCAGATCTTCGTTACGTTGGCTGGCGCTATCGCGCGCTATGATAACGACGTCGACGGTGCATATAATGATGCCCCGTATATTGACGAGGATGATGATGCCGAGGCTTCGCTCTCCATGTCTCGCGAGTCCTTCCACGGCGATGATGGGAGTTCGCCTTTACTTCGGCAGCGGTCTAGCGTGAGCGGGTCTCCGAGTCATGGGTCAAGAGTTGGTCACCGCGACGCTGGTGCCAACGACGCAGTTACGATTACTGTGGCGGATATGGCGGAGATGGGGCTTGATGTGTGGAGTGCGACGGATCGAGTCTTTGTTGAGGAGCTGGTTTCTTTGTGGTGGGGTCGTAGTGCGAAGGTTGATAGTGCGAGGATTAGATGTTGTGGGATCTCAATTTTGTAGAGGCTGGTTCTCTGTCTTATCTTTGAGATCTCTGTTTTCTTGTTAGGCATATATTATATATTGTATGTCAATATACATATTTTCATATGGTTTATTTGAATCTAGTTCCGGCATAGACAACCCGAACTTGCTTCATAAACAAGACTGACCATTGTAAAATATGCAGAATTCACTCTCAGTAGCCGAAATATATGTACAGAAGAAAAGCAAGACATAGGAAATGTGAAAAGAGTGACAGGCACTGAAGCCGAAATTGTATCCAAGGACAGGCAGTTGGGGAATTAATCCATAGTATACTGAGGCTCATAACAACGGAGGTAAAAGATCTAAACACAAAACATATTGCTTCCAATCACGATGCAAATGAAATAAAGACAAATTGATGCAGCGCCAAGGGGGTATTAGAGGAAACGATAAGCACCAGCAGACCATGCAAAAGAAAGACATAAATATGCGTCTTGGGACATATATATCCCAAGGCATTCATTAACGTCGGAACATCCGAACAGGAGCACTCATATCTCGGCGTTCACCGAGTTCGTTCTCGGTCCTCGAATCAGCTCGAAGATTGGGGTTGGGAAGGCGTCGAGGGCCCCGAGTAGAGGTCGGGTTGGATCCCGCGGAAGCCCGAGCTGCGCGGCCAGGCTCGCTGGCGCTGACTGATCGCTGCTTGCTGTGGGTACGGCCTCGTCGAGCCCTGATCTGTGCGAGCGCTTGTTCACGGTCGATGGGTGTATCGGGAATTCCAGGGTGCGAAGTACGTTGTGACTGTGGCTCTTGTCGGGAAGGAACTCTCTTTGGGGGGTTGATGGGCTGGCGGTGTCCATGGGGTATTCTCTCGACGCCTCTCGACGGTCTTGCTTCCACAGACAGTGGTGCACGCGAGTGTTCGGCGACACCATCTAATGGAGTGGGACGGGCCATTCTGGTCAGAGCCGGTTCCCCAGAGGGGGTGAATGAGTCGACCTGTTGGTCGATTGATGCTGAGTCATCGATATGACCAGCGTGGACATCTGCCTGGGGCTCGGCGAGATGGGGTGTGTCAAAGAAATCTAATCGCGGAGGTCTGACGTTATCCCGGAGAGGAGATGGGAATGTCGTGAATGTGCCGGTCTCTGGGGAAAATGTAACCAGGGGCTCGGCTGGCATCTTCATCTTGGGGAGATCTCTAGGTTCAGCCTTCACAGTAGGCGCAGTGTGCAGGTGAACAGGAACAGGTGGAGCCACCAGAGTGGTGCGACTTAGCTCAGGTCCTTCCTGGTGGACGCTGTGTTGAGAAGATATGGCCCGAGGAATGGGGACCTGGTGAACAGGAGATCGGTGGACGGGGGGTGGAGGAGGGGGAGGGCTAGCCTCGGGGGTGCTGGCTGGATGATGATGGGCTTCGTGAACACTAGCTTGTTGAATGCTGGCTTGCTGAGCACGAGCTTTCTCTTCCGCCTCAATCTGCGGCTTTTGGAATTTGTTATAGTAATCAGCGTCGTAGATGTAGCGCCGGCCTTGGCTCTCAGCGAGCCTACAAGAGCAGCGTTCGAACTGGCACTCAATGTTCAGGAAATGCACCATATCTTCGGCTGCAACTCTGCGACGACGCTCAAAGTCTAGCTCTTCCTTAATCCTCTCCAACAGATCCTCGTCTATTTCAGCAGCCGCCTCGGATGCAGGCTGTTCACTTTCTGTCTTTGGAGCACAGTCTGACAAACGTGGGCGTTTCGGGGGAGTGGCTTCTGCGTGATCTTCTTCGCGTGCTGGAGCTGGGGACCGAACAGATCCCGCAGCAGCACGTTTCGGTCTGCGTGGTGTGGCCAAAAAGGCGAGGTCGCCTTCTGCTATTGACAGTCTTCCGAATTCTTCTTTCCGGATCTCGTGGGCGCGGACTTCGAGGGTGCTCGAGTGGTTGTCGGTTTCAAGGGCGCGAAATTTTTCTCTCAGGACTTCAAGTTCCTCCGTAAGACCAGCGAGAGCATAGGCGCGTTCGAATGCTTCCTGCTTAGCCTTGTCCTTCGACTCGCGTTCTGCTGTCACTTCGTCTTTCAGTGCTCTGACCTCTGATTTCGCGTGTTTCAACTCTTCTTGAAGTTTCACCATGGTGGATCCAGCGCGGAAGGCTTCTTTGCGGGCTTTTCGGATTTCCTTTTCGAAAATTGATCGTTCGTGGGCCTGGCGTTCTTTTGTCCCATGTAGCTCTTCCAGCAATGATTCGAGGCGTTCACTGATCCGGCGTTCTCGTGTCTGTGCTTCGGATAAATCCTCTTGTGCGGTGGCTAGGGCGGACTCGGCTTCCTCGCGGCCCATGATAGCCCGTTGTAGGGCGGCATTGCTGGCTGCAGAGTTGGCAGGGCTGCCTCCTCGAGATAGGCCGTTTAGGAACGCCACTTTGGCTTGAACTTCTGAAACACCTCGAGTGCTCTTGTGGTGCAGTGTGAGGAGATCGGAAGGTAGTGAAGGAGAGCCGGGTATGGTTTGTTGATTCATGCGTTCCGGCGAAACCGGATGCAGCGCTTTTGAGGGGCTCAGGATGGGACGCGTTGGAGACTCCATCGCAGTTGCTTCGTGACAGGTAATAGATCCAGCCGATGAAGATCACAAGGACAAAAAAGTCATCACAGGAATGAAGAGGGAGATTCACGAGGGAAAATCACCGTTGTGGAGTTAGGGTGGTGACGCACCCACAGAAACATGGATGTTTATTGCCCACTTTGGAAGGATCATGTGACTGTTGCCCTGGTGACTCCCTGCACCTTCCCACATGTGGTTAGACACTCACGTGCCCCCACATCAGGCCTAGCGTCCCTTTTTGGCTATGTCTGTGCGTCTTTGCGGCATTGTCGATATCAAAATTTATTGAGGGGCTACATTGCGAGTGTCATTTTCTTCCATCAATATGCATGAAATTGTTACACTTCAGCTTGGCCAGCGGGCTAACTATCTAGCAACACATTTTTGGAATCTGCAGGTACTGTCATCTACGATAATATATGAACTCCAGTCTGATATATAACTAGGAATCATACTTTACATATGATGGTGAACAATCGGATGTCGATCATGACGTTCACTTTCGACCGGGTGTTGGAGCAGATGGCTCCGAGACTTACACTCCACGAACAGTAATCTACGACCTGAAGGGCGGGTTTGGTACATTGCGTAGATACAATGCACTTTACGAGCTGAGTGAAGATTCCACAACAGGCCAAGGCTTATGGTATACGGCTCAAATTGATGAATAAGCTTTTCGTTTTTCAAACTAACATCTGACAGGGATGGACGAGAGATAGTCCAAAAGCAAACTCCGATTCCACAAAGTGAATATCAGAAAAGCTTGGATCTGGGCACTCCAGCCCCACGCCTGACCTCAGAGTCCGTACGCTACTGGTCAGACTACAATAGGGTGTACTATCATCCAAGGTCCATTGTTCAGCTAAGTGAGTACGAATTAAACTCCCAGACTATGCCGTTTGAAGATTGGAATGTCGGGGAAGAGTTATTCAAAACCCTTGATAAGGAGCATGACCTACTGGATCGTGATCTGAGACCTCTACTTGAAGAATGCGACCACTTGAGGGCGCTGCAGCTGTTCTCCGGGTCAGATGATGCCTGGGGCGGATTTACTGCCCAGTATATGGAGAGATTGAGAGATGAATTCGGAAAGAAAAGCATTTGGGTCTGGGCTATTGAGGATGGCACCAAAACACAGCGGGTAAGCGACAAAGTGGTGCAATTTTTAAGAATCGCGCGCTCGGTTGGCTAAGTTTCGAACTTTGTATAGCATCACCAGTTCAAGAAGGATACGAACAAGGCCAGGTCACTTTACTCGATCTCTCCACTGGCATCGCTCTATTCTCCAATTATCGACGTTCCGCATAAGCTGCCCGGCTACCTCAATGTTGATCGCCGATCAGAATGGCAGAAAACCGCCCTGATAGCCTCAGCAATTGAATCGGTTACACTGCCTTCCCGATTGCGGCCATATCAGCATTTCGAGGCCTCTCTCGCGGGGGAAGATGGCACACACACCATCTTCGAATTGCAATCTTCCATCAATAAAATCAAAATCCATGACGGTCAAACCCAAGCCTCCAATGAAGATGGGCCGACCAAAGCCGAAATTGAATTTGACATTGACTTCGCCTATGACGGCGAGTACAAAACGGGCGCTCATATCTTCAACCAAGTCCAAGTAACCCGTGGAGACGAACCGGAAAGGGACAGTGAGTCCACCGAGGACAGCGACATTGGGCATCTTCGCAAACTCAGACGATACAACTCAGAGGCGATGCTCCAAAGGTAGGTTTCCCAATTTGCGCATTTTCTATCCCTGTCTCAGCCAGGAAGCTCACATTCTCTATCATTACAGTTTCCATACGTCACTCAGCATGCCTATTTTGGATAGTTTCCCGTACGCCATGTTCCCCACCCCCGAGGCAGGTACCGGAATAAATGTGTTCACCGCATTGACCGCCTCGACACGGACAGCTCAGAGGATCAAGGCTATCTCGGCAACTGCCGCACGCCTGGTCTCAGTCGAAGAGCGTGAGGCCTTGGTGAACGGGCTCGGCGAGATTCGAGAGTACTACGAGACAGGGTGGAGTAGTGGCTCGGATGATGAAGATGACTAGGCACCTTGGATAAGACCCTAGTATGTTGATATCATAATAAAAAAATATGACAGGGTATATATCGGGTCCACTTTAGAGCTTTAAAGTATCCCCACTGTAGGAAGACCGGCCTCCTTTTGCTCACATGTGCACTTTATTTGAAATATCCAGAGAGTTTAAGACATTTCCCTCATTCGGGAGACTTCAAAAAGACTAACCCCGCATTTTCCGAGCCAAAGAAAAACAGATTTCATGTGGGACTAAGAAATGTGATAGGTACGCCTGTAGAGTCTCTTGTGTCAAAGTCTTCGAGCTCATCTATCCATTATTTTCTTTTTGTCAAAGGTGGGAGAATATCAGAGTAGATAGGTGGAAAACAAAACATAAGAGTGTATGCTGGAATTCCAGGAGCCCACAGTTTGAGGGAAAAGGGGAAAAAGGCATTGGGTATTGAGAGAATTTCTGTTGGGGAAGTACAGCAGACAGGGGTACCTGCGTTGTGCTACTAGTGTACTCGCATCAACAGCCATTTTGCGATGGATGTTGTTTTATGGTTTCTCGGAGTCTCTCTTTTCTTATGTCTTTCCTATTATTACATTTGTTCCTATGACCTTTAAATTTCCAGGGTTTCCCCACGTCTACCTTGTCTCACATTTTCACTTATACCACTATATCGACCCTAAAGTGAAAAATTCTAGACCTTTTACATTATAAGCTGCATCAGAGTCTAAAATCCTGCTCTGGACGCTTTGAGTTCATATGTCAAGGTTTTTTTGAGGTTGGCCACCAATATGAGACATCGTCTGTCATTGGCTCAACCTTAGTATCTGGTCGTCTAGTCAACTGGGTCCGTGTACTCACGCGCTAGCTATTGCCTACGCATCCAGGTTTCCATACGGAGTACACCCAGCCTCGTCGTTGGAAATATGCGGGTCGACTGCTTACTGGTTCATGCCAGTTTCCGGTTGGTATTAGAATATGATCGCCACTTTTTCCCCTCTGAATTGCGTCTGTTTTGAGTGCCTAATGTGGTACCGGCTGGTCTAGCTGAATGGCCAAGCTATCGAGTAAACCAGTCAAATCGGAATTGGGACTCTGAGAAGACCTAAACTCAGAGGCATATATAAACCTGCTCTGCTCCCAGCCTCCGTTCTAGAAATACATATTTCAATTGTTCATATTTCCCGTTCAAGAACTCTCTCGCTACGGTTCCTATCGTCCTTCGTTTCAAGGAACATATCAATCCTATCTACAAGCGAGAGAATCTATACTAGTACATAATAACCATTCGTTTGCTGGCCAAGATGCGGGGTGCTCCAATCGCTCTACTCTATGTCGCGACCTTGGCGTCCGGTATGGTCATTACTCCCAGACTTGCTGGTGAGGCTCACATTGCTGTGCGCAATGGTGAAGACCACAACGGCGGTCCTTGGTGGGGTGATCATGGAGATCACGGCGACGGTGGTAATGGCGGTGATGACCATGGCGGCGGTCATCATGGGGGAGGTAGCCCCCCAGCAGAGACCAGTCCCTGTGAGACTGAGACTCCCCCGCCTGTCAAGACCTCCACCCCGCGCGAGACCAACACGCCTACTACTCCCCCAGCTCTGACTACAACTACTCCCCCAGTTGTAACGCCTACCTCGACCCCATGTGAAACTGACACCCCAACTCCCCCGGTCGAAAGCTCTACACCGTGCGAGACAGACACGCCTACTACTCCTCCAGTTGCGACGTCAGCTACTCCACCAGTTGTAACGCCTACCTCGACCCCATGTAAAACCGACACCACAACTCCCCCGGTCGAAAGCTTTACGCCGTGTGAGACAGACACGCCTACTACTCCTCCAGTTGCGACGTCAACTACTCCACCAGTTGTAACGCCTACCTCGACCCCATGTGAAACTGACACCCCAACTCCCCCGGTCGAAAGCTCTACGCCGTGCGAGACAGGCACGTCTACTACTCCACCAGTTGTGACGCCTACGTCCCCTCCGGTTGTGACATCAAGCTCGACTTCTAGCAAGCCTGGCACTCCCACTGCTCCCCCTGCCTCTAGCACTCCCTGCGAGACAGATCCTACTACCGCGCCTCCTTCTGCTACCACTACTACCCCTGGCAAGACCGAGACTCCAATCACCCCCCCTCCCGCTTCTACTACTTCTTATAAGACCGAGACCCCCACTGGTACTCCTCCAGTTGTCGTGATAACCGCCACCTACACCACTACCACCTGCCCAGGTAAGTAAACGTGTGACTGTTCCATCAATTACAATTGCTAATAAAGCTAGTGACCTGGAGCACCGTCACAAGTGGCACCACAACATACTCTCACCAAGTGACCCAGACCAGCACGATCACTGTGACATCTGTTTCCACCTGCACTGAGGGCTGCACCCAGCCCACAATCCCTCCCATCAACCCCACGATTCCCCCCATTGTTTCAACAACTTCTATAGTGGCACCCCATCCAACTACTAAGCCCACAACCCCCCTTATTGTTTCCACATCTTCTGTCGTGTCTCCTCCGGCTACTGAGCCCAGTGTTCCAGCTACTGAGCCTAATGCCCCGGAACAGTCGACCCCCGTCGCTTCTTCCACTGTCGCTCCTCCTGTTTCCTCTCCTGCTTTTAACAGTGCTCCAGCTCTCCATAAGTCAGCTGCGGCCTTCATTCCTGGCCTCACTCTTCTGTTTGCTTTGCTCTGATTGTTCTACGCGGATATTGATATATCAGGAAAGAGGTGATATCATCGCCCTGGGAAGTGGCTTATGATATACCCCAATATTGTCTTCGCTCACGACAAATGAATATGAAAATGCCCAAAAAAATGTATTCGGCATATCCGGTGTTGAAAGACGCCAGGATGACAGACAGTTATTGACGGCTTTCTTTTCAACGACTTGACGCTCCTTATCCAGCTTATGGAACCCTAATTATAGTCATATATACGTTACTTCACAAATTGGTTTACATCAATTACCCAGATTTCCCCGTCATTATTATAAACTTAGGACTTTCACAAGTTGTCTGGTACACAATTCAGCCCTATTTGAAATTAGGGCTGTGGCAACTGCGATAACGATAAGCAATGCAAACATCAAACATTGCCCGGTGTGTTTGCATGATGACCCGTGTCCTCATCCAACAGCTCAAGGTTTCTGGCTTCAAGTTACTGCCAAGTGGCCACAGTATCCCTTTGCTTTCAAATGGCCCAATTTTGAGTCATCCTTTTAATTTTCATTTTTTGTTCATCCTCCCATACTAGCCATCCCCCAACCCAACACCAATATCGAGCTATCCCATAGCTCCATCCGATTGTCCATCTGGCGCAAAGCCACCCGACACACTATTTGGAATCCCGGTAGAGTGATTGAATACCTGTTAATTTGTCTATATATGTTCGCCCGCGGGTAATCTCCTGTTCAAATTGCAAACAGCTCCCTGAATCGGCGATTTGGCTACTCCCGCAGCCCGGAGCATACACATAGATCATGGCGTTCTCAAATCGCCGACAGTTATACAGCTCGCCAATGCTATCCCTTGTGGTCCTCCCATTCCTTGTATTTCTCCTCAGCTTCGCTGGGCCAGCTTCTGCCGCCGGATCGGCCGTCCTGGGAATCGATATCGGCACGGAATATTTCAAGGCTGCTCTCGTGAAACCCGGCATTCCGCTCGAGATCGTCCTCACTAAAGATTCGAAGCGCAAGGAGTCCGCTGCTCTTGCTTTCAAACCTACAAGAGAGAGTGATGCGCCTTTTCCCGAACGATTCTATGGTGGTGATGCGCTTGCCCTTGCGGCTCGGTACCCGGACGACATCTACATCAACTTGAAGACTCTGTTAGGCGTCCCCTTCAATGATGGCCAGGATGAGGCGGTCAAGACCTATTGGACACGGTTCCCCGCATTGCAATTGGAGGCCGCGCCCGATGGTCGCGGCTCTGTTGCTCTCCGCAGCAACCGACTGGGGGAGGCCCAGAAGAAGGAGGCCTTCTTGGTTGAGGAGATTCTGGCAATGCAGTTGAAGCAAATTAAGGCTAATGCTGATGCGTTGGCTGGAAAAGGATCCGATATCCGCGATGTCGTCATCACCTACCCTGTATTCTACACCACGGAGGAGAAGCGCAGCCTCGAGTTGGCGGCTGACCTGGCGGGCCTGAGGATCCAGGCTCTTGTCAGTGATGGATTGGCTGTGGGGTTGAACTACGCCACCAGCCGTACTTTCCCCAGCGTTTCTGATGGCGAGAAGCCAGAATACCATATCGTGTATGACATGGGTGCTGGGTCTACCACCGCAAGTGTTTTGCGGTTCCAGAGCCGCAAGGTGAAGGATATTGGCAAATTCAACAAGACTATCCAGGAAGTTCATGTTGTTGGAGCTGGTTGGGACAAATCACTTGGAGGCGACTCCCTAAACGACCTCATTGTGGACGACATGGTCGCCCACTTGGTTGAGGACAAGAATATCAAGGGTAAGGCTACTCCAGCTGAAATTAAGGCGCACGGAAAGACTATGTCAAGACTCTGGAAGGATTCGGAGAAGCTACGACAGGTCCTGAGCGCCAACACCGAGACTTCGACAAGCTTCGAGGGATTGTACTACGAGAATGTTAACTTCAAGTACAAGCTGAGCCGTGCCAACTTTGAAAAGATGGCCTCTGAATATGTCGCCCGCATTGGATCCCCAGTGGAGCAGGCTTTGACAGCAGCCGGCCTTCAATTCAGCGATATCGAATCCATCGTGCTTCACGGTGGTGCTATCCGGACTCCGTTCGTCCAGAAGCAATTAGAGAACTTTGCTGGCTCCTCCAAGAAAATCAGAACAAATGTCAACGCTGATGAGGCAGCTGTGTTTGGTGCTGCCTTCAAGGGAGCTGCTCTGAGCCCTAGTTTCCGCGTTAAGGATATCCGCACCGGTGACGCCGCTGCGTATCCTATCTCCTTGAAGTGGAACTCAGACGGCAAGCAAAGAAACCAGAAGCTGTTTACCGCCACTTCCCAGGTTGGCCCTGAGAAACAAGTCACCGTGAAAAATCTGGAAGATTTCGAATTCAGCTTCGCTCAGCATGTTACCCAGGATGAAGAGCGCCCTATCCTCAGTGTCCAAACCCATAACCTTACCGCATCGGTTGCCAAGCTCAAGGATAACTTTGGCTGCACCAATGCAAACATTACCACGAAATTCACGATCCGCCTCAGCCCTGTGGACGGTCTCCCCGAAGTAGTGGCCGGCACTGTTAGCTGCGAGGTGGAAGCCGAGAAGAAGGGAATTGTCGAAGACGTCAAGGACTTCTTCGGCCTTGGCAAGAAGGACGAGCAGGAGCCTCTCGGCGAAGATGGTGAGCCCCGTGAATCGATCACCCTTGAGCCCGAGACGGAGTCGTCCACTACATCCTCCGCGAGTGCCAAGACCACCACCACATCTAGCAAGGACACAAAGAAGGACACAAAGAAGGATGCAAAGAAGGATGGGAAGGCCACCCCTCAAGTCAAGCTTGAAGTTATCCCGATTAGCTTGAAGTCCGTGGCGCTTGGCACTCCGGTGCCATCAGTCGCAGAGCTTAGTCGCATTAAGAGCCGCCTACTTGCTTTCGATAATTCGGACCGTGAGCGTATCGTGCGTGAAGAGGCTCTTAATGAATTGGAATCTTTCATCTACCGTAGTCGAGACCTCGCTGATAACGAGGAGTTCATCAAGGCAGTCAAGCCAGATCAGCTGACTGTTCTTTCTGAGAGAGTCTCTAAGGCCTGCGACTGGCTGTACGAGGAGAGCGACAACGCCAAGACTGCTGATTTCCAGTCGAAGCTCAAGGACCTGAAGGCTATCGTCGACCCTGCGCTGAAGCGGATGAAGGAGAGCTCTACTCGCCCGGCACGCGTGCAGTTGCTTCAGGACATGCTCAAGAACGCCGAGTCCATGAAGGAATTGATCAAAAACCAGATTGAGAACGACGAGCAGCTCTACTCGTCTTCTCTCTCATCCTCAAGCGCCTCCTCCACCTCCACTTCCACCGAGACCAGCTCGTCGACCCCAGCCCCAGCCACTTCTGACGAGGGCGTCGATCTCGATGAAGACCCATACTCTGCTTCTTCGTCTTCTACCACTTCTACCAAGAGTGCTGCCAGTGCCAAGCCCACGGGCCCCAAGTATTCCCTCTTCACTCCTGCCGACCTCAGAGCCATCACCGAGGCCTATGAGTCCACCAACCCTTGGCTCGAGACCCAACTCAGTCTGCAAGAGAAGCTTGGCGAGTCTGATGACCCTGCTTTGACTGTTGTGGAGGTCGACTCGCGGCTGCGTGAGTTCGAGCGCATTCTTAACCGCATGTACGAGAGGATGACTTCCGCCGCTGGCCAGCAGAAGAAGAGCAGCAGCAACGGTAAGAAGGGGTCAAAGGAAAAAAAGAAGTCCGAGGCCGACAAGGCCAAAGCCAAGGATCAGCCCAAGGAGAAAGAGGATCTTCCCAAAGATGAGCTGTAAAATACTCATCCCCTTGTTCCTTTACATTATCTCTTTTTCCCCACTCTTGACCCGTACAGAGCATTTCATCATTTCATTTTAACGCAACCTATGTATCATGCACACGCTACATCCTGGAAGATAGAAAAGGAATCAAAATGGAGTTTGGGCTGAGCGTTAGCCGTTTTATCATTTTTGTTCCCTCTGTTTTCTCTCACTACAAAGACAGCTGCCTCGCAGTCAATCACACCATAGAATCCTCTTGGCTTCATTAAGTTCAAAGATGTAAATCAAGTATTGAAACTGCCATTCCTAGTCTTATCATTCTTCCCTCCTATCGAATACCACCTCAACGGACTACACAATATCAAGCGCATTAGCCCATCCTCAAACCATCTTTTCAGTTACCCTCGCCAGCACCGGCACTAAGACCCGCACCGAGTCCAGAACCAGCACCGAAGCCACCTCCAAAGCCGCCCCCGAGGCCTCCGCCGATGGAACCGCCGCCGCCGCCACCGCCGCTCAGGGCACCGCCGCCACCGTTTCCAGCCCCAAGTCCGCTACCAATATCTATTACGATGACTCAATTAGAAGTGTTCCAACAAAATAAGGCACCGCAACGGCTGGTGACATACTGGTAGGGGCAGCAACAGCGGCCAGAGCCAAGCTAAATAGGGCGATGAGGAAGTTGGACTTCATTGTTTTAGATCGAACTAATGTTGTAGCAATTACAGTCAATGATTAGCTCAATTGCAGCATGTTGCCAACGCGAGATAGGAGTAAGTCTCACCGAATGATTTTAGAGGGAAGCTTGGTAAAGATGGATGGTTGATGATATCCAGAACAGCGGGCAAATACCTACATTTTATACCTCGAGGTTCGGCTTCAGTCTCCTTCAAAGAACAAGACCGATCAGCGATAGATCTCAGCTGAGATCGGAGATTGGGTGGATCTTTTCGGTATGTTGCACGAAAAGCGTCCAGTCATTTTCGCTGCCGGGGGGTCTGATTTAGAATTCGTGGTGGTCCTAATCGCGTTGTCATTTTACTAGCCTAGACATTGGGATTTGATTCTGCATATTTGAGTGATGCTAGCTATGTGTTTGGAAGGTGCTGCACACCTTCGATCACAATATAGGCTCTGGCTCTGTGAACTGGGACATGTTTCCTTCTGTCTTCCTCTCTGGTTTCCTTTCACCATTTTGTACCAAGCGAGAGGCTCGGAGTTACTAAGGATAGTCCGCCTAGAGGCCTAGAAGTAACCATATGGCTTTCAAATTTGTCTAGCTACTTTGCAAAGCCTTCGATCCGATCTGAGGTGAGCTTATGTAACTTGTTTATTGTAGGCGTGGCCATTCTTCTGGATGAGAATATCCAGCATATTGGATAGACAATTTCTCAAACTATAGACAAAATGGGATGCTGAAGTCTGTAAATGAATTGGCCTCCATCGTAACTGCCATTCAAGGAATTGTTTGAACAAACCCTGATCGTTAGCGATTTACCAAATACCTCGTGAACTGTAAGCGTTATTCCAATGATTCGAGACATAAACTTGGGATAATAGAACTGTATAGCATGATAATGGCTAGTTGGGGATGATATTAAAATCCGAGAGGTCCACGTGATGGCAAATGCATCGGAAGTGTTTGCTCGCGATCATTTCGCCGATGCCCGGTCCGATTATTGTCGTATAATTGTCGATTCTTCCGCTGTATGTGCTCAAACTACGGTAACTCCATGCGGGTGAAATGCTGGAAGCGATGAGAAGCCCGAGTACTTGGGGAGAGACCCTGCTGGCCGAATCCACTAATGGGAATAGAAGTCTGCCTCGGCGAGACTCTATCCTAGCTTCATTGCGAGCTTCAAGTCCAATCACCATGCTGTGCGACCCGTGACCTGGTACCAGTATCATCTCAAGAAGAACTAATACGATCACGACTCTTCGAGAACTCCGCTGGTAGGGATTTGTTGCAATTTGAGTATATAAAACAGGTTCACTCCACAAGAATGGACCAATCAGGGGAGAAGACGGAGACTTCTGCTAATGAGATGGCGGCTAGCCAGTGCATAGTTGGAAGAAGGAAACTGGGGGAGGGGAGAAGGTGATATCATAACAATCTAGCTAGACCGGTGGCTACTAATTATTCAGTCAACTCCAAACCATTCGTGTATCAACATGATACCTCCAATCTATCTTTTACCCGGTTATATATCGCCCCTTCTTTCTGTTGCCTACATTATGTCTGCAAACTAATCGACGACACTATCTCCTAGGACCGGTATATCAGGTTTTAGTCTCTTGATCGCAGAGCATATATTTGATTGCCTCTCTTTAGCGTTTTAACACCATCATTATACCCGGTCATATATATAATCACAATGGCTGTCGGTTGAGGGTGTACATAATGGCTAAAAATAATAATAAACCGGATTAATTCGTTCAATTTAAACACAGTGAAAAAAGTAAAGCGTTCATTAAATATTAGCTATACAATATCTTCAAATGACACGCATTTCCTAATACCCAGGCACCACCCGAAACTTTTTTTTACATTAACTGATTGATAACTTTATTTCCCGGACGGTTTAAGGATTTGCTAGTGCTGAAAGTATGTGACAGAAATCTGGCTATATCAAATGTATGGTATTTCTCCAGGTATGGAACACTCTAACTGATAAAACATACAATCTGTGCGCAGGTAAACGGACTTTTGTTATGCATTTCTCAGGCCGTCGGACCTTGGATATTCCGGGTAGATTACCCAGTATCTAGGCCGGTATTTGACCTTGGTATTTGGCAGTATGCTGTACATAGTGACGTTGCAGACACGTAAAAGGTATAGCGGGGCACTATATCAATAACGTTAAAAGTACGGTTAGTTCACGTTGCCGTACCTATTTGATAACCGCAAACAACACTAGTAATTGTTGCCCGGAGAAGAATCCAGGCTGCCATTGAGAAAGCTGGCGCGAATGACTTTGAACACATGATATCTGGAACAATGAGCCCATCACGTCAGAACTGTGCAATTCGTCGCTCCACCTCCAAGCGGAGCCTGACTTCCACTTGATGAAAACAAGTTCGAATCTATATTCAAGACTATGTTGGGGGACCAGGCGGCTGATATGCAATGGGATCACCTTTAATGGTCGCTTTAAAGACCAATCGACAAGCTTGACGTTTGCATGTCATTGAAGAGTATCTTATTGCCGATTACGTTGATCAATCATTGGAAGAAAATCTCATGAAGTACAAGAAGCCGCCGACTATTCTCCGGATGCTCAGATTTTGGGAAGAATTCTGTTGACTTCTTGGATACTACTGTAGAAGACCACTTCGTTCTTGCTTCTGCTTGGATATTGACCGGCAAGAGAACCTATTTGCACTTAGATCAAGACTCGGCTAACAATCTCGTAGAAAGCTTTTCCTTGGCCTTCAGCAATGGATAACTCCAGAGCCGTCGGTTGACGACTGCCGTCGGGTCCCTGATAGTGGTGGACTCGTCAGGACCATAATTATTTAGAGGAGTCAGGAGCCTGACGAGAAGAACTTACTGCAAAGGTTCCTGCGCCCCATGGACTGCCACCATGGATTTCAGACATATCGGTTAATAGCGGGAACACCGGTTTGTAGCCTAGTGGAACGTATAGGAAGCCGTGGTGACTTAGCGTGCTCATGGCAGCAATGGCAGTGGACTCCTGGCCACCACCGGGGGTTCCTGTACTCACGAAGAGACCAGCATACTTGCCCCAGTAACGACCAGTCTGCCATATTTCGCCAGTGCTGTCCCAGAACGCTTTCCACTGCACTGGGAAATTCCCATAGCGGGTTGGGATGCCAAAGAGAACGGCATCATACTCGGTCAACTTCTCTGGGCCGATGATAGGGTGGGATGACTTGGGCGGAGCGTGTATCGCGTCTAGAATTTCCTGAGGGAGGGTTTCGGCAATCCTGCTCACACCATAATCAGGGACCCTGCAGCGGGAAGCATATTATGGTTGGCGGAACTTACTGATAAATTTCAGCCTGTCCTCCAGCCGACTCAATCCCTCTTTTTTCCGCCTCCGCCAGCCGCTGTACGTGTCCGTACGTCGAATACTGTGTGCCCCTGGTGCATTAGCTTTCGTTTCTTTTGTTTCTTTTCGCTTGCCTCAAAATGGCGCTCAGAATACGGAATACCCACAAAGACAATCGCGATTTTCGGAGCCATTTTCTCACAGAGTGCTGAGATACCAATCGAGAGTTCGAGACCGGAAGGGATGATAATAAGAGCTTGGTCTTTTAGATAATCTTTCAGATAAGTTCATCTACAGAAGCAAAAGTACTTAGGGCACGTCGCCTCTAACTACGGAGTAATGGTATAGGAATTAGTCAGAGTGCATCTAGACTCCGTGAGTCCTAAGTCTGGACCAATCCGAGGGATGGCTCGGCTATCGAGATTTCAATGTTTTCTTTGCTTACATGCGGCCTGGTCGTGACAGTGAAGCCAATCACAGGCCGACTTCGATCATCGAACTGCAGTAGTGGCGCCAAGAGAATAAAGCAAATAACTTCCATCTCCACGCCAAGTCCTTTAGAGATTAGTTATTCATTCGGACCCCCTTAACTCCGGGCGCTCAAGTAGGGTGATCTTACAACGACCGGGGTCATATAGATCTAGTCCTCGTTCTGTTCTAGACCCCTAGGGATTAGAAATGTATTCTCCCTAGGACTTAGTAATTGCGGTACACTAGACGCGCGGTGTTATTTCTATATAACAAGGTTTGTTCAGTGTAGCTTATTTTCATTTCTATTCATCCATATTTGAAGTATCGACTATACCGAGACAATGGAGGCTGTCCCGAACCAACATTTCAAGGGTGACCTGGAGGAGGCACCTACGGAAGTGCCTGAGGCCAATGCTATTCATCAATCTTTGTCCAATTTGAGCCATAAGGATGAGAAGGTCAAGGAGGATACCAGGCCAGCGACGGGACGCCCGATGAGCGGGTGGCGTGTAAGCTTCCCCTACACTTCCCATTGCCTCCGGTAATGGTAATTTCATCACACTCTGACTGATGATAAATTCATTAGCGGATTGTAATAGCCATCGCGATCAATACCGGAAGTTTCCTTTATGGATTGGACAACACCATTGTCGCCGATATCCAGGGTTCTGTCGTCGAGAGATTCGGGGAGATTGAGAAGCTCAGTTGGCTGGGCAGTGGCTTTCCTCTCGGGTCCATTGCCCTGCTTCTAGCCATGTACGTCTGTCACAATAAAAGGGGAGAATTGACTAGTGAAGCTAACCGTCACATAGCGGGAAAGCCTATGGATTGTGGGACATCAAATGGCTCTGGGTGTTAAGCATCATTATCTTCCAAATCGGTAGCGCCATCTGTGGAGCAGCCCCAAACATGAATGCCCTTATTATCGGCCGTGTGATCGCCGGTGCCGGTGGTGCTGGAATGTATCTGGGGTGAGTCAAAAGAGCCTATGCAGGTGGGATGAGATGAAAAGTGTTAACAATTGTTCAAATGAAAAGTGGCCTTAACCTTACCGCGGTATTGACGACACTCGAAGAACGACCAATATACATGGCGGTAAATGGAGTGGTCTGGGGCGTGGGTGGGTATCATCGGTATGAATTGTGACTAGGAGAGAAGATGCTAAAGTTACTACCTAGGGACCATCCTTGGACCTATCGTTGGCGGTGCATTTGTTCAGAGCTCCGCTACCTGGCGCTGGGTATGCCCCCTTATATTAAACACATACATATCAGATGCAATTCTGACCTTGAACTCTAGGCATTTTATATCAACCTCGTCATCGGAGCTGTCTTCGCCCCCGTTTACCTCTTCATCGTCCCCGGGTTCCAGCCAGATCCGTCAAGAACATATTTACAGAAACTAGCTGCCATGGATTGGCTAGGAACAGTGCTCTTCGCGGCCATCTACGCAACGTGGATCGTCGCTCTCACCTTTGGTGGTGCCACCTGGGCTTGGAGTGACGGACGAATTATTGCAGTCTTCGTCGTCTTCGGGGTAACTCTGATTGCCTTTTGCTTGACACAGCACTTCTGCGTTCTCACCAACAAAGATATGCGAATCTTCCCCGGGGAACTGCTGAAGAAGCGAACCACAGTTTTATTGCATATTTTGACCGCGTCCTGTGGAGCCGCCATGTTCGTTCCTCTGTATTACATCCCGCTCTTCTTCCAATTCAGAGGGGACGATGCGATTCAGGCCGCCGTTCGATTACTGCCCTTTGTTTTCCTCCTCGTCTTCTTCATGCTCCTCAACGGAGCGTTGATGCCCAAATTCGGGTATTACATGCCCTGGTACCTATTCAGTGGAATCACCATCGTCATTGGTGGAGCCTTGATGTCAACAGTGGAATCGACGACCTCGACGTCCGCGATTTACGGATACAGCGTTCTAATTGCGATCGGAGCTGGAGCTACGTCGCAAGCTGGATATTCCATTGCTCCAGCTAAAGTTGAGGGTCGTCTTATCCCCAGCGCCATTGCCTTTGTGAACATTGCACAGATTGGTGCCATCGTTATTGCCCTGACCCTGTCTGGAACGCTCTTTCAGAATCTTACCTATAATCGATTGGTTGGGCCACTGGGTGCGGCCGGTCTCAATTCCAAGGAGATTCGCTCAACCCTCTCGGGCTCACTGAGTCCCATTTACGCGCACTTATCCGGAGATCTGAAGGAGGTAGTCAATTTGGCAATTGTTTCCTCTGTTGGCCAGTTGTACTATTTGGTTGTGGCGGCCGGAGCGCTGATTATCGTTTGCTCCGCTTTGCTGAAGCGTGAGAAGATCTACATGACTCTGGAAGCCGGGGGATAAGTATCATGTCCAAGTTTACTCACTGTTTAGCCTAGATAGAGACCTATCTCTTGCTGTAACAAGGATAGATTTGGAAAAGGATTACACGGCATCACATTATGACTAGCCAGAATATATATTACTGTACACTAATCATTATGAAATTAGATTCAACTACTTCCAATGCCATCAATGTTTCTCCAAAATTATCTTCATTTTCTATTGAATGATAGCTCTAAGATATTCTATGAAGCTAATATAGATCAATATAAAAATTATTATTAAACTTGAACAGTAGGCTAGTTAAGTTACTATAAAGATAAGGCATGAAGAACAGCACTAGAGTATTTCCCGGGGTGAACTGCCAGAACACATAGTAAATAGGATATATTACAACTTGATATCTCAACAGCGATGGGCTATATCCCCATCTAGCCTAAAGCTTTTCGTATGATACCTAATCTCTAAAAGGAGGCCTAGAGATATTCTATGACCTTTTGATCAAAATATAGATAATTCTGGCTCACAGCCACGAAATTTTCGATACCATAACAATAGCTTTTCGATTTCCTTGAAGTTGGTAAAAGTGCCAAGGAGTCTTATCAACAGCTATCGGCTGACAACCAAATAAATAGAATGGGGGTCGTTGAAATATCAAGACGTACTTTATCGCATTTGCTAGTGTTCGGGACTGCGCAGCTCGGGAAATACGCTACAAGGTAATCAGTATTTTCCACCATGTCAATCAAAGTTCTAGTACATGATACTAAAGTATAAATGATTTGCATTCGTACTTGATCCTGGCGAGCGTTTCTACATCTGATACAAATCAAGGAGTACATGGCTGTGAATCATTCTTGGTTTGTGTAAGCTGCTCATTTTCGTGGTTTCAGTTGGTGAAAGTAAAGAGATATGCCAAAGGCTGCATCTTTATTTTCTATAATAAACTCTTTCACTGCTACCGATCAAGTCGTAAATGTGAAGCATATTACAGACCATTGGACTTTTTCGGGAGCAGGGCATATGAAGTGCAAAATACGTCCTTTGGATCGTACCTTTCTTTGAGAGCCGTTAATCGAGGAAGATTTGTTCCGAATATCTCTTTAGGGGGGAGTAGAAGACCTGGTTGGCAAGATTAGCAAGACTCGTCATCCAGCATAGGGCCACAACGTACCGTCATAATTAGAGTATACCCTGACTGCGTCCAGGTCGATATCGGCACCCTCCTCGTGCTTCGTGCGCTCCAGCTCGGCTTCAAGCATAGCTGCAGTTTTGCCCACCCATTTCCGGGCAACATGGTCATGTTCCGGAATACTCCATTGAGCCACCACAAAGCAGACATTGTGAAGCTGACGGCCGGCAAATGCCATGGAGCTCACTGGAACCTGACCTATATTTTCCTTCTCCGACATTTCTAACATGATCATGCTTGGTGCCGCATCCGGAGAGACCTGAGAGCGAAATTGCACGAGGTTATCGGCCAGGGATTGGAGGAAGTCTACCCGCAGCGGCGTGGCAAATGCAACTCCATGGTATTGACGGCGAATGCCCCAAGGAACCTTGGGCGTGAGAATTGTGTTAGCGTCAGTGTACGGTCTTTCCTTGGTGGTATTGACAACATGCTCCAGGGCAAGCAATGGTGCAAAAAGCACCTCGGCCTCTTCCCTCCCGCCAGGATAGAAAAGTGTGACAGTCAGCATATTTGCTGGAGGACCGGCAATGGCGACGTTCATGGCTGCTTTTGCCGTATTCTGCGATGGGAACCGGTTCACGAAGTTCACGACAGCGGGTAAAACATCGAGCTTCATGATCAGTTGACCAGCCCAGATAGGATATGCCAGATCATACACTTGGTAAGTGAACTCAAGCGCCACGCCAAAGCACTGACCAGCACCTCGCACGGCCCAGAACAAATCCGGGTTTTCTGTTGCTGATGCAGTAACGATGCGCCCATCCGCCAGGACCATCTTAGCGGACAGAAGATTGTCCACGACCAAACCATACTTTCCGGAGAGCCAGCCTACTCCACCTCCCAGTGTGAGGCCCCCAATACCCGTGTTGCCTACTCGGCCACCAACTGTGGCCATCCCGTGCTGGCCCAGGGGGATATCGATATCCTCCCAACGGCAGCCTCCTTCTGCAGTTATCGTCTTCTTTTCGACATCGATAGTGGTCTTATTCATGGCTGTTAAGTCGATCAAGAGCCCTGGTGTCGCGGCAGACCCGTTCGTTCCGTGTCCGCCACCGACCACAGCCACCTCTAGCCCAATCGCTTGGGCGAAAAGAACGGCGGTGGAAACATCTCGGCCGGTCACGGCCTTGAGTACGATTGCCTTATATTCCCTATCAGCACCACTCTCTAATACGATATATCATTCGCTGGGACTTGCCGATCGCTTCTCCGTGTTAGGAGCCCATCTGTGCATGGATTGATCATATTCTGCCGTGCCAGGCAGGAGAACGCTCGAGTCTTTGACAGTGGCCTGTAGTGCCGATGCCAATGTACGGACGCTCGCGGTGTCGTTCATTGTTAACGAAATATCGCCTAATCAAGTTCGGAGGTATTGTCTAATGATATATATTAATGATGTCAATTCATCCCGACATCAGGGACAACACTATTTATTCTAGACGATAAATGTCACTACAGGAAAACAACTAAGCGAAAATGATCAGAACTACCAGAACGCAAAAGTGGCGTGGTATGTTTTCCTTTGCTTTGCGCGGTAATTAGATATATTCGGTCATCGGGTCATTATTCGATCACCGGGATATCTAGAAGTTTAGTGCTTACTGGGGCCATCAACCTAATAGCAGTGCATCGCATCCTATCTGATCCTTCCGCTAAAGATTACAGAGCTAAGAAAGGTAACGTATTTCACTACCGAACCGCCACCCCACCCAAACCGCGTCCATGAATTAGCACTTAGTCAATTCAACCACCCACCATGCCACCAATTCGCTCTCAACGTTCTAGAGATTTAATGGAGCATGAGGGTAGGTTTTTATTAGCTATCCAGGCTATTAAGAAGCAAGAAATTACTACTATTACTGCCGCTGCCCGTACTTCCAATATACCCCGTTCTACCCGTCTTAACGGCCATACCGAACGAAGTACTGCACACGCAAATTCACATAAATTGACTGAAAATGAGGAGGGATCTTTTCAAAAATGGATTCTCTCTATAGATTCTCGTGGAGTAGCCCCCGGCCCTCTATAGTACGAGAACTAGCGAATCTTCTCCTCGAAAAGTGCGGAGCTACCCCGGTTCTTTTGGTCAGCGAAAATTGGGTTAACTACGAAATTCGTCAAACGACGTCCTCTCCTCTCCTCTCCTCCCGGTTCCTGAGACGCTATAATTACAAACGTACGTCATTTAAGAGTAGTTTAATCATATTTGAAAAACGATCCTAGAATTCAGAATCAACCCCGATAATATCTATAACTTCAATATGACTAGTTTTACAATACGACTTACGGCAACTATAAGGATTATTATAAGGAGTAAATACTACAGTCGGAGATCACTTTTATAACCTAGAAATCCTAAATAGGTAACTGTTATTGAGTATACGAATACTTCGGGTTAGGCACTCCCTCCGTCTATAATCTTTAAAGGTAAAGTCTTTATTAAATTATATGTCGGTGTTTTACACCTTCCACTTTACCGCTAGACCAAAAAGGTGCACACCTTACTTAGTAAGGATAACTGGTGTATTTCTCGTGCCGACACACCCCCTCAGCTTTTCGCTTTCTAGCTGAAAAGCTGGCATGTACAAACGAGAATTGCTGCATGATGCTGCCTCCATCTATAATAGTTCCGATTGCTTTTCACCCCCTGTTCTCACTGATCTCATGGCTATGACAGGGTGAACCTAGGCCCTGAATATGCGCTCCCTTTTGATCAGATTTACAGTCCCCGGGCCATCTAGTTAGCTAGTATATGAATAGAGAAAATAGAATCAGTGTAGCCTTCTGTGTAGGCTTCCTAGAACCCATTTTGGGCCGAAGGTCTCGACCCAGACCCAGTGACTGGGGCCCAGAAAACCCAGGTTTTACATAAATAGGGGTCTTGGCGGTCATATATCGGCTAAATAAGACAAACTATACACATAACTAGCGTCTTTGCATAGTTTGTAACCCAGTTTGGGGCCCCAGACCCAGTACTGGGTTACCGACCCAGATCTATTACTAGATCGAAGGGCTCGACCCAAAACCCAACCCACTGGGTTTTATTGGGTCGTACGGAAGACTAGTTCCGAGGAAGTCTAGTACATACTAGATAAGATAAGAAGGGTCAACGTAGACTAGGTCCTAATTAGACCTCCGCAATGGGCCGGGTTGGACCCGGACCTTAAGCCCATAGCCCAACCAGCAGTGGGCTATGGGCCCTCCCTTCGAAGCCCAACTAAGTCCACGGCCCATTAGTGGGGGCCCATGAGGCCCCCAATAAAGCCCATTTCTATATATAAATCCAGTCTTGGCGCTCATAAACCTGCTGAATAATGCCTGTTTTTTACGCATGTTCTGGTCTGTAAGTTTACTTGGAAGATCTCGGCCCGTCGGCCCGTCGGCCCTAGACTAGCCTAATACGGGGGTTCAATAGGTAATAGATTATCGATATATAGATGTTACCAGATTGTTTGCTCAGCTCAGCTCCTGCTATTTAATCTTCAGGAAGCTGCACTTGCTTTCTTCTTCTTCCTCTTCTCCCCTTAGCTTTGATATCTTAGTTGGAATGCACTCTTTTCTCATAAAAGACCTGGCTCGTCACAATAGATATATATATTTCATATAGACAGAAGTAGGTGTATCTTCAATACGGGCTAAATCTTGAAAGCTTCAAATGCTACTTTAAGGTTATTATATAAATACCACCTTCTTATCAATCTCATTGATTTTATTAATCTCATCTATAGTCAATTCTATCAATTGACTTAATTCCCATAAAGACTCGGTCAATTTAGGTCTTAGACGGTAATTTAAATACTCAAAAATACTAGAGAAATCTACATTACTTATGTATCTACTAAGAATTGGCATGTTTGTATTGTTTGAGGCCCATTGGGCCCCCATAAAAGCCCAGCCCATTTGCGGGTTGGGGCGGGTTGGGCTTTGGGCTTTATGGGCCGGTGCGGAGGTCTAGTCCTAATAAATGCTATACCGGCAGATAGGTTAACGAAACCACTACCGAGGTAGAAATAGGAGGCGTTTCGGGACCTAATCGGTATAAGAAATATTACCTATTTAATTAGAAACGGCTGATTTAGGTACTTATCAATAGCTTTAGAAAGCTCTTAAATTTCCAGATAAAAAGCTTTAAAGGCTAGGGGGTATATGGAAAGCTATAGGTAGATGCTACCCGGATTATCTATATAGAGATTTGTGTGACGAGCCAAGTCTTTTATGAGAATCGAGTACATTCCAACTAAGATATCAAAGCTAAGGGGAGAAGAGGAAGAAGAAGAAAGCAAGTGCAGCTTCCTGAGGATTAAATAGCAGGAGCTGAGCTGAGCAAACAACCTCTTTCCCGATTGGGTTGGAAGCACAAACAAACAATCTGGGAGAGAGCAAACAAATCGTAACAATTTGCATATATACGATTTGTCATTAAGGTATATACATGGAAAGTATGGCGTATACTATGTGGTTTGGGCTGCGTCATTCGCTTACCGAACACCTTACTCGTTTGTGAACTACGTTAGCTACTATAATATGCAGAGCACAACAATCTCGATACAGTAGCCATAGCAGTTTCCAATACATATAACTTAGTAGCTCAAGTATATTTATATGATGGATAGAGCCTTACTGGCTCTGTAACCTACACTCGATCAAGCTCATGTGACTTCGACACTCGTAGACGTTCTCCACCACCAAGCCAGCTTGGTGAATCAGCCCCCTGAAGTCATCCATGGTCCGTTCCTTGCTGTTGAACAGGGATAGCATGACAAGATCACGTTCGTGGCTGTATCGGCTGTAGAGGCCATAGTCGGCCGGTAGCGGCTTTGGTGCGTCGGGGATTTCTTTGGTGCCCAGCGAATTGTTGATGACCATTTCACCAATGAGCACTCGAGAATCGGACGTCATCGCTGATGCCAGAGATTTGAGAATTTGGATACATTCTGCGTCAGGCCAATCGTGTCTGCAGACAATTAACCACTTATATCTTGTTCTATGCTATGCAGACTTACAGGATTGTATGAAGGAAATAAACTCCCGCTCCAGTGACCGATTGCGGCTGGAAAAAGTCCCCTGGAGTCAGCTGGACTTTACCATTCTGGACATATTCCGGCAGCTCTCGGGTCCATAGAGCCACCCCCTTCTCAATGACCTCCGGGCGATCTTGAATGATGAAGTTCAGATTGGGATATGTCCGCGCGATGTTCATCGAGTGCGTACCTGTTATAATCAGCAGGGTTTTAATCTTCGAAATAGTAGAATACTTACCGACTCCGCCACCAACGTCCACCACAGTACCATTACCGAGCGTATCCCACGGGTAATCGTAGATCATTGCTGTGCTACTTACTCGACCAATACCTGTCATGGCTTTCGCGAAGTAGTCAAGTTCCGGACGCGGGCCCACCATGCTATCATCCTGTTGAACATTTGTATTCAGCCAGTCCCAAAAAGACAAATCAGTCTCGTAAGCAATGTTGAATGCTGTGTTCGTGTTGGTCGCAGAATAACCGCTCCCGGATCGTCGGACAGCAGCCGGAAGACTGTCAGTCACCTTATAATGACAAATCGAGCTTGTAAAAACTCAGCACCACTCAAAAGAAAAAGGGTTGAGGCTCAAGCGTATTCTTACAAGACCATAAGATATGAGCGAAGACTCTCATTTCCAACCAAACTTGCAGAAACGCGATTGTTGGCAAAGGATCGGTCAGAAACCTCACGGAAGATACCAATCGAAGTCAAGACTCGCAGTATGCGCACTGCATAGATGGCCATATTAGCCTCATCCGCATGGATATTTTCTCGGAAGCTGAAACTTACGAAGCATGTCTGGATCTATGTTGGCTTTCTTTGCTAACTCGCCAACGGCCAGCCCCTGCTCCACATGCGCCGCCACAAGGTCTGCAATCCGGTGCTCAGCCGCAATATGCAGCGCCCGAGATTCGTAGAATTGGCAAGAAGTCTCAATCAATCGGATGGGGGGCTTGAAACGAGCTCTTGGATCTTGCCAATGGCGCCGAGAATAGTTTTGTGAGCATCGTAGGAAGCTTTGGATGGTAGTAGGACGCCGTTTTCAAGGATCTGACTCTCAGCACCGTCTGCCTTCCATTGAGAAATTAAAGCCTCGACTGATGAGTTCAGGATTTGAGTGGCTGCGCTCAAGTCCGCGATCTGGTCCAGAAGATTTGGATTTGCCATGTTGCTCTCTTTTTCCAAGGCTGGCGGGTTTACTGACCCAAGGATCTTAGTTATTTGTATTCAACTTACAGTAGCTGACAGTTACGCTTTTATTCTCTTCTTGATTCTTGCTTTGTATCGCAGTAATTCATGGGTTACTGGCCCCACTCGCTTGTCGACTGATCGGTCACCGAACGACACGTATTATGGCCCTATGCGGCCATCGATATTGTCGGCCATCGAGTCCATCTTGCCCCAGACATCTACGGCTTTACCTCGCAGAGTCTATGTAGATAAAGATATTAGAAAGATTTCCTCGCAAGATTTATCTGGACCCATTTACAACTTTCTGATCAAGGACTCCTATCTCCAATGACACAATGGGTTCTGCAAGTACTGAAGTTTCACTTTCCGGTACGCATGTATCCGCTAGAGGTTGACTAAAAAGTGACGTGAGACTAACTCCACATAGAGTATCTCGTGTGCAGCGAGCTCACCTTTGAGTGGGCAGACAGCTACGATACTAAAAACTGGGATCGTCTTGCGAGCATTCTGGCCCCGACAGTCAAGGTAAAGGATCCACCAGCCTGCGAAGTGACCAACGTACTGATCTGAGCTCCTGGGTTGTGTCAAGATCAACTATGCATCTGTGAATGAGTTTAAGGACGACAAGCTGCCGGCCTCTGAGTTTGTTCAAATGATGTCTGCACCGGAATTCCTCGGTGACCCCTTAATCCACACCCAACACATGATGGGGGCTCATAAATATCGGAAAATTGCTCCGGACCTCATCGAGGGCTATCATCAGATCCGGGCGGCACACCAGAGATACACGGGTCCAGATCTCCAGGAGATCGAGGCCAAAGGACATGGGCATGCCGTCATCACGTTGACTTATGTCAAGGTCGATGGCCGGTGGAAGTGGGGAGGGATTACCACTGATATCAGGTGGAATGAATTTGAGTTTGACAAGATCTTCAAGTTCAGAGGAAGAAATGTTGTCCCATGAACCTAACTATGCATACTTCCTTACCACATGGTTATCCAGAGTAATAGGGGATTGTATGAAGCTTCTTGGCATTAGGACTGCTATGGTCTAGTATTATTACTTAGAACTAGTCTTTGTTACGATTTGCTTGCTTTCTCCTAGATTTTTTGTTTGTTGCTTCCAACCTAATCGGGAAAGAGATTGTTTGCTCAGCTCAGCTCCTGTGATTTAATCCTCAGGAATCTGCCACTTGCTGTTTTCTTTCTCTTCTCCCCTTAGCTTTGATATCTTAGTTGGAATGCACTCTTTTCTCATAAAAGACCTAGCTCGTCACAGTCTTAAGGGTATTGTTTTCTCGCTTTATCTAGTAAGAGTTATTCCGGTTCTTCGGGGAGTACCGGTTACTCCGTTTTCTCCAGGTTATAGTAATCCTAGACTTTATACTACTCTACTATTCCTCGAATCGTCGAGATCCATCCCTCCTATAAGGTAGTATCTTTTAGAATAACGCGAGAGGAATACATCGCGGAGAGAGTAGGTTTAGCTATATTGAGTAAGATAGACTTTGGTTTTTCGATTTAGGGCTTTTCTTCGTCGCGCGTTTTCGGGATCAATTGGATTCCCGGCGTTGAGAAGAAGGTATTTGATGATTCAATTGAACAAATCCGGGCTTATAACTGATAGAAATCTGTCTGTATCAAATGTATGGTATTTCACCTAGTATTGGAATTCTCTAACTCATAAAACATGCAATCTATGCGCAGGTAAATAGACTAAACTGACTAAGTAATAATGGACTTTTCTTATGCATTTCTTATGCCTCGGGCCTGAGATATTCCGGGTAACTTACCCAGTATCCAGGCCGGTATTCAACCTTAGTATTTGACAGAAAGCACTATATGTATGGACAATCGGGAGAAGAGAGAGAGGGAGAGAGAGAGAGAGCAGGCAAACTATCGGGTCTATTATACTTGTGATACATCAGAAACCTAGGCACCCGACGAATACCATTGTAATACAGCCTATTCCACATAGCATATGGGGTGATATTAATTTTAATTTTCTTGGCGGGTTTTGCCTTAGATTCAACACGATTGTCTTGGCCATCCCCAAATCTGCCTTGATACCCCCCATTTATTTGCTTTGGTTCCCTATTTATTTGCTTTGCGTGTGGCTTTTAACGCCTATTTATGCTCTGTATAAGCTTTGACGGATTCAACATCGTTAGCTGGCCTTCTTCAATTTGCATTTGCTTTGAGATTGCCTGCTCAATTGTCTCAACCTCAATGTACCACTTCACGAAATGGTCTCGTCCCGATGAGAAATGAGCCTCAACTGAGAAATTAGATTATGAACTATCCAATAGAAGGTTCCTACCGTCAAGGAAGTCACTGGACAACTATACAGCAGTGGGATGTAAGATATGAAAAATGTATTTACGAGCTGCTCCGTGCACCCTGCAGGAAAAAGATCGTAAGATACGTGCCGAGGTAGCTTAGGAAGACTAGCAGGGATATTAGTAAATTACTAAGTTCCTACCTTTTCTGCATTCGATTCCCCGTTTTATTATCTTCCCTCTTAATTCTATATCCAAGTTCCAATATTCGCCATATCAACCGAGAAGTTCACCGTTACTGAGCATGTCTAGGCTCCAACCTTGGAAGGTTAGCGCATTTATATTTTCGGTTCTGTGGGGCCTGGGCCGCAGCTCGTGCGTGGGCAGCGGTACATCCTCTAGTCCCGCTCTCCCCCTCGAGAGCCTCTATAGACCAGGCATTTGCCTTAGAAAATCTTGATTTCCATTATTAATGTCATTCCTAGACCCCGGCAGACCGATGAGCCCGTGTTTTAGTAATGAATTTCAGTCCCTGTCGATATCCGGCGTTCTTCTAGCGTCGGGCAAATAGTAAAATCTAGACGATAGAACTTTGCACCCATTAGTACTGAGCCCGGTAAGGCTTGTCTTGACATTTTTCTCTCGAGTCGCATGTAGCTCTACACCGACACTATCAACACCCTTACTTTCGCATTGAGTTCTCTACCCCCTGCTGGCGTGGTAATCGTGCTAAGCGGCCAAGCAGAAACCACTGGTATTTTGGTGCTTGGCACGATTATACCTAAGTTTGACCCTGGAAAAATAGTACGTAAATTGATACGCTAAACTTAGAACGGGTTCTTTTCTCCGTTCTCCGTACTCCGTAGGTAAAATCCTTTGAGACAACCCATCGATTAAACCGGCATTGGGGGACGTAACCGGCCCCACAATTTTTTTACAAAAAATACGGACCCTCGCAAGCGAGGGTCCGCCACCCATATGAAAGGGATCACCCATATGATAGTTTTTTTTCAAATCCTCTATTTTCAATTCAATCACCCACCACTCCACCCACCATGCCTAAAACCAATAAAGAAATTGAGATCCAGATAGAGCAAGCTCTCAATTCTCTATCTGAGCAATCTAAACCCAATATCGCGAAAACTGCGCGAGAATTCGCGGTCCCCGAAGGTCGACTCCGTCGCCGATGGAATGGTGGAAAATCACTTTTTCAGCAATAACCCAACGGTCGCAAATTAAATCTAGTGCAAGAAGAAGCTTTGTATGAATATATCAATTACTTTGATACCTTCGGAGCCTCGATAAATCGCCGCCAAATTGCTATAGCAGCTAATTCAATTCTCGAGGAGGACCACTAAGGCGACCCTAAACTACTACTACAAGTAGGCGACTACTGGCTTAAACGCTTCCTTAAGCGTAGGCCCGAGTACCACGTTCGACGGAGAAGAGCCCTCGACGTCGAAAGAGCAGCTGTACTTGATAAATCAGTGGTAAAAAGGTGGTTTAAAGACTACCAGCGGATTATCGACGAGTACGGGATTCACCAGTAAGATATCTACAATTTTGACGAAACTAGCTTCCAAATTAGGGTCGGTCGCGATTAATTTATTGTTACTCGGTATCTAAATAAGAAGCTATTTAATGGATCAGTTATAAATCGTGAATCTGTGACTGTTTTAGAAGCTATTTCTACCAATAGTTTTGTATACCTACTACTTATTATCCTTAGTGCTAAACAAGTATTACTACGCTAGTTCGACTCAATATAAGGAGATGAGTATATAGCTATATCTGATACTGGCTATATTAATAATATATTAGCTATGTAATAGATTCAGCTCTTCTATAAGTGGACGATTAATCGTACACTTAGTGTATATCGGCTAGTTTTATACGACCGTTTTAGGTCCTATTTAATACGCTAATTTATCGAATTTTATAATAAGAATAATATTATTTTATTCTTCTTACTTTTACATACTAGTTATATACTCTAGCCTCTCGATATTAGCGTGTTTAGCGTTTATAAACACTGGTATAGTAAGGCTGTTGAGGCTGCGACAATGACTAGATGCCGGAGATTTTTAAAGGACGAATTCCTATTTTCAATCGGCGAAATCCGTAAGAAGACCTTTAAACCTCATACGATTAAGCTTGGATTTAAATTAATAGGCCTTTAGCCTATTAATTCCAAACTTATCACCGATAAATTGGATTCCTACGACCTATACGATAATAGACCCTAGTCGTCGGCTACACTATCAATAGCCTCCCAATATACCGAGTTTAGCACACCAAAAACAGCTGAAAAAATCAGACGAATAAGCCTACGGCTTTATCAATATAGCCTATCAACTCAGCGGTTCAAAGATAGGTTAGCAAAGCTAGCAAAAGGTACTAAGGCGTAGGCTATTTTAGCTTCCCAGCTACAGCGAGAATTCGATAGTATACAAGCTATTATAGGTGCTCGCCACGCCCGGTATAATGCATCTCGACGTAATATACGCATTACCGGCATTATCAATACATCCTAGGTCAAAGAGATAAAGCGAAAAGAATATAAATTGAGTGAGTAAAAGGATTAAGAAAAAACGAGGCGGAGATAGAAGCCGGTACTCGTCGAGATCAGGAAGCATGGAAGGGCCAAAAAACGTGCTGGAAATTAAATTGCTTTTGTATACTAGTAGTAAATTAGTCAATTCATTCATATATCTTATAAAATCCATTGATTTTGTGTAGGGTGATATAGTAAATTGAAGCTGAAATAAATTGCATGAAAAAACTATCATATGGGTGATCCCTTTCATATGGGTGGCGGACCCTCGCGAGGGTCCGTATTTTTTGTAGAAAAATTGTGGGGCCGGTTAGATCATCAAAGAAAGAATACGAAAGGCCTTTCGCTAAACGTACCCCTGCCGGAGTCATGTTAAACGGCCACCCCCTCTTCCTACACCCATTTCCATTAAGTGGGACATTCGCACTCTGTTCATTAAATAGCTGGTATCCCCATAGTGTAATAAGCAAGACTCAAAACTCTCTCGTTGCTCTGCATGTACTCTGTACCACTAAGGCGTACTGCCCAACAACAAACAAAGTCAAAACCAGCTTGAAGAAGCACCAACCCCACGAATACAGCTCCGGATTCCGTTGCTATTCCGGGAATTACAATGCCCCCAGCGTCTCGGCAAGGAAAGGTCCGGGCTTCTTGTGACTCTTGTAACGAATCAAGGGTACGCTGCTCTCAAATGCGCCCCACGTGTTCGCGCTGCATGAAGAACAATATCAACTGCATCTATGGGATTTCCCAACGAGCAGGCAGAAATCGTGCATCGACCCAGAATAGAGGAGTGGACGAACAAAACCAGCTTGCGGGGTATGATACCCATCCATCATCCTGTGACCCTGTTTCTTTGCTACAGCAACCATCTCACGGACAAATCTGTGACGGTTTCTCAGCAGATTCAATTGACTTCACTGAACCCAACATGTTCCCGGAAACCAACATGCTTTTCGAAATGTTCGGCGCCTCTCCCTTACCTACAACCTGGAATGCAAGTGACACGAGGTCTACGATTGGCCTAGGGGGTAGTGTGGTAGATGCAAGGTGTACTTGTATCTCTAGTGTGTTTTCTTTCATTTCCACGCACCCTATGCTTACGGGAACCTATCCTGCGCCCATCGATGCATGTCTCGTCAATGGGCGAGAATCAATCAATGCCTGCGAGCTTATTTTGAACTGTGTCTGCTTGTCTCAACATCACTACAGCTCATTAATCGCCATTGCGTTTTTCATTGATCGAGTCGTCGCCATCTACGATAGAGCAAGGCAACATTACCACCAAACGTTACTTGTTCCGCCATACCCATACAGTGGGGCATCGGCCGGTTCGGTTCCTCTTGGTTCAGAACTGTCTACAGAAAGCTCCAGCTCTCTTTCGCTAGCTGAAAGTATACCAGAAGCGCGGATCGACATATCCAGAGAGGATCTATTTGATCGCGTCAAGGGCTCTGCCTGCAGGTCCGCATTCATTGGCGAGTATCAACTGGATAAAAATGATGATGTGAAAATGACCTTCGAGATTGTGTTTGGCCATCTTTCCAGGGTACAGAATCTGATTAAATCGATAAAAAAAGGCATATCGAGGGAAGGGCACATGGGACCAATTATCACCGAGGTGATTGCCCCGCTGGCAGATGATCATAAGTTAGGGTATGATCATCAAGCATCTGTATGTCTAAAATTAGCAGATCTGATCGAACGACAGTTGAATGTCACGCGCAGTGGATGGGAGTCGATTTGCAAAGAATGGGAACTTTGCCAGTGAAATGTGTGAGGGAGTTGTTGTTGTTGTATTGTTTAACGTCTAGGATATAACATCTAGGATATAGGAGCGAAGCTCCTGTCTCGATGACCTCCTATAGGGTATAGGGACGTGCTAAGCTATGGAATCTTATATAAAAATTATACGCCTATAGAAAGTAACTTATTTAAAATAATATGGTAAAAATCCTAGTTAGCTACCCGTCCTTCTCTAACGTATGAAATAGATGTAGAATATTTCTTCGATATAGTTTATCTTTCTTGATACGTATAGTAATCAGTCAAGGCAGAGCCCACTTGCATTCACCACCGACATCCTAACCAACCCCACTCCGCTTACCGGCCAGCTCCTCCGGAGATCGTGATCGTTTGACCTGCAATATGCGGTTAGCTATTACCCAAGTAACCTCACTGGCTCTCGAGGCTCACCATTGATCCATCCACCCTCCTCAGAGGCCAGGAAGGCAACGACCTTAGCGACATCTCCCGGTACACCAAATCTGCCCAGAGGACCCATCTTGCCCAGCGCCTCCTTTGCCATTGCATACGGCAAGGAAGCATCCGCCCCCGGAACGTATCGCCATGCATTGTCATTGGCCATATCGGAATCAATGCCACCGGGCGCAATAGCATTCACCCGGACACCCTTGGGAGCGAAGTCGCTAGGAAGGGAGCGCACAAAGGCTTCAATTGCAGCCTTGCTAGCCGAATAAATGGCATGATCAGCCAGCCCACGAAGATTTGCTGCGATGGAAGACGTGAGAATGATGCTTCCGCCGGGCGAGATGTGTTGGTAACCCTGTTGTGCGACGAAAAATTGGCCCCGCGTGTTGATGCTGAACACATGATCATATTGCTCCGGGGTTATCTTCTCGATCGTCTCGAAATGTTCAACGCCAGAATTGGAAACCACGATGTCGATCTTGCCGAACACCGCCACTGCCTCGCGGAAGAGTGTCTGGATTGACTCATACGAGGAGACATCGGCCTTTATGGCAACCGCTTTCCCTCCGATCTGCTTGACGGTTTTGACCACTTCTTGCGCTTTGCCCTCGTTGGATAAGTAGTTGACGATGATATCGGCACCGCGGAGTGCGAGTCCAAGTGCAATTTCTCGGCCAATACCACGAGACGATCCTGTCACAAGTGCAACTTTGCCTTCGAAAGCTAGGCCCATGGATGGAGAAATAGAACCCATACTGAAAATGAAAGATCAACCGGGTTGGGAGTGCTTGTTCTGGTTGGCTGTTAGACAAGAGTTGAATGTCAAGGAAGAATGAAGACTTCACCTGGAAATGCCTTTTGTATTTGAGCCACTTGTTGCAAGAAACACTCAATCCCGAGTGAGTCCTACTATTTATCGAGTAGTAGGCATTCGATTACCGACTTTTAGCGACTATCGACGTTCGACGCCACCTTCCCTATCTCCTAATGACGAGACACTCGGTCACCGAATACATTTTTAGCGCACATTCTAGACTTGCCGATGTAAGAAATTGCTTCTCAGAAAGAATACTTGAAGATCGTATTAAAATAAACCAAGGTGGTTCAGTATAAATTGTACGATTTATCTTGACTCGTGCGCTTCCAATTACCTAAGAGTCAACTCAAAGGTTCTGGCCGAGATTCAACATGTCAACTTCAAATTTGATTTTCTTTGATAATAGCACAAGTGGCCGTTTATCAGTCTTAAGAAGACTAGTCCACAACCATGATAACCCTCTACTGGACGAATTCATACGTCAGACTGCCTTGCTGTTAAGGGAAGAAGTGTCCCGACACCCCCGACACATCCAAGATCAGATTCCACAATTTGCCAATTTCATTGAACTCATCGAAAGATCTCATGATCAGAACTTCCGTATTCTTGAATATCCGCTTCTATGCATATATCAGATTGGCAGTCTCCTTCTGTAAGTGCGAGAAGAAATATGGGATAAAGCACAAGACTCACTGTCATCTAGCTATTCCGGAAATAATTCCTGGTTCACGTCAGAAACAGGAGCCACTCATGTTTTAGGCTTCGAGACGGGCCTCATTGCTGCAGCCACCGTAGCAGTGTCCGGAGACGCCACGGAATTATCCAAAATCGGGCCCCTCGCAGTTGTTCTGGCCCTGAGACTTGGCATCCACATTGAGCGCATCGCGAACTTTCAGACCCCTAGAGAGGTCGGCTCGACAAGAGGCTACGGTATGATAGTCCTCGAAGGGGTGTCAGAGCTTGAGGTAGAGGCTGTTCTCGCACAGGGGGACATAGCAAAGGTACAATTCAACGTTGATATTCTACACCAAATACAGTTGAGGTTAATATTATTTGCATGTATAGTTGCCGTTGGATTCTCGGCCCTATGTGAAAGAATCATACAAAGACGCCATCGTGGTTACAGGGCCATTCACGGCTCTATTAGGGCTGGCCAAGCTTCCTACCTTGGAACACCATGTGAGGCTCATCACACCAATAGCGGGATGCTTAAGTGCACCACATCTCTACGGCACGGAAGACGTGGAAGAGATACTTCGGGGCTGGTGCGGTGAGGAGTATTTCAGAGGAAGGCATCAGCAGCGGACTATTTCGAGTCCGGATCGAACAACAACTACGAGCAAAGATGGTTATGAGTTGCTCGTAGAGCATTTACGGGAGGTTCTGGGAGTGAAAGTTGTATTTCCAACCCTCTGTGCTACAACCGCTGCTAGTGTTGAAGGTCTAGAGCGGAAATTGTTCGCATTTGGGCCCAATCCTGCGCTTGGTGAGTTGCTCGCGGCTCTTGAGCTACAAGATTACAGTTGTCTACTCCCACCAAAAGCGGAGTCAACCGATGCGACGTCTGGAAAGGGCGACAAAATTGCCATTATCGGCTATTCCGGGCGTTTTCCAGGAGCTCAAGATGCAGAGCTTCTGTGGGAGTTGTTAAGAGATGGATGTGATGTCCACCGCGAGGTACCTAAAGAACGGTTTGACATCGACACCCACTACGATGCATCCGCGCTTCGGAAGAATACGACCCAGACAAAATTTGGCGCTTTCGTTGAGAAACCAGGGTTTTTCGACCCACGCTTTTTCAACGTTTCGCCCAGAGAAGCGTTCCAAATGGACCCAGCTCAGAGGCTCGCGTTAATCACGGCTTACGAGGCTCTCGAGATGGCTGGATGCGTTGCAGGACGCACACCATCAACACAGAACAACAGAATCGGGACTTTCTATGGCCAGGCTAGTGACGACTGGAGGGAAGTCAACTCAGGTCAAAATGTGGACACCTACTTTATCCCCGGTGGCATCCGTGCTTTTACTCCTGGCCGTATAAACTACCACTTCAAGTTCTCTGGGCCTAGTTACAATGTGGATACAGCATGCAGCTCGAGTTTTGCGGCGATTCAGCTTGCATGCACCTCACTCGCTACTGGAGAATGCGATACTGCTATCACAGGTGGTGTGAATATCTTGACTAACCCAGATATCTTTGCTGGACTTAGCCGTGGCTATTTTCTCTCTCAGACTGGGCAATGCAAGACATTTGATAACGAGGCTGATGGGTATTGCCGTGCTGATGGAGTCTCAAGCATTGTCCTCAAGCGATTGGAGGACGCTGAAGCCGATAATGACAATATCCTCGCTGTTATCTTGGGCTCAAAGACAAACCACTCGGCCGAAGCTGCCTCAATCACAAGGCCCCATCATGGGGCTCAAGCTTTCCTTTGCCGCAGCATCATGGAAGAAGCTGGTGTAAACCCGCACGAGGTTGAGTACGTCGAGATGCATGGCACTGGAACACAAGCCGGTGATTACAACGAGATGCTCTCTGTTAGCGATGTCTTTGCGTCCGAACACACGGATCCACGCTCATCTCCACTCTACGTTGGAGCCATCAAAGCAAACATTGGTCATGGAGAAGCTGCCTCTGGTGCAATGTCTTTGATCAAGGTTCTGAAGATGCTGGAACACAATGCAATTCCACCGAATGTCGGAATCAAAAGCGGCATCATAAATCAAAAGTTCCCGAAGAACCTCACGGAGAGAAACCTTCATATTCCTATAGAGCTCACCTATTGGGCTCCTCATGGAGACCGCTCGCCTCGCCTGGCGTTCTTGAATAACTTTTCTGCTGCCGGTGGCAATACTGTATGCTTCTCACCCCCTCCCCCCTTCCCCTCCCCTCGGGTTGTGCTGACTGAAACTAGGCGATGCTACTTCAAGAATGCCCACCGAAAATGCCTTCATCGAAAACCGATCCTAGATCACGTCTTGTGGTATCCGTTTCAGCACGATCATTGAGCGCTCTGAAGAATAACATGAAGAATCTAGCGGCCTTCCTCGCCAGCAACCCTTCAGTATCCTTGGCAGATCTGTCATACACGACAACGGCTCGGCGCCTAATGTACAATTACCGTTTTTCCTGCTCTGCTCAAGACACCGCAGCAGTTCAGAAGGCCTTGGCCACTGCTTCTGAGCAAGACTTCCGTCCCATACAGCCTCAGAAATTGGCCTTTTCATTCACAGGGCAGGGGGTCATGTACTGTTCTTTTGCGCGATCGTTGTTCGAAACGTCATCCCAATTCCGGTCCACCATTCGGATCTGCGAGAAGCTCGCCAAGGCACAAGGATTTGCTTCCTTTATGCCTGTGATTGATGGCTCAGTCTCTGACCTTGGCACATTACGGCCTCTCGTCGTGCAACTTGCAACAGTTTGCGTACAGATAGCACTAGTGGATCTCTGGGCATCGTGGGGAATAAAACCATCCGCGGTGATTGGTCACAGTATCGGAGAATACGTGGCCCTGTACGCTGCCGGCGTTCTCTCCGCGAGTGAGGTGATCTACGTTATTGGAAGTCGAGCGGAGCTTATGGAAAAGATTTGCACGGCACGGAGCCATGGAATGCTAGCCGTCCAGGGTTCCAGATTGTCCTTGACCCAGTACATGACTGGTGGCGACCTTGATATTGCATGCGAGAACAGCCCTACAGAAACTGTCGTAGCCGGTCCGCAAAAGTCGATTGATGGCCTGGCAGAGGTCTTGTCCGCCCGCGGAATTAAGTTCAAGAAACTTGCCGTTACACATGCATTTCACTCCTCTCAGATGGATCCAATTCTGCGCGATTTAGAGCATGTGGTCGGCTCGTTGACGTTGTCCTCACCGAAAATCCCGATTATTTCTTCCCTGCTGGGGCGAGTGCTAGAGGCGAGTGAGCTAAACCCTCAATACCTAGTGCGCCATACTAGGGAATCGGTTCTTTTCTCGGCTGCGGTTGCGGATGCTAGGGGAAAGTCGGTCATTGATGATCGAACCATTTGGATAGAGGTTGGCGGTCATCCTATCTGCACTGGAATGCTCAAATCTATACTAGGTTCTGCGACAGTTGGGCTTCCTTCCCTGCGAAATTCTGAAGATCCGTGGACGACGCTTTCGTCTAGTCTCGCAACTCTCTACAACCGCGGGTTGTCGATCAACTGGGGTGAGTACCATAGAGATTTTGAGCACTCCCACAGACTCCTCACTCTTCCTCCTTACGCTTTTGATCTCAAAGAGTAAGTTCTCCTTTGCTGCTATAGAGAAGGTATATTACTAAAATGGCCTGGTAGCTACTGGCTCGAATACCGGAACGACTGGTGCCTCTCGAAGGGGGATTCAGGAGTATACGGGGCCAATGGACTCCCGTCCTCTCCTTCTGCGCCCAAGAGATACCTTACTCTTACTGTCCAGGAAGTGTTGGAGGAGACGGTCAAAGATGGCACCATAACATTCTTGGCGCAGTCCGATATTTCTCACCCAAAGCTGAGAGCCCTGGTTCTGGGACATGTCGTCAATGGAGCAGGATTATGTCCTTCTGTGGGTTTTTATTTCCGTCTTATCCAAGAGTTACCTGCTGAGGCTAACCCCTATAGGCCGTGTACGCAGAGATGGCTTTGACAATCGGAGACTACCTCTACAAGAAGAGCTTTGATGGGACTGCCCCGGCTGGGATGAATGTTTGTTCCATGGAAGTCGGAAAGACATTGATCCTGAATATAGACACAAGCAAGGCGCAATTTGTCCGAATCGGAGCTACTCTTAGCGACGGCTCCGTCAAGCTCAGGTTCTTCGGCGTCGATGAGAATGGCAAAACAACGGTTGAGTACGCTGTGTGTCAAGTGAAATACGGTGATCCAGAAAAGTGGCTTCGCAAGTGGAACAAAAATGCTTATATGGTCCAAGAGCAAATCAAGCGACTAGAGACAACAGTGGGTAATCCGAACACCCACAGACTGGGCCGGGGTATGGCCTACAAGCTATTTTCAGCATTGGTCGATTACAGCGAGACTTATCGTGGGATGGATGAAGTTGTACTCGATGCAACTGCTTTTGAAGCTACCGCGAAAGTGAACTTCAAATCGACAGTCAGGGATCGAGATTATTACATGGATCCCCGATGGATCGACAACTTGTGTCATATATCCGGGTTCATTGTCAACGCAAGTGAAGCAACTGCATCTGATGAACAGGTTTATATCTCGCACGGTTGGGAATCACTCCGTTTCGGCTCCATGATCTCTCATGACAAAACCTATCGATGCTATGCTCGAATGATGCTCTCAGGCAACAGTGCGGTCAGACAGGGTGACGTCTATATCCTCGATGGGGATCAAGTTGTCGGCCTGGCCGGTGGCGTCAAGTTCCAGTGTGTACCACGCAAGCTTCTAGATCACCTACTGCCCCCAGTAAGCAAGCCATCCAACGCAGCAGCTTCGCAGACAAGGGTGCAAAGCACTGTGCCTCCTTTGAAACCCACTCTCCAATCCGCAACAGCTACACCTACAAGCTCAGGGACGCCCGGTTCGAAGATGACACCGGCTACGAGTGTTGTTTCTCTGGAAAGCCCTTCGAGCATGCAAGTCCTGGATATCATTGTCAACGAGTGTAACATTGAGCTAGAGGAGCTAGACGATAGTTCTGCGTTCGAGGACCTTGGACTAGACTCTTTGCTCTCGCTGACAATCCTCGCGAGGCTCAGGGAGGAATTTGATATCGACCTTCCGTCTTCTTTCTTCGTCGACAATCCGACAGTCGGTCATTTGAAGAGATTTCTGGCCTCATCACTTGCTGAAGAAGCCTCGGAAAATCGGTCCGATTTCACACAGTCTCGGGATTCTTCTCCCAACCATGACAGCGTAGAGCATGACACGATGGCCACCAACAGGGATAGCAGCATCCACATCACTATCAGGACACTCATTTCCGAGGAGCTAGGAGTGAGTCTGGAGGAAATAGCAGACGATGCGGACCTTGCTGGCATGGGGATGGACTCATTGATGGCTCTCTCAGTCACTGCTGGAATAAGGGAACAAACAGAGCTCACTGTCCCAGACGATATTCTTATTCAGTGCACAAGTGTCGCCCAACTGGAAAAGGCACTGCGTCTCGCTCAGCCTCCTACAGAAGCCACGAGGCCTTCTGTATCCCAATCAGCGCCCATGAGTATATCTCGAAAACTTCAGCCGAAGGCGCTATCGTTCCTCATTCAAGGAAATCCTCGAATTGCCGGCGAGACAGTCTTCTTCTTTCCTGATGGGTCTGGTTCAGCCACCTCATACGCACCTATCCCTGCAATTGGCGAGGATGTCTGCGTTTACGCGCTCAACTGCCCCTTTATGAAGACTCCGGAAGAATTCAATTGTGGAATTGACGGGGTGGCATCCATATACATTGACGAGGTAAAGCGTCGGCAACCAAAGGGTCCATATAACCTGGGCGGCTGGTCAGCTGGCGGCGTCATTGCCTATGAAGCTGCGCTCCAACTACAAGCAGAGGGGGAAACAGTTTCCAGACTCATCTTAATTGATGCCCCTTGCCCGGTGAAGCTCGAGCCCGTACCCTCAAAGCTCTTCCGCTTTTTCGATTCCATGGGGGTGCTTGGCGACCGGAGTAGAGAAACACCGCCATATCTCATCCCCCACTTCGAGGCCATGATCCGCAATCTAGATACATACATCGCTCGGTCTTTCCCACGCGGGGCGGAACCGAAGGTCCTTGCCATCTGGGCTCGCGATGGCGTATGTAAAGACCCCGATAGCCCGCGACCAATGCGAGAGCCCAGTGATCCGAAGGTCATGGACTGGCTGTTGGATAATCGCACTGACTTTGGACCAAATGGCTGGGACCAGTTACTGGCCAAGGAGAGTTTTATCTGCGTCTCCATGGAGGGGAGTCATTTCTCCATGATTGTCGACCCATTGGTAAGCCGCTCCCTTTTCCGTATCCTTACCACAAGAAGACTGACATCCCGCAGGTGAAGGAACTTGGAAGGCTCATTCGGCATAATTTTTAAAATGGACGGTGGATCGAAGATGTCTGGACGATTGCAGATTACAGATTGTACTAGATGAATGTTTTACGGCATGATTCTTTTGTTAATATCGCCAACGAACTCTGATCGTCACTCGCTCTTATCCGAGAAGGTCAGAGATTTTGCCGCATTGGGTGCAGGCTATTACTGAGTCCAATAAGATAGTACGAATTTTAGTTATATTTGAATAATTGAATGGAAGTCTTGGTGCAGAATAAAGGAAATAGCCGTGACACGTCGACCAAAAGTTGAACTGCGTTGATGGTGAACCAATTTTCATCTCTATACGGATTTATCGATCTAATTTCCAGTCTATTTTTGAAATTGAAACGGCAATTGCACCGACGTCTTGCTTTCATACGAATTTTTGAAGTTTGAATAGACATATTTTTCACAATACGCACTGTTTGGTTCGAGCAGGAGAATGGCTTGGACGCTCAACGATTAAATACTTTCCCATTCAAATATTGAATATATCTGTCTCGACTATGAAATCTGGTTGAATTTCCATTTAAATTTATAAAGGTTTTACTATGGAAATTGACCCTTTCAATGAAATCGCCAAACTAACCGCATAGAGTAATTCACAGGTCCGCCGTTTACAACCGTAACAATCCGCCCCGTAGAAAGGCCTGAGGTTTTGCACTTGGATTTCTTTCTTCCATTCATTGACCAGTTATCATACCCCTGGTATAAAAGCGTTAATCCTGTTCGAGTGGATCGAAGGTATTAGGAATATCTCAGTTCGTATTTACACTATGTTATTATCTGTCTTCCGTGGACTATTTATGGTTCTAGTAAGAGGCTACATGGATACAGCTGCTAGATAGTACCTTGGCAGTCTACCCTAAATAAGATATATTGATTTTTGAAGGTGTCAAATATTCAATGAAGTGAAGTAGAAGTAGAAGTGAGGTGTACGTTTCATGTCCCAATGCGGTAAGTAGGGCTGACCCACACTTGGCCCTGTCGCGCGCTATACCTGATTAGTAAAGAAAAGTTCCTGAAGCTCAATCTTCTCCATCCAACCCCACCCATTACGAACGACACAAGATGGAGAAGCCAGATATCGTGGAGTCTCCGCGCAAGCGACAAAAGACAGAAGATGCAGGCTCAACTGAGGTCGCTGTCGTCGTTAATGACGCAATTGAGACCGCCAGCACCGCAGTCTCAGATGCGCAGGCTCTGAAGGAAGTTGAGGTTGGAATCACGGAGTTTGTGAGCAATGACACTGAGGGATTCACAGGTATCCTGAAGAAGAGGTGAGCTATTCAATTACTCTTGTTGAGAATTCCACTAAGGTTCATGCGTAGGTACACAGATTTCATGGTTAATGAGATCACGACCACCGGCGAAGTTGTCCACCTACGAAGCATTGATACGCCCAGCAAGCCCGCGTCTACTACGACAGAGCCTACTACGTCCGCGCCGAAAGCCTCCGAGGTGGAAACCAAGGCTACGGAGAAAACCGAGGCTACACCGGCCAAGAAGGTGGAAACACCAGCTGAGTTCAAGGTTTCGGAGGAGGATCGCACCCTTCTAGAGGAATACTTTGGCCCTCAAAATGCCAGTGAAATAATTGCACTCCACAAGGTCGCTATGGCTAAGCCAAAGGGTCGGCCCAGTGAATTTGGAAAAGTCACCGTTGCCGTGTCTGATCGCGACCTTCGCACCAAGATGCACCAGGCCATCCGTCGCATTTTCAACTCTCAGCTAGAGTCTAGTACTGACGCAGAGGGAAATATGACAATTACCGCGGCGAATAATCGTTTCAAGCGCGGTGCGACAGGAGAACGAGCCAACGGCCGGACCCAAGGCCACCGAACAAACTGGGAAGAACTCGGCGGGCCATACCTGCATTTCACCATCTACAAGGAGAACAAAGATACAATGGAAGTCATTGGCTTTATCTCCCGCTCGTTAAAGATGAACCCCAAGTCTTTACAATTCGCTGGAACCAAGGATAGGCGGGGTGTGACCGCGCAGCGTGCCTGTGCTGTGCGCGTTCAAGTCGACCGGCTTGCACGAGTGAACTCGGAACTTCGCAATGCTTTCATTGGAGACTTTGAGTACCGCAAGCAAGGCCTCGAACTTGGAGATTTGCAGGGCAATGAGTTCATTGTTACTCTGCGCGACGTTGAAATTCCCGGCGTGAGCCTGAGTGATCCTCAGGCTGCGATTGCCAAGGCATCCGAAATCGTCGGTACATCTTTGAAGAACCTCTACCAACGAGGATACTTCAACTACTACGGTCTCCAGCGATTCGGAACTTTCGCAACCCGAACGGACACAATCGGCGTCAAGATGCTGCAGGGAGATTTCAAGGGCGCATGTGATGCTATTCTGCAGTATGCCCCTGAATCTCTTCAGGCGGCAATGGAGGGAAAAATGTCTACTGCTAACATTGGCACTGATGACAAAGATCGCGCCATGGCCATTAATATGTACCAGACCGGCGGTAGTGTCACCGACGCTCTGCAAAAAATGCCGCGCAAGTTCTCCGCTGAAAGCAATCTACTTCGCCACCTCGGCAGGAATAAGAAGGATTATTTGGGTGCGCTGCAGTGTATCCCCCGGAACTTGCGACTGATGTACGTGCACGCATACCAGTCGCTTGTCTGGAACTTTGCTGCCAGTGAGCGCTGGCGACTTTACGGCGACCGGGTGGTGGAAGGCGATCTCGTCATTATCCAAGAGCACCGCGAGAAGGAATCCGACTCAGCTGTCGAGGCTGCCGAGACTGTCGATGCTGACGGTGAAATTATTGTTGTTCCTCAGGGCGAGGACAGTGCCGTTGCGGCCGAAGACATGTTCATGCGGGCACGTCCCCTGACGGCCGAAGAGGCAGCCAGTGGCAAATATACCATCTTTGACTTGGTGCTTCCTCAACCTGGATATGACATTATCTACCCCGAAAACGAAATGAAGGAATTCTACCGTCGCTTCATGCAAAGCGAGCAGGGTGGTGGCCTTGACCCAACCAACATGCGTCGCAAGTGGAAGGACATCAGCCTTAGCGGCGGCTACCGCAAGGTTTTCAGCCGCATGGTGGGAGATAACTACTCTTTCGACGTAAAGCTTTATTCCAAGGACGATGAACAGTTCGTTAAGACAGATATGCAGAAGTTGAAGCCTAAGGATGAGAATGCCGACACCACCATGGCTGATGAGACCACAGCTGATAAGATGGCTGTTGTTCTGAAATTCCAACTGGGCTCAAGCCAGTATGCCACCATGGCTCTTCGTGAGTTGACACACGGAAAGGCCACAGCCCACAAGCCTGACTTCGGTGGCGGAAGATAATCGGAATAAGAATCAACGCCAACTGTAGTTGATTTTAAACCGCAATATGCCCGCTACTGTGACTACTGTGGCCAGGATATCATTCCAGTCGTCTTCCATGTACATAGTCTGAAATACACAATTTGTAGCTTATTACATTGAAACCCCTCAATTAGAACAGTCTCACTGAACTCATCGAAACGCCAGAAAACCAAAAGAAACCAGGTAATAGAAGCTCTAGACCAAGCTCGGCTTCATTATATCATATTATCTTACTGACACCCTCAAACCCCCCGAAACCGCCTCCTTTCCTGCTCACCTATCGGCGACACCTCATCAAAAGACGATACCACGGAATGCTCATCAAAGTCTCTCTCCCTCCTCCGCCCATCCAGATCTGACACATCAGAAACAGCATCATCATACCCATCATCCGAACCACCACGAGCAATACCAATACCAACCTCATCATCCGAAAAATCCTCAAACGGCATCCTAGTCAACCGGGATGGCCCCCTCGACGACGCAGCAGACGCAACCCGACCCCTGAAATCCTGCTCTGTAGCACTTCGTCTCTGATCCATCGGAACCGCAACGGCAACCCCAAGCTCCGCCACAGAGTCACCAGGTCCGTGGTCCATAGACATACGGCGCACGGAGGCTCCAGAACTAGCACCGGGACTGGGCGTTCGGCCTCGACTTTCTGTCGAGGGCGAGATGCTGATAATCGGGATTCGGGGGATGGGCATGGGCATCGACATAGCTGGTGAGGACATTACCGGGGTGGAGAATGAACGTCTTGGTTCTGGTGTTGAAGATTTCGGTGATATCATTAGCTCTTGTGTTGATACTGCACTTCGATGGCCCGTTGCTATATCGTATGATGGCGGCAGGGTATTGCGTTCTTTTTGGCGGCGCCGTCGGCGGGCGAGGAAGAATATGAGCGCTAGAATTAGAGCTAGGCCGATTATTGAGACTGGGACTGCTATGGCGATCTTTGTTGTTTTTGATGGGCTGCCGGAGAAAGCGGTTGAGTCGCTGGTTGCTGAGGTTGTTGAGGAGGCTGAGGTTATGGCTGTTGAGGAGGCTGTTTGGGTGGATGCGAGAGAGGATGGGTTCGATTTTGGAGGTGTGGTTGAGGGTGTTGGTGATGGGTGATATGAACTTGTTATATCCAGTTGGCTGGTTGATATTGGACCGGCTTCTGGTGCACTGATATCCTTGAGAGTCGGTGTCCCAGTTGTTGCTGAGAATGTGGTCAACTCGCTGACTGAGGGCCATGAGTCCGATCCACTAGGAAGAATGCTTGACACTGTCACCGCTGGATCTCCCAAGCTTGACGCTTCTGGTACAATATTATTGTTTTGCACGCGGGCTGTCATCGTGAGCACCACATCTTGGCCCGCTTTTTCCACTGGCGATGTCCCAATATATTTCGATTTACTGGAATCCGGGGTATCTGCATCGCCCAGTGCAGTACCCAACATTGCAAATGGTAAGAATCTCATAGCAGGTATGGTGAGCTGAAATCTTTCTCGGGGCACTTTCGTCTTATGTGAAGGCCCCAAAGCGAACTCTGGAAGACAAAGAACCGCCACGAAAGATGGTACGAAAGACACGACTGGCGCTAAGCTTTCCCCATCAAATGCCGTTTTAGGTAACTGCTCGATGCCTTTGTATAAAGTATTTAAATATGCCCAGATTCAACAAGAGAGGTTAGAAGGACAGAATACGGGTATTTCGAAAAGATTGGGAAAAGATAAAAGCGACCATTCACAGATAATGTACAACAGACAGCCCAACCGCCCCAGGGTGGCAGGGTGGGGGTTGAAGCACTGCCCTCAAGATGAGACGGTCTAACAAAGAAGCGCTTCGATATGCACTAGACTCGGCGTCAATGAAAAACTTCATACAAGTACTCCGCTTTGAACACATTCTCAACGGAATTATCACAAATAATTATTTAAGATATCTGTACAAACGATTGAAACTTCAAATCTATGAGGCTCGATGCTATTTTTACGACGTTCGCGCTAATATGGGGCCACGTAGGATCAACAACAGCACTAGCTATTTTCTGTTTAGTGGCTAGGCGGGGAAGTTCGTATGGGACGTTTTATTTTGGATTATTGCTTTGACGATGGTGACAGTTGCAAGTAGAGAGCCAATAGTAAGTGGCCATATTTGACTAGGATTCTATTTTAAAAAGAATACTTCCACTTTCTACTCCCGCTATACGTGAAATGATGTGGGCCATGGACTCTTCGTACTCGATATTATACGAACATGGTAATACGAAATGCCCAAGACGTCGGGAAAGCAACTACAGTTAGACAATAACATTTAATCTCGAGATATGCGAGAATTATTCTACAAGAATAGTCCATCAGCGGCCTTGTGATATCTTGTGGTCTTTTCAGTCTCTTCAATATTCTTATTCTATTTAGGTGCCTTGTCAGTAGAGCCTTTGACTAGCCCTAAATGAGATATAGCCGTCGGTCGCATAAAACATATCTCAAGCTATATTGATCCATATTCCTAATATGTAAGTTCATCAGGATGGCCCACTAGAGCTTAGATTAATTGTTTTATGCATATTTACCATGGAAATAATCCTATGAGAGCGGTACTGTTGCGATGTATAGATCATAGGGTTTAGTGACCCGCCCTAGCCTGACTCTGTAACCTCTTCCATTCTCGTCTAGCTTTATAGCTTTATAGCTTTTCACTTGGCGACCGCATTGCCTAGTATTGTTCCTAGGGTCTAGAGATATGTTTCTAATGAGATTGATGCCTAGGGTTTCAGGCCAGCAAGAGCTTCTTGGCCGAGAATATATGAGGTAACTATGATGATGTAACTGGAATAAACTTAACTACGGTTCTTTGAATAGTGAAAGTCGTAGAATAGATAGCTCTGGGGCCTGGAAAGCTGAGATGAGTAATGTTCCGTTTCTGGTAATCCAACCTTGGAATGTCAAACGCTTCTTCGAATCCACCCAGGTAATGCCCAGACTGCCCAGACTGTGAGGACCACAAATGGGTCTTCAGATTTTTAATGTGAACCCAAGTGCTGGCATTCCCTCTTCAACCTTGTCAACCTGGTAAGCTACAAGATTTGACAAACTTCTAGTATGGCCGGTGGCTTCCTCCCATACCACGAACCCGGAAGTATGTACCCAAGCATATCTTAATTGACCTCTGCTCATTTCCTCACTGATCAATTATTCCAGCTGTCGATATCCTCATCATCATTTCCTTCTTCTTTTTCCTTTCTCTTGCAAAATGGGTCTCGGCGAAGGTAATTCAGGCCGGAATTATAGGCCAAATCGCCGTCGGCATCATATACGGTGTACCGTTGGCCAATATCCTTGAACATAATTGGCAAGAGACGTTTTCCGTTCTAGGATATGTCGGTCTGATTTTGATCATTTTCGAAGGTGTGAAAATGTTTTCATTGCATGGCTACTTGGCTTCTCTTACTGATGTCATCAATTTCTAGGCGGTCTTGGCACCCGTGTCGATCTTCTTAAACAGAATTTCACTTTGAGTATGATTGGAGCGGCAACCGGAGTTTTATTCCCTATCGGTCTTTCGTTCCTGTTGCTATATCTTGGCTTTGGATATGGTTGGTTTTATATGCCCAATTATTACAGTCAAAAAACTAACCTGGGTCAGGTGCGGTTGAGACCTTCATCATCGGCGCATCTCTTTCCGCTACTTCACTTGGTAAATCATTTCCACTTGGTGTGCGCGTTTCAATTGCTGATAAATACCAGGGACCACCTTTGCTGTGATCAGCTCTGCGTCTGGCTCGGTCAATCTCGCTGAGACCCGAGTAGGGTCAGTTCTAGTGAGCGCTGCTGTCATCGATGATGTTGTAGGACTTGTTATGTTAAGGTGTGTTAGTTATTTGAACTGGAAAGTGTGTGTGTGGTTCATCAAGCTGACTAGCTATATAGTGTCATTGCCGACTTGGGTAAAATTTCAGGAGAGGGCAATGTCAATCTGGGTTGGCTTATTGGGCGTCCCATAGTGGCATCGATCGCTATGGCCATCGTAACGCCCATCGTTACTAAATGGGTCTTTGCTCCTTTCTTCCGAACGTTCATTGAATACCACTTTGCGCGATTCGACCACATCTCTAACATCATTCTCATGATACTTGTTCTTTCGGCGTTTGTTGCCATCGCTGGCTTTGCTGGTACATCTGTCCTATTTGGTGCATTTCTGGCGGGCGCATTTATCTCATACCTACCGAGCAAGCACCCCGAAGGACCATTCGTTGTGATGAGCCGCGAGGAAGGCGAACGCGAGGCGGATAAAAGCCCCACTTTTATCCATACCTTTGAGAAGTATCTGTTAGGACCTCTACAGTATTTGATGGAGCCTCTGTTCTTTGCAAGTATCGGATTTGCAATTCCATTCGTGCAGCTGTGGACGGGGAAACGAATTTGGAGAGGTGTGGTTTACACACTTCTCATGGCATTTGCAAAAGTATACAGATACCTCTTAAGTTCTTTTCTCGGCGTTACGCTAACACATTCTGTCTAGTGTATCGTTGGAATCTGGATCCCCATATGGCAACTCGCTGGAGTGAGTAAATCTCACAAAAAAGAGTCATATAAAAAGCAGAAGGAAAAAGGACAACCACAGAACGAAAGCAGCAGCACTAGCGACGAGGAACGAGGTGCGCAAGAAAAGGGAAACCGGTGGAACCGGGCCTGGCTCGCCGCAGCACTTTTAGGATCTGCCATGGTAGCACGCGGTGAGATTGGGCTATTGATCATCGAAATCGGGCACAATGAAACTACGTACGTTAGTGATGAAGGTTTCTTCACTGGCGTCTGGGCCATTCTTTTGAATACCATCATTGGCCCAGTTACTGTCGGTCTCTTGGTCCGATTCTATGCGCAAAAGATCGAAGAAGGGGAATGGGGAGTGCAGGAGCGTTCCATACCTGCCTCGAATCATGCTGAGGGGCATGGGGCGGTATAAATGTTTTTGTGTGAAGATTGCATGTTCGGGGAAGTGAAATGGTTGTACATAGCATGTGGATGGGCTATGGGAGAGTATAGCAATTCTTTTTCGCATATCTGACTGATAAGCTGAGTACCATGGATAATTGAGAACAAACGTTTGACGTGGAGGAAGTCAGGAGCAATCAATGTATAGATTCAAACCTCATGTGTACTATTTATATGAAAGTATCAATGTTAAGCTTGTTTCTGCACGGGCATATATTGTGGCTTAGCAAACGAGTCCATGTGGGCCCAAACAATGCAATATAGCCAGGCAGCAGAGATTTGGATATATCAGGAATGTAAAGAGAGATATCTTTAAATAAATAAATATTACTATAGCTCTATGATCTTTTCCCTCCATATCGGGCTTGACTTGACTTAGTAAGCATCGGCAATTTGCGGCCCCCCGCATTCCAAGATTCCAATCTTAGTGACCCAAGAAGGGAAGTCTGTTGTTCATTTTCCTATTTCAACTTCCCTCTTTGGCTTCGAACGATGGAGATGGAGGGCAATATCCGTACTTCCATCGATCACTCTCATTCTACTCTGTCGCTGCCTCGACTGGGAGGATATCAAACCACAGAAAAGCGCAGGCTATTACTGATATATATCCATGGCTTCATGGGATCGGAAGCTAGCTTTCATGACCTTCCACTGCATGTTCATGATCTGTTAACGGGCTCGCTGACGGAGTCGCACGTGGTTTACACCCGCATGTATCCCAGATACAAGTCTCAAGGCGAGTTACAAACAGCGGTGGATCACTTCAGCGCTTGGTATGTGATTCCGCCCCGGGAATACCATTTTTCCTGAATTTCTAACTAGGTACATATGCTGATTGAGATACTTACAGGCTATCGCCACACGAGGCAGATGACCTGGATGTCATCTTGCTGGGACATAGTCTTGGCGGAATCTTAGCCGCAGACGTTGCGCGTCTACAACAAGATGGGCAACCAAAGCATCGAATTTTGGGGGTAGTGGGATTTGACGTCCCATTTCTGGGCATCCATCCCCGTGTAATACCAACAGGAACCATGGGCTCAATGCCCAAGAAAGACCCGGCAGCTGAAGAGAAGCTCGCAGGAGAACAAGAATCACTAGGCTTGAATCCAGCCTTTAAACCCGCTCCTTCCAATCCCAACTTTGACCCCCCATTTATGAACGATGTGCGCCTGGTAGACCGTGGCTTCCTCAAGGGGATTATGCATTTTGTGAACAAGAACACCGACAATCTATCAAGATCTATCTTTGATCGCGTCATGTCACCATTGAAATTCGCTGGGTGTGTCAATAATTACTCTGAACTTCGTCAGCGGTACCGGCACTTGATGGAGCTGGAAGCTGCTGAGTCCAGTCCCTGGAGAGTACGATTTGTCAATTACTATACCACGAGCACCGGTCGCAAACCGCGGAAGTCGAAGACGAAAGCTGAAAAGAAAGCCGAAAAGTCTGCAAAAGAAGAGAAAATGGCCGCAAGGAAGATGGAAGCTGATATGGATAAATATGCAACGAAGGTACATTTGCAAGAATATTCAGAGACGCCAAGTTCCGAAGAAACCGAGGTAACCACTTCCTTGAGCGAGATGACAATAAAACGAAAGCCCCTGAAGACCGTCACTTCTCATTCTTCTCTGGCAACCGAAAATGCCAACGATGACAAGGATACTCCGCTGGCGGATGTTACAAGTATCGCACCGTCTGTCTCAGCCTCAGTTGACCAAATAGAGGAGTCCCTCTCAGGGAGCATCTCCCTCTCAACAGAGAGTGGCTCCGTCGCAACCACAGAGTCTTCAGACCCCTCTAAACAACAACTTCGCAAGTTCATCCTCTTACCGTCACATCATTGGAAGTACAACGATAACGCCCACTGGGAGCCGATATTAATGGAGGACATGGACGAAGTCATGGCACATCAGTCTATGTTCATCCCACAGGGTGCAAACTACGATCACCTTGTAGGAAATAGTGTTGGGCTAATTGAGCAATGGATTGAGAACGATCTAACTCGACGATTTCTGCAAGAAAGTCTTGACTAAAGATGTTATGTTAGTGATCCACTTGTCATTTTACAACTTGTACATACATATCATTAATAGATTTATCTTTTTTTCTTGTACCGTAAGATAACCTCACTTCACCTATTAGGCTGTCTTGGAAAGCCGCCATCCGTCATTTTGCAGCTTCTGGAAAACACACTGGGGGTCGACTTCCTTCGCAACCGATCTGAGCTTGCTCAAAATCTCAGATCCATGGGCGGCCAACGGATCCTGGTCTCGCGAAGAATAGTTCGAATATACTTGAAACCAAGGTAATTGCCATTCTTTTTCGCAATGAACTCGGCTTGGTCGATGATTTTACAGCTTGCTGCCAGCATATTGGCCTCGTCCTCTGGGTGCGACCATTCCACCATAACCAAGAGCCCTGGCCAATGTCAATGATCCGCAGAAATTTTACACTGTTGTGGCTCCGGCTTTAGGCCTAGAGGATTGCCCCCTTGGTTATCGCAAGCTCTGGGAGCGCTGGATGAAATAGGCTGAATGTTTATAATAGGATGAGCCCCGTGTAAACTTCTCGCCGCTTCCATTGATCTAGACGACATGTTTCAACGGCGTTGTAGACATACAAGTCAGGACGACTTGTCATCACTCGCATATCATGGCTGGACCAGAGAGGGTTAAGGGGTAAGTCGGTTTATAGCATCATCTCCAAAAACTGCAGGAAATATTCTCTCCGTGTATTTAGGCGACAAGTTGCCTTGTCAGCGTCGCTCGGGGTAAGGAACTGGGTAAATTATTGTTTCAGCATCGGTATTCGTTTCCGGAAGTTGAAGAATTGCTAAAGATTCGCAGTATCTGTCAATTTAAATATGTAGTAAAGTAGTAATCACATTTTTGGAGGGGCACTTTTTCTAGGCATTTTGTGGAATAGTGCCCAAGTACTTGCAGCCCCTTGAGATCCAGTGGCCGACAGCACGACACTAGGTAGGACGGCCGTCTTGGCTGGATAGACTGCATCCTGATTCGTGCAAACCCGGCAGCTGTCCAGCACACAAAAATTGAATGGATCTTCGGGCTGTAATGCATTGATTCAATCTCCATTTCCTTCGTCCCCCCACGTAAGTCAAGACCACTAACCTCCCATTATCAGGCTATAAAGTGTCCAAGTGTTGTGCGATGTTGAAACGACAACCTAGAAGGTCAATAAGATAGAGCTGGAAACACTACAGGATAGTTTACATGATGGGCGTGCCTACAGACACTCCAAAAACACACACATTGGTCGTCTAAGTTAGACTAGGGGGTTTGGACGCTGACGTCTGCGCCTTTTGAGTGAAGTTCTCTTTGGTGAAATTGTGGTCTGTCGTGGAAAGCGAAGCATCGGACAATTGATCGTGCCCCGCATAATGCCCACTTAGTAGACTATGTAAATCTATGTGCCCCATACGGAGTACAATTGTAGTTATGTCGATCAATCTCACACGTGACCAAGAGGGGATATTGTCGTCACAGCTTCCCCAACCACTTCACCACATCCCCGCGCGTCCGAGACCTACAACATACATCATAATGAGTGGTTTACGCAATACTATAAAGGGTGGGTGGCACCCGGAAGGCAAGGATGGTGGAAAAGAGAGCTGGCGTGGTGATTTTAAAGGCGTTAATCAAGTGGTAAGCCCATTTGTCGCCCTCAGGGACTCTCAACGCGGCTTATGATGCTGACTTCTACTCGCTATTAGGCTGGGTGGATGGGGAAGGGCAAGGAAGGTGACTCCTCTAGCTCTGGACAGGGCTCCTCATCACAAGGGGGTATCAGAAGCTCTGTAGTAAGCTCTTCCCTCAACTCTCTCAGACTCGCAAAACTTAGGCGGCCATTGATGCTGACTTATACTTACTATTAGGCTGGGTTGATGGGAAAGGGCAAAGAAAGCGACTCCAACCGCCAGAGCTCATCGCAGGGGGGTATCAGGGGCCAGGTGGTAAGTCAACCCTTCGTGTATTGATGACTCGGCCATCGGTGTTAATATTTGCTCGCTTTCAGGCTGGCTGGATGGGCAAGGGCAATGAATCCAACCCCAGCCGCTCCGATCATGTGTCACAGCCATTGTCGGCCCTAAAAGACCCATCTTCCTTCGGACCGCCTCCCAAGCATATCAATTACCATGGAGCAGCCGCGGTGCCAAATCAGACAACACCCGACCGCCGGGGCATGGGAGCTCCGCTATCCCAGGATCAAATAAATGCCCAGGAAGCCCATGGACGGGAAGTAGCGGAAGCAGAGGAGGACCAATTTCAAAAGCCTGCCCCGCCTCCGGTCCCGTATCGCGTCGACACAAGTGGCCTTTCTACAAACCATCTCCCTCCACCACCAGTACGGCGACTGGACTCGGCAAGTTCCTCAACAAGCTCAATCTCAAAGTCAAAACCACCGAAACCCCCGCCACGACTTCCTGCCCGCAATGGATCCCCGAGCTCCGACGCACCGCCTGCTTATTCCCCTGCACCTGTACTCTCCCACGATTATATCAATCAAGATGCTACGTCCCGCCTAGCCAACGCGGGAGTCTCGGTTCCTGGATTTGGAATCGGTCGTGAGAAATCTTCGTCGCCTGCACATACTCCTGTCAATGAGCTGCAGCCACGCTTCTCCCGAATGAATACCTCGGAATCTCCATCAGAACCCACCCCTCCTGCTCAAGCCTCGACGAACATCGAATCGCAATCTGTGAGCAGCACATCTTCTGTCCAGAACTTCCGCGACCGCCACGCAGGTACCATCGATTCAGGAAAGCAGAAATATGGTGACTTCCGTGAGCGTCATGCAGACACCATCGATTCAGGAAAGCAGAAATACGGTGACTTCCGTGAGCGTCATGCAGACACCATCGATTCAGGTAAACAGAAGTTGAGTGGTTATGCGTCGCGGTTCACTGGCTCTTCCCCAGCAGCGCCTACCCCGCCGGCCCGGCCCACGTCTAATGCTTCTAGCATGAACTTGGAACCGGCCGAGCCCGCGCGGGGCACATCCTCTGTGCAAGATTTCCGTGAACGCCATGCCGACAAGATCGAGATGGGTAAGGAGAAGTGGGGTGGGGTCACCTCGCGCTTTAACACATTTGTGGAGGACCGCAAGTTCTCCGCCGATGCCAACAAACGGATTCCACGCCCACCTGCTCGTCCCATCTCCACTGCCCAGTCGAACTCTCCAATAGCATCACCCACAGAGCCCGATATTCAAACTCAAGCCCAACGCAAGAAGGCCCCTCCGCCACCTCCCAAACGGGCTGAATTTCGCGCGTCCCCTGTTGACGCTCCCTCGCCATCACTCCCTGGCCCTCCTCCCGTTCCCCATGGCACCAAGCCTCGCTAAGGATGTACTTTTAACCGTGTATTATGTTGTGCATTCCTGGCGTTGGGGGGTTTTCTTTACAGCATAAACAGATGGAAATGGAACTATTTTGTCATAATGACGATGTGTCCCGATCTAAGCTGTACGATGTACCCGTGGACTATAGCTGTACGGAGTACGTCATACATAGTGTCCATCCCGGTGAGTCTCATATTTCGTTTGACGGTAAGACCGAGGCTGCATGTGAACCGGTTTTTTTATTTTATATCTGATTTGCATATCCCCAACTTGTTGGGACGATTGTAGTTCAAAACTCCCAACAAGCAGCTGATCCCAGTGATCCCAGCGATTCATGCAAAATCACTCTTTTTTTTGCTTTTTTTGATTTAACCTCAAATTTTAGTTCAAAAGTTCCGAGTTCTTCGGAACCTTGTTCAGCTGACTCAGCTTACTTTCCCTTCCTGGGCTGTGTAGGGCTGTGTATGGCCCCTACAACCCTCCAAGGCGGAGATGTCCATATATCTGACCTGCCCAGAGTACTACTTGCCCATACTACTTGCCCATACTACTTGCCCATACTACTGGTCCAGATTTCCGGTTTCATAATCTAATTGTGGAATTCCAAGGATTCCGAGACAGCATTCGCTCACGTCATCTTCCCCAACATCCAAGAAGACAATTGATTGGAATTGAGACAAAGAATTCACATGTTGCTTGCCTATTCCATACAAATACATTGTACGATCTTCAAAGGCCCTTTAGGCAAGTGGTGATACTCCAAGGCTAACCTCGGCATGTTTGATGGCCAAGCCTTGGAATTCCCAACAAACTAAACGCGGGCGGTTCGAGATCGTCCAGGGTTGTTGAGAAATTTAAAGGGCCAGGTTATTTGGGTCTCCACTGGACTTCAACGTCTTTTTTTTTTTTCCTCTTACTTTTTTTTTTTAGAAATCGCATATATTTTCTCTTGTACTCTTTTTTTTCTTTAGAAAAAAAATCACTTTTATAGTGGGACGCGTTGAATTGATTCCGCGTAGCTATCACCATGCACGACTTCAACGTGTCCACCAAATTTGGCCAGGCGATTGTTCGCATTGCCTTCCCTCCCGCCTCTCTCCTCGCCTTCCCTCCCCACGAACTTCCCGTGACCATCCCTGCGCCTCACGTCGACTCACCAACATGGAAGCAGCCCTTCAACATCCCGAACGACCTCTACAACAAGGTGCTGGACGTCCGACTACCGATCACAATCGCCACTGTCTATGCGATCACTGTGGTCCTGATCAATCGCATCAACAAGAGCCGCGGATATAAGCCATATGCGTTCAGCAACACCCGTTTGTTCAAGCTGTTCGTCGTTCTCCACAATGTCTTCCTAGCTGTGTACTCCGCATGGACCTTCGTTGGCATGTTCCAGGCATTCAGAAGCTCCTTCCCGGATAGCGACGATCCCCACGGACTGGTTGGACTCGTGGACTCGCTGTGCAAGATCAATGGACCCCGTGGTTATGGCAATGCCGCCATCTACAGCCCCATTACTGACGAGTGGTCGATTCCCAACCCTGCCTTCCACCTCACCAACGGCATGCCCGACCCCACGGATGTCGGCCGTCTGTGGAACCAGGGATTGGCCTACTTCGGCTGGTTCTTCTATCTCTCCAAGTTCTACGAGGTTGTCGACACCGCGATCATTTTGGCCAAGGGCAAGAAGAGCTCCACCCTACAGACCTACCACCACGCGGGAGCTATGATGTGCATGTGGGCTGGTATCCGCTACATGGCGGCTCCGATTTGGATCTTCTGCCTGGTTAACTCGGCCATTCACGCTATGATGGTAAGTTGGACAATCGCATTGGGATATGTTCTACCAAGTTACTAACTTCTTACTCGCTTTAGTACACCTACTACACCATCACTGCTCTCCGCATTCGCGTCCCTAACGCCATCAAGCGCAGCTTGACCACCATGCAAATCACGCAGTTCGTCTTCGGAACCAACATGGCCGCCGCCTACCTATTCGTCCACTACACTATCCCCTACCCGTCCGGTAGCGCCGCCCTGCAACAGCTGACCGATGCCGCTTCTGCCGCCGCATCCGCCACCGCCGAGGTTGGTTCGATCTCCTGGTTGAAGAAGCTGGCATTCCGGGCTGCGGGCGCGGAAGGTCTTGCCGAGAACGTGGGCACTTCTTTCCAGGCCGCCCCTGTCCAGCAATCCGGTTACTCCCAGCAGATGGTGACCTGTGCCGACACCACCGGACAGGCATTCGCCATCTGGTTGAATGTCTCCTACCTCCTTCCCCTCACCTACCTCTTTGCGCGCTTCTTCGTCCGCTCCTACCTGAACCGCAAGGACCCAGGAGTGAAGCAGCCCACGCACATGGAGGCCGCTGAGAAGGCCGGTCTGGATGCTCTGAAGAGCCTGAGCCGCGAGATTCGCAAGGCTGCCATTGAGGGCGAGAACAGCGAGTTTACCACCGATGACGAGGTCATGAAGGCTCAGGCCCAGAAGATCGCCGACAAGCCCATCCCTGGCTCGCCGATCCGCACCCGCTCGGCTGCTGCTTCCAAGGCAAAGACTGCCTCGGCGTCGGTTAGTCGGTCAGAGTCTGAAGAGGGTTTCGCCAAGGTCCCCGCCAAGAAGGGGGCTAAAAAGCAAAAGGTCGCGAAGGAGTCTCCCTCCAGCAGCCCAACCACAAATGGCGAGAACCCATTCGGCGTATTGGATAACAATGCTTAAAATGCTTTGAGAGTGTTGGAATATTCCTATATCGCATAATTCCGGAGTTTTGGGTTTAAAAAAAATGATTGGTTATGATAGCTTTCATTAGTTGGAAGTAATGCGAGCTCGGTATATCCGGGGAAATGCATCCCGACTCGGCTGTCTTTCATAGACCAAATGGCTTTTTGGTTTTACAGCGTTCTACTCATAGCAGTTTGTATAAGCACATATTATTTTGTATAATTTTTTTTTTTTTTTTTTTCAAAACTCTTTATCCGTTTCCAAAGTAATCCCGGAGGAAAAACTTGTATATCCGGTGGGTTCTGGGATATGCCTATACAATAAGTTAACCCCTATATAATCCCAAGTATATCGACCTTGGAAGTTCCGACATCACATAGATTAGCCTCCGTTTTCCTACTTCGCCTAACACATGTAGGAAATACATCATCATTCTAAATGTGGGGTTTCTCCGTCTAAACAGAAATTCCACAAATCCAAAGCGTGAAAGGGAAAATAAACATCCGCCTTGACAAACTCATTTACTCTTCCGGTTGAGGATTATAAATGACCAGCAATGCCCCCAATGCATTTTAGTCAGTCCACGGCACAAGATGCGCATCTTCAATTGTTTGCTAGCTCTGGCTTGTCTCGGAGCCGCAACCAAAGCAAACGACCAAACCACCCAATGGCCACTGCAAGATAACGGTCTCAACACCGTTGTACAATGGGACCACTACAGCTTCCAAGTAAATGGTCAACGTATCTTCATCTTCTCTGGTGAATTCCACTACTGGCGCATCCCCGTTCCAGCCCTATGGCGCGACATCCTCGAGAAAATAAAAGCAGCCGGTTTCACAGCTTTCGCCTTCTACTCCAGCTGGGCATACCATGCACCGAACAACGCAACTGTGGACTTCACCACCGGAGCCCGTAATATCACCCCCATCTTCGAGCTCGCCAAGGAATTGGGTCTGTACATCATCGTCCGACCCGGCCCGTACGTCAATGCTGAAGCCAATGCTGGCGGCTTCCCATTGTGGCTGACTACGGGTGAGTACGGCACCCTCCGCAATGATGATGACCGCTATACGAAGGCCTGGACGCCGTATTTTACCGAAGTGACGGAGATTACTAGCCGCCACCAAGTAACTGATGGCCATAACTCTATCGTTTATCAGATTGAGAATGAGTATGGGATGCAATGGCTGGGTGATCCTTCCCTGCGTGTGCCGAATGAGACCGCCATTGCATATATGGAACTGCTCAAGGCCAATGCTCGTGAGAATGGGATTACACTGCCGCTGACCGTGAATGATCCTAATATGAAAACACACTCGTGGGGGAAGGACTGGTCTGCTGGAACTGATGTGGGTGGGAATGTTGATGTCTCTGGTGTGGACTCGTATCCTTCGGTATGTGCTGTTTTCTATCTTCGAAGAGAGAAAGGACGGGGAAAGAGAGGAGAGCAACAAAAGCTAATGACTTCATGTATCAGTGTTGGACCTGCGATCTCAGCCAGTGCACCTCCACCAATGGCCCATATATCCCCTTCCAGGTCCTGGAATACCATGATTACTTCCAAGAATCCCAGCCCAGCATGCCCGGTTTCATGCCCGAGTTCCAGGGCGGCTCGTACAACCCCTGGGGCGGACCTGAAGGCGGCTGCCCCGATGATATCGGTGATGACTTTGCCAACCTATTCTACCGATGGAACATCGGGCAGCGTGTGACAGCAATGTCGTTGTACATGATGTTTGGTGGTCAAAATCCCGGTGCTATGGCTGCGCCAGTGACGGCTAGCAGCTACGACTACTCCGCGCCGATCTCAGAGGACCGGTCAATCTGGTCGAAATACCACGAGACTAAACTGCTGGCATTGTTCACTCGCTCTGCCAAGGATCTGACCATGACTGAGTTGGTTGGTAATGGAACGCAGTACACTGACAACCCCGCTGTGAGGGCTTATGAGCTCCGGAATCCGGAGACGAATGCTGCCTTCTATGCTACTTTCCACACGAACACCTCCCTCTCAACGAACGAGCCGTTCCATTTGAAGGTTAATACTTCGGTCGGTGCTCTGGCTGTCCCTAGATATTCCAATAGCATTCGATTGAATGGGCACCAGTCAAAGATCATCGTGACGGACTTCACCTTCGGCTCCAACACGCTGCTGTACTCCACAGCTGAGGTGCTGACATATACTGTCTATGATAAGAAGGCTACACTGGTTCTCTGGGTTCCGACTGGCGAGTCTGGGGAGTTCTCTATCAAGGGAGCCAAGAAGGGTTCTATCACGAAATGCCAGGGATGTTCGCAGGTCAAGTTCATCAAAGAACATGGCGGTTTGACGACCTCGTTCACGCAATCTACTGGCACGACTGTTCTGGAATACGATCACGGTGTTAGAGTTATCGTGCTTGATAGAAAGGCGGCGTATGACTTCTGGGCTCCTGCACTCACTAATAATCCATTCGTGCCGGAGACAGAGAGTGGTATGTGTTCTCTATTATTCTCTCATGCTAAAAAGACTGACCATCACTGCAGTTCTCGTCCAGGGTCCATATATCGTCCGCAATGCTAAGCTGTCAGGCCACACGCTCACGTTAACTGGTGATGTCGTCAATGCAACTACACTAGATGTCTTTGCACCAAAGGGTGTCAAGTCTGTCACCTGGAATGGACGGAAGGTTCACACCCTTTCAACCGAGTACGGCAGTCTCAAGGGCTCCCTCAGTGCCCCGAAATCTATCAAGCTGCCGAGTTTGACTGCATGGAAATCGAAAGATAGTCTGCCGGAGCGGTTCACAGATTATGATGATTCTGGCGAGGCGTGGGTTGGTAAGTTACTCACTGTTAGGAGCATCACACGAGAAAAAAATAGCTGATATTCGCAGATGCCAATCATATGACGACTCTAAATCCTCGAACCCCGACAAGTCTACCCGTCCTCTACGCCGACCAATACGGATTCCACAACGGCGTCCGTCTGTGGCGCGGATATTTCAACGGAACAGCGACGGGAGCCTTCATCAACGTCCAAGGAGGATCTGCATTGTAAGCTTTACAGCCACCATCACATTAACCACCATAAACCTAACCTGCTCCTTACAGCGGCTGGTCCGCCTGGCTAAACGGCGAATTCCTCGCTTCCTACCTCGGCAACGCCACCACATCCCAAGCAAATCTTACCCTGTCATTCACAAACGCAACCCTGCAACCCGATACGCCAAACGTCCTCCTAATCGTCCACGACGACACAGGCCACGACCAAACAACTGGCGCTCTCAACCCGCGCGGCATCATGGACGCAAACCTTCTCGGCTCGGACTCGGGCTTCACACACTGGCGTCTAGCCGGCACCGCAGGCGGGGAGTCGGACCTGGACCCAGTTCGTGGCGTGTACAACGAGGACGGACTATTTGCCGAGCGCGTTGGATGGCATCTACCCGGCTTTGACGACTCAACCTGGGGAGGGGAGGTATCCAGCCAGGAGTCGACGACGTCTGTTCTTAGCTTCGAGGGCGCGACGGTTCGCTTTTTCCGTACTACCATTCCCCTCTCTATCCCTGCATACACAGATGTTTCTATCTCATTTGTTCTTTCTACGCCAGCTGGTGCGACGACGAAATATCGTGCTCAATTGTTTGTTAATGGGTACCAGTATGGAAGGTATAACCCTTATATCGGAAATCAGGTTATTTATCCTGTTCCTGCGGGGATTTTGGATTATACCGGGGAGAATACAATTGGTGTAGCGGTTTGGGCGCAGAGTGAGGAGGGGGCTAGTATTGGCATCGACTGGCGGGTGAATTATCTTGCTGATAGTTCGTTGGATGTTGCTTCGATGGACACCAAGGATCTGAGGCCTGGGTGGACTGAGGCGAGGGTGAAATTTGCTTGAATCCAGTAGCTTATATAAGGTGGTTGTAAAACTATTCAGTCAAAATTAGCAAACCCTACATGGAGTACATAGAGAGAACATTCTGGTAGTTTACTTTTAGGAGCCGGCCTCGATCTTCTTTTGAAACCGTGGGATATTTGAACTTTGAAATGCATCTGTAGACCAATTGGAATCTTCGAACGCTAGACAGGGTAAGATGGTGTAAGAATCATTCCTCTGTCATCTCAGGTCTTTTTCTACTCTTTTTATGTGTGACGATCGTCGGGCTCTTGACTACGGATATGTCCTGGCTCGAACAGACCGGTCTATAATGACCGATCTACTACTCGCTGACCAAGCTCTACGTGAACATATGCAACGCGAGGAAGCCTTACAAAAGGCTACAGCTATCATATCTGACAACACTCAGCTTCAAGAAATAAAGAACCAACTTGAAGAAGCGAAATCCGAATACCCGAGAAAAGAGTACGCCCTTTACCGAGCAGAGTCTATGCTTGGACCAAATATGAAAGCTCTTTATGATACAGTGAGGCGTAATACTCGATGGTTTATGCGCGGGGAAATGGTCCAGGATTGTTCGGACCGAGGCGGCTGTTGTAGCCGGCAATGTGGATGTTGCGTACATAGACATCTATCCGAAAGACAGAAAGGCAGAGGTCACTGTACTTTGGAATGCTGGTGCTGTATCAACTTTCGGGGATTCGATCTTCCGCAGGAACAAAAGGAGGAGATCCGAAAGGATTTAGGAGATCGCCTTTCATACACTACTTCGCCATATCTCCAAAAATTGGCTACTTGGTTCGTTTGCCCCGTGAGGCGCCAGAGATCCATGTGGCAGCAAATCTTTGGGCTAGGCTAAAGTGAGGATAAGGCGCTATGAATGTCCTGCCTTGCCTTTAGAAGGCTTGCTGAGCTGGTACAATATCTTTTTCTCGGAACTGCTAGCTAATGTTTGTATGCTCAGTTATAATTGACCAGTCTGTTTCTCATGAAGTATATTCCTTCTGCCTCCTAAAGTAATCTAGTACGAGATCGAAATAAGGTCGGCTTTACATGATAAATATCCTTTGTCATATCAAACAGCCGGCATAACATCACAAGTCAATCTCATATTGATTGGCTAATCTAAAGTCTCGCCTTATTGTTGAATATATCCACGGTTCAATCGTGTTGTACCTAGACGATCGGTCTTTTAAATCCAAATACATATAGGTATTGGGCATATTGGGACCGATATTTTGAACATACACCGACCACTACCTACTTATGGACTTAGCATCTGCGAAGATTGACTATTATTCGGAGGATCTGTTAATCTAGACCGAACTAAGTTCATATAACGCTGTGTACAGCTTCAACTTAATCAGATATGAGAAGGGACGAGTGGTCCTTCCCGTAGAGATGAATATAGAATGTATCCGGACGGATGACTGGGTAGCTCCTGCTCTCCCATAGCTAGCTTGCTTGATATGTCCTGTCTCCTCTTTCTCTCCTCTTCCTCTCTCTATGTACGTTGTTTCATCTCTTCGTTCACAAAATGAAAGATATTATCCCAAAAGTCCGATCTGACTGGCGAACTGCTCTCGTGTTGGCGTTATGTGTGGTTTTATGTGTTATCCTCATTCTATGTTATCTCTGGGGCCGAGATATGTAGGTACAGTCTGCCCGTGTTTTGTTGCGCCCTACGTTTGATGTTGACTGGATACATTTGCAGGCTCAACCGTGAAGAGGCGCGGCGGATATACCAGCTGGAGCACCCACAACGAGTCTTGAATGAGCAGTATCTAACCGAATCAGAGGAGGCTCGCTCCGCCAGCAGAACTGGTAAGTCCGAGCGACTACCGTCAATAAAAACACTGGAAGTGCCTGAAAGGTTTGATTATTAACCATGAGTATGTCTGCAGAAGGTTCGAGTCTCCCCGACAATGATTGTGATAAGTCTGAATATAAGTGCTGGGAGACCGCTTGAAGTGGTATGTGAGAGGGCTGAATGTAAAGAATAGAAGATAATTTCTAAAAATGGGAGATCTCCGAACAGAACAATAACACTCCCCTATACAAACAGCTATTTAACCTCCTTTGCTGTCTCTTCTCAACTTAGCCTCGTTCACTCTCCTCTCAATTCAACCTTAACTCCTATCTCTTCTCAACTCACCTATCTCATATCCCAACATCATGCCACAGACACCCCCCCAACACAGCCCAATCTTCCCAACCGGCAACAAGCTATTGCCGAAGATGACAGTACATAGTAAGGATCCCTCCCAGATACACGATGCATTTAGTTCAATGGCTAACGATGATACAAGCTGCCTGCCAGAGGAATCTGGCCTTCACAGAGTTGGGGCCCCGCGCCAAATTCCCGCCGGGGAGGCCGGGGGTACAGATCTAAATCCCGGTCCCTGGGCAGACTACACTATGACATTGCCATGGAAGGTGGCGAGAAATGCTAGGAAGCTAAAGACACGAGCAATTGCGCTGTTAAAGCAAGCGACTCCAGTAAGGGAGCCTCTCCAACGATCGACAACCCACTACACCGGCAAACGTCTTGATGAGCGTATCGGTAGTAGGGCTGCAAATGTGGAATCGATACGTATCCAAATTGTGGGAGAAGTATCTCAACAAGAGTGTACAAGTTGTCTGCGGAACGATGGTCCCTGGGCAAAGTGTATCCGCTTCCACGATATTGATCGTATTGTGACAGCCTGTGGAAATTACCAATGGAACGGGCGGGCGGTCCGTTGCGATTTTTTTTCAGTTGCCTCTTATTCCTGAAACTTTCCGTGGTCACCAGCGCAACCGCTCGTCGCAATCATCTATGGAAATTCGTGTCCTTACTCACCGTGAGCAGGCCGAAAGCGGCGTAGCGGCTACAGATCGTTTAGAACACTATGTTCGACAGATGCAGGCAGAGGTCGGCCTCCACGATTCCCGAAATGCCGCTATCCACAACGCAATACAGGCAGATAACTTTGCCGAGCTTGTTGTCCCTGCTCGAGCATTCATCCCAACCACCACGACCGACGACCACCAGGCCCAGTTCGATCGCCTCCTCACAATGACCAACAATGTCAAGGAGCAGTTCGTCACCATCCAACGCACTTGATTCGGTCCAAAGGGGGTTTTCGATTAACATTTTTTACTTTTTCTTCGTTGTTTTCTTCTTCCCTTTCCTGCTGGATAAGCAGCGGGCGGGACACTGGTGATGGCCTCCGTTGGAGGGGTTCTCCAAGTTGTACTTGTACCTTTCTAATCCACCCACTTTGTTGGTTGTTGAGTCAATATTCACTAGAATATCATAGGCGAGGAAAAACGCAGAGCCATGTAAGCACAATCCCTACAAGGAATTGTGTAATCTGCATGCCGGTAGGGTATTTCTTGATATAAACAGGCATACGCACACACAGTGTCACTAAAGCGTAGTAGGAATACTGATGATAATTGAGTTAGGTCCATATGCAAAACAGATATCTGTGGTCTCGAGAACCATGTACTTCCAAAGTTGGACGTTGGTTTCATCCCTTTGATTACAAAAGGTCGCTTGGAGGCCACAGCTATGATTGACACCCCCACTCCGCAAAGCCCATACATGGGGCCCAAAATAACCTATCATAGCCCATTAAGGGGGTCTAGCCGCTTACAACCCGGCGTCTTGTACTGTATTCTGACCATCCACTGTATGGAGTTCAAATTTGGAATATAGAGATACGATAGCTATATAAGTATATATTCCAAATTTAAACAAAATCCAAGTTCGCGAAAAACAAGGTTAAGATTGATGTTTTGATGTTGGATATATATTTAGGATCCATATGGAAGTACTACCACTTTCTAAGTGAAGCTCTGTAACTTACAACTTATCTATATTAGTGTTTTCTCACGGATTTAAACGTGATATATAAATTTATTAATTATTAATCACGTCCTAATTAAAATAATAAACTAGGAATGGGGTCTAAACAGAAAGTAATTGATATTCAAAATGTTTGCATTGTTTGGTGCCAATTTGGCCTAATAGGCCCTTACCCAGGCCGAAAGCCCAGCCTATTTGCGGGCTTGGTTGGGCTATGTGCTAATCGGGCTTGGTGGGCCTTGCGGAGGCATATGGGCGGCTCGCCGCTCTGTTCAGGGCACTCAGGTCAACCCCAGTCCAGTGTAGAAGATCAAACGACTATATAGTGCATCGATGGTGATTTGTGTTTTATCAAATTATATCCTAGATCAATTTTAACATCTGCTCAACTAATTCATCACCGTTAGTTGACTTAGGCTAGGGTATAGACGCATAAAAGAAACTGTCTTATAACACATTTGAATCTAGGTTCGAGCGCACCACCCAGCAAAAAAAAAAAAGAAGACAAAGCACATAACGTCCTACAATAATCGAAAAACAATCTGGTTTCTATCTACTCCATCTCCCGTGCTCGAGATACGCCCGCAACAGCTGTGTGGTTTTGACCTCCAATAGCTGCTCCGCACTCGGGACATCTAGCTTGCTGCATCGGCATACCGCACTCTCCAATAGCAAACTAGAAAATATTCATTTAGCTTATTCGCCCCGTCAAGGTAACTTGAGATAGTCGACAAATCGCTCCTAGGCAGATGTACTCACCGGATGTCCATTGACGCAATTGTACCAGTGCCCAGAGTGAGTCGCGATTCCTCCCCGCCCACTGACCATAGCCGTCTTGATTGATTGCAATTCCTCTAAAGTCACTGTCTCATACCGCGGTCCCTCGTAGAGACGGAACATCTCTTGGACTTGGTCTTGGAGCTCGGAGCAGTTTTTCAGTCCGTCGCATAGTTTTAACGCAGCGGCAAGGAGATCGCGGATGGTTTCAGTACGATCTTCGAACTTTTCAAGATGAGTGTGGCTTTCTTTGGGATGTAGATCCAATGTTGTTTCTGTTGGATAAGCGCGGCGATACCACGCATCCAGCTGGGCGATCTTCGCGAATGAGATGGTTGCCGTGATGACGATGCGGTAGAGACTTCGTTCGTCCGCTTGAGTTATCAAGTCTCGGCAATCCTCCAACACCGGAGTCAGTATTGATGATAATTTGGTGGAAGTTAGCTGTGCATGTGCTGGACTTTTGCGTGACTCTATCAATTTAAGCATATGGCTAAACATGACTTCTCGGGTTTTGATATGGATTAGCCGTGCGCCGAGAGTGATTCGCTTGTCGGGTTCTCGTGTTGCTAGATTTATTGCCCCCACTCGGGCTGAGAGGGAGGCTATTTCGTCCCTTTCTAGCTTCTGGCAGATGGTAATTGCATCCATGAGTCGTTTCATCGGCTGATTCTCGGCCTCCATGGTTTTGCTGAGAGCCGCAGCCTCTGTCCCAAGGCGCTCACAGTCCGCGTATAGTGCTTTGAACGGTGATTCAGCATTCCGAGCGAGCAGCAACCGTCTATTGGAGTTGAGCTTGTCTTCAATACCATTCAAACGCGATTCAAGGCCCTCGAGGTCGAAGCGACCCTTGGCAAGGAACCGCTTATAAGTCTCGTCCATAACAGCACGGTTGACAACGCAATTGTAACGTTTCGTCACAAACTGGCGAATGGGTTGTTTACAATCCGGACACGAGGGTATGGCACTGGCAAGAGAAGAAGAGACATCTCGGAGGCCTTCGAATTTGCCATTTTTATCTCTTGTGTATACTTCATCCAGGCCAACCAATCCATCAACTGATTCACTTGTAAAGAAATGGCCGCAGCCAAGCACGATAATTGGAGTTTCATCGAGATCGATTTCGGAATAGGTTTTCCATTCTAGGAAGTCGACACGAGCATCACTCTTGTCGCCGCACTTTTGACACAGATTGTTTGGACAATCTTCCCCACAGAGGCTCGGACACTGGTGACCGCATTCGAGAGTCTTAGGACATCGCTTGTCGCAAGGAAGTCGGTTGCATGGTGCTGCGCAAGGCATTGAGCAGGAACCTTCGTGAGTGCAAGACCAGGTGCATCTCTCGATACATGGTGCACATGCCTTTCCGCATGTTAAATCGCATGCTGAGTGCGAGCATCGGACCTATAATATAGTTAGTATTTCTTAATACGATGATAAGATAATAGGTTATAGTGAGTCTGACTTCACACTTTGCCTCGCAGGAACCGCAGCTTTCCCCATTGTGACATTCTTTGGGACACCTGTGGTTGCAAACACCGTGTGGACGGTCACATCTTTTTGTACACTTCGGGTGCTTAGATATTCTTCTTCCGTCATAAACTTCCTCAAGACATGTTCCACAGCAACTACTGCAGTTGTGGCCACAGCTGAGAATATCGGTGCATGGCTGAGGGCAACGGAAGTTCGGGGAGGTCACATCCTTAAAACAGCCAACCTGGATTTTATGGCCACACTTAGGAACAGTCTTTTCAACCGTAACGTCGCACTTAACGACTTTCAGGTTAGAAAGCTGATGACAAAAGAGAGTCCTCTTAATATGACCGCAAGGAAGCTCCACGTCTTGAACCATCGTCATGCAAGAGCCACAATCTTCACCACAAAGCTTAGGACATTCGTGATCACAGCTTGATCGGATACGTGGGCAAGGCTTTCCACATGCAAAGCCGTCGTGCATGACCGCCGAATGGCACTTGGCCTGGCATTGATGGCCACATGGCTCAAGTCGACGGGTACACGGGAGACTGCACCCACCCTCAGGACTCTTCCTTTCAAAGTCGTAAGGTTCAGAACATATAATAGGCGTATCTGGGTGGCGAGGGCAACACAGAGCCAATTCTGTACCCACTGCATTTGCACTGGAGAGCTGAGAGTGGACATCGGCCCACATTGGCACATTAAGGTATGTTTGGGTATTTCCAATGAGATACATGCCATGCTGAGCCCGGCTGAGTAGCACGTTGATGCGGTTTTCGGTGCGTAGGAAGCCAACCTTGCGCTTTGAGTTGCTGCGAACTAGTGAGACCACTATCACTTTTGCCTCCTCGCCTTGGAAATTGTCGACGGTGGCAAGGCGGAGCGTCTGGAGCAACGTCTTCTTCTCCAGCGCCTTGCGACTATTTGACTCGGGATTCTCATCTTCAACCTTCTCAAACCCGTCGGCAGCCAAGGTTTCTAGGTCTCGTTCGCTAAGACAAATCTCGAAATCCTTGCTAAGCGATGTCCTGAGCTTCCGCAACTGCCCGGTATATGGGGTTAAGAGGGCAATATCCGTGCTCTTGTACTCTCCCTGCCTGACAAGATGCCGAACAAGAGCAGTAGCCATATCGATCTCCCACTGGTTGCTATGAGACTTCACACGGCCGCCATTATCTCTCGAGTCTTCATCACATTGATGGTCCAGCCAAAAGAGGTTCCTCCTCATTCCAACAACATTGGGTAGAGTTGTCACACTTTCATGATCCTCGAGTTTAGGATAGACACTCCTGATAAGTTGCGAGATTTCAGGTCTCATTCTTCGCTGTACATTAAGCTGTGCAATAGGGGCAGGCTTGAGACCTGGCTCCCCGAGAGCGCGTCTTTCAAACTGGCTTCTGTCTAGCTGCCAGGCCTTTCCTGTGGATGTTTCAAGACTGAGTGAATGGTTTTGAATCTGTGGTCGCAGCTGTCGATGATCTCCAATCTGAATGAAGTGCTCAACACCTGGCATAAGGGCTGAGATGACGTGGGCTTCCATCACTTCAGCTGCTTCCTCGCATATAATGACCTTTGTTCCTAAGCGTCGCAGTGTCTCGATATGGCGTGCAAGAGATGTTGTCGTGATCCCTACCACATCTGCTTGAATTAGGGCTCGGCGATTGACCTCTTCATGGACTGCATTAATGTCACCACGAAGACTCGCCGCGCGATCAATGGCCTCAAAAAGCGAGGCAGTTTCGCTTTCCCGCCACTTTTTGAACCAGTCCATTGCAAGAATCCGACGTTCCGGCATCGAGAGGCTATAAATATCTTTCTTGGCAGCACGTATAAGGCCTTCCAAGCGCACACTGTCAACTTCACTCTCGTCCTGGCCTTTCTGGATTCTCATCGATTTGACTCCAAGCCAATTGAGCAATTTATCATCCGTGACAGTTATAAATCCTTCCGGATCTGGTCGCTCCAGCTGGTCATATATAACAGGCCATTTACGGAGCACGAAATTCCTGATAGCGGCCCAAGACAGGCCTTTCTGAGACTGGTGTAGAGGCTTCATTGCATATCCAGCAGTTTCCATACAGTCTTCAAGTTCGCTGTAGGACCTGCCGAGGGTCTTCGACTCTACCCCCGTCTTCCCAATGCCTTTACTGACAACGCGAAGGTTCTTGCCTTCAAGCTCAGTGGCCTGACTGCGGCCGCCAATGCGTATGATTTTCTGGATACCTACATCAAGAAGATGCTTTAAGAATTGGTCCAAGGCATGGTTGGTATAACAGCTGCAGTTCCTGTAAGTGAAGATACCGGAAGGCATGGAATAAATACTCACATCACAATGATCGGGTTTAGCTTTGCCTTTTCTTTGATTTCAAGCAGAGCCTGAACAACCTTAACACCTAAGTAGGACTTTCCGGTACCCGGGGGGCCTTGAATGAGGGCATACTCTCGTGTGAGGGCTGCGATAAGCCCCTGACACTGGCCATAGTCAAGACCAGTCTGTGTTTGCAGCTTCAAGGTGTCAACAGACTCAGGGATACTCGGGTCCAGTGCAACATTTCCAGCCGTAAGGTTTGTGATGGAAGTCAGGGGAAACATAAATCCTGGTTTGCGCGCGTAAGCCGGTGGGGGTATGTTGTGCCCATCTTTAGCACCCTTATGGCCTGGCAAGACCCATGTTCGGAATGCCAAATCCCCTTCACGTTGGATTTGCTGAATATTTTCCAGGATAGGAACGAACGTGGCAGGGATCAACCCATGGAATTCGACCAGGATACCAGTGAGCCTCTCGCTGTAAAGCTGGCCCAAGAAGATCAGGTCTTGTCGTAGGCATGCCGCAAGCTTGACCGTAATACTAGGTGGATATCTATCAGAAACAAGACTTCTCTTGTCCTGGTGCGATTTATCCTTGGAAGCATTCTTCACGGTGACCTCGAGGAAGATATGCCTTCTGTGAGTTCCTTGGGACGCCAAGAAGCAGATCAGGCTTCCTTCCTCAAGTCGACTGGAGTCTTCCCACCATTTGCATTGCTCTTTGGAGGTCTTTTTGCGGAGTTGTGGTGGAGTAGAAAAGGATACAGTTGCTTCGAGCTCATTTCTCTCATTGATAAAAATGTGCTGGACTTGTGCTCCCAGATAGAGATGTGCCCCGTTATCCTTACCTGACAGATAAGGATTTCGTGTCAGATCATCTTGCTGTAGCAGATCTCTAAGAACATCTTTGGCTGAGCCGAAGATATCATGGCGCAGGAGTCGGAATGTTGAATCAATATATCTTTGCAAAGGGTCGGCGAGAAAGTGCGGCTGTAGGAAATTGGTAGAGGGTAGATATTCTGCATTGCCGTTGACAATTTCTCCATGGGTAGGAAGAATCTGAATTTGGGATATTTCTGCGAGGTCGTTGTCGTGTCTCCCGCCAGGTATTTGAATATCCATTGGAAAAGACGACAGGACTGGCCTAGTCTTCTGAGAATCCCCCTCATGCACCCTGGATGTGACAAGATTGCGGTTTGCACTAGTGATCAGGCTCTGCATGACTTCTATTCTGCTTTCAAGTCCGTCAAGGTCGGCTTTTGAGCATTCTCGAGTCAATTTGGAGCCCATTTTGCGGGCTAGGTCGAGCAGTACGGGAAGTTCATCGTGGAACCGAGCGCGTCGGACCCTTGACAAAAGCTGGTAAATGGTATTCAACAGCAATTTCATCATATCGAGGGAGATAACCGGTGTCGTATCGCTGGTATCTTCACCTGTACTCATCAGGTTCTGGCAGACACCTCTCAGGTACCTGATTGCTCGATCTCCATTCGTGCCACCGAAGGTTGTGTACAGAGTACCAACAAATGAATCGATAGAAAGACAATCCAATAGAGAATTATGGGTTATTACTTTGAGGAACGTCTCATCGTAAGCTGGAATAGGTCTTATTCCCTCTGGCTTATCTGCATCCGCAGTTGCCAGGATAAACTCATATCCATGAAGACTGTCATCCACAAGATCTTTGGCGAGGGATTGATGATTCTCTCTGCTGTCACTTTCCAGAATTTCATGAGCCCCGTTCCAGAATTGAACGAGCTCCTCTTGTTCCATTGGAGGATACCCAAATCCTGATACCCCGTTTCTAAGAAGTCTCTTCCAGTCGAAGTATTGATTCCGAGCGTCCGGATCACTGGCTGGACTCAGCCCGAAGTTGACGGCCTTGGTCACGTCGTGCGAGAATTTGCACCTCTCACCGTAGTGGCACCTGCCACGCTGGAAGTGTACACAGGGTATTTTCGGCTCATTGCGCTTTCTGCTGTTGAATCCTCCTCGGTTACTCGTTCTACCCCGAAATCCCCAATTTCCGCGGCGGGCCATCTTGAAAGGAGCTGGAAGGAGGGTGATCTGTAGAAGGTCGAGCTCCGATGAAGTTTAAGGTACAATATGTCTTTCTAGCTCAGAGGCTTGCAGAGATGTATGGCCTTCGTTGCAAATGAAATAGATTTCCGATGGATCTGATTGTTTAGAGGGGCGTCAGAGAAGGGAAAGATTCTATAGATTAATATAGTATATGCCAGACGAGTGTCCTGCTTGGTATGAGGCGTAATGCTGCATTGTACTTTGTAACAGTGATAATAGCCTCTAGTAAGACAGGGTCGGTTGTTGGTGAGGCGTTTTCTATAGTATGTCCCCTATCTGCCGCACACAAATCTGCCTTGCAGTTTCTTGTCACAAGCATTACTAGGGCAATAGATAGTCTGTAAGAGAGCTTGGGGGCCTATCGATGTAGGCGTGGATTATTCTAATCTGCAGCAAGAGCGCTATTGGGCGAATAGAAAGTGCGCAGGTTACAAGCCTCAACATACGCGTTAAGGCCAAGAACCACACATAACTATTCGGGTTAGTTAGCTTCGCACAATAACATGATTGTGAGGCTTTAATACATGTTCTACTGAGCCTCTTGTGTTTTATGCTCGACTTGCGCATATGAGTGGCCTATAGCTGTCTGGCAGCCAGGCGCCTACACGTTCGCGTGGCAAAGCCACATCCAACGGGTCTAGGCGATTGGTCGCCCAACACGCCCGCATGAGGGGGATTCAATCGTAGCCACACCCAAAGCCAATCAACCCGACAAGGATTCCGAGTAGTTTGAACCGTTGGATGAAGGCAGCCAGGCGCAGCACCTGCAGCTAGATAGGTCATAAAATTTAGACAGCTGAGTCTAGAAAGGGCCATCAGGCCAAGGAGACGAAGAGAAGAACCTGGCCAGATAACCTCGGCGTGATTAGTAGTGTATCGCTTTCTAGCCATGTTGAAAAGGCAGCATTAAGCTTATAGAAGAAGTGGGAAAGGAGGAAGAGGAGATGGAAGGATGATCGGTGGAAGAGGGGTAGAGAATTAATTCAATGAGGGGGTTCTTGCCGCTGGAGATTCAACCCTTGTCAACAGTAAAGATAAAATTGTGGATTATCTATCTATAAATTAAAGAGAATCCTATATTTTTGGAAGAGGTAATGATGCTTTTTATTAATTTTGGTGTTTTTAGGCGAATGGGTGGTTAACTCAGGAATAGTAAGACCATAATGGAAAGATAATACGTCTCTATAGCTATAGAGGTAAACTATAGATAGAGGAGAACCAATATATAGATGCGGGGCGTATATACTGCGTTGTAGAGCGTCTCGGTATTACAATATATGTAGAGTAGACGCAACCTTCGAACCAATAGGACAAGACCTTATTTATGTAAAATTGGGTCAAACTCGACACACCGGTGGTTAAGAGGCGTAGATCCAGGAAGAATACCAAGTGCTATACCCATGCTACCTAGTGTGTCCCTCCATCAAGAACAGGATGCAGATTGCCTCTACCTCACCCCGCCTGTCTAGGAGATGTCAGTATCTAAGAACAGGCCAAACGACTTGGTTGCTAGACTTCCTACTTTGAAGTTTCATCTGATCCGTGATATAATTAAAAGCCAGTCCTTTACCACGTCTTAGATGGCTAAAGGAAGCTGAACGTCTGACGTGTCTTGCAAGGGTTGCAGAACAACTCACTCACACTTGCATTTCCCCTCCCTCCTTCCAGGCCAATATAAAAGGGCATTGGGAAATTTTTTCCTGTTAATTTCTCCTAAGCTCGACTCATCCTATTTAGTTCAACACTATTGCCTAACGTTAACATTACCGTTAACATGGCAGCAAAAAAAGAAATGCAAGGCCAAGACGCGAATGCAGTCCAAATCTACGACACCTGTCCTAATATCTTCGAAGATTGATTATAATCAACCATTTTCGTCGTAAGACCTTTTAGCTCTTTGGTATTAGATTTATGCTGACCTTTCAAATGACCCTATGAGTCGCAATTCATTACCCTTGTGATCGGGAACAAGCAGTATAAGATTCCTGAGGAATTTCTTTGCAAATACCCACAGCTTCAGCGCCTATCATTTTTGTCGTCAGACATTACATTGGAAGATATCAACGAAGATGCTGGCCATACTTTGGTGCATTTCTTATATTCAGGGAACTACGAGACGATACGCTCGCCACCCGATATTGATACATGTGGCATCGCAGGAGAGTACAGGAGAAGCATCCTGGTTTACCATGCATCCAGAAAGTGTGGGCTTCCGGGTCTCGAATCCCTTGCCAAACATTACGTTGAGCACTTCGGCGAAGAACTGTCTCTGTATGACGTACTTCGCCTAACAAGGGATGTATTCTCAACCCTTCCTGAAGGCGAGACTTGGCTCCCGAATTACATCAAAAGCCATTTACTGCGGCTGAAGCTTGGAAAACCAAACACCAACCTGGCAGAGCTTTATAGTACTCTTGGCCATGATCATCATCTTGATAATACTGTGATGAAAATGGTGGTTGACATGCTATCGGTACACTTTTCGGATGATGTATTGAAAGAGGGTGAGAACGCCCCAATGATTTAGTTAAAAAGTATTGATCAACGAACTTTGAAAAGTATTATGGTCTAATGGGAGGCGTTCAACAGAAGATCCCGTCGTCGGAGAGTCTGTCGTCGAAGAGCCTGTCGTCGAAGAGCCCGCCGTCGAAGAGCCCGCCGTCGGAGATCCTGTCGTCGAAGAGCCTGTCGTCGGAGAGCCTGTCGCCGAAGAGCCTGTTGAGGACTGGATTATTCCTGCGGCATCTTCTGTGGAACGTTGGCACTATGCCCATTTGCCTCTACACAATGCTCCTGCTGCCTAAAATGTATCCAATCCCGAAACACCTCTTGCTGAAACCTCTATTGAAGCTCAGCCTGACCGGAATTATATGATTAGGATTTCACAATAACATGCAACCAACTGTTATTTGGGATTTGACCGAAAGCCCAATCATTATCAACGATGCTTTCCACGACAATCAGCTGAATAAACGAGCATAAACACATAGTCTGTAAGACATCGTCGACAAGTAGTACAAAGCCCATAGTGGTGAAAGGTGAGGGTCAACTGCAAGCAAACTGATACAAATCTTAAACTAAGAAGCGGAAACCACGACGGCTTCCTTCACCGGGGACAGCGCCCTCGACCTCCTCGCCGCGATCAAGCTTCTTATTGAGACGTACGAGCATAAACCGTAATACCGTTGCAGATACAATGGCGATAAAAGCTGTTGCGCAGTTGACAGCCATGGCAGGAACTATATGAGAATTAGTTCGGATTTCCAGAAACAAAACCATCGATAGAGAAATACGTACCAAATCTTGGAGCATGGGAATTAGGATACATATAGCTAGCATAGATACTGCTGGCATTGCTAACACAGTTAATAGCAGCCAAAGCAGCGGCACGCTTCGAAGCCGGACGAGGCAGGGTATTTGAGATCCACCCGAGAGCAACAACGTAGCCGGAGTAGAAAGACGGCACCATGAGCATCATCGCCACGTAGCGGGGTGCAGTAGCCGTGGTAGTAGCCGCAATAATGAACGCCACGACGGAAATATACAGCGGTGCGGTGACGTGGAAGTACCGCTCTCCGGTACGGTCTGCATGCCATGCATTGGCAAAGGCGCAGATAACGGCCAGACAGTAGGGCGGGGCTGTCAATAACAAAGTCTCGATATTGCCGAATTGGAGTGTTTTGACGACTGTGGGGAAGAAGTTGGTGACTGAGGCGGAGGAGACAATACAAAGGATCATGAGCATCAAGACCCAGGTCTTGATGTCCGCGAAGGCGAGTTTGGCTCCGTGCAAAAAGGTCTGGTGCTCGCTGTCGACCCAGTCGTCTTCGCCGATGTCTTCTTCCAGACGCCACACGGCTAGTTGCTTCTCTTCCTCTGAAAGCCAGCTAGTGGTGCGAGGGAAGTTAGGCAGAACAAAAAACGCGATAAACGCAATCGCAATAGTGACAGCACCCTCGATGATGAATAACCATCGCCAGGCGCGCATTCCTAGCACGTTGTCCATGTTACTAGTAATTCCTGCTGCGATCAGACCCGAGAAAGCACCCGAGAGCAAGGATCCAGAGTACAGCGCTGCGGTGCGGAAGCCCAGCTCCTTGCGGGTGTACCAAACACTTAGGAAGTACAGGCAGCCTGGAAAGTAGGCCGCCTCGACGAAACCTAGGAAGAAGCGGATGACCACGAGGCCGGCGTAGCTTTGAGCAGCCGCTGTGGCGGTGGAAATGATACCCCAGAGAATCATAGCAATAGGGAGGTAAATGGCCGGCTTGCCGAATTTGTTTAGCATTAGGTTGGATGGGATCTGCATCAACAAATAACCGACGAATAATATGCTGACGCAGGTTGCGAACTGGTTGCCCACAAGATTTAGGTCTTCCTCGAGGCCAGCTAGTCGAGCAGAGGCAATATTGTTTCTATCGAGGTAGTTGAGGATATACATGATGATTATCATGGGTAATAGACGTATGTCAATCTTGCGGACGAGGGCTTTCTCGGCTTTCGCACGTTCTTCAGGCGTCAGATTGGCAACGTAGGCCGGTGCTTCTTTCTGAGCATTCGGTCTGTCAGAATTGGCGACTACTTCGACATTGTCGATACCAGGCTTGTCGATATCTCCCACTTGGATGTCTGAGTTTCTGGGAGACATGTTGGTCTGTTTGCCCAGTATGAGAAATGTGGGAACTATATGAATATGGGGGATACAAATAAGTAGCTAGAGTACACCAGCTCACTCAATATATGAATATAAACCAAAGTCGGTAAGAAAATAGAAGATACCAGAGGGAACAAGGGATATAAGAAGGGGGAGAAAGAAAAACAGCATGGAAAGTGAGACTCGGCGGCAAGTCGGAGTTTCCTGCTAGTTCGGGATCTTCTTTCCTTCTACAGGGGTTGAGATATGTGGCGTGTCTTGAAAGTAGTACAGCAGTGCCAGAAAATGATGCAAAACACCAAGAGATGGGGAAATCGGAAATGTCAGACCCCGGATCCCGGGCCTTTTGCGGGGATTGAAGTGACATTGACAAGGGATATGGTTACATATAGAAAAGATCATCTCCCCGCGTGGGGGAAGCTTCTCGTATTCAAGCTTATTTAAGTGCTAACCCAGGTTATACCCGTGGGGGTAATAGTCCGATATATTGCATTTCTTTTCTTTCCAGAGGGGAAAGTATAAGTGATTCTGGTGTTATTATATATCAATATCAATATCGCATTCATTTTGACTACAGAAGCCAGGCCCAGATCTAGTGTCTATATTAGTTAAACGTCTAACTCTGATTCAGTACATCCCACCACGCATTCTAGTAGTTTGCTATTCCTATCATAATATAGCATAGAAGTCCCAAGATTCCTTGTCCTAGATTCCGACCCCCGAGTTTCTCGGGTTTCTGGTCACTTCCTTTTCTTCAGCTGGGATTCTGCATAGAAATGACATTCCAGCCTGAACAGAGAATGTAGAAATAGGGCCAAGACTGTAATAGGAGGAATGCAACAGCTCATCAGAAACCTTGTTTAAAGGTGAACTAGACGATAATTCCACTTTCAACATTCCGGGATGTGTTTTTAAACTGTCAGGGTTTCAGGTTGTCCGGTCACTGGAAATATTACATTTCGAGTACTGATAGATACTACTGAGACTTGCAATATTGAAGAGCGGAAATCGAAATATTCTGAAGGTTAGCTTTTAGGACATGAAGTACCCCAAGAAGCCCTCGCAAGTAATTACTAGTAGAAGGTGAAATGTATGCTAACACTTTAACCGTAAAGTCTACGAGTATACCTGGTGCTGCATAAATTGAATCAGTGCAGCCGGCGAGAACCGCCCATTAAAAACAGTTACACAATACAACAGCTGAGATACAAAAGGCATGTTAGAGACGGAACAAGTCTTAGACATTGGATTCGGAGCTTAGTGAGTGATAGATATGAAAAGGGCCTAGTAATGACCATGAGGAACAATGTGCTAAAAGGACAGAAGAATAGAGTGAAAATTGAAATAAAATGAAAGAAACAGTCCAGTAACCCACGCTCCCAATACTCAATGACAATGACTCAGATGCACACAATGCAGAAAAGAGAGACAGAATTCAAAAAAAAAAAAATTTGACGGCAGAGAACAAGTGACTATGCACCGCCACACCGATTAGATGGTAGGAGGAACAATCATTAGATCAACGCATAAGACGAGATCCTCATGGGAGAGGAACATCTTAGGTTTTGATGGACGCTATGCTAGAGACCACCGTTTTTTGGTTGGCGGAATATCCGCCAGAACACCGTTGTATTGCTCAAATCGCTCTGAAGAGGGTATGCTAATCCATAGAATCAATTAAGATCCGGACAGCATAGCTTCTGTTCATGCAATGAAATCATCAAACACCATATTTCGCCGGAATTGATGCATGTCTAGACAAGAATGCAGGCTCTGTGCATAGAACCCTGGCCAGAGCCAGGTTTAGGTCACCAAGCGATGCGAGAGACTCCCGCCCAAAACTTAAATGAAGTGTGTGTAGATCTTGGAATTCTCATGAACTTCCATCTCCTATGTTGTTGTTAATGATGGCACAATGGGAAGAATAGAATAATGAAAGGTAACTCACCATCTTGAAGTTATTGATCTCCTCCCGAATCTGCTGAGCAAGCAGGGGGGTGAGACGGTTGCACGTTGCGATCTCTCCCCGTCGGTCGTACTCGCCACTAGGCCAGGTTTCGTGGAACTGAATGCGAGGACTGAAGACGATATTCCTACCCACAGCGGAGGGGGTGATGGGTGCGCTCTTCGCTTCAGAAGATGAGAACCGGCCTGCGCTTGACAGGAAGTAGTCCTCGCCGGCAATCTTCACCGGATCATTTTGGGCGGGAGACCTGGACGATTCATCGGGTGTCGGGGGAGCACTGGAGTGCGGCGAGTCACCACCGGCGAGTGCATATGCAGGCGAAGAGGTACCGAGGTCCGAGTGAGTTTCTAATAAGATGAGTCAGTATGCCAAAACTTCAAGTGTATTGTGTGGAGATACGCACTCTTCAAGATACCCTTCCGGACAGCCGCCAGGATCTCCGCCCGTTCTCGGTCTCCTCCCACGATACTCTTACGCGACTGGGAGTTTTCCGATGCGGCTCTTTCCCGAATGGAAACGGATCGTCTGACATCCGCATTGCCCTCGAACTTGGGGAAGACAGTACCCCCGCGGGGCAGATCTGCAGGGTCGGGGTTGATAGCGACATTCTCCCGTTCCGCCTCGACGTTCACCACAGTGATCTGTGGGGGTGAACCTTCGGGACCCGCACCCTCCATAGAATTGATGCTCGCCACCGATTTGGGACGGAACATGCCAACCAATGAGCGAGTGGAGCGCTTCACACCCTTGCCCATCTTGCGAAGCATCATCGACGCAGATGAAGCGGTGGATGATACCGACAGGTTGTCGGTGGACCCGCTAAAGAAGTGGCCTTGATGGGAATAGATGCTTTCACCTAGTCCGCTCAGTTCCTGCTGCTCGGCAATGGCGGCATGTTCTGGGCCCAGCTGTTCCCTCAGGGCTTCACGGCGCGCCTGTTCCGCAGCAAATGCTTCCCGCTTGGCAGCATTGCTTTGTGCAGAGGTCTTCAGGAGCTCAGAGGCACTGCCGAACGAGAAGGCCCGTCTCAAGCGCGATTTCCCGGGGCGCTTCGGTTCATTTTTCAAATCGGTAAGACGTTTCGCGGCGGGGGAATCCAGTGTAGGCGGTGTTGCCTTCTTCTGAGTTTCGGCTGGAGGGTTGGGTTTGGGGGCTTCGGGTTGTGTCGATACCGGTTGGGATAATGGCGATGGCTTGCCAGTACGTTTTTCTTCTGGCTTGCCGGTTTTGTTAGTGACAGAGTTAGACTCCGGTGGCGTCCCTTCTCGTGCCTGTGGAATAGACACTGTTAGCTCTGCATTATTTTCATGAGTCCTTGTAGAATGATCCTACCGAGGAGGCCGACGAGTGTGTCGAGTGAACGCTACCCACGCTGTCCCGCTGGGAGTGAGCGGAAGCAGGCCGTTGATTGGTATCAAATGTGATGAAGTCATACGAGCCTGTTTGAGATTGAGAAGAAGACGACGTCGGGAAATCTAGCGATAGATTTGGGTACGCCGTGGCATCCATATTGCCCAGGCTTCGTCGTCGATATCGCTCAGGCTGGACCCTTTCGAGATGAGATGAATCGTCCACACTTGATACCCGATTGTGAGCGTTCGTTCGAGCTGGTCGAGGGCCACCGAAATCATCGACAGTCACGGTCGGAATTGGAGAGGAAGCCGCAGGGGATGGTGGAGCGGCAGCGGCTTCCGCTCGTTGAGGGGTACGACGGTACCGATTCGGGGAGGGTTTCGGGGAGGAAGTGTTCATAGAGGGGGAGGGAAGGTTGGCCGTAGACAGGGGACGGAGCGGCTGGTCGCTCTTTGGTTGCCGTGAGGGAAGCGCGCTGTCGTCCTTGGAAACATAGGAACGGGATGAGGAATTGGATACAGAACCAGCTGCAAGATGGGGGGGTCGGGGGCTGGCACCGGTGTATGTCGGATTCACCGGCACTTGAGCTGTAGTAGGTGCGGAAAAGGTGCGATGTTCTGGTCGAAGATGTGGTGTCCAAGACTGCCGATTTTGGGGGGTTTGGCCCATGTTTGGGTTGTAGGCATAAGGAGCCACAACCGGGTGGCCCGCTCGATAACTCCCGGAATTACCAGTATTGAATGATGTCCAAGACATAGTCTGGATACGAGAGCCTTGATTCTGGGGAGAAGAGAAGGTGCCTGATGAGGATGAAGGACGCGTCTGAAGCACAGGTACCGTGCCACTCTGTTGCGGAATTGTTTGAACCAACGCAGCCATATTGTTCTCTCCAGCAAATTGTTAAAAAGGATAAGAATCACGAGTGTCCACGGTCGTGATCTAAGGCAACTCGCAAAAAAAATAATAATAGATAGAAAGCCCGAGTTGTGTTCGCGTCAAATAGGGATCCGAGGAACGAAACGGGATGCTGTGACCAAGGAGCTGTCAGCTATCCATCACAAGTCAAATAAGACTCTCACATTGTTCAATGTATGAAAGTTGGAGTTTGTAAGGAAAGGAGGCATGCTTTGCTTTTTTTTTTCCCTTCTTTTGCTGTGCACGTTGGGTGATAAGGGACCGCGTCAGCCAGGGGGTAACCATACCTGTTCTAAGTAACGTGGACATAGACTATAGTAGTACAACGATTAAAAAAAGGACGCTCGATGCCAGAAGAAGGAAACTCGAAACCAGGCGAGTTGGAAGAAACGAAAGGAGGTTAAGGCAAAAAAAAAGGGAGATATCCCTAGGGATGATGAGACGTCTCTAGAATAGGAGAGCCATGTACAAGAAAAAAAAAAAAACGAGAGAGAGTAAACCGAAAGAACCCCGTAACCTTCAAATGACAATGACACTATAATGTGCCTGTTCACTGAAGTGAGAAGAGAAAAAAGAAGGGAGAGGATGGAGAAGAGGAAAATAGGAGGGGGCGGAGAGATCACAGACACGGTAGACACGGGGTAGATTAGGTCCGCACTCCAAGAAATTGATGAAATTGGATGGAATTGGTGAAATTGAATCAAACTGAATCAAATTGGATTGAAATTGATTCAGATATCAAATAGTATGAAAAGTATGCAAAGGTATGAAAGGTATGAATATGAAATAGAGAAACCAAAAACCTGTCAACTATGTTTATGCATCTCTTTGCATTTTGCATAATACAGGAGTACAACGTAATCTTTTCTCTACAACATACGTACCTAGTTAGGTACTATTGTTTACTTACAAATATACATACTAGTCTCTATTTACTATCTTACTCCGTATGTTATATTTCCTTTGGATATTTACTTTCTTATCTACAACATACTTCGAGTTGTAGAAGGAAAAGGGGGACCTCCAAATTTAGGTACCAATCATAGGGCTTCCCCTTAATGCGTCTTAGACATTTCCATCCGAAGCCAGAATTTTCCTCTAATACTATTCCAAGGTTTTCTAGACAAAAACAAAGTAGGAATATTCTCGTAAGGTGTCTGAAACATCTTATAATCAGACCATATGAATCTTTCCAACTTTGGTAAAAGTCCGAGCTGTTTCCATGGTAGTCCACTCAAACCTAATCTCCATCCACATAATATCTACATACAACCGTGGAAGGTGTACGTATATCATTTTCTACTGTTAACTTCCTATTTCACATTTGGTCTTATTTCTTTACAGCTTATGCTTGCTATAGTAAAAATATATAGAACGTCACATGGGTTATAGTTCAGCTTATTGACACAACGCCACTTCAGGGCTGTTTTTTTTCTTTTCTGTTATAACGGGCTTACTATGTACGCAGGAGGAGTATGATGTGCTTAGGCAACTTCAATGTCCTTATCCACAACATATATTTCCGTACTCCGTATGTTGTACGTATAATCCGAAATCTCCACGCCAAAACTGTCCCGCTTTCCCTCTCCACTTGCTGCAAACCACTCAATCCGTCGATCCACATTCCGCAACACAACTTCCCGTGTGATCGACAGGTGTTTCCTATATGCTCACTATTTCCAAATTTTTACATTTATCAACTACTACAACATATACATGTGGGGAATATACCTCCTTCTCCATATAGATACCGAATTTTCCCGGCCTTGCAATTAGCGTGCAATTTTTTAGATTACGTACTGAGGGGAAGGAGACGCGTCTGATACCGAAATTCTTCGATTAAGCATCCTGACGCCCCCATTTTATTTAGCCCATGGCTCTGTGCACCGAAATCTAATCTCCTATCTCCTATTCAACGGGGAAACCCTCAACAATATGCACGGTGCTCTGTGGCTGATCAGGGGTAGCAATTCCGGTACAGGCTAAGGATGTCACGAAACAAATGCGGAGAAGACAGGAATCCCACTTGTGGAGCTCAATATCTCTCTGATGATCACTCGAGTTGTTGTTCTCTAGTACGGAGTAGTGTGCTAGGGTATCCCTATGTCTTTGTGGACTCACGTCCAATTCCCGATAATCGTATGGTCTGATGTTTAGGTGGATGCAACCAGTCTAGAGAACACTTGAACGCTCATTCGTGCGGAGATATAGTTCATGCAATATGCGAATTACTCATACCTTGCCAAGATAACATCCCAAAAGGTCCCGTGCTTGTAGTTGGTGCAAGTGCTAAGTTTTTAGTATGCGTCCGGGGAAGCAGGTCGAACGCATTGACCAGTATATTACACATTGTGTACTGTATTGATGAGCCTCTTAGCCTATTTTGTTCGGATCCCCGATATTGTGTCATTTACAGTGCATGCCTCATATGCCAGGCTTTCAACTTCTTGGAGGGGTATAAAATTCTATTTTATTTTGATCTTGATCTCATGGATCTTCCAAGCTTATCCTCATAAGACATCTGAGGATTTGGAAATATACTTCAAATTAATAATCTTCGTCACCTGAAGCATCCATATCATCTTCATCGTCAATACCCTCAAAGATCATGAACTTCTCATTTTTGGCATCAGTTTCATCAGGAACAACGTTTCCGTCTTGAACCTCGCAATCCTTCAGCACGGTTTCCCGGCCGATCTTACTGCGGCGTCCAACAATGGTACCAGTTAATTGACAGCGTTCGCCAACAACAGCACCATCCATAATCAAACAACGAGTCAACCGTGCACCGCTGGCGATATGGCAGTTAGCACCGATGATGGTCTCCTTGATCACACACTTCTCCTCAACCGTCGAGTTATTGTCCACTAGACAGTCGTTCCGCGTGACGGTACAACGCTGCGCGATGCTAGCTGTATTTGCCACTTTAGAGGCGTGTGCGAATGCCGACGAAGCAATTCGGCCAACCTCTTCGATGGACTCTAGCTTAGCAAGACGGAGGGAGGTAGACAGAAGTACGGCAGATGAATCGACCCGTCGAACGAATGGCGCTGTGCCCTTTTGGACGTAAGCCAGCATCGGCGGTAGATTCGACTTGGGAGCCTTGGCAGATTGCGAGGTGGGAGTCTTGACACGAGACGCAAATTGAGGGTCTGATGCGGCTGTGCTGAACTTAGCTGCCGTGGATTTGGTAGTGCTCATGCTCTGTAGATCAATCTCCTCCTCCAGTGATTCACCATCCAGGGATTCACCGTCGTGGCTTTCACTCTCACCCAGAGTGAGGCCTTGGCTCTGGCGACGGCTTTTCTGCTGGAAAATTTCATTGATCTTCAGCTTGTCGCTGAGGCCGTGCTGCCATTCTGATTTGGCCCACCACCCCACCAAGTCTTCACCGACCGATTGGAATTGCTCATTCAAACGAGCCATGTCCTTGACCCAGTAAGGTAGGACGTAGATATGCGCATCACGGTATGTCGTCAGCAACTTCACTTGCGCATGCGTATCCACCAGGGAGTGGCGCACAAGGAAGCCCTTGTCATTCTCCAACTTCTCCTTCAATGTGGCCATGGGCATAGAAAGGACTAGCTTGGAGAGCGAGGAACGAAGTGCGCCATGAGACACGGTAGGAGCCTCACTTTGCTCAAGCGGTGCAACTGCCACAAAATCCGTAGATTCGCCCTTGACACTCTCCTCCCGACCCTGTGTCTGATAGTACATGCTGAGCCCATTCCGACGATTTTTCTCGCCGCCAGACACCATCCATGCTTCAAGCAGAGATTCGCCGGGTATTTCGCAAACTAGATCACAGGGCAAGAGAAGGAAGTCGGACTTGATGCAAGTCTGCACCTCCGGCAGACGGAGAAGCTCTGCTGTTCCAGTCGTCATCTCGAGTTCTGCCGGTGCGATGACTGAGGGCGAAGGGAGTGAAGTAAGATGTGGGTTCTGTCGTAGAGCGGCCTGGAGGGGAGCGAGCGAAGAGGGAGGAGTGACCAAAGTGACATCTAGAATAGTTAGTCTTCCATCCGACGTTTCGCGATAGAGCACATGGCGTCATGGGATGCCCCGCATGCTATTTCGACGGTGGGAATGCGCTTACCAGTGATGCCCATCCTTTTCGACCAGTCTAGGGCGTACCAGAGCATTGGACGGTTGGCCACGGGAATAAGGCATTTTGGGTATTCCTCGGGGTTCGAAGTGAATGTGTTGAGTGATACACCAGGGCCACACTGGCTTGCTTGTTAGCTTTTATTTCAGACACATATCGATGTTGGTTTCTCACAAGAATTAAGGCCTGCAGGCCCGTTGGGGGCACCGGTACTGAATGAGGCATGTTCTGAACTAACAATGCGCTTGCGAGTTCTCACACCTAGTCATATATTTCTCTAAAACCGATAAGCCCTGCTTCGGAGGAGTCAGAAAACCCACTTACATAATCACAGAGAGATATGGCACGTGATGCTGACCCGCCTCCAGATTTAGCAAGACGCAAACAGGACAAACACAAGTAAACACCCGCGGCAATCACCAGCCACATGTTTCTGGGATCCGAGGAGAGACGTCTGCCTCCTTTCCCTCGTTCTCCTTTTCCCAACCTCTTATTTTGCAAATCGGCGTGTGGGATGCAAACTGCGAGTCATTGCGACCGCGATTAATAGCCGTTAAATGTGCCTCTAATTGAATACCCGCGTTCGCAATGTCTTTCCCTCAAGACCCTCGGCGCCGTCGCGGCGGAGCTGGCACTGGTTTCAGCTCAACAGGTGGGCGAACCGCCATTGGATACTGGCTCCCCTTGGCCTTGACTGCTGGAATTGCAACTATTAGCATTGCAGCTTGGATTTGGAGTGAACGAAATGACGAAGACGAAGACGACCGCCCCCAAGGGGATGGCCACTCTTACCCGCTTCCTGTTGGACCTGGGAGTGACTATCCTCCACCTTCCTACGCTACTGGAGATTATGCCCGAAGCACAGGAGCGGAAGTCCTGCCTGGAGATGCTTCTTATGATCATGGTATGATGGCTCGCATGCAAGGTGCCTTGCGCCGCACGCCGAGCCCTCAACAGATCTTCGATGGCGCCAGCAAAAGAGTTGTGGCTGGCGTCACTGCTGCAGGGGCCTTTGTCGGTGGCGCTCTCACCTCAATTCGTGAGGATAACAAAGGCGAGGGCGATTACGAGGACCACTCTAGATGGTCGGAGGAGGCTCAAACTAGAGCCCACGAGAGAAGCCAACAACCCGCTGTTGCGCCGACTATGAGTGGTGGATTGCCGAGCCGTCCAGCAAAGACCGTCAACACTAACAAGAAGACCGTTGTAATTGTTGTTTCCTCGGTTTCATCAGTTGACTCCGACGAATTCTCTTCTGAGCACGCGGTAAGAACTACTCGCCCTTGATACCCACTGTAGGCTTTTCTGACAATCGCAGTCGATTCTATCCCATCTCCCTGAACATGTCGATGTGGAAAACTCCAAGATCTTTGTGCTGATCTATGCTCCGGATTTGAAACACGCAATCAGAAAGAGGGGCTCACCTCCCACCACACCCTCTATGGCTTCGTCTTATTCGAATATTGGCACCGAAGAAGGAGCTTCTGTCGGGGAATTAGCCTCTGGAGTGTTGACCCCGGTCGAACCCCGCCAGGACGACGAACTCGAGGGCACGTCTCCCTTCTTCAAAACGTTATACACACAGGCACAAACGCTTGTTGAGAAGGACAGCATGATCATGCCTTTCAGCACTCCCGGTGGCTATGTGCACCTTGCTCGCCACCTATTCCCAGACCTTGTTTATGTCCAAGAGTCCTTGACTGGAGATATAGGTGAACCTGTCTCTCAGCTTACTCGTTGGATTCGCCAGGTTATCGTTGTGGTCGGAGACGAGGGTGGCCGTGGTGGGCTCATCGACAGTGACGACGAGTCGGCACTTGGCGACAAGGGAGAGAAGTGGTGGCAAAAGGAGGGCGTCACAGGACTCGGCAAGAGCGTTGATGTGGTTGACGTTGTTCGAGTTGGAGACGACTGGCGACGACGAGTGCGTGGTCTGGACTAGGTCAGATCAAGTTGTGGCCCCATGATTTTGATGTTGATATTTGTTTGTTTGTCTATACCTGTCTTTTTTACCCCCTTATGACTGATTGACCTTATTCCCCTGTTTTCCGAATTTCTTGCTTTGATTTAATACGATTCAATTTTCATCTTTGACAGAATAACGGATGTTTCTTTTGCCTCAAGTTGCACCTATTTACGACATTGTTAATTCTCAGAATTAGCTCACTTAGCTCTGACATGTATGGAGTTTTAGCCATTGCCTAGATCATCTAGGCAGTAGTATATAAAAGCCACTCAAGCATTGAGTCGCCTATGTATCCATGAGTCTCATCGTTGTATCTCGTTGTTGTATCTACTCAAACTAGTCCTAATAAGGAGAAGTCATGTGACCGACTTCACGTTGACCCACGGCTTGGCATCATCAGTTGACCTACCTCTGCAAGACCTCACCCAGCGGCTTCACCGATTAACCCCTTCCCAGCAGCATTATTGGACGGGTGCTTTCTTTCTTTCTTTCTTTAATCCCACTCGGTCAATACACGCCGATTTTTTGCATTGATTCCAGCTGTGCTGGGGACCGGTGCCGCCCTACCTATCCCCACATGTCTCGCGCATCGGCCATCTCATTCATTTCCCGAGCACGGCTTTCATTCAACATCATCAAACAGACATTCCGATAAGTCGCATTCTTAGCTCACTGGTTACGCCGAGGTTGCGCAACTGGCGCAGACATGATGGCGACCGCAATTTCCAAGCCGGCCTCCCATACCCAGAAGATGAAGCGGCCGCCCCCGCCTTTCGGCCAGGCCGCGGTCAACGGAGTCAAGGGCCAGCACCTATCGTCTTCGCCCACGTCCGCCGCAAAACGTTTGCCCACGGGCGCCTCTATCAACGCAAGTTCCAATTTCACAAACGGCGTGGCCCATGTGGCGAGTTCCACGACTAAAGGCCCCCTTAATCGGACCAGGAATCAGTCGCAAAGACCGATGGATCAGTCCTCCCGCTCTGGCCGGCCAGTAACGAGGACCGCTGTTGCAGATAACACACACCGAGTTGGGAAAAAGGCACCAGAACCATATGGTAATGAGTTCCGTGACAGTCGCAATGCCAATGCGCGATCACTGACTTTCTTGACATAGTGAAAACTACATCCTACATCCTTAAGAAATATTCGAAATGCCCCCCATCCCTAATTGTGCATTTACATCCTACACATTTTCGATTTGAGCAGCAAGATGGTAGCTTCCCTTACAACTCTGAGATGAAGGTCATCATCGAGCATATTCGCGCCGGGACAGTTCCACATGATCTGATTGAGGAACTTCTGCGAGGCGGTGTGCAGTTCTATGAAGGTACTTATCGGCTTTGACAGGTAGTCTAATTACCTACTAACATTATTAGGTTGCCTAATCGTCCGTGTCATCGATCACAAATCTGCTTCGGCGCAAGCAAGAAAAGTATCCACAACATCATCCAACGAGAACAACACACCATTCTCTCTACACAACTACAACGAACACATTACCCCGTCCGCTTTTGTTCCATACCCAAAACAAAATCAGCTTACCTCGGCCACGCAAGGCACCAAGGCTGATGGGGCCCCGACCGCTAGTCAGCAGACAGATGGTTCGGTCACTGGTGAGCAGACAGACGGCAAAAGCAGCAACTTAAGTCAGAAAACTGCCGCTGTGAAGCCTCGCATATTCACCACAGTACTCCATCCCACTGCCCGTACTTTGCAGGCAGAGTTGACACTGCTGGTCACCACTCCCGACCCGAGAGCCAACAAAACACCAGCCCAATCAAGTTCCTCCGGTTCCTCAACCACCCCTGGAAGCAGTCAGCCAGACCGGGGACACGTCGCAAAGAGACAGAAAATGCTGGTTGAGCCTGAAGATCTTTTGGAATGCGAATCTAAAATGATACAGGCATTGGCGCCTCCTCTCTTCTTGGACCCTGTGCATAGTTTCGAGGCTGCCCAGGAGTTGTTTAAGCACCTGGAAAGCCCACTGCATTGCGACCCGCCACCCTTGCCCAAGCGCCGAAAGAGAACCGTTGCCGAACTTGCTGCAGACGAAGCCTTGGCAGCCGAAGAGGAGAGATTTATGCTTATCATGGACGAACGTCTGGAGCCCACGGCTTCTGGTCCTGGCGGTGCTGCGAAGGCTGCCGCCGTGGATGATGCGGGTGGTGTGGCACCATTTGAACCCCGATTCTCCCGTTTCAAGACACTTGAAACGATTCGCATGCAACACGAGGAGAAGGCTAAACGTGAACATGAAATGAAGCTGAAGCAGGAGTTGGCCAAGAGACAACAGCAGGAGCAGGAGAGAGAGCGACGTCGTGCAATTGAGCAGCGGCAAGCGGAGGAACATGCGAAAGAGGAATCACGAAGACAACAACTTGCCGCCCAGCAAGCGCAGGCTCAACTCGCTGCGCAACAGCAGAATCGTCACATCATGGCTCAGCCGAATGGCGTCAGCCAAGGCCAGCAATCTTCGCCTGTTGTACGTAACCAGACCCCACATACCACTTCATCACCACTGGTTGGTAACATCATGCCGCAGGCGGTTCCGATGACAATGACCGCATCTGGGTCTGGCAGTCCACCCCGACCTCCCTCTGCTTTGCAGCATGCTCATCCGAATGTTATGAGCCACCCGATGGCACCTTCGAGAAGTCAGCAAGGACCAAGCCGACATGGTACTCCACAGATGACTCAGGGCACACCGGCTATGTCGCATGCCACGCCAATCATGCGTAATGTCACGCCTACTCAGCGGATGGGTCATGGCAGTCCAACTCACTCGATGGGTCAGACTCCGGTGATGAATCAGGGCATGGCACCTACGCCGCAAATGAATGGGGGCATGCCTTTCACGCCACAACAGCAGATAATGCTACAGCAACAACACCGACAGCAAGCGCTTCTTCAGGCACAACAACAAGGACATATGCAGCACAATCAGTTCACGCCGCAGCAGCTAGCTCAACTGCAAGCTAATGCCCATGCTCAACAAAATATACAATCTCATCAACACCAAATACTACAGCAGCAACAGCAACAGCAGCAGCAACAACAAAACCATCCGGGTGTTCCCAAAATGACTCAACAAGGCCAGCAAGCATACCAGGCTCAGCTTATGCGTGCTCAGTATGCGCAAATGCAAATAGTCAAGCAGCAGCAGCAAGGCCAGCACCCACAGATGCAAGGCCAGCAAGGCCAGCCACACCAAGGCAATCAGCAGTTAACATCCCAGCAACAGCAGCAAATGCTGATGGCAGCTGCACAGGCGAATGGTGGCCAAATGGGTCAAAACGGACAGCCCATGAACCAGGCACAGAGATACACCCAGCTTTACCAACAACGACTGCTTCGCATGCGGCATGATATGTCAACACGGTACATGGCTCAGTACGGCCCGCCAAACCAGTACCCTTCCAATATTGCGCAACAGTATGGCCCTGGACTGGAAAAAACTGCCAAAGCGTGGGTCTCCGAGGTTATGCGACGTGAGCGGGATGGCGGACAGCAACAGCAGCAACAGCGGGCTGCATTGCAAGCCCAGCAAATGCAGGCGCAGGGCTCGATGCACAGTATGGGCGGCATGAACAACTAAGGGTAGTCTGTCTGCTAGTACTGATGTAAAGTGGCTACATACGAGATTGATGATAACCTGCGAGGACACAAGCTTCTCCAAATCTACAATTTCACCAGTATAAAATCTGGCTCAAGGTCGATATATTATGAGCATCTACCCATGGCAGTGGGACATTGGTTAGCAGCCTCTCACTGTCTCTGGCTTTGGCCTTTTTCCCTCCTCGTTCTTTTTGTTATATTTTTTCTGAAATCCCGGGAGTTTGTACAGGGACTAGGCATCGTGAAGATTGGGGAGGACGGCGTTATTTTGCCACGGTTTTTTCTTTCTATTTTTCTTCTTTCCATTGTACTATTTGGGCGCGGTGGGAACGCTGGGATTTATCAGACTCGATACCATTCTGTACAGGAGTTATTTGATATCAGTGGGGTTTGGATTGAAAGTATTGTGGAAATACCTCGAATTTGACAACACAAAATGCAAGAACTGGATTCTGTTATTCTAGACCGTAGACTGGTGTATATTTGGAAAGTCTGTACTAGATATTGTTCACTCGTAGACCTTTGACGGGTTCTAGCATCGGTCTAAGCACAGCTAACCCACATATCGAGCATTGTTATAACATCGAAGAATTCATCGTTACTTCGAACCTCTACTCAAACCAACTCCAAATTCGCAAAACATGAGACGGGGTACAATCGAAAGTGATGAATTTCATTTCCTATATAACAAAGTCTACTAATACGGGGATGTTCCAGATCTTCAATGGATGTTTGACACCTCGGGCGAACCGTAGGACAAAAATCTAGTACTCACTGGCTAGGGAAATAGTTAAATCTCCATTTCGATATAAGCACTTCTTCGGCGCGACCGCGGCCATGAAAGGGCCGGATCGCAATTTGACATCCGTGCTATAAGCTGCAAAGCTGTGTAGGGAAAAGGGCAAGGAATATGGTAATGTAAGTATTCAATTGGATACGTAAGGTATCAAGCTATTAAAAAGGGGGGTATCAAACGACACCGTCAGTTCGTATAAGAAAAAATAAAAAAAGACCGGCGGCCATCGCTTCCTGAGACTGTTCTCTCTGGTCAATCATTACTCAGACTGTTGAGCTTGATATTTTTGAAACATTCATGGAGAAGTTCACGTCAATAGAAATGGTGATCATCATAGTAAGGAGAGACCAGAGTTGTCTCGCAAGATGGAGGGGGTGTATAGATGCAAGGTTGAAGCCAATGATCAAGGGAAGACATTAATCCCTTGAGCAATGGCTTTTCAAAGCTTGCTGATGTGTCGTTGAGTGGTAGACAAAAGATGTCTGATTTAATGTGAAAGAGCTACAAAAAATTGGTGCGCTGAGTTTTTATATCGTGTGATTACATAAGCTATTTGTCAGCACTGGCGAGTTAGTGGATGACTAAGTTAGTTCCCGATCGGGAAAGGTATCAACAACCGAGTACACATTTGAAGGCTTGCTTCATGTGGGATTTCGGTGTATAATTCTGCAAGTGACATTGCATGGTAAGTCAGACGAATAGATATAGTTATTTGAGCAATAAAGGAAGGCTGCGGCCCAGGTCTAGACTTTAAACCTGTCGGACCGTTGTTGGTCGGAGGACTCCCCCGCCTGCAAAGTCCATTCAAGAATGGCAACGAGGCCACCATTAATATGTATGGTAAAAGTAGGCGAGATTAAACAATTTCATTCAAAAGGATTAAAGCAAGGCGGGAAAATCAGGCACCAATGAAAATATATCGACTACTAAGATAGCCCCAATTCAAGACCCGAAGCTAGGGGTGAAGATCGGCGCACATCACCCGAGGACCAGATAAGCCGAGCGAATAAGAACAGCTAGAGATCTTACTTTTACAGAGTAATATGGGGTAATATTGGGGTTGCATCGCATAATCGCATACAAAACAAAGCATCACCCTTAAAATAATTCAGACTAAAGCACCACAATCACAGAGCCTAGAACCAACCTCATTGACGCTCTAATATCACATTCCAATGCATGTACGGAGTAACCTCGGCACAATGGGGTTGTAGATCTGTATAGCGTGTATGCGAAGCCAATCGAAAAGGGTTCCTCGCATATAAGCGCCAAGCTAGATTGACATTGCATTAACATAGGTACGGTTTATTCGGATGGAAGGATTGTACTTATGTCGAGATATGCTGCTCTAAACTCAGTCTACTATCTCACCCACTTCCCCCCATCATCCAACCCCACGCGCACAGACATACCGATGCGGTGTGTTGGCGGTAATTATCCAAGTGGTCAGGAGAATTTCTCCCTGGAATGTGAGAATAGGTACATTAATAGAGACAAAAACAAAACAAAACAAGAGAGTTCGTGATTGCTGCAGTGAGATCTCTGAGTAGCAAATCTGATACGAAGCCGTGGAAACAGTTCACCGATTGTTTGCGCAATCTAGAAAAGGAATACGTACGGGGAAAGCAAAAAGTCCGCCTGCACATGACCCAATGACCTATGAGGGAGTGGATCTCCAGGCATCATCCTTATAGGTAATATTGTGCATGACAAAAGATAAAAATCAAGGAATGGAAACCAATAGAGTGAAAAGGCGCTTGGATATCATTCCCGCATATCACGCCATTGGGAAGCCTGGGGTCTCATTCCCAATGTGTACGGCGTGGCATATACATAGTGCGGTGTAACAGTACAAGTACATGCAGGGCATGGGCGTCGGGCTAATTTAACGTCGTGCCTAATAATCACCTCACCGCACAATGTGCCAAACATCGGTGTAGCGGTGGACTTGGGTATTTGGAATGGGGATTTGGAATCTGGAAACAGGCTTTGGAGGGCTGGGGAATACAGTTCGAAATCAGTGGAATAGCACTGATATCGGAAAATAAATGAGGTCAGTATGTTGGGTGTTGTGCTAGAGAGTAAATAATGTATATGCCGGTAGTGGATGTGCAGGACAAAAATGGGCTAAGACCCTGCGTTCGAGTTTGAAGAACGGGAAGGTATTCCATGCACGACGATCATTAGAAAAAGCAAATACGGGCTTCGTTCTTTCGGAAGATGAGGGATGTTTGTCATAGGATGTCACTGTTTAGTAAAGCCCTAATGCCCGCAGAACTGGGAATGAGGAATGGACACATGAACACCCACGTCGAGAGTCCAGGCACGTAGGAACGCGGCTCTGGATCGTGGGATCCTTGGTCATGTAGCATGTACAATGTAGCATGGATTCCTTTTGCTTTTTCTCATTCCCTCGTTTTTACTTTTTTTTTTATGCTATTCTTAGGACTACAGGATTTCTCTAAGGTTTAGGGTTTCACACAGAACGGGTGAGTTGGGCTCCACATGGCCATCTGATACGTGCTATGTTGATGTCGAAAGTGGGGGGTACTCTTCGTGGTTTGCAGTAGTGCGTACGGAGTATTCGGGACACTGTGTTCCACATAAAGTATTATGGTACATGGTGTCCATAGCCGCGGTGAGGAGATGATGACATGGCGTTTCTGAAACGGGGTGTTAAGGCCTCCTTGAGAATGGAGAGTTCCAAGGATAGACGAGTAGCATGTACAGCTTTATCATGCTTATGGATGCACCAGGCTCAATTTGTTCGATCCACTCGATCGACCAGATAGATCGGTTTGGAGAGATCCAGGAACTAGGGATCTAGAGCCCCGAGCCTTGTGATGTGTATCATTTTGGGCGCATGTCTGAACTCCCCCCCCCCAGGTCAGCAACCGAGAGGCGAAGTTAGAAGATTCTAAAGCACAACTTTAGCCGATCTTGAAGTACTCAATAGGAATGGTAGTACCCCGTATACAGGACAAGCCGGGGCAATAGCAATGCAGTGCAACAATGTAGATCTTGATTTTTCTGTATATTATACCGATGTGCGATAATGGGTGGTAGTACAAGCGAAAAAAAAAAAAAAAAAAGAATAAAGAATAAAACAACAACACGTTGTAGCAGATTGTACACGATCGCCAGACCCCTGAGGGTTGTCCTCCCAAATGATTATCCCCAGTTGGCGATCCCCCCAAAACCAGACCAAAAAAAAAAAAACATATGCAACGCCGGATAAATTCCATGTTCAGAAATACCTCCCAGCCTTTGGCACCAAGCAAATTATGCAATAGAAAGGAAATAAATAATTCAAAAAGTCTCCTATCAGGGGACATGTACAACGCCAGGACGACCAGAGATCTGGCCCATGTCTCTGCCATTTCAGGTCGATCCTCCAGAGACGGGGTATCAATAAGACCCAATGAGGGCCACGTTTTTGCTTTGTGTTTCTATGATTCCATAATTTTCTTTTGGAAAGACTCGCATGGAAAGTTTTTTTGTGCTTTTTTCCGTTTTCGATTTTTCGTTTTGCTTTTTTGTGAGGTCGTGCGACTAGTCATCCCACCCATCGACGCTCAGCTCCCCACAGTCAGGAATGCTATCTTCAAGCTTACTGCCGTAGATGGGCCGACCGTCGGGAGTAAGTTGGCCACGGAAATCGGGATCGAAATCTTGACTGGTCTCGTCGAGGGTCGCGACGTAGCGGTTGCGACCGCCCCGCTTGCTGTGGGTCTTGGTATAGTGGGCGTTCAGGTTGTCACTGCGGGAGAACGCACGGTGGCAACCAGGAACCCAACAAACATGGGGCTTCTCCTTGGAGTGGCTCTTCATGTGTCGCTTGAGATGCTCCTGGCGCTTGAAACGCCCCTTGCAGCCAGGCTCCTTGCACTTGAATTGAACTTGCTTAATGATTGATGGCAAGTTCTCGAGGCTCAGGTTAGAGCGGAGGAGTTGTTTCTTGGACGATTTGCGCGAAGGTTGACGGTGACGTTGAATCAGGCCTTCGCGGTAGACAGGAGAAAGCTGGAATTCTTCCTGGTAATCATTGTGTCCGGACATTCGACTCATTGGAGTATCTGAGCCCGAGGGAGTGCCCATGGAAACAGATCGGTGGGGGGTAGAAGGAGTGTGGGACTTGAAAGTTGGAATGTTGGTCGGGAAGTCGGAGTAAGAGGAAGAAGGGGGGTAACGGGTCCAGAAGGGAAAGGCTGGACCTGAGCAGGAGTGATGGTTTGAGGTACCAACGACTCGTTGGAGGGCATCCAGTGGACCATATTGGTCATTGAGGCGGAGTTTGGCATCCGCTCAGTGGGTTGGTTAAAGATTGGACGAGACAAGCAAGGGTTGGAGGCGGATTCGGGTAGATATCCAGCCTGTTGGGGACGGTGGTAGTAGTTGCGAGCCATCTGGTTGTACTGAGGCATCGAGGCCTGATAAGGAAACTGGGGCTCCTGGTATGTCTTTGGCATATCCTGGGGAATCCAGAGTTGGTCGACATTCTCATCGAATCCAGGAAGATAGTCGGGGAGGGGCATCTGCTCCTGTCGGTCCATGTTGCCGCAGGGCATATTCATCATGCCTTCGCCTGACGTGAGATCCGCCATTCTGAATGCGCTACGCAGTGGCGTAGACGAAGTTCGGCGCTCCATTGGGAGGCCATGGTGATAGTGGGATGACTCGTGCCACCCGGGTGAGGCCATTGAGCCTTGGCTGTAGAGACTAGTAGGGGTGGGAGTTGGAGAGTCCAAAGGAGAAAAGCTCGAAGTCATCGAGGGGCATTCACTTGGGCCCAGGGAGCGACAGTCAACTTCAACAGTCAAACGGTCAGAAATTTGCTGTCCGTGAGATCTCATATCGTCCAGGTCCTCAGTTTTGAAAGGTTGAGATGCGACTGAGTTGATGGTATCACCTGCCCAATGCACTTTAGTAAATTGTATTTGTTTTTGTGTTTTCTTTTTGTGTAAGAGCGAGAGTCGAAGTCAAGTAATTGACAAGTAGAACGAGGGTAATAAGGGTCGACAGTGAGATAAAGAAAGGAAGCTATCAAAGAAAGATAGGGATAGGAAGGAAATAGAGCAAAAGGAAAACAAGAGAATGTGTGTTAGGTCCCGAAGTATAGGGAAAAAGGAAAGAATGTTCAAAAGGATGAAGGGAATGGAGGACAAACGAGCAGAAATAAACAAATTGGTCCAGCATATAATCCCGAGGAGTGGAGATCGTACTTACAGCTATACGCCATGGTCTAAGCTCAGATTCGAGCTTTGGGCCAAAATTAGAGGCGCGTCGCGTGAGGTTCAAAGCAAGGCTAGGAATGTAGACTATAAGATCCTCCGTTACCGCGGCAAAGGCTGTAACGGCTGGATCTGGACTGAGATCGACTGAACGTCCTCGAGGGCTGCAGGTTTGATCGCGATGTTTCGCGTTATTTCGCGTCAAAATAGCCAGAAATTGCCGAACTTGGATAATAGGATGGGCTGGTATGGAACACCACGAACAAGATAGTTGGTGTCAGAAGCCCTTTGACGCGGTTTATGGAAGGTTAAAGGGGAGGTTGAAGGGGAGGTCTCAGATAGGTAGGGGGTGTATATACTTGGAGGGGAGGGGAGATTATAAGTACAGCAAGGAGGAGTTGTCTGAGTCGAAAGTAATGATCCACGGGGGGAAGCTTGTTCCTGGTACCTTTTTGGGGTGAGAAGAGAGACTTGGATCGGCGGATTGTCATCCCTCACCTTTTCTTTTCTTTTTGTTTTAAAATGTTTTTTTTTATATTTAAAATATTTGGTTTTTTTAATAGATTCTATTTTAATTTCAAAAACATTAATCAATTTTGGAATTTGAACCCAGTATTCTGGTTTGGGTATAATCCTATTATTTAATGTTTTTATCTTTTATTCTATTTCTTTAGTTCATGCATCATTACTCCTCTCCACCAATCCTATCCAATACTCAAGCATACTCTCTGTACTTCATTGGAATGTTCAGGTATTTCTTAGGTTCCGCAAAATGTGAGCAGAGTCTATTTGGACATGCAGGTCGATCGTCCCCGGACTTTCTGGCCGTGTCGATCATAAAGCCTGATCTAAAACCCTGATCGTCCTTTAGGGCTATATATCCACTTAAGTCTCAGAGGTACAAACCTTGAAGGATAAAAACAGTATACTCATATGATCACTGGCTTTTCAACAATATAGAAATGTTAGAAACATTGGGAACCCCAGAGAGATTGAAAATGACAATAAAAATATGAGCTCGCTCGGACGGTGGAGGCTTGGATCGATCTCATCCGTACTTTTGCGATAGGTCAGACGTTAATCAACTCGGGTCTGTGCGAACCCAGTTGATGCTGCAGTATCTCTCCCGGAGAGTAGCAATCTCAGATTCCAGAGCTTCGACATATTCTAACATTCCCCTATTTCTCCGCCTTATTTCTCCAGTATCATCGTCACTTGTTATGGATCGTCCTAATGTTTATAAAAAAACCATGTATATTTTATACTTACTTTACTTTCCCGGTTTGGGCTAGTCTTCCCCACCCAACCCATCTCTCTACATTTGAACGTAAGCCATACATACCCCCTCTAGGTCCCTATAGGTCCCAGTGATAAAAATTCACCTCATCATTCACACCTTGGAATGTGGGAACTAGAAAAGTAAACCGCCTCGGGGAACAATTAACATCCATCCCGCTGGGTCTGAGAGGAGCCACCTATCCGCCCCAACGGTTCGGATAGTGTTGGCCCCCGAGCTGGCATTTGCGTCTGATTCATCACGCGTCAGTCGAGACTTAGATAGGATTGTCCACCTAGTTGGGTATGCTGGGCCTGTTTCGCTCTCAACCTGCGTGGCTAGCAGTCAGAGGCAAAAGTTTTGCATTCTTCTTTGGATCTTCGTTCCACCCCGTGGTTTGAAACACGCCCCGTCCAGATAACGATCGGCCTCAAATGTTTGTCTCCGCTGCAGGTGTGCGAAACCGCCGCTTTTTCCCATATTTAATAATAATTCTGCTATATCACTGTTTGCCTGTGTATCACATTGCACTTGCATGGCACATCGAGTGGAGATGAAACAGGCTTATCCAGTAGGAGCGCTAATCATTGCGCGTTTGATCTGAGCCATAAGGCTAAAGGGGATTTCGCTCCTTCGCTGATTTGTGAGAACCCGTCGATAATCAGTTCCCTTCAGCAGTAAGATTAGGTTTGAACTGGACCGAGTGGGGAGGGTTACTCTTCGGTCCGGAACTTGTTCTCTTTCTCTCGGCCCCTCCTTTGTCGATCGTTTTCGTATTCGTGTCGATCTGTGTTCAGGGCTATACTGCTGTGTCTACTGTCAGATCTAGCCTCAACGATCCCCCACTTCAATTACCTCGGTTTCTTGCTCCCACAAATCCTTCATGCTTTATTGATATACCTGCATAGCTATCCGAACCCCAGGTCAAAAAACGGTTTTCCATTCTTCAAGCCCTATTGAATAAGATACATTTATTCCTGCAATTGCTCGAGACTATTGTTTATTTTGAATCCCGAAAACCTGGAAGTCAAAACTCCGCTCGGGATTCAACCTTGGAAACTAATGGTCGTTCCATGGATTGTCCAAATTCTATTTTTTTTTTACTTTTCCCCGACGTCCAACCCCAGATTGTAACCTTGGAGGGCCATAACCTTGGAATATACAATATAGACTTTGGATGCTTGCTATCAACGGAATCTGAGCCCATTATAATTAAATCCCTATCACTCTGACGCAGTAAGGGCCACCGAACCCCGAACTCAAAAGCAAAAATAATCGTGCCTTGAGATCTTTCGGCCCCTGCGTCTGAACGGATATCTTTCACTTATATGGTTCCCTTATCCATAAACCCACAAAATCCGTCTTTATACTTTGATTTTCGATACTAGAGACCACTATCACCAACTACATATCTTATTGCAGGTCCAAGATCAGAACCAGGATCCCTTAAACCCCCGGACCACCCAGGATTCGATCCAAACCCACCCGATCCACCCGAATGCCGTGATCATCGACGCGGGAAGATTTCGATAGTGGCTTTGCTTTCGGTCGCACCGAGTCATACCTCAATATGCACAGCTGCCTTAGGCTGCTCGGTCGCGCCACTGATTGCTGGTGGCGTTAGGGATGGAGTGTGGCTTAGTTTATCCGGGGTGATCTTCAGGTATCCGGGATATTCTACATGCCTCCCGTATCTGCGCCTATAGTATTTACAGAGATCTACAACATTTTACTCGCCACCGCTGCAGACTGCGTGATTTTTGCCTTCTGTGGTTTTGGTGGGCCTCATGGATGGCTAACTGCTCATTAAAGCTCTCTGCCCTGTTGATCGCATTTCTTCGTTTCAGACCTGCGCCAGCTGTGGCGACTGAGACGACCAATCTCTTTTCAAAATAGTTGCCCTCTTCCAGTATAATCAGAGGCTACAAGGTTACGTACCATCCTATGTATATTGATACGTTAGGTACTCCGTATTAGGCTAGTTACCTCACACTATGTCATAACAGGACAAGGGGGGGGGGGGGGAAATTTAGATCAGTCAACAAGAATAGTCCAAATCCAGAATTAGAAAACCTTATCTGGGCTCAGGGATATGGCTGCATTAGCACGATTTCTAACTCTGAAGTACCAGGTACTCGGAAAATACAAGTAGAGCTATCAACTTTCGTCCTCTGCCCAGACTCTTGCGCGTTCTTTGACGACCGAAGGCCGAAGACCTCAGCTAGGAACTCGGAGCATAGAATGCAGCCAAGAATAGCCCAGACTGTCCAGATGATCAGCAAGACATGCAAGCCTCCCTATCAACGTTATGACGACACTTTTGCCCGTCCTATCATATATTGCGGTAAGTTCTACCGGATTTGCAAATAAGTGGCAGTCTATGCAAGCTACCACTAGGTCATGACCTAACATACTTGCCTGTACTCCGCATATCGTACTACCTATTGTTGTGTTCCTGATCAATTGACATTGTCATTCTTTGGAATACACAGTGTCCTTCCCGGCAGTAACCCGTACCTATGTCTGGTAACGCTGCAGGTGTTGAGGATCTGTTGAGTGCCACTGACGCAACTGCGAATGTCTATTATTTGGCTGACAGACTTTCATTGCAAATTATAGGCTTGTTTTATGGTTCCATATCAATACTATTACTTAAGTTCAATATGCATTTCCAATACAGGTTGTTAACGCCAAAGCGTTTGACTACTCGCATCCTCGGGGACCTTACATGATCGGGGACCACGCACTATCGGGGACCGTGCTGGGAGTGAATTAAATATCCGTGAATTTTGTCTCAATAAAGAACTTCTCGATAAAGAACTCAGGCGATCGGCTGGTTAGAAATAGAACAAAAAGCCGACAGCCGACCAGTTTATCGTGTTGAACCCTCCTCATGATGTATAGATTTCATAATATGTGTGTATACAGATTACAGGCTCTTGGAGTAAAGCAAGCAAGCCCTATCGAATTGGTAAACTGCAATGAGTTATGAAATATTCGACATTTGGGCCAGATGCAGGGACAAAACTGAGCGGCCTATAGGAAGCAAGCATCAGAGATCAAGCCTGCAGAAGTGATCAATAGTACATAAAATAGCATAGGTACGGGATTATGCACAACCCCCAAAATGGCACCTGGTTGGTGTTCCTGGTACTCTCTAGCCTCCCTCCCGTTTATCTGTTTACCCGTTTACCCCCACCACCCCCTTGCTTTTCTTTCTCTTTCTCTTCACACGCCTCTCACAAAGGCATTCAAACTTGCTTTTTTAATTCAATTTTCCTCGAATGAATGCTCCATCGGTGTTGACTTGCATTGCATTGCCTTGCATTGATTTATTCCCGGTTCTCAGGAACAAACTCCACTGTGGCAAAAGCCTATGTGTCAACACCTTAAGACAATTGCCTTGTTTAGGTATTTTTGTATTCAGGCCTTTCAAGGTCTCCCAAGGATAAGCCCTCGTGTACCTATCTACATACCTGTATACCTGTCTACTCCCAGGAGCGTGATGTGAGTCGCGACGAAGGATCATGCCCCCCATCTTAACATGATTCGCGACTCGCATCTGAAACTAATGCCCAATATATTCGGTTTCTATTACTTGAATTGTGAATCATAAAACAATAAGAGAACCTTACAGTGTTGCAGAGATGCAGCGTTGCAATAATCCCATATCACATACCAGCCCAAGCACACTGGCCTGCTTTAATTTCTCCAAAGGCCCATCCATCCATGCCCGCTGCCACAGTCTTATGTAACCCAGCCCATACTAGTACCAATGTAGCTACGATGGTACCTAAGGTAGGATGAGCATGGGTCCGAAAAAAACAACGGCCAGATTCGAGCCCCAATAAAAGCGGGATCGACACTGCACATCGAACTATCTGGAGAATGTCAGACATGGGTGCTTCGCAGGAACCATGCAGAGCACGAACCATGTCCAACAATGACGACCCCTGATTGGTGGGATTGCAGATCATCCCTGATGGGAATCCAGTGATATCATATTATTGGGGCCCTTGCGCCTCCCTGGTGCTTGTCTGGCCTACTTGGGAGACGTACATGCTGCTATTAGATGTTGGTTTCATTTTTCCTACATATCGACTCCAGGCCGCGACTCTGACGCCCGATTATGGGGCTATTTTGGGTGTTACTCGTCCTGTGTCTTGCTTCCATCGTGTCATGTTAGGTTAGGTTTGCTAGGAAAGCGTGTACTTTGTGCTCGCGCGGATCAATCCGATAAGGTTTTATGTCATTCTTGCCCAGTTTATACGTCCTAAATGTGGTTTTGGATGGGGCAGGTTGATCTGTGATCAGATGAGAAGGTTGGATGATCATTAACTAGGCAGAAATGCTAGGTTAGGTTGGGGGTCATATAGCGCGGAAATTTATGGTTTATTCTTTGGATGTCTATTAGATTAACCAAAAGAATAGATTTTCGTTTACAGCATAGTGCATAATGAGCGCGTCAGTCTGTTTGGATTATAGCAATCTGACCTTTAGATGAGATATTTATGAGTTCTCATGTGTTATGTAGATAGAATAAAGGATAACAACGAACCTTACGTATGGCTACTTGACTTTCATCTCACCAGCATGTCCAGTTGTCCTTTCTGGGATATTTGTAGATATCCGTTTCAAATCTTCCATTTTTTCAAGGAAAAATATAACAGACATGCAAGAACCACAATTGTAAACATAGAACCAACTAAAAGCTAGCAAAAATGATCTTGGTAGATGCTCTACTAGTACTTCTGGGTCGTATAGTAAGGTGTGCATGGTGTGCGGTTACTATGGGGCTCATTAGGTATGATTCCACCAGCTAAGCTAGATCGGCCCAAATAATTGCATTTGAAAAAGTAGAGATCTTATGTTTCAGTACCTAGATAGGTCCACACTGCGGTGGCCGGTTCAATTTGGTGTACTTTCTAGGTAATTGTATCGGAATATATATAAGTTGAGTACAACGTTTTCTAGTTTACTTTAAACGAAGCATATCGTATCATTGAATACTCCATACCACAGTGTCCTGATTATTATATATTGAGCTATATGAGCGATATATGTATTTATAATACTTGCTGTCCGGATTATGCACCTAATCTCGTCGGTATATATTTGCGGCTACGCTGACAACAAGTTGCGTTTCACAGCGTCGGGCTCAGCACGGCACCCTTCTCTCAGAAACTCGAGCTTTCGATAAAGAATAGACTAATATAATTTATTATCGCAATACTTCCACGTAGATTCCACGTAGATAGTAACCGAAGGGAGAGTATGGATGAGATGAATTGATGTCACATGACTACGAGCTGTAACCCCACACCTTCCTGGACCCATTTTCCTTTCCCTTTCCTCCAATCACAACTCATCACTCACAGTATATCCATCTTGGCTAGTTCTTTAGCACTTCAAAAATATGCCGTTACCTTTTGCTCTCCAAGATCAAAGCAAATCTTTAGCATGTTGCCCACACCGCATGTCGACCTAAAGGATCTGCAGGAAGTGATGTTAATCTTGAACTATCTTCCAGACCCTGCAGCGAGATGGGCATCCAAATGCGTTTCCTCGAAGCATGGTTGCTCAACTGGTCACTAACAGCCTATAGCATTCAATTCAAAGTGAAAAGAAAGAATGAAAGCTTGCCTCTGAACGGGTGTCAATTTCCTAGGGCAAAGAACGGGGCAATGATGGACATTGACATGGGTTGAGTGGGAAATGTCATGGCCATAAACAGGGAGGCGGGCAATCCTACTGGGAAAAAGGTTATGAACTCTTCCTCTTCATCTTATGGTGACCAGTGAAGAGAATACGTCCATGGACCTTGCTTTCCACTGGGCGCCTACTCCCGCAATTCGGAGAGGAAGACCTCTGAAAAGGTCAGTCATAACCCCTGGTCCTGGTGTATCACACTTCGACAAACCTCAAGGCCTTTACAAATCCTAAGGAAAAGCGTATACCGTCATCACCAGGAATTTGTCCTACTCTTCGGGCAGATCTTTGCCATCACAACCGATGATCCAGCGAATGAGATATTTCTTGGATTTACAATGGGTGCTGACTTGAATTATAGAAACACAAGGATGCATGGAAGATAAGGATAAGGACGAGAAAAGTAACTTCGACTAGGGCGAAGAAGAGATCGTTTCTTGCGTCTCTCACCCTTTTTATCTAAGTCCCAGGCTACACATGTCATGTTGTAGGTTTTATTATGGACGCAGAGTGACAGGATTGCTACGTCGTCGGTGAGGCGTACGTATTCTGGCCACCAGGTGAATGCACCGCTGGTAGGGTTCAGCATGATTTCGCCTGCTAGCAACGACATAAGCTTCCAATCGGGGCTCCCTCCTCTCTGGCCCTTTGATGTTCCGCAGTCGTCGCCTTCAGTGCCGTTTTGGAACCATTTATTGGCGGTATTGAGGTGTTCTTTGTCTGCTCGTCTTGCTCGATCTGCGTTGTATTAGATTAGGTGTTGCTTGACTCTTATGGCCAGGTCTTGCTGGGCTGAGGCCATGAGGGTCCACATTCTGGCGGTATCAGGCTGATCGGCATGACGCTGCAGATTGGCTTGGATGTTGAACTGAACTGAATCTTGGGAAGTGAGAGGGGTTTGAAACCTGAGGGATAAGTAGGTGTGGTAGTGGTGGTACAGTGGTGATACGGTGGAGGAATGATGGTTTAGTAAGAGATATGTAGATAAGTGGTATTTCTGTTTAATAATGGATGTTTAAAGTGCTGACGTGCTTCTCGAAATGATGTTTACTGGCCCTTTGGTTCTCGAAGTCCCTGATTGCTTTCTCGCCTACTGCGTCCCTTTGACCCATTTAGTAAGATTGGCTAACTGGCTTCTTCCATGAACTCGATGTCCACAATATGTTTAAACTAAACCTCTTCTCTCTTTGTGATAGGGCTCAGGGCTTTAGGATCTGGATTTTGATTTCTAGTGAAAGACGGCATCAATCATCAAGTTTTTGTTGCTAGGTTCTGAGTAAGGTCAAGAGAGCGACTTGAGCGGCCTGATGTTAACTTGAGAGATGGAGGAAGAGGCTAGACAAATGAGGAAAGTCCCTTTTTGTTTACGAGTATACGGTGCGATGCTTCTGATAATCCTAAGTATGACTGTCCTTGAACTGGTGCCGTTCTAAATGACATGTAAGATGGATATTTTATAGAAAAGTCCAAAAGCTAAAGATTCGGTTACACAAGACCACGCGAGGATATGGAATAGCCAAATGCCAAGCTACCCACATGCAAGCAAGTAGCTACTTGGCCCAAGCCCGAATCAGTCGTATGAGCACTCCGTTTATTGCCCAAATTCGAGCCGCGTTACTAAAATATAACCAGCCAGGACGAACATGTATGACGAATTCTCGAGGAGACGGTAAACCCTGAGAACCAATAACATTAACAAGCCACCGGGGCAGATAGCAATCTCATCTCCGATAGATGCAAGCCCAGAACTGGACGTACGCAATTCAGGACGTGGACGCCACCCGACTCCCGCTTATGCTGTGCAATAGAAAGCCGCAGACCAAAAAAAAGCAAAGAAAACCTTCGCTTAATCCTCCGAGAAAATCGCCCGGTCTCAGGAATTTCGACATCTCCACAATCATGTACGAAGTAGTGTTGGTGGCGGTCAGATATGAAATCTTAAGGTGCAGCTTCGGGCGCATGCAGAATACAAAGGCGAGACCTATGGACGGGAACTTGCAGGGCATTCTGGACAACCTTAAGAAAATGCGGTCAGCAATGTCGTCCTTATGAGATGTCACTGCATACCATCGAGGCTTCAGGTACGGTCAGACATCTTCCCGCTTTGTGGTGGAGTCGAGGTGATGGTTTGTCGCAAACTTCGACTATCGGTGTGTGTTGAAGGACTGACTGATGCATGCTCCGGAGCCAGACTGATAGGAAAGACCAGCATGGCGGTGGGGTTAGGTGCGTTCCTGTTGGGAATATGCCTGATAAACTGGGTTGGGATCAGGAGCACAAGACCAGATCACGCAATTATATGACTGCACTACCGAAGAGCACGTTTCTGGTCATCCAGGAAGCGTTCATGCTGGTAAGTTTTGTTTCACGGGCCCTGCAGTCCTAGATCGAGTGTTGTTTTATGAGTTCAGGGGCACTGTCGCATGTCTTTAACGCCAACTCGGCTTTTTGATTTAAGCGTTATGCGTCATCAAAAGCCTGGGGCTGATGATTGGGCTGTGGAGACACGTCAGATCTGCCTGAACTCCGAGCTCCGAGCCTCAAGATAAGACTGTTGGAGATAGGAATTCCATAGGAATCATGGAATCATGGAATTATACCAGATACTAATTTGGCTTGTAAATTAGAATAGTTGAGTTCATGAATTCATGAATGTCAAGAATGTTGAAAGATTGTCCAAAACAAACAAGGAAAAGGGGGTGGGAATATCACGCCAACAATCTAACGGTCTGTCATTGGACTCCGCATAAGCACAGAGGCAGCAATTTAAACAATTTAAAGGAGATCGCCCCCCCCCCCCAAAAAACAAGTATTCCTCTGGTTGTCGAGGGGCTACCTTAACTTCTAGGGTGTCTGTTCCCTTTAAACAAAATTTACTACACAATGACAGAGACACAACCACTATTGGGCTCGCATGCCAAACCAGCCCAGCATCCAAAGAAACTATTAATCTGCATCGTGTGTACTATATTCTTACTATCAGCCGACTTCGGATTCTTTATGTCCGCCGCACCACAAATCGCAGTATATGAGGACATCATCTGTCGAAACTACCAGGCCAATCTTCACGGGGTGGGAAATGACACTCTGACTCCGCCAGTGTCTAACCCGTGTAAATCAGAGGCTGTACAGGGAGAATTGGCGCTCGTGATTGGGTATCAGAGTACACTGGATGTGATCCCTGGTATGTGTCCACTACGATACACTGAAGTTGGGATGCTGATGCTTCGGAAATGCAGGACTTGTACTCGCGCTGCCATATGGGGTCCTCTCAGATCACTGGGGGCGGAAGCCCTTCTTATATCTTAGCATACTGGGCATTATCCTCGGGGAGATTTGGGTTAGGATAGTTTGTAAGTTGGTCCTTGAAACTCTTCGATATTTTACTAATACACTTCTTTCCCTTAGGCCTATGGTCAAGTGTCATTCCTTTACGGATGGTCTGGATGTCAGCGGTGTTTAAAATCATTGGTGGTGGCGACCAAGTCCTCATGGCCATTGCTATGGTCATAGTGGCTGAGGTCTTCTCCGAAGATGAGAGGTACCGTTATGGCTTAACCTTTCTTTGTGATAAATCTAACATTTATGCAGAGCAACTGCGCTCTTTCGTTTACAATCTTGTATCCAAATCGCAGAGATTCTGGCCACTCCACTTAGTGCTTATCTGATGAGCTTTGGTCCAATGTTTCCATATCTTCTCTCTATATTCATCATCATTGTGGGAAGTATTCCGGCCTTGTTTCTGCCCGAGACTCTCAAACACGCAAAGGAAAAGCAAGTCAATCAAGAAAGTTCAGAACAGAACGATGAAAGTGCGCAGTCTCAGCCTTCGAGCAAGCGGACAGTGTTACAGGAGATCACCCGGCAAGTTCGCGAGTTCGTACAGTCGACTCGGTTCATTTGGACCGATTCCAATATCTGTCTAATGGTCTTTGTGATGTTCGTCACGGTGATGAGTCGACAATGCACAAACCTGCTTTTGCAATATGTGTCGAAGAAGTTTGATTGGAGTATTAGTCGCGTACGTGCCTGTCCTCCCCGCCGAATCACAAACTAACCATGCTATAGGCAAGCCTTTTAATTTCGTTGCGCGGGATATTTGCTCTCGTCACATACTTGGCAATAATGCCAATCCTGGCATTCTTAGCCGCCAAATACCTCAATCTCCATGGAAAACATAGCGACCATTTCTTGAGCAAAGGCAGCGGTGTGCTTTCAATCATTGGATTCACCGTTATCTTTATAGCCCCGACACCAGCTATCTTAATCGGTGGTCAGGTCATCTCGTCAATCGGCTCATCGTTCATGATCACCACACGTAGTTTGGCTACTTCACTTGTGCAACCCGACCACGCTGGCACTTTGTATTCGGCAATTGCCATTGCACAGGGTCTGGGAACAGTCGTTTCCGGCCCATTATTTGCCAACCTCTTTCGATTAGGAATGCGTCTTGGACCTGCTTGGATGGGACTGCCCTTCTTACAAGCCTCGGTCTTTTTCGTTTTCGCTGTCACCGCCCTTTGGCACATTCGACTTGGACGGTCTCCACGAGCCAATGATGAAGAACAGGAACAGGAACCTTTGTTATTTCAATAGATTATATATTTCTCCGATCAATTTCATTACATCCAAGCGATTCCACACGGGTTCCTTCATGTGGGGAATCCCCCGTCAGCCCGCAGAGATGGTGCAGACGGGAACCTCCCAGTAGTAATCACATATTCCTAACAGGTCCTTGTCCTCTAAGCGAAGCAAAGGCGGCTTTTAAATAAAACAGAGCCTGCCAGATCAAGGGCTAAGTGTACCGCTTTGTCAAGATTGGGGCGATCGGCAGGTTTAATCTTGCGGGGTTGAATCAACTTGAATCAACTTGAATCAATAAGTCGGAAATCCGAAGGAGTAGCCCGGACGATGCAACCTCAGAAGGTGTTTCGTCAGGCTTCTTCAGACGAAAACCGTCGGACTATGACTTAGCGGTTGAGTGCGTTGTGCATTTCTGTCTCATCATTGGAGAATGTCGCGAGGCAACTTGCCCCGCTCGGTGATCGTCACCTACTTCGACCGGCACTACTGTACACTATATTACTTTCTTAACAAGATGATAGGTGTATCGGCGACGTCCGAGAACAAATCAGCTTATTCTTATCGGTGCATGTGCTCCATTGTATATTTTGTGCCTGACGATGTATGTACCAAGTATGATCTGCACTAAAGTATATAAAACCATTGCATGATCCCCTTACAATTCTTCGCTCGGCTCAACAATTCACACTCAATTCAATCTTGAAAAATGTTCCAATCACAATCCACAAAGGGCATGCTCGCCCTGGCTGCCATGAGCCTGATCGCCGGCACAACCGCCCTCGAAACCTGCGATAGTGGCACCCCCTTCAGCTGCTCAAGCTCCTCCGAAGAGCCAACTTGCTGCTACAACTCCCCAGGTGGTGCTCTCCTCCTGACCCAATTCTGGGATACCAGCCCATCAACCGGCCCCGACGACTCATGGACCATCCACGGATTGTGGTACGTAACCCTAAACATCCAGTCTGATTTATAAGAGTATAAACTAACACCCCTCCAGGCCCGATAACTGCGATGGTACATACGAGGCAAGCTGTGACTCGAAGCGCGCTTACACCAACATCACCGCCATCCTGCAGGACCAGGACCGCGGCGCGCTGGTCGACTACATGGACGAGTACTGGGTTGATATCAACGGCGACAACGAGGACTTCTGGTCGCACGAGTGGAGCAAGCACGGTACTTGCATCAATACCATCGAGCCCAGCTGCTATTCCGACTACACTGCCCAGCAGGAAGTGGGTGATTTCTTCCAGAAGACGGTTGATCTGTTCAAGACTTTGGATACCCACAAGGTATGTCCCAAATTCCCTCTCGGCTCCTTGCGCTGTTCGTTTCTAACCGTGTAATCCCAGGCTCTCGCCGCTGCTGGCATTACCCCGAGTACTTCCAAGACATATACTCTCGCCAACATCCAGGCGGCTCTTACTGAGATGCACGGAGCCGAGGTTTACCTCGGTTGCTCAAGTGGCAAGTTGAACCAGGCTTGGTATTTCTATAATGTGCAGGGCAATGCTATTGATGGAACATACAAGGCTGTTGATACCCGTAAGTTCTTTTATCGTTTTGCTTTCTGGTTGCTTTACTGACGTCTTGGTTCTTTTAGTTACTAATTCCGGCTGCCCCAAGACTGGCATCCAGTATGTGCCCAAGTAAATAGAGAACGGGGATTGATGTCTCTTGATGAAATATGGTATTGTTGATTTGAAGACTGATTTGTGTCGCTGGAATGGTATCTCTGGGTTATTGCTATATAGTATATGTTGATAGTACAGATTCGAATACTCGTTAATCTGATATAACGATAATCGCTTTGATTGACGATAATGCTCCACTGGGTGTAGATGTGGACCAGTAGTTTTACCGCAGGGAGGTTAGTGGCATGGTCGTATGCAGGCTCGAAGCTTGAAGTAAGGATGTCTGATTCTTGTGAATGAATCCCGGTTTATCGTCGCCCTGTACTGGACATAGAGCGCACCGCAGTGGCTTCAAGGTCGACAGGTGAGAAATTGCTCAAAGTAGAGCTATTCGTCGAATTTTGTCGTCACAACAAGCGCAAGGTTTGCAGAGAGCCCCTGCAATACCACGACTCTGTATGAAGCCATACCCTTGTTACAGCACTCGGCAGGAGGGGTGTGTCTGACACCAGAAGGAGATTGAGTATAGAACGCACGAGGGCTGTTTTCATATGCCCTTGAGCCGTGCAGCTCGCCGTTCGTCTTCTCTCTTCTCTTCCATACGACCCAAGAAATCCATACGACCGATATAACCCTCCTTGGCTTTGCTATGCGTGCGAAGCTCGTCTTTGATACCGGCCGAGTCGACGTACGTGGCCCAGTCGAGTCTTGACTTCTCCACGGTGTTGATTTTGGGTCCGCGCGCATCCGCAACGAGTTGCTTCTCCCAGCTTTTCTTAATCATGCCGGTCGGATTCGGATCGAATCGTGAGATCTTTCGAAGCGGTCGGCGAAGATTACGAGAGGCGTTTATGGCCGCTGCATCCTCATCCGTATATTCGACAATCTCTCCACTCGACAGGAAGGCTTTAGCCTCCGCCGAGTGTTTGGGTACGACCTTCTCCTCCGTGATCCATTCCCCGGCAAACTTGTAGGTACGCTTGATCTTGATCATCTGGTCGGCATGCACGGCAGGGCCTATTTTATGTTCCGCACCTCTGTCACCGTCGTCCTGTGCTTTCGTTTCGCCTGTTGGTTCGGGATTGAGGACGGATTCCGTTATTTGCTGGGCCGGGGTTGGCTGCAAGCTGGTCTGGCCTTGGGGCGCATTCATCTGCTCCCATAGGGCATCCACGTCCACGGTTGCGCCATCGATCCTGGCCAACGGTTTACGCTGTTCTTCTTGTCTGCTCGGAAACGCGTGTTAGAACCCGATAATAGGTCAAGTAACATCGGCAGAACAAAAAGCTTACATCTGCTGTTTCATTGCGCGTGTTCGCACGAATCCCCCCGTTCCTCCCTCATCGTCGTCCATGTCAAGGTCGACATCGTCCTCGTCGCTATCGCGCGCGCGTTTGCCCTTAAGCTTCTTTCCCTTGGTTTTTCTCTCTTTCTTCTCCTTCGCTTTTCTAATTGTGGCCTCATCCCCAGAGTCCAGTTCTGCATCTTCGGGGATCTGAGCTCTCGGGTCTGTCTTTCGCTTTTTCTTTGCGGGTTCTGCGGTCTCATCGGCATCGGAAGAAAGGTCGGAGTCGTCCGGTGCCGCGTCTAACTCGAAATCTTCATCCTCAGCGGAGTCATAAGCCTCCTCATCAACGTCCTGATTTACTGGCAGATTTGATTCTGTCATTGTTAATGTTGCTTTTTCTAGTGTCGGGGCTTAAGAGGAAGGAGAAGGTGCAACGCAACAATGAGGCGAATTTCTGCCAAAGGCGGTGTCGCGATATACCGTCATCTCTAATTAACCTTCCCATGGACACTTCTTGGAAAAGACCCAAATATAGGGACTGCTTTTGACATGGCTTTTTATTGTATGCCATAGAACAAACCCCGAAATAATGAGGGCAGACGTCTTGCTTTGACATAGAATTTGCGCCATGGGCTCAATTGTCCCTGCAACCAAAGCTTATGATGACCCGAGGCTCTAAAAACTCCGGGTCAGAAAGCCCTCTCAAATTGCGGCTCATCTCCCGTGGCCTCCTACACTGCTACTACTACTTGCACAGTATTGACAGTCCGAATGTTGAAAGGGATACATCCTTGGACATCGTTAGTCCAAGATACTTGTTGTGCAGAGTAAGGTCCTAGGCCACCAACTTCCCTAAGGGACACGTCTGACTGGATTGTGGACATTACAATAATGGGGTAGACTATTGACAACGGGAGTAACAACCTAGCATTCCCAATGATCGTTTGAAGGGGGCGCTTGACAGCATTGCTGGGATACTGGTTGGGGAATTATCTGGACATACAAATAAGTTGAGAGTGATATCGTGAGTGAAAGAGATATGAATTCATTTCTTAGTAGAAAAAAAGAAGACCAAGAAGGATGATGAACCTCGCTAAACCAAGCAACAGCTCAAGGAACAGAGGGCCCGATGGGAAGAGCGAGTCATCAACAAGTCAGCCCTAGCGCCCCAAGGGGACACCGCGGCGTCATCACATGGCCTTACGGGGCAGGGACAACCCCTCCCCAGGAAAGTCAGCATCTGTATTGCATACCACGGTTAGTATAATTCCGGTATTGCGATCGATCAAGGCATGATGACGAAAAATGGAAGTATGACCGCCCACAGGAAACGGGGTAAAAGCCATTGATAAGGCATTCAAGGTTCATAAGATTGGGAGGAGAGGGAGGAGCAAATTATTCTTACCTCCCGTCTCCTGAAGAGTGTCTGCATAGCGACCGAAGGTATTTTGCTGCCCATTGGGATACACTTCATCAGCGCGTTGGTTAGCATCGTCGCCGCGATCACGATTGCCACGAACAGCTCCAGTGTCACGATAAGGCCGACCACGAACACCACCGCATGCATAATAAGTGCCACGACCACGACCACGACGACGGCCGCCACGGCCGCCCCGCATGTTAACGCGACCATAACCACCTCGTCCGCCTCGCATATCGCCACGAGCACGACCGCCATGGCTGCCGCGCATATCACCATGAGCACGACCAACGTGGCCACCTCGCATATCACCCTGGCCACGGTCTGAGGTACCGCGTGCATTGAATTCATGCTATGTAAGTCATGCAGTCAGAAACCATTCGCCATTGTTCATCCCAAAAGATGGCCAGCATGTATGAAAAAAGGGGGCTGGGCTAATATCTTACAGTCACTTGCGCTTCGATGGCGCGCGCGGTAAGTTCTGCGATACGAGAATCACGAGCATCGGCGGCTTGAATGCCCTCTTGCTGTAAGTGATATTAGTATGGAGCCAGGACGAAAAGCAGGAAATTGGAATCATAGCTTACATTGACCTGTTCCTGAATTGCGCGTACCATCAATTCAGCAGTGCGGGCGGCGTACTCGGCGTCGGCTTGAGCAGCAGTTTGCTGTGAGTGATATCAGTACTGCTCTTGCAAAGACTTCAACGGTCAGCAGGTGTCCAATGGGCTTACGCGGCGCCTGAAATACCAGGCTTCCTTTCGATCACGCTGAGCCGTGCTGCCATCGTGGCCACCGGAAAAGTCACGCTGTTCGCTCATCTTGTTAACAAATAGACGAAGAAAGAACAGACGGTAGTACTCGCTGTTGGACTTCGTCAGAGTGCCAGATGAAGAAAGCTGGAGAAGAGGAAGAAAAGACGAGAAATAAAGGAAACAAGTCAATGATTGATGGTGGAATCACGAGGCACCCATATTCAGAGACAGCACGTGCTAACTGTTACCAGAGATGCGTTCCTATTCAGATGAATGTGTGTCTTTACCTTACCTGGGTGCGTGCCCTGGCCAAAGGATGACCTACTGTTCTCCTCTCAGGCAGTCCCCGCGAGAGTACTGTTTCTCCATTCTTCTATGATGGATATGGAAACAGTGGAACTGCGGACGTCTACACTTTCTAGCCATTATACCTACATATGGATAATGGATGATCAATTACAATGCCGCACAAATATTAACACCGCTATCCGTACAGCCTTCTAAAGTACAGTGGGAATTCATATGGCACCCCCAATACTTCTACCGTTGACCGCCCTGTCTATACCGCCTTTCAATTACTAATGGTATAAATGGAATTCGTGCTTCTTCTTCTTCTTGTTCCCCTTTATTTTCCTCCTTTTTCCATCGCTGCTTTGGCAATATTTTCTCGTTAAGTGGTTTGCGAACCCATTGAATTCGTTGGTCTACTCTGGGGGTGACATGGGGCGACGGTGATTGATCAGGTTGGGCCTTGCACCCGTCCGAGGCGGCGGGCCTATAATTCTCATCACTATTTTTATTTTTTAGATATATTTAAACATTTATGTTTAACTATAGCAGCGTTAAAAAATAGCAGGTGCCTAGGGCATTTGAAAATCTTGTGTATAATCAGGCCATAGACCTTGGAATGTGTAAATGGCTATAGTGGAGACTTGAATACCCCCAATGCGGCTCTGGTCCTTCACCATTGGACAACACAAGCAGGGCTATCAATCGAGGAATGTGACCCCGATATCTGGAATACGACATCAGAGCGAGTGATGATGTCGAAAAACTACCTCATTATCCACCCCCATGGTAGCTCGCAAGGTTGGGTGAACCAGAGTAATACCGCTTTGGGCTAAATAGTCGTTTTCTGTTCATCTTTACCTTCGAACTTGTTGTCTACGTGTTACACTAACCCGGCACACATAATCAACCACTTGTAGTTGACTTAGCTCTCTCTTCAATTGACATAGCCTCCTTGGCCATAAATGAGAAGAATATATGGTGCCTGTCATGTGGCAAGGAATGTGGACCCTGAAATACTTTCCACGTGGGAGCTTTCTTCAGACTGCAGGGCTCCTATCGACGTTCCGGGAATAGACACGGCCTTGAAAGATGGCTCAATGGTTCCATTGCTTTTAGGATAAATGTAACGTTCAATATCCAAGCACACACCCACAACCTAGAAAGTCTTGAGTAAATCTACTTTTAACTATATCTCATCTGATCTGTACCTATCAGCGCGAATCTTCTCATTTTAAGACCTTGTATTCTTATTCTTGCCTTTATTCAGTATCAATATGCATTCTTTTACTACTCATCTCTGCCTCCTACTTGCTGCATCAGCTACCCTCGTCGCCGCTCAAGATGCAGCACCCACATCCCCAAGCACAAACGGCAACTCAAACTGCACTTCCCAAAAGTAAGCTTCCAAGCACCCATTATCTGACATTCCATTCTCATAATCAACAGAGTTGTAGATTCCTGCGTTGCGATCATGAAGCGAGGACTCGCAAAGTGTTCCGAGGCGGATTGGGACTGCAAGTGCTCGGGTGCTGCAAATATTGCCAAGTAAGTAGAAGACATTTGAACCTGTCTGGCGCAAATTGCCCAATGATATATCTTTGACTCCGACGCCGCAATACTAACATAGTTGAACAGCTGTTATGTAAACTGCTCTGAAGATGATCCTGATTCAGTCGCGGCCGAACAACAAAGTGTGAACAATTGCGCTACGGCAAATGCATACGACCAAGGCGAGACCACCGTCGCACCTACATGGACACTGCCTGGGTCGAATGCCGCACAGCCGACACGCGTAGATGCTAGTATAACCACTAGTGGCAGCTCGTCTACTACTGCCGGACCGACCAAATCCTTCATTGGGAACGAGAAGTCGACGAGTCCATCAGAGGGAGCTGCAGTTGTGAATTCTGCTGGTAGCTGGATGGCTCTTGTTGTTTTAGGAGTAGGGGCTGCGTTTTGATATTGCTAGCCCCGGAAGAAATGATTATTGAAGCTATTTTGTAATAAAGCTATAGAGTGAAAGACGTATAATATCACATACAAAAGAAAAGAAAAGAAAAGAAAAAGAGGCGCAGATACACCAAACTAGAAGGCCACCACCTCACAGCGCATCAATGTCCAGCATATATAACCACGAATACATCCCGTTCATGCAACACAGGAAAACATATATTCATACAAATTCACTAATGAATGCCACACGTACACATCACATCATCCCAAAGTTATGCACCAATCAATCGCGGGACGCCTGCTTAGTAGCAATCTCCAACTTCTCAAGTTGGGACTGCTCTGCCCGACGACGAGCAACATCCCGCTGGTACCACGTGCCAGCAGCAGCAGCGAGTCCCATCAAAACCTCCATTCCAACAAGTATACACAGCAACACAAAGCCAGCGCGGGTATTGATACAGTCACGATCAAAGTGATAGGGTGCCGTTACGCTGCTTGTCCCTGTTTTCCACTTGCAGGTCCAGCTGTGTAGGGTTTCATTCTTGCTGAACCCAGCTGGGTAATCCGCGGAAGGGCGGTAGATTATGAATAGGATACCGACCAACGCAGTTAGAAACCCTGCGACGGCTGATGTTGAGGCGTAGATGTTAAGTGGCTTTATACGTGAATGTGGCTGAATCGGAGTTAATAGATGGCATCAAGAGTTATCACACAATAAGAGGAGAGGACTTACGGATGGCAGGAGCGCAGCGGCAATGTATACCAAGTTCAAGATGGAGATTATACAGCCGCATACAATGGCGGCTGTTGTTGGACGGAGGTCAAAGTTCAAAGGCCACAGTGCAAGACCAACACTTGCCCACTGTGAGGTGTGCTTATAATGCCGCAAGGGTGGGGCTTCGCATGCGACGACGGCAATAGCAATGCCGAAAGTCAAGAAAGATAGACCAAGTCGTACAAAGTGAATGATACGATTGCGTTTCAGGAAGTTTGATTCTTCCATGTCTGAAGAATAAGCAGTGCCTGATCCGGCGAGGGACGAATTTGAGGTCATGATGAAGGAGTGTCGATTGGCTTCGTGAGATGACAGAGAGGGGTTCGAAGGAGAGTGTGTAACTGTATGATAACCTTGCCAGCAAGGATATTCCTAGGATTTGATATCAAAGAACGAAGCCCTCAAGGGCAATAATAAACAAAAAGCAAAGTCAGGTACTATGTGCAGTTATATTTTGTTTCAAATAATTAAGGGATACTAGCTGGGATATATGTATATTAGTAGAGCTTGATCGGGGGGCTAAAGTAGTGAGCGCTCTGCTATCACACAAGTACCGAATGGGCGCGTATCCGGACGATATTCAGCTGGTATTACTGCATAGAGCCACGCAGAGCGCCTCGGGAAAAGCTGATTCGTAGTATTTGGATTAAGTTCGCACTGTGAATTGTAAACATTGGCCTTTCAATTGGGACTTGTACATCCCCCATAATTGTCTGGGCGCCAACGTGCAGACTTGGCGGTCACCAAAGCGCGTAGTAGACCCAAATATAGAGTCAGAGCGGGGGTTGCATTGGATTGAATAGATTTGTGGAAAATACGATGTTTAACTGTGATAGGCAAAGGCGAAGCGCCGAGGATTGTGCCAGCGGCAAGGAACACACATCCCAGCCTTGCTTATTCGAGGCGTTCTCGTAGATAGATCTAGGCCTTTGTATATCAATGCCCCGAATACTAACCCCTGATGTACCGTTCATGGTGCAGCTAAGGGTGAGATAAAAGAGAAAAGAATATTTTTTATTTTTCTTTTCAGCCATGGGCACACATCCCCTCTTGACCTTTTCGGAGAACGAGAGGTTGCCACCGCCATCGGCAGAATCTTTTCCAAAATGGCGGGGCAACAGCGACATGCTTTGAACATACTATCATAGACATTTGCTGAACTTCTTGAATCTGATTTGAAATGACTCTCTCTAAGCTGCAGGGAGTAAAGCTCCCAGCCTCGGCCGACTTTCATGGTACTAAGCAATTTCGGGAATTGATGCAATTGAACTGACCAAAGATAGTCCACCTTCGTGAGGGTCCAATGATGGAGTTGGTGACTCCCACTATCCGACAGGGTGGTGTGAACACCGTTTATGTTATGGTAAGGAAATTTCATGGAATACTGTCCTTTGAGTTAAATCTAATACACTCAATAGCCCAATCTTGTGCCACCTATCACGACCGTCGACCGTGCTCTGGACTACCAGAAGCGCCTCCAAGCCCTCGAGCCGAATGTTAACTACCTCATGTCGCTATACCTCCACGAGACCGTGACTCCGGAGACCATCATTGAAGCTAAGAAGCGTGGCATCGTTGGTGTCAAGAGTTACCCCGCCGGTGTGACGACCAACTCCTCTGCGGGTGTGGTCGACTACACACAGTTCTATCCCATTTTTGAGGAGATGGAGCGTCAAGACATGATTCTGAACCTGCACGGAGAAAGTCCCTCCGGAGGCGATGTGACGGTGTTGTCCGCGGAAGAGCGCTTCCTTCCCAAGCTCTTTGAGCTGCATTCCAAGTTCCCCAAGCTGCGTATCATTTTGGAGCACTGTACCACTGCTGCGGCTGTGGAGGCTGTTAAGTCGTGCGGTCCCACCGTTTCTGGTACCATCACTGCTCATCACCTATCCATTATCATCGACTCGTGGGCCGGCGACCCATTCTGCTTCTGCAAACCCGTTGCTAAGACCCCCGCCGACCGCGATGCCCTTCTCCGTGCTGCTGTCTCAGGAAACCCAAAATTCTTCTTCGGCTCCGACAGCGCCCCCCACCCGGCGGCATCCAAGCGTGGTGGTGAAAAGATCGCTGCTGGTGTCTTCACCCAACCATATACAACTCAGGTTGTGATTGATGCCTTGGAGCAGGCCTGTGATAATGGTGTCCTCAAGGAGGATGAGATCACGCCAGAGGTTGTCGAGGGTTTCATGAGCAAGTTCGGACGGGCCTTCTATGGCCTCCCGGAGGAGCAGAAGGAATTCATCACCATCGAGAGGAAGGGCGAGACGATCTTGGAGATCATCCAGTCAGACAAGACTGACGTGGTCCCCTTCAGAAAGACCCAGGAGACATGGAGCATCACTTGGTCTTAGTAAGGCGACCAGTACATATTCAATAATAGAGTCGTAGAACCAAAAGTTTTTACATGCACATCCTCTTACACAGGCTTGTCTTTCGTAAGCATGTTTGCCACACTTTCAAGCGCGTGTGCCTCTCTGATGTCGATTCTGCGACCTGCAATCACTGGGTTGCCGTCGTCGCCCATACCAAGCTGGCCAGCTCGCTCGAGATGGAGTCGAATTCTGCTCTCGATATATTCCTTTCTCTCGTCTCTCTTAGACTTAGTTTCCATTGGCACCGTTGCATTGGGAAGGGCTGCCAATTTCGGCCGGAGCTGCTCAAGTGTGTTCTGTAACGCGGGCAGCTGCGAGAGAATGAAAGTCGTGTTGGTTGTAAGAGGCGTTGGTTTAGCATTCGGCCCAGCATCGACACCAACACGAAGCTGGCGTGCAGATGAGGTAGAGGTCAAGAAGGACAAATCAACTGGTTTGTTTTCGGCCGTCGTAGACACACCATCTGCCTTCGCTGTTTCAACTGTCGATAGGATAGATTGTAGTTGTGAGATCACTGCGTCGTTTCTAGCGCGTTCTTCTTTTAGCGAACGATTCAGTTTCTTCGTTTCGAATAACTTCTTTCGCTGAGCATGTATGGTTTCTGGCGTCGGCGTGTCTGGCGAAGATCCGAAAGACAGACCCTAGCATGATGTGCATTAGTATACCCCTTATTACAAGATTTCAAGCAAACTGAGATCCAGAAATCCGTAATGACTCCACATACCTCGTAGTGCTTCAACCGCACCCAAGAGAGCAAGTCTGCGGGCACCGTAAGAATGTTGCGCAGCACATAGATCTCGAATTTGTCGAATGCCTTATCAACATTGGCCTCTAGTAGTGTCTCCAGCTGATGCAATCCATTCTCGATCTCTAGCTTCGCCTCAGGATAGACCACATTGCCATCCTCGTCTGTTTCCGCGATGCTGGGACCACTGCTGTCATGGGAGAAACCGAGCCGTTCAGGCGGCGTATTGAGGAGTCCAGACTCCAAGCTCGAAATCGCTTGATAGATCAGGTTGTTGATCGAGTTGATAATGTCATCTATGAGAGACTAGGGAGCTGTCAGCGATATTCCTAGTTGTAAGTGGTGGGTCCTGAGTCGCAGGTCGCAGGTCGCGCATGCAGCACAAGTTAATGCATATCGGTCTTGATTAACGTACCAAGGGTGTGTAACTGAAGTGCTCAGTGAGCAAGGAGGTCGTCGCATCATCCATTGCGAAAAGATTGGTCTTTTCGGGCCGGGCTCGACGCGTTGAAGAAACAAAACACGCGGGGAAAATCCACGAGCCACCGCCTTCCGTCGATCAACTACAACATTCCTGACAGCCTTTCAAATCATACTTGGATTTTTTTAATCTTCTTCCTGGCTTTTCTTTTATCATCTCCGATGCATACTGCGGGTTTGCTACGTTGTACATAATTTGATATTAGACTGACACCCGAATCCCAACCTGACTTAACCCAGTCCCCAGGTACCCGGCAGAGTTGATAGCCCGCTGAAGCAAGTCCCTTGTACATGGCTGTCAGCATTTCATATAGCTTATTTACAATGTGACAGATGACCATCCCCTGGTAAATGTTCTAGTTTGAACGACCGGACCGTCGGGTCATTGGAAGGTTATAATATAGTCCAGGTAAGACACCGAACTTTGCCCCCATACCAGTAGGGCAAAAAAAAATATTTAAACTCTGCTTGAGAACCCAGAGAAATCTTCGTAGCAGTACACATTTTAGCGAAAAGAAAATAAAAGGCATAGAGACAATCCAACCATTCCGTCTCGTCTATCCTGGTAAGAACAAGGCAAACCTCTTAAAGGGACCACTCCTCACATATACAGCCCGTCATGTCCCAGGGAAACCCACTCCGAGTCCTAGTCATCGTCTCGCACCGGAGTTCTCAGATATCTAAAGCCCAAAACAACCCAGAAGTCCTCCTACCTAAAGCCATCCGCCTCCTCAAAGCAAGCCACCTCTACATCTCACAAGAAGTTCACCCAACAACGAAGCTAGTGGCGGCTCAGAAGTGGCGGACGCGGGTATTCTTCGTTTTCGACATCTGCCACACAGCCTACGACGCCAAGCTCGGCCATTTGCCCGAGCAGAACAAGCTCCCCGTTGCTGTTGTTCGTCTCAGCAAAAGAAACGCGGCCTATGTAGCGAATGCTTGGTTGTCGAAGAGGGTGAACAGAGATATTGCTTTGTTCCACAATGCCAATGGCTTCGGGGCAGTGCCGCCGTTTGTTGAGGACCATACCGTTGGAAAGCCGCCGGAGTATATGAACCCGAGGGATATTTCACTCTTCCAGGCCTCTTGCCTTTGAAGGTGTTTGGATTAAAAGTGATTCATGCATTATGTTGATGCTGTGGTATCTTGAACAATAAACAATAAGCCCTAATACATGACGAATTTGAACCAACGCCATGAGCCCCTTCGTAGGAGAGATGCGGAGACTAAAAATCCATCGTAAGCTGAGGCGACATTTTCTCAAGATCTTCGACCTATATTATCAATCAGAATACCCAAGGATAGCTAGTTGGATAAATGAAAACTTACCTCAAGGAACCCGTCCCCAAGGCTCCTGCTCCCAGTATTTCCATCTGACTCGGCCCTCTCATAAGCAGCTCGGGCGATAGCTTCCCTCACAAAGACATCAACATACTTGGCCACAACGTTATTAGCATCTTTTGCAACCTTGGTCTTCTCATTCTGGAAATGCTGATGCAACAGGCGCGTAAGCAGTTTTGAAGGTATTTTGGGGTCGCTGGACGTCACATCTTCTGCTTGATTTGTAGTTATGATTTCAGCAAGAATATAGTCCGGCTCCTGAGAGAGTGAGCGTGAACGATTGCGGCTTGATTCATTGGAGTCGGATTCGGAATCGGATTCGGAGGCCGCATTGGCATTGGCTACTGGAGACTCAGGTCGGGGCCGTTTCCCGATGCTTGCGGATTTTCTCTGGCTTGTGGACTTGCTCTGAGTGGGTTTGCTTGTTGTTTTGGGCACGGTTGTGGATGTGGAGGCTTTTGTGCTGGTTTGTTTTGCTTTCCCTTTGGCCTTTGGCGCGGAGCTGGATGGTGCCGCGCTAGTCGTGCGACTAGGAGGTTTGAAGGGGAGGCGTGGGCGCTTTTGAGCTGGCTGAGGTTTCCCAGGCATATTGGTATCCTAGACAAGGTGTTTGATGGGTAATACGGTAGGAATCACAATCCCTAAAGGTTGAAGAAACCGGGGGTAAATTGGGGGACAACGCGGGCGCGATCTGCAGTATGCGCTATCAGGTGATAACGGGAGGCTCAACTTTCTAGCTGCAACAGACTTCATTTATTTTTATTTTGTTTCGCCCTTTTTTTTGGTTCTTTCTGTGCACCAAAGTTACGTACATGGTTTGCACGGTTATTGCAATTATCTGCATAAAATGACTCTCCTCAGCCGATTAGATAGAAGCCCAGCAGCCGAAACCCTTGCTCACGGGGAGATGACTTGTTTCTCTCAATCCTGTTTAGTCTCAATGGGACGCACCATGCGAATAGGACGAGCTCGACGGTTGCTGGCCTCAAAGGGGTGGTACACATTGATACGTAGACCGACTGTATCGATCAATTCACGAATGCGGTCCCAGGGGACGTCGAACAAACCAGTGCAGAAGCGGTTGGAGTAGAGTCTCTGGGGTCGGTCATTTCCACTCTCAGAAGCCTGCTGCCGAGGACTTCGGAGCTGTTCACTCAGGTGTTGGAGGGCAGCAAAAGTGCTATTGACAATCATATCCTCCGAATCCACGCGGCTGCCGTAATGCTCCGAGGTAAAGAGGCAGATAATCCAATGGCGGCGGCGGTGTAGAATGAAGTCACTTTGCTGTGGTGGGATCATGAGTGCGGTTCCAAGGGGACGGTTAACAACGAGAGTGGGCTGCGGGTCCTCATCCCGTAGGTGGGTGATAACGTCGGTGATAACGTCGGTGACTGGGTGGTCACGGCAAAGGAGGCAGTGGTTACGGTAGATCTTGTAGGCGGCGGGATACTAAAAAGTTACATCGTCTCATTAGCTCTAAGTTGTCGCATCAACTGGGTGTTTATATTGACTAACACGCTCATAAAATGCACGGGCAATGCCTGCACCCCAAACGCCCTGGCAGTTGCACGCATCTGAATTGTCTATATTAGAAAGCACTCCAAAATCGAGGGTTGCTAAATGAGAGGTTCTCACGGATCAGAGCAGCGCCGTTGGGGGCGTCGAACAGGTCGCCTGGGGTCTCCTGAACAAAGTTGATAGCAGGCAAAGGTGAAGTCATCAGTATTAACGACTCATCGCTGTCAGTGCGGTCAGTCGCAGAAATCTGATCATCACCTGCGTCAGACATGATATTGTGTTGTGGACGGAGAAAGCAAACGAAGAAGGTGAAATTTGATCATGCTCCCTATGAAGGCTTGAAGGGAAGGGGAACAGTTTTAAAAGAGCATTGCAGAGCACGGATTGGGTGTTTAATTGTCCAAACTATCACGGTCGCACATGAATCTCGCAAGGGAACGCATGTTTAACGACGTCAGAGAGCATATATAGAAAAAGATGAAAGCAAAGGAAAAAGAAATACATACTACATTGACCAGAGCCTATTCAACTCGACTCTATGCTATGACGAAGACTCAATGCACTATGGCCAAGGGTGCATGGTATAATCATATAGGAATGAATGGGTTGATACAGCGAAGGGATGGATATGCTAAAAGTCCCGTTAAGAAAATACTCCAATGTAATCCAACACACCACTCATCGCACTCGCTATTCCTTTTCAATTTGCAACAGAAATCAATCTTTCTTTCCTTTTGTGGCTGCGAACGCTTTCATTGTAGTCAGCTCGCCCAATTCGCCCAGACGACGGTTAACAAAACTCTTCAAGCTCTCTCTCTTCTTTAAGGTTCGTTCGGGCTTTTCGTCTTTGGATAAACCCCGCTGCATTAGTTCGTCCTTTGGTGGCTCTGTTGGCTTTTTGTTCTCCGCATGATGTGGCCTCGGCGGAGCGATATGACCTGACGTGACGGGAGAAGTTGAAGTAGGGGTTATGACATCAGGACTCATGACCGAGGTGAGGGAAATCGGAGCACTGTTGCCACTGCTTGATTTCATGCGACGACTCATGGACCGCGAGATAGACTTGAAGATCGAAGGGCTATTGCTGGAATCCGCTCGTTCGAGGCGGTCGATCTCACTCCTGGCTGTCGTTCCATTGGTTGCAAGATTGTCTTCGCTCACTGGGGTATAGATCACCACTCCTTTGTCTGGCGCAATGCCAAACATTTCTTGAATGGTTGATTGGATTAGGGTTGTGTTGCGGATGTTGGTGAGTGGTCCAATCAAGGTTGAGAGGGCAGTAATCTTCAACAGATATGCTGAGCTGGAGGTAGTTCCGAAAATCAAGTCAGTGTTCTGATCGATGGTGACCAGCATCGATGTCTCCGGTCGCTGGTAGACCTGGGCAAGGAAGTGGGCGAAATCCGACAGTAACTTGGGTGCATCATCTTTCGCCTAGTTGGTGGGTTAGCAGAAAGGGATCACCGAGCAGATGTCAGAGCGCCACAAACCTTTGTGCTGGTCCTGAGCTCAACAACAACAACAGATTCATGAGTGACGCGGTCCTTAGGGGAGTTGTGCGATCCACGGGTGGTAAATGCATCGTCGTAGTACAACTTCTTCGCCTTTGTCAATGGCGAATCGTCCACACCTTTCTGGGAAACATGAATGCCCTCTGATGCAAAACGTGTCACAGGCACAATGTTCTCCTCGTCGTGTTTGTCCTCCTTAAACATCGATGAAGTTCTCGACGGTCTCTCAGGAAGGATAATCGGAGGTGCATTGGCATCTGGGAGGTTCTTTGGCAAAGCATTGCATGATGCATTAGGCGGTTTCTGTAATAGGGGAATGTTGGTTGCCAAACGAGGCAAAGACGGTTTCTTCTTACAAGGATCCATTTTAGGTGTCAACTGAAGTTTGAGTATGTGATGAAAGTGCCAAGATGACAGAGAAAATCTGTCAGGACCTTTGGAAGTGACAAAAAAATATGTAAACAAAATCATTGGAAGGTGCCTTCAGGCAAGAAAGGCCAATTCCCTAAATGCCGAGTTTCCACTCAAAAAGATTTTGTCAATACGCCTCCTTCGATCCCAAACAATCTCCCCATTGATGTGTCTGATATATAACACCCGATGCTGTGGAATAAATTCTTCGTCGGTGGTCTCCTTCTTCCAACTGCCCATGGTAATTTCCAGTTGTCCTTCAAATCGGTCCACGAATCCAATAACATAGTTGCTGCGTTCAAATGCCGAATCCCAAGTAATGCGGTTGATAATGTCTGTAAATTGTCAGACTTGGCAATATATAGTCCCAAACTACCTACCTCCGGCTGGGCGTAGTCTGTTTTCGCCGGCTTTGGGGTCATATTCAGGCGAAGCCCTTCGCTGACGAATTTGGGAGCTTGTCTCTAGTTGAAATGATACCTCTTTCTCCATAATCATATTGGCATCTATTTCACTTGGAGTATTCGAAGCCATAATCTCCAATAATTCAAAAATTGCGGGACTTTGAGGTTTTCACTGCACCTATCTTGGAAACTGGAGGATTTATATATCACGTTGATAGAATAAGCCGGACACATTTTCTGTATCTAAATTTCGGATTCGACTCAGCCTGTAGTAGAGAAGTAGCCCTGAAATGATTCACACTCAGTCATAAAGTTGTGTATACGAAGGGGTAGTGTCTGACTTCTTCTGATAGGTCACTACCTAGGCAGAATGCTAAATGACTCAGAATGCGATCGTGGCTTGGCCAGGGAAAATTTTGACTCATGAATCCCACCTGGAGCTATCTAATTTAACAAAGGCGATAAATGGGCATTCTACACGGCGAAAAAAAAAGATGTACAAAAACAATACAAAGGGAAAAAAGTAACTCCGATAGGGGGAATCGAACCCCCGGCTGCCGTGTGAGAGACGGCGATGTTAGCCACTACACCATATCGGATATTGGATGAAGAGTATTCCCCTTTTAGCCTAGACTACACTGCCTTAGGTCAGCGCTCCTGTATGCGTTCCTATGTGTGGCTCTGTAAAACCCCTATCCCAAGTACTCCGTATGCTTAACGTTTTCAACTTTACCACTACCTCTCATCTGCCTTTTACCGATCCCATAATAAGTCATTTTTGCTATTGAACAAATTCTCCGAGCTTCGCCACAAATATGAACATAATGAATTAGGATTGTCGCTTTTTATTTGCGTTAGCTGCCTTTGCGCCAACCACGGTCTGTTCAAATGATCATAATATAATCAGTTATCTTCCTACTAAATGCTTAACATTCATTTATATAGTTTATAACAAAAATCTGTTTCATACTTCAAGATAACTAATAATATAAGACTTAGGCTGCCCGAAGTGTAGCCCCAAAACCCAGCCCATTTGGTGGGTTAGGCTAGGTTGGGCTATGGGCTGTGTCGGCTTTCTTGAGGTCTATTTGCTGCCCTTGGCATGGGGTTGAATTTTGAAACGGATGGCCTGTATGTGGTATCTCCCTCCCAAAGTTTGGTACATCATTATGAGGTCGCTATTCTTGCATTTAAGAACATTTATCCTCGAACTTCATCCACGCATCTCACATGTGATCGTACTAGAATCCAACGCTAATGATATTGACGATAAAACAACATTGAAAACCATATCCTGCCATAAATGGTTGAATCCGACACCCGTGTTGCCAGATATGGCGATGATACGGAGCTCTTTTTGGAGACTCTACCTCCACCTGTTCCTAGATACATCTACAGAGAAAGCCAACAGTTTCATAAGATTTTAGATTATGAGACCGCACGTTTTCGGAACTTGAACCACGCACTGGTGGCTCCTTCCTACGAAGTTGGTTTTCATAGCCTTGCTCACTGTGATACCCTTCTACCCGGAACCGACGACAATACAAACTACATCATTTTTCTCATTGAGCCCTCTTCGTTTCAAGAAGAAATTGTTGATCGAAAAAATCACGGACCTCTGGGTTTCTTCTACGAGTACGATCGATTTGCGAAAATTCTCATCATCAAAATAACCACAAGGGAACACCGCTGCGCCGCCCGCGCAGTGAATACTCTCATCGAAGAGGCCCTCAAGGACATGGGGCTTGGCCGCGATTTCGAGTCTTTTGCTGGTGTGGAGGTCAACGTGGGTGCAAATCTGAAAGTTCCAGATGAAGGTTGGGCGCCCATGATAAGCCCACGTGAAGGATCTAGTAGACCCGCGGTGGTTTTGGAAGTGGGGGTTTCAGAATCTGAGACGAAGCTTCGCGCCGACGCGAAGACATGGGTAGACCCATCAGGAGGTCAAGCCAATATCGCGATGACTATCAAGATCAAGCGAGATCAACCACTCTTGAAAATCGATAAGTGGGAATGGGATGCGGATATAGGAAGACCACGGGTCAACCGCCATATTGAAATTACAGGAGCTCGCGGGACAGCTTCGGTTTCGGGAGAACCTCTATTGATTCCTTTTCATCAAATTTGGCGGAGGGCAGCTCAATACCCCCGGGAGAGGGACATCGTTCTCAATGTGGAAGATTTGGTTTTCCTGGCGACCCATGTTTGGGGTGCGATGGGGATCGATTATTGATTGTAAGTTCATTTTCATTTTCGTAGTCGTTTCCTTTTTATATTCATATACTGACTGCGTGGGCCAGGAAGTACAAAATATCCAGTTTGAATTTCAATTAGTTGCAGATGTCAAAATGAGCCAGAAATCTACGCCTCGGTGGTCCACTCCTGAAGCGTCTTAGCGATGTCGGGATTTTGACAGTTTTGGCGACTTTGCGTTGGTTGTCTGTTCGGATTCTTGTGTGCGTGTGTGTGTTTGCGCGTGCGACCAGGCGGGCGGATGGGTAGTCATGCGATTATGTGGCCGTGGCCTTAGGGGAGCTGTAATTGTTAGTATTTCAGGTAGTTTATCAGGCATAGAGGCCAAATCAGGCCAAATATTGGTCATCAATGTTTGGTCGCTCTGCCCTTTCGTACAAGCATGACCTATTTTTTTTTTGGCCAGTCTTCACTTGGCGATTTGGAGATTCAGCTGAGGTCATACTACGCAGGCCAGTGAGAAATCTCGCAGCCTACAACATAGGTACGAAAGCATGTTGTAATTGACCGAGCCTAATTCGGGATCGGGCCATAGAGTCAGAGCTGGGCGTCGGAACTCATCGATCCAAGGATAAGTCTTGCCTCTCTTTACTTTTATCTTCTTTCTTCTTCATCACCCCATTTTAAGTCAACACCCTGGTACCACCAAGCAAGATGAACCAAAATAGCTCCCGAGAGGAGTCCAAACCCCCACTTTTCGCCCAGCTCGGCGAATTTTCAAAACTACCACCAGAGCTACGCTTCCAGATCTGGAACTGTCTCTTCGTCGATTTCTTCAAGAACACGAGCGCACCCCATGGTCTATCCATCCTTTCATGCAATCGAACCCTCAACAAGGAGACATCGCGTCTTCTATACGAACGTCGCGTCCTCTGTCTTCATATCGTGATTTGTTGCTCGCCTGAAGGAATACCAGAATTCCGCGCTATTGTGAAGGCGGGAAGGAGTGCAAGAAAGCTAATTGGGGTCAAAAACATGGGATTGAGCTGCCTTGATGATGTCCTTCGACTTATCCGATATTTTCCAAGCTGGAGATTCCAGAAATGTGGGCCGTGGATTCACGTCACCTACTTATATTTGCTGTGGCCTAGCCAAGAGTTGGAGCTGTGGGAGTGTGTTTTCAGGATCGTCGAGACTTTGAAACTCATACCAAACGGCAAAAACATCACATACAATACTTTCTATCCTTGCCCTATAAGGTTAGAGCACCTACGGGAACTAACGCGGAGCGGTGTGATGAAGGACTGGTTTAATGAAAGATTCCCGGGGCAGCCTTTACCGTTTCGGTCCTGCCATCGTCCAGACATTCGTGATCACGGTTATCCCCCCGGCCCATGCCTAATCGTTCCGGTCTACCACTATACGGTATTGCAGGCCATTCATTCTGCCGAGCTAAAGCAACATGAACGAGATAAGCCAGAGGCTGAGTTATGAGCTGTGAGATCCGGAGTCTGCGGCCTATAAAAACTGGGCCCATGGGCTTATCAAGGCTGCATCTTGAAACATTTCCTCCCAGTCACAAAGTCCTTTCACACCCCGCTGCCGCCCCGTCTACCGACGAACACAGGCGGTACCTGTCGTCTCTCTACTGAGAGCTTGTGCTTGTGGTAATCTACCTTCTGCTACCCTATGTGGTCACACTTTTTTGTACATAGATCTATTACTTGACACGCCACCAGGCTCCTTAGGGTTCACATTACTGACTAGTCTCGAGATCTGTCGGACATGGCTAGGTGGAATCGGAGAATCAGTGCCCCCCACGAATGACCCGAGCATCCAAGGCTCATAGGTAACACAGGACTTGATCTCTTGTTCAAGATCCTTTGGCTTGCTGTTGTTTGAGGGCGGGTCCCCTTCCCACTATGTGAATGAACCGACCAACATAAATGCCAACCGAAATGAGCCTCACCCGCCGCAGCAGCACACAGAACGAGAATCAAACAACAAATATACTTGAGAAATTTCAGTTTCAGGTTTTTCTGAGCGTAATATTCAGAATATTTGGATCTTCATCGGCAAAGGAAAACACAGACTGCTGCATTTGAACATCAGTCAATGAAACATTGTGTTGCACATTTGGTTGCGTCTCCCTGGGAGCTAAAAGAATGATGGAAATATGCGTCAACCGAAGTTACATAGTGATTGGAATCAATACTGGGAAACACAGTCTACGAAGGAAGAGAGGAAGAAACAGTAATCAAGAAACGGTGATTCTTCTAAGAAGCAAAGGCATCTCCAAAGCTTTATAGCCTCAAAGGGAGCGCGCAACAATGGCATGCTTCAGTAAATGCGACTAAACAGCATGCTCGTCAAATACGAATGAAATATATTTGTTACTAGATACATACTATATATGAGCTTATCTTAGCTTCATCCATAAAGGATTACTAGACCCCAGCACCACGATAAGGTGCAAGCTCTTCGCTGGGGGGGGAGGGGGATACTTACCATACTTACCTTTACCTACCTCTTACTTACCTTACAAGACTTTACATTCCTTGTGAATGCACAAAGGGGCACTGTTCCTTCTGCCGCTAGAACGGGTTCTTTCACGGCGCGATGGCGAGTAAGTCGGTTCCATCGTCGGCACGTAAGGTAAAGGATCTGACCCTGCCCGGCCCGGCCGTGGTTGGTTCAGTCGCTTAGCCACTCCGTCTTTGCCGTGCATCTGGTTCAGTCGGTCGTGGCGCAAGCCCCGGTTGAGATCGCGCATCAACTCCTCCTGCTGCATGGGATTAGGCATGACATCGTGGAATATTAACTCACCAGGAAGAGGAGCATCGGCCATCCAACTCCTGAGGTCTCCAAAAGATCTCACGATACGTTCCCAGGTGGCCTGGTCTTGGTTAAGCTCATCGGGCAACATACCTCCGACGTCTCCGACATCGCAGGCGATATCCGGGGAGGTGGCACTTCGAAGATTGCTGCTGTGGCAGAGCTTATTCCGCAACGCGTACACCTTAATTGCCGACCTTGCCATAGGCTTATCGATTCGAATCTCCTCCCTGTTGTTGAGTAGATCGACCAGTCGACTCAGAATTTGCCAGGCTCCAGGGGAGCCTGGAAATTCTTCATCGTCGTCCTGGTCTTCTTCAGCAACGTCGAGTTCGGCATCGAATGAGGCGACAGAGTCTGGCAGAGGCGTGTCGGAAAGTCGCGAGATCCTACGTAGAACATTCCGCACCATGCCAGCATAATCACCATACCGCAGAAGGAATTGGACTTGCCTGACCGTCTCTGCTGCAACACTCACTTCCGCCCGTCGATCCGGCCCGCCATCATCTCCAAAGGGTAGCTCACTGGGCGTCCCCAGATCACGCCCAATGGGTAGACCGATAGCCGCAATGATCTGGGTAAGTCCGTCAACTCGCGGAGCGAAGCTGCCGTCGGAAGTGGGACTTGGCAAACTCGGTGCAGACGACGACAAATCATCAGCTGCAGCAAAGAACCCCATGGGCCTCGCGGGCTCCACCGGGGATGTAGTAGTATCTGTACTACTGTTAGCAGAGGAGGGGGGAGGGGGGGGACCTAACTTCGCGGTCGGTCCGCGCTTCGCAGTCGGTCTGCGGACTGTATAAGCAGTTAGCAGTTTGTTTGCAGCCATCTTTGATTTACTCACATAGAGTCGTCCATTTTTGGTACGACAGAGGGGTTCGGGGTTCGGCGTCAGGGTCAGGAGGCAGGAGGAGTAAAACAAAGTATATAAAGTCGACGTTTTCTGTAACTTAAGCAGAAAGTGTAGAAAGTTGAGGGAAAAAAGAAGAGAAGAGGAGGGGCAGACAGGGGAATCAGCAAAAGCCTTTCGATTCAGTATAGGCAGGGACAATTGGCTTTACTACTCTCTGGTTAGGGCAAGTTCCCAGTGCTAGTTGTCCCAGAGACGCAGAGCAGGATGGAAGTCACGACTGCAAACGATTACTCAATCAAGTATATTTGCCCAGGTGGAGGCATATACGGGTTTTGGGTGATAAAAGAACAGAAAGGAGGGCATATATACCGAGCTTTGGAAATCCCAAAACTGTCGCCCAATAACGCAGTGGTAGCCTACTGCTCACAACAATGTTTCTATCGCTTCCTACGCCAGTAAGTTGCGTAGTAATTCGCAATTTTCTCCCCTTTTAGGGTGGTATGTGTGTACACCATGTTAACTTGTCCTGACTGCGATTCTCGGGTCAAGTCATTCTAGCACAATGGACTGGTTGGGTAGGTGTATAGATAGATTTCTCTCATCCTCGGTTGTATACTAGTCATGCGTGTTTGAGCCGCTGGGGCGAAGGGTTGAAGTTAAGACACCCGGCTGGATTTCTCCAAGATAACTCTCACCCCCCTCAAGCTACCGCGTGTCTCAATTTTAACGCTTCGCTCCAGCAGCTTAAACACGTGGTTGGATTTGAAGAAGAAGCTTGCGGGGGATGACGGTTATTAGAGGCTCACGAGATCAGGCACTCCAGCAAGATGAATAAGTGGAAGAGTTCGAGTTGATCAAGTCATTCCAGCTGGAGGTCAATCGATGAATCGTAGATCTACCAAGACTGATTGCAGACACCGCTTTTTCCAAGAAACACTTTTTGGCCCTCGCCTAGGTCTGCGTATTTTGGGGTTCGTATGAATATTCATTGTACTCTTTGGTGATCGGCTGATGTAATAGATTCTGCATACCTAGTTAAGTAACTGAGGCCAGGCGATGGGATCAAGTGAGCAAATGATTTTCCCCCGGACCCACTTCCACGTCGATCTCGGATCTCCGCCACTTGCTGAAGCTTAGGCATTTAGATCAATGAACTTACCTCAACAATACTTATTAACTTACCTCAACAATACTTATTCACACGTCGTAACAGCTATTCCACCACGATCATTATGCCTCAGCTTGGCAGCGTCACTCGATCACCTGTGAGTTTTCTACATGCCACTAATCCAAGCCACGCCGCTTATGTTTCCTTAGCCTCCGTCACCTAAATACACTTTGCCCGCTCGTTCGCCACCAAGTCTACCAGTGAAGATCTCCTCGTGCCACCAGTAAGAAGGGATCCTACCAGCACAAGTTGAGTCACTTACAAGTATAGTTCATCGTTCCCCCAGGCTGGACGACACGTCCCGGGAGCCCTAGTTTTGAATACGAGTGGGATGGTGTCAATTCAGCGGGTCAAAAGATTGCTAGAGGCTATGGTCTTGCTCCGGGTCGACCGATATTAGAGGATGACGATGCCTCCACAATGATTTTCCAATCTGGCGATAAACTCTACATCTGGGATGTGCTTTATCATGATGTGTATGAAATAGCATCTCAGGACGTCAATGAAGTCGCCCGTGTTCTGTCTCAGGAAGGAGGTTACAAGAAGCTACAGAAATCCCTTCTTGATCCAGTTGAAGATATTGCTGTCTAAGCATGATAGTTGTGCCGGCTTAAGAGGTTTTGAGGAGGATTAGAAGGGGTCATGTCACTGCACGAGCGACACCTATTGCTTTATTTTGAGCGAAATTTTGTTTTTCTTTGCTTTTTCTTTGTCCATTCTTTAGATTCCGGAATGCGATCACATTGTGTCTTTTTTCCGCAAGCCTGGACCGTCTATTGTACCCGCTCCAAAGTTGATGAGTACGCTGCTTTCGCTCGCCCAGCCCCGTTGTCTATTACATCGCACTATTGCGCACGAGATGAGGCTATTTTGCCTTTGGTCCACTGAGCCGACCTACGGATCTACCGCCGATCACGCTAGTCGGTCGGTCAATTGTGAAACTACTGCGAATCTAGATACATTCACCCTGCACTATTTTTAAATAATCGCTTTTGCGTAACGGGGCCCCAAATATGCCTTAGGGATACAAAAGCCGAGTGAGAGCCTTGTGGACCTTTGCTGATGCATTTACACATTGGCCAGCCGCTGTTCCTCGACGCTTCTAAAGAAACCTTCTTCAACCCATACATTGAGGGTCGTATGCTAGAGCTAGACTGAAAGGTCACCGATAACTATTACACTATCTTGACTTAAATTGCTTGCTCAAGCTCTATCCTCGCTTTGAAAGAAGTATTGGAGTGCTTAAGGTTATGGCCTTAGGTTCAGATATAGAGTGTCTCGGACCATGCTCCACGATACGAAAGATTCGCGATCATTGGAGACCTGGAGGCTCGGGAATTGTACTTTGTCTTCTCACAATAGATCGTGTGATGGAGTTGTTTCGAAATTGTGGTGGATCTGATAGCCGGGCTACAACAAAGGTAGTCATGTGATCAGGAAGAGAGGTATTAGGCAGTGGCAGAACAGGTAATCCTGGCTATATCGATGAAGCCAATGTGACGGACAGAATGATCAAAGAGATATTCCAGAGCTTTCAGCCTAGATGTAAAGACTACAAATCTAGGCGAAGATCTCAAAGTTTCTACAGATTCGGAAAACCCAATATCCAGCTATATGTGTATGAAATTTGAAAATCGGGTCTCGCAAGATAGTCTTGCCAATGAAACTCAGGATCCTCGCACTAAGTGATGTCCACTTTAAGCTATTCCTCGACATACTTGAGTCGCAGGGCGGCCTACTTCGTTAATTTAGCATCGCTACTGAGAAAATTGTTCATTATTTAATTTATGAGAACATGGAACAGCTTAGCCTTTCCTTTACAAGTCGTGGAGTTAGATTCTAAAGAAATAGTGTAGCATCCTAAGGGCTCGCCGGGCCTTCTGAGGATGCTGGATTAAGAAAAATATTGTTACTGCTTTTTAAGTCCACCGGTGGATGGTGCGCTGTGTTTCGTGTTTCTGGCTGTTTAAGGCTAGACTTTCTATTGATGATTTTCTGTCTTAATAAAGAAAGCGGTATAAGACACAACCAAGGGACAAAAAGCTATAGGAAAACAATTAAATGCATTAAAGGGAACTCTGTCTTCTTTTGAAATGGAGACAGAGCCAAACTTGAGTTCCAGTAGAGACAAGCCTCTTTCATATTCATGACCGGAAACTTGAAACATTACCTACAGTCGTCCAATTAGTATATTCTGCGATAGAAAAATGAGCTCTTTTGCGCCTTCGAAGGGGATTCAGGGGTAGTCTTGTTGCGGTGGATGCTCCAAAGCTCTATGTCAGGCATAATCTGAAGCATTACCAATTGACGAAGCGACTTGTCATACTCCTTATCTCGGAGCTTGGCAACTATGACTTCTTCAACATCAGGAGCCCAGAAGCCCGATACAACCAGGAAAAGTCAGAAAAAAAACCTGACGGGAAGGTGCAAACATGGGATAAACAAACAAGCGAGTTGACAGATCCCCTGTGGGCTCAACTTTCTGGGATTCAATGAGGTGTTCCAGCTTGGGTGTGGGTTGTGCCTGTTTGGGGAAACGAGTGACAATGTTCTGGTAGGGCTGTGACTCGACCAAGAAGATTCTCCTCAGTGATCGGGGCGATTGAATTATTCAAGCAAGCTAACGTTCATATGGCGATGATACATTAACGCGAGGTTTTAATATCAAGCAATGATTGTATTCAATCAATAACACTGTAGAGCGGTTAGACCTCCGCACCGGCCAGAAAGCCCAAACCGCAACCCCAACCCGCAAATGGGCTGGGCGTTTAAGGGGGTCAAATGAGCCTCAAACAATACAAACATGCCAATTCTTGGCAGATCCATAAGTAATGCAGATTTTGCTAGTATTTTGCTAGTATTTAAATTACTGCCTAAGCCCCAGTTTTTGACCGAGTTCTTACAGCCAGAGAGGAAGACATCTATTGAGGCCACAAATCCCTGATGTAGACACCATGTTTTCGCGAGAAGACATTGGAGCTCGAGTAGAAATGAGTTGGTTTTGAAAGCCTCGCAAATTATGCGCTGGACTCTGGACTCTCCCTCCGTCGCCAAACGCCATCTCCTTTTCTCCATTGGAGGAGATTCAGAATCCGTCCGGGGTCATGGCGCCGGGTAGTGACCGTCCGTTCGGGGTAGAACTGGCCGAGCCCATAGCGCGCGGATGAGATGATACCGAGACGTGTCCAACTCTGGGATTCGTCAGGTTCTTCAAAGATAGATAATATTTATCTTGGATCCTGCACATCCAACTGCCCTCCACTAAGCATGGTACTTTACAGAGATAGAGAGATCAAATATCATGTGCATCAGACTTCATGTTCGGAGGCCAGCGTTCGAAGACCTTTGAATGGCTCACGTTTGCCAAACATTTGCCCGTGATACTCGATACAGGAGTCAAGCACTAGTGCTTATCCTCTTCCAGCTCCTCGATTAAATTTCCTCGCTCATTATGATAGGCTTGAACCACCCTGAGAGGGAATCAAGAGGGTCGGACTTCAGAGTGCACAACAAGAAAAAAAAAAGACTTGGGACGGGACACAGGCATGACTCGCACTAACTGAATGAGGATCCTGGACTCTCCCTTACAATCCAAAGCAGGAAATTATCCGGCGTATGGAACGCCACATCCAGTCACAAAATTGCCATTTCTACCTACCCCGCAAAGGAACCATAACATTACCTCCCGACTAGTATCTATCGGGACTAGTGCCTGTCAGATTACTTCGCTCGACAAGATCCCACCATAATCAAGTGACGCTGCTACCGTAGTGCCCGGATAAATGGCTCTCATGATTGGAAATGTTGGATTCAGGAGGTCAAGGTCCGGAGCAAGCTTCATTAAATTGAGCTAAGACCGGGATCAACATCACGAGCGTGTCGTCGCAGGTATAAAGATCTGAAACCCCCAGTCGTGCCTGCCTCCCTTTCATTCACCCGTTTCTCTCAGAAATCGTCAACATGAATAGCGACCTCACAGAGAAGCAGATCTCAAGGTCGGAGGTCGAGGAGGCGCAGCCCACCCCCATGGGCGCATCTGTTTACGATGTCGGCGAGAAGGTTGACTACGACAGAGCGGGCGCCATCGATGCCGAGGTGCTCGAACATAGTATGACTGTACTCCAGGCTGTCAAGGCCTATCCCGCTGCCAGCTGGTGGGCATTTGTGATGTCATGTACCATTGTAAGCTCTTGCCCGTAATAGGCAGATCATTTCTCTAATGTTCCGATAGATCATGGAGTCATACTGTGTTTTCTTAATGGGACAGTTCATAGCGACACCGATGTTCGCTGAGCACTTTGGTGTATACAGCCAAAAAAAAGATGAGTGGATTATCGAAGCTTCATGGCAGTCAGCATTCCAGTGTAGCGGGCCACTCGGTGCCTTCATCGGTGTATTCATGGCAGGTCCCATTACCAGTTGGATTGGATATCGATGGGCAACCATTGGCGGTCTCATGTTCTTGAACGCCTTCATCTTCATCTTCTATTTCGGTAACAGCCAGGGGATGTTTCTTGCGTCCCAGATCCTGGAAGGCATCCCGTGGGGCATTTTTATCGCCAATGCACCCGCCTACTGTGCCGAAATTGTGCCAATGAGATTGAGAGCTCCAGCGACGCAGATGTTGCAGATGTTCTGGGCGATTGGAGCGATTATCGTCGGCGGTATCACTTACCACTACCAATCCAAGCCTGACTCGTCATCGTACAGGTTCGTCCACTTCCATAGATGCCATCGAGGAGCACCGTGCTAACAGTCATCCCAGAGTTCCCATTGCACTCCAGTGGATGTTTCCTACTCCCCTCGCTATCCTACTCTTCCTTGCGCCTGAATCGCCCTGGTGGCTCGTACGACAGGGCCGTCTGGCTGAGGCAGAGAAGGCGGTCAAACGCCTTGGACGCGCGAGTGCTACTGATAATCCCGCTGACGCAGTCGCAATGATGCGTCGCACAATTGAACTCGAGAAGACCGACAAGAAGCCCAATCTCATTGAACTGTGGAAAGGTACCGATCGCTACCGCACATTGATTGTGTGTGGTGTGTACGCATCTCAGAATCTAACGGGAAATCTAATTGCTAACCAAGCGGTTTACTTTTTCAAACGTGAGTCGAGCCATTTCCTGCAACCTGACAGCAGACTAACACCAGATCAGAGGCCGGCATGGCAGGCGATACCGCGTTTGCACTTGGTCTCATCACTTCCGCCCTCCAGTGGATCATGGTCATGCTCTCTTGGGTCCTCACCACATACCTCGGCCGACGCACAATCTATGTCTATGGTCAATTCATCAACTGTGCATTCTTGGTCGCGCTCGGTATTGCGGCTTCAGTTGGCGGTGGTAAAGCGGCTAGCAATGCGCAAGCATCACTTGGCTTGATAGTATCCGTCCTCTTCTGCTTGGGACCCGCCCCTGCCTCATGGGTCATCATCGGCGAGACATCTTCCGTCCGTCTCAGGCCACTGACAACCGGTGTTGGACGAGGTGCCTACTACTTGGTCAATATTCCTTGCATCTTCCTTTCTAGCTACATGCTCAACACTGATAAGTGGGATCTGGGCGGCAAGAGCGGCTACATCTGGGCTGGTACCGCCTTTTTCTGCACTGCCATGTCTTGGCTCTGGATTCCAGAGATGAAGCACAGATCCTTCCGTGAGATCGACATTCTGTTCCGGCGTCATGTCCCGGCTCGGAAATGGAAGCAGACGGTCGTCGATATCCGCGATGATGAGTAGATAGAAATTTCTGTTCGGAGAAGCCTGAGTGGTACTGATTGTGCAGGAATTGGGGGTAGAGTTGAGTTCATTACTAGATACTGACGGATAATTATTTTCAAGATGAGTTAAAGGTGAGGATCATGGCGGAAAGTACTGCATCCTCTACTCTCGTCGGAAATGGCTGCTACAGTACCAGGCTTGCTTTTGGTATATCTAATTTGACATTCTGTAAGGATCACATGGTTTCTATTGGATAGTACTAGCTAACTAGGCCGTAGTTAACTAAGGTATTCGGTAATCGAGTGGCCACTGTAAGCGAGTGACAATCTCCAAAACACATAGTAAAGCATGGGGTCGCGACCCGAACCTGTTCGTGTACGACCTGCCGGCATGATGCAGATCTGGCAGTCCTGGTGAAACAGGGACTCGGTGACTTGGGGAGCCAATGCGAGAAAGGAAGTGGAAGGGGGAAGTGAGAGGTGCATTGCAGAGAGAAGGGGACACTCTGCGCCCGGAATGCGGGATTGAACATCTACGGATAAATTGACATACTTTACGCGCTTAATTTCTTTTGTCTTGTGTGCAGTTTGCCGGCCGGTTTCTGGCCTTACAATTCAGGTTGCAGGACCTCTTGAGGTCCTGTATACAGGGTGGTTGTATCCTGGGGATACACCACCATTTGTCGTCTGGAGCGGGCTCTAGGACGCTACCCCCGCATAGAAGCATGTATGTAATAGCGAGCTACATCGGGTTAACGTGATCATCATCGTCATCATCATCAACAAATAGTAAATGCGATAAATTACAATTTGCTATCGCAACAACAGCAGTCTATAGGGAGATTTCCTATTAGATTAATGCTTTTTATGTGATATTTGACCTCCCTAGGGACAAGGGTAAATATTTGTGACTTGGTGATTAAGATATATATATTTCTGGCTTTGAGCAACGTAAATTTCAATACCATGATATTGCAGCTTTTCGATTCTTTTGGAACTGATATATAGGGTTAGAGAACTATTATCGATAGCTATCGAATAGCAATAAAATCAAGCAACAATATGGTTGCTAAGATATATGGTTAAGAAATATAGCATTTACTATATGTTTTATAGATTGCCATATTCAGACTGAGGTATAGAAAGCGATACATGAACAAATGGGATATAATGCAAAGCTGTATCTAACCTAGTCAGATCATGAAAGATTCACATTATGAATTTAAGGAATAGTCAGTAAAGCTCTGCTTAGCCCTTTCATCGGCGGTTAGTACCGTGCACAAGACATCGCTAGCACTGGCTGCTGGGACTTAGCCGGCTCTGGACGCCAAACCAGACGTAAGGGAATCGCCATGAAGATAATACGGCCCAAATACCAATGAAAAAAGTTAATATATTGGTATTGAAGCTTGTAAGTGCTTCTAGGCTGAAGAACAGTTCAAGTTGGCAGATATTGTATCAGCCTATGGTAGCCAATTTAGAAAGTGAGGAACAAAACGAGCAATCTAGTGAACGACAGCCCGCTAATTATGACAATTACCTTCCCACCCTTTGCTGGACCTCTTATCGCCCCTAAAATATCTTATAATTGCATGGTGCCCCCTGCAATGTTCTAGCGATGGAATTGTTCCTAGTTAGAGGTTTTATCCCCAATAAAGAAGTTGAATTGAGCTTTCATTAAAGTATTTCTTTAGCTAGAGTTTGGTTTCGTACCTACTTAGCCTAGAGCCGATCTTTTAGAAGAGCCCTGACAAAGCTGTTTCTTTGGAAGCCTAGAAAATGAACTTGTTTTCTATCTGGAAAGTCTTTGAAGTTTTGTTGGACTAAGCTTGAGTTAGGACAAGTACCTATACTAGAGGATACTGAACAGTACAGAGATATATAAACGTCTTAGATAATTTCTGATAAGATAAACGTCTAAAAGTCTCCTATTAAGATTGAAAGTACTCAATTGGATATTGTTTTTAATAGAACGTAATACTCGAGTATAGACAAATGTCAACTTTATTATCGTATTGGATGTAGCACCAAGTATTGTATTCGGATATAGCGGGCTTTGGGTCACATCTCCAACTAAATTTTAGAAACTACCAATTACAGTACCAGTAAAGATTTCGATATTTATAACAGTATAACCTAGTACTCGATTTGAAGGCGACGAAGTAGCAACGTCCTAGGCAATGTTGGTAGGACATATATTCTATAGTGTCTGCTATAGGAGATATAGCAGGCATGCAACCTCTTACAGCTCAGTGCAAAACAATCTCGGTCTAGGTCGGAAAGAAGCTGGAAGATAATTTGTACTATTTCTGAAGGGATTTTCCAGAGTGTCTTAGATTTCTTGGATTCAACAGGTTCGACCATAGGGGGTGAATCATGGACTCGCAAAATATTACAAAAAGTTATGCAAGCGCATCGAGTCATGGTGAGATTCAATTAATACCTTGTACAGGGAAGGTTTTGCTTGCCAAGGAGAGAGGTAGTTATTTAATATGCCACATACGACTATGACACGCACACGTCCACGGGTATCATAGACCGGCAACCAGTTCATACATCCGGGGTTAACTCTACCGATATCCATGGATTTCCAGACTCTTGACTTAAGCGTATAGAAGATAACGCTAAACCATATCGGCCAAGGCCGCTCTGTATTCATACCGCGCCGCCAGGCGGGTATTTAGACAGTATGGAAACACCACGCACGCTCGTGGTGTTTTCGCTGCCACCTCAACTTACACTATATCGGATATTCGATGATAAGACTAACCCTATTTAGGCTTAACCGCGATCAGCGCCCTACCTGTGCGTGGCTGTAGTCCCCTACGTGCCAACAGTCCGATTTTCTTTCATTCTACATGTAAGTCATTTTTTCGAGGTCTTAAGCTCCACTACCCCCTTTCCCCGTGTGACTCGTTAGGCCTTCTACGATCATCCGGTTTGCAGGGTTGCCCTTACCCCTCCTCGAGTTCCTGATATCACTAGCTACGCAATAGTAGCGTATACGACTAAATTTAAGTTCCTTTCTTGTAACTCTCGGAGGCTTCACCCTTCTATCTTTTTGTTTTCCCCTCTTTAAACCTATCCTCTACGATTCCTATAGTTCTAATGATAGTTTGCACCCAGTATGGCTGCTACAGAGAAATGCTCATTTTCTACATCTCTTCTGTCATCGCTCGTCGGGGTAGCCATTGGAGGATTCATATGCCTTCTCCTTTCGGCCACGAGGAAAGCTGCCAAGAGCTATATCAGACGGCGACGTAACCTACACTCGGATAAAGTTACAAATTATGAAACTGACTTGGCTGAAAATGCGCGCAATACTCTTCCCACCTTCGCCGACGCCCCAGCCATTACAACATAACGACCAAGCCTGGACACGCTATTTCTGATATGAATCGGGATATCATGAAGTTTCAGAAGCTACAGAACCACAAATCTTTAATATATCCGAACCACATAGGCTAATCGCATTCGGTCGATTGTGGGGGCCACGCAGGTTTTCCGGTTGGATATTCATGCAATTCACCAAAGAGCTTGAGCTATTCTCACCTCGAATATCGGGGTATTCTTTTTGTGTTATTTCCCTTAGCTTCCGGCATGTTATCTCACGATTAGCCAGATGTCTTTACCTTCTCTGTCACCTTAGTTCCACTACCATTTGTTGTCGCTTAATATGTTGGGGATTAGATAATAATGCCTGTCTGCCTAGGTGGAAGTCAGTTCCAAGCTTAGATCTCTGGCTTACTCACGCTATCTCTCCTGTCTCAGTTTTTAGCTGTTCCTGGGGCCAATATAATAACGCTGGCTACCGTCTCGTCTTTATTTTGACTTGACACTGTTCACAATACTAAGCTCTCAATCAGCTTTTAGTTACGTATAAACCATCCACATTTTATGTGTCCTACTTAATATAGGTTAAGTATTTGGTAGAATATAGGCAGACAAATTCAGTTACCTCTGCTACCGGTTCGTCAAACGTTATGCTTAGAAAACTCCATTTCGCAGATTAAACCCTTTCCCGCCTTTACATTTTGCCGTCGACTATAACTGACAAGACATATAAAGGGAATATTTGAAAAGACCTCTAAAAAGACCTCTAAAAAGACCACCGAAAAACATCACAAGGCCACTTATGCGGCCTACTATTCTTGTATTCTATACCGATGTTCTTCTACCGCCATTAGAGGTCTCTCTCATACGTCCTACTACTTCATTTCTAAAGCGAGGTTTGAAACCCGAAAGCTACAAGACTAGGTATCCCAACCACTGCGCCATGTTGTCGCTGACATATCAAATGTATATTCTGTTGCGAATATTTTGTGCTATACAAAGGAAGAGAATATAGAGTTCGAACTACCCATCTAGATAGTTCCTTGAATTTTCACATGTTGAGATTGATATTACAATGACACTTTCAACCTTTTTGTTCATAAGTCACGGTCCGCGCCTCACTGCTCTAGCTTCTGTTGTCTCACGCCTACATGATATTTTCGTTGATCAACATAGCCTCATCATGGATGAAGAATTGCCAGACCCTACAATAGAAGAACGTAGTCCGTGGGGCTACACTCTATCCTCACACTGCGCATCTTGTGAATGGCAAATCTGCACTGAGTATCCTTGAACGACATTGTATCAGGCCAGTAAGCCCGCGATCAGACGAAGTTTCTTCACTATACTCAACGCCTATAGTTGGTTTAACGCCAGAGGGAACCCAATTGTCTGGCATTTTTGAAGCCGGATCAGAGGAACTCGAAGGATGGTATAGCACCCCTTATGGCGACCTTGATGCTGTAGAACTTGACCCTTTTTTATATAGTCTAAGTATTTGGGTAGAATATCTCGACTTAGACTATATCGGATATTGGATGAAGATTTATCATAGGTAGGTAATGCACGCCACCACATGACAATATTCAGTATGGTAATATTTCAAGTATAATACAATGAATTAAATACGGATAAAGGTGGAATATGCATACTAGCAATTGATTATTATTAATTAACTGTATTGGTATTACTGCCAAGAAAATGAGTTTGTGGCGCTCATTAGCGTCCCCTCTCCCGAGGTTTCCCGAAGGTTTCCCGAGGTCTCCCGTTGGGCCGAGCTGTTGTATATATCCACCCGGGCAAGACTCGGCCTATAGACAGACATAGGAAAGGTACGTCATTAGTTTCGAGTCCAGAGAATCATTTCATGGGTATATTGTACATGGGACAAAAAGTAATCACAGAGTTCCGAGGTTGGAGAGTGGCGGAGTATTATCACTTCAACCATTACCCGTGTTGCCTCAGTTGTGGATTGGGGTTTGGATTCTAGTGGTCGACTCGCTCGGACACGAAAGTGGCGCCATGGGTATTTGAGTCTGGTCAGTGCCCCTGATGGCTAATTATTGATAGTTACAAGCGGGGTATAGTTTGGTCGGGGAAAGGTAAGGGAGAGAGTGGAAGCATGCCCACGTAGCATTCTTTTTTGTCACCATGGATTTACCGCTTTTTGCAGAACCGAGGTCTAATATACCTTGCTGGCAAACGCTTTAGCTCTATAACTCTTTATGAAGACTGTTCTTCCTTTTTGGCCCTCTTAGAATAGTCCATAGAGCAAATCGTGGGCCGAAAATCATCTCCTAGCTCTAGCGAGCGACAACACCAGATCAAGTCGAACATTACATACACATATTATATTTCCTTGATCTAATATTGATTTCTAGTTCTCCTAAAGTCTCGACTCATTCAGCCTTTCTGAAATCTTTATTTAGCTTTCTATATCGAGCTGATCGATGGTAAAAGAACCCACCTTTCAAACGCCTTCGCATGACATATCCCACAGCCCCTCTTCGTCCTGTATCGATTTCCATTTATCCTAGTTATAGGTATCTTTATAGTCCTGACGGAATTTGCATAGCGCAAAATCGATTATGGTCCCCTTATATCCATTCCTCGCGTCCTCACGTATAATGAAGCTCCTTGTTTTAATATCCTGATTGAGTATTCCAAGATCGCCGAGAACAAAATTATGAGTATAAGTGTACTCGAGCAGGCGGGGTACCGAATTCACAGGTCATCATGATTAGATGTTGTCGCCGTGAGAATCTCGCTGGGATGACGAGGAAAACTTTATCTAGTAATCTGGGAGGCTTGACGTGTCTTGAAAAGTTTTTAGAGCCGGTCCTGAGACTGCACCTGGGGCGTTTCTAGAGTGAAGCTGCAGACTTGATTTGGCGTTGAAGGCGGTGTAAGAACTGCCACTGATATTGCCATGCCCCTGGTTGCGGCGCTTTAAGGTTGGGCATCCAATTTTTCTACTGCATCCTGCAAAAGGAAATCCGAGAAGACCACTGGAGAGACCACCGAAAAGTCATCACAAGGCCGCATAAGCGGCTGATTATCCTCGTTAGATAATTTGGTATGTATATGAGCCTATACTATGTTTGGTTTAGCGCCCCTCGTCATGCGTCCCCGTGGGTTTGTTTTTAAAGTCCTCTCAGTTGCCCCATATGTTCGACCCGTTGTCCTTTTGCCTAGTGGTGAGGCATTTTACTAAGCTCCGCCACCTCCGTCATTCTCGGTGCCACTAGTCAGACCCTTGAAGCAATTTACGCTGCTTAATCGCTCCACACTGAATAATGCACCATAACTCGGACTACTCGACCATACATTATTCATGAGGATGCTAGCATGTTGTATAAGGTCCTACAACGGTGAGTCGAGACTAGCGCGACCTTTAATTCCCGAAAGTCGGAACTCGATATACTGCTTCATAGTGAGTTTAGAATGCGCATCTAATCCATACTGCAGATATTGACATATTGGAAAGTCTCGCGAGCCCTAATGTCATCGTTAATAGCGATTATCGTTGTAAGCTTGGCTTGCCCTTGAGAGCGTAAGTTTAGCCGTTCCCCGTATACTAACGGTTTCATATACAAAAAATTGATCCATGGCACCGAGGTTGTGATTTATTTAGGCTGTCTATGGAAACTGCATGTAACCATGTCATAATGCTGCTACTATCGCAGTACGCGAGATTACAAGGGGGCGAAATTGAAGTTTTACAATTCTTGGTGTGGGGAGAAGTCAGAAGCCGAAACCCGAGATCAACACCCGGTAGGTCATTGTAGGTGTGTTGGGCGCTTGGCGCCATTATCAAGAATTCATAATAGTATATACTATGGATGTCTGTACCGGCTAAAGAACCGGGCCTGAATGACCACCGAAAATTCAGGAACCATGAAATACCTCCTCCCCTGAAACATTTAATGGGTATTCAGTTATAAGTAATATTATTACATAAGACAGGATACCGTGTCGGTCCCGGTGCCATGTCCGGCCGGCACAGCATGTCGGAAAGCCGGCTTGCCACAAAAAGGGAGATTGCACCGGTCCGTGTGACGTGTGCCACGCCGCAAACATTTTTTTTGGTGCCGTTGGTTCGGAGTTGCAAACTTTGTCTAGCGCCGATTTTGAGAAAGGTTCCGACGTCATACTGGGGCGAAAAGGCCTTGGCAGAATAAGGTACAACATAGATGTACGTTATATAATAGTACAATGCGAGTATATGTGCTATGTATATCATGCCGAAGAGAGGAGAGTAAAATGCACGGTTTATTTCAATGAATACAGCCCTGGACACTGGAATTTCAGGCCCACCTGTGGACGTTGCCTGCCGCGTGCGGTCTCCAGAGGAGTCAGATTAGTCATTTGCGCTCAGACCAGTGGATCCATGGACCCATGCCCCCGCTGAGTACCCCGCTAAGTGGCCCTGTAAGTGGCCCTGAAAGTGGCGCCCTAATGCCAAGGTCTCCGCTTCGGGAACCTCGCCTTCGCTAGACTTTCCAATCTGGGGCCTGACCCAAGGTTGCAGTATAAGTCCGAGATTTAAGTTACCGTATGTTTTCGATCCCCTATGGATTTGCTTGCTATAAGACCGCCAATTCCTGTCCCCATTCTTCCCCAACTTTCTTTTACCCCGCCTCCCTCCCCAAAGTTCTCCCCAAACTGACGGCTCTTGCTTTGTCCATACCGTCAATATGTGGACGACCACCAGCGGCCTGAGTGGTCGGCCGCTCCGAGTGAGCATCACCATCGCCGCTGTCATGGGTTTCTCGCTTTTCGGCTACAATCAGGGCATGATGGCCGGCCTCCTCAACGGCGACGAGTTCGTAAACTCATTCCCAATCCTCGAAATGCCCAAGGATGCAACTGCGGCGCAGGAACATTACATCAACGTCATCCGCGGTGCTGTCACATCCTGTTATGAGCTTGGCTGCTTCTTCGGCGCGCTGTTCTCTATGTTCTTCGGCAACAAACTCGGTCGCACTTGCCTGATCTTCACGGGTGCCAGTGTCCTGATTGCTGGTGCTTTGCTTACAACGGTCTGCTTTACTGGTAAATGGGAAGTCGGCCAGTTCGTCATCGGCCGTGTTGTGTCGGGTATTGGAAATGGCATGAACACGGCGACAATCCCAGTCTGGCAATCGGAATGCTCCGGCGCTCATAATCGCGGATTTCTGGTCTGCTTTGAAGGTGCGATGATTGCTGGTGGCACTTTTATTGCCTACTGGGTAGTCTTTGGTCTTTCACATGCCCAGGATACCGTCCAGTGGCGATTCCCCATTGCGCTCCAGATCCTCTTCGCTATTATTGTGGCGGCCGGTGCCCTGATGCTCCCGGATTCTCCGTCGTGGTTTGTGAGTAGAGGATATGACAAAGAAGCCTGCGAGGTGCTCGCTAAGCTCAATGGCGTTGCTCCTGACTCCGATAAAGTACTTAACGACTACAACTTCCTGAAGCAGGACGTGGAATCCTCGAAGACCACAGAGTCAAGCTGGAGGACTGTATTCACATTCGGCAAGACCCAGGAATTCCAGCGCCTTCTTATTGGCTGTTCCGGCCAGTTCTTCCAGCAGTTCACCGGTTGTAACGCCGCGATCTACTACTCAACACTACTTTTCCAGGAAAACCTACACATGGAGAAGAACCTATCTCTGATTATGGGTGGTGTGTTCGCTACCGTCTACGCCATTGCGACCATTCCGTCATTTTTCATGATTGAGAGAGTTGGCCGTCGCAATCTGTACTTGATTGGCTTCTTAGGCCAGGGACTCAGCTTTGTCATCACTTTCGCTTGCTTGATTAAGGAGAACGAGGCAAACTCCAAGGGCGCTGCCGTTGGTATCTTCCTCTTTATCACTTTCTTTGCTTTCACTCTCTTGCCACTACCCTGGATCTACCCACCGGAGATCAACCCCCTCCGTACCCGCACTGTGGGCGCGGCGGCATCTACCTGCACCAACTGGATCTGCAACTTTGCCGTGGTCATGTTCACGCCGCTTTTCTCTGGCCAGAGCTCATGGGGTGTTTATCTCTTTTTCGCACTGTTTAACTTCATCGGCTTGATATTCGGCTTCTTCTTCTATGTCGAGACAGCCGGGCGTGAGCTTGAAGAGGTCGACATTATCTACGCCAAAGCCCATGTCCAAGGAAAGATGCCGTTTAGGGTCGCCCAGGAGATGCCCAAGCTCAATCTCCAACAGATCCTCCATGAGTCTCGCGAGTTGGGTTTGAGTACCGACATTAATTCCCATTCCTCACCCGAGAAGAGCGAGCTCGGCCTTGGCCTAAGTGGTGACAGTGGCCAGGAGATCGAGGAGATCAAGGAGAAACAGTGAAGGTCATGATATTTGAGTCTGAATACTGGATGTTTTCTACTTCCTTTGCTGGCGTTCTGTTCATTATTTTTATTCTTTTGTTGTGGATATGTCTATATTCCGGTGATAGAACTGATGGCAGTGCTCCTAGTATGCATATATATATATATATATCCAAGACAAGGAAGGGACGTTCTTTTCGATTTCAATCTGTTGTGATATCATCCCTGCTGTTTGCTATGGTCTTTGCTAGTCCAGACTGGAGATTTTTGTTTGCTAGGTTTCCAGTTTGTTTGTTAGATTTAGAGGGGTAAAGATACCCTGCCCCTTCATAGATTCTACAATACAGATAGTTTTATACTCCATTTCTCTCTCGCGCGCGCACTGTATGCTCAACACAATCTATTGTTCGATGTACTGGTGCCTTGGGCTCGTTCAACAGGTAAATAATAATACCTTTGGTGGGGTTATCATCCCTGCTATTTGCTGCGCTGTTTGTCGGTTCATGCTGAGATCTTTTTTTGGTATTTGCCAGTTTGTTCAATGTTTTGGATGGGTATTAATACCCAGTTTCTCCTTAGATTATCAATACAGGATCTTCTTCCCTCTTCATCTCTCTCTCCAATAGCTTCCTCAAAAGTTTTAATTAATAATGTCTCATCTTGCGATACATGTTTGGTTTTGGAACCGAAGCATGCAGGTACATAGAAGCAACCAACTCGCCACAGGACCTGGCCTACACGTTCTCCTCGGCTTGGTGTCGACATTATCAGCCCTTTGCAATCAGGCTTCTAGGTAGTACTTATTTCCTGCTCTTTCTGTCAAGCACCCAGAGCGATGAAGGAATAGCAGGGCTGTATTGTAGAAAATGACAGGGTATTTATACCCCAACCTAGCAAACAAACTGGCAAACCAGCAAAAAAAGGTCTCAAGCCTGGGATAGCAAGTAGCATAGCAGACAGCAGGGACAGGATATCACAACACTTTCTACTCTAGGCTAACAAACACTCGGGCGTTACCACCCCAGAAGTACTCCACATCTCTAGGTGTGGCCCACTAGCCGTCAGAATATATATCACTATGGTGCGTAGAGGATCCATTTAGGAACAAAAGGTAGGTTCAATAGGTCTAAATTTACTGAGACCTAAGGTGAGAAACTGATCACATAATCACTGTAGTAGACCTCGGATTGGTAAGGGGGCACCGGAACCCGAGCAAGTTTTATTCCGGATCGTATCACCCCTTTTATGTAGGCAGCCATGCCATATAGTTACATGACTAGATCACGTTGAAATTAAATTTCTTTCGAAATACACCATGACAACTCCCCACTCTTACTACCCCGTGGGCGTAGTAATCCCTAGCTACGCCCCTAACGAATGGAGCACAGTAGCGCTGGTCTCGACATTCGCCATTACCTGCATAATTGTCCTAGCAGCTGCCAAAGCCATCGCGATAAACAGGAACCCTCGAATTACAATCCCTGAACTCTCCAAGGTTCTCTGGTTTACATTATGTACGTCTTCCCTTCCACTATCTATGCATAGTACCAATAACCGACCAGGCGGATGCATCCACCTCATCCTCGAAGGCTATTATGCCCTAAACTTTGCCACCCTTCCGGGCTCCCAACATCTCCTCGCGCAACTCTGGAAAGAATATTCCATGTCTGATTCGCGGTATCTCACTTCGCACGCCTTTGTCATGTCTATGGAGTCAATTACTGCCTTTTGCTGGGGGCCGTTATCCTTCCTCCTTGCGTCTTTTATCGTTACGGATAGTCCCTTCCGACACCCGCTACAGATTATCATCTCTACTGGGCAGCTATATGGGGATGTATTGTACTACGGAACATGTGCGTTTGACTTCCTGGTGTATGGGGTTGAGTACTCGAGGCCCGAGGGGTACTACTTTTATGGGTATTTTGTGCTGTTGAATGGGTTTTGGATTGTTATTCCGGTTTGTAAGTGTTGTCTTTTCCTTTATTTTCACTAACTAGCGAGGTCCGGGCTAATGAATATAGTGCTTATTGCTGATAGTGTGAGCGCTTGTGGGAGGGCTTTTGGGGAGGCCAAGAGGATGAGGATGGCTGGGATAAATGGCGAAGCAAAAAAATGTCTTGAGGAAGTCTGTTTTATATGAGTGCAGGCTGGGCACTACAGGCTCAGAACATGGACTAGGTTGTCAGAAATTGCAACCTTCAATGTTGTATATACCTGACCTAGACCACGGCACAAACCTTCAGGGTCCTCTGCTGACCACGCTCATTCGATCACTATATCCTTGCGAGGTTAGGCTCAAGGTTTATTCGATGTTGCACCAAATTGGCCAACTCATGTCAATAGCAAAAATGTGAAATCAAATATATAAAGAGCCACTAGAGTGAGGAGGCCGTGGCACTTGCCTATTAATCTTGATAGCTGCGCGAACTCAGAGCCAATGTCCTCCTCTGGTCTAGAGAATGCTACTAAATCATCCTACATATGACCCCTTGGTCTGTGTTCCAATGTTCGATTCAATATTAATTTCTCGGTAAACCACCGTATCTGCAAACCATGTTCTATCTAATGAACGCCGTTATTTCCGTTGGTTCCATTTGTCCCTTTGCTCAATTTGCTTCCTTTGTCATCTCCCGCAGCCTGCAAGAATTCAAACACCTCCGAATACAGCGATCCACTACGAACCGCTTCATAAATAATCGATACCCAAGATCCAATTGTCTTCTTGGGGCGACCGTCGATCATATTTCCATCCTTGTCTCCTGCAACAGGGTGCTCGATCAAGCCTCTGTGCATGGGTACGCCCAATTTCTCGCGCACGAAAAGATAAATGGCCTTGGTTCCCTGTCCCAGATATTCAGAAGTGGTAGGCTTTCGGAAGAAAGCTTCGCGGTGAACCAGGTACGAGTCCAGGACAAGAGCTTCAAAGGCTTTAGAGAGTCCCGCAACATTCTCAATCGAGACCATGGAGGGTATCTGGCCGGCGTGCGCTACAATAGCTGTTGTGAGCGACTCAGATGCCTTGCGCGCTCGTTCCGGTGCATCGTAAGCAACACTATCGTACCACGCCTCCTCGAAGAGTTTCCAGAACGAGTTGAAGAATTTGTGCGCGGTGGCTACGGGCCAGCTCTCGTTTGGCAAAAAGCCCGCAACAAGCTGGCGGGCTGGATCTTCTAAACCGGCAATAAAGGTTCGGTGGAGGGCTCGTAGGTCCACCCCCTGGCAGCTAGTGTATAGAGAGTTGGCGACAATCATGGACAGTACCTCGACGGAAGCCATCGTCTGGCGCGCAGAGAGCAATCCTAGTGAGTTAATCCCTTGGTTGTTCATCTCTGCCGTTTGTACATGGTTGCTAACTGGATTGGCAAGGAAACCGAGCTCCGAGGTATATGCAGCGGTGTTGATGTCGAGGCCCTTTAGGCAGAAAGAGATGCTGGGGTCATCTGCTGCCAGATTGGGTGGGAGACCATTGCTTAGGTCGTGATTGATCATTTCGCTAGTCTGACTGAAAAGCATCCTGCCAATGGACTGCAATGCCAGACGGATCTTCTCCGTTGCGGAAGTGACTGAGGCGGCCTGGAAGTTTGCACCACAATGGATATCGTTGTCGAGAGAATTAACAACGGGGTTGTCAGACGTCGAGTTGAGCTCAACATGAAGCTGCTTCTCGGCACTAAGAAGGTCTTCGAGCTGCGGCGCGAGCCATTGTGGTGAGCTTCTTAATGCATAGCGCTCTTGAGCCAGCCCCGATGAGAATCGATCTTTGGTCTGCTCCAAACCATAGGACAGCTTTGAGCCTCGCAAGAATGTTCGCATGTTTTGTGCAGCCTCAATCTGTCCTTGGTGAGGGCGTGTGGCGGCGATGAATGGGTGTGCCCACTCGTTGTTGGCATACAAGGCCTCAGAGGTTAAAGCAGTTAGCAGTTGCGACACCACGGCCAGTTGATTGGCTTCATAACACCCGAGGCTGGCAACAGCAGCTGCTGCCGCCGTTCCATTGATGAGTGACAGTCCCTCCTTGGGACCTAAAACGATAGGCGTAATTGAGGCCTCCTCCAGAGCTTGGTGAGCGGTGATGACGCGTGGTAACCCTTTCTGACCACCTACGCGCACATAGACATCTGGAGATCCCTGGATTGCCCCAGAGATGTATGCTAGAGGCATCAAATCACCGGATGCGGAGACCGAGCCGCGAAGTGGAATGACTGGTACAATATCATGCTCAAGCAATTTGATCATACTGTCGACAACGTTGCGGGTCATAGCAGAATGGCCACGAATGTTGGCATTACACCGGATGAGAATTGTAGCCCTGGTCCAGGCGCTAGGCATACTGTGAGACTCAAGGTACTCATGACCATTTGGGGCGTCTGACTTGTCCTCTTTTGTCAGGATGGCACTCTGTGTGAGCTGCATCAACCCTCGCTGGAGGCCATACAAGTCCTGGGTGCGAGTATCCGCACTACCCCCAAAGCCAGTATTAACACCTATGATGTTACGTCAGCTAAACTAAATACGTTAATTTCAGAGTTATATACGCCAAAGGTACTTACCATATAGATAGTAGCCTTTCGAAAGGTAGCCCTGCAGGGTTTCCACACTTGCCTCTATACCCTCAATGACACTTTGATCCTCTTTAAGAGCTAGCTTAACACCATTTCTGATACTTCCATGTCAGTTATCCTCATTCAAATACGGGATCGTCTTTACTGACCTCGCTATCGCAACAACTGATGCGACATCTAGCGATTGACCATCGATTGAGATAGTACCCGCCTCTACATGTTTCTTCAACTCAGACCACGAGTTTAATGTATGTTGGGCATGTGGGGTTGCCCATTGATGGTTAACATCATATGCAAGGACTGGTGCGATGCTGCCCATGATGGAAATATGACGACGGAATAAGATTGGGAAAGTTAGAGGTCCTGAGAGCAGAGAACAAAACTGTGAACAGGGACACTTTTCTCGAGATATAGTGGCTATTGAACAGTCCAGATTACCTGGTTATATACTATTTTCGGCACAATCTACAAAAGTCCAAAAGACAGCTTGCTTCAAAAGATGAGAATTACATGTTTTTGCCCCGTTTCTACCTCCGGAGTTTGATGATTTATTGGGATCCACTTGAATCATTTCAGAAAAAGGATTGCCTTAACTCGGAGTAATGCCATAGACAGGATATAGCGTTTCCAGTACATATTCCAACCGGATGTAATTTGTGGTGGCAAATATGCAGCTTGATACCATAGGAATACAGCTATGTGTTACCAGATCGTCTGGTATATCTCGTCTGTATTACCACAAGATACCACGTGTCTTCCTCGGGGTAGACTTGGAAACGCCACAAGTACTATACCAGAGGGGGTAGAGGATGTTGCAAAGAGAAGAAAAAGCCATGAAACATACAGGCGGAAGCGGGAGGCGTATGGGCAATCACCAACCTGATGTTGTAGTCTCACCAATATGGACCCCAAAGCATATACAGGGATTAAGATCCATCTGTACCTCGCTTAAATCAGCTCATATAGCGCGATGAAAAGTGTTACTTACCAGCTGACCGAATGTGAGACGAATATATTAGGGGTTGCTTGACGCAAATAGCCGTGATTACGACGGACTCCGTCAATTCTGTTCTTGGAATATAAGAATGTCATCGTATTCGGTTCCAAATTGTGGATATTTCTTTGCATAATTCATATCATTTACACCGAGGATGACTGTCGCCCTTCATGGTATCATTGATATCTCCAAGGCTACAGGGAGTTAAACAATATTCACATCGAAAGATTCGAGAACCCTATTGTAGGAGCCTCTGTTATTTTACGCTTTCCAATGTTGGGATGTAAGAATTTAGGGGTTGTCTTCTAAGGAACCTTGGCGGGTTACCTGTAAGGCTTCCAAGGTTAAGCTGCGGGAACTCCACCGGATCTCCGTCACCCGTCACCAGCCCCAGTGGCGATGTACGGAGCTTATACCGGGCTAGTAATTTTCAATCCTTTGAAATTCGATTGAATTGGCCAATCTACACATCCCATTATGTCGTCAACATTTTCCCTCTTGGAGTTGTATTGTGTGATTTGCTAGGTCGTGGACGGTTGCGCTTTTATCCGATTGAATATTGTCATCATTTTGACATATCCTGTTTACATTCGAAATCTAGCGGACTTGTATGGTTAATTACCTAGAGGGTGCTCAAACGAACACAACTTTGGGTCCATTAGAGGAATAGAATACATAGTGAAAATACTGTCTAGGTGTGATAAATCACGCTAGTGTTATCTCCGACGGATTACATATATTTAAGGAGGATCAGTTGCTGTGTCTTCGCTCGTTTCTTGTTTAAGCGCACTGACCAGAGTCTTTCTCTCGCACTAATTCTTTTATCAAGAGTTGGTCCCCTTTCCCGCCACTCCCCCACATTTGGAAATACATACATGGCCTTGCCCCATGATGCCGAAAAGGGCCCACTTCCCGTCTTGTCTGTGGATGACAGCCTCGGAGACCGAGAAGGCGTGCATGATCCTGATCCTGATCCCAATGAAGTGTTCTGGGACAATGAAGCAGATCCCTCAAATCCTATGAACTGGAGCGGCACGTATCGTTGGTGCCATGTTGGCTTCATTTCGCTCCTAACCTTTGTCACGTATGTATTGCTATTTTCAGAGCTTGTTCCTTATCTTCTCTGTAGCTTGGTACACTATGGAGCTGCTAAAAGGACGGCTAACTGCGGCGAAATCCAGTATATGCATGGGACTAATGCGTGATGCTACAACACTAGTTCGCTAGCTTCATCCATGCTGGCACCTGCAGTTCACGACGTGATGAAATCTCTTGGATCCGACAATACGAAGCTAGAGTCGTTTGTTGTGTCGATCTATGTGATTGGATTCGCTATTGGCCCACTCATTGTAGCACCACTGTCAGAGTTGTACGGTCGCGCCATCGTCTACCATGTGACAAATGTGATCTTCCTTGGGGTAACCATTGGATGTGCGTTGAGCAAAAACGTCGGGATGTTTCTGGTATTCCGGTTTATTTCCGGCTGCGCAGGAGTAACCCCTTTAGCTTTGGGTGGCGGTACTATTGGCGACCTCATGCCCCCTGAGCGGATGGGGACCGCAATGGCCGTTTGGGGGTTAGGATCGTTAGTGGCGCCTGTAAGTCATCGACTCATTCGTCACGGTCTACTTTATCTGTCGTGGCCGAAACTTTCATAAATTGACACCCTATCTAGGTTTTCTCTCCCATTGCAGGAGGCTACCTGAGCCAAGATGCGGGCTGGAGATGGATCTTTTGGGTCATTGCTATTCCGGTAAGCGTCGGCGAAATACAACCTTGAAAGGGCAATGAGTGCAAAAGCGCAAGACGGAATACGTTCTGACAGTGGAGTAGATGGCCATCCTTACGATCTTGTCACCCTTTCTGATCCGTGAGACATACGCCCCCGTACTGCTGGAGGCTAAGACTCGGAGACTTCGTAAGGAGACAGGTAATCCGCAGTTGAAGTCCCGCCTGGATCCTGGGGTTTCTCGACGGGAAGTCATCCTTACGGCTCTCATTCGCCCCCCTAGGCTGCTGCTGACTTCATTTGTGGTGACAACAATTGCACTCTACGTGGCAGTAGTATACGGATACCAATATCTTGTCTTTACTACGTTGGCGTACATATTCCAGGATAAGTATCACATGTCAACTGGGTCATCTGGGCTGGTTTACTTGGGAACTGGAATTGGAACAATTTTAGGTGAGTTGATTGCTTAAATCGGTTCTCTGAGTTCGAGTCAGATAATTAGGAAATAAAAACAAAATCTGACTTACATCGGAACACCCAATAACCTTATAAATGCACTAGGAATTTTCGCCATTGGTTTTGCCACCGACAAAGTCGCCGAACGGAAGAAGAAGAGAGCATCCGCCTTGGCCAAAGATCTTCAACCGGAGGAGTGTCTGTGGCCAATGATTCCTTCGAGTCTGGTAGCTCCCATTGGTCTCTTTTGGTATGGGTGGTCACTGCAAACAAATGCATCCCCGGTGGTCCCATTAGTTGGGCTGGGAGTGTTTGGGTTCGCCATGATGGGCATTTTCCAGCCAGCACAGGTCTATCTGGTGAATTCATTCACGATACATTCTGCATCTGCCCTGGCGGCTATGAACATTCTTCGAAGTTTGGCTGGAGGCTTGTTGCCTCTCGCAGGCCATGGCCTATACGATGCTTTGGGGATGGGGTGGGGGAATAGTCTCTTGGCATTTATTGCATTGGCGTTAGCTCCAGTTCCCTTTCTCTTGATGAAATATGGGACTAAAATGAGGAAGAGGGATCGAAATATTAAGTGATGTTAATTTGTTGAGTATGAGGTTTGTCAAAGCGGTGCATAATTGGAATCAAAATAAGCATGCACATCCGAGGGGCGACTACGCACATGCATACTTAGGACCTCTCTCTCCCTCTCCCTTTCTTTCTTATTTTATGCATAATATGAAGTCACTTTGGAGTTGGAATATCAAAATAGCATTGAGATGAATGGTTGTCTTCTATGGTAACTATAATCTTTGAAAATAACTATTGTCAAGTTCTCGGTCGACATTCAGGCGCCAGTTATTCCCCGTGGAATCCGGATACAAGCTGATAAGCAACCGGATAGGAAGAATAGACCAGCGGCAACCATATAGGGTAAGCCCACCAAAACCCCATCTTCCTGTAACCCCCGGCGGAATGCGGCAGCTAGAATGGGCCCTGACAGCAGAGAACCAATACTTTGGGCGAACCCAATCGCCGTGTTCACAATGCCTACCTGCGATGGTGATACCAATTCCATCGCCAGACTTCGCAGGGCCGAGTAGAAACCCCATCCGAATGCGAGCGAGCTGACTCCCACTATGAATGTGACCGGATAAGTGGAAACGGCCATGATGGCGGACCCCAGGGTTAAAAGCCACACGCTGCCTTGGACAATACGGAGATCTTTGGCCGCGGGGGACAGAAGCAAATGTGTACTCAGCCAGTTGGAAAGCCAAGGCAGAATAAACAATAGAGTGACGAGGTTTATAACGCCCTTCAGGGCGATGAGTGAACTGGCACGCGCAATGCTCCAAGAAAAACGGTTTGAAGCATATTGAACAATGAGTTGAAGCGCTTGTCGACCGATACTTGCAAGTAAAAATGCCCCGACGGTGTAGAAAAGGTTTGCGCTCCAGGATGCCAAATAGTCGTTTTGAACGTGGTTCCACTGCCGTCGTATGGTATTTTTCCAACGTAGATATGGTGGATCATCCGCCAAACTCAAATTATGTCCTTCTTCCTGGCTTTCTTCCTCCTCTTCAAGATCCCGTTGGTCGTTGGATGGCGCTGAATTGAATGGTATATCAGAAATAAAAGTGGCTCCGAGCAGTCCTAAACACTCAAAGAACAGACCCAAAAGTGAAGGAATCCATGGGCTCCACGACATTAGGAATGCAGCAACCGGCGTAGCAATAATTTCGCCGAGTAAAGTCGCAGCAGACAGGATGAAGAAAACAGATGCCCTGAATATAGACCGTCCTCGTTAGTTAGCTAATTCATAATCAACATGGGTAAGATATTATCGCTACCTTTGACTACTTGGCACTATATCGGTAACCATAGCGTAGGCCATAGCGGTCGCTATTTGGGGTCCGCCGCCGATGATTTGAAAAACAGGAGTCGCCCAAACCATCCGCAGAGGCAGGGCGGAATTAAAGGAAAAGATTAATCGTATGGAAATCTCTTCTAGAATGAGTCCAGTCAAGCTGAGTGCCAGTATGGGCTTACGCCCTATTCTGTCGGCAGCAAAGCCATACGGAAGCGCAAGGAGGATTCCTGGGACTTGGTCAAATGTGTCTTTCCATCCATTGACGAGAGCCAATTCTCCTTGCACGTCAGGGGACTTGCAGTTGTCATTTCCCACAAAGGAGTTGCTGCCTCTAGCCTGGCGGCAGATAATTGACTCAAGAATTTCGATATGAGGGGCATAGCCAAGGTAATTGCCGAAATCAGCGGCCACAACGGAAAGACATACAAGGAGCAAGAGATGACGACGAGGAAAGGACGTAATTTTGGAATGGTCAACATGGTCAGCCTCGTGGCCCCCTAACAGGGGCGCCCGCTCATCCGCCTCCGATGTGCGAGTCGACGATGCGGATGGATTTCGCGTCGGCATAACAGGTGGCGGTGGCTGTTGCTCTCGATTTGAAATTTCCCTCGTCCCCTGGTGAGAAGCGGTTCTGCCAGGTTGTCACGAGAACGATATGCAAAAAGAGGGATGTCGGTGAGAGGAAATTGCAGCGTGCAGGGGTAGGGAGCTGAGGCGTTGAGACACCAAGATTAGCGATTATTGTTACATCGGGCTAACAGAATTCTCCGGCGGAAGCCCGTCTCCCGCTTAGGTACGGAGTAACAAAGTGCCAAAGTTGGAAGGAACGAGGCTTGAGTTAAGTTCACAGGGTTCCAGGGTTCTAGCGCGTGTTACCCCTCAGATTCACCGTCAGATCTCCCCCTGTGTAATTTTCAACTTCAAATTACAACGTAATATTCATATCTGAAATTGCGATTTACGGATTGATCTCCTTTTGGCTAATCCTCTCTACGGAAACAATGGCGATGTCTCATCATGCAACTAGGACGGTCCAGGTATGTATGAAAACCGCTGACAGCCTTCCTAGATTGGGGCCTTTGATGCCACAACAAGCTACAGAGGGAATGCGAGAAGGATTATATATCTCCTAAGCAGCCCGACCCGGTAAGAATATCTTAATCCCGCTTAAGTTAATAGTACTTTGTTCCCAAACTCGAATGGTTCCCAATGGCTCATCAATTCTGGCAAGATGCATTTGCAGACCTTGGAACTTCTCCATACCCAATTCTTCCATCGACCGGTTATGAGCCCGAAATCAAGCGCATCGTTGAGCACGAGGTAGACTGGCTAGACTGGAGCAAATTTCAACATGGCCAATGTACCTTGTCGACCAGAATACAGGCTGCATGGGCACTACTGTTGGCTCAATACGCCAACAGCGAGGACATAGTGTTTGGAACAAATGTGGCCAGCGAGCGGAGGGATTTTGATAGAGCTGAAAATGCTCCAAGTATCCAAAACAGTTGGAACTATGTCATGCCATTGAGAGTTCCAGTGCCATGGCACTCAGACCTCGTGGAGTGGTTACGAATCATGCAAACTCGTGTTGAAGCTATTGAAGAGGTTCATGAATGGGGGGATTGGACCGCATTAGGTCTTGTAGTCCACAGGCAGCGGAAGCTTGTGACCTTCGCACGATACTGCTGATTCGGGGAATTGATGAGGAACAACAAGAGGTAAAATTCTATATTCTCAATAGATTATAGTGAGAAGTTTGAATGCTGATCCGTGTTGGCCACCAGGATACCCAACCCCTATCAACCGAAGATGTCTGCGATATGGGCAGTGTCGCCCTAATCGTGGAATGTCTACCATCTGCTCACCTGCGCAATCTCTCTGTACGATTTCATATCGACGAGACTATTGTGAATGATATTCAAGCCAAGCAAATGATATTCCAGTTCACAAATCTTATCCGTCAGCTCTGTGAAGTGAATTTTCACGAGAAGGGAAAACTGATCATGGACCTTGACACCATGTGCGAAGAAGATAAAACTCTCATCTGGAAATGGAATGGGTCTTGTCCGCGGAATAATAATGTTTGCATCACTGAACTGTTCAGTCAACAAGTCAAGAGACGTGCTAATCGGCCAGCCGTGCATGCTTGGGATGGGCTTCTCACATACTCTCAACTGGATGAGCAATCAACACTACTAGCCAAGTACTTAGTGCACACCCACGTTGCTGGTCCGGGTCAGATTGTTCCGGTCTGCTTTGATAAGACTATATGGACGACAGTAACCATATTGGCTATTGCAAAAGCCAGAGCCGTTTTCATCCTGCTTGATCCGCACCAGCCTCGGAGTCGTCTAGCAGCAATCATGGCTCAAATCCAATCCTCCACCATTTTGGCGAGACCAGATACGGCTGAGCTAGCCCAGTCCATCACAAGTCATGTACTGATTATTGATGAATGCTTCAATGGGATGGGGTCTTTTGAGATAACTCCGCTAGGAGACACGGCATTGCCATCGGATCATCTCTACATCGTCTTTACATCAGGAAGTACTGGAACACCGAAAGGTGTCACTATATCCCATGCAAATCTTTCCTCCGCAGTTGCACATCAAGCACGCACCCTTGGATTCAACTCAGGTGTTCGCACATTTGATTCATCTTCATATACCTTTGACGCATATGTTTACAATACTTTTTATACGCTCTTGACGGGCGGTTGTTTGTGCGTTCCGTCTGAAACGGACCGTATCAATAATTTGCAAATGGTCTTGCAGGAGTTGAATGTCGAGTTTGCCCAATTGACCCCCTCAACCTCCCGGTTGCTCGACCCAAATAAGCTCCCACACCTACACACTTTGATTCTTACTGGCGAGAAAATAAACCGCACCGTACTTGACCCCTGGTTGCAAACAAAAGGACGAGTGCGTGTCATCAATGCGTATGGACCATCGGAGTGTACAATAATGTGTGCCGCAAACTGCAATATTACCTGCGCTGAAGATGCAGAGAGCGTTGGGTTTGGTCTGGGTGCCAACCTTTGGATCGCTGATCTTCATGACATCAACCGCCTGGCACCAGTTGGGGCGGTGGGCGAGCTACTTATCGATGGGCCGATCGTCGGACAAGGATATCTCGGCGATGAGCAAAAGACCATGGAGTCCCTGGTGCAAATACCCACTGGTTATCTGCCAGGAGTGGCACTCGCACCGACCTCCCCAATGTTTCGTACTCGCGACTTAGCAAGATACAATCCTGATGGTTCAATTTCCTTTATTGGGCGCGCAGACACACAAATAAAAATTAATGGACAACGCGTCGAGATTGGTGAAGTTGAATATCATCTTGGTCAGCTCTTACCCGACGGAATTCTTCCGATTGTGGAGGCGGTACAGTGGCCATCCGGCCAGAAGCAGCTCCTGGCGTTCATCTATTTGGACCAAGAATCGGGAGAGTCGGTCTTACACATCAGGCGCCTGGTAGGTGATATGATTGCAGGATTAGATGAGAAATTGTCTGACAGACTGCCTCGATTCATGATACCATCCGCATTCTTCCCACTCCAGTCTGTCCCCATGACAGCCTCGGGAAAGACAGATCGAAAGACGCTACGAAGTATAGCATTAGCTTCACCTGCTCAACTCCTCGACCCTTACTCTGTGGAGACACTTGGAAGGCCATCAATGGAGGATCCGATTAGACCATTGACTTCGGATGAGCTCATCCTAGGGCGTTTCTGGTCAAAAGTGTTGATAATTCCAAACCACACTTCACTTCGACCCCATGACAATTTCATTGCGAAGGGAGGAGACTCGCTGGCAGCCATGCGTCTTGTAGCATTGCTTCATGATGAAGGATACGGTGGATTCAGCGTTGCAGACATTCTCCAACATCCACATCTCTCGGATTTAGCAGAGTTATTACACCGACGAGACCAGTATGACCAATACGATGCTGCCGATATATCCACTGATCCATTTTCATTGCTACTGGGACCGAAGCCAGACCAAAACGAAATTAATACGATTTGTATCAGAGTCTCGGAAAGCTGCCAGTGCAATCCCGCCGACGTCGAGGACATATACCCTTGCTCACCTATCCAGGAGGAGATGATGGTGCTGGCAGCTCGAAACCCACAGTCATTTGTCACACAAACCGTGTTGACTCTGGAACCCGATGTGGATCTGGAAACCTTTGTCCTCGCATGGAAGAACGTATCATTGTCGACGCCAATAATTCGAACACGGATTGTCGATATGAAAGCGAACCATCTTCGCGGTGCTCAGCATCAAAACTTTGCCCAAGTTGTATTGAAATGCGTTCTGTCGCTATCCGAATACCCTGATATAGATGAGTGTCTACAATCCGAGCGGGAGGCTGGCATGGGAGTCAATGATTCACTGTTCAGAATCGGGATTGTTGAACAGGTTTCCTCTGACAGAAAGCTAGAGTCTCGTACTCGGGTGGTCTTTACGATGCATCATGCTATCTATGACGGCTGGTTCCTCAGCCAGATTGGCGACGAAGTATTCAGCACGTATAATAGCCTGAAAAAGGGGGATATCTCGGGAGGATCCATGATTCCATACCGGAACTTTATTCAATATCTTCATGAGTCAGAAACAACAGCAGCCGGGCAGTTCTGGACAGAATACCTTCAAGATGTCAATCTTGTCGAATTCCCGGCACTTACAGAGGCAAATTATAAGCCATGTCCAACGGCTATTGAGGAGCTCAATGTGTCTGGGATTGACTGGGGGAACACCAATGGATTTACACCCAGTATTCTCGTTCAAACCGCCTGGGCACTTGTCTTGTCTAAGCGCTCCGGAGCCAGTGATATCATTTTCGGGACCACACTGTTAGGTCGACAAATCTCTCTGCCTGGAATTGAGCGAGTGGGTGGCCCGACCATTACAACTGTCCCAGTACGCATAACGATAGACTGGGAAGAGCAGGATGCCCTGAGTTTGGTTCAAATGACGCAGAACCAGGCAGGGAAGATGATTCCTTTTATGCATTATGGCACTTCCCGCATCCGTCGTCTGAGCTTTGATGCTGAGCTGGCCTGTGAGTTCAATACATTTCTGGTAGTCCAACCAGCACCACAATATTCGGAATCAGCCCCTCAGCCACTATTCGATCTTGGAGATGGTCGTGACGACATCCAGGCTTTCAACACTTACGCAGTCATGCTAGAATGCTGTTTGACATCAGATGGCCTCATTGTTCGAGCTAGCTTTGATGAAACCGTCCTGAGGAAGGAGGAAGTGGGAGAGATATTGGCAGACCTCCAGAGAATTCTTTCATTCCTTTCCACAACGTCAAAGGAATCCCCAAGTCTGAGGGAGGTCGGTATCCTATCAAAGATAGAGCTGGATCGTATCGCTGCCCTTCGGAAACCCGGTCGAAATGTCCATGTTCTTCAGGCAGAAGCTCGTCTCAAAGAATGTCTACCGGATGAAGTGGAGAACTGCGGGTTGAATCTTGTGAACCCCCCAGGGATGCCCAAACAGCTGGTGGCTTTCATTTCCATGACAGAACAAGACACAACCCCTTCGAAGCTGCTGGATGTCCTCTCCAAACCGCTAGGTCGACTTTCGGAAAGGCTTAGCCGACACATGCTGCCAGCGAGGTTCCTTGTCCTGCCCCAGCTACCCATGATAGAGCCCGGTCAGATCGACCGAAACAAGCTGAGCCAAATAGCCATCGAGACACCGACGGATCAGTTCCTCGACTACTCGGCTTTGGTAAAATATCGAAGGGCCTGCGATGATCCACCACAGACGAAAGCAGAACTCGTATTGCAGCGTCTCTGGGCAGCTACTCTGGAAATCGATGCTTCTTCAATCGGCCGACAGACCTCCTTCCTGTCTATTGGTGGAGATTCACTTTCAGCAATGAGACTCGTTGCTGGTCTTCGGGGGGAAGGATACTCTTTGAAAGTTGCCGACGTGCTGCGCACGTCTCACCTAGCAGACCAAGCCATCAAGATGGTTGAAGAGGTTTTCGAAAATAATGCACTATTGCTCCCCCCAGCTGAACCGTTTTCACTTCTCGACCAATCTATCAATATTGAATCCTTGGCTGTGGTCTGTCATGTCCATCCATGGGAGATTGAAGATGCGTATCCCTGCTCTCCCATCCAGGAGGCCATGTTGGCTCGTACCGCCCTCCGGGCTGATGAATTCGTCTCCCATGGTCTCATTCCGCTTCCCATGGACGTCGACGTCAATCGATTGAAGGAAGCTTGGAATACAGTGATCGCTGAAACCCCGGTCCTTCGCACTTGTATAGTCGAGTCTGCCGGACAAGGATTATTACAGGTTGTTACAAAGGCAGCAGTACAATGGCTAGAGGTTGAGGCTCTGGAGCTGGAAACACCGACAACCGTCGGCATTGGGGGGCCCCTGCTTTGTTTATCCCTCATAAAACCCTCTTGCGAGTCTGAGATTAGTCCCCGGGGCTCTGCAGCCCTCTTAATGACGATTCATCATGCCATTTATGACCGATGGTCTGCATCATTGGTCATGAAAAGGGTTGAGTCCATTTATCGTGGCAACGCCCCAGCCACGAACCTGATTCCATACAGCCGGTTTATTCAATATCTTGTCCAAGAAGTCGACGAGGAGCAGTGCCGGGAATTTTGGACGGGATACTTGGCCGACTGTGCTGCACCGCAGTTCCCTAGTTTGCCTAACCCTAAGTACCAGCCAATCGCCAATATGACCTCCACACGAGATGTACAGGGCATCGAGTGGCCTAAAGGCTTCACCCCAGCAACAACGTTGAAAGCGGCCTGGGCTGTACTGATTGCTCTGTATTGTAACTCACATGACGTTGTGTTTGGGTCGACCGTTACGGGTAGACAAGCACCTCTCGCTGGGGTTGAGCTGATTGCCGGCCCAATCATTGCCACGGTTCCTATTCGAGTAACACTGGGTTGGGAATTACCTCTCCGTAGTTTGTTACAGAGCATTCACTCAGCGGCAGCACAGATGATTCCTTTTGAACAATATGGACTCAGCCGCCTCCAAAGATTGAACTCGAATTGCCACCAGGCTTGCGAATTCCAATCTCTGTTTGTTATTCAGCCGCGAGACGAAGATGACAGCGAGAATAATTTCCTGTTCTTGCAACGAAGTGAGGATGATACCATAGGACAAATGTACGCCTTGATCTTGGAATGCGTCCTGGGTGGCTCATCGTCCGTATCATCGACCGACGCAGTTACGCTAAGTCTGAGCTTTGACGACCAGGTTGTTGATGGACCACAAGCAGATCGAATCTTACTTCAGCTTGAGCATATTCTCAAACAATTGTGCAAACACAAAGATGCGATGGAAGGAATGCCACTTTCTGAACTCAACCTACTTCCAGAGGAGGACCGCCAGCAGATCTGGACTTGGAACAAAATCCTCCCAGAAACAATTGACTGTCGAATTGACAATCTCATCGCAAAGCGAGTGAGTGAGCAGCCAAACTCACTCGCGATCAACGCCTGGGATGGTCAATTAACCTACCGGAAACTGTTCGACAAGGCTCGCGAACTGGCATATTGGCTGGTGACAGAACAAGGCGTTGGACCAGAGATTTCAGTTCTCCTCTGCTGTTCAAAAAGTATGTGGACGCCTGTGGCGAAGCTAGCAGTGATCATGGCTGGTGGTGTGGTGGCCCTTGTGGACCCATCCCAGGCCATTGAACGCTTGCAGTCCATCGCTTCCCAGGTCGATGCGCGGTTGACTTTGGCATCGCCAACAACCAAAGAGATTGCTCAAGAGATCACTTCATCCGCGGTGTATGTCGTGGATGCCACGTTCATCCAAAGCCTGCATGATCCATGTCTAGTGGATGACCACTCATGGATTCCAATTGTGTCCGGGAGCAATGCTCTGTACGTAATATTTACTTCGGGAAGTACGGGAACTCCCAAAGGCGTCATCATTACCCATGCCAATGCATGTAGCGCTGTGGCTCACCAGAAGCAATACTGGGGTTATGATAACACGACTCGGGTGTTCGATTTATCCTCTTATAGCTTCGACTTCGTGTGGGCACCATTTCTCCACGGACTCTGTGCGGGTTCGTGCATTTGTATTCCATCCGAAGATGACCGCCGTAACGACATCGCGGGTGCAATTCAAAGATTACACGTCAATTATCTGAATATCACGCCTTCCCTAGCGCGATCCCTAGACCCCAAGTCCCTCCCATGTGTAAAGAACGTTACTTTGGGAGGCGAGGTTGTTCAATTGGAAGATGCCACTCGATGGGGGGAGAAGGTCAGAATTATTAACCTCTACGGTCCATCTGAATGCACGATAGGCAGCACAATGGCAGTGTATGGAGTGGACTTTACCGGAGTAGTGAACATTGGCCAATCCCGTGGTCTGAATGCCTGGATTACATCCTGCATTCAGCCGAACAAGCTGGCTCCCATCGGTGCCATTGGAGAGCTTCTCCTTGAAGGGCCCTTGGTCGGAAGGGGGTACCTGAATAATCCCGAAAAGACAGCCAACGTGTTCATAGAAGAGCCTCCCTTCTTGTCTGCGATTGATGGTGACTTTAGTTCTTATGGCCAGCGAGGAAGATTGTATCGAACAGGTGATTTGGTGAGTTGGAACAGCGACGGTAGATTGATGTTTGTGGGCCGAGCGGATACACAAGTCAAGATTCGTGGACAGCGTGTGGAACTGGAAGACATCGAATTCCATGTCAGCCAATTCCTTGGCCCTTTGTTCATGGCAGTGGCCGAAGTTGTCGAAATAAGCAACACAGGAGACTCTGGATATGGCACCCAGAGGTTGACTGTATTCTTGGCATCTCGCAATCGGAAGGAAAGTGCAGATATCGAAAGTGAAGAATGGCAGCAGTTTACCAAAACACAGCGCGAAGAGTTGAACAGGTATCTTACGCAAGTCCTCCCGTTGTACATGGTTCCCTCGTCCATGTTAGAATTGGAGCAGATTCCACTTATGCCCTCTGGGAAGATTGATCGCAAGAGGCTCCGAGAAATTGCAGCGCACAGCAAGTTCCACGAGACTCAACACAATGAACCAGTCGAGGAGCCGCAGACAGACTGCGAGATAACCCTGAGGGATCTGTGGTCGAGCCTGCTCGGAATCTCAAGAGACAGGATAGGTCGGCAGAATAACTTCTTTGATCTTGGAGGCGATTCCATTATTGCGATTCGCCTGGTAGGAGCTGCTCGACAGCAAAAACTTCCCTTGTCGGTGGCAGTGGTCTTTCAAAATCCGCAACTTGACGAGATGGCAGCCAGACTGTCAACTTCCTTTAGTGACGAGGTGGCCCATCATTCTAACCCTCTTGAGAATGGGCACCTTACCAGTTCAATGGAGTCCCCACCTCAGGTACTTCCAGAGAAACCTCAGGTGGCAAACCTTCTCTCAGTTCCTGAGGATATGATCTGCGACATTCTTCCAGTGACTGATTTTCAACGCTATGCTATTCGATCTACTTTCAGGCAACCTCGCACTGAATGGAATTATTTCTCTATGAGATTTACTGGCCTTGCCAACACTGCTGATTTGCCAAATCTGTGTCATCAGCTTGTATCGTCGCTGGATATACTGCGAACTGTTTTCGTGCCTCATGACTATGATGGCCAATACATCCAGATCGTCTTGCGTACCGTGGAGCCAAATGTCACTGTGATCCGTAATCTTGACGAACCATTGGACGAGGAATGTGCGAGAGTATGTTTGAATGGACTGAAAGAGAACCTTATCCCAGGCTCGCCATTTGTCAACTTCTTCATTTTCCAATCCCAAAACGACAGTACGTGTCAATTGGTGATGGGTATTTCCCATGCTCTCTACGATGGAATCAGTTTGTCGCAAATTGCCGAACATTTTGGCGCGCTCTATGATGAACGACCAGTCCCAATTGTCGGCCAATTCTCTTCTTACATAAACTCGATCACTTCTGCCACTTCCAACTTTGCTCGGGCAGCTTCCTACACCCACTGGCGCTCACTTTTACAAGACGCACCTGTGCCAACCAATATAACTTCCGATAACTCCAGACTTACGCCTGGAAACCGAATGCGCATATGCAGGGAGGTCAGCGTTTCTCAACCCCCCAAACATGCTACTATAGCAACGGTGTTTACTGCCGCATGGGGTATAGCACTTGTCCGGGTTACTGGGCTAAGTGATGTCGTGTTTGGCCGTGCTGTCTCCGGGAGGACATTGACCTCTGCTACTGCAGACCATGAGAGAATCATCGGGCCGTGTCTAAACCTTGTACCCGTCAGGTTGAGACTTTCTAATTTTGATCCTGCTACTCCATTCCCTACTGCAGACAAGTCCCAGATCATAGAATCGCTTCAGTCCCAGTTCATCGACTCCATCCCCCATGAGACCATTGGACTGTCTGAAATTGCGAGGCAGTGCACCGATTGGCCCCAAGATATCTCGGAATTTGGCTCAGTGTTCTACTTTCAAAACATTGAGCAGCAGACCTCTGTTCTAGTGGGAGGCCAAGACGTAGCTTTTGTCCCTCTCCCGCTTGACCGACCAGACCCTCCTGAGCCACCCCGTTTGAATGTGTTGCCTCGGGGCGAGAGGCAATACACATTGGAGCTGTCGGTGCCAGAGCAAATGGCGAAAAACAACGTCTGGTCGCAGATTTTGGATGCGATGGTCGAGTGGCTCGATGTTTTTCTCCCGATGACTAAATGAGATGATTATCCTACCTAATAGAAAAATCACAATATATCTTTACACAAATATATATTGCTCCTTGTCAGCTCATTGAAATAGCTTTGTTTTATCGGCAAATTTTCCTGTTACTAAATACCTTCTAGACCAAAAGGAGATATGTACTTCTTTATAATATATTCAGACTGGTTAATAACAACCAAGAAATGGAATGTTCAATTTGGTGGACTATACTAAGCTATAAATACAAGAAGCCGGCCCCTACTTCCTTTCACTCTCCATGCTGCGAGCCCAAATAAGGGAAGAACATCGTCTCGGTATTCTCAGCAACAGCTTCTAGGAAACTAGGAATAAGGGGCTCAATCCCTAGTTCAAGCGCTCGGGTGCTCCAATCCCTCAGACTAAGTTCCCCAAAAGGTCGACGGTGCACTCTTTCCATGTATTCCCTGAAGCTCTTCACAGAGACCTTATCATGACTGGAGTGGTGACGGAATACGACAGCGGGAAGACGATTGTCGATGCCGTCCATCACCTGTGTAGCTATTTCGCTTGCAATAATCTCCACTTTCTGGAAGTCCAGATAACCATCCATGTTCGTCATTTGCGGTGTTGCTCCCATAATGTCCGAATAGCGCAACATAGAGTTAAGGGCATCCTGGTGTGGTGCGTTGTCACCAATGGGGGTACAGGGTCTGTGAATGCGGACGGACAACCCGGTGTGCTCTGCATAGCGCTCGAGGAAGGACTCGCTTGCCCATTTGGTCGCTGTCAGTCCCTCAGAGCCATCAGCAGGTGGGGGATGAGATGACACAGACACTGGTCCCAAAGCTGCGTTTCCAGTAAGAAGGATGACCCGGGGCGAGGAGATGTAATGCAGTGGAATCTGGGCCTGAAGGCAGAAATGCGCGAGGAAGTGAGTGGAAAGCAGGTTGGGAGTCCGTAGGGAATTATAGAAGTTGAGACAATGGCCGTTAGAGCCGGCGTGGATGACAACATCGATGCAGGACAGCAGCATTGTGTGCTCTGCCGTGGACAACCCTAAGGCTGGATCGAGGAGGCTGCCATAGTGAACGACCACTTTATTACTGCCGGTGATGGCGTTCTCATAGCCCTTCTCAACTGCAATGCAGTGGATTTTGCTGACCAGGTGATTTTCCACCAGTGATTGCACAAGTACACTTCCCAAAAAGCCGGTCGATCCGGTAAGGAGAATCTCACACCCCGTAGATCCAGTCTGGCGTGGTACAGGCGCTGTCTTTGGACTGTTGAGAAGTTCATCTGGGATGAGAGTTTCCTCAAACCAGTTGACTGACTTCAAGGGAGATTTTGCTTTCTCGGTGGTTATTTTGATAGCCATGCTGGATAACGTGCTTGCACCATACAATTCACGAATACTGATCGATACCCCGATGGATGTGCGAATCGCACTTTGCAATTTGACAAGCAAGAGTGAGTTCCCACCCACCATGAAAAAGTCTGTGTCGGGCTGGACCTGCGGGTTATTGGGGAGAATACCCTGCCACAGCAATTTAAGTTCGCCTTCTCCCAATGTCAGACGACTAGATGGCAATGGAAGTGGCTTTGGGAGAGCATTCTCGAATGGCTGACTCTCAAGAGCTTTGCGATCAATTTTCCCGTTGGCGTTCCTCGGTAGAGAATCCAAGCAGACGATCCTTGCGGGACACATGTATTGTGGGAGAGGTAGATTGCTTGCAAGGATCTGGAGCTCGGCATCACTGGCAGTCTGTCCGGGCACCAGCGCGACATAGGCAACGAGGATTTTAGAATCGCCTTCGCCCTTGGTACATACAACAGCTGATGATAGCAAACCAGATGCGGAGGTGACTAAGGTAGAGGCAACATCTTCAAGATCGATGCGAAGCCCTCGCAGCTTGATCTCCGTGTTCCCGTCCATGCGGCCCATATGAATTAGGGAACCATCCTCCAGAAGACGACCCTTATCGCCAGTGCAGTACATCCGAGTCCAGCCTCGGGAAATGTCATCAGGCGTTGCGAAGGGATCATCATGGAACTTCAATTTGGTTTGCTCCTTGTCCAAATATCTCAAGGCAATGCCAATACCACCCGCCCAGACCTCACCAGGGACTCCGATGTCCACGGGGTTGTGATCTTTATCAAGGACGTAAAGGGAAGTGTTGGCGATTGGTTTTCCAACACTTCGTGCGGTTTCAACCTGCGAGACTGTCATTGTCTCGAAGGTAGTGCAAGCAGAAATCTCGGTTAGACCGTAGGAGTCCTGAACAATGGGACAGTTCGTCCCAAGGCCAGCAAATTCCAGCTTCAAGCGATCTGTGAAAGGCTCGCCACCCAAACAAGCATATTTCCATAGAGTGTACCCCTTCATATGGTCGCGTGCATGCTGCAAGATGGCAAGATACTCGGAAGGTGTAGCGAGCGTGAATGTCACTTTATGTTTGCGGATGATTTTGGCAATCTCAATTGGGTCACCACGTGCTGCTTGGGAAACAATAACAAGCTTACCCCCGTTCATGACGGAATTGAGAGTCTGGGCAAGACCCATGTCGAATCCGATTGAGCTTTGCTGCAAAACAACAACTTGGCTGTCGAGTGACAGTTCTTTCTCTTTGGCAGCAAGATAGTTAATGAACCCGATTTGCGGCAGGAGAACGCCTTTGGGCTTGCCCGTTGAACCACTCGTGTATAGCAAGACCGACGGTGCAGTCCCACTACTTCTGTCTTGTACAGGAGTGTTCGGATATCCAGCAACTTCTTCAACATTGAGAACAGAAGCGGCACCTATTGTCAGGGCCCTTTCGCGTGTTGACGATGAACAAAGTATTATACTTGTCCCGGAGTCCTTGATCATGATCGTGTGTCTTGCGGTAGGGATGCTGAGATCAAGGGGAAGGTGAACAGCACCAACCACGAGAACAGCGAGCATGCTCGCCACTGCGGCGAGTGATGGCTGGCACAGAATCCCGACAACATCACCTCTAGCAATTCCTTCTTCAAGAAGGACATTGGCAATGCGGTTAGTATGTGCCCCGAGCTGCGCATAGGTAAACTCTCCAGATTCCTGCACGATAGCCACCCTGCTTCCAAAAGCCTCCAACATGTTCTCGAACCTTTTAGAAAGAGTAGTTGGCCATCCACTATCCAATCGTGGACCTCGTCGAATAGACAGTTTGCTTTCATCAACTGTGGGTGAAGAAGAAATGGGGATCCGTGCGGGCAACAGAGTATCGGAGGAGAAGGAATCAATCAAATCAGCATACATGTCCAGGATTGATTCCGCGGCTTGACGTGTGTAGAGATAATCACGGCAGGTTACTTCCAAGATGCAAGTACCAGATTCAGTGGGAGTGATGTGGAATGAAATATCGTACGGTGGATTGCCCATGGCACTTTGGTCATAGTTAAGCTCGAAGTCTGCCACAGACATTTTGGTGATTTCACCAACGCGGTAGTTCATCGCCACTTGGAAGATTGGAGTGTGGGAAGAAGCCCGTTGGATTTTAAGAGTGTCCACGATGACACTGGAGGGCACAGAGGAGTTTGAAAGTGCAAGTAAAGCCGTTTTGGATGTCTTCTGGTAGACGTTCGCAAAAGTGTCCTCCTGGGCGACAGCGACCTGAACAGGCACCACATTCACAAAGTAGCCTATGGTATTGGCAAACTGTCGCTGTTTGCGGTTTGCGTCGCCCATGCCGATGCAAATATTTTCCACGTTCAACAATCTGGCAAAGAGAACATTGAGTGTCGCCAGGAAAAAGTGGAACGATGTTCCTCGAAGACCAACGCTTGTCTTCTTTATCTTGTCCACTGTGTTTTTACCTATCTCCCTCCTCGTCGTATGCGCGGTGTAATCATCGGTTGACACTCGCTGTTTGATTTTGGCAAATGGAAGGAGAGGCATTACGTCTGGTAACGGGGACAACTCACGCTTCCAATAATCGAGTTCCTGGGTAAAGGTACCATCTCGGATAGCACGATTCTGAATCACAGAGTAATCAATGTATTGGACAGCACTCGTTGGCGGAGTTCCCACTTCATAGAAGGATTTCAAATCGCGTAGGAAAATGGACCAACTGACGCCATCCATGATGATGTGGTGATAGGCAAATATCACGGTGTGCTGCTCTGATCCGACAGACACCACGGTGACTTGGAATGTCTCACCTTCTTCCAACCGCCAGTCCAGGGATGCTGCATTTTCAAATTCCCGCGATACAGTGGCAGTATCTAATGTCTCGATATGGCGGAAGAATGGCAGAGGTTGTTGCATCACCGCCTGGAGCAACTGGCCACGAACAGGGTCTGCGAAGAATGCGGTGCGCAGCATCTCATGCCACGAAACAGTCTGGGCGAGAGCTCGCTCAAACCTCGCAAGCTGGAAATTTCCCTTGACCCCATAGGAGATAACAACATTGTACTGTGAGGGATCTTTCATGTAGCTTCCCCCAAGCCAAATCAGTGACTGATAGGGCGACATCTCCTCGACTCGTTGGTATTTCTGAGAAATTGGTGAGCTTGATGGCTTGGCAGATGTGACCTGGAGAGTGTTGGAAACGCTTGTGGATGTTACTGAGTCGCCTAGTTCGGACTGCGTCGTTTCGTCAGAGCTGCTGAGGCCAAGCTTTGACCCAGAGGTCTGAGAATTCGAGCTCTTGGTTGACCCTGCGGGCTGTTGTCCAACACTCTCTTGTGCTGTCAAATCCAGTAAGTGTGTTACAGCACTGTTACAGAGTTCCAACGTAGTGAATTCCAAAATATTGGACGCGGGAATATTGAAGCGTAGCTCATGGAAGAACCAATCTCCGATCTCAACAGCCAATAAAGAATCGAACCCAAGGTCGATAAGTGGCTTATGGGCGTCCAGTGTGTTTGGAGAAAGATTTAGCATAGACTCAACTTTTGCCGAGAGTCTTTGTTCAAGAATGTGGGATGCGTGATCCTTGGACTTAGAGTTGTCAATTTGCTCAATCACACTCGACTTCGGCGATATCATTCGCTGAGGTTGCTCTTCTGGTGCCGTGTCTTTAGTCACAAAGTGTGACAGGAAGGGATCTAAGCACCACGCTGGGATGTCTGGGTCACCGGCAGATTTCTTGAGCTGCTGGAATCCAAGTACAATTTCCGGGCTACCTGTAGAGTCACAGGAACTGGAAATCATTGCCTCTGCAAAGGAATGATGAATATCTGGCTCGGACAATGGAGCATATCCGAGCTTCACCATGCGCTGGATGTCATGTTTGGTTTGCCTTGCCATATATCCCAGATCAACGACCATGCCCATGTAGATCATCGACGCTGCCAATCCTTTCTTCCTCCGCTGTTGAACTAAACCAGATATGGAAAGACTGTCGGCGGGGAGGTTCGACCACCGCGATGTTCCCATGACAGTACCCAGAGTGGATAGAACAATGAAGAAATCCAAAGTGGGCTGAGAGAAGAACTCGTCAAGGTATGCTACTCCTTGGAGAGCTGCAGCCGATGGGATACTCGAGTCATCAACAGCTTTATCAGCAGATAAACTGGGGGAGAGGCCCATTAAAGCATAACACACGCCGGCAACAGGTGGCATGGTGTGGCTGACCGTTTCGCAAACCTCTAAAACGGAATCACGGCTGGAAAAATCCGCTTTCATCACTTTCACGGCTGCCCCAAGAGCTGAGATCTCTTCTAGCAATGCTTGACTAATCTGTGTGTTCCTACCGATAAGAGCGAAGTTTCGTGCCCCGTTTCTTGCCATCCACGAGAGAAGGGATGACGCAGGTGACGTTGTCATGTCAACCATGCAGTAGGTCTTGGACGCCGAGAACAAGGCACTAGGGTCTAAAGGCTGGATCTGAACAGATAGAGGGCTTGAATGAGTCCAGTCTATCATTGAAGTATAGTTGAACGAGGAATCTGATGATCCATCCAGCTGTCCCAGGCCGAGAATGTTGGTAGACCCCTGAGGTAGATTGTGCAGGTTGGCTTTAGCGTCACTGAGGGAATCCATAATCATGTCTCTTCGGTTCACTGACTGGCGGCATAGGTCGAAAATATCTTGTCGGACAGTTTCGTATAGATTGACAAGAATGGTTCGCAGGTTATCATCACAAGACGTTGACAAGTCAAAGAAGCAAGACACATCCTTCGGCAAAACATTCTCCACGTCTTGGCGAGATGTGCGTGGGTGAATTGATATTGTTCCAGCGGCGGACTTTTTGAGGCTTGATTTCACAAAATAAGTGCGTCGTCGTGGCCAAAGACGACATGTTTTGATCGCTGTGACAAGTATCTCGGACGCAGAGTATATAAGAATAGACCCCTCATGATGTGTCGAAGTTGCTATCAAGTTTGCGAGGATGTAGCCAGCCGTAGCTTGGAATAGCTCTGGCGTCACACGATCGGTGTTGCAAACATATGTCTCAGATGCGTTTGCCAGAATAGCAGAAGTGGCGTTATTGGAAAAGCCGATTGCAGTGCAGTTATCCTGGGTGGTACCGAGCCACAAGAAGAATGCCTTTGAAATGTCTTTGAAGAGAGGAATGGACAATCTCGCCTTAACTGGGAGAGAGACTCCAGCCACTTTCGGAGTTTGAGAACATTGCAAACACAAACGGCCAGTGGGGCCCACTTTGATCTCCACAGGTTGCTGGTTAATATCGACCTTTTGAAACACCTGTCGTCGTCCGGCATTATATCGTTCGTTTCTTTCATGATCCCTGACAAGGCGTGGAATGCGAATATTCTCACCGTCAAAATGGATTTCTAGTTCATTCACCCACAGCCTATCCTTCTCAGTGAGCCATGAGAGACGAGACCACGAGAGACGAAGGAAGACCTCGACCACGGTTGAATGCAGAGACGCGCTGACCTCTGCAACGTCCAAGAATTGCAGATTAACATCTGGTGTTTTGGATTTGATTGAGCGCCCTACGCTCACAGTCATATTTGCCTGTGATAGGTCTGACAGGCGTCCGGCCGTAAGCCAGAGGACGCACTTGGACTTCCTGAACAACGCCTCTAATGCCTGCAATCTGTGGTGGGTATTGTTGCCTGAGAAAAACGGGTTATCGAGCTCGGTTGCGGAGATAACTGAGGTATCTTCTGAAAGACAGGACGTGTCCAAACTCTCGATGTCATCAACGATCTTGATCACAGTTCCAGGAGAGCGAAGGGAATTTTTCAGACTGTGTACCAAGCGAGACACTGACAATGTTGTCCCCCCAATGATGACCACCTGCTCTGTCACTGGAACTGGGCTCATTAAGATCGCCGGTTCGCGAAGCATCATCATACAGTCATCCACTGCTTGGGAAACGATCAAGTAGAAACATTGCCTGTCTGAATTTCCAGCGTTTTGGGATATCCAATTTACGCCAGAAAATCCATCCAACCGCAGAGCTTTATCCCATTCAACTGGTGAAACAGATTGCCCTTGACCATGTCCCTCCCACCACTCAGGTATGAGACCCATAACAGACAGCGGGGTCGCCATCTGGTCAGCACAATCGATGAAAATGAGATATCCACCAGGCTTTAGCAACGATCGGATGTGCTGAAGGCCTTTGCTCAACGTGTGTGCTGCGTGGCAGACGTTGGCCACAATAACAAGGTCATACGCTCCGGCTTCAAAACCTTGCTCGATGACATCCTTATCAATTTCCATCACCTGGAAGGATATCCGGTGTGCAGTGTCGGAAATTGTTTCAGCAGCCTTCTCAACAAGTTCTGAAGAAATTTCGGTCAAACAGTAAGAGGAATATGCATCGCCGGCGGCTCTCAGTATTTTGTTTGTGACTACCCCGGTCCCAGCACCAATCTCAAGTATGTTCATCCGAGGATGCTTGTGTACAATGCGCTTGATGACATCGCATATGCTCTTGTGCATGGGAGCAAAGATGACACCATCTAGGCACAAGTTCTCAAGGGGGTACTTGTTCAAAACTTCCATTGCATCAATCTCCTGTCGTAGGATTGCTGGCAGAAGCGGACCAAGGTGGTTAATGAGATTAAACTCGGCCTTTCCAGCGATCTTCTGGGATATGCCAGTGATGCATTCTTCCGAATCGTCGAGCCACTCGCTTTTCAAGACAGGGTGCCGATGGTCTTTGACAGCATCGACGACACGCTTAACTTCAGTGTAGAACAGTTGATGATGGCTGAGGAAGTCCGGAACCTCAGATGGATCGATCTCACACAGAGTACGTTGGAAGTAGAATAGGGCCGTCCTCTCCATCGTCTCTACTGCCTCTCCCTCATCTGTGTCGGGACTGTTCTGATTTATTTGTATAGAGCCGAGGGATGGGTCGGTTTCCCACACTGTGTGCGAGAAAATATTCCGATCGTTCAAAGGACTCGGCTCTTCCACAGACCTGAAAGCCAGCCCCTCCACTTGGGCTATTGTATGTCCGTCTGGATGGAACAGTGAGATATTACCCTTGATGAGACTGGCATTTGACTCCGTCACAGAAGTATCAATGTCAAATTTCACATCCTCTCCAACGGAATATCGCGAATGACTCGGGCTAACAAATAGTCGCGAGATCTCCATTGGAATGAATGAGGTCCGGGTGGTGTTGCTGAATGGCGACGAGAAGGCCCCCATGATTGATTGGAATGCGACCTCCAGGGCAGCAGGGTGGAACAAGTAATCCGAGGATAACGTTCCCTCTGTCCACGAGGCGGAAGCTTTGGCATGGTTTAATACCCGGCTCATTGAGTTAATGCCCCTGAATAGGCCAGTGTATTCAAGCCCCACTGATTGCAATTGCTCATAGAAATCGGCCGGATCAACAGGTGTGTGATTCTGTCGCCTGCATTTCCGAGCTGGTAATTCATCGACGTTGGGGGCGCCGAAATACAGAATGACTCGCGCAGTACATAATCGTTCCAACGTTGTACCATCTGCTGGGCAGATTTCACAGGCGAAATTGGCTATGAGTCGAGCCTGTGAAGCATTTTCGACACCATACGGAGTGCTTAGTGTGGTGATGCACTCAGTCCCTATACTTCCTTCTTCCAATGTGATGTTCTTTAAGATCTTCAGATCCTGTATCTCCACGAGGGCAAGTGGTCTTTCCGCAGCCAAAGCAGTAGCGGTTTCCAATGCAAGACTAACATAACCGGCAGCGGGAAACACCACCTTTCCGATGTGTCGGTTGCCGTGCAGCCAGGGAATTTCATTTAAGTGAAGGATATTTCTCCAGCGCATGTTGTTTTCTGAATCATCAGGAGCTCGTCGGCCCAACAGCGGATGTGGGCGTGGATCCTTGAGTCGATACCTTCGCGAGATTCTGGATTCTCTCCAGTGTGACCTGCTGTGATCCCATGAGTATGTCGGCAAGTCCTTGAGCATCCTTGGTGCTTTGTGATTGCACGCTCTATAGTACCGGTCCAGGTTGACACACTTGGGTCCGAAATGCTGCCATATGAAACCCACAGCTAACGAGGCAGCCTTCATGTCATCAACGCCCCGCTGGAGCAATGACAGATATGGAACCTTCTCGGCTAGAACGAGATCCATGCTCTGCAAGACAGGGCTTTTGAGAGCAGGGTGTGGTCCAACTTCAATGCACAGACTGAATTTTCCTTCGTTCAAAAGACACTGCTCAATTGCCTGGGAGAAACGCACGGGTTTCAACATGTTGTCAACCCAGTATTGACCGGTCAATGCTGAAAGATCCCCATTCGGAAAGCGGACACTCTCTTGCACGCTTGAAACCCAGGTACAATTTATCTTTGGTGATTGGACATGTATATTGCATGCCCTCAATGATTCCAAATACGCATCAGCGTAAGGGTACATATGATGTGAATGGTACGCTACTTCGACCTTCAGGATTCTTGCAAATATCTTCTTCTGGTCAAAATGACGTTTTGCTTCACTGATTGCGTCGTAGTCTCCAGACAAAGTTACGCTAGCTGGTGCGTTGCTCGCGGCGACAACAAGTCGGCCGAAGAACGATTGCTGGGAGCAGAAAGCAACTGCATCTTCGAAGGCAATACCAACTGCCATCATACCGCCGACGTGGTCCCCAGCCGGGCCCCTGGGTACCTTTACATGCAGTCCACGATAATAAGCAATCTTGATGGCGTCTTCAGCGGAGATGACCCCTGCCGCATACGCTGCCGCGATCTCTCCCGAGGAATGACCAACGACAACGTCAAGATGAACGCCAGCAGCAGAAAGAAGATCACAGACTGCAATCTCGATGGCGGTCGTCAATGGCTGGCTTAGTTCTGCTTCTGACAGACGGGAGGAGGCCACGTCGGCCATAAGCTCTTCTTTAAGAGACCATGAAGGCCCATCGGACAGGTCAGCTAGACCGCGCTCACAGCGGTTGATGGAATCATGGAATGTTGGGGACGAGAGAATCAGTGACCGCCCCATAGCTGCCCATTGGGCGCCCTGGCCTGTGAATACACCAAGGATTCGGCATGGCCCGCTTTGATTCCTTCTGCTAAATGTCCCCGGCTCGCTGTACGAGTTGCATTCCCCTTCCGCGACTGCTTTGTCCACTGCTTCGAGGAGTTCCCCGTGACTGCCTGCAGTGAATGACAGTTTAAGTGGAAACGAGCTTCTCTTGGTACTCAGTACCCACGCAAGGTCATTGAGATTAACCGATGGGTGTAACTGGATGTAGCTCGCCACACTTTTGATATTTCCCAACAAGGATGATTTGGACTGGGCGGAGAAGACGAAAGGCCCCGATGTCGCGGATTCTCTTGCGCTTCTCTCTTCGCAAAGAGTTCGACTGGAACTAGGTGATGAAGCCGAATAGCTTTCAACGATGGCGTGTGCGTTTGTTCCTCCAAAACCAAATGAATTTACACTAGCACGCAACGGGCTTCCAGGGGCCACTGGAGGCCAAGGGAGACTCTTTGTTGGAATTTCAAGGTGGTCATAAAACGGTTCGATATTGGGGTTGAGTTTGTTGAAGTGCAAATTCGCAGTTATGGTCTGGTTTTTGATGCACGCCACGGCTTTCAAAAGGCCCGCAAGGCCAGCACAGCCTTCTAGGTGTCCGACGACCGTCTTGATAGATCCAACAAGCAGTTTGCCTTCCCCGTATTTGCCTCGTGTAGTTATATCGGGGAAGAACGCCTTCTGAATTGCCTCAGCTTCCACGGGGTCGCCGGCAAGTGTACCAGTTCCATGACATTCGAAGTATTGACAGCGGTCGTTGACCGGATCCAGACCACTGTTGGTGTATGTCTTCTTAATCAAGGCTGCTTGGGCCTCAGCATCTGGCATGGTGATGCCGGGAGAACGGCCATCAGAGTTCACCAGCGTCTCCCGGATAATGGCCTCAATCTCGTCACCATCTGCGAGAGCTTTACTTAAGCTCTTCAGGACGACAGCGGCGCATCCTTCGCCACGAGCGTAACCATCAGCGCTCTGGTCCCACATTTGGCATCTTGAGGTGGGTGATAACATATGAAGCTTGGATTCACTGATGTAGGTGTCTGGGTCTAGTATCAAGTTCACTCCGCCCACAACCGCGGTGTTTGATTCACCGTTGCGTATACATTGCACTGCTTGGTGCAATGCCACAAGTGAACTGGAACAGGCAGTGTTGATGGACATGGACGGCCCTTTCAGATTAAAACAATAGGAGATTCTGTTTGCCAAGATACTGGGAGCGGTACCAGTGGCATGCCACCGACCAATGGTGTCTAGGTCCCGTGTTTGGATATCATGAAAATCCGACGTCATGACGCCCACGAAGACAGCAGTTGAAGATCCTTGCATCTGCTCCAGTGTATATCCCGCTCTTTCGAACGCTTCGTACGTTGTCTCTAAGAGAATCCTTTGTTGGGGGTCCATTCCGTCTGCTTCGGCGGGGTTGATATTGAAAAATGAAGCATCAAAATTCCGATGGTTGTCGTCGAGGAGATATGACTTATTCGCGACATTTGTACTACCGTGGTGCTCTCCATTTGGGTGATAGAAGCTTGAAAGGTTCAGTTTGTCGGCACCGAATTCGGACAGTACATCAGTTGGGTTGCGTAGAAGCTCCCACAGCTTCGCAGGCGAGCTGGCGCTACCTGGAAAACGGCAGGCAGTGCCCACAATGGCAATGGGTTCTTTCATCAACGCTGGCTTTGTGGTTGAACTGATCATATCTCGCGGCTCACAAAAAGCTGGGTATAGAAGTATAAAAGTGACAAGAAGTAGGGAGGGACCATGTGCCGCGAAGAGAAGGATGATTTGAGCTTCTGCAAACTGCGTGTAAAAAGATAGCTGACCTCCTCAGGTATAAACAATCAAAATGTCAAATCTTACTATCGCCGTAACCCACCCGCAAACTTTCGTTAAACATCATGTACGGAATAAACTCGGGATACCCAGCCATGAACTTTCTCCTTTGAGCAACCACTATAACAATTCGCAAGGCTAGGGCGCATAAATCTAACTGAATCGGGTTAATGTGGCGATAATCATTATCATGCCGATGCGAGAGATCAGATGCAGGGTTGCAGGTGTTCCCACCGCGTGTGAGTCATTGGCAGACTCAACATTCCTTCTTCCAGAGTCGAACTACCCTTGCATGGAAGATGCATTGCATGAATACTATCTCCAATTAACATTCGTATCGACGGAGTACTCCGTAGACATTCCGGCGTTTTGAAGCTGAAAATTACAACTAACATTTTCAACCAACCAAGAGTGTGGTGGGGGTGCATATACACCGCGCAGCCTAAACGTGTCTCGAGAGAAAGAAAATGCCAAGAGGAAATGTCGCAAGTATATTCCGAGGCTGGCTGATGGTACAGGCTCTGGTCCCACCATATACCCTTGCAAGGCTGCCACTCGATCGACATATGGCATAAGCAAGCGAGCGTGCAGATATGGTCACAACAGTATTGATGACTTGCATGATGTTGAGCTGAAAATTCTTTGTCCGAGCGGTGCAGCATTGAAAATTGCCTTGCGGCCGACCCTTTTTTCCTTTTGTCCGAAATTATCATTTTGTTTTGTACAGATAATAGCATCCCAAAGATCAGTCACTTCCAGGCAGAGGCGACTGTATCCACAAATCCAGGTTCATCCTACAACATATTGCCCAGTATGACTCGCGAGCAGAACGACATTCAAACACCGCTCCAAGTGCTGAGTCGGAGCTTCAATTTCGCTAGCAGCGACGAGGCAAAATGGTGGCATAGCACAGCTCCAATGTTTGCAACCTTGATGGAAAAGTCTAGTTACGATGTGCACGCCCAGTACCAATTTCTGTGCCTGCACCGCGAGTTCGTCATCCCAGCACTGGGTCCTTATCCCACCAAGGGGAGCCCTATGCATTGGAAAAGCACACTGACGCGCTTTGGACTTCCCTTTGAGCTGAGCTTCAACTACACCAAATCGCTTGTCCGTTTTGCATTTGAGCCACTGGGGCCTTTGACTGGCACTGATGAGGACCCATTCAATACGCAGCCCATTAGTCAATGTTTGAAGAGATTCAAAACCATCCTTCCCAAGCTTGACCTCGAATGGTTTGATCTCTTTATTCGAGAGCTCGTTGTTTCGGATGAAGATGTCAAGGTTATTCGCGACAAAAACCTGCCAGTTCCCATCTTCAAAACCCAAAACAAACTCGCTGCTGATCTGGGTCCCAATGGCGATATGTTGCTCAAAACATACATATATCCCAGAATTAAGGCTATGGCAAACGGTGTACCCAAGGAACAACTGATGTTTAATGCAATCAGAAAAGCCGACACTTCTGGTAAACTAGCTGCTCCATTGTCGGTTCTGGAAGAATTTATGGGGTCACGGGAGACCTTGATTGCACATTTCCTTTCTTGTGATCTTGTAAAGCCATCCGAGTCGCGAATCAAACTCTACTGCTTCGAAACCCAACTTGACTTTGAGACAATTGCCGGAATCTGGACTTTGGACGGCCGCCGTACGGACCCCGAGACACTGGCGGGTCTGAACTGGCTGAAAGACCTTTGGCAACTGTTGCCCATTGCCAAGGGACGCGCAAGCCTCCCTAATCGATTCTACGAACTAGGCGAATCGCCGGTGGAGCAACTTCCCTTCATTATCAATTTCGCCCTTTACCCAAATAAAGCACTGCCCGAGCCCCAAATCTACTTCCCAGTATTTGGTAACAATGACAAAGCAACTGCTGAAGGCCTTGCGACCTTCTTCGATCGTGTAGGCGTGTCCAGCCTGCCCAAGTTCTACGCCCCCGATTTGGCTGCATACTAGTAAGTCTTCTTGTTTTTATCTCAGTACCACATTGGAATACATCAGCAACTAACAAATGTTACAGCCCGGATCAGGATCTCGCACAGACAAATCATCATCAAGCGTGGATTTCCTACGCCACCAAGGCAAACAAACCCTATATGAGTGTTTATATGCACAGTTTCGAGGCTACGGGTCAAACTTTTGGGGCCATTGGGAAACCGGCCTGTTAAATCAGGGTAGTATGGGATGAGCATGAAAACGCAGATGGTTCAACACCTAGCGTGCAGGTTCAGCTCTTCATACCTCGTACTCCACTCTCAGGCGACGTAGTACGGTCGGTAAGGAAGTACGCCAATATCAATAATGTATCGAAACTTTGTCCGATTCATCTAGCTTTCTCACATTCCTCGTAAATGCTGACGCTTGAGATTCAGTTAAATGCCCAATCTTATTAAAATATATCGTATTCAGTAGCAAACTATATTTTTCTGTTACACATCCCGAATCTCGTCCTCGTACTTCTACTGAGTACTTGTTTGTATCTGCACGTTTTATGACGGGTTCTGCACGTTGAGTGGGTCTGTGGCTGGAAGGAAATAAATACGGAGATCCCCGATCTATGCAGGCATTGACCAATACAGTGCTAGTTTCAAAGCCACAGAAAGGGAAACTCAATTGCTGTGAATGGCCATGTGGGTCAGCTTACACCCGGTATCGATACACCTGCTTAGACTAACCCCCCGTGCACGGGGAATTTGTGGTATATTCCCGTCAACCCGCGTTTTCCCTCTTTGTTTCTCCATGGGAAAATTCTGGGGTGAAGCTGGGATAGCTTGGCGAACTGGGATTTTAGCTAATAACCGTTACGTTGGTACTTTGTACTTGGGGTTTCTCAATATATTATGCAATACCAAGCACATTACGAGAGAAGTGACAAATTGATCGAAGCGTTGTCAGACGGACCTCCGCGGACTCGCACCTTAGTGGAAAGGATAATAAGGATGGGGTATCGTGAACCCTTGTCGGTGTGTGTGAAAAGTGAGCTAGAAAGTGACCGAAAATGCCTCACGATCTGAGATCGGCAAAAATCCGTGGACAGACAGCATAACACATAAGGTACGAGAAGCTAGGGCGTACTATTGTATACGTATACGTGGTAACGTCCGTACCTCAAGCGATTTGGCAGGGCGATCATCTAGCGGGCCTTGATGCTCCTCTGGCCCACCGGTGAGGGTTTGATTCAGATGGGGAGTCGACCCGATACAACATCGCATCAGTTTTTACAAGAACCTGCCTTTGGGCTCACGTGGGCCTTCAGCTATGCAAGATCAAAAATGGGAATACAATATGGACCCCGTGGGATATGACCTAGACTCCACTCCTCCCACCAGGTTCTGGCCAGACCTCCAGGTCAGGTGCAGTATGTTAATACAGGGTTCCAGTTGAACTCCTAGAAGCGTAGAAGGCCTAAGACGCCCGCCAAGAGTTTATATATGCCAGCTATGGGGAGTCAGCTGTTGAATTATTGAAGGCGTTGCGTATTTGGCACATAGCTTTGTATAGGATCTTCGACTTGGCAGGAATGTCTCTCCTGTTTACAGTGAAGGGTCAATCAATTGGGGCTGGCTGATGAGAAACACAAATTTCTTTTTCATGCATATAATTATACACTAGCACCGGTGGGGTGTCTTTTCGGAGACAATGAAATGGGATACATGTGTTCGACTGAGACTCACCATAATGTTGTAGGAACTCCGTATGCATAATGATCGGTGTTCTAATGTTGCATATCCAGCCCTGTTTTCAGCCCCGAGGTACTCCGGAGTGGATACCAAGCTACGCAGCACTTGGGGGCATCGTGCCACATCAACTATGTGTCATTAGAGCCATTACACATTGGTCTAGAATTCTCCGCTTGACTTGTTTCAATTATACGCTATCACTCGTAATTTCGACGCTATTTCACTCATTCACCGTGTTATGACGACACTTCGTTGTATGCAGCTTTGCGGATAACTATGTCATCTCACAGTTTGCAATATGCAAGGAACTAATGCCCTGACATACCCGGTAATAGTTGAAGATCCTCAACATGCAGTGCTGGATTATTGTCTGTCCTGCGGATACTGAGTATCCACCGAAGGAGACAATCCATGTATAGATTCTAGAATATATATAGGATAACTACCAGGGCTCTCTGGCATGAAAGACCCAGCTGATTGCCCCTTTCCACATCCAGCCGTACTTATTTCTCGTTTTGTCCTTCTTTCCAATATGGGTCACACCAGATTTGGCCTTGGTGGGCTCCTAAGCTTCGCTTTGCTGAATTCCCCTTTTCTGCATGCCCATGCTACTCCTGATGTTATCACCCGCGACGTGGTGATTGTTGGAGGTGGTGCCTCTGGAACATACGCTGGAGTGCGCCTCAAGGAAATGGGTAAAACATTTACCCTGATCGAGCGCAACAGTCTCCTTGGTGGACACGGAGAGACCTTCTATACCAATGACGACAAGCCTATCAACTACGGCGTCGAGGGGTACTTCAACAACAGTGTTACCTTGAACTACCTCGCCAAACTCCAAGTTCCGTATGAGCTTCGAGTCCCAGCTCCGGCAGAAGATGATTATATCAACTTGAGAACTGGAGAAAAGGTCGACGCAGCCGAAGCATCGAAAAACCAGTCAGCTGCGCTTCACCAATGGATGGACTCAATCTCCCAATTCAAATTCCTTGAGGATGGGTCTTACAATTTCCCTGACCCAGTACCAGAGGACCTCCTCATGCCCTTGCGTGATTTTATCGCCAAGTACAAGCTGGATGATGCTGTGTGGGGAGTCTTCTCCCATGGCTCTGGAAACGTTCTCGATATGGCTACCCTTTATGTTATCCAATACATCGGCGTCCCCCATGCGAAGGCCTTCTTGAACGGGTACATCCGACCAAGCCACGGTATCGCCGACCTCTACACAAGGGCCACCAAAGTCATCGGCTCTGACGTCCTCTTCAACTCACAAATCGAGTGGGTCGATCGGTCTGGGGGTATGGTCAAAGTTCTCGTGCGAAACTCTGATGGGAAGACCCAGCGCATTCACGCGAAGAAGCTTCTTGTCACCATCCCACCTACCACTCGCCACCTCACGGGTTTCTCTCTCGATAACCGAGAAGCCAGCCTTTTCACAAAGTGGCACTACCAATCGTACTATGCCGCACTAATCAACGAAACTGGTATTCCCGATGGCCATAACATTATCAATATTGATCCCAGTAACCCCTTTTCCGTTCCCTACGAGCCATTCATCTGGCGCGTCGATGCCCAAAGGGTTCCCGGATACCACACGATCAAACTGGTTGGCAACGAGCAGTTCTCGGAGGAGGACGCTAGAGAGCTCCTGGAGAGCAGCATCGAGCGCCTAGGCGAAGTGGGTACATTCCCTGCAACCAAGCCTCGCATTGTTAAATGGGGCGACCACACTCCGGTGACCATGAGCGCTTCGGTGGAGGACATTCGTGCTGGTTTCTACAAGAACTTGTACGCGTTGCAGGGTCATCAGAAGACCTTTTACACAGGAGCTTCGTGGTGCTCTGATTATTCGACTCTCCTCTGGGGATTTACTGAGGACGTGTTGAAGAAAATGTTTGCTTGAGATGTGGGGCGTGACTTTCAAAACAAGAGGGGAAGTAAATTCCGTGTCAATTGTACAGATACATGGGTTCATCCAGGGACCTATGCAACTGTCCACTGCGGAGTACAACATGGCTACACTGCTCCAACGGAAAATTTTTCGTTCATGCATTTAACTGGGTTCTAGCATTCTAAAAATAGATTTCATTTCCCTCCATAGCTATAGGTTAGAGAAATTTATTTCATTGGACCAATTTTCGTTTTCTTGTGGAGTTGCAAATTGTTGAGACCTTGGTGGATACATCTGAAAGGGTGTTATAAGAAGATTATTGTAGGCAGATACAACAGCGTATATCACTCATTTGTCATCTCTACAGGGTTGTTGACTTCAAATTTGACTTGTCAATTTATATGCCTGCTAGCACGGGCGAGAAAAGACGCTAATGCATGCACGCCACCAATAATAATATTTCAAATAAAATTCAATACATTCAATAAAAAGGCGAGGTACTAATAAGGAAGTATCCCATATTAATTATATTGGTATCACAGGGGGAAAAGCAAGATCAATGTATCCCTTCTTACCCTTGTTGTGACAGGGTTACGCAGCATGAGACTACATTGAGCACTATTTGAGCACATTATTTTCACCCCTGTAGATAATCCCTGAAGATGACAGATCAGAAATAAATTAATAGCACGAAGCTGAATATTAAGCCAGCTTTTACGGACTAGATGCTAAACTGATATGAGCGCTGCTTGTGAAATATATATCTGATGTTGGTGACGGTCTTATAGTACACAGGATGACAATAACTGAGGATTTCTTCCAAGGTTCCTACACTGTCTTATATATCAAAAGGATAATCGTTAGTTAATTCAATAGACCGAGGAAATTATTAAAACATTAATCACCCCCAAAAAATAGCCCATACGTGATGTGATGTGACGGAAAAATTGTTGGTTGTAGAATCTATGAAAAAGCAGGATGTTTATACCCGTAAATGTTGCAAGCAATGAGCAAACAATATAGCAAATAACAATGCATTACGCAAGAGGCAATATGACTTTTCTAGTGATCAAATATCAACAAGCAGCCATGCGGGTGTCCTGACTGGTATTCCCATCCGATTTCAGCGTGCCACAGGTACAAATTTGATGTTCAGTGGCTTTGTACTCCAAACATTAAACACAAGTGCTTCCTCCCATCTTTCTGACCCGGGAGTCAATTCCCAATCAAACTCCCAGATCAGACGAGCCAGTACCCAACGGATCTCCAGCCTGGCAAGGTTAGTGGCGATGCAGTTTCGAGGGCCATAGCTGAACGCCTGCATTGCGTGGCGATCGTCGTTCTCGTATGCGACATCCCCGAGCCATCTTTCGGGAATATAACTTCCAGGATCAAGAAAGTTTTTTTTGGAGTGGTTAATACAGAAGTGTGCGATGCCGACTTGTGTACCACCGGGGATCCAATGTCCGTCGATGACACCACCACCGCGAGGAACACGACGGGGAAAGACGGCCGGACCGGGAGGAAAGATTCGCAGCGCCTCGTTTATGCATGCATTCAGGTATTTGAGTTGATTGGTGCTGACGGAGTTGATCCCCTCGGCGCTTGTGAACATGCTGCGGACCTCGTCGATCACTTTGCGCTTGGCGTCCGTGTTCTGGGTTAAGAAGTATAAAGTGGCGCTGAGGGCTGTCGCCGTTGTTTCACTTCCTGCTATGATAAGTGTGGAGCAGTTTCCATTGATTTCGTATCGTTTGAGGCCGTTCTTTGGATCAAAGAGGTTGGTGGTCAGGTCCTTGTAGTCGATCTTCCGGTCCATTCGACGCTGGACCTTTTCGTCGGTGAACTTGCGGTGCGTGACAAACTTGTCGCGCAAGGACTTGGGGACAAACCAAATTAAGACGTGGAATGCCCATGGATAGTACCCTACGGCGTGGGTCATGGCTCGAAGCTTCATCACTTCTAGAATCATTTCTACCCAGGGGTGGTACTGGGAGTTTTCTAGACAGCCGTAAGTCTCGCCAAATGCCAGCTCCCCGATCAGGTCAAATGTCGCATACTGAATGGTTATATAGTTTAGTTGCTGGTTTGTGAAGTGGCTCTGGTAGCTTACATTGAACCAAGATGTCATCTCGGGTGTCTTCCCGGCTGCAACCTCGACATGCAGCTTTTCAATTAGTAAGTCGATGTTTCGTTTAATCACCGGTTCTTGTTCTCTCAACGCTGTGTCCGAGAATCCTTTAGCGAGAAGCCGTCGGTAAAATCGATGGAGCTCGCCATCGACCGTAACAATTGAGTGCGGAGCTGTTGGACCTTTGTAGAGTGGCGTGGTCTTGTCCATCTCTATCTTCCCAGGCTGAATGCCATAGATATCATCCCAAGCGCGGCTGGATGTGAATAGCAACTCATCGGGAGCAATACGCAGTACCGGTCCATATTTCCCGTGTGCCTTGGAGAGAGTTGAGACGATGCCTCCCGTGCAGAGGTGGTATGAGTGCCACAGACGTGTCACAGCTGCTAGTTTTGGACCCGGGTATTTCGCGAGAGGATGGAATGTGAGGCTATAGATTACAGCCAGAATGTAATACTAGCCAGCTCATGTTAGTCAGAATATTTAGACATAATTAATTCTCATATATACCGTCGCCCAGCTGAATAAAAGTGATTTGGCGACCATGCCCGCTGGTAAAGTCTCAAAGGCCGGGTGATTGGCATTGTTCGCCAGATAGCGCACAAGCCCTTCTACAATGTGCCCCATGTCGATCAGGTCTGGTAGTAGTCAGAAACAGAATCCCTGGAGATGGTTTCGAGTAACTGTTGACGTTTTTTCGGGAGAAATGGACTAATTGGCTTGTCTAGCAATTGGTAAAAGTAAAGATACACTATCTTCGTTTTGGTAAAGAGAAATGCCAACATATATACACCGCTTGTGAAGGTGGGTCACTATAAATATAGGGGTCAAATGCCTGATCTACACAATGACGACGTAATAACTGACTCTGGCCTGAGTTATTGATTTAGAACAAATACCTCCAAGGCTGCATTCCTGTGAAGCACCTGGGCATGGCATAGGTCTTAATAAGCAAAGTACTCAGCCAGCCTCAGAGGGCTTCTATCTTTGGCGGAAAAAAGGCATTTGACGCCTGGTCCCTAGCGTACACCTTCTCGCACCGACACCATGATGACGATGATGATCTCGTTAACCCGATGCAGCTCGCTATTACATACATGCTACTATTCGGGGATAGTGTTACAGAGCCTGCTCTTTGACGACAAAATGGCGGTGCATCCCCAGTTTACAAGCACCCTGTATACAGGACTCGATCCCTCGAGTTCCTGCACCTGAATTGTAAGGCCACAAACCGGACGGCATAATGCAAACAAGACAAAAAAATTGCAAAGAAAGTCAATTCATCCGTAGATGATCAGTCCCGCATTCCCCCTTCTTTCTGCAATGCACCTTTCACCCCTTTCTTGTACCTCTCTCTCTTCGCATTGCCTTCCCCGAGCCACCGAGTTCCTGTATCACCATGCATTAATTAGTTATGTATACTGTACGGAGTACTTTGTCCTACCACTTGCATAATTTCAGTACACGCCATATAAATTAGTAATAGACCTTTTTCAAGCGCTTCTATATACGACTTTGCAGTATATCCTCGCCCCAAAGGCGAGTCCTCGTCCCGTTCTATAATAACTAATTTTGTTCGACTACTAAGCTAGATTCTAGCCTAAACTGTTTATAAAATATCTTTAATTTATACTTTGTATTTACAAATTCTTTTCGAAGGCTCTCCGAGGTCGTACGGAAGTACTATTGTAGTCTGAAGTTCGACGTTGGTTACACCAAACACTCGTCCGAAAAGATCACGATTAAAAGAAGACTTCGTCAAAATGGTTTTTGGGTCGAAGGTTTCGACCCAAAACCCAATGCCAAGAACCCAAACTTAAAGTTTAGGCATAGAAATGCCAAGACTTGGCTAATTAGGCATATTTATGTAGATTATATGCAGATTTTATGTATTTTGGGTTCCGATGGGTTCCGATGGGTCCCTGACGGGTTATAAAATGGGTTCTGCTGAAGTCTAATTAAAAGCTTTCCCGGCGCTATTTCCTCGCGAATTTAAACCTCTTTTTTACAAAGAGGGCTTAATTAGTATCTTCTGTCTCGATCGCCGTTTTCTAAGTCCGAATCGCTTTAAAATTCGACATATAGTAGAGGGTGATAGATACTAGGCTATAGTAGCACTTAGCTGTTTTTAAGTCTAAAATAGATGCAGGCGGGCCTATAAAAAAATTTAATAATAGGCTCATTCAGTAAGTAAAGGGGGACGGCCAATTTTCTCCCGATTTTCCAATTTTTCATCCTCTGAGTAGCGCTTAATTGTATTGAAAATAGTCTTGCGGGTACAGCCAAAATCATCGGCTAATTGAACCTGCGTGGCGCTATTATTGTAGGCATATATAATAGCTACTCTGTGCTCAATAGAAAGCTGCGCTGATTTTCTATTTTTTGGTCCTATTTTCATTGGATTCGAATTAGTGTGGGTGGTGTAGGAAGAGAAAAAAAACATTGGTTGGTTGCCGGGTCAAATTGAAGTGGGGCAGTGAGTAAGAACATATGACTAGTATCTGTACCTCATGCAATGCAACCCCCTCCGGGCGATCGCCTACAACCGTGGATACTAGGAGGTATCGATCTACCCTAGATAGTGACGTGTCATGCATACTGAGCACCTGGTTGTTAGCTCTGCAGATCCATGATCTACGAGAATTGTTGAGATGTGCTTTATCACAGAGACCATTTCAGCTTGTTCTCCAGGATATATTCGGAATTTCGACTGACTATACTGTCTGTTTTGTGCCCGATCAACAAATTTGCAGCCCCTATTCCGCATCAATTTCAAAACTCATCATGAAGATCGGGCTCCTTATTTTGCGGCAAGATTTTCAGCATGTAAGTGGTAGACACCATTTTGTATACCTTCGAACAAAACTGACATTCTGTCGAAAACACAACAGGGTGGAAACGCTGTCGACGCCCGTTACTATATATCACATGACCGCCATGAATTTGAAACTTGTTACATCAGTAAATCAAATGCTGAAGCAGATATCGATGAAATCTGCAGAAATAGATATGACATATTCTTAAACTATATGGTTGGTAAAGCAAAACGGGAGAAAGAAGATGTTGCTGACCACTGCCAACAGGTAGCCGAGTCGGGAGATGCTGTGAGAGTGGCAGCAATCATCAAGTACATAGAGGCGAAAGGTGTCCCTCTTCTCAACAACCTAACTGGTGCCCACCAAGATGTGAAAACATCTGTGGTGCGCAATATCAATGGACCAAATCTAGAAATTGCCGCAGGCCAAAACTGGTTTTGTCTAGTCATGGATATGGGTCTTGAGACGAAGGTTTTTACACCAGGCCAGCAGGTTTCTTCCCATTGCCTAGATAGAGAAGTCTCGCACTCCGCATCGGCAAACTTCACGTTCGTGACGAATGCGCCCTTGAAAGCTGAACTGGAGTCAATTGCCTTGGATTTATTTAAGGCAACATATAGCGGATTTTCCTGTATTGGGATTGAGTTGGTATCTCATGGCGATGCTGTATCTTTGGAGGGTCGCATCTGCCCTCCTCGGGTATTTAGCCCAAGTGAAGCTTCCACATACGAGGACCTGGTGATTAAAAAGGAATTCCCCGGTGGCCACATGGCATTTTTTGACACGCTAGTCGCTAGCAAGGAAATGCGATCAGGCCAAGACAGTGATCGGAATCAGCATCTCGCTAGTGTTTATGACGGGTTTGCCCCACGATATTCTGCTGCTCGAGCCAACACCGGCCTCAGTAGTATGCAGGAAGACCTGAGCAGAGACTATGATTTCTCTGGGACTGTATTGGATCTCGCGTGTGGAAGTGGTGAGTTCGGAGCGATCCTACACGATAGGCGGGTTGCTGCCAAGATCACAGGCAGTGACCTCTCTCAAGGTATGACCCAGTCATCATATATCCAGGCTCACTATGAGCAGCCACTGTTAATCGGGCCGATGGATGAAGTCATCATGGTAAGTCCTGAGTTCTTGATAGGCATGTCGATAGCCAGGTTGTTAATCTGCCAGTAGAGTTTGCATGACTTCGATCATGTTGTTTGTTTTGCGGCATTCCAATTTCTAGATCCAGTCCATCTAACAGCGTTTTTGGCCCGAATGTTCATGATTGCGAAGCGATCTGTGACTGCTATCCATGAGGATCTCACTGAGGCATACATTGAAAATATGAAAAAACGGAACGGGGAACTATGCACGAACTTCAATCATGTCTCAACACTGGAGGATTTTGGTGTTCCTAGGGGCTGGAAACAGGTTCGCATGGAAAGATTCCCTTTGTATGATAACCCAAATCTTGGTGAAACTGTGTACGGATTCGTGGTCCGTTTCGAAAGACTATGATTGTGGTTTATTGGGTTGGGGATATATATGTTGCGCAGAGATGCCCAATATTAATTGTCTGACGGTCTTGGGATATAGACCTCTTTGCCATAAATGAGTGTGCTAAAGGTCTATGGAGTATACTTGATGTACATCACCTACCATATGTTCTTACCCACTCCTCTCTGGTCTCCCTCACCAAATATATATATTTACTACACACTGCACTACACCAACATTTCTAGGTTAATTACTATAAGTAACTTAATATTTTGTATAATACGCCCCTAGCCTCCCGTACTGCCTTCAAACGTCTACCTATACTCAATATCAATGCATCCATCTTCGACTGATCTAATGCGTCCTACACTTCTACTAAGCATTTTCTAAGATAATACCAGTCAGTCTCCTTTCTTCCTATACTAACAAGCTCCAGAAATAATACAAAAAGGTTTACTTTTAGCCAGCGCCGTACCAGTTCAATCGGGTTTAAATCAGGTAAGAGAGGGTGATAGATGCTGAGCTATAGTAGCACTTAGCTGTTTATAAGTCTAGAACGGATCCCGGCGGGCCTATAAAAGAACTTAATAATAGACTCGTTCAGTAAGTATAGGGGAACGGCTAGTTTTCCTACGATTTTCTAATTTTTCATCCTCTGAATAGCGCTTATTTGTATTGAAAATAGTCTTACGGGTACAGCCAAAAGTATTCGCTAATTGAATCTATGTAACGCTATTCTTATAGGGGTATATAATAGCTGCTCTTTGCTTAGTAGAAAGCCGCGCCGTTTTCTCTTTTTTTTGGTCCTATTTTTATCGAAATCAGCGCACTGTGGGTGGTGTAGGAAGAAAAATAAAACCCCGGTCAAATTGAAGGGGGGCAGTGGTAAGAACATGACTCGTATCTGCACCTTTTTGTTCCATACAACTGCCTAGAAGTCATTCCGAGAAAGCATGGGGTAACATCCTAAGCCAATGATATTATACAAGCCGATTCTTTTTCTTTTCCTTCAATTTTATGTACGAAATTTGGGTAATTTAAATGATGATTCGTAATTGATACTGGGATTATGGTGGGCTACAGGATGAGATGTATAAACATGGAAGCAACCATTTCACCGAAATTGTCCGATGACCCCTGGAGGATGTATAGAATGCGTTTTGGGTAACACAGACATGCCGGTATCCGAGACAAGCTGGAATTTCATACAGATAAAGCAAGGGGGTGATGATATAAGTAGCACATGCGAGGAATGTGATTGCCACTACGGAGTACTAATTTTGTCTAAAACTATGCACTAAGCAGTTGATGTTCTTGTTTCCTAGGTCTGTTCTTGTCGATATCTCTTAAATCTTTTGGTGCGGCCACCACTGGTGCGTAGAGACCCCCAAGGTCTGTCCACCATATCTCCGAGGTCCATGCAATGATCTAACTGACATCACTATTACCTATGAAGTCCACGCCTATTACCTAGAGTATGGGCCACCAGGAAGATTTGCCAAGCCGCAGTCACAACCTGAAGTCCGATGATGATGCAGCACTAGCAGAAAAAACATCACACTCACCCCTCGACAATACCACCCCCAACCTTTGCTGGGATGGGCCAGCAGATCCCGCACGGCCAGTAAATTGGTCAAAGAAGAAGAAATGGCTGAATATGTTCAGTATCGCCTATCTCACCTTTCTCACGCCTTTGACGTCTTCCATTGTCGCACCCGCACAGGGACTCGTGCTGAAAGAGTTCCATACAACAAACAAGACTTTGTCATCGTTCGTCGTCTCGATATATCTAGTGGGGTTTGCCATCGGTCCACTCTTTCTCGCTCCTCTCTCGGAAATGTACGGTCGACTGCGCATCTATCAGATTGGTACCATGGTGTTTACTCTTTGGAATATTGCTGGTGCTTTGTCACCCAACATCGGAGCTCTGTTAGCCTTTCGTCTCTTTGCAGGAATTTCGGGTAGCAGCCCGGTCACCCTAGGTGCAGGATCTGTGGCAGACATGTTTGCTCGAGAAGAAAGAGGAGTGGCCCTAGCGATATATGGCATCGGTCCGCTCCTTGGTCCTGTAATTGGTCCAATCGCAGGAGGCTATCTCTCAGAAGCACAAGGCTGGCGATGGGTATTCTGGCTGCTTGCCATTGTCGTGAGTGCTATAACTTGTGGTAATCAGAACAGATACTAACTCGGTCGTCTATTCAGTCTGGTGTTGCCGTCATCATCGTGTCTGTCCTCCAATCCGAGACTTGCGAGCCGATCCTCCTACGACAGCGAGCGATTCGAACCCGAAAAGAAATGGGCCATCCGGATGTAGTCTCTGGACAGGATCTGAAGTTGGATTCCAGGAAGCTTTTTATTCAAGCGATTTCCAGGCCAACAAAGATACTCCTCCTCGCACCAAATGCTGCCTTGTTCTCGCTGTATACTGGTAAGCTGATCTACCCCAGGATGAAGAATGAGGCTTAACTGATTCGTACAACAGGAATTGTTTTCGGCTACCTCTACCTCCTCTTTACGACAGTCACCGATGTATACATAACAACCTATAATTTCAGCCAAGGCGCCACCGGGCTCGTTTTTATCGGCATTGGTGTTGGATCCCTAATCGGACTGATATTTTTCGGCGCCATGTCAGACAAGATCCAAAACCACCTCATAGCAAAAAACAACGGCCAAGCCGAGCCAGAATTTCGTCTTCCGATTCTCATCCCGGCAAGCTTCCTGGTGCCGATCGGTCTATTCTGGTATGGCTGGTCCGCTCAGATGCATGCCCATTGGATCATGCCTATCATCGGGCTGGGCTGGGTCGGCTGCGGGATGATCGCCACCCTCTTGCCCATCCAAGCATATCTGATCGACGCCTTTGGTGAATACGCTGCCTCTGCCGTCGCGGCTAATACGGTTGTGCGGTCAATAGTAGGTGCTTTCTTGCCGCTTGCTGGACCTTCGATGTATGCTACGCTGGGGCTTGGGTGGGGCAACTCGTTGCTTGGGTTTATCGCTTTGTGCATGCTACCTGTTCCTGTTGTATTTTATATATATGGAAAGCGGATTCGCATGAATCCACGCTTTCAGATATCTCTGTGATATTAAGAAGTGATTGTAAGTAATGCTTGAAATGAAGATTATCCCTGGAGAGGACACTATAGAAGAAAGGTTCAATCCATGCCACGCTCACCAAAACTCAAAGGTCCTGGTGCTAGGTGCTAAATCTTTAATAGTTTAGCGTTCCTGCTGCTATAGTAGGTGGACAATATTAAGTTTTTGGTTACTAGTAATACTAGACCCAAATTGCATTTAAGCTCATATGCTTGAAAAGGCGAGCAAGAACGCCGAACCACAAGTTACCCAGTGAGCTGGGGTAATAGCCATCCTAGAATTCGGCTCTTCGCTGGCTGAATCAAGTCCTCCACGGGCATTAAGGAACTTCCACGACACATTGTAGTGAAATTTAAACATGGGCTTCCACCGGTCAACCCTTGACTCTGGCTGGTCAACCTCCCAGGGGACCACATCATTGTCAGCAAGAATGCTACCTCCATGAGAACCAGAGTTCCGTCAATGATCCATTTCCATTTGCCCTTTCACGGCAATCCATTGAATTGCAAGTTGTTCCACCTTGTTCCTAGTCTGCTCAATCCTTTGAACCAGATCACTGGCATCATTCGAGTCGATATTTGCCGCGCTGATTGGCCTGCTCATACCGCACGCTCGACTAATCGCGTGCTTGCTAGGTACAACCACATATGAGACGTTCTTGCATTCACATAGCGCCGGAAGATGCATCAATATTGCGAGAGGAACGGTGTCGGCCGCGAGAACGACGATCTCCGATCTGCCTCAGGTTAGAGACTTCGTAACTAGATAGGTATCAGCTCCATGACCAACTGAAAGAGTCGTGAAAGTACATTCTTTCATTTGCGCCTTTTTTGATCTGGTCGTAATGCATAGCTTGTTGAAGCAAATCCAAGGATTCTTGCGCCAATGCAGCATCTGCCATAGGCCATGCTGAAGAGTCTTCGATTAGAGGATCAAAATGTCAAATGGGATGTAGACTTACTGATGAGTTCTTGAGCAAGGCTCCATTTTTTTAAAGTCTGGGGAGATTGACGAGGCTGAGAATAAAATTGAGGAAGTAGATCAGTTGCTGAATGGTACAACATGTAGTGTACGGCACGAGTTTGTGAACAGAATGGTGAAAGACGGCAAGAGCCAGAGATGTTGTTTGCGTAGGGACCTTGAATACTTGCCATCTCATACATGCTCTCCCTCTGAGATGTCCTAAAAGACTTGGAAAATGACTACGCATATATGTATCCACGTATGTACCAAAAGAATACATTTGAAAGGCCGCATAAGTGGCCGACTTTCTGAATTTCTCGAAAGATGGTTCAAAACAAAGGAATAGTAACAGAATTGTAGAAGATTATTACGAACCAACAACCGAGCCCAAAGCTAGACGCAAACACGAGTATCATCATTGGACTCGATTCTATAATCTCGAAGGCTCCCTAGTTCTCCACCAGTTGCTAGTTATGACGATGAGTCAACATTATAGGAGCATAGGCCAAAGTAAGAAACCGGGTCTAGTGCTGAAATAGTTTTATATTCATATATCTTTTAGGTTTTCTAGGATTGCGAAAATGCGTGAATGGGTACGAGTACGACCTGAAACACACCAGGGCCCCCCGGGCCCGAGACCCGTCAATTAATCCGCCAATTATTCCGCCAATTAAGCTTCACCAGGGTATTACTGCTGATTTAGCGCAATTACTTACATTTATCATAAAGTAACCTGCATGAGAATGTAAAGAGAATTCTATTTATTTACTTTTCTAGTATGTAGTCATGATTAGGGGAAATATGGAGATAACGAAATGAGTTTATGCGAAGTTTAACCTAAAAGTTCATATAAAACAGAACCAGCGAGATGGGGCTATTCTCATTTGTTTGTAAAATAATCCATAGGAAAACAAAGACAGCATATATAGTAGACTTTCCGATTATGACCCAACTGACGCTTTATGGTATTGAATGTGTTCGCAGCAACGTGGACAACCTCAATCTAAAGGAAACACTATTATATTGACCGCGCTCTATCACTTCAAGGTTTCTCTTCGGCATTAGAATTAGTCTTGATGCTGTTTCAGAGATGGGGTTGCTGACGATCTCCTTCCTAAAGCTAAATAGCCACGGACCGATCGGCGCATCTCCACCGGGCCCTTCTTATTCACACATCCGAAACCACATCCACTCTCATTTCGGCGAATGTTCGAGTTGAGCCAAGGAGGTGTTGAACGGAAAACACCAAACCCAAAGTCACGGTTATATAAACATCATTTGTCCTGTTTCTCTCTCATCCATTCCTCTCCTTGTCTTTCTTTTTTTCACTTCATACTTCTGTTCGCTTTTGTTTATCGTCACTCATTATATACTACCTCCATCAACTTCTAGAATGAAATACTCATTTGTTCTCACGGCTCTTGCCGCTATTGCCTCCAAGGCTGCCGCCATCGGTGTCTCGGGGGCTCCTGAAGGTTTCGCTTCTTCCGCCACTGGTGGCGGTGATGCTACCCCTGTTTACCCTACCTCCACCGATGAGCTGGTCTCTTACCTCGGTGATGATAAGGCCCGTGTCATTGTTCTGAGCAAGACGTTAGTAGAGAGATCCCCTGTTATGGATGTACGACGGCTGACAATGGGGGGAATGCTAGTTTCGATTTCACCGATACCGAGGGTACTACCACGACTTCCGGTTGTACTCCATGGGGTACTGCCTCTAACTGTCAGGTTGCCATCAACAAGGACGACTGGTGCACCAACTACGAGCCTGATGCCGCTACCACTACCGTTACCTAGTAGGTATACCATCATCTGGGCTAGACCTCTTCTCAATGCTAACACATCTCCCAGCAACAACGCTGGTATGCTCGGTATCACCATCGGTTCTAACAAATCCTTAATTGGAGAGGGCACCAGCGGTGTTATCAAGGGCCGTGGTCTACGTATTGTCAATGGTGTCGAGAACGTCATCATCCAGTCCGTTCAATCCCCGTCTCGGCTTTTAGCACAAAAGCTTCGTTGGAATGCATGCTGACTGGTTAATCATAGGAACATCGCTGTCACAGATATCAACCCACAGTACGTCTGGGGTGGTGATGCCATCACCCTTAATCAAGCTGACCTAATCTGGATTGATCACGTCACGGTAAGTTATTACCTCGGTATAAGGCTTCCCGGCGATTGAATAGACTGACTCCATTATCTAGACTGCTCGCATTGGTCGGCAGCACTACGTCCTGGGCACTGAAGCTGACAACCGTGTGTCTATCACCAACAACTACATCGATGGTGAATCCGATTACTCTGCCACCTGCGACGGTCACCACTACTGGAACGTATACCTTGATGGATCTAGTGACAAGGTTACCTTCAAGGGCAATTACCTTTACAAAACTAGTGGTCGCGCACCTAAGGTCCAGGGCAACACCTACCTTCATGCTGTCAACAACTACTGGGACGAAAACTCCGGCCACGCCTTCGAGATTGGCTCTGGTGGCTACGTTCTTGCGGAGGGTAACTACTTCTCTAACGTCAAGGCTGTTCTTGAGTCATCCTCCTTCCAGGGTGCCCTCTTTGCCTCGGAAAGTGCCTCCGGCACCTGTGAGTCCTCCATCGGTCGCTCCTGCGTCGCCAACATCAACGGGGGCACACTGTCTGGCTCGTCCACCACCGTTTTAGAGAACTTGAAGGGCGAGACTCTCGCCACTGCGTCTGGTGCTAGCACTGACCCCGCTGGCAGCGCCGGCCAGGGTAATCTTTAAATGGTGTCTTGCGTTTGGGTTAAGGGATTCCTCGAAATGTCCTGCCGGACAATTGCGACAACGCATTCGCCACGTTCCACTTTTCGGAAGAAACAAGGAAGGAAATCGATACGAATGTATTGGAGTTATCCAACTGACTGACTCCGGTGGAAAGGAGAGGAGAGGAGATCATCTGACTACGACTACGGTCCTGACCCCAGCAGTCTTAGTATAGTTTTTGTCTCACCCTAATCAACGATGTTCAAGGCAAGGCCCGAGTGCTTACATTCGTATTGTCTATAAAGCATAATACATACAGAAGACTCATAGCTTACTCGTAGCTGGGATAATCGAAACCTGTTTATTAGAATAATTTCCAAGCTTCGCTTTATCGATTAATATATGCGGGAATAAACTACGGAGTATTCTACCACTAGGTCACACAAAAGCCAAGGTACCTTTATAGCCTAGTAAGGCCATATATGCTGTTCGATACTTTAATAGGTCTCCTCCGCGCCTAGCTCCATGCCCAAACCGGCCGAAAATAAGTGGCATAGTACTAGCAAAGCTCCACTTCGCTAGTAAAAGTATCCGCTGTAGTGATGACTTCTAGAATCGCCTTGAATTTGTTTAGCCAAGTTTTCAAATAAAGAAATACTACCATTACCATTCCTATTGTGAACCTTGAGGGTATGCGGATGAAGACAGGGTTTTGCACGAACCAAGACTTCCCTGATCCGTGTTGAGTTTTTCTCTTATAAGCTAAACTTTCTGACGTACGTTAGGATTTAAGGACTTTGGTAGGGTCTAGTGTCACCAGAACCATCTGTCACCGTACTTTCGTTAACTATTCACTTGGTGTATGCGGAACCCACTTGCTGCATAGAGGACCCACTTCTTGGTTCTATTGGTAAACATTCAGGGGTTCTATGGATGAGCAGCTTGCTGATTCTTAAAATCAACCTTATTTCACCACTTGCTCGGTACAGTAACCTTTGGTATCGAGTCACATCAGTCTCCTTAGTCCAACATATAGCTTAGGACGGCACAACGATGATTCTCAAACAGCAATATCTTCAACTGGATCAAGAAGGCGTTCCTGCAGCTTTTTCAAACCTCCTGCCTGAGACAGAACACGAGCGACTTCATGGATGTCCCGAGAAGATAATTCATATATATCATAATAAAGCACATCCCAAATGTAGAGTTTATCGCCGGTTTGGAAATCATCGTGGAGGCATCATCATCCTCCAATATCGGTCGACCCGGAGCAAGACCATAGCCTCGAGAAATCCTTTGGCCCACTGAATTGATACCATCCCACTCGTATTCAGAACTGGGTCTCCCGGGACGTGCCGTCCAGCCTGGGGGAACGATGAACTTCCCAAAATGATCCTCGTAAGTGACTCGAATTGTGCAAGTAGGGTTTAAAAATTTGCTTATTGGTGGCATGAGAGGAACTTCAGTGGTAGATTCGGCGGGCGAGGTGGATTTGGCAGGTGTCGGAGGGTGAGGGAGCATAGGCGGCGTGGCTTGCATTAGTGGCATGTAGGAAACCCACTCACAGGTTATAGAGTAACTCTTCCAAACTGTGGCATGAAGATCGTAGTAGAATATCAGTTAGGGCGTGCGAAAAAGTACTGATGAGATAATAGGTCCTGGGCTATTGATCTAAATGCCTGAGCTTCAATAGGTGGAGATCGACATGGAAGTGGGTCCAAGTGAAAATCAGATGCTCACGTGATCCCATCGCCCTTTGAAATTCTGACCCACTCTAAGGGTGTTGTCCTCTCACCCATCCAATCAGAATCAACATGTATCTTCCAAGAATGACTCGTTTTCCCCATACCCTGTTCTTCCAGGGGACTGCATCAGCAATGATCATGATGATGCTCTACCAGTACGGTCAGTACAAGAGCTGCGACATATGATCCTGTACCTAGTGTGTATTTCCACTTAGCGAGAAAGTTATGATTATCCATCTCCTTTTTAGCAACACGATCTGTTGAGTGGGGCATTACAGCTGGTGCAGCTAAGCGTGCCTCGACCGAACCCAAAGTGACAGACACCAGCTAATGATTGCGTTGAACACACCGCCCTTCTCTACGCTTTGTTCACGGCCTAGTTCAAGGCCCTCAAATTGCTTTCTTATGGCGTTGTGATCTATAAAGCCATGATCTAGAGACAAACTCCAGCTTCACGAAGGGTTGTGCAAGGCTGAGAGCTCCTTGCTTGTACAGATCCAGACAGAAAATATAGGGCTGCGGGCTTTCCTCTCCGAATGACGGGTCCCCGATGTGTCTATGCCGCTGTGCCGCTGTGGTGACGGTCGGGAGACCGCGGTGTATGTAGCTGCGTACTGCCCAGGGGAGGACATCTAGCGTAACTTGCCGTACGCGATGAGGACACGTCGTGACTTTGATATTACCTACCTACAGAGATGGCTCACTGAACTATTGGAGCTTTGGTTAGAACGATTGAGACTGTTGCCAGTACTGGCCATATAACATCTCCCAGTTTATCTATTGTGAATCTTGAACATCCAGGGACTGTTCATAGTTTAGGACTTCATCCTAGATGACATAGATTTGCGCCAACATATGTCCAGGAAAGATCTGCGGCTTTTGTGCCCTTGCCTCGCACAGTGATCATTTTCTTGTCCCTGAGTACCAGATCAAATCCGTTGTCACTCAGCTTCAAGCCTTCCCTTTCCTCGAACACAAACCCTTTAACAGGGAGAGCTGCCGTCGCAGTAATCTCGTCCTGGAATTTCGATGTTTCAACTCTGACATTCCGGTTCGAAAAATCCAGATACTTCAAGGGCTGCGGCCAAGCCGTGTCAGTTGCCATAACCAGTCCCCTAACATACAACTCTGCGAGGATGATGATTTGATCCAGGTCCTTATTGACCGCACTGTCACAAGTCGTCGACAGCTTCACGCACTGATTCCCGAGGATCTCTGTTGTGGCAATCGGGTTTGCTAGTGTCGTGACATTGATATTATCACTAACCAGGTTACCCGTCCGTATGGAAATAAACTTCATGTTCACCTCAACTTCAATTGCCTCCTGGCGGCTACTAGCAACCCATAAGTCGAACTCGCATGGGTTGGTAGACATTGGATCAGCATGACCTGAAGTCCACACCGGGCAGTTACGAGATATGCCAACGTCCCGTGGCGTTAAAGCTCGGGATATAGCGTAGAACGCAGGATTTTTGACCAAGCTGTAATCAACCATGGCCCACGACATGGTTGGCTAACAATCGTTCAGCTGCTACGCAAGGACGCCTCCGCATCCTCGAGCTCCTGGTTGTCCCCAACTCCTCCTCCAGGCCTTATATGCGTACCGCATGGTTTCAGCTTGGAGGACCTAGGTGATGTGGGTGAACGGTGTGAGGTCGGACGGCACAATGAAGTTCTCGGCAACGTAAGTCATCAAGCGGCCCTCATGATCGCTAGCTTTATTTCGGAAGTCCATCATCATTGAGCCAGGGTGTTGTTGCCGTGGGAGGGTAAAGGGACTCGACATGAGGGTAAGCTTCCATTCCAAACTCACTCACAAATGTCCGACAAGCTCAGCGGAATCTTGGTATCTCCTCATTTGGCCGTGCCAGACTACATTTTGTCAGAATGATACATTCGAATCGGACTTCGTCAGAGAACTCACTATTCCACTAGTGAATATCGCCTACAGTTGGGTCACTTGTGTGCTTGCCATCGCCCCAAGAGCTTCCAGGGCATAGATTCCACCACCCCATACACGAATCATTACTTGATTGGATTCCACCATGAGTTTCAGGCAGTCGAGATAACGATCTTTGGATACTTGGGCAAGATAACTGTCGGCTGGGATCCAGCACGACCTGCCGGTAAATATGTCGACACCGTTGATCCGGAAGTAGAAAGACTTGCCAAACTCGTATTTTTCTTGTACTAGTTCACACCGTCAGAATCCAACAAGCTTGGGTTTTCTCGTCTAATTTCGTAGCACCACGGATGAGGTCCGCGGACAGTTGGTAGCGGGACTGCGATCCATAACCGTGTGGGTACCACAGAGAAGGATAATCAAGCTGAAACGTGGCCTTTACCAATCCACCAGGTCCAATATGACATTTCTGCTCAAAAACCGACTTTTCATCGCCAAACAGCGACAAAACGACCCTGTCGCCCTACTATGCACCCGCCTCAAACCGCGCGTACAGGTTCCAGAGCAAGTCTTTTTGTCTGCAGATATTTTGTACGGGGCCCATACATCATCGACCCTGGCAGTGTACCGCTGAAGTACAACCGGGCGCCAAGGTCCCGCAGTCATCAAGATAGGACCCCAGTCCTAGCCCCAGTTGTACTGTGCTTTACGTACAGGGATGCGACTCCCTTCCGTCTGGCGAACGTGAAAGTTGTGCTCTGGGTGTTGATTGTCTCGCCCCCCGGAGGAGTGCGGAATAAAACATAGCCTGGACTCATTCCCTTGACCCGGTCGAAGGAACTCGGAGATATCCACTCGATATGACGTATGCATGTTCTCCGACTGCAAGATTAGGATTCCATTTAGAGTGACAGCAGCAAAGGTGTCGAGCCCGAGGAACACGGAACACTAATTCCGTTCTGGAGCCTTCGCGAGACGGTGCCGCGATCTTTGTGCGGTAACCCCAATCTTTCTCTGCGATCCATTCTACCGCGAGTTCATTAACATCCACGAGCGGGTCGGGAATTCTAGTAGTCGATTAATATTGGAACAATTTGGAATGTTGCCCAGGAGCAATGTCTACCTTTTGTTGTTCCGACGACGTGATATCCTCGTATTCAAGCTTAAACAAAGCGCTTAAAATCTTTGCAGAAATGAGACAATGGATGCGGGCGTCTGACTGCCCAGACATTGTGGCTGTTCTATTCAAGCAGTTTCTGAGGGTGTCGAGGGGACCGAGCGTACGCCGTCGGGGATTGACGGAGGGTCTTATCTGTTCGGTTGGGACGATGAACTTTTGACGGATATGGACGGGAGTATGACTTTTAGTGACGAGAACATATCGCAAAGCGTATTTTCACTCAGCTGAGCTCTACCTGAACCAAGCTGGTTGAAAACACAATACTGTCATGGTCTTAAGAAGTAACTGCTGTAGGGTGCGGGTGTTTTTATCCATGGATAATGTATTTCACAAGCGCCCACGAGTGTTATTGTTGTTGTATTTTTTAACGTCAGACGGAGCGAAGGCGGAGGCTTTGCTACCCTATCTACCTCGCCCCTTCAAAACCCCCCATGGGGTATAGAGTGTACCAAGCTCTGGAATTATTTATATGAAGTACAACCGCAGAAGGCAACTCATGCTTTATTGGTTGCTTGATAACCTACCCCTTCTCTGGCCTGTGAAATGGGTAAAATAGCATGGTGTGTTGGCTAGGGGTCAAAACTGCCCTTCCTTTATGATGAGGGCCGTAGCCTACAGAAATGACGTCCCTTAAGACTGCAGGATTTTCGTCTCCGGAGAGGATAGAAGAGCGATTGGCCCACTATTCTTCATCCCTACTAGAGGAATGCCGGATGGCGTTCTCCCATCACGCCACCCTGGCGGCTGAGTGGCCCAGGAGCACTCGCTACACTCTGATTTATGCTAAAGGCCCGCGGGTGGGGGTCCGGGGCCGGCTGGTTATATCCCGCGTAATCTCTCGCTTAGGCGCTGTCTGGCTATACCCTTTGGGTGGGCAGTGCATCAGTCTAAAATCTGACTGTACGGAGTATTTATGGTCCGTTAATCTGTACCCCCGCACTTGACCTCCCGCACTTTACTCTAGCTCTATACGCTGGACTAGTTTGACAGCGGCATGGTATGGAGTCGGCTTGATCCGCAGTGGATACAGCAATGATCAACCCCGGGAAGGCAAACTTACGACTGCAGTCATTGTTACATTGGGAAGACTAGTGGCGCTAGGTGGCCTTTGCGGGCCAAGTGGAACTAAACTAACACAAGCAATTTACCATGCTTGCGAGTCATAGGTCGCAGAAAAAGGAAGGCGAATTGGCTTTCTCATTCGCAATATCCACCCAAACAAGCCTCAATAAAAAAACGAGAAAAAAGGTTCCAATCTGGGGTCCAAATTGGTCGGAAGGGATCCATTTTCTGAATCGCGTTAGGCATCCTATCTCCCCTTCTCGTCACTATTTAGGTATGTTTATAAATAAATATGCTTTCTCCTATGCCCTTCACCAGCAAAATGTTCCCAGAACGATATTCATGCGATCGCTGCCGCCAGCAAAAGGTCCGATGCCTTAAGAATTGGGAATTATCAACGGCCGTTAGTGGCGGCCGCAATCATCTTACCCCATGCGAACGATGTATAAAGGCGGATGTGCCATGTGTGTACAGCTGTATGTCATATGTCTCCCTTGCACATTGTGTATAGTCTTTCTTGGACTGATCAATCAATCGTGTCATTCGCAGCGAGGCCGAGAAGCAGACGAGAAAAGGGGAAAGATGTCCTCTCCCCCAGAGGAAATACACATCTCAGTCAGCATCTCTCGGGCGTGCTCTCGAGTAGCGATGTTGCAGGATATGACCTCAACGACCTAATGATGCCGTCGCTCGACACGGCTATGGGCTGCATGGACGATGGCGACCCACACAGCTGGATCAACAACCCTGACCTCACATATAATATAGAGAGTGACAACAGGACCCAAGAGGGCCCAGGGACCAACCCAACACTTTCTCGGGACGAAGGCAAAGAGACCCTGACAGGGCAGCTGATGAAACTGAGCAACCGGGCCATGGGCGCCACACGAGAACTTGAATGCGCGGTCATTACTACGTCCTTAACAGTAAACTCCCCTGTGGTGAATGAAGCATTTGAGGCCGCGAACACTTTAGTGCACATCATCAACAGCATCCCTCTGGTGAACTGCCCATATGGCTCTTCACAACCTTTGTCCCGCGATGGAAACGAGCGACAGCTGCCTACCGAATACAGTACGATTTTTTTGGCTCTCGCATCTTACCAGCACGTCCTAGCCCTCTTCCACGCAGTTTGTGACTTTATTAAGAGGTCCATGGGGTGCATAGCTCAAGGGACCGAGCTGCAACAACAAACTTTGCACGGTGCTGGGTCGTCCTCTGCGCAATTCATCATGGTTCTGCAGCTCATCATGCACTTACTCAACCGCATTGGTCGCAGCCTTCGAATGGGGAACCGAGAGAATACTAACCAACACGAGCTGAGGTTCGGGCCCGGCGGTGGAGAAGGCGGCACCTTAGAAAGTATTGTCAGCTCTGCTCAGGTCATGCTCAGAACTCTACCTGATGAGCACGTCAAGCTTGGTGAGGTCATTCAGGAACTTCAAACTTGCATAGAGGAAAGAGTTTATGTTTAGTGTTACAATCTGCTATGTAGTAGATGAGATGAAGAAGCACAATATTTGTACTGCAGCTGTGTAGCAAGGTATTCGGAGGTGACGTTGCCTGCAGAAACCTCTTGAGGAACGTGATAATGAATAGCAATATTTTGATCCGGTTTGATTGACAAAGAGGCTTATTTGATCATTTGACTGTTGATCTGGCGTAGGTTGCAACATAGGCTGATTAGCCTTTGGTTCATCGTGAATATTTGGCAGAGATAGAATGGGCTGATCTAGCAGCAGATAGGAATCCACAGGGTCCACCCTTAGGTCCACCGTTAGATCCACCGGCCCGCTCTTTTTATGCCTGATAGTAGCCAAGAAATCGAGGTAACAAAATCGAGCCACCTGTCGAGAACTGTCGGCATCCAAATAATTAATGAAGGAATACACACTGCAGGCATTATATGATCGGAATTAACGGAATTAATGTATTAACGGACTTAACGGAATTAACGGTAGTACCCAAAAGCTACAATGTACATTTGATATTTGGGCTTGTACCATACTAAGCCCCTATAATCCTTGTTACCAAAATTACTCGACCCTCGCTAATAAGGGTCTCATACCAATTATCTCCGTAAAATTCAACACCCTTATTTATAAAAGCCTACTCCATAGTAACTTTAACCTTAAAAGCGTCAAGCGGAGTTTCATATCAAGAGCAATTGATAGCCATACAAACATGTCTCCAACACTTCCACCTCCCTTACCAGATGGGAATGGCAACGGCAACCTCGAAGCGATCGGAGAGAAAAAACATCAGGCCGACCCTGAAAAGGAAAAGCAGACCGTCGAGTCTAACGAACTGTCCACGGCATCCTTTGTCAATGGTATAGACGATGGTCCTGCTATTGAAGAAAAAGCTATGGATGAGCCAAAACCTGTTACGGAATATCCGAAAGGTATCGAAGCCTTATTCATCATGGTTGCACTCGTGCTCAGTATCACCCTCTGTTCATTGGATCAGGTGAGTTCTACTCCAAGCTTCTCGTAGAGTCGTCTTTTGCCAATGCAATACATCACACGCCAGTAAGCTGATGCTCTCAATTCAGACCATTGTTGCAACCGCTATTCCAAAAATTACCGACCAATTCCACAGCCTTGACGATATCTCGTGGTACGGTTCGGCTTATTTTATGACACTCGGAGCCTTCCAGTCAACCTGGGGCAAAGTGTATAAATACTTTCCCCTCAAAGCTAGTTTCCTGGTGGCAATCTTCATCTTTGAACTTGGGAGTTTGATCGCCGCTGTCGCGCCAAACTCAACAACTCTGATTGTTGGACGTGCCATCTCCGGTCTCGGTGCCTCGGGTATCGCGCCTGGAGTATACACGATTTCTGCCTTCGCTGCTGAGCCCACCAAAAGAGCTACCTACACAGGGGTCATTGGTGTGTCATATGGTGTCGCCGCTGTCTGCGGACCACTCATTGGTGGAGGGCTTACAAAAGGGGCATCCTGGAGGTGGTGAGTCAAGAAATTTCTACTGCTTTGTCTCTGTTGCGAAACATGTGACTGTTTCCTGTCACCAAATCCTGCAATGACCAGACCAGATCTGATTTGACAACTTTAGGTGTTTCTATATCAATCTTCCAGTCGGTGGTCTCGCCGCTTTTGTCATCCTACTCACCTTCAAGACCCCTGCAGCCGCTAAAGTGGTCCAGGCTACGATGAAGGAGAAGCTTCTGAACACGGACCCGATAGCGACGGTGCTTACAATGGGTGCTCTAGCCTGCTTGCTTCTAGCTCTTCAGTACGGTGGTGTATCCCATGCGTGGAATTCCAGCGTCGTTATCGGTTTGCTCGTCGGCTTCGGTGTCCTGGTTATTGCACTTATAATTGCAGAAATATGGCAAGGTGAACGCGCCATGCTGACACCACGCATTATGCGCAAAAGGACCGTCTGGGTCAGCAGCGTATGGGGCTTCTTCTTCGCTGGCGCGTACTTCGTCACGCTCTATTACCTGCCTATTTATTTCCAAAGCATCGACAACGTCAGTCCGATTGACTCGGGTGTGCGCAACATTCCTCTCATCATCATGTTCGGCATTGCCACATATGGCTCAGGCAGAGCCATCACGAAGACGGGTATTGCAACGCCTTATATGGCAGTTAGCTCTGTGATCGTGACCATCGCCGCTGGTCTTCTGTATACGCTCGACGTTGGGACCTCGACAGGCAAATGGGTTGGGTATCAGATCTTGGCGGGCTTCGGATACGGTCTCGCCCTCCAAGTCCCAGTCGTCGTTGCGCAGGCTTTTGCTGAGCCAAGCGACATAGCTCCTACTACCGCGATCATTATATGTGAGTTCTCTTTCGCCCTTTCCTAAGATGTCGTCAATTTTCTTTGCCCCTTTGTATCCCCAAACTAACTATATTCCTCGCGCACAGTCGCTCGATCTGTGGGCGGTACACTTCTGCTCTCAGCCGCGCAATCCGGCTTCGTCAACCAGATTGTGCACAAGCTTGCCAGCACCGCACCGAGCGTCGACCCCGAGCTAGTCACGGGTACCGGTGCGACTGATGTGCACCGGCTATTTTCCGGAGCCGAGCTGGACGGTGTTATCCGTGCGTACGCATGGGGTATCAAGGTCGTTTTCGCAATCACCATCGCGGCTTGCGGCCTCACCGTCCCCTTCAGCTTGTGCAATAAATGGACCAATGTTAATGCGAAGAAGAAACCAACTGGTGGCGCTGCTTGAACTTTCTGTTCAGACGATTATGCCAACGGAGTAATAGCCGTTTGCTCATTATGGAAATTAACCATCTTGTACAATAACTCGGAGCTTACAGAAAGGACAAAATGGAGGAATGCATCGAAGGAGGAGATTGGATGGTATTCAAGGATGGCTACTTAACGTATTGAAGTAGGACTATATAGTATCTAGACCTCCGCAAAGCCCATAAATAAGCCCGGACCCTAGGCCCACGACCCAACCCACGGTGGGCTATGGGCTCAACCTTCAAAGCCTAACCCAACCTACAGCCTACCGTGGGTCGGGCCGTGTGCCCCTATAAAAACCTAAGCAAGCGCTGACAAAGCGGACTCTGTAATCGTTGTATTACGATCTTCTACCGATTGTATGAAGTTCAAATTCTAAATTTAGAATAAAATGGTATACTATAAGTACGTATATTAATTTTAAATAGAATCTGTCTGTAGGGGTCGAGATATAACCGACAAGGTGAATATTGATATCTTGATATTAGATATATATTTGGGTTTTATTGGAAGTACTACTACTTTCTGGTAAACCTCTGTAATTTTAAAAAAATCCTAATTAACGCGGTTTCTCGTGTCTTTTTACGTGGTATAGAGAGAATACTAGTAATTGATTCTAAATCATTAAATTTAATAAAATATTACCTTAAGGATCAGGGTAAGAAACGGACGGAAAATAGAGGTAATTTAATTAGTCCTAAAAGGGGGGTTGAACTTAACTTAGTATCTAAATTCTCGGTATATTTGTATTGATGATCATACCTTGCGCAGTGGGACTCTTAGATTCGTTGAGTGCAAAGTGCAAAAATCTGGTGATAAAGGGAACGTTTAATATTCTAATTCAAAACACTTACGCGATACAGCTATTTCAAAACTGCTTTCTTAAAAGAAGCTAATCTAGTTGATTGCATGAGAATATAAAATCTATTACCTATCTGTTGGGTGCCGGATATGTAAGGCACTAATTAGTGCCTGAGGCAGATACGGAGACAGATCAAGTTCGCTGTTTGTTCTCCTCCTCTTCTTCTTTCCCCTCATCCATCCATCATTTATCAATAAAAATCAATACACTCCATATCTCATCAAAGATCCACTGTATCTGAATCCTAAGGCTATAACTTGCCCCCCTTACGCAACACGGGCGACACAAACACTTCATTGCCAGTCCAGGTGGCCTCGACACCCGCCGGCATGCCCAAAGCCTTGGCCTTCTGCATCCACTCGCGTACTGGTAGGACATTGACCTTGGTGCCAAGCCTGTCATTGTACATGCTCGCGAGGTCCGACAGCACATATCTGTCTTCGCTGCAGTAATTGTGTACGGCAAACGGTTCGCGGGGATCATGAGCATAAGCCTTGGCCAGAAATTCGGGCACCACGTCGCTGACGTCAATGATGTCAAGCTCTCCCTGCCATTGTTTGGGGTCAAGTGCCGGTACGGCCCGCATCTTGGTGCAGTATTTGTCTAGCGCCACCAGGGGAATCTCTTCAGGCGCATCAGGCCCCATGATGTTGGGGAAGCGGTGCACAACGGCCGGAAGTCCCTCCGCTCGCTCCAGCAGTATCTCGCCCATCCATTTACTGGCAGCATAACCAATGGCGTTTTTCAGCAGCGAATCGGCATCAGCTGGCGGCCAAAAGCTGGACGGCGGCACCTCAGCCAGCTCGTTGGTATCCTTTTGGAGCATGGCCACCGAGGACGACGAGACGAAATGTACGGGGACGCGGCGTGGTGTAGCCATAGCGAGCAGATATTGTGTCGAGACGACATTAGCAGCCCGCATCATTTCATACGACTTGAGATGCGCGACATCCGCTCCCACATGGATGATCAGGTCTGCCGTTTGGCAGAGGTGCTTGAAGTCATCAGTGGAGAGGCCCAGCATCGGCTTGACCAGGTCGCCCTTGTATTCGTGAATTTTTACGTCCTTAACGCGCAGAGGACGTGAGCGAATGCAAAGACAGTGCACCTCTGCAATGTCGTTGTCTGCCACGAGGTTCCGTAGCATGTGCGTACCCAAGAATCCCGTGCATCCCGTGAGGACTACACGGCGTGAGCTGCTCCGAGGCACGTCCTTGACCAAGTCAGCACCTGCCGGAATGAGGGAAGATATCCCGTCGATGAGCCCAGTCACTTCCTTCTTCCAATCCATTTCTGGATCGTCATGAGTGTTAGTAGCTGTCTGCGACTCTGCCTGGGACCCTGTGCGAAGATTTCGCCATCCCACTAGAGCGTCCTCGCATACTCGCGATAGAGTGTGGTTGGTCGACATAAGCTTCAACACAGGCACGTCAACACCCAGCTCTTTCAGGAACCAGTCGCGAATGCGAACGGAAACGAGCGAGTCAACTCCATGATCAGCCACGGGCATGTCAACGTCTATCTGGGCGGGGTCAAGCTGCAGCATGCTGCCGAGGGACTGCGAAAAGCACTTCACCAAGATTGCTAAGCCTTCCTTTGGATCCTCGGTTGTCGCCAGCTGAGCCTCAACCTTAATGTTCCCATCAGGTTGTTTCTGACCGGTGTCCTCTTCTTGCGCACCTTCTTGCAGAAGGTAGCATGACAACCGTGGGTCTTCGTGCCACGCCTCCGTAAACACTTTCCTTATACCAGTGATGAGCTCGGATGGTAGGTCTGAATTAGGTCGTCCGCACTCAATCCCCTTGGCTAACATGTCGTGCAGATCTGTCTCGCCTTGTCTATCTAACTGTGGTAGGAGAGACTTCTCAATGGCAGCATTCCGCTTCTTGTCTGAACGATAAATGTACCCCAGTCCCGTGAGGAGCCCAATGACGACGACGGAGCCTGCCAGTCCACGCCCACGCCGACGTCGCACGAGGCTTGCCATATAATGGTTTGCCGCACTATACGCGGATTGCCCGATGTTTCCAACAATCGATGTTGCAGACGAAAGCCCTATAAAGAAGTCCAATGGCTCATCCTCACCAAAGAGCTCGTCAAGATTGCGAGTTCCGGTCACCTTTGGCGCTAGCACCGCCTCAAAGTCATCCCAAGACGTCTCGAGGAATGCACGGTCCCGAAGCACCATGGCACCATTGATAATACCTCCAATAGGCGGCATACTGGACTTGATCTCGGTATATGCCGCTCTCAAGCCTTGTTTGTTCGTAACGTCCACTGGTACGACATGCAATAGGGCTCCATTTTGCGACATGAGTTCGAACACTCCGGCCGGAACATCAGGATGCCGGCTGGTCAACACGACGTTTCGAGCTCCGTTATCCACCATCCATATAGCAATGGAGATTCCAAGGTCTCCCGTCATGCCGAAAAGAATGTAGGTCTTGTCGGCGGCGAACATCCCCTTGTGCTCGACAGGAGCAGCCCTAGTAGATATTCTGTCGGCAGTTTCTTGTTCCGTCACCGCTATGGCTGTATCCGGAAGCACAAGATCGGTCAACTGGGTGACTTGGGCGTTCTTTACCGTGGAATGACGATTAATCCTATCTAGAGGCATAACCCTGGGAATATAGAGGGCGCCATCTCTGAGTGCGAGATGGGGTTCATGAGTCCAGAGTATTTCGCTCGGGTTAGCCTGATTCATTCCGGTGAGTCTGAGAAGAAGGGTTGCCAGCAGAGATGGCTCAAGCGATGTGGGTTCGTCGACGTCGAGGAATTGAAGCCGCAAATCACTACGTTCAGCCAGCAGCGTGCGTCCCAACCCCACCGTCACATTGGCCAGTGGATTCTTGCCCGAGGCCGCCCCTGAGGTTACCCACAGAACAGCACTGGCATTGCGGAAGAGAGTCTGCATAGCTTCGAATCTGGCCACAGTCATTACGCCGAAGACAGGACTATCCAGGTCGCAAAGGCAGAGCACAATTGCTCCAATGGGACACTTGATATCTTCGAGGCCTTCAATATCACACTGGACGACACCCTCGATGGAACCAAGGAGTGCCTGCGATTTGGATGAAAGTTCCGACGCCACGTCGCTGACAACCAAAGCATGGTCGAGTGGCCGGCCTGCCGGATGTGAATCAACAGAAAGCGGCTCCCGAAGCTCCTGGAAGATCTCGTCTGTTGCCTGGGATATGATTACGGAACAAAAGGAAGGCGTTGAGCTAGTGTCGACGCCTGAAAATCCGGTTTCTTTAAGCAACTTGTCCCATTCATCAAGACTGAGCGTGGGTGCCCAGACGCGGCCTTCATCGACGCCCAGGAACCACCCAGGAAGCGTGCCCATGATGAGTTGTATGGGAAGATGATTGGTTGTGATCTCCAGCAACACCAAATACCCGCCTGGTCGAAGCAGGCGGCGACAGTTGCTGACCGTATCTTTTAAGCTTCGAGTCGCGTGCAGGGCGTTGGAGGCTATAACCATGTCATGCGCCCCCTCCTCGAATCCTTGGTCCAATGGATCTTTTTCAATGTTTAGCAGCTTGAACGACATTTTGGCGGAATGCTGGCCGAATTTTGCCTTTGCAGGCTCAAAAAAGCCGGCTGAGATGTCAGTGTACATGTACGATGCATATTGATCGCCCACAGCCGAAAGCACAGCTTGAGTGGTACCGCCCGTTCCAGCTCCAACCTCGAGTACTTTCATACGCGGGTATCGATGCGCGAGCTGCTTGACTAAGGGCCCTAAATCAAGGTTGCCGTCCGCAAAACCGACTCCTTCCACATACAAGCGGTCCAGCATGTCGTCCTTCAAAAGAACCTGAAGGGCAGGCATAATTCCACGAGCAATGGCTGCCAAGTTTTTCCCCACGGCATGCAGTATGAGCATATCGTTGTTTCTCGCTGCAATATAGGGAGCGCTCCATTCCTCTACATCTTCCAGTGTGTCGTTCGCCCACTCTGCCTCAATATCAGGAACCTTACCTGCTTCGATTTGGGGAAATAGATGGTCCCTGACCCACTTCATCATGTGCCGCCGATGTTTGCCCATAACTAACAGCTCGGAAGGCTTGATCTGGCTGCGAAGCCTTCGCAGGTAGAAATGGGCCGTGCGCACCAGAAGCTTCCGCAACACCTCGTCCTCTGGGGAGAACTTGGTCTTCAGGCTCGGCTCGATTCCATAAGCCGCATCCCGCACCCACGTTTCGCTTGCATAGATCCGGCGCTCCCTGCTCTGGTTCAAAGGGGTCCACTGGACTCCACGCATTTGAACATGGACGGTCTCATCGCTTGCGTTGAAAAGGTCAACATCACCCGTTAGTCCCTTTTCTCCCGATGAAATCAGACGGCTGTCTGCCATGAGAAAATCTGGAGAGGCGGCTGTCATGTTGATACGGACACAATCGATGCCCGTGGGGAGATATACCGCCCCAAGTCTTCCGTCTTCTGGGTACGAAAAGGCGGCCAGGATGCCTTGAATGGTGGTGTCAAGAACTGCAGGGTGCACAGATGGACGGATTGAACTGGATTCAGGAGGGGTTGGTACGGATACCACGGCGTGGTTGAGGTGGCGATCTACTGATCTCGCTCTGAAAGCGCCGGAATAGTTGTAACCCACTTTGGAAAGATATGAGTAAAACTGTTCCATATCTAAAGTGTTCATAGGAAGTAGAGGCTTATTCCGGCTAGATGGGGTGTCTTTCTCAGAAGGGCCCAGCAAAAGCCGCACGCCACCGCTGAAATGTGCGGTAAGTGCGTTGACAGGGCCATCCAGCTTGGTCCCGTCGATATCTCCGCTGTAGCAGGCCACTTCGGCGGTAATGCAGCTGTCAGTCTGGCTCGTAATGCGTATGGTAAAGAGAACTTCCAGACCCGAAGAATCTTCCAGCATGCCCATAGTGCGCACGATCTCAATATCGTGTAGCTCGACAAGCCGCAGTGTTTGCTGGTCGTCGACCAGGCGTACGGCAGCCTCATACGCCATTGTCACGTATCCTGTCGCCGGGAAGAGGACCTGGCCCTGTATAATATGGCCATTCACCCATGGCAGCTCGCTCAGCTTGAAGACCTGGCGCCAGTGAATCTCCCGCCTTCTGTCCTCGCCCATTGTGGTCGGAAGACCAAGCAGCTCGTGTGGACGCTGGCTATTGCGGAAGAGGCGAGACGCCCTCGATTCACGCCAGACAAGGCTATCATGATCCCAGGGATAGGTTGGCAGGCCCTTTAGAATGCTGGGCTTCTTAGGGCCAGTTAGTGGCAAGGCCCGTTGCATACCGTCGAAGTTAATTAGAGGGCGTGATGACGGGAAGGACGTCCATATCAGTCCCAAGCTATCGGCAAAGGCTTCAACAGCACCCTGTCCGCGATTGAGGACACCACAGTACGGAAAGTTCAGACCGGTTAACGACTTGATCACCTCGGAGGCTGGTCCCTTGAGAGCTGGGTGCGGTCCCACCTCGAGTGCGAGGTCTAAGACGGAGGATTCTTCAGACAAGGCTCGGCTAACTGCCTGTGAGAATTGTACCGTGTTGGTCAGGTTATCGACCCAGTACTGTCCCTCGAGCAGTTTCATGCCTTGTTCGCTATTAAAAGAGCGACTGCGGCCATTCGGTCCCCAAACGCTAGAGTACCACTGGCACTTTTTGGACCCTTTCAGAGCCTTGACTCCACATTTGCGCAGCGACTCAAGGTAAGGCTCGGCACATGGCAACATGTGGTGAGAATGATATGCTGTGTCCACCGCCAGCATGCGGGCAAAGATTTTGTCTTGATCTAACCGCACCTTTGCCTCATCAATAAGAATGGCATCTCCCGCCAGGGTGCAGCTTGTCGGGGAGTTGCTAGCGGCGACCCTGAGGTTCGCACCAAACTGGTCGCAGAATGCCGATGCCGATTCTAAACCCATGCCCACAGCCATCATCTTGCCACGCTTGCCGTCCGATCCCTGCGCTAGGCCAGAATGTAATCCCCTGTAATAGGCAACACGAATAGCATCCCGAGCATCAAGGTACCCTGCGGCATACGCAGCTGCGATTTCTCCAGACGAGTGCCCAACAACGGCCGCAAAGTCAACACCGGCCGCGTGGAGGATGTCCACCAGAGCGATTTGGATGGCAGTGCATATTGGCTGCGAGATGACGGCTATGCTGACGCGGGACGTCTCCTTGGGCGCAGCAAGTTCGTCGATCAGAGTCCAGCCAGGTCGATCGCTGTCAGGAAGCGCATCGAGGCTCTGCTGCAGCCGGTCCATCGTCTTGCGGAACACAGATGATGTTTCGCAGAGCTCCCTGCCCATGGTCGCCCACTGAGCACCTTGCCCGGTAAAGACACCGAGGATGCGAGGCGGTAGGGCCTTTGGAATTGCTGGGATTCGAATGGTCTTCTTGAGCGCTTCTGCGCGTGACTCAAGCTTTTCGGCAAGCTGTTCAGCAGATATAGCGGAAAAGGAAGCCCGGAAGAGGAATTCAGCCCTCTGGAATAGGGTGCGGGCAAGTCGACCAAGATCCGTATTAGGATGCTCTCGAAGGTAGCCAGCCAGCCCTGTAGCCTTTGCTGCCAGTGCCTGAGCCGAGTTGGCAGACAGGACAATAAGTCCACCTGGATGTGACTCGCATGCATAGCGGTCATAGGCTCCATCCCAACTCTCAATGATAGCGTGGGCGTTAGTCCCGCCAAAGCCGAAACTATTCACACTCACACGGCGTGGCTCACCGTAGGAAAGGGTGGGCCAGGGTGTCAGATCTGTCGGAACGCAGAGGTTCTTATAGAACGGCCGAATCTTTGGATTCAACTCTTGGAAATGGAGGTTGCCTGGAATCTGGCCGTTTTGTACTGCCAATGACGCTTTGAGCACTCCAGCGAGACCTGCAGTGCCCTCGGTATGACCGATGACGGTTTTGATCGAACCAACAAAGAGGTTGCCATCGTTCTGGCCTCGGTTTGCGGGGAAAAAAGTGTCATGTATGGCCCGTGCCTCAATAGCTAGCGCAAGTCAGCACCGCAGTCCATTGGCCATGCAGAATATTTACTTACGATCACCTGCCGGTGTGCCAGTGCCGTGAGCCTCGAAGTAATGAGGGCGATCGCGTACCGGGTCCAGCCCGCACCTCATGTACGTGTCTCGAATAAGTTGAGACTGCGACTCTGCACTCGGCATTGTAATACCTACGTCACGGTTATTATAGTTGACATCAGAGAGAGCGTGGTAAACAAACCTGGCGTCCGACCATCCGAGTTCACACCGGTTTCGCGGATAATACACTCTATGTCATCGCCGTCAGCGATGGCTTGGCTAAGAGTCTTGAGAATAACAGAGGCGAACCCCTCTCCTCGTGTATATCCATCAGCAGAGGAGTCCCACATGTAAGATCGTCCATTAGGAGACAACATGTTTAACTTGTATGCACTTGTTAGCTTAAACTGCAACCATGTCCTTCCATAGCACAACATACATTTGAATAAGCGATGAAAAGCTCAGGTCCGAGAATGAGATTTGCACCTGCTGCAACAGCCATATCTATTTCCCCGCTTCGAAGGGAAAGGACTGCCTGGTGCAGGGCTACGAGTGACGACGAACAAGCCGTATCGCATGCAACCGACGGGCCTCTCCAGTCAAAAAAGTACGATAGACGGTTAGCTAGGATTGCCATGGAGCCGCCAGTTGCGTAGTATTGCGGCAGGCTGTCGAGGCCACGCATCGAAACAAACTGGTAGTCGAAGCACGTCGCTCCGACGAAGACGCCAGTAGACGATCCTTGAAGCTGAGGGATTGAGTAGCCTGCCGATTCTACGCCTTCATAAACGGTCTCAAGAAGACACCGCTGCTGGGGGTCCATCGCTTCGACCTCCTTGGGGCTAATATTAAAGAAATCACGGTCGAAGAGTCGCGGTTCATCTTGTAAAAGATAGGCATACTTTGTATTGGTGCTCTGTTGGTACGTTAGTTACACTCAGTTCAAACATGTAATTTGGAATGACCAAAGCTGTCATACTCCATGGTGCTGGCTGTTTTGATTATAAAATGCCTTTGTATCGAACCGACTTGGCGGGATTTCTCGCACGAGATCTTTGGGGTTTTTGAGGAGCCCCCAAAGCTTCGATGGGGAATTAGCACCACCTGGAAAGCGGCAGGAACTTCCCACTACCGCAATGGGCTCCCGTAGCGGTGTGACGTTGGATAGGCTCCCCATGATCAAGTTTGTGTTGAATCAATCAATTAGACTGGGAAAAACAGTTGACAACTTGCATTAGCTTGAATGGAATTTCGAATGGATACATGCTTTGTGGGTTCCGGATATGACCGTGGTTAAGTCTAACCGCGTCAGCGATATGGTCACACGTGGTTGTCAGCTGCCGACCCGTTTCTTCCGATTAGGATAAGACCCATGGGTCATACCAAAGACCGATCCCCTTTGCTGGTTCGTGGGTTCGGTAAGCTTTGTGGGTCGGCGGTTCGCTCCGGCGGTCCGATCGGTGCTGGAGCCAATCGGACAGGGGACCGGCAAGTGTAAGACTGAACCTCCGATATCCCGATCCGCTACCGACTCAGATCCGAACAACATTATCAATATCAACGTGGAGTTTCTCCCCTCTGCTTCAATAGCTTCATCTGAGATTTTGAGCGATTATTCAAGGAAACCTACCTTCTGTTCTTGCGGGCCAAATACAAATTCCTCTCGTCCTCAAGCTCTCAACGCGAGACAGCATTCTTTCTAACGTTTGATATCATCATGGCCACGGAACAGGAGCGTAAAGACGTCGAATTTAAAACCTTTGATGGCTTGACATTGCGCGGGTCGCTGTACATGGGCCCTAAGGGCGGTCCTGCAGTGATTGTCAATGGCGCAGTAAGTCAACCCTAAACAAACACAACCCATAAGATATACCCAGAAAACTGTCCCAGCTCTTACTTACCTAAGGCCATTAGTTTATGTGCCCAAAAGAAATCTTTGTGGATGGCATAGCAGCTTGGTTCGGCCGTAATGGCCTGACGGCTCTTGTCTACGATGCCCGTAGTATAGGCACGAGCGACGGCCTGCCTAGAAATGATCTGGACCCTCAGAGGATGGCTGAAGACAACTCAGATGCAGTCACAGTATGTATTTACCGCATACTTCTGACTTCAATTGCCCTACAGTCCAATATACTAATTAATCGGGAACAGTTCTTGCAGAAAGAGGGATGGGTGGACCCGAACCGCATAGCTATATGGGGCTTTTTCTATAGCTCTGGGATAGCACTCGAGGCCGCAGCTTTTGACAAGCGCGTAAAGGCCGTCATAGCGCAAGGTCTGATGCCCGAGTGGTACCTGACTGAGGAAGACCAGGAGGCCCTCGTGGCCTGTGCGGTCGAGGATCGGGCGAACCAGCTTCGCGGTGATCCGCCCGGATATATACCCCTCCTCAATGAAAAGGGCGAGCATTTAATGTTCTTCAAGTATCTGGCCAAAATGACACCCGAGCAAAAGGCCCACCTACCCAACTGGGTCCACGGGGCTAAGAAGAATGCCCCGACTTTTAAGGACAGTCTGACCATTCAAAGCTTCTACCGTCACGCCAAGTGGAAGCCCGCGAATCTATTCCAGTCCGTCAGCCCCACCCCTGTGATGATCCTGACGCCCGAGAATGACGAGATTGTGCCGCCCGAGTATCAGAAGAGCATATTTGACAGCATGCAATCACCGCTCAAGAAGTTCCATATTGTAAAGGATAGAGGACACTCGGACTTTTTAAGCGTTAATCTTGAGGAACTGCTGACCCCGCAGCTAGCGTTTCTTAAAGAAGCCCTGAAATTCTGAGTTACGAAGTGGTTTTGCCGGCATGGTCCAAACCCTCATGCGGGGTTTCCATCCCGGCCTGGGTCCTGAGATGTATGTAGAATACATATATACTGCTCACAATGTTATTCCTTTGGTGTGTATGTACGAAATGGTGATTATGCTGTGCATCTCGGCAAAGTTTTCGTTCAATGTCGTTAATATCGAGGATAAGTTGATAAGACAGCTCATGGATACCGACTCAATAAATACCGCAAGTTTGTGTCTGTGCTGTCACATAATTAAAAGTGCGGTAAATATGCATCTGGGTTGCACATTCCGTCCCAAGTTCAGCATATAGAAACAGCCGTTTGACATTATTGATAACAAGTACGCAGTAAACCGACGAATTAGACTTACCAATTACAGTCATGTTTTCAGACTCCCGAGAACACGATTTTTGGTGCTATGAATTGATTATGCTGGCATAGTTGAAGGGCTCCCCCTTTAAAAACTTCAAATTATGGCGTCATCTATCACCACTTCCATTTGTGAGTATAGCGCTAGGTTGGCTCTCAATCGAAGCGTGCTCACAGCATCGCGGGACATTTTGATAAAATTCGCGTATGATGACGCTGTGATGAATTTGCGCACGTTTGGCACGTCGAAAAAAGCTCTTCTCCTGGGCTCTGAGGCGCCCCACGGTGAGGCACTATGCCGGGGTAGCAAGGCCGAAGGCCGCTGCCCCTGTATGATGATTTATTTCGATAAGAGGATGAAAGGTGCCCGGGGATGAGAAAAGGACTCATACATAACCACCTAGAGATGGAGAAGAGATTATCAATATGGTTGATTCATTGGGGAAAAGAAGGGGAGCTACCTAGCTACTGGATGTCCTGACAAACAGAGTCATGTGATTAAATATCACGTGTTATCAACAATTTGCCCTAATTAAGCTTTCCGTACTCCGTACATTTGGTAGCTTGTGGCTCGTTTGACTACCAATTGCTTGATTGCTGGGTATGTATTGGTAGCGATACCAGTAGTTAAGCCTGTAGGGCGGAATTCAGTGCTAGGCCCTAGCATTCTTGGTGGCCGCACGCCACACATTTTATATGGCTCTCCATAAGCATCATCACCATAATAAAACCCGTCATCAAGAAGCGTCCACGCGTATATATTTTCAAACGTCCTGATGTCGTTCATTTGAGTAGCTGCATAATAAGGACGTGGTAATACTTGCGTATTTTACAAGCTTCACAAGAGAATCCGCCATCCAAGCAAGTCGCCTACTTCGAAATATGTAGTGAATGCGATAAATCACAACTTAATATTTTAATAACCATAGCCTATATAAATTTTACCTAATGTGTTCATGATTTTTAAGTGATATCTAGACTCCCTTTCGAAAAAGTATTAAAGACTTAATGATTGCGATATATATATTTGAAACTTGTATATGAGTAACGATCACTTTCTTGGTAAACCTCTATATTTTTTAAATCATCTGAATCAACGCGTTTTTAACCTTGATATAGAAATATAACTAGTAACCGATTCTAAATCATGTAAATTAATAAAATACTACTATAGGTATAATTGTGAGAAATAGTGCTAAACATAGTAGGATAATGAAAAAAAAAACCTAAAAAAGGGGTTTAACTTTGTAGGTTGTATTGCTTGTGAGAGACTAGAGCTACAGATGAAGGAATATAGATAGTCTGGAAAAATATCTTGAGATACGTGAAGAAGAGAAGAAGCTATCTATATGTATGGACTAGATAAGTCTAGGAGCAAACGGAAGCAGTCACGTGACTTCTGTCAGCTTGGTGCCTATTGGGCCCATGGCCCACCAGTTGGCCTTAAGATAGGGCTGAAATCCAAGCCCATTAGTGGGTTGGGTTGGGGTTGGCTGGGTTGTGGGCTTTATGGGCTTTGCGGAGGTCGATACAAGTATTTCTAGCCTCAACCATCGTACTTTGGATACCACGATAATGCAGCTTTTAGATTTTCTCAAGATCGATATATGGTGTTTAAAAGCCTGATTGATTACTATCGAGTAAAAATGGAATCAACCAATAACGTGGCTATTGCAATATGATGTTGTAAAAATTCGCATTTACTATGTGTTTTGCGGGTGGGCGACTCGCTTGGATAGCCCACTCGCATGTGAAATATGTACATTATCTATCTCGTGCCTGTGCATCCAGGGTCTTCACTAAACTCTCCACATCGCGATCGATATTTATAAGGTACAACCACCCCAACTGCGACTTCCCCGCGTCACTCCAATCAAGCTCCCACCTCATGTCCTCTGGCACGCACGCCCTTTCTTCCTCCGTCATCCTGATAGTGAGAAGCCGGTTGGTCAATCTTAACACCTCATCCATCCTCTCCATTCTATATGCCTCCCAAGCCGTCAACGCGTCCGACCAACTTACCTTGCCATTGAGCGTTGCCAAGAGCGTTCCGAAGCTGTAAGCGTCCTCAAAGGCTTGATTTGCGCCTTGTCCTGCCGAGGGTGGTATAGCATGTGCTGCATCTCCGAGTATAACGACTTTTCCTGTTGATGAATGCCAGCGATCCATTTTAGGAACAGTGTAAAATGGCCAGACATTTAGGAAATGAGCATCTGGAGTACTAGCTTGCGCTTGTACGCACTGGACGAGCGGTGTCCATGCGGTGGGATCTCGCTGAAGCATATCAATCACTTCTTGTTTATCCCGCAACATTGCGGACCATCCTGCACGATCTTTTGGTTCATACTTGTACTGGCGTCCAACGAAGATCTCTTGGCCCCCCTCAGCCTGAGGCGTGATAATGAAGGAACCGTGCTTCCCGCGCAGAGATACTGGAAGTGGGAAGCCGTCATCCAGTTGCACATTTGCGCGTGGGAAGCAATACGTTAAGCCTAGGAACCCCCCATAATGTGGATTGATGTCTGGGAAGAGATACGATCGGACTTTGGAATGGATACCGTCGGCACCAATCAGCATTTCAGCTCTTTCCCGAGTTCCGTCTGCGAACTCGAATTCGACGCCATTGCCGTCTTCACTGATAACCTTGGTAAACTTCTTTCCGTAGTGGATTTCGATTCCGGCTTCTTTTACCATTTCCCTCAACTCGTGGATCAACACCTTTCGTGTGATACGTATGCCATCGTACCCATACACATCTTTCTGTCCAAAGTAGAGCTTCCCAGTAATCTCGTGCTCAGGATCCGTCATAAAAGTCATAGCCTCGAAGTTGAAGCCTTGATTCTTGATGCGAGAGTATGCGCCAATGGAATCTGCGACGCGCAAAGCGTTAGGGGTGAGTGAGACGGCGCCGTCGAAGTCATGGTTTGGGTCTCGGAGTTCGAAGAATCTCGATTGAATGCCATATCTCTTGAGTATGAGAGCAAGTGTGAGACCGCCGACGCTTGCACCGATAATAGTTACTGTTTTGGGGGTTGATGAGGAGACCATAACGACAAAGGGATGCAGACTGAAGTAATGAAGCTTATGAGGTTTAAAATGGCCTTACGAGAGCCAATTGGTGGATGTGTTCTATTAGGGATCTCTTTAATTGTGCTCGAGGCATCTGTAATGCGCAATAATCGGAGATTTCCTGAGTCGCTTCGCGGTTGCAAGAGTCGGCTAGAGCCCGGAGTCGGGGCCCGGAGTCGGCTCGGTGTACGGTAGACCGACGTTTAACTCCTACAGTGTTTTACAGCCCCCCCTTTTTTTTAGCAAGGACTCGGAGGTCTTTTCGGATCATCCTAGCTGAATGGCAAAAGCCCTTTTGCCTTTCAACCTTACAATGTCTGTCAATAATGAGAAAGGGGTGTAAAACACTATAGGAGTTAAACTCACCTGACGCAATTGCATGGCCAAAAGTAAGAACAAGGGGTTTTTCTCCTTCACTTATTTTAAAAATTTCCCTCGAAGTTGATAGATACTTAAACATTAGAGCTACACGAGAAATTTTATAGTCCAAAGGCAAAAATTAACGCCGTCCTCTTATATTACTAAAATGTTTCAAAGCGACATATGCTTCTTTAGAAAGTTGAGTTGCTTGTCAAAAACAGAATCCATATCTCCAAACATCCAATCAAAGTGATTCTTCCCAACAATAAGGTGATGTTCCTTCGGCTCATGTAACATGTCAAACGCCTCCTTCTGCCTTTCCGCGGGGAACACCTGGTCTAGCTCAGGCGTCACCATGATGACTGGTATTGGGCTGATCTTCGGTAGTAGGTGCAGGATGTTCCAGTTGAGGCATCGCATGTAGGTATGGACTGTGACACGGTTTTCAATGGGCATCTTCATGCTGTCCATTGTTGTGAAGAAATTACCCAAGAACTGACCGAGCGGTGTATTGCCATCCTCATCAACTAAAGGCAGATACATAGGTTCCTCGCCAGCTAGCTGACTGGCGCGGTCTTCTAGCCCAAGTTCGAAGATAGCTTCCCTGCGTTCGGGGTCTCCAGTGACATCGATCATGGGTGCGACTGCTACGACGGCGGCGATCCGCCGGTCGTGGGCCGCAGTCGCGAGCATAATGTTACCGTCAAAACAGAGACCCCAGACTGCAATCTTTTTCGGATCTACCTGAGGGTGCTGGGAAAGCCATGTGACCGAGTCGATAAAGTCGTCAACCCGCCTTTGCATGTCGCTCTGTCACGACAGTTGTAAGTCAGCTGATTCCGGCCTAGAAAGCCTTTGCATATATAGGCATAATCAAGTAATCAAAGACCACTTACTTCATGTCTGGGCTGACCGTCGCTAGCGCCAATGCCGAATGTGTCAAAAATGAGTGCCGTGAAACCACGTTTTTGATACCATTCGGCAATATCTGGTACAACCACATCCTTAGGCATGTTGAACTGCGTGGCGAATTATCAGGTTAAAGGTCTCCCTCAGGATGCAGACATAACTCTCACGTACTCCTGCTGAAAGAATGATTGCAGGTCCGCGCTTCCCAGCTAGGTACAGCCAGCCGCGCAACGTGACGCCGCCAAGGGTCTTGAACTCGATATCTTCGCGGGGAGGTAGTGCCATTGTTTCAAATGTTTTTCATTCGACTAACTGCAAAGAACTGGGGACCATTCATACATTCATCTTTTAGTGTTTATAGCCGGGACTACAAGGTCGGAGGTGAGCTCGGTCTAAGCTTGTCTGAGGCTCCGCAGCCGATCAGAGCCCCGACATTGCAAGTCGGACAAGGCGGCGGGGCCGGCGTTATAGTACGCCGAGTTCAAGTTTCCGAGAAATGCGGGGATGGGAAATGATCCCCCGCCAAAGCTCTTCTATTATGTAATCAGGCTAAACCAAGAAAGGATTTGCCCAAGACCATCAATTGGAAAAGCCTTGCAAAATCATGCCTAAGGCTTTAATCACTTGGGCAGGCACCAGAACTCAGACCTCCGCAAAGCCCACAAATGCGCCCGAACCCCTGGCCCAAAGTCCAACCGGCAGTGGGTAGTGGGCCCAGCCTTTGAGGCCCAACCCAACCTAGGGCCCATTAATGGGGCCCAAACCCCCATCAAAGCCCATTTTGTGCATAACTACAGTCCTGCAGTACATATGGCAGAACCTCTATAGAGACCCGGTCAACACGCTAGAATCACGCCTTCACGCCTTCACGCCTTTTGCATTATCATTATCATTAGATCCAAATAAAACTTGACTCAATCACCTATAAGGAGTCTCCGTAGCAACAGATTCAAGAAATGTTGTTAATCGTAGCCCTAATCTAATCCTATTGAAGTCTTCACAGTAATTGGGATGAGCAAGCATAGCTAAGGTTGAGAACTACGTTTTTGACCACGTCTACGCACCAACCAACGGCACGATCATCCTCTTGCCTCGTACATTCCCAACACGCAAGTCATTCACATACGTAGGGATCCTCGCCAAGCCCCCCTCCTTAATATCCAAAGGATGATTCTTGATTCCGCCCTCCATCAATAATCTCTCTGCTAGCAGGAACAACCCCGCCCCAAATATCCTATGCTCGGGTGTGCTAGGGCGCCCGTACGTGCCCGGAATCACTACTGGATTTCCCGTAATGGTAGGAGTCATCAGCCAGTCGGCACGGACATCCCTCCGCGTGTATTTGACGACTTGGGTAACGGCTTCGAGGGCGATGTATGTGCCACCGGAAGAGCCAATCGCCTCATAGCACATCCGCATTGTCAGCGCGTCGGTCACGCAGTCCAACACAGAGACAAGGTTGTTGGCGGTGTATTCGCGGATGTCAGCACCGCATGTGGAGGAACGGTAGTCGAAGCAAGCTGCAGCACCGTAGCTCTCGCACAGGGCATTGTTGCCGGGTGAGCAGGTGACGATGGGTGTATAGCCGGCGCTGTGAACATTGGAGTCAGTGGGGTGGTTCTGAGATGCTCCTCTCAATTGCAGCTAATACCACTATCTAGGTAGTCCATGTCGGGGCGGAGTGCTAGACTCACATCTTCAACAACTGGGTCGCCATCGTTCCGGTGCCTGTTGCACCCCCCGAGACAAGAACAAATGAAAGCGTATTATCATCATCATAAGCGGGTTTGGATCGCGGCATTTCTAGGTCTAGCCCGGGCGATTGGAAAAGGGCGAGCCCAGCAGTAGCAATACCAAGTCCCATTGAGCATGCCTGCTCGAAGGTCAAATTGTCAGGGACATGGCAGCTCAAGTCCTCAGTTGCCAACGCGTACTCGGCGAAAGCGCCTGCCGTCTTGTCTGAGGCGTTAAGTCCAAAGCTCACGGCGAGGACGCGGTTTCCCTCCTTGAACCGCGTAACGCCTTCTCCCACCCCAACGATAATGCCAGCAAAGTCACAGCCGCCCACTGCACCGGGTGTATTTGAATAGTCGACAATCTTTGCGTCGTATGGGCTCAGGGCGACTGCATGCACCCGGCAAAGCATCATGCCTGGCCCTGGGACGGGAATTTCGATATCGTCCGCGAGCCGGTACCCGCCTGACTCGCCCCCGACGAGAGCCTTCATTACTGCGCTAGCCATTATTGTTGACCTGAGTCGTCTTTTGGTATATGTGGAAAGAAAAGTAATCGAATTTCTTGGAGACATTGGACCAAAAGAAAGCGGAGTTATGCTGATTCTCTGTAGCTACCTCTTCGCGGACTTAAGTTTTAATCTCCTTGAACACCTCTTGACTCTATCTATACTGTACGGTATCGGCCGGCTGATTTGAGCTATAATAGCAATGATCGTCGCGTTTCCAGGAAAACCGATCGGAGCACCGATCGGAGGCCCCACATCGGTGGCATCGAACATATGTTTAGGCAAGACGAGCTACTCACAGGGTTCTATACAGTTTTATGACGTGACAACCTGCGGTCTTTTTACTATAATGGCCAGCAATATTAACGAGACTTAAGTTCACAGAAAGGCGAAACAACAATATCAAGCTCAAAATGACCTCAAACTTCTATCTCGATGACACCCCGGCGGAGGTGAAGAACGCTAAGGTCAGCGACAGCCCGGGCGCTTTAGTCTAGAGCTAATGCGGGTATCTAGGGGCTGCACCTGATCACCACATCAACTCCGAACGGCCAGAAGGTACAGATTTACCTTGAGGAATTGAAGGAGTTGTATGGCACCGAGTGTGCGGAAAACTGGCCCAGTTGCTTCTTCACATGAGCTGACGATAATTACCTAGACACTAAGACGATCATTGACATTAGCACCAACGAGCAGAAGAAAGACTGGTTCTTGAAACTCAATCCAAATGGTAGGAAACGAGATTTTGGCGTGAACAATTTACTTATTTGTAACCGCAGGACGAATCCCGGTCCTCGTCGACAACACCAAGAACCCGCCTTTTCCAGTGATGGAGACCTCAGCCGAGCTGCTTCACCTCTTCAAGGAATGTGACAAAAAGCCTGCATTTGGCTTCACAGACGATGTTGGGCGGAGTGAATGCTTGCAATGGCTCTTCTTCTGGCATGGCAGTGTATTGATCCTCATAATGCCGATAACTTCATCTGTGCTAACAAATTGCCAGGGCCAACCAATTCAAGGCCAATTGAATTGGTTCTCTAATAATGCTAAGGAAGATGCACGTGAGTATCTGAAATTCATACTGCTGCTTGGTAAGGATTGCTTATTGTTGGTTCAATGTAGTCGCCCTGAATCGTTTTAAGAACGAAATTCTCCGCGTCTACGGGGTACTCGAGCTCCATCTCTCGGGCAAATACACTGGCCAGGTCAAAGAATACCTCGCTGGCACAGGGTCAGGTAAATACTCTGTCGCAGACATATCCACTTGGCGTAAGGCACTTCTCTCTCCCAACACGTAGTGTACCGTGCCTTTTGACTGACGCCTGCAAGCTTGGTTGAATTCCTGGCACAGCAACGGCCAGATTACCCATGAGGACATGAACCAGTTCCCGCACCTGATACAGTGGATTGAGCGCATCAGACGGCGGCCTGCAGTGCAGAGAGGCATCGATCTGAAAACTTGGACGATGTAAGTGCGTGCGAGCGCATTGAGACTATCTTGAGAAATTGACGAACTTGCTCGAGTGGCGGGGGTGGGAAGGAGAGAAATAGGAGTCCAGAAAGCTTTCAGTGTGCTAAATTTGATGATCAATGATTGTTGCATTTTTCATATTGCGAAATTGTGGCTTTCATGCAGGAAAGTGTCTATTTAGCTTAATGCTTTGCTAATTTTATCCATCATTACCATCTCAAACTTACACGAGCTTGTAGTGCTTATCTTAAATCAAACGTTAAGTACAGAAATGAGCTATTTTATTGTTAGTAATGAGCAAAGTAAGAAATAATATATCAATACAAGACAGTAGTATTTGATTCTATGATTTGTGGTTCTACTACGTATATGAAGTACTTCAACTTTTTCTTTCATCTGCGCATTGAACTTCTCTTTTCCTTACATTGCTCCTTCTCCTTCACCTCTTAATGTAACCCGTTATACGCTTCAAGCCTTTTCTCATATATACCACCAATAAACTTTCGCCGCTTCATGCATCCCTCTTCGTACAGAGAATTTCCCCATGCAAAATCCCAAACCACGCATCCTCATCCTCAACCCACTCCAACCAAACCTCCCGCATCCTCTGGAAAAACTCCTCCGTCGCATACCCCTTCTCAACCGCAACCTTACTCAACGGACTCCCCACAGATCTCTCCGCAAAGTTACCCCCCCAAGACTCCCTCTCCTCCCTCGTCTGAAAACACCAGCTGCCCGTACTACACTTCACATCCTCGGACCCAAATCCCGCTTTGCGAGCCCAGACATGAATTCTCTCCCCGGGGTGCGGATTCGTACCTCTCTCCCCCGCTACTTTGTAGTAAATATCCTGCCATTGAACCATCTCAGGAGCTTCAGGATAGCAGTGCAAACCAGCACTTTCCTTAATCGCAACGAGACCGCCGGTTCTGCATACCCTTCGCATTTCCCGCAGTCCATCGATCGGGTCTGTGATATGCTGGAGTACTTGATGAGCGTGCACGATATCGAAGGATTCATCTGCAAAAGGCAGCGCGTGGATATCGCCTTCTTTGAAGGAGATGTTGGTGATACCCTCGGAAGCGGCGAGAGCACGAGCGGCTTCGAGGGGAGGAGAGGTGGGTTCGATACCGGTGACGTGACCAGCTGGGACGAGGGCGGCGAGGCCAGTGGTGATGCTGCCGGGGCCGCAGCCGATGTCGAGAATTTGGGAGGTGGGATGGAGGTGTGGGAGGAGGTAGGCAGTGCTATTTTGGGGGGTACGCCAGGCGTGGGTGCGGAGGACGGGAGCGCTGTGGTCAGCGACGTAGGCTTGGATTGCCATAGTGAATGTTGGATTTTTCGAAGGCTGTAGATTGCAAGGAATGAAAGACAAAGACTGGTGACTGGAACTATGTATTTGATTCTCAGGTAACTCGGTGTAGAATATTTCAAGAGGTTTAAAGTAATTCACTTGTTGGTCAAGTATAAGGGAGTAACAACATAAAGGAACCTGACTTATAGGTCCTTGTAAGTACGTAGGGGTATTATTTAATTATGAAGCCAATCCTAGACGACGGTACCGTGTGATACTTGTCGGCGACCCGACACATCACCTAAAGTCGAGTTTCGATTTTCCCTACCGTGTTTTTTGGGCTCAGGATCGGCGTCGCCGCAATATCGGGGTCGGATTTAATATCGGAGTCGGGTTTAATATCGGAGTCGGTGCACCGGCCACAAGTCGGCTAATATCAACACGACTTCTCTAGAGCTACAAAATCAATTCAAAGCTGAGTAAAGACCGCCCCAGCCTCGTAAAATGATGTTTGATCTTTATCAATTGAACATTTTGGATTGCTCTCCTTGTTCGAGACTCGTAATCCTCAATCCTCAATTCTCATAGACAATTCAATTCAATCAATCTCTCCTATAATGTCCTGCCTCGACTGCTTTCGTGGAGGAGTCTCCAAGAGCCATCCTACTGGCAAGGAAGTCACAATCCATGGCGTCAAAACCTACGTTGCTGAGCCCGAAGCCGGCGTCACGCCCAAGGGCATCATTGTCTTTATCACTGATGCATTTGGCTGGGACTTTGTAAACAACCGAGTCTTATGCGACCACTATGCAAAGGGGGGTTTCCTAGTTTACTGTCCAGATTTCATGAACGGTCCGTCCCGCCCCTAGGGCTCAAAGGTTGACCTACAGCTGACTTGTAGATACCTAAAGACCGTGCCATGTCTCCAGCGGTCCTTCCTGTGTTCGACACGCTCTTAGAGAAAGCATCCTGGTTCACCACAATTTTTGTCAAGCCATTCTCCTTCCTCAAGGCCCTGTACTACGTGATCCCCTGGATCTTGACGTGCAGCCCGCCCAAGACCGAGGCCGGCGTGATCAAGTATTTCAAGACTCTCCGTACCTCACCTCCTCCTCCTTCCCTTCAGAATAAAGACTTGAAGATCGGCGCGGCCGGATTTTGCTGGGGCGGCAAGCACACAGTCGAGCTCGCAAAAGACGACCCCACTCACCGCGTAACCCGACACCCATCCCAGACCCTATCCTCCGCCCCGGAACCGCTTATCGACGCCGCCTTCGTCGCGCACCCGACCTACATTAAGGTTCCGTACGACATTGACTCCATCAAGATCCCCATTTCCTGGTCTGTCGGCGAAGAGGACATGCAGATGAAGGGACCCGATGTCATGAAAATGAAGGCCATTCTTGAGAGCAAGAAGGATGCCGAGCATGATGTCCAGATTATCCCCGGTGCTAAGCATGGCTTTGCAATCCGCACCCATCCGGAAGATACACAGGAGATGGCAGCGGCGGAGCGAGCGGAGGAGCAGGCTGTATCGTGGTTCTTACGATGCTTTTCTTAGTAGTATATTGAAAACTTTAATATATATAGATGTGCTCTTGATCCTTGATCCAGGAAACATCTACTACCTACTACTGCACATATGTTAACCACGGCGCCTGGTAGCTCTATCGCCCAACGATGGACTCAGACGAAGTCAAGGTTAGTAGCCTGATCTACCTCAATCGAAAAATTTCAACATCCTCACACCGACAGATTGGGTGTCAGCACCTAGAAATGACCGCTCCCAAGATCTGGAGTGCAGAATCCCAAATCCTTGTTTTCTCTGCCTACATTCCTTGTGTCCCATTGTACACCCCGGGTGAAGCGTCAGCGGAACTAGCGCTCACAGTAATCGAAAACACTATTTCTACCGCTCGGAGATAAAGGGAGATCGACGATTGTCATTTTCTCGGGCGACTTTGACCGACACTACCTAATGTGGCCCCGGGAAATGTGGCCCCGGGAAATGTGGCCCCGGGAAAAGGGGGGGGGGGGGGGGGGGGGCGGGGGGCAACCCTGTCTAACCACGATTTGTTAAAGATAGAAACGACTTAATCACCTTTTTTAAGAACATACCTTGAACGTTGCCTAACACGGGGTACAGCCAACCTTTGGACCCCAATAAAACGGGGATATGTACTTGTATTGGCCAGACGGTTATAGACCGGCTAGAACTCCTTATTAAATGTCATCTACCACAATAACTATAGGTTATGAGATGGTATCAAGCTAGATTCGCTAGTTGCTGGAAAGTAGGTACTCTTATGGACAATACGTCTTCCCACTAACAAATCTAAACTCATGCCTCTATCCGTAAACTCTCCATTGAGTCGGAAACTCTCCAGTTTTGAGAATTTCTGGACCTGGTAAAATTTCTCTCAGGAGCTCATCCACCCCCATACCCATCTCAGCACATTTCTTCCATTGCCGTGGATATCCAAGACTGACTTCCTCGAATCGACACCCATCCTTCCAATCGGTCCTCCGAGTATGAAGATGGCCACTAACTACCACCTTGGCATTGAATCTCCGATGCCAATCATCTGTCAATTTGGTACCACACCATAAGCTAAACCTTGGGATAAACTTGAGTGTTACCAAGTCTTCCCGTAATGGCCAATGGTTTGCAATAACAAGAGGCAACAACGGGAATTTTGCTCTCGCGGCCTCCAACTTCGTCTCAAATTTCTTAATGAGGACTTTGCACCAATTTTGCCGACTAGGATGCGGATCCGGATGAAGCAAAAACTCATCCGTAGCTTCCGTATTCTTCTCCCTTGCCCAAGGGACAGCACCCTCCAAGCTCACATCATCAGGCCTGAACGAATAATCGTACAGTGTAAAAACTGGAGCAATAACAGCTGGACCGCCTTCTCCTTCCCAAACAACAAAATCATCTTCCGGATTAAGAACGTTGTATTCTCGTGCTATATCAATGCATTCTTGATATTTCTGCTCTCCTTGAACTCCGGTGCCGGATTTATCGGGCATCGTGTATAGCTCGTGATTTCCAGGACACCACCATATAGTATCGAAGCATTCCGTCGCTCTGGAGAATGCTAATCGTAAATGCTCAGCTGTATCTCCCACATCTCCGCATAGAATGAGTCCATCTCCTGGATGAGGTGTCAGCTTTGACCAAGCTGCTTTGTTGTCCATGAAGCCGAGATGGAGATCGCTGATAGCGTAAAGCTTGCCCAAGGGCATTTTCCTTGAGAGTATTGAGCTGTTGGATGCATCAATTGCTCCTCTCTGTCCAAGTAGTTGGGAAGCTTGAGGATTGGAGGCCATCATTGTGAAGTTGTAAGCTGAAGCCTCGGCCTTGAAGGTCGTTCGCAATGTCAAGGGGTTGTACCTAAGCAAGCGCTCCAAGAGCTGAAAGCGGCAGCGTACAATAGATCGTGTTACACCAAACTAAAATACCGGGGCTAGGACTGGCGACAAAGCTGTGTGCTCGAATGTTTTGTGTTGTACAAATGGTTGTGTAGCTTCAGCTTTAATGCACGTTTGAATAGTGCGACTGCGTCAGCTCAACGTAAAGCATAAGCCTGTTGTTAAGCCTCGGTATAAAGTGTTACGGGGATTGTTCAGTCCGTAGACGCCTATTTATCAGGTAAGGATAAGAGAAGGATAACAGTAGAATTGGTTCAAGACTGATTCTTGCTAGACTCAGTACTACATCTGAAATACTACCCCGCGCCTTGGCATCACCTGACAAAAGCAATATGGCGAGGTCTAGCTACAGCCCATGCCCGGTGTGTAGAGAGGATTGCATACACTCTATCTTTGATACATCAGAGAGCGATAACCCTCTTTCCAGTACTCAGGCTGCCAACTGGGTCCACGTAGATCGAGGAAAGACCTTTGCGATGGATTATCTGATCCCTCGACCCTCTTGTATGTATTATAGTATGCCAATTACTAATTCATGTTTTGATTCTCATACCATTAGACGCTTTCTATCTGCCCGCCGATTCGATGCCGATGATGCTCTTAAGCAATTCCAGGAGACATCTCTTTTTCGCCAAGAGAAGCAAATACTCAGACTTTACGATGTAATTGACATTTCCGACTACGAGCAGGCTCGTCAATTTGTGGGTCTGCACTTGTATTTCTTTAACTAAAGTAACTACTGATATCGATTTGCAGTATCCTCATTGGTCGGGCCGTCGAGACAGGGAAGGCTTACCCATTTGCATGTTTGATCTTGCTCATCTTGACAAAGATACCCTGGCACGCTGGGAAAAGACACGCAAGAATACGGGCTGGGCATACCCGCGATGCGAGTCAAGCAACACATCGGACATGTTGCAGTTAGCCTCTGTGTTCCATGAAACTCTAATTCGTTTTATCCTTCCTCTCTGTTCGATCATGATGGACAGGCCAAACTGCTCAGTCTCAATCACAAGCTCCACTTATATTGTGGATGCATCTAATTTGGGCATAAAGCAGGGATGGAGCGTATGATTCTTTGCTCAAGAGATCAGTTGGTTGTTATCAACTTGTTATCCGGAGACTATCAAACGTATCTTTGTAGGTTGCCAAGTGGCAGGAACTGGCCATGTCTCATGGATACTAACATCAGTTGTGATAGGTTTGCAATGCGCCTTCGTATTTCGCCGTAATTTGGAATTCTTTGAAAGGTTGGGTCGACCCTAATATGGCTGGAAAAATCGTGGTACTTATGAACACGGAGGTCTTGCCTACCCTCAGGGAGTACATCGATAATGCGAACATCCCAACCGTGTTTGGAGGTGGTTATTGTTTTGAACATGGAATGCTACCTGATCTAGACGCTAATATCCGGCAGCGGCTTAACTGGAATATTTCGAAGAGGTCTTTGACTCCCGGCCCACTCAAATGGATTGAAGATTCAGACGGCAAAATCACAACATTGACTGTGGGTAGCAAGGATAGTTCCAAAAGAAGCATAAGAATTGCAACTTTAGATTGCGTTAAGAAGTAGTATTGATGAATTGACTACGTGGATTGATTATGAGATGCATGCAGAACTCGCAGACGTTGGATTATTCTCCAGATCGTAAGAGTGTAGAGGTAAAACAGATTTTGAAAAAAAATACTGTAGTACGTCATTAAGGAGACGCACAAACTGTGTCCCGATTTACTTTTACCTCGTATAGAATATGATAAATGTGCACAGGGCAGGAGATATGCAATGGTAGTTCCGCATTCGCACAGGAAGTTACGCTCAATAGTAGTCTGATGATCTGGAGAGCGGACTTGAAACCTCGCCCGGAATGGGTATGGCCAGAAGAAAGTGAATCCCGCCTTTGATCGCACCGTATCAATATTCAGTGTTTCATCTTCTGGATGAGGCACAATATTGTATCTCCAGAGTAATTGTGAAATAACAATAAATAAAGACTCGCGAGCCAGATGCTGCCCAGGACATGTTCTTCGCCCTCCCCCATCCCCGGTTTGTAGTCGGATAGGGGGATGGACAGATATTCTTTATGCAAAGATCCCATTCAAGGGCGTCATGGGACCGACCACGAGACAGAAGAAATACTGGCCTGTCTTGGCACTTTCTCGGCCCTTAGCTTACTTTTCAAGTGAGTACGAATCAATCTCTGGTCGAACTCAAATCAAAGTGTTGGTGTAAAAGCAAAGTATTTTCTAGGAGTATTGGGTGGTATTTCATCATACACAAACATACAGTGGTGTAACCGCTATCTAGGACGCTGGTGTTACGCGAACTTAAAGGCTTTTCACGTTGCTTTTTCTGCGAAGCTAGCGGTCTCTTATTAGGCAATGCGATTTCCCCATTGGTGGATACGCAGGCTAAATACATACCCCTTCGGATTCCAAGGCATTTAACATTTTGAAAGCATAGTCGACTCGATGATAATCAGAAAGCAAATGACTGATCGTTGCATATAGTAATGATATTGAGGCAAGGGGTTGGGTGGCAGTTGAACATACCAGTCAACATTATCAGTGTACCATGGGCTTAAATACCATTCGAAATTCACAGCAAGTGATGAAGAATCCAAATAGATTATTCACTCCCTTTGTTACCCATACTCTTTTAAAATTTACTATCCGGTGATCAGTCAGTTCCAGAGGAAGTTTGACGATGATCCTCTTCGTTTACCTAGCAGTACTGCTTGCAGCGATTTTTATACCCCAAATCTCTGAAGCTCAAAATTGCCGATGTTTACCACAGGATCCCTGTTGGCCTTCTCCAGAGGAATGGAAGACCTTTAATGACTCTATTGATGGCAACTTGGTTTCGGTAAAACCGGTAGGTCACGTCTGTCATGGGCCAAAATTCGATAATGAGTCTTGTGAGAGCGTTATATCTATGACCCACGATTCAAGCTGGCGAGCTTCACAACCAGGTACGCATTGAAATGACCACACAAGCCTCAGAGCCAAGGGGTTTACCTTCAGGCCTATGAATAACCTAGGAATTTCCAGGAGCTCTTCAGTGGTATAATTGGGAAAACTGGCCTTCTCAGAAACAAAGCTGCTACCCAGAACGGAATATATCTATGAATTGTGATCAGGGCAGAATCTCTCTATATTCCGCAATGGTAAAGTCGGTTGAACACATACAAAAGTCCATTGAGTTTGCGAAGGATAAAAACCTTCGCGTTGCGATTCGAAATACCGGACATGACCTCGCGGGTCGATCAAGTGCTCCTAACTCCTTTCAGATATTCACGAACGGGTTAAAAGACATTCAATATGTGGACAATTTTTTTCCTGTTGGTGCCTTGGATTACAACTCCAAGTCCCATGGTCCAGCAGTTACCATCGGGGCAGGGGTCCTTGTAACAGAGCTTTATGCAGCGGCTGCGGCAGGAGAATACACAGTTGTTGCTGGCATCTCCGGTACAGTTGGAGTGGCAGGTGGTCTAATTCAAGGCGGTGGAATATCAATACTAAGCCCTTTGAGAGGTTTGGCCTCAGACAATGCCTTGCAATTTGAAGTTGTCACAGCAGACGTGAGTTCTTAATTGACTCATAATCCTGGAAATGAGATTTCTAACATCCCCTCGCATGATAGGGTGAGCTTGTCATAGCCAATCAAGACCAGAACCAAGACCTCTTCTGGGCATTAAGGGGTGGTGGTGGGGGCACATTCGGTGTAGTCGTCAGCGTAACCATTCGTGTCTATCCTGATATTCCGGTTACCGTCGCTACCTTGAATATTACGACTTCCACCGCCAATGATAAGTTTTGGACCGGTACCCGAGAAGTTTTGGCTGCGCTCCCAGCTCTAAGAGAAGAAGAAAACTCAGCTGAAACTTATATCATGCCTCGAGTAGCTCCGACCAATCACGCATCCTTGGTTGTCACAATATACTCTTTCGGCCAGCAGGATAAGACTTTAACGGATGATCGGTTTTCTTCTCTCCTCGCATCTCTCAACGATACTGGAATTCCGTATATATATTCTTCCCAATCCGTTCCGAAAGTCAGTGCCTTACTTTCCGTCCCAAGAAATCTCAAAGACGCATTTACTGGTATGATCTTTGGATCAGTCCTAGCTTCTCACGACTTCATCACCTCTCCTGAGGGACCTTCCCACATGGTGGACATTTTCTCAAGCTTACAATTGAACATTGGCGATATGATCAGTCTTGTTGGTCTAGCGGGGGGGAAAGTTATGGCCAACAAGGACATCAGCAGCGCTGCCAACCCGGATTGGCGAACTGCATCACTTGATATTGAACTTGGTCGAGTGTTACCGTCCAGACCCTCTTGGGAATCACAACAAGGTATTCAGGATAGTTTAACCAACTTACAAATGCCTCTTCTGCGATCTCTTGAGTCGGGTCGAATGGGTGCCTATCTTAATATGGCAGACCCTCGGGAGAAGGACTTCCAACTGTCTTTTTGGGGAGATAATTATGGACGCCTGTATGAGATCAAGCAAATTTGGGATAAAAATGGATTGTTTATCACAAGACTCGGAGTTGGCAGCGAGGATTGGGATGAGGATGGGATGTGCAGAATAGCAGCGCTACACTCGGGAGTACTGTCTAAACCATTGTTTCTTTTCAGTTATATTTTCAGCTTTCTTTCTGCTGTGGTGAGGAAAACTTTCCAATAGCATATTCTGTGGTTCGCAAATTGAAATACTCTTACTATTCGGCCTCTATACTATACCCGCAACCTTCCAATCGATCGTAAACAGATGTTTACTAGCTGAGCTGCACTGACTTCAATATCTCACGACAGGCTATTGAAGCAGCGAAGGGAAGATTCATTCGATGACTTTTGTTGAAGCTGCAAATCCGCATTGGGAGCTGAACAAGACTGACATGACCACTTCGGTGCTAGAAAAAACCTTTCCTTATGATCACTGGCAGATAGAGCTTACAAACACCATCCACAGATTCTGCGTTGACAGATCTCGTACCTCTTGCCCCATCTGCTCCGAATATGTGCAAGTCCCCTATCCCATTTCGCACCCTTTCCCATCCTGGGCCACTTAGTGGGTCTTTGGCAAAGTCAGCCCAAGATTTCTGCATATGCTTGCTCAGCGTGATTTGCTGGTCCGTGGTCTGGTTATCCCTTGGATATGTCCCGAAGATGAGATCGATTTCTGACGTGTGCCTGGCCCCAGCTCTGGGAAAGGGCCTATTATTCGGGAAGCTCGCATTGAAGAAGTATCGCCAAACCTTCAGCCCCGCACTGTTGAGAGTGCTGGCGATGGTAGAGGTCAAACAAGTGTAGAGGTAGTCGGTAACGATTCTGGATTTCAGCTCGTTCTCAGTGATGTTGCGAGGGTAGATTGCGCGAGCCATGGCTTGAGACCGAGTGTCATTACTGAAAATTCCTTCGAGCAAGGTTTGAGAGTCGGGCATGACGGACGTCAGGATGCTGCCCTCGTCGGCGTTGGTACCAATGAGAAGGGGAACATTGGCAACTGTGTGGGTGTGAATCCCCTCCCCAAGACTGCCAAAATTGGTTTTGTTGTCAACAGTTGGTGGGAAACCAAGGGTTTGATTGTTGAGATTATATCTGATCCGATCAGTAGGGCGAGAGCGTACACACTCAAGTTGTGATGTTGTCAAGCCACACCCGAGCGCGTCTGCCAAGGCTGACCACGACTTGTCGCCATCACCCTGATCTCCTAGGGCCTGACTTTGCATAATGGCGCCGCGAAATTGCAATGGACGAGGTGGGTTGGCGAGGATCTGCTTAACTGAATAAGCTCCCGCAGACTCACCAAAAATCGTCACTTTCGATGGATCCCCACCAAACGCCCGAATGTTCTGGGATACCCATGCAAGTGCTTGTCGCTGATCCATGAATCCAAGATTTCTTTCCTCTGGGGCAAGCTGAGGGGAGGTAGGGAAACCGAAAACTGCGAAGCGTAAGTTGGATCTTCTTCGCTTGGTTGAGGACGATATTAAATACCATTTGTCCTGTAATTTGTGGTCACAACAATAATGTCCTGCTGCGCCGCCAGTATAGAGCCGTCGTACTCTGGAACACTGGCTGACCCAAGCTGCAGGCTGCCGCCATGTATCCACAGCATGACTGACTTGCCACTATTCACAGCGGTTCCCGTTGGAGCAAATACGTTGAGGTAGAGGCAATCCTCGCTTTCTGGCAGAGGTGGATCGTCGAATATTGCCCTGAAATCATCATCTAAATCCAACATCAGTAAAGTTCCCTTTTGACCTGGGTACTGAATGGATAGACAATACTAATAAACTGCTGAATACAAGCCGGCTTGTATTTTGTAGCATTCAACGGTGAATTCCAAGGCAAAGGTTTCTGTGGAGGCAAGAAGCGAACCGGCGGTGATTGTGCGAACGGGATACCGAGGTACTTGTTTATTTGTGCCGCAGATGACAAAGGATACGTTGTGGTTGTGCCAATGACAACACCGCCAGCTACCGTGGCTGTCGGAAATGCGCCATTTGTTGCACAAGAAGAGTGAGCGGCGGCTAATGATGACACCAAACTGAGAGCCATAATGGCAAGCTTGGAAATTCTCATAATTATCACCGGAAGTCTTGAGATAATATGCAAGATTGACTCAGCTTGAAGAATGTGAATGCTTTTATAATACTGGTCGAAGAATTATATGGACAAGGCGCTACGTTACGTGCAAGACGGAATAAACTGGCTGCTAAGATCAATGGCGCTCGGACATTCGATCTCCGAGAGAATACTATACTGGGATTTACTATACAAAACTGCCTATGTACCTAGGTTCCTGCGATTACGAATTGTCAATAAGCTCCAGGGCTTCGGAACCAAAGAGCTACCCGAGCAGGCACCTTTCGGGGTGCATCAGTTCCGAACACAGCGTCCGAGAAGAGTAGCGTCCGAGGTCCGACTCTGCTTTCTCAACGAGCCGCACACTACTATAAGAGTGAATAAACCTCTCTAAATTATCGCTTACAACTCTCATCAACTGAATACGTTTCTCTGTCTTCAACCCAACCAATTGTCCGGAGCAGCTTGGCACCACAACATGTAAGCTTTCCTCATCTTTTCACAAGAAACAAACCTAGTGCTAACTCACATCTCTCACGCACTTGGAGATTCATCATGCTCGTCCTTATAGCCGGTGTCACTGGAAATCTAGGCCAAAAGCTTGTTCACAGTCTGGTCGCACGAGGCCATGACGTTCGGGGTCTCGGTCGAGATCCGTCCAAAATGGCACAAGGAACCCGTGCCCTTTTACATTCTTTTGTTGAATGTGCGTTCTTCTACGATGTGGCGGCTTTGAACCGTGCTTGCGCTGGTGTTGATGCTGTTATCTGCGCCTACGGCATGAATCCCCGCCTTCAACTTGACGGGCAACTCCTCCTCCTTCACACAGCGGAGCGAGCTGGAATCGAACGATTTGTGGCCGCCAGTTGGAACCATGACTGGCGGAGTCTGGAACTTGGGAAGCACGAGAGCTATGACCCGTACATCTCCTTCCGGCGTCAGGTCGAATTGATATCTAACATCAAGCCGATCTACATTTTCAACGGAATCTTCGCGGAAACCCTCTTTTCTTTTGCCGATCATGGCCACTTTGGGCCTGACCAGCCGAACTTGTGGAACCCCGCCGAGAAGAGAATGAAAATATGGGGAACTGGGCATACAGTCTGGTACTGGACGACTGAGAGAGATGCGGCCGAATTCACGGCCGAAATAGTACAGCGCGATGATGCCGTTCAGGGTGGCTTTTGGAACGTGTGCTCAGGAGCGCATACCTTGCTCGAAATCGTCCAAACTTACGAACAGAGCCAGGGAAAAAAGGTCGTGCTTGACAAAATGGGGACCGTGGAAGACCTGCGCGCGAAGGCTCTGCGTGCCAGGGAACACGGAGACAAAAGACACTTTGAGCGTTATATTGGATGGTTTTACCAACTCCACGCCATCGATGGAACGTGGACTTTCCCAAAGCTTGACAATGACAAGCTGAAGGTTAAGACAACGTCTCTGGAAGAATTTTGGAGGAATCACCCTGAAATATAGATAGATGACTATGATATGTGACAAAGGCATGCCAGCAGCTAGCCATTGCCACTAGAATGTGTACAAAGTTGGCCTAATTGTGCCTCCAATATCCACCAACGAAGGAGCTAGAAAACCGAAGCCTTGAATGTAGCAGCGGAATCGTACAATTTTCGACATTGTAAACTCGTAGTCATTTGAGACTGGTCCTGTCCCGCGACATCATGAAAGGTCATTGATTGAACAGTTTACAGTACGTATGGAAGCCAGTGTTTATTCCCACTCTTGGCATCGCCGCCCAGATAAAGTTCTTTTCTTGATTCATGGCGTCCAGGGGGCAAACTCAATTCCAAGATGGGTTAGCTTCGGAAGTTCGGAAACCGATTGAACTTCCGACGTAGTCTACCATTATTGTGGCTGTAATTCTTTCCGGTTCTTACAATTGAAAATAAAAAAAACTTTTCTTTATCCAGTCCTAACCTAACAGGTTCGAGTTGTGATTCACGTGAAATGCCCGCTTCGCGGTTATGTGCTAAGGAAGCATTGGCTGTACGTCTTCTAGATCCACAATAGTGAGAAACCGTCTTGCCATTAACCATCAATCATAGTGTGACCTATGTTTTGCTAGAAAGGTACCATCTTATTCGTAAGCGTTATGCTTTGTGTGCTTACGGAAACCTTGTTGATAGGTCAAATGCGATCGAGGTAACCCCTGCGGTGGCTGCCTCGAATCAAAGGTTCGGTGTCTTCGGTCTCGCCCTAGGCGAGCTCGCAAATCCGGAGTTGCGCAAAAAGGGTAAGTAAAAACATGAATTAATACGATGCACAAACTAATTCACCACCCTTCCATTGCCATTAGCAACGAACGAATTCAGAGTATCATCAAACGGCTTTCAAGTTTGGAAGACTCGCTGGCCGATGTCACCTCGTTAGCTGCGGCATCCAAATCGAGCCCATGCAGTGGCGGCATTCGTCCAGCGAACGAGACCTCGGAGCCTATCTCTACCTTATCAGCTAACTCTAGGACTACATTGGCGAACAACAAGACAGGGTATTCATTATGCAATGACGATGTCTCTCTCCATCGGACCACGCATCTGCACTATACAAATGGTGCTTTACCCAGCGACAACAACTTGAGTTCACTGGCGATGGACAGTTTGGAACCTACCTCTCTATATCCCCCATGCTTGGAAGCTCGATCTTTCCTTCTGGATCAACTGAGAGACAACGGACCTTCCGGCACTAGCCAGCGTATTGTTCTCGAGTCTGCTCTTTCCTTCGTCGAGCGAATGCCCAAGCGGGAATCCATTGCTAGAGGTCAAACTCCACAGGACCTCGATATGCGAGTGAGTGTCGCTAGTTTGCTCGAAGAGCCTCCTATTACCGTTGACCTTTTATACACCATGCTTAACGGTAATGAATATAATCTCCCTGGAAGGTGTGCCCACATTATTGCTCACATATCCCAGATGATGCTAAGGCCTCACAAAGAGCCTATCTCTATGAATACACTTTCTGTATCCGCCCTCTCACACTGCAGAAGATGGCCCTTGCGCTTCTCGAGAAAGATGGAAATGAACAGACCTTGCTTCAGTACACTGTGTGTGTGCATTGTAAAGCATATTGCTACATCGCATCTCTTCCACTTTCCACTCAGAGTCTAAAAATGCAAAGACATCTACGGCAGAAAGCACAGAGACATATGGATAGCGCAATAGCTGCACTAGACTGCCTTAGTCTCAGTCTCAAACCAAGTCTGCTATTTATGCAGACGTTACTCGCTGGTGTAAGTAAATATTCCCTTGCATTGGGTTTTTAAGACTTTTTACAAATAAGTGTTCACTGATTTCCTAGGGCATCTTATCCCAATACCAAGGGGATACAGCCAAATGTTGGACCCTTATCGCTCATGCCTCGACTATTTGCAAGGCACTTGGCTGGCACGATCCCACTAGCTTCACATTCGATCCGCAGAATGAGGCTGAGTCGGAAATCTTTGCAGCGGTGCACCAATGTTACGTGCTTGATAAGACTATCTCCATGAAACACAATAGACCAGTTTCTCTGTCGGGTTTAGACTATCTATCTAGTTTATCGGAAACTCGTTTCGTTGGAGGGCCTTTCTCAGTCGTTATCAAGGCTAGTCTACTTCATGCACAGATCCAGGACAAAATCATCCAACAATTGCAGTCAAATTCTCACCTCAGCGAAGCTGATCGCTTTGCGATTGTCACGTCACTTTCAGAGGAATTAAGTGCTGTCAGGTCTGAATATGCCCAGGTAGGTCTGTGTATGCCAATTTGCGAATCATAATTTGCTGAGTCTCCAACTAGGTCAGATCTCAGCCGGGCAATGCTGGCAATCGTTACCTTCATCAACAATTTATTGCTTTGGATTTTACACATTACTCTCTACTCACCGTGATTTGCCGATATGACCCTTCCATCAACACGGCTGCCGAGTCAAGAGAGAAGTATTTGTTGTACGCGCGTGAGGCCCTTCTTTCCGTGAAATGGCTACGAAACCGACTGGCAGGATCTGATCAAGGCTCAGAACTCTGTTCTATATTCATTACATGGTATGAAAGTCCTTCAGACCTTGATATCTCTTGTCTGCTTGATTTTGAAGACTTTTTTAACGGTTGTCTAGGAGCATGCTGATGTTCCCACTGAGCCCTTACTACATCATCTTTTGTAATGTCGTCGCGACATCGCACTGGCAGGACTTCGAGCTCTTATCGGACATCGTGGAGATTCTAGCAGGGGTCCCTGACATCAACTCCTCTATATGCCAGTTGCACAACCTATGCTCCATGCTTGTGAATTTATGCAAGTCATTGATGAACTTTAGGGATGGAAGCAAGGGTGTCCCACCAGTGCTAACTCAAACACCTATCACTAATAGTGACATGGCTATTGGGCTGAACTCCTTGAATACGGCCGGGTCAGAAATAGAGGGCCCAGGAAGTCATCAGCATTTGCCGAAATTTGGTCAGGGTGTGGATTGGTCCTCTCATTCTGTCGCGAGGAAAGAGGAATCATGCCCGACGGCCCCTGCCCCCATCAGCGGAGAGAACACTCCCAACTGGAACGGAGACATTCTATGGCAGTTATTTGACATGCAGCCCTCCTTGGAATGTTTGGAGAGGGATACACCTCCAGCAATGAGTGACTTGACATGATTTGTACTACCCCATGACGAAGCATGGATGTCGTTTCCAATGTAGCCAAGCAATTCGACCTTCTTTGCTCGAGACTCCTACAATTGGCACTGGAAGGAATCGGGGTTGATTATAGATAGTTCTGTAACTGCAGCGTAATTTTCTCATTCGCTTATCCACTTCCATATCGTGTACATATGCAATACCGATGAAATAGCTGCCTACGCCCACTGCCACTGAGAACGGGTAGGTTAATTTGCGCTGTTGGATCATCCACCTGCAAGTATAGGCCCTTAGTTTCTATCGCAGGATATCTTAACCATGCGTCTGGATTTTGGTGACTGCCGCTTGCCGTGACTATGACAATCCTCAACACCTCTGTCACTCTCCTTATCACAGCTCAACGTTTCGAATTCCATACCAGGCCGCAACCAAAATGAAATTATATAACATGCTCAAGCTCTTCTCGAGGGATGGCATTGACGGAGAGTTTCATTTCCACATTCTACTTTAATGCAGCGGACTAGGCTAGTAATAATATAGACTAGTATATAGGGAATGGAAGCATCGGAGGGATACCAATAAATATATATATATACTAAGAGGACTAAATAAAATACAAATGATTGAATCGATATAATGATAATCTTTTCTAGATTTACTATGTACTATAAACAAAATACCTAAAAATTACTAGCCCTTCTATATTACTTATATATATCACGAGGTTAGTCGTATTTATACTGTTTACAGTACTACAGTACTCCCGCCGCAGCACTAGGCCCTTGGTTCGGTACTGCAGTGCTGCGACAGCACCGGTACTGCGGGGCTTGTCAAGGCCTAAAGCGAGACCAGTGTCCAGTGTGTCTCCTACGACCGGTCGGAATGAAAACCTAGGCCCTCTGCCTCGGTCATCATGTCCTCCCCGTCTATTGCTTCAGGGGCAGGAGGTTTGATGCTTGCAACTGCTTAGCCAACGCGTTTGAGTCTCTCTCGAACACCTCGCGGACAGTTTCTGGGTTCTGTATTTGAGAATTCCGTGATTAGACACAACAGAATTTGCCTGTTATATCATATTACGTGAAGCACATGGCCATGCCATTGTTTGAAATATTTTCCTGTCGGTGATCTTAGCCACTCATGGTAGAAGATGAATATCCGTGCACGCGGGAGAAGGCCACGAATAGTTAGACACCCCAATCCTGCTGAATCAATGTAATCAGCCCCACCGCTGTGAAGTTAAAAAGTGTCACGAGTCCCCGGCCTAAAAAGTGCCATCGGACATAACAGCAACCACGAGCTCTGCAGAAAATCAGCTTTGGTCAACTCTGTCTTGTTGTTTCTTCCACTATGGGGTTAATGGCCTTATCTGATCAAGCTGTGATGCTCCTCTGTGGTCTCTTGAGCCTCTATGTTTTCAGGATTATCACAACGTACGCTAAGTTGATGCAATTCCGGGGACCTTCGGGGACTGGCATCTCGAACTGGCCTCATAGTATGGCGATGCTTCGGGGAAATTGCCACGAGTGGTACGCAGAAGTCAACAAAAAACATGGTGCGAGGCATCTTCGAGGCATATATTTTGCTTCGTATCTCTGCCAGGGTGTCGGATCTACTATAGCTAACATCTTCGACTTGAGCCAGGTCCGATCGCCCGTGTCGCACCCCAAGTGCTGGTCACATCTTCTCCCGAAGTTTGGATGCACGTAAACAACAAGCCTGGCTATAAGCGCTCTGATTGGTACTACAACGCTACGCGTATCGAGTACCGGAGGGACAATGTCTTCAGTCAGACTGATAACGTGAAACATGAGCAACGGAGGAAGCAGATGGCTCCAGGGGTATGATAGCTGCCTCGTATTTCCTCCGAGTCTCTCCTCACCCATTCATCGCGCCGTGGGCTGCTAACCACTGGTTTTTATATAGTATTCGGGAAGGGAGAATATCCAGCTCGAGGGGTCAATAGATGAACGACTTCAAGATTTATTGAACCTCATCCGGTCCAAATATATCTCGTCCGATCGTCGTGTTGTGCCTATGGACCTAGCGAAGAAGGTCCAATATTTTACACTTGACGTTATTAGCAGCGTAGGCCTTGGAAAGGCGTTCGGTATGCTGCAGAGTGACCATGATGTGGACGACTACCTGCAATCCAGCGAACAGGGACTTGCTATCGGCAATACCGCCCTTGCTATAGGCTTCAGCTGGATCACCCAAATGCCCTTCATCGGCAAGTTTATTGCACCTTCGCCTAAGGATAACAACGGCTTCGGTAAGATGATGGCCGCATGCTTCCGCCTTGTCGACGAGCGTGCTGCGGGCTCCACAAACGAAAAATCTGATATGTTGGCCTCCTTCATGCGCCACGGTCTAGCAGGTGACGAACTGCGCACTGAGGCCCTAGAGCAAATAATTGCGGGCTCTGACACCACTGCTAGCGCCATCCGTGGCACCCTTCTGTACATCATAACGAATCCCCGTGTCTACCTCAGACTACAGCGCGAGATTGACGATTCCGTGCGCTGTGGGCGTGCTCCAAGCAAGGACAAAGGTCTTATTACTGCCGCCCAGGCTAAGAATCTTCGGTACCTCCAGGCCGTGATCCGTGAAGGTCTGCGAGTCTGGCCGCCTGTAACGAACATCTTCCCGCGTGATATCCCGCCAGGTGGCGACACTCTTATCGTCGACGGCGAGAGCGTATTTTTACCGGGCGGTGCCTGCATCGGGTACTCAGCATACGCTATGCACCAGAGCGAGAAGATCTATGGCAAGGATGCAGAGGCTTTTCGACCCGAGAGGTGGCTCGAGTCGGACCCTGCCAAGTTGGCTGTCATGCTTCGGACCAACGACCTCATATTCGGTCACGGCAAATTCCAGTGTTTAGGGAAGACAGTGGCCCAAATCGAGATTGGAAAGACTGTATTCGAGGTGAGTAGAAACACCTCCGCATTCCTACTTTAGTCCTCTTTCTTCTCGATGACACGCCGACTGACCGCCGACCGGACACAGCTGTTGCGTAACTTCGACCTGGCACTTATCAGCCCCACGCGTCCCTGGGATGCGCGGAACTACCTAGGACTTTTTGCGATTTCAAATATGTGGGTGCAAGTGATGGAGCGAACGCCCTGTTCTCCCTGACAGGATAGAGAGGATTTATAAAAACACATTACCCCCTTGGACACACACTTTCTTTCCCAGAGACCCATTGAGAGCCAAGTCCGGATCATCGAGTTTCAGATTTGGCTCCTGCAGCCAACCACACCGTCCAATGCCCCACCAGCGGGGAACTTTATCTATCCAAATTCAGCTTGACGCAATCGCAGTGGGGAAGACGCGATGGAACGCGTCGTAGTGCCCCTTGGTCCTTCCTATCTCTGACTCGCGGGAATAGAGAAGATTATTAAGTAGGATAATACGTTTTATAAGTCCCTGCCTTGCCAATAAAACCACGCAAACAACAACCTACTCGCTTCGAGCAATAGAGAAAACAACCTAAGGAGGAAATACCGGTAGGGCGGTAATAAACAGTAGAACACGTTGACAGAACACGTAGATCGTCATAAGTATTACCTATAATATAATATATATTCTAGCGACTACCGCTAGAGGTCGTTAAACCTAGACACTATTTACGATATAATATTATATTTATATTTAATAGAATACACTGTATAGAGCGGTGTCAAAAGACGGTATAAAATCAGGCATCTTCCGGCACCAATATTAGTAATAATAGTTTCCGGCCGTGGCCGGGATACGCCTACGCACCTGGCGATCCCAATATAACCTGCTTTTGCTCATTCTTAAATTATTTCTCTATTTAGTCCTCTATTAACATACGTCAAACTTAAACACCTATGGACCAGCAATTATTGCCTCAGCCATCCGGTGGCTTACCTCTCTCGGGCTACGAGGATAAACAGCATGGTGCCTTGCTATTCAGCCAAAACCGACCTTTCGTACCGCACTCAGCGACCTCTAATATTGCCTCGCTGCTGCCAATCTCCTCTTGTCCCCAGACTGAAGTATCTATTTCCCAAGGGACTCAGATGCATGAGCAATTGCCTCTATCTGGCGACGTGTTCCTCGAGAATCGTTCTAGCCAAAATCGGAAAAAACAAACAATTCCCTCTCAATCCAAAACACAGAAATCGCAGAAACGCCAGCGTTATAAGCCAAAGCCGGCCGTAGTCAAAAAACGCGGAGAACCACGAGATGCTGAAATCCCATTAAGTGGAGTACCAGAAGATGTTCGTTAGATATTGCTCAGTCTCTATCACCCTTTGATGTGCATTAACATAATCACTAACTCTTGCAACAGCGCCGCCGTATGCAGGTTCGCCTAGCGCAAAGGGCGTTTCGCTCTCGCCAGCGGGATGCCATTACAGGCCTCAATAACCGCATTTCCCAGCTAGAGACCATCTTGGATCGAATGAGTCTTACTGTTCTGTCATTTAGCGGTCAGCTAATTCAATCAGGGGTACTGGCGCCATACTCTGACTTGACCACGCATCTACATGATACGATAAAGACCTTTCATGCTTTGACATCTGAAGCAAACCCCGACCGCGAGACACCGGTGTCTAATGCCCCCTCACATAGTGAAGACTTACCTCAATCTTCATCTCCTGGGCTAATAACGACCCCGTCATCCAACATACCTCCGTCTTCGTCCCCTGATCGCAGCACATCTGATCATTTCACCAGTGACAGCTTCCCACATACCCTCGAATCACCAGAGATTTCAGTCATAGAATTATCTGAATTTATTGAAAGACTGAATTTGGCATGTCTCTACCAGGGGAAATTGGCCTTATGCGATCAGTCCATCAGTTTACATCGTCTTCAAACGCCATTCGGGTTCCTTTTCAGTATGATGAATCGAGAATGCGCCACAGTTTACTTCAAGGCGAGATTAGATGCCCAAGTGAGCCAAAAGCCATTAGATGGGTGGGCGGAAGTCCCCTTCTTCGGCCTGGGTGGTGCAGGAACCCACTATCCCCGGCTCTCATTGCACAACCAGGGGGTAAGCCACTCTTTCCGCGGTTATCATGAATGGGATATAGTTAGGGATCCCTTGTCGCTTGTCTCGCCAGATATTCAAGAGCAGCTAAAAGGGGATTGGTTTGACTTGCAAGACCTGGAGGGTTTCCTACGGGAGAAAGATGTGATTCTGATTTTGTGTTCTGATGAGCCTAATCAGGTCTCACCGTCGAAGACCACTGTCAATATCGCGCGACTGATACCAGGTAAATATGTACTCTAACTTCGGGTCCGAGGAGTTGTCTGACTTTGATAGCATTAATGACTAGGGGAATCTGCTTAGGTCGCACGCCTGGGTTTCACCGCGATGATGTGGAGAAGGCCTTGCAGCATGCAAAAGTACCATGAGAAGTTTTAACAATTAATACACGCGTACGCGGTAGGAGAGATATAACGGATATCTGCATGGGGCTTGATAGAATTCATCATGCCATCCATGAGTTCATCAAAGACCTGGCGCAGAAGTCGGCAGCCCTTTGGCCAACCGGTGAATTTGGTTCGCATAATGGGTCTGAATTTTCGATTAGCATTAGCAACGCCAAATCAGCTGATCTGAAACCGCTGAGCAGTTTGGAAAACTTACGGTCTCTGCGCCTGCGCCTAGAACCTGACTTCGAAGAAGCTTAGGAAGCCACCCAGGTCGGGCTTTGTTCAGGATAATCTGTGCATCCTCCCCCGCTATGTCCTCATCTAGAAACAATTTTGGAAGTCTGGGGTTTACGGCTGCTGGACGTGCCATACCAACTATGTCACATGCGTTCTCCTTTATAGCTGCCTCTGCACCAGCGCGGCTGCGGAACCCGCCGGTCAGCATGAGGACAAGATTTGGATACCGCTTGCGAGTCTCTTTAGCAAAATCGAGGAAGAAAGCTTCGCGAGCTGCGGTCCGTGCGCTTTTCGTTTGAGATACCACGTGTTTGTCGCCATCAACCATCTAGTGAAGTAGTATCAGTAACTATAAGACACGTACCTGTCAGTAAATTGGCTTAACATACCCTTGGATTTTCATAGGTTCCACCACTAATCTCAAGGAAGTCAATGCCTGCATTGACAAACATTCCAATCTGGGCCAATATATCCTCAAAGCTTGCGGCGCTGTGGTCGGCCGAGTTAAGTTTTAGACCGATACAGAAGTTAGCTGGCACAACCTCTCGGCATCCTCTCAAGATATCGAGAACGATTTTGGCGCGTTTTTCTGCAGAGCCTCCGTATGCATCGGTACGAAGATTAGACTGTCTCTAGGAGTTAGCGATAAGTCGCAGAATAGCCTATTCAACCCAACGCACCTTAGGACTCAGGAACTGATCTGTACCAGGAACCTGATTAGCATATCTTTGTTGAGTATAATGCGTGTCGGACTAACCTAGAAGGTATCCATGGGCTGCATGCAGCTCAACACCGGAAAATCCACTGTCTGCCATCAAACGAGCTGAATCCACAAAAAGACGAATAACAGTATTTATATCTGTTTGCGTCATCTGTCGGGGTTTGGGAAATGCAAGAGAAGTAATGAGAGAATCCACAAAGTTATCACCAAGTGATAGTGGGACCGCACTGGGTGCTATTGTCGAGGAAAAGAGACCTCTACGCCCGGCTCCACGTAGGGATTGCCTTCCAGGATGAGAGATCTGAACAATGGTGGGCGTACCATGCTTCTGGCATGCTTCGGCGTATTCTTTCCACGATCTAAGATACTTTTCGTTCTGGCCAGTATATTGGTTCTGGACGGCAGCATCCGAGAAGCTTCCGAGGTGGTTGATGTCGATTTGGACGTTTCCTGTAAACATATTAGATGAAACCTATATTTTTCCCCGCCACATTCGAAGCTGGGATGTATGTAATATGCTGACTCACCTGTCATAATCATACCCCATCCGGCATCACTCCACGCTTTGTAAGCCTGATTGAGGTCCTCATTGGGATTGTTCCCCAAATTGGCCAGGTTCTCGGCCATGGCAGCCTGTATAATTGTAAGCATGCGGCTGGAAGATTTCATTTTCCGCTACATACCTTTGACAACCGGTTGGGGAAAACCAACCCGCAAGGGAGCTTGACTGCATCATTCAATGGGGACGGCATTTTGAACGAAATATGTATAGAGTATCTCTGAATCAAATAGACTATTTCTTACTAGGTTATATACTTATACCGTTCCTGAAAAATAGTCGAGACCCACAGGTAAATTTTCAACGGCTTTGATTACTAACTAGTAGAATGAATGTAGTTCATATTATGCACCCGTTGTGGCTTTAATGCTCATGTGATTCGAGGACAGATGGATCCATCCATGGATAGATTAGTGATCGATTCCTATCAGAATATAGATAAGATCTGATTTGCTGAGGCGAACGGCTTTGTATGATCCTCCGGAAGGAACGTTTTACCGGCATGATATAGTAATCTTCGAAAGCTTCCACGGTTCAACCGCAAAGAGCCTTGGTTCTACAATACAACATGAGTCGGCTACCTCGGCAGGCTCCCTTGATGTACTTGACTAATCAACCCGTTCCGTCGGTAATGAAAATTCCGTCCCGAATCGCTGCTGTAATGTAAAGCGAAACGCAGATTCACTATGATCATCATACCCGATTCTCCGTCCCTATGAATGAGGACAATAATTAATAATAAACTCACCCTTAACGCTATAAAAGCCCATCATTTCCTAGCTGAACGAATTATCCCTACCTAAGTATCCCTAACTACCATTACGTCATGTCTACTCCCTTAATTTTCATAACCGGCGCTACAGGTTTTATTGGTAGCGCCACAGCTGTCGAAGCTCTCAAGGCCGGATATCGACTTCGAATTGGCATCCGCAAGAAATCAGACAAGCTCGAATCGATACTATCAGACTATGGCGAACAGCTGGAATTCGTCACCATCCCAGATCTCACCGAGGAGGCTGCTTTTAGAGGCAAGCTTGACGGGGTGGACTATGTCCTCCATTTAGCATCACCTCTTGCTCACGGCACAGACAAGGAAGCTTTCTTTGGCCCGGCGGTGAAAGGAACCTTGGCTGTTCTCAAAGAGGCAGCTAAGGTGCCAAGCATAAAGAAGGTTGTGGTAACGTCATCTATCGCTTCCTTGATTCCTCTTGTTGGGTTGCCCAGTGGCGGTGTTGTCAAAGGTAGATTCAATGCATATGGTGGCAGAATGCTACTGTTGTGAAATTTGGCAGTGTGCTAACATCAGCCTCAAGAGGATAATGACTGGGATCTCACTGTGGACCCAACAGCAGATTTTGTCGATCCTCACAATCTTACCGCAACACCGATGACTTTGTACCGAGCATCCAAATTACTTGCAAACAACGCGACATGGAATTTCTGGAGGACAGAAAAGCCGCAGTACTCGCTGGTGACCCTTCATCCGTCGTTTGTCTTCGGGCACAACCTCGTACAAAGCTCCGCCGAGGAAGTCCAAGCAGGGTCTAATGGCATTATCTGGGGTAGCGTGATGGGAGGTGTTCCACTTGCAGGCATCACGGGTGTGCACATTCAAGATGTTGCTCAAGCCCATATCAAGGCGTTAGACCCCAAGATCAAAGACGGCTCGAAATATCTGATCTCTGGGCCGCCAACAACGTGGAACGAAATTGCTCGTATTGTGCACACGGCCTACCCCAATGTTGGTGCGAAGATTACGGAGCAGGATGAAGGGGCTTCTCTGCCCGTCAATACCACCAAGGCCGAAAATGAACTTGAAATCCACTGGCAACCTTGGGAGGAGATCGTGCGGAGCGTGATGGATCAGCAGCTGGGCTTCCTTCATACTTGAGTCGTACAGGCTGTTAGTGTTTTTTGAGATAGATATTTACTTCGAGCTTTGAGAATAGATCAGGCTGTCCAAAGTCGGGTGAAGCTAGTCCCAACAGATGTATATTTATAAAACCGGGCATCCAGACCTTTGGCCGCTATGCAACTTCCTAGTCGGGAGTAGAATGAGAAAGACCTTGTTCCAAGGCCCACCTGCAGTAGATTCTACTTTCTTTTAACTCACAGAGTATCTCGCAGGTCCATATTAGTGGTTAAGCTGCGGATCAAAGCTCCTTACCCTCGGTCAAATGCAGAAATTCCACTGCAATTGTAGTTTACCACCCAGGGCGCGGCATCAATTGCACTACGGCTTACTCCAGAAATTTTCGAATACGAGCCGAACTGGCGCTTTAGAAAACTACCGATGGATCTTACAATGCGGCAGCGCTTCGATGATCTTTGCGCTGAAATCAGTTGAGAATTGTCCGTATAGGCGGACAATGTATAATAGGCTGACTTCATAGACGGTAAGGATATCTCGACATCACCCAAATGCACGATGATGTAAAGCAACAGTTTGGTCTGCAGGCCCATTCCTTCTGAAATATAAGATTAAAGTTGAACTATCAAGAAGACTGCAATTTCTTTGGAGTTAATGAAGTATACGGCATGACCGTAATTCAGAAGGCCGAAAGTCGGCCGACGTTCCTATGCTCTTATGGTTTCACCAAGTCATTTCGGACTCGAATTTGATTCCTTTTACTTCGCATAATACAACTTTATACTAAGCTGGAAAATCTACTACTAACTTGCCCCCGGCTACAGCGTCTGCTCGTAGTTATTGTAGTAAGGGAACACCGTCCTTAACTTTGACTGATGTGCCACTAGCGTACGAAGTCGCAGGTCCTAGTATTTATGGAATGGGTCAATTATCAACGCACATGCATGTGCAGATAAGGCAGATCACGGGAAAGTTTAAACTGCGCCTCATTGAGTTTGTGGTGGGGATGGAGCAATTATCTTACCGACGGCGTATTAAAGTTAAAGTTAGTGGCGTCGTGACGGAATGGTTATGTAACTCACCCGAATATCCATGGATGGATCCATGGATCCATAACATGGGAGGAGTCAAGGCACATCAGTATAGGTCGCTGAGGAATGTGTTTAATAATCAGCTGATCTTATTCCTATATCCTAAATTATACCTAGGTTACTCGTGCTTTATACTATTTCAGTATACATAGGCGGTGTTGCGTGGTGAATATTTTTCATAATCAACCTTATTTCTCCCAATATGTCGGACTCAAAGCAAAGGTCAATCCTTATCACAGGGTGCGTTGAGACCTATCCACTCCCTCCATATTCCCTGACCTAACCGCTCACCCACCAGATGTTCCCAAGGAGGTGCCGGTAACGCCCTAGCCTTGCAGTTTGCTTCTAAGGGCTTCCGCGTCTTTGCGACCGCCAGGTCGCTGAAGACTTTGGCCAATCTTCAGGGAAAAAATATCGAAACACTGACTCTCGATGTCACGGACGCGAGCAGTATCAAGGCCCTAGTGGCAGAAATTTCGAGTCGTACAGGAGGTTCCTTAGATATACTCTTCAACAATGCGGGCACTCGTGGGTTATCTCCAAAATAGTCGATTGCAGGTTTTCGCACGGAAATTAACGCTGCTCGCACCCTAGTTTACGAAGCACCCGCCATCGAGGCAGATCCCGCCCGCGTGCGTGCACTCTTCAACACGAACGTTTTTGGCCTCATGGAAGTGACTACTGCCTTCACCCCTCTTCTACTCGCCAGCGTGAGCTCAGGCTTTTCGCCGATAATAGTTAATGTCGCCTCTGTCCTAGCGCGCGTCCCGAATCTATTCGCTTCCGCTTACAACGCTAGCAAAGCGGCTGTAGCAGCCTACTCGGACACTCTTCGACTCGAGTTGCAGCCGCTTGGCCTCAAAGTTAAAACCTTATACATGGGAGAGGTATCGACTCCTTTGATGGCGGCGGACAATATCAACTTTGGGCCAGAGAGTATCTACCGCGTCGTGGAGGATTCTGTAAAGGCGCGAACAAACACTCACCTTGCGAAGACAATGGCGCCGGCTCAGTTCGCCCGGGAAGTTGCAGACGAAGTTCTCAGTGGAAAGAGTGCCACCATTTGGAAAGGTACTAATGCCTTTGCGGTTTGGCTTTTGAACGCTGTGGGACCAAGGAATGTATTCGACAGTACCGTGTTGAAGGGGGTTGGACTAGACAAGGAGGCCAGGTCGAGCATTTTTAAGCTTGGCCAAGCAAAGGCCAATAAGGTTGCGCAAGGGTCAAAGTAGCCAGACATAGCTAGGCTCACAAGCCTTAGGGATGTTGGCATATTTGGCATGCATATAGTAATACAAGTGTTTAGTGTTTGATTTTCCCACCTTGACTGTGTTAATTTTCTTTGAAATATATATGTATATATGTTTAGGAAGAAGAGATAGAAAGCTTGTTAGGTAGTGAGAGAAACTGTCGCCAACTGACAGTGTGGTTGTGCTATCTTTTAATTCGTTGGTCGATTGCAGGTATCAACTAGATCTCCGCGCCGGCCCATAACTGTGACTCCCAAACCCGATATGCAACTAGCCTCAACAATCAACGGGTTTTATCTCTATGGAAATACCGAAAGGAAAAATTGGGGCTAGCCTCTATAATTTTGAGTATTTAAATTACCGTCTAAGCCCCAAATTGACCGAGTGAGTATAGGGATTAATTCAATTCACTGAATTGACTAGGGATGGGATTCCAAGGTTTGGCCCGCATTGAAGATGTACCTACTTCTGTCTATATGAAATATATATCTCTGCACGTTGATAATATGTCGCCTGTTGAACCCCCATATTAGGCTAGACGAGGGCTGGCGGGTCGAGATCTTCCGAGGTAAGCTTACAGACTAGAACATGCGTAGTTAAATAAAAGGCATGATTCATCATGTTTATGAGCGCCAAGACTGTATTTATGTATAGAAATGGGCTTCGAAGGTAGGGCCCAACCCGGATTGCGGAGGTCAGTATTAACTTGAGGCCATTTTCATCGAGTTCAGTGATATTAACAACCTTGTGATTTGCCCCACATCGGACCACGGATAATTTCAACTAGTGATCAGTCATCGCTCCGATCCTGGCGAAGATGGCGTAAATCATGATCCGAAGCCATTGTGGAGGCCACTCCACTGTAAAGGCCAATGGGGAAAAGTTAATGCTGAGCGCAATTCCACTTCTGTAGCTTAGCAATCCATCTGAATGAGATAGAGAGCTGTCGAATTTATGTACGGAGTAAAGCGCCATCAGTTGATCTTGTGTATCGAAGAAATAAATGCTTCGAGAATTTGCTTCCTACTTAGAATCTCATATTCTTTTTGTCCGAACCAGCCATGAGTCCCTCCAAAGTTCTAGTGGTGGTCGGTATTACGGGGAACCAGGGGTCCTCTGTCGCAAATGCCTTCCTCAATCTCCAGGGCTGGCACATTCGTGGCATCACCCGAAACCTGTCCTCTCCCACAGCCCAGCAACTGACCTCGAAGGGAGTGGAGATTGTGAAAGCGGATCTGGACGACATCGCTTCCCTCGAGAGTGCATTCCACGGTGCCTCTGCGATATTTGCAGTCACGGACACCTATAACCACATGTTCAACCCTGCCAACTTTCCTAAGGCACAGGAAGCCGGGATATCCGTGAATGAATATGCCTGCAACCTCGAGACCACACAGGCCATGAACATAGCAATCGCTGCTAATTCACCTGCCGTCTCTTCTACGCTCACACACTTCGTCTTTAGCAGTCTTAGCGATACTAAGCGCTGGTCGAAGGGCAAGTACACCTGGAACTTTCATTTTGATGGCAAGGCACAAGCAGTGAAGCGCATTCGGGAGGAACTGCCGGACCTTGCTGTCAAGCTAAGCACTGTTCAGGTCGGAATGTATGCAAGCAACTGGAAGGCGGGGCTTGGGCGGCCTCAAAAGCGGGAAGACGGGTCTTTCGTTGTACAAATTCCTGAAGTGCCGGAAGTTGAGCTTCCATGGATCGTCGTGGACCGAGATACAGGCGTCTATGTGAAGGCATTGCTGGAGAATTTTCCAGGAATGAATGTTCTTGCGTATACCCAGATGACCACATGGCGTGAATTTTGGACGCTGTGGGCCGATGTTCGCAACGTCAAGATTGATATTAAGGTTGTTGGTCTGGACGACTACTTCAAAACACTGCCGGAGTTTCTTTCGAGGGAGTTCCAAGACTCCTTGAGGTATATTGTGGAATTTGGATATACTGGTGGGGACCCTGATGTGTGCAGCACGCTACAAGATTTGTCACCGGAGGCTAGGATAGCAAGCCTAAAAGAGTACATAGAGGGTGAGGACTGGTCTAGCCTGGAGTAATATAAGCTCCGCTTGAGACGTATGAGACGTTGTTTATTAGTAAATGATTCTCGAGTTGACTACACCCGTCATCAAACGACAAATTTCTAGTCGCTATTGAAATCCTCTGTAGCCCTCGAAACAATACCAGTCTCTATATCAGTATTATTATTCTTTAGACTTTCTAAGCTTTCGGGGTGGAGGATGGGTCAACATTTGCCCTTCCCAACAAAGAGAGGCTGAGGCCCCAATTTTTCTTTCGTGGTTCCATGGAGATAAAATCCGTTGATTGTTGAGACTAGTTGCATTTGGGGTTTAAGAGTCACAGCATAACTCGTCGGCGAATAGTTTGAAGGACTGCACAGTACACATCTCAGACATCAGGCAGTTGATGATCAAGGACTAGACGATTTTAGGCAGGGTTTCCGACGTATCCTAGACTCAAGGGATTTTACGATCCTGTGACAGTGGTGGGAGCACGGCATAAAACTCTTCATCTGGGCCTTGACTGTTCAACAGATGAGCCTTAGCTGTATAATCTGCTGCCGCTCTATAGACAGATGAGGCTTTTGGCCATAGGTGATCGTTTCATGTCTGACAGTACTATATCACTGTACTATATAAATTCTTTCGTTGCAGCAGGAAACGCTAATGAGCCCAATCAAAATATATTGCTGGACCTGAGGAAATCCATAGAAACTATGTTTTCCTAATTGCGAATTGTCCAATCTCCCAATTTCACCACCCAAGCAGGAAAGCGATGAACAGCAACATTTCACTTCGCTGCCTCCTATTCCTCAACTTCTCCAAAAGGATAATCTGTGTACCCCACACTCTCAGTCCCAGCCTCAACAGTACTCGCATAAACGGTCTCCATGTTCCACTTGGTCAGTCTCTTCCCTAGCCTAAGCTTCTCCACCAGATCTGGGTTACTGATAAACCACCTCGCAAACGTGATCCCATCTACCTCATTCCTTTCCACCTCCTCAAAGCAATTCTCGCCATTGTAATTCCCGTTGGTCAATACTGGTGTTGTCTTCAGCACTTCCAAGAAGTGCCTGGGATGGAGATCCTCGACCGTAGCAGCTACTTTCCCCTCCCTGATAGCTGCGTACATGTTTTCGGTCTTAGTCTTCTCTTCGAGTAGAAGATCGGCCCGCGGCTGAGTGAGGCATACGTATGCGACTCCTCGCTTCTCGACTTCGCTCAGCACATACCGGAAGTTCGCGATGGGATCCGTGTCTAATGGCAACCAAACCGTACCCCATGGGCTCATTCGGATTGACACCCTGGATGCCCCAACGGCGGCGATCACCGCATCGAGGATTTCGAGCGTAAGTCGAGCTCGGTTCTCCTTGTTACCGCCGTAGTCATCGGTACGGAGGTTGGTGTTAGTATTGAGAAACTGGTCGAGCAGATACCCATTGCCAGACGACTGCGTCCATCAGCTTCCATTATTATTTTTCAAAGGGAGACCGTTACCTACAATCTAAACACAATCAAACCCGGCCTCGATCGCGCATTTAGCAGCATGCACATGATCATCAATCGTGTCCTTGATATCCTGCAATGTCATCGGCTTGGCTGTCTCATGAGGATATTTGACGCCTCCGCGCGTGTTCCTATTGAAATAGCCAATATTGGTTGCAGAGGAGCTCAAGGGCTGGCGGTCGCCCAGCGAGACTGAGACTGCAAATCGTCCAACCTGATGCCATATTAGGTCAGTGCCTGAAGCTTGAGGTAATCACTCTGTTGAACTCACATGCCACAATTGACACGCCATGAAAGCACCCTTGGCGTGCACAGCATCCGTCACCTTCTTCCACTACAGCATAATTAGCACTGATCTCCGTAAACATCGAAAAGCTGAAGCACGATCCCGGGAGTTTTATCAACAGACATGACTCATGATCAACCCCTCCCGAGAAGTCTGGGGAATAGCTAGGGATCTGCACATACAGCCCTCACATGCTCAGGCGCAAACATGCCTGGTACACCGTAGAATCCTCCACCCTGCTCCGATGTCAGCCTTCATGCTCTATTCCAAAACGCCGTTCCCTAAGTGGATTACACGTTCGGGGTAGTGGAAACGACAAACCATAAAACTTGGGTGCATGCCTTCAGTGATAAGCAGCCCCCCTTCGTCGCTCTCTGAGTATAATACTCCGTGGCCTTCGGAGTCGGCAAACTACCAGGACAGCGCAGGCGCGTCATCGGCGACATAATGACTCGATGTTCGAGATTCATTGTTCCAAGATGGAGTGGCGTGAAGAGCTTGCTGCTCTCGCGGGGTGGCGAAGTAGAACCCATCGTGCTGGATGAAGTGTGCTGTACGATTTGTTGCAGGCGGGTCGGGTTACTACTGCGTAATAAGTCTCAAGACTTGTAGAAGTTGTTGAAGAGAATGCAACGTCCATCCTATTCTGTGACTTTATAGCCCAGTTCTGAACCGTTCCAAAACTCCGAGTCGCAGCCGTATCTCAACCCCCAACCCCCCATGGTCCCAACAAATCACGATTAGTGATCCCGCCGTTATAAAGTTAAAGAATTGGATATCACTACAATCTCGGAGCAACGGAGAATCATATGCCGTCTAGCGCAAATACATTTTAGCGGTCTTTTTTGGTAAATCATCCAATTTTAGACTTATTGATGGTTCTACATTGAACCTTAAGCACTGATTTTATTCACATCATGTTCACTCGCGTCATCTTTATTCCTATTGCCTGCCGGATTGCATGCCGAATCGAGGCCGCCTGACCGAGCCGTCCGTCTACCCACTACTAGAAGGGACACGTGCTTTCGCATCTCGTACACTAGTAACGTACACTACCACAGTACTGTAGTTCGTACTTGTTGCAGGCAAGACGAACGATATTCAGCATTTGGGATCCCGATTGGGCAACTTCGCCTGTTATAGAAGAACTTTCTAGAGGTCTAGTCATGACTGCAACTATTCTCCAGATCATAGTTTTACTTGATTTAGTTCGGGGCTGTGTATCCCCATAACGTTGGCAACAGCGGAGATTGGGACAGATTCGGCAGGAGCATGTGTAAGCACCAGCTGATGTGTGTACCTGTATCATTCCCTCTGGCCTGGATTTGAGGAGTAAAGACGGCAGTATTGCGCTGGTTGGCATTACACCGCGTCAAAAAGCCAAGATTTTTCATAACAAAAAAGGAAGGTAGCAAGGTGAAGGCATATCCTGAAAATAACTAGCGTTCCCTTCTTACAATTAGAGTAGGAGGAAGAGATCTTATAGTTTCTTACCCTTAATCGGCTCCCCTTCTATCTAATTAAGTATCCAACCTTCTATAGTCTAATCCATAAGGCACCCTCTGCACCCTCCCCTCCGATAATCCTATGTGTAAGTATAATCCGTCGGCGACTATAAGGTCTAGTTAGAGACTACTGATAGGCTATCCTTCGGCTACTACTACTAAACTATAAGATTTCTATTATACTTAATAGCTAGACCTCTCTGTTTCCGTAGGTATTTATAGGTATAACCTGTTACGATCTACTATTGAGATTCAGTCGGCCACTACTCCGAGCATTTACCCATTGAGCCAAAAGACATAGCCAAACTGAGTTATGAAACTCAGTTCAACGGTAGTGGTATATATCTTATAGGTGTTCCACTCATGTGGGATCACACTATCTCATACTTCACATGCTTCACCCAGATTGTTTGTCGTTTGCTTCCTTCTTTGTTTTTGAATTGCTACTAAGCCTAATTGGGAAAGAAGTTGTTTGCTCAGATGAGCTGGCTTCTGCTATTTAATCCCTAAGGATCTACTACTTATTTCTTCTTCTTCTTCTCTCTTCGGCTTTAGTATTTTAGTTAGAATACACTCTTTTCTCTAAAATACCTAGCTCGTGACATATCCGGCTATTTTATTAATATAGACTAGGTCTATCGAGAAGTTCTTCTTAGTTTTCAACTACTTTCCGGTTCGTATACTAGAGAAATCTCGCGGTTTTAGTAGTCGCGTAGTCAGTCTTAAAGGGTCGAACGTAGTATATTAAAACGGCGCGCTACCTCGCGAATTGAAGAGACTTCTTGATATTTAGAAGCCTAGATGGCTAATAAAATCCCACCCTCTTACCATACTAGAGCTTCGGGAGCGAATTGGTGGTATAGTGGGTGGTTGAAGAAGAAGGGTCTAAATTAATTGACGCGTTTTGGGTGGGGTGGCCGGCTCGGTGGTGAAATACGTTATTTGATGACGCTATGAAAGGTACTATATATAGGCTCGAAACTTCTTATATGTACATACCATCAAACCTCACAATTGATACTCATCAAGCGAATCCGAAACATAGGCCAAATTCTGAATGACGGCCAGACCGTACTGGGCGATATCGTTGGTCGCAAACCAAGCAGCCTCGTCGACGGGCATCAAAACACCACTTCCGTTCACATGGGTGATGTGCCAGGGGGCATCCGGCAATATCCCATCGCTGGCATAAAAGTCCTCCCAGACCCGCAGCGCAAGCTCTTTGTTCTTAGTCTCGTATGCCGCGTACGCTGCCAGCCTCGAATGCGCCTGAAGAAGACTTATCTCTTTTGAAGCTTACTCCATATCGGTCCTTCTGCTCCGACGCCGAGGCATGGTAGTAGTAGCAGTAGTCCAACCAGGCTTGCTTGAATCCTTTTGGTATATCATCCGCTAGGTAGGCGATGGCTTCAGAAACAACTTCAGGAAGACCGAAGACAGCGTTCAGATGTGAAATCGACACGTTCCCCTGGTTATCCGGGTCAGAAGGGGGAGGGCCCAATGTCCAGGTCTCAGGGTCGTACAGCCCTGAGCCGGTCACAAATCCGTTAGTCAGATTTGCGATTCCTGAGATCGTGTTGGTCAACTTTGTCTTGGCCTCTTCCCATCTTGAACCTCGTCGTTCCCATTCCATCAACCACCCTGCAGCAAGACCCGACCAATCGGTTCCAAGACCAAACGAAACTGTCGAGTTTGGACTAGGTTTCCAGCCATCTGTACGAACTTTCCTCTGGGGATCAAGCTTCCCGTAAGTCTTATCGGTGTCAAGCAATTCTTCCAGCAACTCTCCGACCCGCTCGTCTCCCCCCGAGAGGTAGAAAAAGTATTTTCGGTATTGTGGCTGAGAGATGCGAGCCTGTTTCGAGCTATCACTCCAGTGTTGAACACCATGACGTGTGCCCAGTCCTTTCCAGTCACCGATGTGATACACGTCGACTTCACCTGTGTGCCTTGTCAAGGCCTCGGCAATCCGGTACGCATCTTTGCTGCCAATGCGGAGGAAGTAAAGCCAGAAGAAGAGATCTGGTGACAGCTCTGAGTTGTCCCAGGCATAACCACCGATGTCGTATCGCCAGGTGTGTCGGTCGGGGTCATACGTGTGCATGAAATCACCGTAGTCCAAGAAACCGTACCAGCGACGCTGCTCAATTTGGCCCTTGTAGAAGTCAAAGATGAAATGAAGCCGATCTTCTAGAGTGGCTGCAGCGAGACTAGCAGTTCCTAGCAAAGCCCAGTATGCTCCAAGGGCCTGCGTTTCATGGATATATTTTGGCTCTGCGACCAACACTGGGGGGTCATTCATGTACCCAGTGAGGGATGCGAGTTTGTCACTTGTTGGCGTTTGGTCAAACGCGAACAAGTATACTTCACTAGTTCGAGCAATTCCGTATGGTGTATCAAAGCCGGGTTCCCAGTCCTCGTAGGTAATCTCGAGAGCGTCCAATTGATCTTCATATCCATCCTGGCCTAAGCCATCGTGGAAGGGTCGCAGGTCCAACGGATCAGCAGCGGGGCTATATAACCACAAAGTTAGTTCACCTGTATCGGAGGCAGCATTGGAAATATCAAGCCCAACAGGATACCGCTTCCAGAAATCTCGTAGACCGACGGCGAGACCTCCTTGCGTAGCACCTCCTAGATAAGCCACGCCTTCAGCACGGGTCCCGCTGGGAATTTTGACCCATGACTGGCCAGGCTTGGTCCTCTTTTTGAGGCCGAAACCGTCGGCTGTGAGCTGAGTAAGACTGTAGTCTGCCCACGTTGGAATCCATTTCAGTCGAGTGGTTACCCGGGTGTCCCAAGACTCTGTGTCTGCCAGTTTCTGCCCCGCAAATTGCGCGGCTCTGACTTCTTCGCCGGGATCTCTCCGCAGTCCAGTTATTCCCTGAACTGCCTCGTTGAAGATGCCGCCATTCACGCCAGCGATCCTGATGTGTCGGTCGTAGTACTCCTCGCCTTTCAATGGAACATCGAACCGAATACCGAGCCCATTGATAAAATCATTCTCACCTCCATCGAAGACGATGCTATGCACCACTTTGATAGTGGCGGAGTTGGCATAAAGATAGAATCTGACAACGAATGGCAGCCACGGATCGTGATCGGCACCATCGGTGACCGTATGATTTCCACGAATAGTGACGAGCGTGCGAACCGATGTCCGATTTACTAACACCTCGTTGATATTGCCGTCAAAGTTGGAATATTGAGTGGAGGAATTTGCTCGGTTGTCAAAATTATCCGGCACAGAGTCCTGAGTTTGGAGGACAAGTCTTCCATTTGCACCAATAATATTGCCGCCCTTTGTCTTGATATCACCAATAATGATGTTCCCTCCCTTGGGAAATGAGACGGCGATCTCGCCCGTGTTGACAGTAATCGCGTCGGAACTGTCTGTTACAACGATAGAGCTATTTCTTGCACTGGATTCTGATGACGAAGATGAGTTGCTGACACAGCCCAGGGACGATGCAGTAACAGTGTATTGGTCATGAATTTGGTTTGATTCGGCAATGGCATGCCCTGTCCATTTGAGGGAACCGTCGGCCCAGTAGCCAGTTGCCCAAGATTGCAGTTCTGATTTGTCTTCAGTATCGCCAGTCAGACTGAAGCTAGTCTCTTGGGGTCTATATTTGCCTTGCGGCCATGGGAGACCAAAAGTCACACCAGCATGGTACGTTGGTTTGTCACCAAGCCAGTGAACTGTTGCGGAAGATGAGGTGCAGCCGGACGCCATGGCGTGACGGCTCAGATGTCCAACAAGAACCAGAAAGCCAACGCCAGGTTTCAACATGATAGAGACCGAGACACTCGCGTGTTTTTAGCTTCTCAAAGGTGGACGACCCCTTTTAAATACATTCTGACGCAATCTGCTAGAGCTATGAGCCTTCTAGCGCTACTCTTGGCGGGTTGACAACTATGACAAGACATAACACCTTGGCATAAAATACCCCGTCATCTTCTAAGTAACTCGCATTATGGTATTTTCCGACTGAAAATGATTGGTGGTACGGCCAAATCAATTTCACCGAGGAACGTGACGTCGGGTCACATTGGCCCATGATCCGCAACACTTCCGATGACTCTAGAAGCTAAACTGTCCCCTAGCAATAAGGGGGCCTGCAGTCGGGAATGTCGGTATAAGCAACCCCGAAATATTCAATTTCGGTACAGGAAATTGGTTTCTCCGTCATCACGTACACACAAAAGGGGAAATTCACCGGGACCTGCTTCAACCAGAAAGTCCCAGATAGCCTATAACGACCAAGGACTTGAGAAAACTCGAAGAAATGATAGAGGCGGATGTGAACGGCTCCTGCGTGCAGATCAAGAAGCGAGAGATGCCGGAGGCAGCAGGCGGGGCGGTTTCAGAATGCCGCACAAGGCAGGTGCTATTTCTAAGAGAAAGTAGTGTCTCAGCAAGCATACACTCAAATAAAAACATACTTATCATTCTAAGGCGCTTATTTAACAAACGAATATGTCCTGGTTGGCTGCGTCCTATGATCTACCATGTTCTATGTAACCACCATACCTAGTTGTTGTCCTCCTTCGGGTGCCAGCCTTCGCCGATGTCGCCATCGTGGAAGAGCACCTCTCGCCCAAAATGCCCTCCAAAGCCCTGCCGCACCATGATCTGCATATTTAACAGCAACGAGCCGTAGATGGCTCTTTCCGTCCACCGCAATCGCATCGGTTGAAAAGCGCACCACCCAGTCGTCTTTTCTTTAGACATTTGCACCCTTGGAAATTGACATTGGTTCTTACCGCTAACTTATCCCGATGCGCTATTGTTCTTTAATCTACCTCCTCACTTTCGTACCTGTCCATTGATCTTGACTCTAAGGACATATGCCATCAGCAATTTCTGTCCCATACAACATGGTCTTTTTAGAACCAAAGTGCGTTATTTCATCTAAGATAAATTCTTGTAGTGTATTTCAAATGTACCCCAAACTCTTCCTACTTGTCAATGTGTGGTAACTATTCCCTGCACAACGTGGGCTGAGAAGTAGCTCCTGGTCGGTATTAAACAACCATGACTCTTCCAATGTACTCACTGCAGGCTAGATACATCGCCAAATACCGGAGATTGTATTAGCCTGGATGTACTTATTACTTGTCACAGGTGGACGCTGGGGGTTCGTATTAATGGTTATGATTGAGTGCTCGCTGCAGCTAGCCGCCTCCACCATCTGGGATGCACTGAACGATCTGCTGCTACTCATTTCATAACAAGTTCGAATATGAGAAAGTGCTAATACAGAGGCCATGGTGCTCCCTGTGTCGCTCAGTCAGAGAAGTCGGCGTGGTGGCCAGAAGCGTACGGCAAGACAAATAGTTTGGTTCGGTGCAGGCCGCTGTCGAGCCAGACTTAATAAGGTACAAAATAAAAGCCCCCGTGATAGGTTCTCAGTTGCTCCAAACATCAACCGTGTGCTTCAACAATTTAAAGCCAGGCTCTCTTTCATGACACCATTCAATCCATGGCAAATTCGGTCCCGGAGGCTTCAGAAACCTCTAGATCTTCTTTCTGTGTTGATGTGATGGCAGCGCACCTAACTTTTACAGGCGCTCGGCTTCAAAATATCCGAGGAGGACTGGGCCACAAACAGTTGTATCCAGAGCGTGTGCCAGACAGGTCACACTCTTGTTTTGATAACCCTCCACAACAAGAATAGTATCTACTCTGCTGCTCCTTATATATCGGACCTTTACCCAATACTGGAGCTCCGCCGAGATTGGGCCACTGGAATATAAGCTTAACATCGGTGCTTCTGTTGGCGTAGGGTTAAGTAAAGTGTGACACACAAATCCGACTATGAAACCGACCAACCGACCAGGTTTGTCAATGAAATATACACCCATTTTATATACAACAGATAGAAAACAAACTTTAGTCAGTCGGTGTTGAGGAGATAAAATGGTCCGTACAGGGAAACGTTGGGAGTCGAAATGAATGTAAATTGGAGATTAGGGGTTTGAAGAATACTTTATATCCCTCATCAGAACAGTTAATTGTAATACAAAAACGGAGTGGACTTCCCTCCACGGCAGTTCCAGAATGTACACGATCATGATAGTGTTTTGCGGAAGTTTTCAGTGGTAGAACAAAATTGATTCCCTAGCAAAAGGCGGTCTTTTGACAAAGCAGTCGTGTAAGGGTGGATGTTATACATCGCTCATTAAACAGGTCCGGTGGTTTTTGCCCATAGCCTTGCCTCCATTTCTGGACTTTGTGCCCATGTCGCTGTAACGGGTCAGCGGGTGCTGCTATTTAACAGTCATTCAAGTATTTCCCTCCAATGCCTTCCAATTCCCTTGCGACCGCTCCCCAAACACTTGTCGGGGCATCTTGTTCAGGGCTCTTTCAGTAGTCCCTCAAAAACTCATTCGTCTCCCAGTCGGCTTTCTGCTCGCCTGATACATGGCGAAGAAGCATTGTTACTATAGCGCCGGGGTGCAAGCTTGAAGTGAGTTAGTTTCCAGGCATAAGCCAAGAGGTCTTATAACTTTGTTTGAAATCCCATGACACCTTCGTAATGACTACCTGTCGCAAAGTTAAATTCATTTCCAATCCCATTTACTGACCCAGGGTCTCGCTAATACACTGTAAAAGAAGCCTGAAAAAAATATATGCAAAATGGAAACAAAGACCGACCAAAACTTAAACAAAACAACTAGGTACACTTTTATAGAACTTTGGAAGACTGAGCGACTTTGATAGCCAAACTAGAGAGCCTTCAAAATGCAGGTGTATTCAAGTGGATACTTCACGATATATTCAACTTGCCTAGTGATCCCTGCTATTCAGCGTTTTTCTATTCCAACATCAATCGCCAGCAAGTTCCCGCCGGTGACCGTCCCATTCGGCGCCACCCCAGCATAAGTTGTACCGAACAGCGTGCGACTATGCCTCCCCTTCCCAAATGCAAGGCTCGATGGGGTCATTACAGATGGCGTACTAGACGCATTCGCCACAACAATCTCCTCTCCATTAGAATTGATCCGGAAAATCGTGTTATCGGCGTTGCCCGCAACCCAGACATCACCTGTCTCGTAATCATAGGCCAGGTCATCGGCATAGAACCCATGAGCCAATGTGATATATTTTCCCTTCGCGCTTCCGGAAACAGGATCAATAGCAACCCGATTCACGGTTGTTGTTTTGCTGTTGTCATAATAAAGGAAACTTTCGGTCGTAGTAGTGACTGTGCGGATCCCGTTGAGTCCAATCGCCCCGGTGGCTTTCATTGATTCATGCTCAAGAACAACTTCGTAATCGCCTGTCCTGACATCGAGACGGTATACACAGCCTGCCAAGCTGTCGGCAATCAAAATGGCACCCGTTTTATTCAAAATCGTCATTCCGTTGAGAAACTGACCTTCTATCAAGTCGACGATTTTCTCGACTGTAGGATGGTTTTTATCGAAAATTTGGACACTCCAAACCGACCAGGTACCGGGAACTAGCTTTGTCATGGAGAAGTTGCCGACAATTACAGCGAATGTGTTTGGGGCGTATTCAGTAATTCCCATCAGCCCGGTTGCGTTGGGAAAATGATGGATCAGGCTGGCGTAGGCACTAGCATGAGGCCTGGCTGGGAGGGTGATTTGATATAGTGAAGGTGTGTCTGCGCGAGTGACTAAAATGCTCTCATGGCCAACGGCGAGATTCTCGAGGTATGCGCCCCTGGGGAATTGGTAAACTGCGCTTACAACTGGATTTATAGCGCTTGTTGGCGTACAAGAAACCAAGGTGGCCACGAAGAGGAAGAAAATTGGGATGAGCACAGAAAATATTGGAGATAGCATATTTGAATGGGAGGAAAGATTTGATTTTGAGACACTCCAAGGAGGACAAACAAGCTTTTTAAGACATCCTTATTCAGTCAGACTCCATTGACTCATATTCATCTATGTCAAATCGCATCAAGAGTGGGGGCTGCGTTCTATAGGGGCCAAAACGCCAAATCGGGTCCCCGACAAATGATTCGGACAGTACACTACAGATGAGATGCCAAAAAAGAAAAATCAAATTGAAATCTGAATAAGCGGGAAATCGATCTGAATTATAATCTTTTAATATTCCAGAACTTAATCGGGTATCTTAATTATCTGTCCAGTTAACCATCACTCGAGGCACACTAATATAAGCATATTTTCTAGGTATTCGGTCGACATCTGTAAATACGGACCGCATATTATCCTTGCAATAGAGAACAGATTTTGGTAACAGCCGAATAATCCGAAGCAATTGAAAACTCCAAGACAGAAAAGTAAAGCAGACCGTCAGTATGATCCTTGGCGCCACTTCAACATTTCATACCAGCCGTCACATCGAGCGCAAGTAAGTTTGAATGTCAAGAACAGAAATTCAATGCATTGCCTGAATGATACCAGTCACCGACTGGATTAATCCAAACAATAACGCCAAAAATAACGCGATCACTGCAATCCAAAATGTATACCTCTGGTTAGGCTTACGCTTGTCGACTATCCACTATCGCAGTGTTGTCGGCTCTGTCCGGTCATATTCTTCGCGCAATTCCAACAGCTGGCGGGACCAGAAGGGGAAACTAGCAATATCACGCGATGTAGGAGGGAGCTGGCCCGCTTCGAGGTCGATGGCTGCTTTTCGACGGCATTTTTGGATCCAACGCTGGCACTTGAGGTTGGATCTTGGGATCAGCAGCGACAATGTACGTGCAGTCTCTTCCAAGAAGCCTGGTGGGAAGATGGGGCTAATATAGGTAAGTACATTCAAGCTCACTGAAATACGAAATATCCAGGGTGGGCCAGTCGTACCGATCTTTGCTATTCCTATACAGATCTAGGAAAGACGACAGATGAAAAATTTTGAGCTCCTTGTGCTCGTCCTCCAAGCTCAATGAAAGGTGATCCTCGAGGCGTTCCGTCCAACCAATCTGGAACCCACCAACTTTCCTCAGGTTGTCGATATTGAATGTTAACAAAAATGACGGGGCATCAGGACATCTCGAGACTTTTTGGAAACGAGACTGAATGTACTGCTCGAGAGTCCGCTTGTCGTCCCAGTCTTCGATAGAGATGAACAGCCAGAGGTGGACTGCTACAGCAATAGCAGGGATAGCGGGTCCTATGTCAGCGTAATGCGTCCCGACTGCCTGAATGAGCTTTGGTTTCGTGTAGTTCACGTTGGCTTTGACAAAGTCGATAAAACCGATAAGTTCTTCGTTTATCTGTAGCTTGAGTCGATATGCCTCGATCAAAACGAGCTGACCATTGTAATAGTCCAGCAATGCTTCCGAGGGTTCTTCGACACGTTCTTCTTGTGGTAGATTCCATACCGCAGGAATTAAGTTCCCGAGGTCAGTCCTTGCACTGGTATCTGGTTGAATAACACTGACGGAGGGCGAGAATACTGGGCTTGACATATTGCTCTCCTGCTTTCAAGAGATCGGTGTAAGTATACAGTTGAATTGGTTGGCGTCGGTTGAAAGATCCGATGCGACACGTGATCGTCGGTCAGAATGCCTTAAATAAGAACGAATGCTGCATATAAGCCTCCACTTTATTCGCTTTTGCTAGCTGCGCCTTGGGGCTATGTCGCACGGCTGAATGTTATGAGCGTCCCAGGCGAGTTTCTTCTAGTTTCTTACCCCGCCTTCATGAGGTACAACTTTCGATGGCTATCAAATCAGCAACAGGTAGCCGCGGACCCGACATAACTATGAAGACCATGCTGCAGACACATCTCAGGCAAGTCTTTAACTCGGAGATAAAAATTGAACCGCCAACATTCTGGGAAGGTTTAAGCCCGGAAGAACGAAGAGAATCTGTTGACCAACAGCAATCTTGGGGGTTCAAAGGTCAATTCGCCTGGAATCCCGCCGGTCGGGTGATGGAAGAATGGAATGCATCCATATACCAGAATTTGTTGAAGCCGCTCTTCAGAGAAAGTACAGCCAAATTATTTCGTGGCGTCAGAAAGCAGTGCCTTTATGACATTGCTTGTTGGATGGTCGGCAATGAGTGGCAGTCGTCTCACCCAGCAGCAATCATTCTTTCCGGCGACCCAAAAGTCTCCAGAAATGGCGTAAAATTGGTCAAGAGGCATGGCCAGCTGCTCTTTGAATTTGGATTTCGCGTATACGAATATGAAAGCGATGTCTTACCGAGCATGACCACCTCTTTAATAGACGAGCTGAACATTACTACAAGTCTCTGCGGCATGCGATTTGTCGTTGGGGGATCGGACGGCATGTCTTCTAGAAGGTCAACTCTAGGAGGCGCTGTCATTATAGGCGAAGAGTATTTTGGTGTTACTGTACTGCATCCTTTCATTGAAAGGCATCAAAACAATGAGCCCGACGATGATGATCAATCCGACTTTAGTGACAGCGACGACAATCCTTCCAGTATGGATATCGATTTCCATTCAGAAGGCATTGTTTTAGATGCAGACACGATCTATTTCCCAGAGTCTGAGTCTCAGGGAAGATTTGTGGGTGCCATTCCCCAACTATCAAGGTCGAGGTATTTCTCGCCGCATATGGATTGGGCTCTCGTGAAACTGGAATCGACCACTGGCCTACTTCTCAATTTCGCAAAGCTTGATGACAAGGTTGTCGTTCCATCGAAAGTATCGGTGACCTTCCCCAAGAATCCAGTATGGGCAATAGTGAATTCAGCCACACCGGTACAAACCAGAGTTTCCCCTGTCATGCACGGGCTATTCTTGCCTCATTCTGGGCTTCAGGATGCCTGGGCATTGAACATGAAACCAAGTAAGTGCCAATATGACCTTTCCTGCAGGGTTTGAAACTAACGTTTTTTGACAAGCCCTTGGAGATTCTGGTGCGTGGGTCGTGGACCCTGAGACTGAGTCAATATTTGGTATCATTGTCGCTGGATCAGCACTCACTGAAACCTCATTTATTTTACCTGCACAAAATGTCTTTAGTGAAATATGGGAGCGTTTCCCGGGCATGCAGTTCCCCTTATCCGGCGATCTACACACACTGCTCAAAGCAGTTAATCTTGAAATGCCTCAAATTGCAGAGCTAGCAGTGACCAAAAGCACCTCGACAGAGCTGAATCTCGTGGGCTACGAGGATTGGAGTCCACTGTCATTAGCGTCTTCCAAAGGTTCAAGTGCTCTTGTGGCGTCTTTGCTGCAAGCAGGAGCCGACCCAAACCTCGCATGCTCCCCATCAACTCTGCCGTTATATCTTGCTGCGTATGGGGGTTTCCTGGAAGTCATACGGATATTACTGGAGTTTGGCGTGGACCCTAATTCAAGAGGTGCGTTTTACATGAAGCCGTCGTACAAACTGCAAAAAGGCGCCGACGACAAGGATGATGGGGATTTTAGCAATGCACTTCAAGCGGCATCCTTAGAAGGCCATAAAGAGGTGGCCCAGATGCTGCTAGATCGTGGTGCCAATATCAACGCCTCTGGTGGAAGGTACGGCAACGCACTTCAAGCCGCATCCTCGAGGGGCCATAAAGAGGTGGTCCAGATATTGCTAGATCGAGGTGCCAATGTCAACGCCTCTGGTGGAAGGCACGGCAACGCACTTCAAGCCGCATCCTCAGGAGGCCATAAAGAGGTGGTCCAGATACTGCTAGAACGAGGTTCCAATATCACCTATCATCAATTAGTTAACGCACTTGAAGCCGCATCCTCGAGAGGCCATAAAGAGGTGGTCCAGGTGCTTCTAGATTGTGGTGCCAATGTCAACACCCAGGATGGACAGTATAGCAACGCACTTGAAGCCGCATCCTCGGGAGGCCATAAAGAGGTGGTCCAGATGCTGCTAGATTATGGCGCCGATGTCAACGCCCGGCGTCGATTCGGTAAGAACGCACTTGAAGCTGCGTCCTTAGGAGGCCATAAAGAGGTAGTCCAGATGCTGCTAGATTGTGGTGCCAATGTCAACGCCCAGGATGGACATTACGGCAACGCACTTGAAGTTGCATCCTCGAGAGGCCATAAAGAAGTGGTCCAGATGCTGCTAGATCGTGGTGCCAATATCAACGCCTCTGGTGGAAGGCACGGCAACGCACTTCAAGCCGCATCCTCGAGAGGCCATAAAGAGGTGGTCCAGATATTGCTAGATCGAGGTGCCAATGTCAATGTCCAGGGTGGAAAGTACAGGCATGAACTTCAAGCCTCACCGGTAAAGGGACATCAATAGTCTGTCCATCCTACTGGGTGATCGAAGTGCGCGGATCTACATGCAGCGTTGATCCCAGTGATTCGCACCAGGAGTAGGAATATCACCAGGCTCCTTCTCGAGAAGGGGGCCAGACATTTTGGTCTTTGGTCCTCGATTGAGTTATTTCCTTGAACCAATTGTGAATGCCAGGGCCCTCCTAATGTCTAAGTTTGTCACTAGCCTCTAGAGTACTTCTCGTATAAATGCAACCATTTTGTCAAGGTAAGGACCAGGATTTTAGAACAGGTAACGGTGGAGAGTTTCTAGCATCAGTTGCTACTCATCTTTAAGCGATACCATTTAGCGAGCGATTTGTTACGATTTGCTTGCTCTCTCCCAGATTGTTTGTTTGTGCTTCCAACCTAATCGGGAAAGAGGTTGTTTGCTCGGCTCAGCTCCTACTATTTAATCCTTAGGAAGCTGCCACTTGCTTTCTTCTTCTTCTTCTTCTTCTTCTCCCCTTAGCTTTGATATCTTAGTTGGAATGCACTCTTTACTTATAAAAGACCCGGCACGTTACACGATTGATGTTTCCCAACAGGCCCAAGTTCCTGCGGATATTCTTGATCGCTCGCTCGCTGCGTTCAGCTGCGTCAGCCATTGAGACGGGTTTACTGACTGACTTTGTATTATATCATGGATGAACAAGATATAAATCCGAACAGTTATACAGATACAGTTTACATGCAATAGTAAGTACTCGACGTTGTAACCCCTATTCCGATATTTACATTACGAAGATGATATGAACTCCGGATGTATGCATATTTCATACCCGCGCCGCTCCAAGCGTCCAAGTAGCAATGGACCAGGTCAATAGCTCGCAACCAGCTCATGCTTTTAATAGAAGAAAAAGAGAGCAAGGGTTTGGGTTCCATACAAGTGGTGGGAATTTTCTCTAGGTCCGTAGAAACGAGAGTTTATGTGGAATTTATCAAAGTAGGAGACCAAGTAAAGCATAATTTAGGGTAGATAATACATTGTTAAAATCTTTCAACATCGCAATATTGTCCCTGTTTAGTGGTCAACACGGCTTGGAACAGCTATTCAACTGTACAAGGCGTCGGATGAGCTATTGTGGAGAACTTTAAATGCGACTTGATTGTGGTAGTCCCTTCTATGCCTATTTTCGTTCACAACACTCACGCTTCAAGCACGATCCAGATAAGTCGCATATCTGGGACCTTCGACGCGTTCGTAGAGCAATATACATTATCAAACCTGCTCGCGACTGGCGTCTTTGATGAGTTAGATTTTTTTTTTTCTAAACGAACTGCGCGCCTGCGCGTCATCTGCGCAGAGTGTTCTTCCCCTTGGGTTGACTGAGCTCTGATTGCTAGTCGTTCTGTGGGCAGAAGACGAGACGCGCAGGGCGGAGGATCACGGCGACAAATGCCCTTTTTATTATCCCCTGTCCGCATGACGCAGCACCAGCATAAAACCCCCTATTTTATCTGTTCATCTCATTCTCTATGTCGACCAACTGTCTGAGGTCATATCACAATGATGCTGTTATTCCTGGAGAATTGCATGTTTACGCATCATCTGCACCAGCGTAATCATCACTCATTTAAGTAGGCTCTGTTCGCCAGTCGTTCTATGGTAAGACACAACCCAAAACGCGTAAAACCGGACCACAACCACTTTATCTCCAGTCGGTATGAAAGGTTCATCTATCTCGCCCTCTATTCCAATCACTAATAGAACCGATAGGTACTGTAGTCATAAAGCACCTTGGTAAGATACGTAGACACATGTCACGAGCCAGGTCTTTTATGAGAAAAGAGTGCATTCCAACCAAGATAACAAAGCTAAGGGGAGAAGAGGAAGAAGAAGAAAGCAAGTGGTAGCTCTCTGGGGATTAAATAGCAAGCAAGAGCTAACCCTCTTTCCCGATTAGGCTTAGTAGGAAGCAAACGACAAACAATCTGGGAGAAGCATGTGACAGCAGATCGTAACACTACTGCTATATTACTATTAATTACGCCTATAAAACTAAATTATAGAGTTAGTTTATAAAAGATAGAGGATAGGTACAGACTTTGAATTTAAATAGATTATAGGGTCGTTGGATGGAGGGGGGAAAGCAGGGAACTATATAGAGCCACGCACGGGAACACACAGCCAAGGAACGCTAACCTAAAGCAGTGTAATCTAGGCTAAAAGGGGAAAACTCTGCATCCAATATCCGATATGGTGTAGTGGCTAACATCGCCGTCTCTCACACGGCAGCCGGGGGTTCGATTCCCCCTATCGGAGTTTCTTTTTGTTTTGCTATACATAGTTTCAATATTAACTAGGCTAATTAGTTTCTGGTTGTTTGAGGTTTTACTGCGTATATAAACCAAAGCTTTTAAGATATACCTTGGCGTCCCCATCAAGCATCGATCGGCATTGGCACGAAAGAGGCAATTTACTCAGTGCAAGCCGTCAAGTTGTCGCGCTACGGAGTATTCTAGGAAGAGCACGTCCGATCGCGAAGTAGTCAAAGGTTATTTATACATAGACAAATCGTTCGCACAAAGCCTTTTCCCGCCTGTTTTGTCGTCGACGTATCTAAGCAGAATGATATCTGAAAAGACCACTGAAACGACATCACACGGCCGCATAAGCGGCCGACTATGCTTTTTTTGTTGATATGATTCCTTAAGTACCTCCCAATGGAAAGGAGCCCAACATTAGTAACTTGAGCCTATAAACCACAGTATTCTTGAGAATTCCAATAACTAACCAGTATGCGTGGGGAGGTATGAGTTCTCCAGGTGTTTTCCGCAGTCTTCTGTCTTTCCTCTCGGGATGGTGGCAGCGGTTTATATGTTCATTGAACTTTTCTTGTCCCTTAGTGCGAATGTCTTGGAGATCGCATCTCTTCCTAGAAGATAAATCTATATGATTTATATGAAATAAAATCCCTTGTGACGTACGTACTCATACCACAGTCTCCACAATAACATGATTATCGTGAAAAGTTCACATATATATATTCACCTATGTCCCCTCTGCACCCCGAGGTAAAATATATGTCAACTTATGCCGTCAGTTTGTATCTTCTTTGATGTACTCATTCTTGGAAGCAAAATCGGCGATGTAACTCGGGGACACTGTAGACTTCGCTTGTAGGACATAACTAGAATACGCAATTTCTATGATGTGTACAGGTATCAGGGTGATGTATGCTGGTTCCATTTGATGTCAAATATTTGGGACTTCCCCATGCTGTCAATATATATATCTAACCTGCACGCTTTTATGAAAACCAACTCGGATCTACAGAACTAGCAAGAACTAACAGTAAACAAGCATTTCAGCGTGGCAGTGAGATAAAATGTATTGGATTGGCTCCTATGTCCTGGCTAAACCCTCAGCCGTCTTGCTGCTCACTGAGTTCAACACCTCAAACTCAACACCACCGTTATAGGACGACAAATATCCAATAACATGTTCTTCCGGTGAGCTAAACCAGAATGGCGAGTCTGTGCTCGACCCTGCCACCCATCTCACATCATATTTTCCGCTCTCGGTCCTCTGAACAGGAACCCGGGCAATCAATGGATGACTCTGTGGGGACCACCATCGAATAACAGGCAAAGTATTCGTAATAGTGTTAATCAATAGTTTTGGTGTTGAAGGATGCCAGACAATCTGTCGAACGGGTTGTTCGTGAACTAGAGCTGATGCAAGTCGTGGGGTACCCTCTAGTGACCAAATCCAAACCACATTCTGTCGTGCAGTGTCAATAGTCGCAAGGAGGCGACCGTCTGAGCTAAAGGTCATTGTCAAGACGCCCCGCGGTGGCCCTGCCGACTCGGGGCTCATGCTTAATGCAGAGGAGCAGGATGTCTCGGCATATTCGGCGTCCCCTAAGGCGTTGATATATCGCTCGCGCCAAATATTGGGACATTGTTGGTCTGTTTGGAAGACATGGGAGAGTGTTGTTGCGGAAGAGAACTACCAGAATAGGATTAGGAAATAGCGTCGCACATATTTGGAAGACAACTTACCGTGCGAGTTCGGAGCAAGTCAATATTCCCGTTGACCTTTCCCACGGCCAGTATTTCAGAAATCCCCTGCGGAGGAGCAGGGCTCCATTCAATCTGTTTCACTCCGAGGTCGAAGGAATCGTCCACTCCAGATGGTCCGGAATATGTTCTGAAAAGTTGACCGTCCGCTGTGAATACCAACACTTTTGTGCCTGCACTAGCGATGTCCCAGATGGCAATCCATTTCCCATCCGGGCTCCATTTCAGTCCTTGTGCATCAATGGTTGGAAGCACGGTTTTGTTGACAAGCTCATATGACCGGGGCTCATGGACCGTCAGTAGATCTGAAGTCTCCGGTTTCAATAGGATAGCAAGATGCCTAGTCTTTGTGCGATAGCCATACCCGAAATGGTGGGCAAACTTTGGTGCTTTAATGACTGAGCTGCGCCCGGTCTCTAATGAGTGGACACTGAGTTTAGTGTTCCATGCATGAAACACAAGAACTTCATTCTCATCGGCTCCAAAATCGACAGCTATTGTCCCCGGCTCGATGCTTTCAATTTCGGCGAATATTTCGAGTGGTATGAGCTGCCAGACGGATATTCGGCTGTCATTTGCGGATAGGAGTCGCCGCCGAGAGGCGATCTCATCTTCTGATGCACCAGGAGAACTTCCCACATTAAAGTATTTGAGTGATTTGAGTGGACTCTCTTTGATCCTTGCGCTCTGTACCTCCTTGTTGTCCGAAAATACATTCGAGTGAACAACCAGGCCCTTTCCACTCACGTGGGCAGCATATAGCCCATCTTCAGACAAGCAAAGATTCAAAGGGGCTAACGCACAGTTAGATTCGAGTACATAGAAGGTTGCGGGACTGTGGAATTACCTCCTGGCCCTGTTGACGCGTCCATTGTTTGTAGTAGAGAGATGATAGCAAAGTCAGCTTCAAGAAAGAACCATGTCAAATTCCGGGTATCAACACGGCAGCTTTAGAATATGACTCCCTTGTCACAAACTATCGCATATATGCATCAGAAAATGTACTTTTTTTTGAGTCCTGATTCCTTATTGGAAGGCTCCAGGGCGTGCTTGGCTGGTCTCCTCTCCGGGGCACCTGCACCTGGGCATTTATATCTGATTATGTAATCGACCCACAAGTCTAATATGCAAGGCAAGTTGAGGTTTATCAGGTTGTTGTTGAGGTGTATGAGAGAAATGAAACACGACAAGATTAATTTGCCAGCATCAGATGCAAAGTTCAATATCTCTAGTGACACTATGGCTCAACGCGTTCGCAGCTTCCAATCTCCAATCCCCCGCGACGATAAGATAAGCCGGGAAATAATAATTCCGGGTGAGATAGGGCGCTTTCGCAAAAAGTTGGTTCTTCACTGTGTTGCGACTAGAGGCGATCATTGACCATAACACGTTCTTTTCTTCCAAGCGTCAACATAGGTATCTTGAAGCCCTTCAGCCCTTTGCTGGGCCGATTTTTTCGACACTTTTCTCGGTCCCACCTCTCAAAAATGGCCTCCGAAACAAGCCCACCGCAAAACATTGAGCAGACCTCCGAGGCTGCGCTTCAGCCTAAGGAGAAGCTCTTTGGAAGAAAGTTTTATGAAAGCATTGGCAGCCCAAAATACGTCGTTGCCCCAATGGTTGACAGGTCCGAATTTGTGAGTTTCCCTTCCAAGTGGCGACATATCTAGACCAGCATTAATGTTTCCCACAGGCGTGGCGCATGCTCACTCGATCCTTCATGCCACCAAATGACCCGAAGCCTTTACTCGCATACACTCCAATGTTTCACGCACGTCTATTCGGCGAACAAGACAACGTCCGAGCCAAACACTTCCAACCTACCCGCAACACCATCGGTGGGAACAAGGATGAATTGTATCTTGATGGAAATCCCGCAATTGACCGGCCACTTTTCGTTCAATTCTGCACGAATAACCCAGATGAGTTCTTAGAGGCTGCCCGTCATGTGGTACCTCACTGCGACGCCGTGGACCTGAACCTTGGCTGTCCACAGGGTATTGCGAAAAAGGGACACTACGGAGCTTTCCTCCAAGAAGACTGGGACTTGATCTATAAGCTTGTGAATCGGCTGCACACTGAACTCCCGATTCCTGTCACGGCGAAATTCCGTATTCAGGAGACCAAGGAGAAGACCTTGGAGTACGCCAAAATGATTCTCTCCGCTGGTGCCAGCATCATCACCGTGCATGGACGAAGACGGGAACAGAAGGGCCACAACACCGGAGTCGCAGACTGGAGCTACATCCGCTATCTGCGAGACAATCTACCCCCCGATACGGTAATCTTTGCCAATGGAAACATTCTTAACTACGATGACATCGAAACCTGTCTCGAGGCGACCGGGGCCGATGCTGTGATGAGCGCAGAAGGAAATTTATCAGACCCGTCTATATTCAGCAAGCCACCTCCACCCGGTACCGAAGGGCGAGAATACTGGCGGGGGCGAGATGGAAAGGGTGGTTACCGAGTTGACGCCGTCCTGCGACGATACCTTGATATTATCTATAAATATGTTCTCGAACAACCGGTTCCGGAAAGGAAGCCGCTCTATCTTCCGTCCGACCCAGTTGATGAGTTTGCAGAAACCAATGACGTCGAAGATAACGACCACCAGGATGGCCCACTCAAGAAAAAGCAAAAGCGGGGCAAGGCCGAGAAGGGCAAGAAGTGTCACTCTGCCAGCCTCGGTTTCATGCAGGGCCACCTGTTCCAAGTCTTGCGGCCAATGGTCGCAACCCATACCAACGTTCGGGATGCTCTTGCCACATCGAAACCAGGCGACATGGCCGCTTTTGAGCACACCCTGGTTCTCCTTGAAGAGGCCATCAAAGCTGGACTTCAGGAGTACGAGGCTTCTCCTGAGAAGTTCGAAGCGCAACCCGATGAGACTCTGAAGGGATCCAAGGCAGTTATTGCGGAATATGGAAGGCCTTGGTGGATCTGCCAGCCTCATGTCCGCCCTCTGCCCGAAGAGGCATTCGAAAGTGGAGCGATGCGCGAGAAGGGCACCAAACCTCCCCCAAGAACGAGAGCGAAGAGAAGAATACCCCTAAGGAGACTGATACGCCTTCTGAAGGCACTGTCACGCCAGGTGATGGTGGTGCTATTACTGCCACCAGCATCACGCCCGATCCTCTCGTGAGTGGATAGGAATGTGCATATTTGATGCCTTAGTCTATATGTGTCCTTCCTTGCTTTCGGCCACCGTTAACAAGTGTAAATATATAGAAACTCCCAAGGTTAGATCCAGCGCCTTGTCTGCATAGCGTGTTCGGAAGAATCCACATAAATATCTCTGGCTTTAAGTTCAAACCAATATCGAATAGGATTACTGTAACAATACAAGTCTAGCACCACTTTGTGAAGGTGCAGCGCGGCCAGGGGTTACATTGAAAGCTTGTCAGGTCAGGGGGTCCTACTGAGAGTTCAGTAGGACCCAGCCATACAGACGCATTGCTTCCTTTGTTGACATATCTAGCTCTGCATCTGGGATAGATCTGCTGACTTTCGATGACTATCGACTTGGAAAAATAAGAGGAAAACATCCCAGGGCTCAACGTAGACGTGCTGGAGTATATGCGCGGAGCTGGCAGACGCTACCTGGAAATCGTAGATTGCCTATTGTTACACTCAATATTTCAGGAAGACGGGAGGTCGGTTCGTTTGCAGATGTATTTATTAGATGGACTGTCAGCTAGAAGTAGAAATTACCTTTGGGTTAGTATAAGACTTACCATACTGTGAGATCGACCATGTAGGTGCTAGAACGGATTGTGAATAACTCAATAACGAGCCCGTGAAATCCACCATAGCCCATATAATCGTTCAATAATGAATCGCAAGGGTGAAATTGGCTTCCCACACCACTGCTGGAAGATCGAGATCAACAAGCCACGGTGGTTGTATCGAAAGGTCCTGGGAACCCTCGAATGCGGCATTGATAGAAAGTGTTTCGGAGTCCCGCTCCAGTGGCTTGTGATATTCGGAGCAAGTACTTGTGCTAGAGCACTCTGGGGATCCCCTTTGCCTTTGAAGGTGGCGAGTCGGGATACGAGGAGAGATTGTTTGTTGTCAATATGAGTCAAATGAGAAGGTTCCGGGCGAATTTCCTGGCGCCATCGGACAAGCTCGGCACCATATCCTTGGTGGATGTGACCAAAGCAATGAATCAGGGGTCAAGGCTGGGCTTGAGCTATAGCTTTGAATTGATGTGGGCAGCCGGCGCGCTAGCCAGACTGTGTGTAGTCCATGATACCCTTGGCGGTCCATGTGTTATCACAACATCGATGTTCTTGATTCAAAAGTCGTGTCCACTGTTAGGGTGATACTGAAATCCCCAATCGCCAAGCGATGGGGTGTATGGGCTGGCGTCAACACTCAATATGGCACCATTTTGCAAGCGAAAGGAATGGATGTATTCATCCAGAAACGCGGTACCCATTTCTTTCTCGTTGAATAACCCTCGAGCTTCTTCGTAGTCGCCATATATTTTTTGAACCCTTTGAGGATGCAAGGGTTGGGCTTCTGCGACCTTTCTCTGGAAAGTTGGGATGTCCATAGTGAAGTCATGGTTGCAAGCGATCACGAGTTTAAGGGGGATCACATATGTTCACGTTATACATTTTAATCCTTTAACATTCATGAATAGAAACTTCCTCGACAATTTTGTTACTGTTCTTCTCCATTAATACTCTTTCTGTACAGATGGTAGCTAAAAAGCTCTATTAGCCCATAATTTGTTGAGATCTCGGTAAATTCAACAGACAAGCAATAGCATGAACCCGTGGACTTCTTCTTGGCTCTCCGTAACATCTATTATCCTAGTGTTTAAGAGCCAAGATTCATGTCTGCCCAAATCGATCTTCTCATGATGCTCTGGTAATCTTTGATTCTAACGACCTTGACAAATTCCGAGCCACCACAAAAGCCATATCGGACTTTCGTCCGAGATATTGAAGTGCACGGATCAGGAAGTCACAATTTTGCCGTAAGCACTCAATATACACATGATCTGCGGAAATATCCAAGCTTTCTAGCAAGATGTATCCCGCTTTGGCAAAAGAATGGATTAGCACGGCTGTCCACGGTTCCACTAGGAAAGCCACTTCACTCAGCGAATCATGGAAATGACGGTTCATGAACGAACCATGCCCTTGTATTGAAGCTCGGGCCAGTCCAGCGACTGCCAACGCATTATTTGTTCGAAGCGTAGCGACCAACTGTGTAGCTTGCCGTACCTCGCGTGCAGCGTCAGAGCCGAGCCTGGATTTGTCAATGTTTTCTAGGACGTCCGCGAAAAGCATCGCAGCGAGGTGCCAGTGGCCATCCAGGATGACATACCACGACTGTATGCGAGATGGAAGCATTTCATGATTGGTGACGCAATCGACCATGAAACTCTGGTATGTGGAATCCCAGTGTTGGCAGACTAGGAGGGCCTTCTTGATAATATCTTCAATATGATCGGGACTTGCGTCTCGGTAGACCAAAGTTTGAAGCTGTGTCACTCGGCGGTAGAGAAGCACTTTGACAGGAGTCGCCTCCGAAAGGATGGATGCAGCTTCTTCGTAGGAGCATGGCCACCTCGCCTGGACCTGACCCGATGCCTGACGTTCCATTGAAGAGCGAAGAAAAAGATCACCCCATACATCTTGTCTCCCACGTATCTGGGAAGTTGGAATACTCCAACGATCCAAGTCAATCTGGTCTTCAGACTCAGATAGTGGCGGTGAGGCCGATGATATTTGACTATCCTCATCCGACACTACTAAAGGACGCTGATACATTGCAGCGCTCAATGTATCAAACATAACACCTAGCCAAAACATGAGATCTATTGTAGTGCAGTGTTCTTGGCTGGTCAGAAGTGGATCGAGGTGCCGGGGCTCTGGCGGCTGTTGCATCCCTAGACCGTTCTTCGTTGTTGTGTCTATTGACTCAAGCTCTCTCACTTTCGGGGCAGCCTCTCGTTGCAGTCTTCTGAACTTGTGCCGAAAAGTGAAAATCTGGCGGTTGGCGGTTTCAAGAAATATTGGCGCACGATCGTTCTCCAAAAGCTCGCCCAAGCTTGCGTCCTGTCCTTTGTCCAGCAGACTTTGTGTCAAAGAGAAAATTATGTTTGCAAAGGCGACGCGGAAAGATGGAATACTGCTTGAATGCTCCAAAGCGTGTCGTGCTTCGTTCCAGACTTTCTCTCGGATCGACCTCTCATCGTGGTCGGTCGCCAAGGGAACTGACGCACCGGTACCCTTCCGTGCATGTTGAGTCCATTGCGATGCGAAGGCCATAATTGCTAGATGAAGCGCTCGAGCTGCCTTTGTATCTTCCTCCGCGCTTAAAGCTCTGCCGCGTATTGAGGATGATACACGATCCAGCCGGCACACCCGAATACACATTCTGTTTGACCAACTTGGACCCCATTCTTGCATCTCTTGACGAGGAAGCAATTGATTGATTGAGTCGCTATAAGGGCAGTTGTGCTCGGTCAGCCAGCAAGACAAAGCATTCTCCATACTGTCGTGGTATATGCGGATCAAGTTGCGTGACATTGTCGCACGAGCGTTTTGCTTAGCTGTGTTTTCGGAAGCAATGGAAAAGTTTAATTGTGGTTCTCGGTTCTCATTCCTGTCAGACCTATATTCTGATAGGTATTTGTGTTGACTCTGTTTCCACGCTGGAACTGTTGATGCAAGATAAGGGGTGGGTGCATATTCATGTTGTGGTAACAAGCTGGATGTCCCCCCGACAGAACTTTGTAAATCATAGTATTCCGCCTGGGCGTCGGATCCCTCGGAAGATACCGGAGAGCGATATGGATTTGAGTTGTCAATTTGCAGATTATATGGGATGTTCATCTCCCAAGGAAACAATTGAAACTGGCCATCACTTGTACTGTGTAACGGGGATGACTCGAGAAATTGATTTTCTGTTTGCAAAGAGGACGAGGACGAGGACGGGGCATAATTTGACGCTTCCAGGGAGCCAGGTAATTCGGGCAATTCTCCGACATTGACAGGATGCGTTTGTACAGAGCGCAGTATCTCATCAAGAGCTTCGTCATTAGAGCCTATGATAGCTGTGCCCGTGTTGGACTTGATTCGTTTTCGACCTCTTGAGTCGTGTTTTGAGGATATCCAATTGAATGTACACTCTTTTTTCCACCGTGTGCAGTTTGAGCAAGAACTGAATGCACTTCGCTCTTTCTATGAAAAGTCAGCATCTGTAACAACACAGAGACATGTTTAACCAACAGGTGCATCACAGCCTCTTTTCCCCTTGCGACAGGGATCACAGCTATGAAGTTGACGTCGGCGGTCCATGTTAAGGTGTATAGGTTGAAAGAAAGAGTAGAAGAATAATATTTGGGGGAACACGTGAACATTTGCGGAGTAAGTTTTTGAGTGGGGTAAAAAGAGTGGGGAAAATTAATTTCCACGGGTCAAGTCCGAAAATATGTAGTTACCTTACTTGACTCTGCTTTAATTAAGCTTGGTGAGATGAAGTAGATAATTTAAATTAGATACTATATACAAGCATTCAATATGTAATACGCAATGCATCATGTAGATCGTTGTTACACAGCATAACTTGGCGCACTTTTGGCCCCAAAAAGGAAGATTCATCTAGCCAATCGTAAGAAACCCCTTATTTGGTCACCGGTTACTGAAATCTCACCGATTTATTTTTAAACAGAATATAAGGTTTTGTGATATTATCCCTGCTGTTTGCTATGGCTGTTTGCTAGTCTAAACTACTGAGACCTTGGCTTGGTAGTTGCTTGCTAGATTTGCAGGGGTATAAATTAGACCTCCGCAATGGGCCGGGTTGGGCCCTACCTTCGAAGCCCAACTAAGCCCACAGCCCATTAGTGGGGGGCCATGAGGCCCCCAATAAAGCCCATTTCTATACATAAATCCTGTCTTGGCGCTCATAAACCTGCTGATTAATGCCAGTTTTTTATGCATGTTCTGGTCTGTAAGCTTACTTGGAAGATCTCGGCCCGCCGGCCCTGGTCTAGCCTAATACGGGGGTTCAATAGGTGATAGATTATCAATGTACAGATATATATATTTCATATAGATAGAAGTAGGTACATCTTCAATGTGGGCTAAACCTTGAAAGCTTCAAATGCTACTTTAAGGTTGTTATATAAATACTACCTTCTTCTTATCAATCTCATTGATTTTATTAATCTCATCTATAGTCAATTCTATCAATTGACTTAATTCCTATAAAGACTCGGCCAATTTGGGTCTTAGACGGTAATTTAAATACTCGAAAATACTAGAAAAATCCGCATTACTTATGTATCTACCAAGAATTGGCATGTTTGTATTGTTTGAGGCCCAAAGCCCAGCCTATTTGCGGGTTGGGCTTTGGGATTTGGGCTTTATGGGCCGGTGCGGAGGTCTATTATAAATACTATGTCCATTTCATATATTCCACAATACAGATTTATCCTTCATCATCTCTTTCTCTCTGTATACTCAACATAAGGACCTTTGAAAAAGGACGCCGAAAATGATAGCTTTTGTTGCCAGAAACGGCCGCCTTTCCACTGCAAGCGCTGGACCTTAGCAAGCTCTCCTCCTCATTTCCACTCACGACCATCTGCCATCACATTGGCTTATTTTTCTGCAGCCGCAGCCGCGGCCGCAGCCTTCGCCTTATCATCAATGGTCTTAGCAATAGCAGGGCGAGCCTTGATACGGTTCAACCAGGAGTGAACATGCGGGAAATTCTGCTCGAGATTCATTTCCTTTGACCAGAAGAGCGCAGCGACCTCGAACCATGGTACAAAAGCAGCATCAACATAGCTGTACTTGCCGACGAGGTACTCCTTGTTCTGCAGCGATCGATTGAGCACCCCCGAAACACGACGAATCTCATTAACATAGCGCTCGACCGCACTAGGCACCTTCTCAGGGTGGTAGACCGTAAACCAAGCGGCCTGCCCGAAGTACGGCCCCTGGCCGGACATTTGGTAGTGGAGCCACTGCTTGCTTTCGTAGTACTCCTTCGAATTAGCGGCGAAGCTAATGGTATGTTGCTTGTCATATGTGTCCACTAGGTATTCGAGGATGGCGCCAGATTCCCAGATAGTGGTTCCGGTATTCGGATCTTCGAGGGCGGGAACACGACCGTTAGGATTGATAGTCTCATAGGGTTCCTTCTTTAGGTCGTCGAGATCGACTGATTTAAGCTCGTAGGGAAGCTTGAGCTCTTCAAGGATCATGAGAACCTTCCACGGGTTAGGCGTGCCGGCATGGCCCCGGAGGGTCCATAGGGTGAGAGGTTTGAGAGACATGGCAAGTGATTGAATTATTGATTGATTGGGAGAAAGAGAATTCGATATAGTGACTAGAAAGATCAAGGATTTGTCTGCTTAAAAAGGACTATCCCTCAATGATGGGACATGGATTATTCAGTTCGGTACCCGGGAAGACCGAACGGTTGGTAAGCTGGATCGTCAATTGTCTCTATATTTATCAGTCCTAAAGAATATAGCAGGCCTTAGTTATCAACACAAACCACCTGGGCACCAGTAGACGGACTGTGGAGCTAACCTACCTGGACGTTGATTGGCCCTTTGTCATAATACAAACAGCACAAACCGTACAAACAAAAATATTGCTTTCTCGGCGTTTTATAACTTGATGATTTATAATACCAGTAGCTCCATATAGTCTTAAATAACTTTGTTCGTTAATCTTCTGGATATGTCGGCCGATACTCATTTGCAGGAAAGACTGCTTTCATTACCGGGTCTGGCAGAGAGAGGGCAAAACTAACCCGAAAAGGAAACCCACAGAACCCAATATTACAATATGAATTAATTAGATGTGGCAGGGCATGAAGTTACATATTTGAATTCGAAATTAAGGGGCTTTCTTTAGTTTAACTTGATTCTAATCTAATGGGCAAGTTCTCCGAATAATGTACTTGGTTGACTGCTGGATGAACCAGGATGATAATAGTAGTTGATTTCTATGGTATTTCCAAATTTGAAATGTGAAACAGTTGAAACAGTTGAAACCCTTCTGGCGTGAAGTTTAGGACTTAAAAAGGTGCACACGGACTGTCTTCACCTCCGTGTAGTTCTCCAAGGCGTAAGATCCAAGCTCTCGGCCTATTCCCGATTCTTTGAAGCCACCAAAGGGCATCTGGTAGTGAAGGGTGTTATAGTTGTTAACCCACACAGTTCTGTTGCGAGAGATACGTTAGAAAATTCATGAGACCTGCTTTGATATTCAATCGACTCACCCCGCTTTAAGGACATTAGACACTCTGATAGCAGTGTTAATGTTCATGGTGTGAACAGCTGCGGCCAAGCCTATTTTTGATCATGTTAGACCGTGGAAGGCGAATTGAATCTGAAAAATTGCGTGGTACTGACCGTAATTTGTGTCATTAGCAGCCCGAATAGCTTCCTCTTCACTGTGGACCTTCTGCACGGTGCACACGGGTCCAAAGACCTCGTCTTTCACAATGGTCATCTCCTCGTGGACATCAGCAAAAATCGTCGGTTGGATATAATATCCTTGGCTACCATGCCGATCGCCGCCAGTGACCACAGTAGCGCCTGCACCCTTTGCGCCTTCAATAAAACCCATAATCCGGTCATATTGGAGCTGGGATACCTGCGGTCCCTGGAATGTTTCGGAATGGAACGGGTCTCCGACCTTGTTTTGCTCTGCCCGCTTCTTGAAAAGCTCTAGGAATTTGTCATAGACAGCTTCGTGAACAATAATGCGAGAGCCTGCACAACAGCACTGTCCATGATTGAAGAAAATACCCAGGTTGACCCATTCAACTGCTTCCTCTAGGTTTGCATCTGGGAGAATGATGTTCGGCGACTTGCCACCCAGTTCTAGCGTCACTTTCTTCAAGTTGCTATCGGCTGCTGCTTTCATGATATGACGTCCGACCAGAGTTGACCCAGTGAAAGCGACTTTATCAACATCCATGTGAGCGGCGATCGCCGCACCCGCAGTTCTTCCGAAACCTGAAATAACATTAACCACTCCAGGAGGGAATCCCGCTTCTTTAATAAGCTTAGCCACATAGAGCCCCGAAAGTGGTGTTTGTTCAGCTGTTTTCATAACAACTGTATTTCCCGTAGCCAGAGCAGGGCCAATCTTCCAAGCGAACATCATAAGCGGGAAATTCCATGGAATGATTTGGCCACAGACGCCCACCGGTTCGTGGCGCGTATAGGTCAAGCTATTAGGATCAGTGTCGATTGTTTGGCCGTAAATCTTGTCGGCCCAACCACCATAATAACGCAGGCACCCGGCAGAGGCAGTGACGTCTCCTCTGGCCATTGTCACTCCTTTACCATTATCAAGGGCTTCAATAGCGGCCAGCGTGTCGATATCGCGTTCTAGGAAGTCCGCAAGACGAGTAAGGAGACGGCCGCGTTCAGACGGAGTAACTTGCTTCCACTCTCCGTTTAATGCCGCGCGAGCAGCTTTCACAGCAATGTCGACATCATCTGCTGTGCCTTCGTGCACGGCAACAATTGGCTTCTCGTTGTGGGGGTTGATTGTCTCGAAGGTTTTGCCTTCCACACCCTTGACAAACTCATTGTTGATGAATCTTATGAATATTGTCAGATCATGGGTTAGACGCAGGAACTCCTTTTGTTCGGCTCAACTTACAGTCCCAAAGGCTGCTCATATGAGAGCACAGGAGTCTCAACGGTCTGAGAAAGTGACATGATTGAGAAATAAGAGTCAGTTGATATACAATTAATAGATTTGAAACATGTGAGAATGTGAGATATAGGAGTACTCTTATATAGCAGGATCCTTCAAGAATCGGCGGTGTGGGGCGTGGGGGAAGCAAGATCGATAAAGTCCGGCCCGGTGTTTCTCGTCCGGGGTAGCAGTTCCTTTACGCCGGGGTTTTCCTTCGATTTACAGTTCCGTTCGTCCGGACATCAGCACTAGTCAGGGGTTAAATGCGGGACACGAACTAAACTCCATATTTTGGAACTATTCGAAGAACTCCACGTGGGAGACTGGTACAGAGAGGAATTGCATATCAATTTTCAATTCATATCCATTTTGCTTTACCAATTTCATCTCAACCATTCCATAGAAAATAGTCTACTATCTTATTTGGCTAGACACATGTGAATTTGTTATTAATGTTATGCATCGATATCACCACTATTTGCAATTCAGTGGGCTAAAAATGAAACTTTGACGCCCACATCTCACACTAATAATCCTTAAGGTAGAGCATATCGCCTAAGCTATCACGGCTCCAATTACCGGTTCTGTGACACTCGGGAGTCCCGGTTTTGCGACCAACTGACTGAGAAGCTTATACTTCCCATTGTGTGGAGACTAGTGAAATGCGGAGAATGGCTCTAACAACCCAAAATCAACATCAGTCTTATCTTGAATAGCGCGACAAAGTGAAATTGTGCCAAAAGGCTTCTTGTGTATCAGTTGAAAATCAGTCAAATTCAGTATCTCAATTCATATATCACATAACTCGCACGCATGTCACCACCCCTATATACAACATACTCCTAGCCCATAACTTGTCCCCTTGGCATAGTCCTACCAACGGTCAACCAGCAATTACTCTGGCAACTCGAGGACATAACGACCGGCAATCTTGCCTTGTTCTATTTAAAGTTAGTTTTGAGGCTAGCATGCAAACGAGAGAGTGTGACAAACCCATAAGCTCGAAGATCTTGGGAAGATCCTTCAGTGGCGCCAGCTTGAATGGCGCTTTAATCAAGCCTCGGGCGAAAAAGTCGAGAGCTTCAACACCATCCTGTTGGTTTCCAACGTAGCTTCCCTTGATAGTGATCATACGAACGACAGTATTAATCACTGGGGCCTTGAGGTATGCGTCTGGGGGCAATCCGATTGCAATAATTGTGCCCCGAGAGCGAACGTATTCCGATGCTTGTTGGAAAGGCTTCTCTGACACAGCCAACAAGATAACAGCATGAGCACCAAGACCACCTGGGGTTGCGGCTTTCACGTCGGCAACAAGGTCTTTGGACTTAGTGAAGTCGACGAATGTCTGTTTTTTCGGCCGTTAGCATCGATGTTCGATGTTCGAGTAGGGGAATTCTACAGTATAGAGATTTCACGATCATACCTCAGTGCCAAGCTGCTCACACATCTCTCTCTTCTCATCGCCTCCATCAATAGCGATCACTCTAAGACCCATTGCCTTGGCGTACTGCTGTGCTAGGGATCCCAGGCCACCGCCTGCTCCAACAATAGCAACTGTCTGGCCTGGACGAATGCCAGATTCCTTCAAGCCTTTGTAAACAGTAATACCAGCACAGAGTACTGGAGCTGCTGCATCGAGAGGCACACCCTTCGGGATCTTAGAGGCATGGGTGGCCTTTCCGACGGCATACTGCTGGAAAGTACCATCGACGGTATACCCAGAAAGTTGTGCATTGGCGCACAGAGGGGTATCAGATTGTCTGCAGAATTCGCATTCGCCGCACGAACCATTGAGCCACTTGATTCCAGCATGGTCACCGATCTCAAAGGTGTTAACAAGCTCGCCCTTCGCCACGACCACTCCAGCTCCTTCATGTCCACCGACTAGAGGCATCTTGACTGGGATGGGCCAGTGGCCCATCATTGCGTGATAGTCGGTATGGCAAACTCCTGAGTAGCGAATTTTGACGAGAATCTGATCAGGACCGGGCTTGGGAACGGGGATCTGTTTGAGCACAAGTGGCCCTCCGATCTTCTCGGCAACCTGCGCCCATTGAGTCTCAGGGATAGACATGTTGATGTTAAAATGAGTAGAAAATAAAGGAATATTCTTTGATGAATTGATAATTCTTTACTGGGCGCGAATTGGAGCTTTATACCTAAACACGTCGGGTGAGGGATGTCCGGGTTGAAACTACTCGAGGCGGGGCCCATCGCTTCAATTCTCACACTGCCTAATACTTAGGGGAATCGGCTCACCGGAATGTTCTAGAGCAAGAGAGTTAGGTATGGAGTGGATTGGATTGTCATCCACCTCATTAGGTAGACTTCCAAAGTTGAAACGCGAAGGGTAATAATGCGGGGAAGGTTTGCGGGGATCGCGCACCCCGCCATGCGGAGCCGCACGGGTAGCCCGTCCGATTGGATGAAATGTTCTAACCCATTTTCTAGTTACGGGACAATCTTGGGTCCATTATGCCGTTTGGGTGGTATGCAGTAGCCTAAAACAAATATGTAGATGGAGATGGTTTTTGAGGGAAATATTGAAGAGGGATGAAACAATTAGAGCTGGTGAAAGTTGGCGATTGGCCGCCAAGACACCACAACACAGCTAAAATCGGTTGACTAAACCCCTTCCACACTTGTCCACTACAGTGTTCCAAAAAAATATTGTTGAAATTATAAAACTTGTATTTGTACATGAGAAAAAGAGGATGGCGACCTAGATAATTCCGAAAAGGGCAAATCCTCAATAATTAAACACATAAGATCCATCTCTTTTTCTCTACCACCTCATCTTGTACATAATGTAAGACCATCAAAAGCTTGCACTATGCGTTTATTTGGCTGCCTTGCTCAGTAATGTTGATGTTCTTCGATTCCGTGAGGAAAGAATGTACTTGACCACCCACTGCTGATAGCAAATCCGGAATATGATTCGTCCCTTGCATATCTTTGTAGTTTCGCCAAGCTGTCTCCGACATCATCCCCCGGAGCTTGGTATGATGTCTCTACTTCACTATCTTCAGATACGCTGGAAGATCTCTCTGACCACGTCGAGTATCCAGCATTTGAGAAAAATGGGATGGAATCGTTGTTTCCTTTAACAATAGTTCGACCAGCAGCTTGATTTCCGAATTTGAAACTGGAGCCTTCAGTATAGAAAAAATTTGAATCAATGAGTTCATCGAAGACTTCATCAAAAGGGTCTTGTCTGTGCTGTCGGCTCTGTTGTCGGCTCTGTCCCTCGTCGCTGTCTTCCTGTTGAGTGATCTCGTTCCTACACCGATATTAGCATCAGGATGTCATTCCTAAAGTGGAACCAAACTTACTTATACTTCGTGATGTTGAATATATCCTCTTGTCCACACTGGATTTGCCGCTGAGAAGTATCATCGTGATGCAAGCCAGCCCTGCCTGTTCTCTTTGTATTTTCATTGAGGTATTTAGGCGGTTTTCGATGTCCATCGACACATTGCGATGGCATTTTGCGCTTGACGCATTGCCCACAAGGGCGTTCATTTCCTACCCCTTTTTGTTAGTTTATTATTCCTGAATTGGACTTGCTCCAGACAAAAGGACGGCGTAGAGCTTACCGCATGTTCTATGGGCCTTTTGACAATACAAGCAAGATTTTCTGGCCTTTTTGCGGGGCCGCGGGATCTGAAATTCCATGCAGGATGCCATGTTCAAACTAGTCATCTTCAATTTGCGTAGTGTGTGTTGTGTGTGGTAATTTTAACGAAGAGAAAGGAGATAATGTCACGCTTATCTTTGCAACAAACTTGGCACCCAGTTCTATATATATATCTTGATGCTGGGGTTATTATGATGGCCAATAACTCCAAGGGTCCTCACAACCCCGAGATTCAACAAGATCAAGCCAATGCGTTCATCAAGTGTCTTGCTCAGTTTGGGATGTCAATCTTCGCGGGTCCGCATGTGTGGTCATGCTGGTTACCATGGCTGGAGACCGAACTGTTTGGGCCAAAACAGTGCGGGGTAAACCTGGAATGCGCAGATCAGCTTCTTAGGGGGTTTAAAGTTCACTTGTGCGGCTCCGCATGAAATTTCGGATCCGCACGGAACCCCACTCGTCGAGTCTTGGCGAACGGCCTGGTCCGAATACCCCACGATCTGCATCGCCCAGATAAAGAAACGCTAACTATCAAACTCTTTTCTCATGTACATCCAAAAACCCGATGACATAGTTTCTGGGGCTCTTTAAGTGGGAAGAAATGCAATTCTGCCAAGGTAACCATTATTATGGTTAAAGGCTTGATGACACACCACATCGAAATGGTCTATGTCTCATATCCGATCAACCAATCAGTGAATCCAATGCTTATTTTCATCCGTAATTGAGTTTATGCCGCGCTCTAGACTCACCCATCCTTCCCAAAAAATCAATACGTCTCAGCACTACTCATCTGATTGGACGCGGTGGAAAGGAGTATTCTTGCAGCTTCCCACTTTCTTATACATAGTAAAATGAGGAAAGGTTAATCACCCCATATTTCAAGAAGGTTAATCACCCCATATTTTACGGGGGAAGATTAAATGTCCACAGTCCCCCCGCATGTTGAAGACCCACGAGACTCATCTCCCAGAGCTTAGAAGTCCCATTACCTGCTATTGTATATTCTTCTGCTCTTTGATGCTAAGGAGACTCATTTTAGCAAAGACACAATGGACAGTGAAACGAGTCAATATGGCGAGACAAAGCCGACTTTTCAGAACAAGGAGAGGCTAAATGGTCTCACTACAGTCCCAACATCGGTCACACTGTCATCTGAACAGTTTGAAAGGCTTTACTTGACTCCTATGACGGTTCGCCAATCACCACTGGCCAAGAAGGTTGGAAATCCGACGCCGTTGTGAGTCTTCAGAATAATATTCCAGGTACGATATCTTCATCTAACTTCATTGTTCAATATCCAGAGCACTAGGAGGGTTTGTCATTACCACTACCCCCCTTTCATGTTGCTTGATGGCATGGAGAGGAGCCAGTGGAAATGGAATTGCTTTTATGTGAGTGACCAAATCAATCAACAATCCAACCTCATCTAATGTACTCAACAGTGGACCTATCATCTTCCTCGGTGGCCTTTTGTTGCTCATTACCAGTATTCTTGAGTTCATTATTGGAAATACCTTTCCCTGTGTTGTGTTTGGCACTATTGGTATGTCTTCCTATCCCACGAGAGAACCCGCAATCATTACTTCACGTTACTGATGCTTTACTAAGGCGGATTTTGGTTCGCCTTTGCAGCCACAATGATCCCCGCTTTCAATGCAGCCGGTTAGTTCATCCAATTAGGGATATCATTCCATCCCAGTGAAGTCATCAGCTTGCTTACTTCTTATAGCGCCTTATTCCTCTTCAGGCACCGATACAGCTGCTGGGCTAGCGAGTGAAGCCTTCATGAATACCTATGGTAAGTGTAGCCGAAGGCTGTCGAATTTGATTAGCGGCTCTGACGATACCAGCGTTTCTATTCATAACTATGGCTGTTTTGATGTTAATCTTCCTGGTTTGTTCCACACGCATCAATGTGGTATACACATTGATTTTCGTGTTTCTGCTGTTGGTTTTCCTCTTCCTGTCTGCGGCCTATTGGCAACTCGGCCAAGGGAACACAGCTATTGGTAATCGATGTATAAAAGTGAGTATTAGTCCATGTCCTTTGATTTTGCTGCTAATTGGACTCAATGCTTACTTTCATATATTTTTAGGGTGCCGGAGCGACCCTATTTGTTGCTAGCTTATTCGGATTCTACCTGTTGATTGTTCAATTGTTGGAGTCCGTAGGGTTCCCAAGCTTTTTACCGGTTGGAGACTTGTCAAAATATTGGACTCGCAGTCAAGACAAGTGAGTCTCCTGAAAGCGATGAAAAGGTTCGTTCTGACAAAATACAAGAGAGCGAGACGATGTTGAGCGGCCAACTACCGTTCCCCAGTAGTGGATATTTTGCTTATTGGCACCAGTCCCTGCTTATCTTGGATATGCAGTGTATATTTGGGTTTACTTAGCCTATTCGTTCAGGGCTATCGGCTCTTCTCTTTAATTACTGTGGAGCATAAGCGGCGCAATTTGCAAAATTAAGTCATAGATTTAATGCGAGATCAGCTTTCATAATTAGACTATATATATGGACTTCTTCCCTGCAGAAAATCCTTGAATTGCAATGGAATCGGAACAATTGGCACACTGAACAATAAGGCCGTTACAAGGTGCTCGGTCCAACCTTCATCGAAGGCCGGTGAGAATTTGTGATTATAGCTTTAGAGTCCCCTGCAGTCTCGGAATATGCATATTCCACCTTCTACGCAGTTTATTTTCTATCCTGGATCATGGAACAAATAGCAAGCAAAGCCCAGCCAATTCAAATAAAAGAAAGGATCTATGAATATCCCACAGACACGGAATACTCTACGTCCTTCCGGATAATCATCCTCGTACTCCCATCACTTTCACTGCGCGTACTGCGCACATCCCCTTCAGACTTTCCCTCCCCCAACTGCGCCGGCACTGCAGCCTCACAAACAACCGTCCCATTCTCTGTCCCATCGCCCATTTCAGGCTTGTCCCTGAGTACGCCATTCATACGATGTCCAGGCCGTCCCTTCAGATTCCCCAGTTCGTAATCCCGCGACCTCCCAGACGCATAGGGGTCTGTATTCCCCTGTCCGCTGGACCCGTATCCATAGCCACTGCTACTGCCAAGGTAGGAGTCACCAGCTGTGCCGTAGTAAGTTGTTAGGGCATTCATGAACGGACGCAGGCAGAAGACCGTGCATGCTACCAGGGCGTAGTTGAGGTGGAGTTGCGTGAATATTGTGTGGTTGATTGCGGTGAAGGTGGGATTTTTGATGGCCGTGTATTCTTTGAGTTTGGAGAGGTGGAGGGCTGAGAATATTATTAACCTGTGGGGTGAATCTTGGTTAGCTTCATGTAATGAAAGCTGGGATGAATATTTGGGGAGTGAAAGAAACACGTACGGCAATCTCGCCGCGAAGGATACCATAATCACGACTTTATGTCCGATGGACATCTGCAGACCCCAGATCAAGGCGATGGAGAAGGTGAATAATAAGATTTCAGTCGAAATATCAAGCGCGGTGATTGCTTGCCAGCGCGTAAACTCGTCACTGTCAGTATATGGCATTTCATGTCCGTATATTTGATTTGGTTCGCGGGAGTTCTTAGAGGGCAGTTGACTCTTCTGTACTTGTAGACATACCAGGCTATGACATTGCTCGCTAGGTACGACCCATGGTTTGTTTCCCTCGCAGTTTACTGCGATAACCAGGACTGACACGATAATCCCCACTGTGCTAACCCCGAATGTTGCCCAGAGGATGCTTTTGTGGCGCGTGCGGGGCGTCAAGCGCAAGTAAATGGCGATGATGCAGCATTTCGATAGGTACAGGGTTAAGAGATAGAGGATATCGGCGGCGAGCAGAGACTATGTTGTCAATTTTTCTCTTTTATAATTGGATGGGGTGCCAGGTAATGAATACATTTTGTATGCGATCCACGGCCTTCTGGGTGAGTAGTGACATGTCAGTCCCAAAGCCGATGCTAGCGGCATGGAATATAACGATCGACTCCACGATCGCGGTGATCTATCCCGTTAGTCTCATTTACAGAACATGGCATTTTCTCTCAATTGCGTACCGTCGCTCCCAATAGGACGATATCGTCTGATCCCCATGGCGGACTGAGGAATTTCCGCACATACACTCGGATCAGCAGACAGACCAGCGAGATCATCAGGCAGATAGCGGCTGTGATTATGATAATACCGGCATGGTGCTTGTCGTCTACCGTCTCGAAAGGCGGCGCCTGACCGGCGGGCACTTTGATCGCCATTGCAGCATGGAGATCAAACCGTGGTGTGGATCAGAAGTGCCACGGTGGGAATTGTCTAGAACAAAAATCAAAAGGAAGAGCAATCATGATGGCGATTTCATGGATTTGGCCACACTTCTCAGGCAGCTTCGGTGGATGGATCTAGCAGGGATCTATGTTCCAGATCGGATACACTTGTAAAAAGTCCAGGGGCGAATTTTGCGTTACTTAATTATGAATAAGAGTGGACACAGGGCTGTTTTACATCCTCTCCAGCAGTTTATTCTCCTTCAAGGCCCTTCATTTTGATATATCCTCATCAGGGCCCCATTAGTTTGGGAGGTTTAGGTAGTCTAGTGGCTATTTAATGTTGATATTTGGAGTTTTTTCAAGTTTGTTTGTTTTTTTCTTTTTCATTTTCGAGCCAAGATGCATGGCATTCAAGGCAATTAGATTAGTTAAATTGGATGGATATTAGCGTTGTGTGATCCTCCCGAAGGCCGTGGGCATATGGGGGGCCGGAAGCTTGGATTATTTACATAATTCAATGCAAATTTCCTCCCGGAATGCGATCGGGGAGGGATATAATGAAGCCAATCAGAGTCTTCTTTCTGGAGCCTTATAGATCTTACGCCCGTTTTAATATATAACTAGAGAGTACTTCTTATGTGCTCCTTGTCTAATTCGGAGATGCCAAGTCGGAAACACCGGGTTAAAATGTACAGACTTTGGCTTGAATCTATGAGACATATACTTCTGCCAATCTCTTTGGCTATTTCGTTAATCTCCACTATTTACTCTTGACTTCGGACTCCGAGTATTAACCCCTTGACTTTCTCTATGTCTAGACTTTGAAAATTTCAATTTTTTGACGCTAACCTTTCACCAGTCGGATGCTGTTTCAAATGACCGGGCTTATTCTTGCTAAGCGCTACACCATGCACTTCAACTTTAGGATTGTTGCAACACTTTGTATTATCATCCGAGAATGTGATTGTTTATAACTATTAACACACCGAATACTTTTTTCTCCAACACAGCTTATACAAGTGGGTAGAAACTACATCTCTCGCTTCACCAGCGCCACAGGAGGGATGTAATGGTGCCGCCCCCGCAACACGTAATACACCACCGCGATCATCATAATCCCCCCGTACATTACTGCAGACCAGTTCATGGTCGCTGGTGTCACCGTGGAGGTGAGCGGGAAAAAGGCGAACACAAACACCGGGCACAAGAAGCACAGGGCCCCGATGTTGATTGCCATGCCGAACCGGCCGAGCGTCCATCTGTGTGGTGGGAGAGGCTGGCCTCTGATACGTTTGAGAAGCACACAGCCAATGGTGATGATATACGAGGACATCATTGCGCCGATAGTCAGGGTCACGATGGCGAGAAGCGCAGTTGTTGAGCCGATATTGATGAGCGACAAGAGGATTGTCACTACCAGAGAGACCATCACAGCGTTCAAAGGAATGTTCCAACCGGGATTTACCTGGTGCTTGTTAGTGTTGTCAAATCTAGAGAAAGGCGAGAAAAACGTACATGTCCGAAAAATTCGGAGAAAGGAAGCCCGCGATCGCGCGCAAAAGACCACAACTGGCGCGATGCAGTTGCTACTTCTGTGATCGTGCTAGCCGTCAAGGTCAGTACTAGAATGGCGGTCATAGTGTTCGTTCCCGGCAGACTCTCCGTCGCGTTGTAGAACACCTGCATAAACGGGTACCCTGTTGGACTGGCCAGGATGTCATCAATGTCGCCAAGGGTGAAGCAGACTGTGACCAGCATCAAGAAACCGGAGGCAGCATTGACGCAGACAGAAGTGATCATTGCCTTTGGTAAAGTCTCAGATGCATCTTTAATCTCCTCCGCTACAAACTATTAGCGAATTTCGTCAATTTCAGAGAGAGACGTACACATATGCACTGCACAGTCATATCCAATTAGCGCCGTGATAGTGGTAGAGAATCCAACGAGAGTGGCAGTGCCGGCGCTGTTCCAGTCTCCGCCATTGTTGAATTCGGTAAACACCTGCTTCGCGCTGCGGCGAGGGCCAAGCACCCAGAGCGGAATCATAATAGCAAACAGTCCGCATACATGCAGGATCAGAATCAACACCTCGATGAAGGGAAGCTTCTTGGCCAAGAAGGTATTGAATATAATCGAAAACAAGGTGATGGCAATCACTAGCAGCGTGCCGTGCCACGGCTTGCCGTTGTAATCTGGGTTGTTCAGCACAATCAGGCCTTGAATGATAGTTCCAGCCAAATAGGCAATTGACACAATAGCACATTGCCAGCCCAGAGCGCACAGCCAACCTACATAATTAGTTTAGTTGGCGGAAAGAGGGCAGGAGAACTTACCGGTGATATAGCTAAGGAATTTCTGGCAACTAGGAGGAGCAAACTCCGATACCCAATGGTATTGCCCGCCCGAAGTGGGAGCCCTAGAGAGTCAGAATGGATCCAAGTTCTGGATGTCTGAATGGTAAGCTCACATGGATGCCATCTCGGCCAGACTCAGGAACACCAGAAGGAACCCAGCGGCGACGATGAGGTACCCCCAGATCAAGCCAGCAGTTCCTCCATCAGTTAGACCTTGTGTCAGCAAACTAGAAAGTCAGTCATTGGACTAAATAGTAAGCATGAACAACATACGTCAAAACAACCTCCCACGTGGCGATCAGCGTGCAGCCAAATCCTACGATGGAGATGAATCGGAAGTTACGCTGCAGGGTCAGCTTAGATGCATTTGCCACAATGATTTTATGCGACATACCCGCAAGACCTGCTCTCTCCCTAGAGTACTCATATCGGCCTGATCAGCCTGGGTGCCGCGCCATTTGGGGGCGACCTGGCCTCTGGATGGGGCTTCGTCGGCCATAGTCATGGTGACTGTTGAAGGCTCTTTTGTCCAGCGCATATTTACATGTATACAGCAAAAAACAAAGAAGGGCCTGTATAAAGGATAGTGGTAGCAGTCGGCCGCGTCGTTATGAAAGAAGGATGGTGTCAAGCGTTGGAATATTCCTCCTTTTTGGAATTCACTCGGCGCATCTTGCCGATAGGGGAGCTGTTCGCCTCTAGCAGAATCTGCGCTCTTGGCAGTTAAATCAATGAAACTGTGTACGGAATACTTCGTACTTTGTAGCAGAACTAGAGCATTGTTACAGCATCCTAGTTTAGTGTGAATTAGGGCTCCACTGTTTATTGCCACGCCTGGAGTGTCGAAACCCCCCTTAATATAAGAATTTCTTTCATTGGATAGTTTTTCTAACCGACAAAATCCTCCAAATTAAACGGGATTTTCTTATACAACATATATTACTGATCTACCCGGGTTGTACGAACACATGTCCCGTCCGTGCTCATCGGGAGTACGGAGTACATATCCGAATATCAGGTTAATCAACATGGCAAGTTTCGAGAATATGTCTCAGCCTTGGAAGGCTTCTCCTGCATAACTTTTTTCGGCTCAACTAACCTAGAAATTAATGATTGGCTCATTCGATACTAGTCTGTACCGAGATCCTGCTATCCACATGTGCACCACACTATGGCGGGGACAAGTCTCCTTGCATGAGAACAGATGATTTGAGACTATCCGTTGAAATAGTCTGATTGACATTTTGTCTTCTCCCTCTTTCCCCTCACCCATCATCATGATCCCCCTCATCCCCCTCGTCCTCGTCATCCTCACCTCCTACCTTATATACCACCATGTTATAAACCCCTACTTTCTCTCCCCGCTATCTTCAATCCCCAATGCTCACCTCACATCCCCCCTCTCCAGCTACTGGATTGACCGCAAGCGCAGCACAGGCACGGAAGTCCTCGCCATCTACGACCTGCACCAAAAATATGGGCCCATCGTCCGTCTCGGACCTAAGGAGCTGAGTGTCAATTCTATCTCTGGTCTGAGAACAATATATACGGGCGCTTTTGAGAAACACTCTTTCTACAATGATTTCTTTGTCAACTTCAACACCGAAAACTTGGTCGGCATGGTACACAATGCGCCGCACGCGCATCAGAAGCGCATGCTGAGCAAGACCTACTCCAAGTCGTTTCTCCAGGAGTCCAGTGATCTACGCGCGATTTCAAAGGTTGTGATATGGGATCGGCTTATGCCTATTATCAAGAAGTCGGGCGAGAGCGGAGAGGTGTTGAATGTATTGCCGCTGTTCCAGGCCGTTGGGATGGACTTCACTTCGTCTTTCCTGTTTGGGTTAAGACAAGGGACGAGGTATGTGCTTAATATTCCGGACTGGAAGCTGTGGTTAGAGGAGTACGAGCGGTTCAAGTATTTGAGTCGAGACGACCGGTATATGGGTTTTATTGAAGGATGGTGCTTGGGGTTATGCGAGCGGACGGAAGCGTCTGAGAAGGAGGATGTCCTCAGGGACGAGGAGAAACCGCCATCCTCGAATCCAGTCATCTACAACCAGCTGCGCCAGAGTCTTCTCACCCAGAAAGAACACGATACGCGTCCACTGAATCTAGCAATTGCGTCTGAACTGCTGGACCACCTGGTTGCAGGCCACGAAACGTCAGGCATCACCTTCACCTATATGATGTGGGAGCTATCGCGGCATCCAGAGCTTCAGGCCGAGCTTCGAAAAGAACTACTCACCTTATCTCCGTCCCTCCGATACTCAGGCACAGACGGAGTGAAACCCCTTGCCTCTCCCTCAGCGGTGGATGCTCTCCCCTTGCTGGACGCTATGGTCCGCGAGACCCTCCGTCTTCACTCCCCAGCCCCGGCCCAACTCCCCCGTATCACCCCCATCACAGAAAAGGGAACTTCCTTACACGGGTATGACAACATTCCGGGTGGTGTAAGGGTCAGTTCAACCGCCTACTCCCTCCACCGTATCAGTGAGGTCTACCCGCGTCCGTTGGAATGGCTTCCACAGCGATGGCTCGAGGCAGGTGATAAGATTCACGACATGAGGAGGTTGTTCTGGCCGTTCGGGAGCGGTGGGCGCATGTGTCTGGGGAGTAATTTCGCATTGCAAGGTATGTGTCCTAAGTATGGATTTTGGAGAAGAGACTAATGGCGCAGAAATTAAATTGGTCATGGCGGCTGTGTATTCAAATTACTCGACGTCTATTGTAGACGATGAGGGCATCGAGCAGGACTACGCGTTCATTGCGCTACCGCGTGGGCGGAAACTGATGCTGAAGTTCATCCCGGTCGATGATGCGATGCAGTCATGATAATATCAAAAATCAAAAGTAATGAAAGGCATTCTTGATCCTTCTGGAACTTTGCCTGGACGTATTTCAGATAAATGTTTGCCTGAATTCCCAGACGAACATCCCACGCATAGACAGGAATGTCAATGGCATAGAGGAAAAATGGTTTCAGTCGATTTTTCAGATTCTCCATGTCTCACCGGCTTGGCCCCCACAAATGCCTATTGGTGTAGAGATTGTAAGCGCATGTGGCGCCTCATAATTTACACGTCGGACGTGTCACTTTTCACTTGTCAGCGACATTTCTCTCTTCGAATTGCAGCTCTCGCCCTCCCAAAAGACCCTTAATACATCTTGAGTGGATCTTACTACGGTGAATTGCGGAGTGCAGTCAGTCCTTGTTCCAAGGTCATTTTCAAATTGGCCCGTGTAATCAAGCACTATGAGGCTTCTAGGTAATTATGCTCGAATAACACGAAGTCTAGAATTATTCTACTCACAGCTTTGTTAGTCCTCTTGAGTATCACAGCTCTATTCCTTGGCAGTAACGCAAAACAATTTGAGCACTGGTATCCATTCTACCGATGGACTTTAACAGGAGAGGGGAATGCCCCCACCTGCCTTAAGAACTACGCGCGTGAAGTCGATAAATTCGGTCCACAACACTCGATGACATGCAAAACGCTGGTTAGCTGTATTTATAGCAATACGAAAGAAATCGACAAGGCGGATATGTCATCTGCGCTGGTTCTGCTCGGCCTAACGCCAACAGTCTTAGGACAAATAGGCCCGACTATCCACAACAAGGCGCAACTTTGTTTTCATTATCCGGTTCTTGGATTATTGTGCGTCCTAGGTGCACCCGCGATGGCTTTCGGGATGCCGTGGGCAAAGACAGATCCTAGAGAGCCCCCTCAAGGGAACGCCTTCGCTTCTGGGGAGAAGTGGATTGTTGGTAGTACTGAAAAGCCTGCACAGCCAGTTCCAACACTGACTCGTTTGTTGCAATATTTAATTCGTTTATTAATTTATTTGATCGCGGCTGGTGCTGCGATCAATGTTTTTCTTAACGCTTGGACTCTAGGACAACAAACGGTCGTCAGCTGGAAATGCACATCTTCCTATCTCGAGCTTGTCTGGGTTGTTACTACATTGGCTCCAATGTTGTTCGCGATAACGGCTTATTCGATGGAAGGGTCTAAGCGTACGAGCGAGAAAAAAGGCTGGGCCTTGTGGATCAGATCATTTTATTCTCTATCCAATGTTGCTGGTGCTGGACATGTTATCTTTGGGACATTGGTTTTTTCTTCGGTCCTTTTTATTGGAACGAGAGATGCGCTAGGGGTAGTGGGACGGTTAACAGGTTCAGCCCTTGTCTGTCAATTTATCACAGCGCTGGAGTTAGAACGTGTGGAGGAAGAGAGCGAGAGGAAGAGGAAGAGAAACGAAGAGAGTGAGAAAGAGATGAAGAGAAAGGAAGAATTAGAGAAAGGAGAGTCCATTGCTCCAAAGGGCATGCAGTGCGGCAGTTGCTTGGCGCGAGGGGACTCGATAGCGGGAGGTCTGCAAGCCCAAGGAGACTGAAGGCCTGCATCAGCAGGGAAGTTCCCAAGTCGAATACAATGACCATAAAATTGGTCCAGTTACAATATTGTTACCTTATTGTACTGGAAGAGTTGGCTATTACATACCCAATAGAATAATTGTATAAATCTTGAGTCACTATGCGTAATATTGGCGGCAGAACATTACCCACATCGTGCATGACTCTTCGTGACTCAAGCGCCTCACATATGAATCGGTATATAGAACTGCCCTTCAAGTAACAGCTACCAACTCCAATCTGATTCAAACATATTCAATTCCTCTAAAACCAATTCCTCGTGAAAATTCCACCATGACCTCCCCCGCCTTAACCTCATCACCCACTACGGCATTAATAACCTTCTACGACATCGCTCTTGCGCCCCCTGTCACAAAGACCGCCTGCTCACCAAACCCCTGGAAAACCCGCTACGCCCTAAACTTTAAAAAGATTCCCTACAAAACAACCTGGGTGCCCTTGCCCTCCATCAGCTCCGTCCGCAGCGCCCTCGACATCCCAGCCTCGCGGAAATTCGCCGACGGATCCCCCTACTACACCCTCCCCGTTATCTCCGACCCCGCCACCGGGCGCATAGTGGGCGATTCCTTTGAAATCGCATTATATCTCCAGGAACAGTACCCGTCCTCAGGAGCGGGCGACTTGTTCCCGGCGCAGGAGCTGGAGTTCGTCTTTGGGCGGGACTTGGCACTTCACGCGCCGATCGCGGAGGTGGAAGTGGTAGAGGGCCCTGCTGCAGCGTACGTGAAGTTCAATACGAATGTCGATGCTGTGTTTAGTGCGCATGCGCGCCTGATGGCACATGGTATGCCTTTTGACCCTGCTACTGCGGAGGAATGTAAGGCGATGTTCTCGCGGAGGGTGGGAGTGCCGTGGGACGCTTTAGCGATTAATGGGAAGGAGAGGATGAAGTTGTTCAGGTCGTTTGAGGAGACCCTAGCTGGACTTGCGAGGTTATATATAAGCGATGCGAGTGGACCTTTCATTATGGGGAGTCGGGCATGTTATGCGGATTTCATTGTTGGGGGTTGGTTGCGCATGAGTCGGGGCATGTTGCCGAAGGAGGAGTGGGAAGCGATAAAGGGGTGGCATAGTGGTGTGTTTGGAAGATTGCACGAGGCGCTAGAGATTTTTGCGCAGATGGACTAGAGAAATGAAAGATGAAGACAAAAACAAGAAATTACTGGACCTCGGGAGCAAAGATCGGGATCAGGAACGGCCCGACGCGCGGTCCCACTCTTCACTACACGGGAATACTATCAAACTAAATAGTATATAAAACATCTCTTTAATTTATAGTTCTTGGATAGGACTATGTGATCTGGCATATAGTATCGAGGATTAATGCATTGGTACCGAGATGCATCTCTTCCGATCTGTCCATCCATTTTTGAGCCTCAACTTTGTCTCCGCAGTTCATATAGATATAACCAGGCAATTTATAGATTTCTGACTCATATTCCACCATTTCCTAAGGTTACATTGTTTGACAACTAGCTGTTGCTAGTATAGCTTTGGAACTATGGCGCAGTGACTCATGGGGGGAATGACTCAGAGATTTGGGGAAAGTAATATATTCCTTTTATGTATAGAGCCATATTTGTGGAGACTCTTTTCAGCCTCACCTCTAGCTATGCTTGGACCTAGTTTGTCGCCTATAAAGACCCAGTTGGTGCACGTATACAACCACAGGTTTCTTCGTTCTCTTCCTTCTCCTCACTCAGAGTTCCCCCCAAAACTTACACCTCACAACTCGTGACCAGTCTTCCTACTAGCCATGGAGCGAGTAAGAAAGGTCTTCTTCGACCCGCTTGCAACGTCAAAGGCTCGGATTCGAGAGATCCTAGAGGGACTTCCAGTTGGCTCCGCACACCCATTCAGTCTCGAGCAACTTCTTCTTTGTCGGACAGAGAACGGTGTTGATGAAATTGATATCTCCTCCTATCCAGGTGACTTTTTCTCCAATACCGTGGATCTGGGTGAGATGGGCGAGATACTTTTGAGGCGCATGGCTGGGTTCCAATCTCATCTTGGTATGTCTTCTCTTGTTCAATAAGAGAGTCAACACTAAGTATTAGCAGATGTTTTCAAGGACTTCCAAATCCAGCAGGCGCCAGCTTCAACGTTCAAAATCCCTATAGTGTCTGGCCAAATCACAGTCCTGGCAGTATCCGAAAGAACGCCCACTTACTACGATTTCTGCTTCGCAGATGCATCATGCAATACATGTTGCTGGCTGGAACGGAATACCTTTCCAGGAATTGAACACAGTGGTGATATTTACACCGGAAATAATCTGCTAGATTATGTCAAGATCAACAAGGATACCCTCACAGAGAAAGAACTATGTGTGTTCATATCTGGCTACAGCAAGACCCCCATAACTCGGTTTCTGGGAACCCATCCTGCCTTGCTCGTTGCTGATCATGTGGATAAGGTATGTTTGACGACCAGGTTTCCTCCGTGCATTGATTAAATTGTTGTTGGCAGGTCCTTTTTATCGTCCCGGTACCCTTGGATACAGCGACAATCAGAAAGGCAACCATCTGTTGCCCACTGGTAATCAAGCGTGACAGGGACTCCCTTGTCTGTTCGATTTTGTCAACAGCAACTACAGACGTAAAGATGTACTGCAATAGTAAGAGGTTGGAAAGCCCCTCCTTCGCGGAAGCGATCAACCGCGCCGATTTCACCATCGCTGCTAAATCCAAAACTCCTACAAGTAAGACATGATTGAGACGGAGGGTTTTCAGAAGCTGATACGCATACAGATGTGGCCTCAACTAGGGACTTGGCCAAAGAAGAAACTATCTCGACCTCGGAGAGCTTGCGCAAGATCACCAAAGAAAATGCTGTGATTGTCACCGATTTGGTCACTATCCCTTCCTTCCTTAATTTAGAAAAAACACAAATCATACGTTTCGGGACTGGCATTGAGTTTGAGCAACCAGGCGAAGAATTCCGCACGAAGAGTGAGCCATCTGCCGTTGTGTTGCCATGCATATTTGGTTCCCAGCTTCAAGGCCCGTTTATATTGGCAACGGGAACGGCCCCTTCCAATGTTCCTTTTAGCGATGAATTCTCTATGCGAGAATATTACAAGGGACTCAAGAATGCCGTGGTAATTGTCGACGATCGAATGACCGATAATGCTCGCAATCTCGCAACTTCCTACAGAATCAATGCACTTTTCATCGTGCAACTCGGTACACAAACCCAGCCGAAGAATACCGACGACGTCATGACGTTACTGAACTCAGCAAACATCAACGCGGTAACGGCACTTGCAGGACCACAGTCCTTGGTTCTAGTTCAAATCTCAGAGAGGTATTACTTCTACCGAGGAATTGCTAATCGGGCACACATCAACACATCTAACCTCGAGTTTGGCTCCGATATCACATCCATACTCGATGCTGTAGGTGTGGAATCCATCCTAGAACCACGAATTGAGCGTATCGTTACTCTTGGCGATGCAAATCGGATCATCCTGCCCACTTCAGGCCGGCTAGTTCACCCTCAAGATCTTCAAAAGCTGTTTGAAGAGCTTCCAATAGAGCAAGTCGAGGAGCTGAAAGACGATATATCGGCAGCGGTTCCCCAGCTTCAAATGCTTTTGAACCAAAAGGAACTACAAGAACTTTCCAAGACCTTAGTATTTGCACTCTCAACAAAGATCAGCAGCGCCACAGCTCAATTGAGAAACACCTACACCAAATACCTAACAGAGGAGTACAAAATAACAGAACCAGAATCGGCAAAGAAAAAGAATGCTATGCTTGGACAATTGAGAAAGGTCACCAAGGAGATGCAGATTGCGCTTGAGCCGCTCATTTCGAGCTTGAGCAACATGATCTCCTCTCGAACAACTTCGAAGCGGACACACGATCTGAAAAGACTTGTTCGCCAAACCCAGATTCAGAACAATGTCGAGGCTGTTAACTCCATGACTTTTGACACCTTGGCGGGATATCTTGAAACATATGCGGGAGATATGGGAGTCATGCTATTGAATATTGACACATCATCTTATTCCCAGCTTTTGAGAAATTTGAATCAAGCCACTATTGATGCCAGGTACGCTAAGCTATTGAAATCTCTTTCATCGTTTGGGACACGCTCTCTTTATCATTGCAACCACCCGGGATATTGTTTATTGTACAATGCTAACTTCTGTTTTGTAGTCCATGCTGCGACCTTGACTCGAGAGTCCTACATCTCGAGGGATTTGACGCCGGAATTATCATAGAGCAGTCGCAGGCCGACCACAATGGTCCACTCCGATCTGGACATGACCTCTCCCGCCCGATTTTGGCGTTACCGTACCTGAGCCAAAGATTGGGGACCGGATCAATGTTAGCTTGGGTGTGTTGGGATGAATTTGTTAACCTAGAAAGTCCTTTCACCGTACGATGGATGGAAAAGTGCAATGAAGCGCACATTGCCGCGCTAAGAATCATCATGAGGTCTACTCTTAGTCAGGCAGTATCGGCCAGAGAGTGTAACATTCAACCTAGCAGCCCAGAAACTGGCCATCTTATGAGCGCTTTGTTGATGGCGGCTATGTCGAAGCTCGCAGCGATGAGGACAACTGCGCCGGTTGTGTCACAGGAAGCCGGGGATACTGTCACAAAACTGATGCGAGGACTCTTCGGCAATCTGTTAACAATAGCAGGTTCAGGAGTGCGCCCTCAGAGCATGGTCTGGCAACTGTTTGGCCTAAACTCTCAATCCGACCTGCCCAAATCCGATATTGAGTGGATTTGGTACGAGACTGTTGTTGCCTTATATCCTTACACCGGATGGCCTCTTGAGCAGTTTTACAAAAATCTGGAGAAGCTCCTTGACAAAGCCCTTATTCGGGTGGTGACCAAAAATGAAAAGGTGGATGGGGTGCGGTCAAGCCGGGCAGATGAGATGACCAGGTTTTCCAAGCTTCGAAACATCCAGCTTGACCATTCCCGCACAATTATCACCATCTTTATGCGGATGCTCACGGCTCAGTCTGAAATTGCTCCCGTCGCAACTCGTCTGCTAGAGCGGATTCCAGAAAATTTAGAGCGACAGAGTAAGAGCTATACCAGGATGATCCAGTATCTTAAACATCTCGCCAATGGAGGCGAACGACGTGCCAACGACGACCTCGTCGCCGCCAGCGTCTACACATCTCGCTCAGCTGCCTTTGGCTCACTCAAGAGGGAAGTGTCGGAAGCTTGTAAGAGCAAAGATTGGGCCAGGATGAAAGATTCATGTCAAGTAATTATGGACAAACATACCGACCTCGTTTCTCTCTGGCACATCCACCACCCTGATGCCTTGAAGATCCAAAACGTCAAGTTATACAAAGATCTTCTGGATGCAGACTTCGGGGACGATATCGACAAATCTACCAAGACCAAGAATCTTGCACTTAGCAAAAAGGTCCATGGCGATGCAGAGAAGCAGCGTGTTCCTTGGCAAGTAGGGAAGAAAGGTCAATTCGGTGATGACATTGAGCCTCTAGATGAGGTCTTCCTTCACGAGGTTCTGACGGGAGAAAAGTCAGAATCCCTCCCAGTCGTTGATTCGGCTCAAGAATTAAGAACAGAGACAACTGCCGTGATTGGGATCAAAAAAGGCGACTTCGAGCAATTTGAATCGACAGTGCAGTCCAAGTTCATCATTATGATGGAGAAGGACCTTTCGGCCGAAATTGTCTGCAGTATGATTAATATACCGGTTTCTACAATGCGTGTCTTTATCAAGGCTCTTAATCCAACGTTTGTGTGGGAAGACCTGGGGAAGAACTACAAGACCACAGTTCTGGAGTTGCTGAAAGATCGTTCGCATCGGGAAGAGAGCCGCCCTGCTACAAGGCTTTTGGACCTAGTGGGACATAATGCGAAGCTTCGAATTGATGGTGAAGCAGGGGGTTGAAATAGGGATAGGGATTAAGACTGGAAGGGACTCGACAATATGATTTACAATACTTCACAAAACATGACTAAATTGAATTCTCTGAAGAAACTCATAATTACGGTAATAATTTTGAGTCAAGTTCGTACAGCAAATTAACGATAATGAGAAAGCGTGAGAATTATACATTTCGAGGTATACCGGGGGCTTATATAGACATCTCGACAGACTCTCGGGTTGGACTCCTTGCTAGCTAGGAACCCTGCCATCTCAAAATAGAACGGAGCGATAGAAGTTTCAGATAATAGTTTACGCGCGCACATTAGCGGCAAGTGATATGTAGCAGTTAGCAAGCTCTTGGTGAACTTGCGAGATTGTTGTTGTTTCACTCTTGCATTAGCCCTACAACGTGACAGGCATACATGCAAGAGGACGGGGATTATACGCCAGCAATAAGCTGGAATTAAGCACCGAGGTGATACAGCAGCAGCTCCTTTGTTAGATATAAGCACTGTAAATAAATAAGTCCCAGAATCCACGAATCAAAAGCAAAACTGATATTCATGGCTGGAGGCAAGATATTAGTTGCATATCTAGCGGTTACAACCACAAGTACAAAAGTTGAACGATTGGCTCAGAGTGAATTTCTATTACAGGTCATGAAATGACCGGATGAAAGACACTTCCTTTTTCCAGATTAGTGGCGCGGCTTACTTAGTTGGCTAAAAATACATGTTGTGCCGCTTTTTAACGGTCAAATGGATGGAAACCTTGGAATCGTTTAAAAGAGCCTCATGGAAGATAGAAGGTAAGGCACAGTATATTTTACCAGCAAAACTAAAAAATACTAGCGGGGATCTATTTGACATAAAGACCCCGCCACATCCAGCCCTAGTATCAGGCTCTCCCTGTTTACCTGCTTCATTCATCACGGTAATCTCTCACATAGTAAACATGGTAAGCTACCTGCAATCTTGAAAAATAAAATAAAAAAAACATAATGCTTACCTCTTCCAAGGCCAAACCAACACTTGAAGCACTTCCAACGGAGCTGCTCATTCTCATCTTGCTTGAAATACCCGATCTAGCTTCTCTCAAGTCCATAGTGCTTTCATCGCCGATATTTCACCAGGCCTACCTTGCAGTGCGACAAGAAGCTCTCTGTCGCATTGTCAAGATTCAATGAGTACTGCTAGGGGATGCGATAGCTGCTGCACGGTCTCGTGGTCTTATTTTTACTCAATACAGACACGAAGCGATTGCGTTGCTAGACACATGGCGTCGCAGAGAAGAGATTAATAATCTCGCATTGAGTTCATCGAATCGGATAGATGAGCCGGGCAATCTAGAAGAGATCTTGCACCTGTTCTATCTTCATAAGGTGTTCCATTTCTTTCTGGAAGATTATGCGAAAAACATACCGCAGCCCCCATGGATGGAAGATGGCCAATGGAAAACCGAGGTTCTCCCCATTAAGTTGTCTCACTCTGAAAATCACCGGTTACTCAGAGGATTAGGTCGCCTGCAAATCTACCAAAATATTTTTGGGCCCCCTGAACATTCTGAAGACTGGGTGTGGCAGAAACGGATTTCAAACCAGTGGGATGTCAATAAGGGATCTAGCAGTCATTGCGATCCCAGGCGAGAGGTATATCGCTTGTTCTTTGGGATGATACCTCCTTGGGAATACCAGGAAATGGCGTGTGTGTGGGCATACTTCAGGACGTTGTTCGACTCTATTTACAAGGAAATGACTGCTGGCCTACATGACCTCGTGGATAAACACATGAGTAAAGATGATTGGCAGCGTGAATATTTCGAATTTCTCCCCGAAGATGTAATGCCTCCTTGGGTTAACATCGACAGCCTCTCCGCTCTTGAGCATCTTCCGGATATGACAGATTCACTTGCCTCAATGGGACCAGAGTTTATCTACCGCCTCCTTCATGAGACGACACCTTTGATGCAGCGCAATATGGTCATGTGTAATGCAAATGACTATTCGTTGAACTACTTCCGTGACTTCTGGCTAAACGAGGAGGATCTGCTTCCTTCTCTTTACCCTGCAGATCGGTACGCAGTTCAAGATTATAAGCACCTTTGGTCAACATTGTCGTCTGTCGAGCAACCTAACCTTGCGTGGAAAACGATGTTCTTGTTGCCTGAGACACCCGAACAAACATTTGAAGATGCCATTCTGTTACAAGGTGGACGTGAACCTGTATGGCGTTTGGGTCTTGCTATTTTTGATGATGAAAGATTAATGGCATGGGAAACCCCTTTATCGAAATATCGTTCGGGTGATATACCCGAATTTGAAACCTAATTCATTTCAGTCATCGGCTATTTTTCGTATTTTCAGTTGTTCCGGCTTTCTCTATGTACTCGTTTGGATATTTCTACATTACGGGCCGTTTTTTGATGGTATCCATGTCGTATTTCTGGCTGTCCAGATATTGCTGCATACGCTGTGATCCTCACATTACGAAGCTTCACGCCAATTCGAGAGTTACCTACTCATTCTCATTGATACCACCTTCCCAGATTCTCCGAACTTTGAGCAGCAAGTTTGACTATTTGTGCTTTTTAGCAATTTTCATTCTGATATATCATGCTTTCAACCATAAAGCATGGACTCCGTTATTTAGCTATGGCTGGGATTCCTTTGTTCGCCCCTGCTTATCCTTACCTAGTACTCAGATTTCTCTCTTTCCCTTGACAAATTGATCATCATGACTGTTTTTCTTCATAAATTACATGAATAAATTCTGAATTTATATGACAGGAGGTTTATATGATAGAAGAGTTTCAATACAGCTCCATAATTTCCACTCCTGGGCCGTATATCAACTCAGGATGTGAATACAAAGAATCTTTGACTATTCTAAGTAAAAGATAACCCTTCGCTAATCAACATTACTATTCGTAAATGGCGGGCTTTAAAACTGCAATCCTTATTGTCAATGAACCCCTAACCTATTCTTGGAACACATCCATTGACAATATAACAACGTCAATTCCTTTGACCAAATCCCACGGTATTCGATTTCTTCTACGAAAGGTTGGAAGTGGAAAGGTATTTAGGAAAGAGATCCTATGTAATGCCTGGCTTTCGCTCGACATCTTCCACATCGCTCGATTTTGGCTTAGGAAGCATTCTCCTCATACCACTTCCTACCAATTCTGTTGGGGCCACCGAATTCACATCTACCCAAAATTCTGCTAGAAGCGACCTACAGCAGAGATTATGGGACATCTTTCACAATCTTTTTCCGAACGCCTTCGGAGAATCGCTGAAGCAATTATTTCATTCTCATCGTCAATCTTGGATCATGTCACGCTAAAACGACTACGTGGAAATGATGATTCTGACGATGACGAGGATGATGATTTGGATTCTCTCGACATAGATCCATTCGAGGCTGTATTAAAGAGAGTGAAAGTAAAGCACATCGGTAAATACGTGGCAGCGATTCGAGCGAACACTCAATCAAGCGACAAGAAGATAATCCCAGTTATCGAGGTTGGGTCTCCTTCTTGCAATGGGGAGCACATGTGCTTCAGGGTGAAGTTTGCCGACGGGGTTAGCTGGCTCCTCAAAGTCCCAGCCATCGGAACTCCCGATCAATTTGACGAAGGTGATGCTGAAACCCTTCGCTCAGAAGTCTGACAATGATGATGCTACGACGTGAAACAACTATCCCGATCCCGGAGGTCTTTTCATACAACAATACGCGCTGAAACAAGATCAAAGTTCCCTTCCGACGCTCGGCATTTGGACGACGTTTGGCATGGCAGGGAATCCCCAAAAGAAGTTGTACAGGCTCGACGCACGCGCTGTCTGCAGGATATTGCTGCTGCGTACGTACAGCTTGGAAAATACACATTCAAGGAAAGTGGACCTTTGAGATTTGACGACAAATATTGCCCTATAGGTGTTGTCCCCGTAAAAAGGGATCCATTCTCGGGCCTCAGAGAGGGTTACACTTCCCATCTGGACCGGTGGGGGGAACAGGAGAGTGAGTATACAAGGGGAGCTGTAAAGCTTCTTCGAATGTTTGTCGACTGGGCTCCCAAGCCAAGTAGTGGAGAATCATTCGTTTTAAGCCATCCGAACCCCAACATCTTCAACTTTTTTGTTTCAGAGGACGGTTCTGTGAAGGCAATCCTCGGCTGGCACCGCACGTATGCCGATTCGCCAAGCATAGGGAATGAGGCATATCCACTGTGGCAGATGCGCGACTGGGTTCCGAGATTATATATATGGAGCGAAGAGATGAAGCAGGGTATACATGACGAGAGATACGTCTGGGAAGACTCACCGGACACACTCGAGTTCTATCGAAATGTCTATGCACAATGTATCGCAAATCTGCTACCGGAAAGTGAGAACGCCAAAGTGACCCGCAATCCCATTCTCTTCCGACACTTGGGGATGGCAGGGGGTGACTCAATGTTTGGTATCGGTCTCGCCGAAAAGATCTTTAGTGAAGTTATGAAGCGCATGGAGAAGAACGTGGATGACAACAGCCAGCCTGCTTCATGCAACTCATCCAAGAACAATGAAAAAGTCAATGACAGCCAATATCTTAGTTCTGCCAAAGAGAAGGATGCGACATGCAATCATAATTCAACGAACGAGTCCGAAGTCAAACCGGAACATGGTGGTATCGAAGCGGACAATGGCGGAGAAGACGAAGACGAATTTTTTGATGTTGATGGGTTTCTCAAGAATTTGGACAGAAATGGTCTCTCTGAGCACCGACAAAAGCTTTTCAGGGCTGGATTCGAGGCTTTATTTACTAGGTAGCTTCGAGGTTGTGGTGTTGTAGGTATCAAATGAACGGTGGTATTATGCGAAATTGACTGAGAGGATCAAGTATCGTTGTTGATATTGAGCAAGAGACGAGGACAACTATTTTAAAATCATAGAAAAAATATACTTCGTTATTTTCCTTCCTGAATACTTTCTTCTGTTCTTTGTAAAGCACTCAAAAATGATATATCGTTTGTCGAAAATATAATAGACACCTCAGGCATGACGATCTGGGGATGATGTCAGCTATATTATGTAATTAAATACTTCAGCCAATAACAACATCGAGACTAACCGATCAAGGGCTTAGGGCTCACCTCAGTCACGCCCCACTGCCTTTTCGCACTTGAACGGCTTCTGGACGTCGCCCTCTTCCTTTGAACATCCACCTCATCCGACAAAATGGTGAGTTCCCCAGCATCCCAATATACCAACCCGGAGGCACCAATACTAATCGAAATGTGACGAACAGGCGCCCGCAGCAACCGGAGGCAAGAAGCAAAAGAAGAAGTGGTCCAAGGGCAAGGGTACGCAATCACCAACCATGCGACCGTGACGATTTCCGCCGAGTTCCCCCAAGACACGAAAGAAATCGTTGGACGAGCTGGGGATAAGCAATAACACACCGAGAGCAACATTTACTAACATGTCTTTCGCCCTACAGTCAAGGACAAGGCCCAGCACGCCGTCATCCTCGACAAGGCCACCAACGACAAGCTTCAGAAGGATGTCCAGTCCTACCGTCTGATCACTGTCGCCACCCTTGTCGATCGTCTCAAGATCAACGGCAGCCTTGCCCGCCAGGCTCTCAACGACCTTGAGGCTAACGGCCAGATCAAGAAGGTCGTTGGTCACTCCAGCATGAGCATCTACAGTGCGTTCCTTCCCATCCTCTACATCTCGAAACTTCCATACTGATAACCTTTTTCAATAGCCCGTGCCGTCACCGCCGAGTAAACTTCTCGTCTCTCGTCTTTTCTCGCGGTTTTCTTTTCCTTGCTACGAATGATATCATTTACCATGGGAAGCCCGGCTGGGCATGATGCATAGTGGATTAACGTCTGACTCTTGAAGAGTGTGGAACATTCGCACTCCTGGTTTACGTCAGGTAGTGCGAACTGAATCAAAAAATCTACAAAACTTCATGAAAAGGACATGCGTCATATTCCGTAGACTTCTCCCGACCTCTACCACCTACCAATCTGCAATATCCACACCAACCCAGCAAATCACACAAAAGTAGTCCTACGGCTTTTCAACCATTGCACTCCTCTTCGGTCGCTGCTTCTGCGCACCCTCACAAAGCGGCCATGGCTCTCCATCAATACCTCCGTCTTCAATCACCCTCCCCGCCTCAAAATACTTCTTATGATTCGAAAAGAATTCAGTCCACCTATTCACAACCCCCTCAACCCGCGCTTTAGCAGCCCGTAATTCCTTCTGGCGACGGATCTTCCTTTGTGCAGACGTGATAGACTCATCCTCGACATCCTCAACCGGCATGAACATAATCTCAACACCGCGCATGTCGGACGTAAGATCCTCCTCAAAGCAGCCTGTGACAAAAGCGCGTGTTGCGTCCCGCCCCGCGAAGAAGTTGTAGCTCCCGCCCGGTCCGTAGATCATACGGTTTGCCGAGACGTCAAAGATGGTCCCGTTCACTGCGACGTAGAGGGGTAGGGTAGTGTCTGTGCCGTTGTAGAGAGATAATTGGCTTGGTGTCAGGGTAACAGGGCCTTGCTTTATTTTTGAAATGTATGTGTTAGCTTGAATCGGCCGTGACCTCTTTCGTGAATCGAGGATCGGGATTTGCGTACCACCCACTGCTTCACCACCGGCCACCGTGTATACCATGGTCTGTAACCCCACAGCACGGATTCGGAGGAAGTCATGTAATAGGAGAGACCGCCACAAGCGATGAGTAGGGTCACAATGACACGGATTATGTCCAGCAGGCTTATGCCGCGGTCTTGATCGGTTTCATCATTGCTGGAGTGCTGTCTGGGTTTTGGCTCTTTGTCGGGCCCATTGCTGGGCTTTGACGCGGCTGTTGGTCGCTGGCGGAGGTCTGACATTGCTCTCCCAAATGTGAGTCGATTGAGGAGTTGTAAAATCAGACCACTTGAATTGTTATTGGAGTTGCACAGGTGGAGGACTTGGCTGACAAAACCCGAGACAATGCGCCGAGTGGACTGAGAACTTATCCACTTCACATTTACAACTGGTTTAGATTTTCAATCCAATTTCTATTATCTCTCCAAGCTGCATTCGTCGCTAAAGGTACAAGAGGCTTGAATTCATAAAGCCGATAAATACACTCTGCTTTTTGGTTCCAACGTGAAGTTTGCCTCAATTTATTTTCCATCACTTGCTTGCTGTTGCAGCTCCTGCTTGGGCCGTAGACCCTTCTTCCCAGCTGCGCGAGAACACTTCGTTCAAGGCGTCTTGGAAAGTACGACAGTTCATATCAATCAGACCTCGCTTGTCCTTGGCTTCGGGGTTACGGATCACCGAGACTAGACACAGGTACCTGAAGAATAAAGTTAGTAATAATCAAGACTCTCGTTGAGAGACATACTTGTTCATTTCCATCAAATGGATCATGGTCTGATCATGCAACACGACGTGGCTTTCTGCTTCTTGGATCTGGTCACCCAATCGCTTGCGAACTGGGTGATCCCAAGAGTACAACTCGGAAATGTCGACAATCACATCGATATAATCAGAGCACATCTCGTAGCAAGCCATATCAACAGGTCTGGTGTCGGAGGCGATATAAATTTTGCTCAGAACGTCGAAGAGGTATGTCTTTTCAAACCCACAGTTGTTGGCGAGAGTGTTGATAAGGTTCTCAAGTGTAGATAAGTTTGGGATCAGCTTTTGAATCACTTTGCTGAAGGCTTCAAAGACAGAGTAATCGTAGATGGAAGTCAGATAGTAGTGCACAGGCGCATTCTCATATCCAGCGTCACTGAGCTCGTCGGAGATGCGCTGCACAATGTCTTGGAACGTGTCAGTACGGTACTCGTCTGACAGTCCATCGACCTTGTGAATGAAGACTTCGATGTTGATGCCGGGATAGAACTGCTGGACAGTCAATATGGTGCGGTTGAGCCGGGCCACCGAGTCAAGGTAGTCATCTTGTGCGTCGATCACCCACACCAGGGCGCCCAGACTGCCGAATATATCCTCGAGGTCGAAGGCGGACTCGAAGTACTCAAGCTGACCCGGGAAATCCCAGACTTGGAAGTCCATAAAAGAGCTTTAGGCTTCATGTCAGCGGAGAAGGGCATAAAGCAAGTCTTGTCTTTGGAACTTACTGGATCGAGTCCTTCTGAATCCGAGTTGTAGATTCCAAAAAGAGAGTCTCGTTCGGTGGCATCTTATGGAATACCACACTAGCAATAGATGACTTACCACTCCTAGTACACAGTTAATACCATTTTTGTGCGAGAGCTGGCAGTGAAACTTGCCGGCGGAGACCCATTAGAAGCAGACGAGGTTTAACATCAGGGCCTTTGGTGTTGGGCACAGAGGCCGATTTGGCCTGAGTTGGCGCAGCCACTTGGTTGTTTCCCTGTAAATTATCCAAAAGGCTTAGCTCGGCTTGACTCTTATGGAATGGATATTCACGCCGTCGCTTCCAAAAATTAAACTCACGCCCTATAAAAGGACCATGAGGCCGGCTCACGCGGGCTACCGGTGAGTCGGACATTTAATCAAACCAAAAAGGAATGCATTTTGGAGAAAATGCGAAGCAAGAAACAGGGCAGGGTTATCAGGATGGAAGATTCATGAGTTAGGGGCAAGGAGGAATAAATCAACGCATCACATGTCGGGAAAGGAAGAGGGCATTGGGCAGTCAGCGAACCCAGCTAGGCTAATATTCCTTGAAATGACAAGGAAATACCTGAGCCTGAAGACGGAGACCCGTAGATTCAATATGGCACTATCTTGTAACGGCCCGTTGTAACAGCAACCGTGACAGACGCCCCAAAATTGGAAATCCATGTTCCTTGCCTATTCTAGGGCCCATTTGGTTGCCTAGAAAGGTCTCTGTTTTTATCCCCTGGGAAATAGCCGAAAGGGTCCGGAACCAAGCTGCTGTCTCACAACGGCCCGTGCATGGATGCAGCGGCACGCAGTAACTAACCGAGCTTTACGGAATGACCCAGCCGTGGTTCAAGGCATTATAGGGAATATTGTTCGTGGGTGTTGTCTTGGGGGAAAGGAATAGTTTCTTACCTCCATTGAACGGGCAGACATCTAGGAATAAGGTGTTAATATCCAGGGTATGCACTTAAGGATGGATTGGGTGTACTTACTACACAATTTATGTTGTATTAGACAGGGGTAATCAGACCAATGCAAAGTCAAGATTACTCCGTGATCACGAAGAAGAATGGTAAAAGGAACTGGTCGAGCTTAAATTAACGGCAAAGACCGACTGTTGACATCTGCATGTGCTGATCTCGCCTAGGACAAAAGCTGCAAGGTTCCCAGTTATTGCCTGGGATGGTTGTACAGAGTCGGATATCTGCGGTCAGACCTATCGCATTGTCTCAAGGTTGAGAATTAAATTCGCGGCGGAACAGGGCTGATTGAGGTGATCGTTGAGTAACCCTTGTCCTGTGTGAGGAGTGCGGGGGTTGGAGTAGCTTGGAGCTACGAAGCGAAACGAAGCGCGGTCAGACACCGATGTGCAACGCGCACGATAGCGCGGCAAATGAGCTAAAAGAGGGTGTTTCAGAATATACGGGGGTTTCTTTGGTTTGAAGGAGTATTTGCCATGAAATTGTAAGGAAGAGAGGATGGGATGGAGGAAGAGGAAGAGCACCTGGGGCAGAACCTTGAAAGGCGGAGGCCTTATCTCCTATCTTATCTCTAATCTGTTACAGACCGCCCTTACTATTCTGCCACTATATTCCGGGCCACACCTTCGAATGAACTTCACTTACACCACCTCTAACTCTATTACAATGCTTGGCCCGTATAGATGGCCCGGTGTTTTGAAATTAAGATTTTATTGTTATAAACTTGATGGAATTGAAAAGGAATCAACTTTTTGCTCGGCATTAACCTCGACAAGTTCATACCGCAACCATCCGGTGGCTGTGTCCATGTCCATGAACATGTTTAGTCCCATTCTTAGGACCCAGATATTCACTGATTCGATGCTTCCCCTGCTCTGGCTTCTCATCTTCCTCTTCCTCTTCCTCGAATGCAGGCCAATCTTCCCAACCATCTTCCCACATTTTTGCTAACTTATCCGTCTTCTCCTCTCTGCTCATTTTTTTGTTCTTCATCACCTTCTCCCACTTCTTCATATCCTTATCATCCAGAAGACACTCATCCAGCAAAGCACTGATCTTGGCACTGTCAATACCTTCCCCGATAAACACTAGTTCCTGGCGACGGTCACCCCACGGACCTTGGAAATCATTCTGGATGGATTCCCGCACATCCTGATCTTCTGGCCAGGCCTCATCGGGGACCTCAGCAAACCAAGGTCCACCGCACCCAACAGTCATCATACCACCTGCTTGGCTCCATTCTCCAAATTGCCAGGGTCTGGTTGTGAGCCAGAAGAAGCCCTTGGAGCGGAGAACTGGCCCAAAGGCCGGGTGGGTACGTTTATTATTCAGAATGACCGCTGAATCAGGTTGGTCAAAGTCTTCCATAGACTCTGAGTCGGAGTCTGTGTCCATTGCATCTTCGTCTTCGTCTTCCTCTTCCTCGTCGCCTTCTTCTTCTTCGACTTCGTTGTTCTGGAGAATGATGAACTTGTCGTGAAGAAGAGCGAAGATACGGCGCGGGTGGAAGGGCCGACGAGCAGTGTAGACGAAGTTGTTGATACCATACCTGCAGTGGTCAGTAGATCGTCCATAAATGAATTACCGGCAAACTTACTCCAAGGTCTCTGGTTTCGGTGCCATCCGGTCACCGTTGCCTGTCGTCTGTATTGTCATTTCGTGCAGACTCCGCAACCACCCAGGACCAGATGCAGCACGGATAAAATCAAATTTGTTTGTGTTGATGATTTCCCGGACATCTATTTGAGAGTAATTTGACTCGAGGACCTTTGCGGCTGGGTTCAGTAGCTTCAGCAAATGCATGATCTTATCGCGTGTTGCTTGGTTAACTGTGTCGATCTTATTGAGAATCAACACATCAGCGAACTCAATCTGATCCACCATGAGATCAGATATTGTACGCTCATCCTCGGGAACGATCTCATCACTCCCATAGCGGTCAGACAGGAACTCCGCTGTGTCGAAGCTTGAAAGCAAGTTAAAGGCATCAATGACAGTGACAGTAGTGTCTAACCGAGCCATTGTGTGCAAGCCACCTAGTTCCACACTATGTCATGTCAGCTAGTCCCGCGTAAGGGGGGAGGTGGTGACGAAAGATACATTTCATTTAGGATCTTCTTTGCATCAACATCATCGTTCGCAATCTGATCTTCAGCTTCCAGCATGGCTGAGCTAAACTCAGCCGTGAATGTCTCAGCCACTTGCATGGGCTCGCTTATGCCAGTCGACTCAATGATGACATAGTCAACCTCATTTCGTTTGGTCAGAGCTGCCAGTTCAGAAAGCAAGTCCCCCCGTAGGGTGCAGCAGATGCACCCGTTTTGAAGTCGAATAAGCTTCTCGGTGGTTTGAGAGACTTTGTGATTTTGGATGAGGGTAGCGTCGATGTTCAGCCTAATGGAACGAAGCAATTAGCTGACAGTCTATGTCCTCCATTCACTGTGGAACTCACTGGCTCATATCGTTGACGATGACAGCAATCCTTAACCCATGGTCAGGAGACTGGAGGATGTGTTTGAGGAGGGTTGTCTTGCCGCTTCCCTATATAGGTGTATCAGCGTCTCTGGACTGACTCAACGTTAGTACAATCGATCCCATTTCATACCAGAAAGCCAGAAAGCAAAGTGACGGGCATCTGCCGTGTCTTGGGCTTTTGCTCCGTAGGAGTTGGGACATGATAGGAGACTGAGCTTTTTCCGGCATCGATGACCATAATGATAGATAGGTAACTTTTGTGGATATGTATCCAAAGCAAGAAAGAAGGAGAAGAAAGATAGGTTGAAACTGCGGGAATTCTAGGGTTTTACATTATATAGCATCCTAGAGCACCGTCTCCAAGTTCCTCATCCTTTGACGCAGTCGGTTACATTTCTGATGCCGTACAAAAATCAATACAGGTCCTCCAAGGGTAAAGGTAAACCGGTGGAGCCGTATCATATCCAATGAAGTGTATGATTTCAAATGGCTATGATAATTGCTGGGTTTTAAGTGGCCGGCGTGAATTGCCCGCAAGGTACCTATGTAGTACTGTTGACTTTCACGGTCCTCATTTGATACTATTGGTTTTTGAAATGAGTATTAAGGTAGGGTTAGACCAGATAGAGTCTAGGAGAAATAAATCGCTAGCCCTCATAGGAGGTTGGCAAGGTAAAGATTCTTAAAAGCACAATCGTCTTTAGTCTTCGTATACTTTCTCCAAATCGGTGCTCGGCTTGATGAGCGGGCCGCCAAATCGCCGATATCCAGTGACACGGACACCCAGAAAACTACATATAAAGATCCTCCAACCCTTCCAATTCTATAGCTATAACCAAAATGATTGACCTGGGAACCTACACCAAACCATTGGCCTACCTAGGCCTCTTCGCCCTGGGAAAACATGTCTTCTCCATAACCCGCCAAGCAACAAACTTCCTCCTTCCCAGTACCCTCCTCAAACGCTACAACCCCACTCAAAAAGACTGGGCCCTCGTCACCGGCGCAACAGACGGAATAGGATTCGGCTTCGCTGAAGAACTCTGCGCACGCGGTTTCAACGTTATCCTACACGGGCGGAACAGCGAGAAACTCCAACGTCGTCGTCGCGAACTCGAAGCCCTCTTCCCCGCAGTCCATGTCGCGGTGCTTGTGCGCGATGCGCAGAATTTGACCCCGGATATTGATGATGTCGATGCAGAAGTGCGCGATATTATTCGGAGTAATGGGACTGCCAGTTCCGAGGGTGGCAGGTTGACTGTTCTTATTAATAATGTTGGTGGCGAGACCAAGCCTTCTAAGCTCCTGAAGGAGTATACCTTTGAGGATGTGCAAGACACCATTTCGCGGAATGCGGCTTTTGCCATTCAGATTACGCGTGCTCTGGCTGGACAGTTGGAAGAGAATGCGCCTGGGCTCGTGATGAATGTTTCTTCTATTGCTGCGCTCGGATTGCCATATCTCAGCATTTATAGCTCTTCGAAGGGTTTTGTGGATTCGTTTACTAAGTCGCTGCGCGCCGAGTTTGCAGCTGAAGGGAAGGAGGTGGAGGTGATGGGACTGCGAGTTGCGGAGGTCAGCACTCCTGGGTATGATGTGAAGACTAATTTGTTTATTCCGGAGGCGAGAGTGCTGGCTGCTGCAGGCTTGGATCGGGTTGGGTGTGGACAGGATATTGTATGGGCTTATTTCTGGCATTGGTTGCAGGGCTTGTCGTTTGAGTATCTACCGCAGCCGTTGTTGCTGAAGATCGCTGCGATGAAGATCAAGGCAATCAGAGCAGATCAAGAGGCCAAGGCGAAGAGTAGCTGAGATGACAACTGATATTCTATGGCTCTGGTTCTCTACTTCTAGCCTATCAAAACATAGTAGAAAGAAATTATTTGCAATTAAAAGACGACATTACAGTCTATAGAACGTCTAGAAGCCAGCCGGGGCCTTTTCACGATCGTCTGGCCCGTGGAGGCCAGCGCCAAGGTTCGCTGTGCACTCGCCTTGCCAATCCTTTGGCGTGAACTTATCAACAATCGCCTTGAAGGCGTCCAAGGTGCAGAATGTCTCATCGCCAGGCAGGTGGTTCTCGGGCTTAGCAGCGCAGCCGGGGATACGGACGGGCTGGTCATTGTAGCGAATACGGACATAGTGCTTCTGAAGAGACTCGCGAGCGCCTTCGGGAAGGGATTCCAGAGGGGCGCGCGCAGTATCGGAGGTGGTGGGTTGCTTCGGTGCGGACTTACCGAACAGCTGGGAGAAGACGCCGGGCTTCTTGGCTGCGATGGATGGGCTGGCGAACTCCTCGAGCACAGCACCAACGTTGGAACCGGAGCGGGGCGCTTGTGAGAAGAGCTCAACTGCGATAGAGGAAGTAAATGGAGGCCATGACTGGTCCTGGAATCCACCAACACTGGACAGGATCGCCGCCAGGGTGGTGTCGTGGCAGCCGCTCATAGCAAACTTGATAGCCTTGCCAGTCTCTGGGTTTCCTGAACCGGACGCAGCAGTCTCACTGCGCCAGCCACCCTCCACGGCGGTGCTGACCATGCGGTCAACCACATCACCCATGAGAGCACCAATACCCAGCTTACGGTACTCGCTGCTCTCGCCATAGCCAGCAAACCACTCCTCGACCGCAATTCGGTCCACAATAGCACGACCCTTCTTGTCATAGAACTCGGATGGGAGCCTAGTGGCTGGGCCATGGGCATCGGTTGCATTGATGGTGTCCATGATTCCAGAAAGACGGGGGTGAGAATCGACAGCAACCTTGGGCGATTCTTCGGGCATGTGCTTTGACCAGAGGCTGTTCAAGTACGCCATTTGTTCGGAGTCGTTCCCTACATTATGATCATTAGCAGTGACCCTTATCGTCATATCCCACCGATAAGAACATACATCGTGCAGCGGCGCGGTCGGCAAAAAGCCGTGCCAGTTGTCGGAACCGTTTACAATTCCCCTCGTTGGGGAATAGTGTCTCCTCATTAACCTGGCGGGCCACAATCACCGGCGGTGGGAAGTCAAGCGTGCGCGCGCTAGCCGGGTACATGCCCCAGAAAGCCTCCTGGAGCGACTCCAGAGCGCGGGGGATCGGTGTGGCGCGGAGATACATATCTTCGGAATCCCCCTTTATCTGAGGCATGAACCCAAGCTGATCGACATATAGATGGCGCAACCGTTGTCCCAGCGCATATGTCGTCTCACGACCCTTGTCTGTGAGCTCTCCGTGCAAGCTTCAGATGGGATAATTTAGCTTTCCTCCACATACAGATCATAGCTCCGTGGGGAACTTACCACATCCCTTCGACTTGTCCTCCCGGTCCTGTTGTGATCATCGCCTGGTCATTACTACCGAATGACTCCATTTTCCGGCGCCATTGGAATCCGTTCCATTCCGAAAGGTCCTTGCTGCTCGAGGCCATCTGCACCATGCGTCTTGCGACGCCGCAATACGGCCAGTCTTGTCAAGGGAAAATCAGTAAATACTCGGCCGATATCGGTATTGGGAAATTGCCATACATGGGCTCAAGCCTGCCTTCGGGAAGTGTTAGCGGAGACCGTCGGAGAGCGGATTTGGGGAACGGGGAAGCAATTGCGGCATACATTTGAGAATCGCGATGAGACAGGTGTCCGTTCACCTAGGATTAGTTAGAAATGCTCTCAGGAGTAGCATTGTAAACGTATCTCTCACCATGACGAAGGAACTGTACTGGTTAGCCATAGTACGTCTTTGTGGGGACCAAAACACTTACTACTTGCACCAACTCCAGCTTCAGAGCTGCTGGGTACAGGCGAGCGAGCTCATCCTGAGTATAGGGCTCACGGGGTATGAGGGTGGTCATCTCGAATCAATTGCAGAGAGATATCCAAGAATCTATAAAATGGAATTGAGTCAGGAAATATACGGACCCCATGGGGGCGGTGAGGGGACCAGTTGGGGTAGATCGGCCGATAGCATTCTGTTGTCCAATACATCAGATCGTCTCTCTCTCTCTCTGTATTATGGAGTAAATTAGGCGCATTAAGCGGAGGTTCTTCTTATATTCATCGATATTGAGAACAACATGGGAAGAGGAAAAGCTAGGAACCCCAAGAATGCAACAGATATATGGTCTCCGCATCTCGGCAAGCTCGCCGAAGCTGACCTCGGACTAGTATTCTCCGAGATGGAAGATACAGACTTTTGCTATGTATATTTGACATGGTATAGTATAATACAATTAGGAACAACATTCCTCGTCACTTGTCTCCCACCCTTCTTCGCTTTCACTAGCACTCCAGACAGACCGAGTGGGCGTCTGCACATCGCTAGTCTCAGTTGCTGCTGCTGCAATTGCTGCAGCGGTAGCAGTAGCCATTTGCTTAGCCCACTTCTTATTATTCTTCGCCTTGCGTGCATTCTCCTCTTCCTGTCGGGTATGCTTCACGCGCTCAGCTTCCTCGTTCGCTGCCCGCTCCAAGAGCTCAGTGAACTTCTCCAATGCTGGGGCATAGGCCTGCGCCAGGGCGAAGTCTCCGACCTTGACACGCATGAAGTCCATCGCTCCGGCGACGGGGCCGGTATAAACGCCGAACCTTTGGCCGAGACCCATATTGATGTCGTCGGACAGTGGAGCGTCGTTGGAGTCCACTGATTGATCCTGGGGGTCGTCGAATGGGATATCCGCATCAGCGGGCTCCTTTGCAGCTGCGTCTCGGCTGGACTGGAATTTGCCAGGGTTTCGCTTCTCTACATAGGCGGTCTTCTGGTAGCGTTGGCTGAAATGAGTGAGCAGGACAGCGCGCGCTTGCATGCGGCGGCCGACTTCGATTGCCTCGGCCGAGGTTGAGTGCCGTTTGGCCTTAGCCGATCCGACCATGTCGGGTTGGAAAGTGGCCTCGTGAATGAGCACTGTTGAACCCTGTCCAATGATGGCAAACTTATCCGATGGCCTGCAATCGCCAGAGTATGAAACCTTGAATCCATTTGAGAAGACCAGAGACACAGCGAACGCACCCTTGCAGTGTTTGACACGGCAAGTGAGTAGATCTGTAAGGCCGGTGGCAGACCTGAGAAGAGGAGTGAGGTGGGAGGATTCGTCCGTGAAGTTAAGATTAAACCGATAGCGATTAGGTAGTTGATGTGAGAACTCCGTGGTGATTTTAGAACCATTTACTTCAGGGCGTGCAGAAAGAGTAAGCAGCTTGTCAAATCCGAAGTCCTCGACTTGTGAATATTCTTCCAACCAGGAAATCATTCCATCATCAGATACAACAGCCAGCCGCTTCTCCAGGAGGACCTTGACCATATCGTTTTCACGTCTAGCATCCGAGCCAAATCCATTCTTGAAGTTCTCCATATGCCAGGCTTTGATCACAGAGACTGTTCCTAGGTGGTGATCAGCGTGCAAGTGGCTGATCCAGATCATGCGCAGGTTCTGAAGCACTTCACGAAGTTCTTCAGGCTCGAAAACCCGCTTCAGTTGACCAAGAGTATTCTCGCCACAATCAAGCAAATAGTAGCCATATCCAGGTACCTTCACAAGTGTGGCAGAGACATTTCGGTATTTGGATGGAACAGAAGAACCAGTACCCAGCGCGATGATCTCTGCATCTGCTCCAGGCCATTCTGTCCGTTGCACGTGCAACTTTTTCTGGAATTCAGTCTTAGCGACGCGTTTGCGAATAACTTCCATCCGATGCTCGACAGAACGTGGGATGCTATGCAATGCAGTCGCTGGGTTAAAACGAGACATCACTTCGTCGCTGTTGAACCCGAAATTGGGTTCCATGTTGATGATGAGTCCAGGTTCAAGAGGCTGCAGTGGAGAATTCTGACGAGCAGCAATTGCCGATGTCGAATTGGCATTGGGGGTGCCGGGCTGTGGAAGTGACACATTGTCATGAACAGGAACTGCATAGCTATCGGGTTTGAGACGGGCGAGTCGAACAGTTGAGCTGGCGGAGCTGGTCATCGCTAGATAGTTCGGGCAGTGGTCTGTGCTCGACACAGTGTGCTTGCAGTGGGACATGCTCGCAACGAATTTCTGGAACTTAGGATGCTCGGCCACACCTGGTCCAAGAATCCAGATGAAGGCTTGCAACTCGGTCGTCACAGCTGGTGACTTCCATTCGGCCCGGCTGACCAGGTCGTCGAGGTACTCGGACGATGGCACTTCCATGATGGCAACTCCTTTTCCTGCTCGCGTCTGTCCCAAGACCATGTCTGGGGTGATTGTCTTGCCATCCAGCGATTGAACACTCTCGCCCTTCGTCAAAGCTGAGTATTTAGCACCCTTCTCGACGTTCAATTCCTGGGCCTTCTTCGGGTCGAACTTTCCGCGAATATCGTGATTCCGCACGATGTAGCATACCGCCTCCTTTGAGGGAGAAGTGGGTGGGAGACTCTCGACAGTTGCACCGGGCCAGGGCTTTCGAACGAGAACCTTGATGTCTGGAAGCTCGTCTGGGCCACCCGGTACCGGACCTTTGTATTGCTCAAGGTCCTTGGTTTCAGGGTTCCGAATGAATATAGCGGCTGGCATCTTGACCTCGGCCAATGGGGTTTCATGGAGAGCATCCATCTTCCATGTTGAGTTGAACATATCTTGTACAATGGACTGCGTCACTATCAGGTCTTTAGTACGCTGGTCCATATGATCTTCAGTCTGTTCAGATTCCTGGAATTCGTCCAAGCTCCGCTTTCGTGGACTCTGTGACCGCGGCTGCGTAACTCGAGAACTAGCCGATGGGCTAGGGTTAATAGGCAGGACCCAGACTTTGATATTAGAGTCGAACCATGTGGGCTTCTCAAAAGGATCCTCGGCGCCGATAGGCTTTTGCTTGGCGAGGGTCTTCGAGTCATATTCTTTCAAATACACCGGCATTCCTTTTCGGAAAACAAACCGCCGAGAAGTAGCCAATGTATGCGTAAGATTCGCAGCGCCATGAATTGTCAGGTTACCCCTCTGCAAGACTGTCTCGCCTTCCCGCTCCACAACGGGCTTGTGTTGGTGCGGATGTGAACGGGTCTTCTGTTTTACGGGTTCTTCAGCCTCCCTTTCCGCCTTACGGGCAGCCTTCTTCCGATGTTCCTCCTCGACAGCCGCCATGGAGGTTGTTACTGTATCGGCAAGGGTCAAAACAATCCCAATCAACCCGCCTGTGTTGGCCCATTCCGTTCGTCCAGTAATAAACACATCGGTGAGGAGAGAAAGCTTAATTCCGCGCTCTGTGCATGCGCGCTGCGTGCCTTCGGATAGCTGGCCGAAAAAGTACCGCTTGTCCGGGAAGTTGAGGCAAACAGCTGTGCCGGGGGTATCGGCCGTTGGGGTCGTGATGACCTGGTAGAAGAATTTCATTGGGTCGATTCCTGCTCGAGGCGGGGGCGATGAAGTGAGTTCGAGTCTTGATGGTTCACAAATCAAGTAGTCGTCGTAATAGGCGCGTCGTCTCCTCGACACCGAGCCAGCTGGAAGAAAGTATGCGTTTGGGTTGATTGTAGGTTGTCTGATCCGGAGTGGCGAGCGGTTCTCATAGGCTTTCTTGATGTCCGCTATTTGCGCCAATGATTTAGGGAAGCTGAAGCTCCTCGGCCGCGATTTTGAGTTAACAGGGGTTGGTGAGTCACGGTTTCGGGTGCGATATGATCGTAGGGTAAATGGCGAGATGGAGATTCGAGGGCACGCGCTCCAGGCGACTGCGCGAGTGGCGGTTGACAAGGCACCGCGCACGCAAGAGGAAGCCAACTTGTCTAGAATAGAGGGGATTGAATGGAAATGATAAATGGCCCCCTAGTTGTAATAATGTAAAGGAGAAAATTGGTGGATCCAAAAGAAAATGTTGATTTTTGCGGCAGAAAATCCATTTGGACCGCCATGGACTTACTCTTTTCCAAGATAACTAAGCTATAAATTCCAACCATTTAGGACATTTATATTATACAAGTCCTTGAGCTTTGTGTTTTCGTTACTGAAGAATCTAGATCCGTGGATGTACACTTGCAATGCATTAGGACAGGATCGTTTTAACAATTGACAAGCATTCTATTTGGCTAAACTACATCCAGAGCACAGGCTATGCAATAAAAATAAGACAATCATATGGCCGTAAATATCAAGGGTTGGGTTTTTACTCCCTCCTTCAAATACGCCAGTAAAGCTCCAAAATTCCACCGAAGAATTCCATCGTGGGTGATACACGGTATAGTAAGAGACAGGCGCCTTGAAACTCCCCAGGGCATCTGGAAAAGAGAAAGAAAAGAATACCCCGATGACTCGCAAAATATGGCAAGAGATTTCACCTTAGGTGACGATAACGATGGTGAGGGAAAAAATGAGGGATCACATGTACAAAGAAAATGAGGCCGAAAAGGCAGGACGCTAATGGGGAATCACTGAAGGTGGGATGTGACAGCGGAGACACGCTCAAAGGCAGCGTCAATGCTGTTGCAGAGGGCGTTGAAGGTCCTCTTGGCTGAGTTGCTGACTTCGGAGTTGTCAACGACGAGTGTGAACTGAGCTGCCTTTTCGGTCGAAACACCTTCGAAGGTGATGTCGGCAGCAGGGGGAGAATCAACAAAGAGAGCAAAGGCAGGATCAGACTCATCAATGTCGACATCAGGGTTGGCAACACCGATGTCCGACTGGGTGTATGAGTCGCTATCAGGACGGTCGACAACAAGAGCCTCATTCTTGGAGCTCTCAGGGATGCTGAAGGAAGAAGTGGATTTTCCAGATAGAACTTCGGCATCGAGGGCCGGGCCCTCGGGAACTTCCATGACAGCAAACACGGGAGTGTTGCCGTAGTTCATATCAATGCCCGAGTTCCAGCCGGCATTGTTTATACCCATGCTAGAGGGGTCCATACCCTGACCAGGGTTAGGAACCATGACCATGTTGGGCTGGGGGGGTTCTGCTGCATCTGGAACTCTTGACCACGGTTGGCGTTCGTCTCCTTGGGCATAGCCTGCATATTAGGCTGGGGTGCAGCCTGCTGGGCTTGTTGCTGCTGCTGAGGTTGCTGTTGAGGTTGCTGCTGGGGTTGAGCGGGCATAGTGTCGCCCATATCGTTCAGGAAGTTGGAAAAGTGGGGGGATCCCAGAAGCATGCGGGCCAAGTCGTTTAGGCGGGCATTTTCTTCATAAAGAGCGCGGTTTTGAAGGCGAACCTCATGGGCTTCGTTGGTTCTAGCGGCCACCTCGCTTTCGAGCTGACCAATGTATTCTGACGAGAGACGTTAGCAAAGAGGATATTACATTACAAATTCAAGTGTTCAGATAGTCATACCCTTGCGGCGAGATCGGAAAGCACGAGCGGACACCTTGTTTCGCAACTGGCGGCGCTCTTTGCTGCTGAGCTTCTTGCCCTCCTCGCTGGCGAGAAGACGCTCATCTTCATCCATATCGGCCTCGTCCTTCCGGGCCTTGGCCATCTGCGGCATACCGTTGGAGGGACTGGGGGAGCCCTCGCCATTGGCCATGGCATTCTGTCGCATCTGTTGGAGTAGACGAGAGATACGTTCCTCGACCACGGGATCGGGGTTTCGAGGACCTCGGGCCTGCGGCATAGCACCAGACACTTGATCCGGACTCTCCTGTATTTGGTGGCGGACCATCTCACTTTGCTTTTGTTGCTGGGCCTTGGCCATCGCAGCCTGCTGCTGATGCATGCCGGGGTACATACGACCGACCTGCGTGGACGGACCTGCCTGAGCCAGCTCATGGCCTCCGAGAGCGTTGGGATCGACATATTGGCTCTTGTTCCCAGGGTTTGCTGGGAAGAAGTATGGCGAGGGATTTATAGTTTCGGGTTCAATCTCCATCTCCGACGGGTTCCGGCCCGGTGCAGTGTTGAAGTCGAACTGTGCGTCTTCCCGCTTCATGTGATGACCAGCATACACCTCGGCGTTTACGGGAAATCCTTGACCATTGTTGAAACTCATCGGGACCTGGCCGTAGGACATGGACAAAGCACCGGGCGGGAGGCCAGTCTGTTGTCTGTGTTCGTCGTATTGGTGACTTGGGGCTTGGAATGCGAGGGGGGACTGGCCGTTTGAGGTGAAGCTGGCGCTTCGGGCATCACTGGCACTGAACTCTGTGCTTGCGACCGACGGTTGGCTGACCACGACCTTTGAGCGTGAGGGATCAGATGTGTAGGTGAGTTGTTCGAAGTTGATGAATGAGTCAAGATCCTGGTCGTAGGTGGCAGGTTGCATCGGATGTTCTGCGAGAGTCGCCATGGTGGTCTGGATAAGCCTGTTTCTCAACTTGTGTAGGGATAGGCTAAAATATGGCGTGAGATAAGTGATACGTAGAAGATGATATAGGTTGAACGAGGGTATAAAAAAAAGATGGAAAATATAATAATAAAAGATCCGAAAAAACGAAGGTCTAATAGAATATGGATTTGGTTCTAGATGGATAATGAAATTGGAAGTGAAGGGGAAAGGGACGAAGTGTTCCGGAATAGCAACAGGGGGATTGCGCGTCCTTTCTGAGTCAGCGGTGGCCTCAGGAATGCAACCCCGTGATTGGCTAAATTTCCACTCGGGGCAAGGTTGTTTACCATACCGTATTCAGGGAATGTTTCAAGATGTTCGGGTCTATACATGTAACATCATGCACATGTGCTTCACTTAATCTCTTCTAGTACCTTGATATATTTAATTCTCTATTTATTTGGTGTCTTAGTGTGTAATACATATGTAAGCTACCCTGTTAATACTTTTTCCGAAAACCTTGGAAGTGGCCCCGAGGGCTAATCTCAGGAACCATCCGATCCCATTGGCCAGGTAAATCTTAGGGCTCGGAGGTACAGTATGGTATTGTAATTGTACCTGTTTGTCCCCTTAATGACGCAGGTGGCTATGCCATCTGTTTGTGGATTGCCCACTTTAGTACAAATCGCATTCCTGTTGACTTCAATGTTGGACTTAGGGATACGTGAGAATATATGTATTAATGACCTGGAAGTTCAACCTTGAGAAAATAGCCTATATATGTACCAACCTTGTTTAAACTAAAAGTGACTATCACCGCAGCTTGCGTCTTTCGGGTGCGTCTTTTGGGGCTGAGCCAATTATTTCAAGTGGCCCCGGCACAATACATACCTGCCCAGGTGGTAAGGAGTAGCACACTACAACATACATAAGCAGTGCCCATACGGACTGGACACCTTTCTGGAAAATACATACCGGGTACTTCGTACTTCGTACGCATAGGCCAAACAGATCTGTGATCCAAGGTACATTTTCCATACTCCCGTGTTTTGACCTCTTAAACTCACTTTTGTCAAAACCAGGGTGTAGGCCAACCCGTACACAGCTAGCGGCTAAATCACGAACCAGTTAGGGAAGTACGAGGAGTGTAAGAGTCGCAATAAGCTTTTTTTCTACAGTCGAAGCGGGTCGGCAACAAAGCCCTATAAAGAACCATAATGTCTTCAGGTTCGGCCAATTTCCGTGAATTATTCTATATTAGGCTAGCTTGTCCGAGTCTATCGAAGCCCCTTCCACTTGATGGACTGTAATTCTAAATCTGTGCCAAAGGCGTAGAACTTTCTTTCCCAAGATTTCTATAGACTGGCCTCTTTGGATCGCCCCTGAAGCTTCACCAGAAGCAATATAGACAGGGCAGAGAGGACTCCATACCCCCTTTTTTTCAAACCCTTGGAACTCTGCCTTGAGTCTCGATTCTTCGGCTGCCCACTTTCTACTACCCGTGGACATATGTAAGGCTAGGTCGGTTTACAATTGATGCCGGCCGCGCGGGGTGACTGCGTATAAAGAGGCTTAGCTAATTCTGCGCCTCAATGCAACAGCCCTACTTGAAGCTGTAGGATTTTGTTTCTTATTAAAAGAGACGGAAAAGCTCAAGGCACAGCATTTCACTAAAATCGATGATACCGATACACAATAACTTCGAGTCGAACTTTTTTCCATTTTTGAAGATTCTGGACTTGTGTGGATCCTTAACCCCAAGTCTCGAATTGTGGATCCGTGGCATCTCCACACTTCGGAAATTACTGCCATCTGATATTTTTGCCTATATAATTCCTGTGGGCATCCAAAGTAGCGTCACTTACGTATGCTACATATGTACTCCGTTCACCTCAATGCTTCCTACCTAGGTAATGCAATCCCGTAGGCCTAGACTAAATCTCTTCTTCTAAACTATCCGGTTATCTGACGCCTCCTAATATCAAGACCCGCCATGCCTTCACTAGAAATTCTGAGAACTAGTCCATTTTGTGGTTGTCTGACGACTCATCCCAAAAACCCTCAATTTTGAAAGGCTGGTCGTGTTCGAGGCTCCTTAGCCCTTTGATGGAGATGTCGAGGATTTAACCTAGAATTAAGATCCAGGTCTAGATTACACCTTATCGTAGACAGTTAGTAGAATTTTGGTTGTGGCGCAACTTCGGCACTCGACTTAAATCGATCTAGGCTTTGCTTGTTTGAGTATTTAAGGGCTCCCTGGTCTTCCTTGAGACTCTGGAATGTAGAGCAGAATAGAACACATCCACGTGTCGACATAGATTTTTACTTTTCATTCGAGCGAGATAGGATTGGATAATATGGTATCAGTCGGGACCCTCGAAAATCTAAATCTTGACGTTCTCCGAGGTGCTTGATGGACCTATATTCATGCTATTGTATTACTCGTTAAACTCCGGCTAATGCTGTTTGCTAATGCATGAACTCCATTCTTTCTCAAAGTGTATTCAGAAGAGAAAGGCCTACAACTTGTATAGTTATAGACTGGCTTGACTTTTCTGTTTTGAGCAATCCTTATGTTAGTTCAAGTCTTCGTGGGTGCACTGTTCCCCCGATATATATATTTAGTTCAACAATAACACATAGAAGCCAAGAAGTATGAGTCACGGTGCGACTATGGGCACATCCATAGTTGGATACTTATATATGACTTCTTAGAATAACTCAGAATAAAATGCGAACACAATGACCTCGGGGGGCAAATGAGTGACTCGGCCAAGGAATGTGACCAGGAGCCTCAGGCACCGAACTATTCCTTTTTCGGACCCCGACCCCAGAATGGTTGTCAAGCGACATCCAATTTGACCACATATGTTCACATTTGATTTGATGAACCGAGAAACGGGAGCATTAATGGGGTCATAGTGGCACATTTCGATTCTTCAAAGGGGCTTGAGTGCTGTGCATTTGATAGTTATTTATATGAATCCGCCCGAAGCGATTTCGGTAACTTACTTCAGATATCTAACTCTTGGAACCTGGCGAAAATCACCCAAAGACCAAGAATTCTAACAAAGCTATGATGTCCACCCCGACAATTCTGGCAACGTGCAAGCAGACACGGTTTCATCTGCTAGATGATAATCCTTCGAAGGAGGTATGGGTAGCCGCAACAATGATCCAGATGATCACTAACGTTGAAACTTGTTCTGTTGACAGATTGATGTGGATGGACTCAACATCATCGTCACATCATCTGCACCTGAATCCACCGAAGATGCATCGAAATCAAAGACCAAAGGGAAATCAAAGGCCAAGGCTGCAGGGAGAGAGCTCATCTCAGACGCGCACCTACGGCTCAAGGCAGGCATTCACTATGGATTGCTAGGTCGCAACGGAACCGGGAAGTCAAGTGAGACAGACCTACACAAGTACCATCCACAAAGCTTAGTATATTGATGTTACCAGCGCTCCTTCGGGCAATGGCAGAGAAACTCATTCCTGGCATCCCGCATGCGACTCGCATGGCAATTTTGCAACAGACGGATGAACAGAATGAGAAACCTTTCGGCGAAGACCTTAATCAGGACAAAACTGTTTTGGAAGCTGTTCTCAGTAGCGATGAAACAAGGAACGAGGCTGCTCGGTTGGCGGAATGTTAGTATGTCTATCCAATTGGAATTGTACTCAACTGACCTTCAAAGTCCTTTCGAAGAGCTTTGAGGCTGAAGATCCAATGCAACCTGTGTGGGCAATCCGCAAAATCCGCCACCAGAAAGCAGAAAAACATCTCTTCCTGGCACACAAGAATGCAAGCCTGAAGAGCGGTGCTCGAGGTCTACAAGCAAGAAAAGACTTGAAGACTGCCGAGGGGAAGCTCGAGGCTACATCGGAGATGTCAGTTGCAATTAATTCGTGCTAGCGACTATAACTGACTTCTGCCAGGTTGGCCCAGGATGTAGACGCTATCGATGCGGAGGCAGTCCAGTCAGATACCCAAGCTGCCGTTGAGACACTACAAAATCTACAGTCTCAACTCGAAGATGTAAGTCTGTATACCATGACCATTCACCTGCTCCATTAACGTGAAACCAGATGAAACTTGCCGATATGGAGCAACAGGCTCGTCGTATTCTCATCGGTCTCGGCTTCAAAGAAGACGGATTACAGAAGAAAGTCTCTACCCTCTCAGGTGGTTGGCGTATGCGATGTATGCTAGCCAGCGTTCTGGTCCAAGACCCGGACATCATGATCCTCGACGAACCGACCAACTTCCTCGATCTTCTGGGAGTAGTGTGGCTGGAGAACTACTTGAAACAACTTCGCGACACATCAGAGACAACTATCGTCTTAGTCTCACACGACAGAGATTTCATCAACGCTGTCTGCGAGGAGATTGTCATCCTCCGAGATCAGAAACTGACGTATTTCCGAGGAAACCTGTCGGCGTACGAGCGAGATTTCGAGGACCAGAAGCTCTATCTGGGGCGCATGAAGGAGGCTCAAGAGCGGCAGGTTGCACATATGGAAGCTAGTATTCGGGAGAATATGAAGGCCGGGAAGAAGAACAATGACGAAAACAAGCTGCGACAAGCCAAGTCGCGGCAGAAGAAGGTCGAGGATCGGATGGGTCTTCAAGTTAGCGCAAACGGGGGGCGTTTCAAGCTGAACCGTGATCTGGTCGGATGGCATGACCACAATCGAGCTGAGATCGAGGTGCCGACAGATGAAAAGGGCGCAACTATGAGTTTGCCTAATGCGACAGAGTTGCGGTTCCCCGGACCGTTGGTATCGCTTGAAGGCATTGTTTTCCAGTACAAGAAAACCGACCGTGTCATCCTGAATGATGTGAACTTGGTCATTCACCTGGGTGATCGTGTCGGGATTATGGGTCTCAATGGATCAGGGAAAACGACTCTGCTCCGTGTTTTAACGGGTCAGGTATCTCCTTCCAAAGGAAAAGTGTCAACCCACTCCCGGTTGAAGATGGGATACTATAGCCAGCATTCTGTAGAAGAGCTGCAAGAGCGTGGCCGAGGCGAGCCTAGTTTAACTGCGCTGGGCTTATTGACGACTGAAACCGAGGGATCCCTGAATGAGGGCGCTATCAGAGGTCTACTTGCTTCAATGGGATTAGCAGGTCGTATTGCATCTGATGTCCCTGTTGCCAAACTGTCTGGTGGACAATTGGTATGTAAAATGTGCAAAACCAACGTGGAACTTTTGAAGCAAGCTAACCATCTTGTTAAATTTAGGTCCGACTTGCATTAGCTCGAATTGTCTGGAGTGCACCACAGCTTCTCATTCTTGATGAAATCACCACGCATTTGGATTTCCACACAGTTACTGCATTGGCTACGGCTCTCTCCTCCTTCGATGGCGCCGTGCTTCTAATTTCACACGACCGTTTCCTTGTTCGATCTGTGATCGAGGGAAAGCGAGATACCGAGCACAAGCTTGATGAAGATTTCGAAGGACTGGAGGAGGAAGAGACTGAGGAAATGCCAAGGCGTCGGTCGGTCTATGTGATTAAACAAGGCAAGATGGACGAACAGAAGAATGGGGTGGAGCAGTTCGAAAAGAGCTTGGTGAAGCGGGTGCAGAAGTTGTTACCAGCTATAGATTAGTTTCATGTAACTAGTGGGACTCTATGACCAATTGAAGTGATAAATGACTTTCCAAGGTTGGAAATCCCAAGGTCAATTCATGACTCAGCACGGAGCCCGCCGATAAGAGAGACATTCCCCTCATTCCTCCGCGGAGTACTTCTTGGATATATTTGCCTCCCGACATGCAATATTTTACCCCTTGAAAGAATTTATTCATGGCTGGCTTGTGCAAGCGGATATTGCCTTGCCCTAGGGTTGCCCATCAGTGGGGTCCCGTGATACAGACTCGCCTTCAGAGCACTCGTGCCGTATCAAGACATAACGTCACCGTCGCCCCTGGATTGCCCCCTCCGCAATCCTCGACATCCCCGACTGAACCCTCTAAACTGTCAGCACTCAAGTCTGCGAAGCCCTTCTCCGACTTCCTCACCGATACCTTCAATCGTCAACATGACTATCTCCGCATTAGCGTCACGGAACGGTGCAATCTTCGGTGTCTGTACTGCATGCCCGAGGAAGGCATAGACCTCTCGCCCTCTGCGAAACTTCTTACGTCCCCGGAGATTCTATACCTGTCCTCGCTGTTCGTCTCACAAGGTGTTACCAAAATCCGACTGACGGGTGGGGAGCCGACAGTCCGCAAAGACATCGTGCCGTTGATGCATGACATTGGCAAGCTGCGACCGAATGGGCTTCGGGAATTATGTCTGACGACCAATGGAATCTCATTACATCGGAAATTGGACTCAATGGTGGAGGCTGGGCTGACAGGAGTCAATCTCAGCCTCGACACGCTAGATCCGTTCCAGTTTCAGATCATGACAAGACGCAAAGGATTCGATGCTGTGATGAAGAGCATCGACCGAATTCTGGAAATGAACAAGGTCGGTGCGGGGATCAAGCTGAAGATCAATTGCGTTGTTATGAGAGGAATGAATGACCGGGAGATCCTCCCGTTCGTAGAAATGGGCCGCGAGAAACCGATTGAAGTGCGCTTCATCGAGTATATGCCTTTCGGTGGAAACAAATGGAACCAGGGGAAGATGTTCTCGTATCAGGAGATGCTGGCTGTCATCCGAGAGAAGTATCCCACATTCGAAAAAGTGGCCGATCACAAGAATGACACGAGTAAGACATATCGTGTTCCTGGATTCGAAGGCCGTGTGGGATTTATCACGAGTATGACACACAACTTCTGTGGTACCTGCAACAGATTACGCATTACTAGTGACGGTAATCTCAAAGTCTGCCTGTTCGGTAACTCCGAGGTCTCCTTGCGGGATATCATTCGCAAGGAGAACGGTGGGAATCCAATTGACGTGGATGCAATGAACAATCTGCAGCTGTTGGAAACAGTCCAAAATGCAGCACGCCTTAGTGACGAAGGTGGCTTGGTGAATGAGCGAGAACGTGAGATTCTTGATATCATCGGCATGGCCGTGAAACGAAAGAAGGCGAAACACGCCGGCATGGCGCAACTAAAGGATATGAAGAACCGTCCTATGATTTTGATTGGTGGGTAGCCATTTTCTTTTCTTTTTCTCATGATCGGAAACGCTTTACGACTTGTAGATCATCTCAGATGATTTGGATTTTATGGGATTGGCGATATCTTGATACCATGTATACATGCAATTGATAAAGTTGGACATTTATTGAATCATCAGGCTGATAGATGAACTAGATAATAAACCAAAAACTTTGTGGTCAGGGTCTCACTCTTGGTCAACCATACCAGTACATATGCTTTCGCATCTCCCTGCAGCCTCCCAGAGTCGTCTCTACCACTCCGGGCGCTCTAACCCAGAGCTCAACGAATGGATTCCTCGTCCGTCTCCCTCTCTACCCACTACCTCCGACGCCGACCTCCCTCACCTCACACCATCCAAGACTGTGCATATGACCCAGATTACCGAAAAACCCGAAACAAAGCGCCTCGCCACAGCCGCCTGCACCGTTTCCTTCTCGAACCCACGACCCTGGGAAATCCTTCGCGAAGGCCAAACCACGCACAAAGGCGACGTCTTCAGCGTTGCCCGAATTGCGGGTATCATGGCCGCAAAAAGAACGCCCGATATTGTGCCCCTTTGTCATCCCGGCATTGGCATTACCGGGGTCGAGGTCAGCGTGGAACTAGTTGAGCCCGGGCAGAACAGGGATCACGGCGCCATGCATGTCGTGGCGTCGGTCAGCTGCTTTGGTCGCACAGGAGTCGAAATGGAGGCGATGACGGCTACTATGGGTGCAGCTTTGACGATTTATGATATGCTCAAGGCTGTGGATAAGGGGATGATCATTCATTCTGTTAGATTGTTGGAGAAACAAGGTGGGAAGAGTGGACATTGGATACGGGAATAAAATCTATAGAGGCCTTGGTATGGTATATACTCTCTAGTTAAAAGGGATCTATATTCTCTAATAGTCTAGATTATATCTTGAATTCTCTCAGACTCACCGTATTTTCATATTTTTTTTTTTTTTTTTTTTTGATCAATCATATAGTGAAGATCTTTATAGGGCTGCATGTCTTACTATGGCCAAGAAATTTTAAGAGCCCACAATAAATCAGCTTAGCTTTACTCAAGTGCATTTTTCCTTTTCTTCCTTTAAATATATCATAAATTCTTCTATTTGATGTTATTTGTGTTTTGAGACTGCTGTGGGTTTTCAAAAAAAAAAAAAAAAAAAAAAAAAAAAAAAGTCTCCTGCAAAATCTTCATTTCATCATTACACGCCTCAAACGGCAGACACTTCCAAGGACTTTTGACCCTGCCAAATGTTGTCGCCAAATTAAAATGCATGCACTGCTAATCTGTTCGTCTGGCTAGCTCAAATGTTGCTATCAAATTTAACTAACCCACTTCATACAGCCCGCAAGTGGCGGAGGAAGATCGGGAACGCCATAATGGCAGTGCTTCCACCCTTGAATTTCTTGACGCTACATTATTGCTATTTCATAGCTACAAACATCATCGCCAGTATTATTTTCTACTTGACATCGACGCCACAGCTCAGCGTTACCTATGTGGACTCGATTTTCCTGTGCGTCAGTGCTATGACCGGTGCTGGATTGAATACGGTATGGACTTCCATCTCATGTATGACTATATTGTAGGCTACTAACCCGATGATCAGGTGGATTTGTCAACTCTGAACAGCTTCCAACAGGCAATTTTGTTCACCCTGCTTATCCTGGGCCATGCCATTCTCATCTCCCTTACTGTACTCCTAGTACGTAAGAGGGCATTCGAGGCCAAATTCAAAGGTGTCTCCGATGAGCGAGAAAGAGAGCGCTCTACTCGTAACCCCTCGGAAGTTGAACTGCAGGTCAGGGACCGGGAACCCGCTCACGGAAGTACCGGGACTGATCTCCCTGGCGAGAGCACCGAAGGACATGGCTGTAAGCCATGCCCAAAGTCGTCCGTGCTAGTCCAAGTGAACCCGGGAGAGTCATCTTCTCGTAATGAACAGCCGTGGGTCGACGACGACCAAATAACCATCGGCGGTACACCCTGCCGTCATCATCAGCACCGAGTCTTCCCCATGGCTGGCATCGGGGCGAGGCCGGATCTGCATAATCACCCCCCGAGACGCAGCGCCAAATGTGCCCTTGGCCGCAAAGGATTCGGTGTCTGGCTTCAAGGGAATTCTCCGTGGTACACAGAAGTACATGGCATCTAAAGGACTTGTATCCCGCAACTCTCAGTTCCACGATCTCACTGCTGCCGAGCGTGACGAATTAGGTGGTGTGGAGTACAAGGCTGTCTCGTTTCTCTCTATGATTGTGTTCCTTTACTTCATCTTGTTTATCATGTTCGGCATGATCGGTGTCGGTGTCTGGCTGGAAGTCAATGATCCCGCCGTGACGCGCACGAACGGTCTCTCGCCTTTCTGGACAGGTGCTTTCTTTGCTGTTTCTGCTTTCGTGAACAGCGGCATGTCGCTCCTGGACGCTAATATGACTGCTTTGCAGTTAAGGTAGGTTGCGTAGACAGAGAGACTATTCATCTTTCAATAGCCAATATCGCTGATCACTCTCTAGGGCTTACCCACTTCTCACAATGGGATTCCTGATTCTCGCTGGAAACACGCTTTTCCCATGTTTCCTGCGGTTCATTATCTGGGCTATAAGGGCCGTGCTTCCGGATCAGCCGAAGTGGCAGTCATGGCGCATAACCCTTGATTTCATCCTGGAGCATCCTCGAAGGGTAAGTCAAGTGGCATTACTCTAATAGCTTGCAAAATATAGACACTTATCATGAAGCTAGGTCTATACGAATCTCTTTCCTGCTCGACATACATGGTACCTTCTCGGTACAATTATCATTCTGAACGGTATCGATTGGGCGGCATTTGAGCTGCTGTCTATTGGAAACAAGGACATCGAGAGTCTTCCTACCGAGTATCGTATCTTGGATGGATTGTTCCAAGCCCTAGGTTTGTCAACCATTATCGCCAACAGCGTCACTGAACCAAACTAACAAATCACCTTGGTTAAAGCTGTACGCGCTGGTGGATTCTACGTTGTAACCATTGCCGATCTTCGCCAGGGTCTCTTGGTTCTCTATGGTAAGTGCTTTCCATATCTCATCGTCGGACTGAAAGATCATTATGCTAACAGAACATCTAGTACTCATGATGGTAAGACATATCAGTCTCATACCCTGATACACCAAACCCCAGACTAACAACTCGCCCAGTACGTGTCCGCATACCCAGTAACGCTCACGATGCGGTAAGTAACCCATGAACGCAACCAACACCAAATAAACCGCAATCTAACGTCCTACACAGCAACACAAACGTCTACGAAGAACGCTCCCTAGGAATCTACGCACACGACGAATCCCCCGACTCACCAGCAAACACGAGCCGCAGCAACGTAGCAATGAACCTAATCAGACACCACCTCGGCCGCCCAGGCCTGTCTGAGACTTCGCGCGGCTACTTCGTGCACCAACAGCTCCGCTCCCAGCTCAGCCATGACCTGTGGTGGATCGCGCTGGCTGTCTTCTTTATCGCCATCGCTGAGTCTGACCATTATGACTCCCAGCCAGTGGCTTTCTCAACCTTCAATATTATCTTTGAAGTTGTCTCTGCGTACGGCTGTGTGGGTGTTAGTCTTGGCTTCCCTGGGAAGAATTACTCGTTCTGTGGTGCGTGGCATACTATTAGCAAGTTGATTCTTGCTGCTGTTGCTTTACGTGGTAGACATCGTGGGTTGCCTGTGGCTATTGATAAGGCTATTATGTTGCCTAGTGAGTCTTTGGCTTGGGCTGAGGAGGAGGATGCTGCTATGCGTAGAGATAGATCTAGGGTCTGGGCTCAGGAGCATGGGCCTGTTGGGTCTGTTTAGATCTTTCGATTTTCAGATGTTTAGATGGCTGTTTTTCATATACCCTCTTTGTTGGCTGATTTATTGTTTAGACTGTTTTACAGAGCCTGGATTTATGAGACCTATGATGATATGAAGTTTTGAAGATAAATGATTCTTTTGTAGGACTGAGCAACTACTCATGGTGTATCCTGATAAACAAACTAGACATATGCAATAACCGTGTGAAGTAGATGGACATGGACATGGACAAGGAGATATACAAATTAAAAAAAAGTCTAGACGATCTACTCGTCCTCCATCTCCATCTCATCTTCATCTTCACTCTCCATCTCAATTTCCTCCTCGCTCTCCAATTCCTCCTCATCCTCATCCTCGCTGCCATCATCACTGCCAGCGACACCACCCATAGTCTCATCCTCTCCACCGTTCTTCTTCGCCTCCTCTCTCCGCTTCTCCTCCTCAATGCGACCCTCTTCGAGGACAGCAGCACGCTCCTCACGCAGCTTGCGCTGCGTCTTAACGAACGCACCGACAGGAGTAGACTCCCAGTCAACATCCTTCAGGAAAGATTCGACGTTAGAGCGGTTGCGGGGAGCATACGAGACGTTCAGACGGCGCTCCTCGATCCAGCGGGCATTGGCCTCAACCTTCTGTACCAGCAGCATAATCATCTGGTTGATCTTGGCGTTCTTGTTTCCACCGCTGCGGGCAGAGACCTGCTTCAGCCAGCGCTTGAGTGAGACAACGACAGGCACGGACAGTTCCGGGAACGCAATGTGCTTGCACCACAAGACAAAGAACTCGGAGAGAAGCTCGGCGACCTGCTCACCGACACCGTCCTGGTAAGTGCGCGAGCGCAGGTAGGATTTAGGCGCGCGGATAGCTGTGTTGAAGTCCAGGGGCTTGAGCGTGCTGGACTTGGGGTGCTTGCGCATCTCCGCTGAGGTCAGGACCTCGAGAAGTGAAGCTGAAAGCGGAATATAGGTTCCTGTGGCGCGGGAGATGCGGAGCAGGGAGCGAGTCAATTGGAAGCGCAGAGGGAAGTACGTGGCGGTGGGGATGAGGCGCATGGCGCCCAGGGTGATTTGCACGACGGGGTAGATGAGGGGACGCAGAGCGGACTGCTTGCCAACTTGAGCCTCGACAAGGCCATCGCAGTGCTGTGAAAGCACTCGGGACCAGAAGTCCAGTGAGTGCACGTATTGCCAGTTGTAAATGGTCTTGTAGGACTCCTTGGAGGTGTTGGTAATGCTCTTGCGCAGGTGCATAGCAAGCTGGCGGATGAAGGAGAATCCTGCTGTGTATGAGACGTTCTGGTCAATACCCCAGATTTCGGCTGCGGAGTTCTTCATCAAGTTCACGCCTGCTAGTGTGTGCACGGTTGTGTTGCGACTACCCTTGACAACACCCTCATAGGTGGCCTTAAGGACACTCTCCTTGATACCTGCATCTCCCAGAACCATAAGGCGGCGCAGAATCAAGAAACCTGTGATACGGGTAGCATCGGCCGTGGACACATCAGCCCAGATTCCGACGACAATCTTAACGAGTGTCTTCAGCACCTTGCGGAACTGAAGAAGGTAAGGGAGCATGGGCTCAATTGACGCGAGGGTCAACTTGAGTGTCGATGCATCGGACAAGTTAAGCAAAAGCTGGTGAACCGAAGCAGTGTGCGATTTGATCAAAGGTGTGAGGGTCTTGAACTTCTTGGTCTCCAATGACACCCTGATCTTGCCAGAAGCGCTCTCCTTAACAGGGAGATGGTGGGCCAGGACCTTAGGGACAGTGTTGAGGGCCGTGATAAGAACCTGGTGGTACACATTCTTGTCGGAGATGGTGTATTTTTGCTCGGGGGCATCGGGGTCGTTGACATAGGCGGCCGCACGGAAAGCAAGCACAGCCTGGCGCATGGCTCGGATCGAGTTTTGCTCCTCCATTAGCGTCTGCCACTTCTTGACCATCGCAATGGTCAGTGTCTCATCCTCAGGCTCCTCCTCTTCCTTCTTCGACTTTCTCTTCTTCTTCTTGGCCGGCTCCTCGTCTTCAGGTTCTTCGCTTTCGCTCAGAGCGTCAACCTCCGAAAGATCGCCTTGCTCACCGAAATCGAGCAGTTCAGAATCGTTTTCCTTAAGATATTTATAGAACTCAGGGTCCTTGTCCTTCAATGACTCCAGCTGATCCTTGTGCTCGTCGTAAGCATCAACACTGTCTGCGTCGTCATTGTCGCCCTCGCCCTCAGAAACCTCGGCATCTTCCTGTGCCTTATCTTCTGAGCGCTTGCGCTTGCCAATCTTGGGGGTGGTATCCTTCTTGCTGGCCTTCTTTCCCTTCTCTTCGGGAATATCGAAGCCGCCAGCGAAGAAGTCGTCGACGTTCATTTCAGAGAAGGCATTTTCCTTCTTCTTTTCCCCTGGGTTCAGCTCTTCGGCGGCTTCGGCTTCGGCGCGGCGAGCAGCGGCTTTTTCCTTGCGCTTGTCATTCAATTGGTGTCTTTGCTTGATCTTGGCATGCGCTTTGCGTCGCTCAAGAACATCCGGGAGGCGGTTCTGGATGAACTTCTTGGTCGATTTTTTGCCTCCAACCATTTTGAAATATTGATGCAGAAAAGAGTCTGCAAGTGTAGCTTGGTCGGGAAATGGCTGGTCAAAAAAAAAATTGGGGAGAAAATCAGCGGGTCCGCCTTTCAGACCGCCTTTGGCACTGGACGATAACGTCCAGACAATCTACGAGACAACAGACAACATTGAACCTTCAAACTTACGATTGATGATTGACGATTGACGATTATTATACATAGCGAGAATTTACCAACAAAATGTACTCACAGCGCCCACTTTCTTATGCGCCGACCCCCTACAGCTACACACCCAATCCCGCCCGGTCAGCCACAATCAACTTAGATGAAGTATGGATCCTTCCAAGGTTGTCTCCGCATTGATAGTCATATCGACTAATGCAACTTGTCTTAGGAAGTCAAACTAGCATCCAGCTCAACCGAACGTGACTTATACGAATCTCTAGCTGAAATCTACAGCATCATCGTGACCCTCGATGGACTTGAGAAAGCATACATCAAGGACGTGGTCACTGAGGCAGAATATACCGAGACATGCACACGGCTATTGAAGCAATACAAGTCCAGTCTTGGAGACGAGACTGTGTCGCGGGAGTTCGTGGACCTGGAGACCTTCAAGCGAACGTGGGGTGTGAGTGCTTCTCTCCATTTTACCCCGCAAACTCCAGGGTATCTCTGACACCAGGTGAACAATATAGCTAGAATGCCCACGAGCTACAGAGCGATTGCGCATTGGTCTTCCAGCCACAGTCGAGCAAGCTTCTCACGGCGGACCAACCTCTAGTATGGGTGTAGCGACGACGGGGCATGGTGGCGGTGCCTCGGGTAGTCTTATTCTGGCAGCAACCGAGAACTTCATTACCTTCCTCGATGCATTGAAACTCAACATGGTATCCAAGGATGCACTGCATCCGCTTTTATCGGAGGTGATTCAGTCTGTGAACAAGGTGACAGATATCGACTTTGAAGACCGTGGCAAGATCATTCAGTGGCTGATCGCATTGAACCAAATGCGGGCTACTGAGGAATTGAGTGAGGACCAAGCGCGTGAACTTGCATTTGATATTGAACAGGCTTATCAGGGCTTCAAGGCGACGTTGAACTGATTTGGGGAATCGTGCACCGGCAAGGCGTTCATATGGACAATATAGATACCATTATGTTTTCGAGTATTAACATGATCATCAGTGATTGCTAGCTTAATATACCCACTCTTTCTTTGTTTTTTATCGAGTGTCCTTGTACAAGTACAGCGATTAGGGCCCTAGTTAACTAGGTCCCCAGTCAAGATACAATGATGCCTGATAATTCAGGCTACAATCAACCCGCGGAACGGCGGCGCCAGCCTTTCCTCTTTGGGAATATTTTCTTTTTTCTCCGCCACAATTTTTCCATTCTCCTGGCTGTGAGACCAATTCGTTGCCTTGCATTCCTCTCCGGCAACATATAGAAAACATACAGCTATCATCATGATCAGTGCTACAAACGAACCTCTGCATGGTTAGTTCACAATCCACCCCTCTGGCCTATTCGGTCCACAAAAGATAATGGAACTGATAAGCGCAGTGCTTGATCTCCCGCAACTGTACCAGAAGCCCTCGGGAACCGATCTCGTGAAAGCTTTGGCTCTTTTGAGCTTGCAGCCACGCACATTTGGCACGACCGCTGATGTCGTCAAAGGCCCCGCGGTCCAGCCTGCAGGAGTGACTCGGTATCTCACATCGATCATCGCCAGTTCACTTGCATGGCTCGACACCGATGAACTCCGGGAGGCAATCTGGGATACGGCCGCTGCACGATTAAGTGAACGGTCTGGTCGAACCGGTAAGCAAGCCACCGTCATATTCAGGTTTGTTATCCCGCTAACCGTGACTCATTTGCCACAGCCATGCCGGCAATGTCTCGAACCTTCAACGTGCCCACCTCCTCCGGCGAAGAATACACACTGACCCTCCACGAACCATCACTCACGGCGGACAACCTTGGTATGAAGACTTGGGTATCTTCCTATCTCCTCTCGCGCCGACTTCACAAGCTTGGATCAACACCAGTACTTGTTCCCTCGGCCTCGGCTACCACATTCAGCCCCCGGAAACCGCTGCGGGCACTCGAACTCGGTGCCGGAACAGGCTTAGTCGGGCTCTCCTTTGCAGCTCTGCAAGGAAAGTCTGCCACCGTACACCTCACCGACCTGCCCGAGATTGTCCCAAACCTCGCGCACAACGCTGCCTTGAACGTAGAACTCCTCACCAGAACCGAGGCGACTGTAACCACCGGTTTACTTGACTGGTCGGTAACACCGTCGACCCTTCCAACTGCAGAAGAGCAGTTTGATGTGATTCTCGCCGCAGATCCATTGTACTCGCCCAAGCATCCCAAATGGTTGGTAGACACCATTAAGCCCTGGCTTAGCCGTGGGCTCAATGCGCGAGTTGTGGTGGAGATGCCACTGCGCGATGCATATCTACCGCAGGTGAAGGAGTTCCGGCAACGGATGGGCGAGTTGGGTCTGGCTGTGGTTGAGGAGGGCGAGGAGGTCGGTTACGATGACTGGGAGAGTGCGGACGGAGGCGCGCTAGCCGTCAACTGCTGGTGGTCGATTTGGGGATGGAGTGAAAAGGTATAATACTGCCAGGTCATATTTGGAATGGTGACCAAACGAAATGACGAATAATAATGATACACGATAGATTAGAATAGGGGTTTCCCAGGCATTGGTTATTGGAGCAATACAGACATCATGCATCTAGAGTCAGAGGGTTAGTAGATATCCGGATCTTGAAATCAATTTCTCTTGTCATGTTTTTCAGAACTCAACTTGATGAATGAGGAAGATCGTTGGTCAACAGAAAAAGAGGAGCAGGTCTATCACGTGGAGATGACGTCAGTGTCCCATCTATGAATTGAATTTCTACTATCTCCTGTATTTTGAAAGGTTCTAAAATTCTAACAAGAAAAATGACTCGTTCAGGTCACATATATTTTTGACATTCGTTTGGTCAGTCAATAACCCAACATTATTGGAATATCAAGCAAATCATCCTAATGCGACAACAGACCTGAGTTTAGATCAAAACGCCACATGAACATCAGCTGCAAATTCCCCAACTATAATTAATAAAAGGGAAATTTCATACCCGATCAACATTCGAGGACCCAAGTCGCGATATAATTGCACATTCTACCACCTATATACCTACTGTGATTCATTCCGTCGCCCTTGACCTCCCGAACTGTGCATCACGGAAAATATCGCATACCTAATATTGCATACCCCACCAAACACCTACACAATGATCGGACTTCTAGCCATTACAGCTATCCCAACGGTAACGGGGGTATCCCTCGCTTCCAGCGAGCAGCGCAAAGCGAACCAGCGCAAAGAAGAGGCTCGCCGCATGGTGAAGTTCAACATCGTAGCAGAATGCGATGGGGACACAGATGACGACCGCGAGTTAAACGGGATGATTGTCGTTGTAAGAGATGAGAAGGTAAGAACCCCTAATACAAACCAGATTAAGATTCTAGAGACCTCACAGTCCCTTTGAACATCATAATCAAAGCCCAAATTACAGAACTAGACCAACAACTCTATCCCCGCAGGTCTACCTTGCCGATCCAGATCCCACCAAACGAAATCTGCCAGCTTTCACAGCCCTGGCTTTCTATATCGAGTACCCAGAACCGGAAGAATTGAAATACCTCAAGCGCGAGCGCGGCTTCGGCCTCCCCACTTACGTCCAGGACAATCCGCCCCTTCTGAACTGGATATATGCAGATACCGAAACGCATGAGTTGCGGTACGGGAATCGATCACAGAGTGTGGAGCAGCTGGTCGAGCCGTGGGACTGGTGTAAGAACGAGAAGATCATTTCCCTGCAAGGGAAGCAAAATGCTTTCATTGCGGTTGAAGAGGAGGAGGGTGAATGGGCACTTTATTATGATCGTGATGGCGACGAGCTTGCGCGCGTTCTTGAGGAGCAGGGTTTGCTGGATTGTGCTTTTGTGCCTCTCAAGCTGGTGAGAAAGGTCGTTGAGGAGAAACCACCGCCGCCACCTCCTACTGCTCAGCCTGCTGCTCCCCAGGATCAAGCGAATGGTCAGAGTCAAAAGTAGATGGACATTAGAGCGGGATAAATATCATGATTAAGACGAAGGGTTTTTATGTGTATATAGTTCATGAGATACTTAATACGTTTATGATATGATCGTCATTATAGATATACCGCGGTATCAACCTTGGAATAGTGTATTATACAAAAGAGACTTGAGCATTTAATCATCCAATCCACCCCAGCTACCAGTATCGCTAACATTGCCACTAGACGCTGCTGCAGCCTTCCTGTTGCGACTGGCCTCAATAGCGCCCCTTTTGTTATTCTCCAGGCGACGTTCAAAGCCACTCTTGGTACTGATTCTCATACCACGAGCGCCCTTTCCGTCATCCTCCTTGTCGGTCAATCTTGGGGCCTGACGCGCCTTGACACCATGCCTCTTCATATCCTTCTTGCTGTTCTTGCTCAAGTTCGGCAGAGCGTCCAGCAGCCATTTCTGGATGGATTTATCGCCTTCTTCGCCGCCGCGTAGCTTCTCGCTGACGTCGATGATGTTGGCAATGCTCTTCACATAGGGAATATCTTCCTTGGTGTAGTAGGTGACAGCGATACCGCCCTCACGACCAGCACGGCCAGTTCGCCCCACGCGGTGGACGTAGACGGCGGCTGAGTTAGGGATATCGTAGTTGACCACGCCGTTGATACCGCGGAAGTCGACACCGCGGGCTAGCAGATCCGTTGTAACCAGAATCCAGATCTCGCCTTTGCGGAAGTCGCGCATGATATCGGACCGTTGACCATCTGAGAGATCGGAGTGAAGAACGGCAATACGTGAGGATCCGCCTGCCTCGGCGGGGATGTCATATTTGAGTTCGGAGTGCAGAGCCACCGCACGAGGGATGGTCTGTGTGAAAATAAGGAAGGGAGGACGGAGGCGGATATCTGATGGTGAGGCTGCAGCCGGGCGAAGAAGTTGACGAAGTCCCATCAGTTTACCCTGCTCTGTTGCTGCGTACACGAGTTTGTGATCGATGTTAGGGATTGCAGAGTCTTTCAATCCTACAACCAGACGAAGTAGCGGATGTGTCTCGCTTGGCTTTTGTCCGAGATCTTCCAGTCGCTCTTTGATGGTCGACTTGGTGAGATCCTCGATATTGGATCCCATGGTGGCTGACCAAAGGCCGACACGCAAGTCAGGGTGTGAGCATGACTTCCAGATATCGAGGGTTTGTTCCCGGAACAACGGGTCCAGGAGGACATCGGCTTCGTCCATAACCAAACTCCGCACTAGGGGTAATGTTGCCATGGTAGTCGTCCGATTCGCAGATAGAGCATTGACCAGCATCAGAGGTGTAGTGACGAGAATATCACTCTTGGTGACTGGGATGTTGGCCCGCTCCTTTGCTGGCTTGCTTTCGGCATCTTCATCTTCCGACCCGGATGATTCTTCGCTGTTCTCCTCAAGAACATTGGCATCCCCGTGATCTCCAACACGCATACCCTTTCTCATCAACGTGATCTTCACGCCAGTTCCAGCCACTAGCTTGCGGCCCTCGTTGACGATCTGGCTTGCAAGCTCCCTAGTGGGTGCAACAACCACAGATAAAATACCATGCTCGTCGGGGTTTGAGTGATGGTGCCGAACAATCTTGTTGATCACGGGGATCAAGAATGACAATGTCTTGCCGCTGCCGGTAGGAGCAACAACCAGAAGATCTGGCTCAGAAGACTCTCCAAGAAGCAACGGAAGGGTTCCAAGCTGAACCTCTGTAGGTACTGTAAATCCTTGGTCTGCAACGTTCTCTGCGAGCCGCGAGGAGATCTTGTATTTAGATCGAAGCTCCTTGAAGTTAAGCAGGGGCTCCGGGAACAAGCGTCTGGCACGCTTCTGCTCCTTCTTACTGAGAGTCGGCGCCTCTTCTTTCTTTGACTTCTTCTTTTTCTTCTTGGGATCTGTGGTAGATATAGGCTGGACTGAGATCTTTTCTAAGTCGCGCATGTCTGTAACCTTGATCTTGTGCGAGTTCAAGATAGTGCGACGCTGCACTTCATCCATAGAATCGTCGTCATCGGATGCGACATCCTGGGCAGACACTTTCTCTTCCTCCTCGGTCGCAGCAGCGGTTTCCGTCACACTGGTTGCAGGGCGCTTGTTTGAGCTGAAAAAGTCGAGATCGGGGATATTTTCCTCGTCCTGTTGGACAGCAGCGCCTCTCTTTCTTTTTTTTGCCATTCTTGGCAGCCTCGAGCTTGTCGGTCTCCGCGGTCCGAAAGAGCTGCGGGTTAGCTGCTTTTCCTGTGGACGGAAGACGAGAGTCTGAAGCCGATGAAACGGGCTTTAATTTGGTTGACCGGGTCAACAATCTGAACGCATCCATTTCTTTTGTGGTTGAGTCGAAAATGTCGTTGATATTCTGAAAAGAAAAAAAGTGGTCCGCGGACTTTCTTCTCGGGCCAATCAGCGTTGTGCATCGTATATCACCGCCGAGGCCGGGACAAAATAACGAGAGAATAACTTCGAAAGATGGAATTGTCTGGACATAATAGACATACCGTAGTAGGACGATTATTTGTACCCAGGGAATTCGGATCACGGTTATAGAGACGTTTTAGGAAGGGAGAAACAAGTCGAGATCAATGAACCTTCAGATTACAGTAGAAACAATAGCTTTTACACTTTCATAGAGCATAAACAGGAAATCAATTGCAGTAACAAGGTCTATCTCAGACAACAGTTTAAATTCCATCGTCTATCATACACAGCGCGGGAAGATTAACATAGGGAAAAAGGAAAGGACGATTCTCTTCTATCCACATCCACTTAGTGCGCATGCGCAGGCTCGCCACGGTAACCAACAATGTTCATACGACCGATCATCTCGCCAACAGTGAAGAAGCCAATGACCTCAGCAGCAGTGACACCGGCGAGGGCCATCTGCTTGGGGCTGGCGTTGCGGATACAGGCGAGGATAGCCGAGGGGGAGGGGAGGGTCTTGAGGGCGGCAGGGTTGGAGATGAAGGGCTGGAAGTAGGACTGGAAGGTGGCCATGTTGCTAGGAGGAAATTGTTAGATGGGAAGTAAAGTGTCAAGTGCGGAGTCCGACTTACGGAGGAGCCATGTTCTGGCCACGGAACACAAGTCTAGCAAGCTCAATTCCGACCTTGGAGTAGTAGAGGGTAGGAGGGATCATGGCTAGATTGATTGATGGTTAGCTATGCACCTTATGTAAATGTAATCCACCGATTGAAGTCAACAAGGAGGTTGGGATTGGGTGGCACGACTCCAACCGGATCAATCGGTCAATCGTCGGCTTTTTCTTCAGGTGAGCACCCAATATCCAACGCTCCATTGTATCCATCCAAGCGGGAGGGAAAGAAATCAAGAGTGTCCCTTACAATCGACGAGAGAGATGACCTTGCCGGCGGGTCCACCAATCTTGCGCAGGGCACCAGCGGCGTTCGAGATGGCAGGACCAGCGGAGGCAGAGACCTTGGACAGACCCTCAGAGGCCTTGGAGGCAGCTGAGGCAGCAGTCTCACCAGCCTTGGAGGCAGCCTCAGAGGTGGACGAGGCGTGTCTGACGACGGTTCTCCGGGTCAGGAACTGCGATTGCCGCAGGACGGCACGGGTGGCGGCGGGCATTTTGAATACTGCAATAGAAATGAGTGGAAAAAAATAATTAAGCAAAAGACACCCGAAGCAGTCGCTAATAGGAGGGCAGTATGATCTAATGATCTGGAGTTTCGCGCAACGGCAGAACCAGATGAAGATTTGACGCTCGGGAACTTCAGGAATTGCGGGTCACGTGAGTCACTTCTTAACACAAGTAAATAATATACTTTTCCATATGAACAATAGATTCGAAGGGAATTTAGGAAATTTATGAACTTACTAGTTACATATTAAAGCTCATCTTGCAGTGAATCTGAAAGTGGATAGGAACCTTAGCACCTTGTTATAGCATTGTACCTGCATCCGGCCCTCCGTTCGTCGAATCACAAGCTGGAACTATACTCCGGACAATAGAAAACAAGGTGACGGTTTCTTTTACCTAACTAGAGGGACTAGTAGATATATCAACTTTTTTGCCTTTAGAATAAGTTTGCAAAATTGATCTGGGAAAAAAGTGTAAATCGAAGCTGTTGTGAGCCAAAATATATAGTATAACATGTTGTAAAGCTGCATCATTTCTTCCCTTTTGTCAACAAAGTTCAGCAGAAATATCCTGCAATCCAGATCATGCATTATGAGAATAACAGATAAATGGTATATTGAGAAAAAAAGGATAGATTACAGTCGATTCTACAAAAACAAAGTGACTGGCGACGTATAAGCGAGAGTGATGATCTCAGGAACATACATAATAGAGCAAGTACTGTACTTTAGGAAGTCCTGATATTTTAACATTGCCTTAATGAACAGTAGCAGCCCAATGGACAACAGCCGTTTTTCACAAATTTTTTCCGCTTTCCCACTTTTTGTCGACCTATAAAACTGACAAATTTAAAGGGCATATCTGAAAAGGCATATCTGAAAAGGCATATCTGAAAAGGCATATCTGAAAAGGCATATCTGAAAAGGCATATCTGAAAAGGCATATCTGAAAAGGCATATCTGAAAAGGCATATCTGAAACTGGAATGACCACTGGAAAGACAGCACAAGGGTGAGCGACCGACTATTCTTGTATAGGAACCTGATAATGGCTACATAATCACTGTATATCACCCTTGGAATACTACAAGTAGTTGGACAATAACTGTTACACAGCTCCTTGTTCTATGGATATCGGAGAGATGTTGGATGGTTCAAGAAAGCAAGATAAAACATATCTGCCTAAATGTATTTCAGACAAGTGGCATATATAGTAGAACTTATCACTCCGTACGGAGTAAAGCGAAGAAATTATCAAAACAAAGGTTTGCACTGTTTGTCTCGGAAAAACTCGCCAATTTATCAACCTCCGCCGGAGAATTGCCTCACTTGATCCATTCTGATCTGCTATACCACATTTACCGAAAATACTTCAGACTGTTCAGTATGAACCAAATTCAGATAATATGAGCAAAGAGCCATGGAAGATATTGCCATGGAAATGAGGGTCTTCTACAATATTAACCGATAGCCGATCAACATTCGGCCCGAGAGAGCGGGCTAGGTTTTCCTAATTCAGACTGAGAAAGCAGTTTAACCCCCTCCCCGGTTAAATCGAGTGCCCCTCGACTCCACTTTTTCGTTACTCCATACATATCACCGTGGGGTTGAACAATATGAGATCACCGGACTTTCCGGATTCGAGTATTAAAGTGGCTATTCCCTCCTTGCATTCAAGCTTTTATTCTTTATTTTATTCCTCTTACCCCTCCTCACTACACAATGGCTTCCGCAACAGTCACCAAGGCCAACATCGGTGTTTACACCAACCCGAAACATGACCTTTGGATCGCCGAGTCCACCCCCACAGCAGAGGACATTAATTCTGGCAAGAGCTTGAAGGCTGGGGAGGTCACAATTGAGGTACGCAGCACTGGTATTTGCGGATCCGATGTGCACTTCTGGCACGCCGGTTGCATTGGCCCTATGATCGTCACAGGCGACCATGTCCTCGGTCACGAATCAGCCGGCCAGATTCTCGCTGTCGCCCCTGATGTCACCCACCTCAAGGTCGGCGACCGTGTTGCCGTTGAGCCCAACATCATTTGCAACGCCTGCGAACCCTGTCTGACCGGTCGCTACAACGGTTGCGAGAAGGTCGCTTTCCTGTCCACCCCACCTGTCGACGGCCTGCTCCGTCGTTACGTCAACCACCCCGCCGTCTGGTGCCACAAGATCGGTGATATGAGCTATGAGGACGGTGCTATGTTGGAGCCCCTCAGTGTGACCTTGGCGGCTATTGAGCGCAGCGGTCTGCGTCTCGGTGACCCACTGCTTATCACCGGTGCCGGTCCTATCGGTCTGATTAGTTTGCTCAGTGCACGCGCTGCTGGTGCCTGCCCTATTGTGATCACTGATATTGACGAGGGCCGCTTGGCTTTTGCCAAGTCTCTGGTTCCCGAAGTGCGCACCTATAAGGTTGAGATTGGCAAGTCAGCCGAAGAGTGTGCCGAAGGTATCATCAATGCCATAAATGACGGTCAGGGTTCTGGCCCTGACGCGCTGCGCCCCAAGCTGGCCCTGGAGTGCACCGGTGTCGAGAGCAGTGTCAACTCCGCCATCTGGAGTGTTAAATTCGGCGGTAAGGTGTTTGTTATCGGTGTTGGTAAGAACGAGATGACCATTCCCTTCATGCGTCTCAGCACCCAGGAGATCGACTTGCAGTACCAGTACCGCTACTGCAACACCTGGCCTCGGGCCATTCGCCTGGTTCAGAACGGTGTGATTGACTTGCGCAAGCTGGTTACTCACCGTTACGCCCTTGAGGATGCTCTCAAGGCCTTTGAGACCGCCTCTAACCCTAAGACTGGTGCCATCAAGGTGCAGATTATGAGCTCCGAGGAGGATGTCAAGGCTGCCACTGCTGGCCAGAAGTTTTGAGCGAAGAGAGTAAAATGAAGCGGTATTTGAGAACATCAGCGGGTTTCTGGTTGGGATCAAGATTGGCCATTGGCGTTGACGATTTTCTTTTTTATATCCATGACGAATGATGTCTAGAGGATGCCTTTGGGCAGAATAGAAAGCCCATGAAGGGTATTTACAATTTACTGGTTGAACATAGAAACTGAAGAAGTACAATCATCAAGGTAATAATGGGGACCTTGCAAGACAAGAACGTGGCACGTCATTTTCGGCATTAAGTCGGGCCAAGTCTGGGGAAATAAGAGTAATATAAAAACGAATGGGATAAAAATGGACCCTGCCGCAAATCTCGAGCTATTGAAGCTATGTACTCCACCTTGTATAGGCTTAAAACCGGAATTGACCGATCACAGCCAAGAGAAAGAACCCGGTAAATGCCCGTTCCCCTCACAAAATACAGATTTGGCCAATGTGATGACTCTCGCGCAACACTAGTTCGATGTGACAGAGAAGTCAATGTAATGTTATGCAATGCTTTTTAATCATGTGGTGCATCTCTAGTATCCCCCTGCTCGTTGTATAACCCCGCATTTCAATCCAGACTAGTATATCCTGCATTTAAAAGGGTCCCCTGGTCCTCTTAACAATCTACCTTCACTGCATTCTGTTGTGTAGCTGTGTCCTGCTGTGCTTCAGCTGTTGTCAAACATGAAAGGCACATTATTTCTCCTGGCTCCCCTCGTGGGTGCCGCTGTCTTGGGATCGACTTCCCAGATTGATAGTTGTCCCGGCTATAAAGCTACCAATGTGAAGCAGTTGGACCAGAGATTGACAGCTGATCTCAACCTTGCTGGAGAGGCCTGTAACACCTATGGCACGGATCTTCCAAACTTGAAACTCCTTGTAGAGGCACAAACTGGTATGATATAATATCCCAAACTTTACCCCCCAAATATAGATGTATACTTACCATTCTACTAGAAACACGCCTTCATGTCATGATCTACGATGCAGATGAGGAGGTTTATCAAGTACCAGAATCTGTTCTCCCTAGACCTGAGAGCGCAAAGGGTCATCAAAAGGAGTCTGCCCTTAACTTCGACTTCGAGGAGAATCCTTTCTCGTTCCGAGTTCTGCGCGGAGAGGAAGTGCTTTTTGATACTTACGACACCAACATCATCTTCCAGTCTCAGTACTTGAATTTGCGCACTTGGCTTCCTGATGATCCGAACCTATATGGTCTGGGTGAACACAGTGATTCGTTGCGTCTGCCTACCACTAACTATACTCGCACTATCTGGAACCGTGATGCGTATGGCATCCCCTCTAACTCCAACCTTTACGGTACTCATACTATTTACATTGATCACCGCGGAGAGAAGGGCACTCATGGAGTCTTCTTTTTGAACTCGAACGGCATGGATATCAAGATTGATAAAACTGCCGATGGCAAACAGTACCTCGAGTATAACACCCTCGGCGGAGTCCTAGACTTCTATTTCATGGCCGGTCCCACCCCCAAGGAAGTGAGCGAGCAGTACTCTGAGGTCGTTGGTCTTCCTGTTATGCAAAGCTACTGGACTTTTGGAGTATGTTATTTCCACGAATTTTTGGAATTGTATACTAATTGACAATTTAGTATCACAACTGCCGATATGGATACCAAGATGTCTTCGATGTCGCCGAGGTAGTTTACAACTACAGCCGTGCTGGAATCCCACTCGAGACTATGTGGACAGACATTGATTATATGAGTGGTCGACGGGTATTTACTCTCGACGATGAGCGGTTCCCTATTGACAAATTGCGCGAATTGGTTTCGTATCTTCACAAGCATGACCAGCACTACATTGTCATGGTCGATCCGGCTGTCAGTAACTCTAGTAAGTGTTATAATTGTTCCTCTTCAATTTTGCTCTAACGGTGAGTGTGTTACCAGATAACGGTGCATTCAACCGAGGCCATGACCAGGGCGTCTTCCTGTACCGCGACAATGAACAGAACGAACTCTACGAAGGTAGGTTTACCAACTGAAGCACAATATTGACCATTCCTAACAGAATATCTTTAGGCGCCGTCTGGCCCGGCCCAACCGTTTATCCAGACTGGTTCAACGAAGACACGCAGAAATACTGGAACTCAGAATTCAAGCGGTTCTTCAGCGCAAGAGACGGCGTCGATATCGACGGTCTATGGATCGACATGAACGAAGCTTCCAACTTCTGCCCGTACCCCTGCGCAGACCCAGCAAAGTATGCCGAGGATAACAACCTACCCCCAGCGCCTCCACCAGTCCGTCCGAATCCACGCCATATCCCTGGTTTCCCGGCTGATTTCCAGCCCGGATATTCTTCATCTGGCGCTTCTTCATCGCACCGTGCGAAGAGAGGTGATGCTGGCATTGAAACACGTAGTGTCAGCGAGAAACGGAGCCGCAGTAGAAAGGGAAAGAAGGTCGGCTTGCCTGGTCGAGACCTTATTAACCCGCCTTATCAGATTGCAAACGAGGCTGGCTCGATTAGCAATAAGTCTATTGATACTGATATCATCCATGCTGGTGAGGGTTACGCCGAGTATGACACGCACAATCTCTACGGAACCAGTAAGTACCCCGTTGTTCATTATCGGAACCTTTCTAACACAACCTAGTGATGAGCTCGGCTTCCCGCGAGGCAATGTCGAAGCGTCGACCCCACGTGCGACCCTTGATCATCACGCGTAGCACCTTCGCCGGAGCAGGCTCCCAGGTCGGCCATTGGTAAGATCACACAAAACCTCCCAAATCAGTATACCAGGTATACCTATACTAACCCATTCCCGAACAGGCTCGGCGACAATTTCAGCCAATGGGATAAATACCGAGTGTCAATTCCGCAGATGCTAGCCTTCGCCTCGATTTTCCAGGTCCCAATGGTCGGCAGTGACGTCTGCGGTTTCGGCGGAAACACGACGGAAGAGCTGTGCGCGCGGTGGGCAATGCTCGGCGGCTTCTATCCGTTCTATCGAAACCACAACGAGTTCGGCACCGTGCCACAGGAATTCTACCGCTGGCCTACCGTGACAGAAGCTGCGAAGAAGATCATCGATATCCGATACCGTCTTCTCGATTACCTGTATACTTCATTCCATCGCCAGACCTTGACGGGAACACCGTTCCTCCAGCCGCTTTTCTACGTCTACCCAGAGGATAACGAGACCTTTGGTAATGATCTGCAGTTCTTCTATGGTGATTCCATTCTCGTCTCGCCTGTCTCGGAAGAAGGTGCTACCTCTGTCGACGCGTATTTCCCCGATGATCTATTCTATGATTGGTTTACTGGCGCTGCTGTGCAGGGCGATGGATCTGCGAAGACGATTAGCAATCTCGGTATTACGGATATCCCGATTCATATCCGTGGCGGGAGTATCATCCCGCTCCGTACGGAAAGTGCTAAGACGACGACGGATCTGCGTAAGCGCGGCTTTGAGATTCTCATAGCGCCTGATGCTGATGGGTCTGCGGAGGGTGAGTTGTACATTGATGATGGCGAGTCGATTCGGCCGGATAGTGCGGCAGAAATCAAGTTCAAGTACCGGGATGGTAAGCTTAAGATCATGGGTCGATTTGGATATCGTCCCAATGTGATTATTGAGGCTGTTACGCTGCTTGGGCAGAAGAATCAACCTCGGGTTGTGTATTCTCCGCAGAGTGTTACAAAGAAAGTTCAAATTGAGTTGGACGGGCCTGCCGAGGTGACCCTGTGAGTTTCCTTTAGGGTTTATGAGTCCACGAGTGTTTTAGCGGGGTTTCCCACATTCCTTACCGCCACTTTTTTTTTAGCTTCTTCACTAAATTTGGTCATGGCATCAGAATGGATGTAAGCGAGCATCTCCTCCAGGGCTATTTTTACTACTTATACTATTTTTACTCGTAAAGTCCAAATGACAAACATTCTTGCGACCCCCACGCAGTCCGGAATCACGTGTATGTTGTACATGATGAACATGGGTATAAATGTATAATTAATTATAAGCGTTTCAAAAAGCAAAACAATAAACCCCTTGCATGGCCTTGCCTGAGAGAGGGGGGATGTTAGGGGAAGACACCCTTGAGATGGTGAATATTTCGACTTCAGAACTCTATCAGTACGGCCTCCGTATTCAGACTAATAGAGCGCTACTGCTACGGAGTCAAGCGCTAGTGGACTATTCTAAGGGAAATGGTCTCACTCAGCCCTGGGTACTAGTTCAGGCACAGGCCGCTAGTTCCTGAGTCATCTGATGAGAAACCCGACCCATCAACTTCGTGTAGAAAATTGGTTATTATTAGTCTTGGGGTTTGGGGGGAATTTTAACCGAATATAGAATATATTGAAGACATTGGTCTATTGTGGAAAATGCCTTACTGTAGACAGTGTCCTAAGTAGGACTGTGGCCCGTGTTTCATGATTCCATGGATGTTTTGATACATTAATTTCAAAGGGAATTCGAGTAGACCTCGGGAAGTATACGGATAAAGGTGGTTGGGATTGTAATATAAAAAGGAAAAAAAAAGCAAGATAATATCTTGGCGGTAAGGTTCACTGTTGGCACCTATTCTGTATTATTTACGTATACAAATATTACATTGATCTTATCATATTGAATATTGACTTACCCTTGATGTAACGGCAATGTACTCCGTATATGTGATCATATGCAATATGAAACATATGATCGGCTGATGGTTACCATATGCCCACTTTAGGCACATGTAGTAGGGATCTACTCCGTAATACATAATGTACTCATGATAATATACAATTTGTAAGAGGTACAAGTGTATTGTATACTTCAGTCCGTGGATATCTCCAGCCTCATCCTTGTCTCACAATCCACAAATCCAACCACATAAGGCTATAAACCCCACTTTCCCCAACGGAGGATCATAGGATCCACTTTGACTGGACAGTCTGAGAGAGTCTTACCTTTTTGTCTCAGCAGCTCTGGGCCTTGTCACCCGGCGTCCAATCATCTCAATAGATGGTCACTCCCGCCTCCCTTTTTTTTTGTATAGTGTAATATTGGTGTGGAGAGGAGATAAGGTGGTGCCTCCCAGTTCCTTCCATTCAGCATCCACTCTCGTTTCCACTTTCCGCGTTACTTGATATATTTAATACCCTTCCCATTTGAATTCTCTCTTGTTTACATTTATTTACTTTCACTTCTCTTGACGTGTATCATACTTCTTCATAATGCCGTCTTTCATGAAGTTTGCTGCTGCGGCTCTTGCCGTGGCTGCCCCTCTCGTTTCAGCTCAGACTTACTCTGACTGCAACCCGATGGAGAAATCATGCCCTGCCAATAAGGGTTCGACCGAGTCCAACTTGCACTTTGACTTCACCAAGGGTGATTCCCTCGGCCAGTGGAAGATCAGTGGTGGCAAAGTTCCCACCGGCGCCGATGGTGCTGAGTTCACTATCAACAAGGAAGGAGATGCTCCTACCCTTGTCAGCGACTTCTACTTCTTCTACGGTGAATTGTCCATTGAGATGAAGACTGCTCATGGTCAAGGCATTGTCAGCTCCGCCTTCTTGCAATCTGATGACAAGGATGAGGTTGACTGGGTACGTGATATCTCAAAATCAGACTATATTGGAAATAATAATAATTGCTAACTGAAATATAGGAAGCACTGGGCTCAAAGGCTGACACCATTGAGACCAACTACTTCGGAAAGGGCGATACCTCGACCTGGGACCGTGAGACTTGGGTGCCTGTCTCCGCCCCTCATGATACTTTCCACACCTACACCATCCAATGGAGCAAGGACACCATCAACTGGCTGATCGATGGCGCCAATATCCGCACTCTCAACTACAAGGATGCCCAGGGTGGTGCTCGTTTCCCTCAGACCCCTATGAACATCCGTCTTGGCATCTGGGCCGGTGGTGCTCCTACCAACCCTGAGGGTACCATTCAGTGGGCTGGTGGTCCCACCGACTACTCCAAGGGCCCCTACTCCATGTACATCAAGAGCGTCACTCTTAAGAACGCCAACCCCGCTGAATCTTACACTTGGACCGACAAGTCTGGTTCCTCCAACAGCATTAAGTTCACCGGTTCCAACGCGGTGAGCTCGCGCAGCACCACCCCTGAGGCTGCCACCACCACCGAGGCTGCCACCACCACTGAGGCTGCCACCAGCTCTTCCGAGGCTACCTCTTCTTCCACCAAGTCTCCTTCCACCACGACCGAGAAGGAAACTTCCAGCGCTGCCACCACTCTGGCTACCAAGACCTCCAGCTCCTCGTCCGCTGAGTCCACTGCTGCTTCTTCCTCCGGTGCTGCCAGCTCTTCCAGCTCTGGTGCCTCCCCCAGCGGCTCTAGCAGCTCTGGCTCCGGTTCTGGTTCTGGCTCCGGATCTGCATCTGGCTCCACCTCCTCCACGGGCTCTGGCTCGTCCACCAGTGCCAGCGCGAGCGCCAGCCCTAGCTTCAACGCAGCTGCTTCTGTTGTTGCCAGCTACGTGGGACCTGTATCCCTCCTGGGTCTGGTGACTGCCCTCCTCCAGCTTTAAATGTCACTTTCAGCGCTATGATTTTTTGATGCTTCATTAATGGAAACGCGCCTCGAAAGAGGATACTGGGCTGGACCGGGTATGATAATGGTTCATGGATGCGATACCTTTTGTTTTTTGTTTTTCGGATTGTACCAAATTTTCCCTTTTTGTCCTTGGTGCTCAAATGCCTGCAGTCTATTCTTTAGGTTGCCCGGATGTGTTCATTGGCATACTCCGGTAAGATGGCGACTTTTGGGCGGACATCATGTATCTATCCGCGCACATACCTTTGCCATTAAGCAAATATGCAATAATACCAAGTTAATTGACTCTACGGAGTACTTTAATTAATCCCATTGTCCCCGTTGTAGCGTACCTAGACATCTCACCGCTTGTTTCCTGTTGGGTTCGCTCTCTATTGCCATTGTGTTCGTATATCATCATTCGCATCGCATCCACGTGGATCATATGCATGGCCTTTCCAAGTTTTGGCTTTAGGTTATTCCATACATTGTATGCATACCTAGGCAATCCGCCACCGGCCAAGAATAGCATCAACATATAACACACCGAGAAATGGGATTGCTGCGAACCATGGATCGAGGGCTAATCGTAATGGGTCTCAGTTTGGATTGGCTGATAATGAGCTGTAACTGAAATGTGTGTAGTGAGATTGGTTGATCGAGCGATACTTGTATAGCCGAACCATGGACGAGTATTTACATGACATTCCAAGGTTCATAATAGATGTTGTATGAATTGTGGGTTTAGTTTGCGTACATTGTATTCAGATAAAAATGGAGAATGGTAAAATACTGTCATGGCTCGTTACTGCATCAAACTCATTTCATCTTGGATAACATCGCCCAAAGTCGAAAAAAGAAAAAGAAAAAGTAGTCCAAACATCAGGTACGGGAACCACGATAATACCTCAACTCTCGGGCCCTCAAAATCTGATCTTCCCCTCAGCGCCCCAGCCCCCTGTGGAGACCTTAATTCACCAAGTGGACCCAGCCCCAGTCGCACGCTGCACATCCTTCAATTGGCGTGATAACCGCAACACCGAGTCAGCAACGGGACGATGGTGCGTGGCCGCGACCCGGAGCAGAGCAAGAGTGGCAGGCCGGGGGTGTGTGTGGGTTCAGTGGATGCGGTGGATGCAGTGGAGGCCACGGCAGACGATGACGACTCTGTCAATGCAACCGGATTGCCATCTGCAGCTCCTGACGATCGCGCCCGGAACAAATATGCCCCGAACGGTATCGGGAGCGAGTCAAGCATAGAATATAGTCGGTCGCTGCTACTGTCGTCAGATGAAGATGCGTACTTGTGGAATGTTGGACTTCGTCGTTCTTCGCGTGCTACGATCCCGTCCACCGCTTCGAGGTGGTCGTCTAGTGTTATGAATCGTGTGTTGAGGGAATCTGCTTTGCTGCGGATTTGCGAGCGCAGTCGGTCTAGGTACTCTTCGCGTCGCCGCATTTGCGTCGCGAGTCGTGTGTCTAGAGCTGCCGTGCCGGTTATTTCGGTTGGTGGGCGCGAGGCGAGTAGGCTGTCGATTGCTGAGCGCAGGTCTGCACGTAGAGAGTCGAATTCCCATACTGCTGTTTGGACGGCTTGGTTGCTGCCGGTGAATTCGAGATCCAGCGCGTTGCGAACCTCTGGGAAGGTTGATTTCAGTTGAGATTCTAGGTCGGCGAGCATGCTTTCGCTTTGTTTGAGGATTGCGGATAGAGGTGTGAGGGTTTCAAGGGCGGTGTCGAATATGGATTCCAGTTGGCGCTGGGAGTTTGCGAGGGTTTCTTCTGGGGGTACTGCCGATGGGTGAAAGGCGCTGCGTGGTGGGTATGTCGTGGGGAGGGTGATGCAGCTGTTGGGGTAGAGAGTCTTGATGCTTGATATATGGCAGAGGTCTTTGGCTTGGTAGACTACCTCGGGGAGAACCAGCAGGTGTAGGATGATGGCGATCAAGACTGCGTTAATTGCTTTGCGGGCGAGGGCAGTATGGCTACGAAAGATGGACTTGGATTTGACAACCAGGCCTGCTTCATTGGTAGTCGACTCTGTAGACGAACCGGCATCTGCATCTCCAGCTTTAGCGCTGGCCCGGTCCTGCTCTCGCTGCTTTGTACCATTCGGCATGGAAACTTTGCGTCGTTTTCTCATGCTTTCTGAACCTTGCTGCTTCGGAGTCCGCACATATTCCACCCATGACTCCTCTAGATTAGGCGTTTCGCAGATAGAAGGCATGATGAGCTCCGGGCCTGATATGGTCCATGATGATGACGATGAGGATGCCAGTGACTCTGATGCTGGCTCGGCTGTCTTTGTGGTCGCTTTTCTGCTTTCATGCCGGGTATTTGGAGTTTTGGTGGGGTCTTTTTCTTTCAGAGAAGCAGTTGATGCTATGACCAGGATTCGCCAAGAGCTGGGCGATCTGGGATACGAGGCTGTTCTGTAGACATGGCTGTAAACATCTCAGCAAGACACGGTGCACATTGTGTAATAAATATGTTCTGTAGCTAATATCCCACGACTCGAGTGTTTCAAATGTTTTGAATGCGACTGGCTTAAGTCGACTGTTGCACGCGTAAAGCGGTGGGGAAGAAAGATCGGAGAAACCGCGGCGGCCGAATAAGTGAGAATCTTCAACCATGCGCTCACTGCTTCGTCTGAGACCGTCCCTAACGCCTGGCGTTAGATCTTTGCCATGGAATTGCACGATCGCGATCGGTGTCATATACAGCGATTCGGCATTGCTCTTGTTCTGACAAACCTGAAGCTCCAACAATACCTCCCACCGACCATGAGCTCTCGGAACCGCCCAAGAGCTCTTCACTCTTCAGTCTACAGCCCGGATCTCCTCTATTCCTCCCGAATGGCCACATGTTGTCAACAAACTCATCTCCTTCCTCCGCACCCAGTACCTACAATACGGCTTTCGGGAAGTCTTAACCCCGACCATCTACAAAAAGTCGCTCTGGGAGATCTCGGGCCACTGGCAGAACTATAAGGGATATGTATGAGGTCACCGGCCGAGGTAGTGGCGAGGGGAAGAGTAGGAGAAGTGAGTCCTATGGACTGAAGCCAATGAACTGTCCTGGCCATTGTCTCCTCTTCAAGTCGCAGATCACTCCTACCGCGACATGCCAGTGCGCTATGCGGACTTCAGCCCGCTGCACGCAACGAAGTCTCAGGATCACTGACTGGTTTGACGCGTGTGGCCGTTTCCATCAGGATGATGGTCACATATTCAGTCGCCCGCAGCAGATCAGGTCAGAATCACATCTGCGCTGGGATTCGTGGATATGTATGAAGACCTTCGGACTCGGTCCGTATCGATTGGTTCTGTCGACTCGACCCGAAGAGGATTACATTGGTATTGGAGATTGGGACATGCGTGATTGCGCGAGGCTCTGGATAGCACCGGACGTGAATGGGCGCTAATGAGGGTGATGGTGCGTTCTACGGCAAGATCGACATCCAGCTCCAGGATCAAGCTGGGAAGTACCATCAGTTGTCTACTATTCAATTGGAATGAACCTGCCACAGCGATTTGAGCTGGAGTATCAAGTTGCAGAGGGTGAGCCAGACTACAATCCAGCCACCTGAGTTGCAACTCCAGTTTTGATTCACCGCGCCATCTTCGGCTCATTGGAACGGTTTTTGGCATTGCTGATTGAACAGCACGGTGTCACTGGCCATTTTGGCTTTCTCCGCGCCAGTCAATTATCCTGACAGTTAACCAGGACGATGCCGTTGTGCGCCAGGCTCAGGAAGGGCAGCAAGTTCGCTGGTTTCCGCGCATTGGTGAATGATGGTACCGCTGAGTCGCCCCGTCCATTGTCCTCTGTCGACTCTACATTCCTGGTTGATATCGATACCAGCGCACAGACCCTGGGCAAGAAGATCAGGCGCCAAACAGATGAAGTATAATCTCATCTTCATCCTCGGATCACGGGACCTGGCCGATGGTGGCATCACTGTTGATGTCACGGGGCAGATGCAGAGCAAGACGGATAAAGATGCTCAGGTATTGCAGGCACTGATCAAAGCCAGACTAGGTAATGATGCGCTGAAGAATCCTCGAGCTGTTAAACTTCGCGTGGAAGAGGTTCATCCGCTATTGGTCGAACTCGAGAAGAACTTTGTGTAACTTTGTATGTTGTATAACATGTGTGTTGTTATTTTGAGCGTGCTTAACTACACTTTATTACTCCTATTATTGTATATCAGACCGATCTTTTGCCGATTGCAAGTGCTATTGCACACAGATTGATTGAGATTAACAAATGCCTGCGGCTAGCCGCGGAGTATAGGGCCTCAGGCAGAAATATCTCCGATGTTCGGGGTCCCCTATGAAGACGAGGACAGTATATATTCGTCGCAAGTGGCTATTAAGTGATAGTAAAAGGAACATAAATGATATAATTTGACACCTGCAAATCTCTGCAGATCTGCCAGCAACATCTCAGCCTTATTATTAAATTGATTGTGGCTCAACGCCCCCAAATTCGACAAAAGTATACATCACGTGCCTCCGCTGTCGGCGCCGAAAACTCGGCGTCATTGACGGGCCCATTTTGAGTCACAGCATATTTCCGAATCTTATTTGGCCTCCTTTTCTTCTATTCTATAAAGGAATCATCCTGTCCGTATTTTGGAAGTCAATTCTTGCTCCTAATCCAAATCAATCCTGAATCTGCTTGGCTTAACTATAACATTTCCCTTTTATCGTCTCTTATCCACTTTCTCCCCCGCGGTACCCCGCCAACATGCCGATGTATGTTGAAATGACTCTCCGATTCGGTGTTTCTACATGCTAATGTTTCTGAAGGCTCAAGGATCCCTCAAAAAAGTACAGGGCTTATAAGCCGCTGAATGTACCAAATCGCCAATGGCCCAATAAAGTTATTGATAAGCCTCCTCGCTGGCTGGCAACCGATCTGCGTGATGGCAACCAGTCTCTGCCAGACCCAATGGTATGATATGATATACCCTTCGCTACTGTTTCTTAAATTGACTGGATTGGATATGTAGGATGGCGAGCAAAAATACCGTTTCTTCAAGATGCTTGTGGATATTGGCTACAAGGAAATTGAAGTGTCTTTCCCATCCGCATCCCAAACTGATTTCGACTTTACCCGCCGTCTGGTCGAAGAGCCTGGCCTCACACCCGATGATGTTGCCCTGCAGGTCCTGGCCCCCTGCCGTGAGGATCTCATCCGTCGCACAGTCGATTCCCTGAAGGGCGCCAAGAAGGCTATCCTCCACATCTACCTCGCAACCAGCCCCTGTTTCCGTCGGATCATCTTTAACATGGACCGAAAGCAGAGTCTGGAGATGGCCGTCAAATGCACAAAATACGCCCGCTCCATCACCAAGGACGACCCCTCCCAGGCTGGCACAGATTGGCAATTCGAGTTCTCCCCCGAGACTTTCTCGGATACCGAGCCCGAGTTCGCTGTGGAGGTCTGCCAAGCTGTTAAGGAAGCCTGGGGGCCGACGGAGGAGAAGCCCATCATTTTCAACCTGCCCGCCACGGTAGAGATGGCTACCCCCAACGTCTTTGCCGATCAGATTGAGTACTTCTGCACAAACATGACTGAGCGCGAGAAGTTCGTTGTTTCAGTTCACCCGCATAACGATCGTGGTTGCGCTGTTGCCGCAGCTGAACTTGCACAGATGGCTGGTGCCCAGCGAGTAGAGGGTACTCTGTTCGGCAACGGTGAGCGTACCGGAAACGTGGACCTGGTCACTCTCGCCCTGAACCTGTACACACAAGGTGTCTCCCCAGGTGTCGACTTCTCGGACATCAACTCTGTCATCAAGGTGGTAGAAGAGAGCAACAAGATTCCTGTCCACGAGCGTACTCCCTATGGTGGTCAGCTCGTGGTGTGCGCATTCTCCGGAAGGTTTGTTTTACACTTCTTCCCAAGTGGATTATATATTTTTCTTTTTGCTAACCTGTTTTGAAATCCAGTCACCAAGATGCAATCAAGAAGGGCTTCAAGCTGCGCCAAGATGGCGGGGGTGCCGACGAGGAAACCGAATGGCAAGTCCCGTACCTGCCGCTTGACCCTCAAGATATCGGCCGCACCTACGAGGCAGTCATCCGCGTTAACTCCCAGAGTGGCAAGGGTGGCTCAGCCTGGATTATCCTGCGCAGCCTGGAGCTGGATCTCCCCGCGCGCTGCAGGTCGAGTTCAGCAAGATCGTGCAGGAGAAGACTGAGGCTGTCAGCCGGGAGCTGAAGCCCACTGAGATCGTCAGCCTCTTCGAGGATGCCTACCACCTCAAATCAAACCCCCGCTTCAACCTTGTTGACTACAGTATCACCACCGACCGCTCGCAATCCCCTGCTCCCCCCGAGCCCGGCAAGGCCCTCAACACCAAGAACCTCAAGCGTCGCTTCACTGGTATTATCGAAATCGACAACGTTCAGCATGCCATCACCGGTGTCGGCCCAGGTGCTATCTCCTCCCTGGCCACCGCACTTTCCACCCTCGGTATCGATCTTGACGTGCGTGATTACAAGGAGCACTCCATTGGTCGCGGTCGTGACACCAAGGCTGCTACATACATCCAATGCACAGCAGCCGGCAGCAATCAACAGGTGTGGGGTGTTGGTATTCACCAGGATGTGGTCCAGGCCTCTCTGATTGCGCTGCTCAGCGCTGCCAGCTCGGTAAGATTTGGTCTTTGATTTGTCTGCATTTCACCACTAACATATGTTTAGTTCCTCGCCTCCCGCGCTGGCTCTCCTGCTCCTTTCCGTCCCATCCGCTCTAACACCCTCACCGACGAGGATATCCAGGCCCTCGAGCAGTTAGCCGGTTCTCCCGAGGCTGCTACATCTAACGGCGGTCTGAGCGTCAAGGTCAACATCGATCAGCTGACAAAAAAGGCTGAAAATATCTAAATAAAAAAAACAAAAGTCTAAAAGTGATAGCATTAATGTGAATACCATGATCAATTTTGAATCAATCTAGCATCGACTTGACTGGATATATTTGTTAAGTTAAGAGTTATAGCATCGAGGTTCACCACCCAAACAAATCATCCAACCATCCCTCTTCGAACTGGCCCCATAAGAATTGAACTTTTGCGGCCCCTCCGCTGAAATAATATACCCTCCCTCACAAGACGAGAACGAAACCTTCGGCTGATTAGCGTAGAAGGTATCGAAACCGGAGTCCAGCGCATCAACAAGACTGTTCACTTTGCCGGCTGATGCAGCTGCTTCCAGGGGTATCGACATGCATCCCCTTCGCAGGACTTGAGCACGAGCATCAGTGCATCTAACCGCGCTATTATTTGTGGCAGTTCACGCTTTGCAATCTTGTAGGAGTGTTTGGCTGGGTGCGTGCCTAGATTCACAGTTTGATGGGGGTCGCTCTGTTCTAGGGTTTTAGGGCTTGTTGTTGAATATGCAGAATGGGATCGCTTACCTTCAGGTCGAAGAATTCTTTCTCGTTTGTGCACCATACTGAATAGTATAGACTATAGTCATCGGCAACTAGTCGGATACCCTTGTATGTGTTTCTCTGGTAGCTGTTATGTTGCTGGTCGTCTTTGTCGCTGGCATACCCGTAGATTCCTTCTGGCACAGCCTATATTCATCGTTAGCTGGTTGTTTTCATATGCTCTATGTGAATTACTCACTAGCCCCCAGTACTCAATGGCAACATGCTCGGTCCTATTGTCCGCCGTGCTGGCAGAAATGGTAGTAGGAATCTTCTTGCCATCCAATCCATCTCGAGTCGCCCCGGCTATATTCAAGAAAGTGGGAGCTAGGTCCGTATGAGACGTGATAGCATTCAGAGTTTGATTCTTGCCGATACCAGGGCCTCGAACGATGAGAGGGACATTGATATCGGTTTCTATCAGAGTTAGCATGTATGAACACAACCCTAAGGATACCCGGGGAATAAAGACCAACTCACCATAACCACAGTTCTTGCCAGGCTGCATCCGATGCTGACCCAGATGATAACCATTATCCGTCGAAAAGAAGATATAAGTATTATCCAGTTCCCCGACTTTCTCCAACTTATCAACAAGCTTCCCAATCATCTCATCAACAGCCTGCAAAGCCCGCAGCCGACACCGCTGGAACTCATCAATATAATCAATATGCGTCTGATTCAACTCAGGCACATTCTGCACCCAGCTAACCGCGTCCTCGATCAGCGTATTAAAACTCTCATCACGCGGCGCCCGCACATCTTTAAACAAATCCGCATGTCGTGGCGCAAACTCCGGCCCACCGAACCAGTTCGCGTTCCGCGTGGAATCATGAGACCCATTCGAGTGCGGCGCGTTCGGCGCTACTGTGAGCATCCACGGCTGCTCGTGTTTAACCGCCTCGTCGATGAAATCTTCTGCCTTTTCAGCGATCACGTCCGTCGAGTACTTCCCGTCGTACTTGACTGGCGCTGCACCGTTGCGTGTCATCCGCGCGTACCAGTATCGATATGTGTATGGATCTAGGAGGAAGTCCGAGCCATTGAATCCTCGCACGTAGGGATCGTTGTAGTTGTCTTCTGTGTGTGCGTTCCACATCTTGCCGACGTAGTATGTGTTGTAGCCTGCTTCTTGCATCCATAGTGGGAGGTAGTTGTCGTTCCAGCCGGCTGAGACTACCTTTGGATAACCGCCGTAGGGAAGTCCGACGTCTGTTACGTTGGTGTTATGTGGCATGCGGCGGTCAGAGGTTGGCCCGGGAAGGGCAGCATAGTGCGATTGAGCAGAAGTGTTTGGAGTAACTCGTTCCTTGTTGAACGAGGGTTTCCTTGGAGTGTTAGATTTAGGGAGAAAGTAGGGTTTGGTTGAAATGGAAATAGACTCACCTGCAGCTTGGGCATGTGTTCTAAACCGCCTACATATTTACCTTGATCATCTGTTAGAACGAAAAGAATATTAGGTTGCTTGGCAACAGCCAGAGTCGTCAATAGCAGCAACCTCAGTAATTTCATGGCGAAATGGATGTTATTTGTTGGGCTTGAAAGCTGGGAGCAGGTATATACCTTCATTTCTTCAGCATCTCCAAGCCCTGCGTCATGAGAAACACAAGCTGTTGTGTGATTTCTCCGTAGAATTGCACATAGCGATCATCCGAGTATACTACATGGTAGTTTACAACGTACATGATCGGCTTATCGGTGATAGGTTGGAAGTTATGGAGAAAGTCGATCAGTCCGAGTACAGTGCAATATTATCTGAAGTGCAATATAAAGATGTGGAGTATGAAATAGATCGGCGATTGCGAGCTTGTGGATGTCGATGATGTTCAGAGTGGACCATGTCATTTAAGTGCACGAATTGGAATAAAACAGATTAGAAATCATCAGAACTTATCTACATTCGAGCAAAGATGGTATGTACAAATCGAAAATATAAAGCTGAGGTATTGGGAATAAACTGGATAAAGGAGATGCAATGCCGAGAAAAAATCATCCGAACTGTCACATGGCAGATTCGATAACAAATCATTTTCAGATCTGTACAATGTATGCACTTAATCCAAGTTCAGACCTCGCATTTGCCGATTTGGTGGAGCATTGTTGCCTGTGCGGGAGTCTTGTCCATCTTGTGTACCTAGTGCTGACTGGTATATGAGAGCTTCTTGGGGCCAATCATCGATACTTCCGCTGTCTTGCGTGCGTGAACGTGTTGGCTCAGCATGGGCTGTACCAATAGGCTGGCTGTTGTGGTTCCATCCCTGTTGGTTAGGAAGTGACTCTTGTCCCGGCTGTTCACCGCCAGGGTATCCATACGATTGAGACGGGGCAGGGCTTTCCGCCATATCAAAGCTAAACCGGAAATCGCGGTCCGCGTTGGAGGTACCCGCAGCGGAACCCAACGTGTCGTAGTGCTGATCGTCAAACTCGGTTACAAGAGTGGCAGATTGTGGCTCCTTGATGTGAGGCACAGCGGGGGTGGGCTTCGGGACAGGAGTGGCAGCCACACTACTATTATCAGTGGTACTCTCAAGTTCTTGCGGCATAGATCCAGCTCTGTCAGTGTGATAACTAGCAGCAGGATGGCCAGTCTCTTCTGGTGTCATTCCAACCGGAGAGCGAGGGACACCCGCATCGATGTCCGGATTCATTGTAGACTGTCGAATGCTGGTGCCCACGGTGCTTCCAGGCTTGGAAACTCTGCTCATACGATGCTGAGGCATATCTGCAAATGGGCTGTCGCCCTCCAGGTCACGAATGCTGAACTGAGCAATGGTTCGTAGCTTCCGGGTCACCCACGAGGCGAGAACCTTTCCACGCTGCTTCTCGCCCAGACGAGAGCGGGGGAAGTCGCCCTGCGACACGAACGCGACAATATCCGCAACAACCTGATGCTCCATGAGGATAGCATCAACAATGACGGGGACAAGGGAGGCTAGATAGGCCTTTCGGGTAACCTCAACAACGACAACAACCAAACCACCGGCTTGGAAAATGGCACTGGAAACGCAATGTTAGCCTCTATGCCTGTGAGATGAATGCCATTTACTTACCATCCTCCATTCACAATGTTGCGGTGGCAACTCTCTACGGAGTTTTCAATGTCCATAGGGAAATGGTTGAGTCCGTTGACCTCGAAGGTCTCGCCGATGCTGCCAAGAAGAAATAGTACTTGCATATCAACTGGCTGGCCGCCAGGACCGATCGGCCGAGTAACGGTGTGAAGGAAACCAAGATCACCAGTACGGACGTAAGGCACACTGGGATCGCCGTCTGCAACCCTGCCGTTCAACCGCTCGGCGTCAAATTCTTGCTTTGATTTGTAGAATCCCTGAGCGCAAGCGTCTGACTGGACCCAGATCTCGCCATACTCTCCAACATGCGCAAGAGTGCAAGTCTCGGGGTTCACGATCGCAATCTGTGTGTTGACTGGTACCATACCCGAATCCTGCAGCAAGAGCGCGGTAGGGTCGGCATCAGGGTCCACGGGGTAGATAAGACCTTGACGGAGGCTTCGCAAGTCGAGCCATAGCTCGATCGGCTCAATACACATGTATGACCTTGTGGTAACCATCGGGTTGAGAACGTGCGAGTAAATGACATTGATAGAGGTACGGTCCAAGCTGGCGTTGGCGAAATGTAGGCGTACCTTTCCATCTGTGTAATCGGATTAGCTTCCAAGGTTCTCTCCATGGTTGTGATAGCGATAACACGTACAGATATCCGTTCTAGGTCGGCCCTCTGCGGAAATCATGAGGTTCTTCAGTTCTTGAAGCTGGAAGCCCTTTCCAGCCATAGCACTCATCGCGTAGTCCAGCATCTGACTAGTGGCGTAAGTGTCCTTGATTTTATACCGAGCAAGTGTTACGAAGAGAGTCATTGGGTTTTGAGCGAAATCGACTGGCGAAACAAGATATGTCGGCGCACCTGGGTAATATGTTAGAATGGAAATTTTCATAGAAAACATCAAACCTACCGACGAAAATGCCCATTAGACAGGTGTGGAGGAACCCGAGACCCAGGGTGCTTCGGACACTTCCAAGCACTGGTCTCGAGCTTGTCATTTGGCAGGTTTCTTTCTGAACCTTGCACATGCCCATGATGGTTTCGTGAGAAATTGTTACCGAAATTCTTCGCTGATCCGGGGTCCAATAAGTCCAGACCAGAGCGGGCAGGTTGCCATGGAGCCAAGTATCCTTCATAGTGTACCCGAGCTCGCGGCATCCGTGGGACTGCTTCGAGGGTTTTGTGGTGTTGTAAATAGCGGGAACGCCAATGCGAAGAACTTGGGCGGACTGCTTGATATGCTGCGACACAAGCTTTTGCCTCATGACATGGTCAACCTCGGTATTGACGATGATGGCCTTGATGTTGAAGTCGCTGATGATGTGCAAGAATGCAGGGGCATCCTCCGAGAGACGATTTTGATCGATAGGAGCCATCGGGATGACAACGGCTCCCAAACATAGACAAGCATGAACGGCATAGACGTACTCCTCCGAGTGGGTGTACATCAGCACGAGATGATCTCCGGGTCGTACCTTCACCTTGTTCTTGAGATAGGTCGCGACTGCAGAGACTTTAAGGTCAAACTTCTTCCAGGTGATGCCCTTTCCTTCCTTTCCACGACTATCGATAGAGCAGTAAGCTAGTTCTTCGGCTTGGCGGGAGACTCGCCATTGAAGAAGGTCGACAATTGTGTTGAAGTTGTTCAGAGGGGTGGAAGTTCGGTCATCCATCACCACATCGCGATAATCCACACCCGAGTATTGCTTTTCCTGATAGGAAAGCATGTCTTGTCTTGATGCCAGAGCAGTAGGGGACCAGATGCCACCCTCGGGGTCAACACCGACGGGCAGATTCATCACTGATCGCTCCACTCCAAACTTGACATGCACTGCTTGCAGCATACCGGACTCGAAATCTTTGCGACAGAGCATGTTACCAATCTCTTGTCTACCGTTTTTTGTGACACGTGGCAGAGAGTTCGGGGCCGTAAGTAAAACACAGTACACCCGCAGATGATGCTCCTGGTACAATACCTCCATACACCTGTCGGCGAGGGAATCAAGGAGGACCGAGTCGAGCTGTCTTGGGGGACCGCCAGAAGTTGTTGGCGCCGTCGAGGCCGAGTAAGACTCCAAGACAATAACCGGAAGATGTTCTTCATTGACAAACACATCAAACGCAGTACAATCATGAATTTTCGGCACCTTCTTAAGAATGCTAACAGTTAAATGTTGAACAAAGAAGTATCGATGTTCGACAATCTCTTGGCCATGCTCAACCCACTCGACCTTTTGGCGGAGACGATCCTCGTAGAGACCAAGCACGAAAATTCTGCCCTCAATCACACATCCGAGAAGACCAGTGCGCAGGAATTCAGGTTCCACGAGTATCGGGGTCGGGTTAGGCTCCTCAAATTTGTAGGGACGAGCATGGAATATGGCCTCTGTGTGTTTCGGCAATGCCCAGAATCCACCAGAAAGGGAAGGTGAATCGACCCAAATCTCTCCAACAACATTTGGCGTACAGAGAAGATTGGTTTCCGGATCAACGACGGCGAGAGTTGCGTCGGGAATTGGGTAGCCGAAAGCGCCAACGCGTACAGCATGCGGCATACTACTGGCATACTTCCGTGCATCTTCGCCCATGGCCAGCACAACCACTTCATTGCTCTTCAAGGCTTCCTTGTCTAAAAGGACTTCACTAAGCTCGTTCTTGGGGCTCTGCTTGATCGTAGAGACTCGGGATCCACCACCCAGAAGGCTGCTTCCGAAGCCAGTTTTAGTCTCAGACTTGGTAAGGCTTTCGTCTTCTTTCTTAGAATCATCACGGGTAGCTGGGTCCATTTCATGGGTCAAAGCACATCCCATTCGCTCTTCACCACCGAGCCAATCACGCATACTAATGACCATACCTCCATGTTCTGGTAAGCAGAGCATTGGAGCCACAATTTCTCTAGCCCGTGGGTTCCTCATTGGACGAAGCCATCTGTCTGCCAAGATTTCATGGAACTCAGGGTCGAGAGTAAGGGTATCGATGAGGCAGAGTTTGACGCTGCTGAAATTAGGCTCTGAGTTCTTCTTGTAATGTCTTGTCGACATCGGATCTTGCTGGTAGTTGTAGGTGGCGATCTTCAAGCCAGAGTAATCGGTCGCCATGACTGATGCCTTGTGCTTGGTGATCAGATGGGCATATAAACCGGGTGTTTCTACCGCCCGATCCTCGTGCCAAACGGTTGTGTGGCCACCGTAAACGGTGAGGAGAATGGCTATGATCATACCAATCCCTTGTCTCGGATCGAGGTAGCTGATGATAGTCTCTCCCTTAGTGCCATACTGCCTGGCGTTTGACTCTGTAGGAGCCGTAGAAATGATCGCACTCAGACATGCCATTTGGTGCATGATGGTCCGGTGGCTCATCACGACACCACGCATATCACCTGTCGGGGCCTTCGCAAACTCAATATAGGCCAGATCAGGGACCTGCAGTGGAGGCGTATCATCCTTCTTCTTTGGATGGAAACTGCCAAACTCATTCGTCTTCCACCACTCAACTCCTCGTGGCCAACTAAGCTTTTGCGCTGTGATGTCGCGTTGGAAGTTCTTCAAATTGTTCTCGGTTGTCAAAGCCAGATGGGCCTGGGTCGAGGTGAGCACGAGATTTAGACTGGTGTAGTCATCTAGACTGTTGATAGGCACGGCAACAACACCTGCAATAAAGCATCCCAACAGCGCGACAGCGAACTCGATAATCTCAGCTTCGCGGTAAATGAGGGCGACTCGGTCTCCACGATATAGATTACTCTTATCACGGATGACTTGAGCAACTTTCTCTGCGCGGCTAGACAACTTTTCCCACGTTATCGATGCAACCTCCTTGCCCTTCGCATCCAGCACCCAATATGCTGCCTGCTTGGGATGAGCTCGAGCACGATGCCGTAAGACCGTGGGAAGGTTGTCAAAGTTGGACATGGGTATATTTTTGTCGTGCGGATCGTTCAATGCGAAAGGAATCTCCCGAGGTTCGAGGGGATGTAGATGCTCAATAGCCGGTCCATGCTGAAGCTCCGCCGCAGCGGGCATTAGTGGCGGGGCCATGTTGGCTGTTGGCGAAAAGGCTTCCCCGGACTGAGAATAGCGGTGGAAGCCACCTCCATAGCTATCTCTATAGTCATCATGCTGTTGCCCCGCGAAGTCGGAAAAGTAGCCCTGCTGGGAATCAAGCATTGTTGACTGTCGCGTGGGCGCTCCAGATTGTTGATCATAATATGTCACACCATCATCCACGTACTCGGGGTGAGCGTGATCGGCGGGGGCGTATTCCTGAGCGTACTCGGGCTGAGACATATACTCGGGTTGGGAATTTGGGTTGAACGCGTAGTTCTGGCTCATCAAAGTTGCAGTTCTGGAGCCATCCTGGCCTGGTGGCCCTGGGATCGGAGGTTTAGGAAGGAATAGGGAGTCGTAAGAGCTCCCAGAAGGCGCGCGATCATGGGCTTGGAGCATGCTTTCTCTGTTATGAGACACTAACGATGCCTGCGACTGATCCTGTGTATGTAGACCGGCACCTTGAGTATATCCGACGCCTCCGCTGGCCTGTGAGCCATTGTAACTGCCTGCGTAAGTCGGGGAAGCGATGTGTGGCAGGGAAGATTCGGCGGTTGGTGGGCGAACGTTCAAAATGGCCGGCGGGGCCCTTCCAGGACTGGCTGGGGATCCATCGTAGCCAAGACCAGCCTGTGGATTGACCTCAAGGGGCTTGTTGGGACCGAAATATTGCGAGAGAAGGACTGTACGTCGCTTCTGGTATCTTGTTGCTGTTAGTCCTTCTATGCATCTGTAGGTGTAAAAAGGGCCGGCCGAAGGAATCGTATCTATGACACGGAACAATTGTCTTGTAATACCGCTTTGTGGCCAGGGAGGGAATATCGCAAATCGCTTACCCTTTCTCGGTGATATCGCCCTCCTGTTATGGATCATGCATGAGCAGAAGCATACAACAAGCGCACGGAATGTACATACCTCCAATTCCCGATCTAGATTCCGCAAAGCGGCTTGTATCTCGGGAGATTCTTCCGCCATTTGGACGTAGGTTCGGAAAGCCTCAATTTGGGGGAGCGTATCAAAAGCGCGGGGAAGGGATGGGGACAGGGAGTCAACAACACCTCATCGCAATGAGCGTCTCGAGGGCTCAGAGGCGGGGTGGCGGATTTGCCAAGTGCAGCCCTGATAGCCGCAGGTTGTATTTACTGGGGTGTAAGTTCGAACAACAGTCAATGCGTCGTGTCTCTCTCCGCGCAAGACACCCGCAACGTCACCCGCTCAGGGCGGTCAAGCGAGCCGAGGAGCCTAAGTGAGACACGCGATACTACCTAGGTATACCTCGATATAGGTATGGTTGTCTCATTTATATTTAGAAAATGAAGAAAAAGCTCAAAACTACACCATGAAGGCTACTGCATCGAGTTCCGATGAAAATTGTGGCTTTTCAGGTACCGTTTGACTTCGATGTATCGCGTGTCACGGTCCAGCCTCGGAACTACTGAGAAGGAGACACATATGTACACCAACTTGGGACTAGATTTGTGTGTTCAGGAGGATTTTTAGTTGAATTACACAAATAAAAGACTAATATCGAAAGCCCAAGAATATTCAGTAAAATCAGTAGAAAATCACAAAATCAGTGTGATCAATATAAAGCTGGGATTGGCTGGTTTTCCCCGGTGTCAGTGCTGATCATCAGAAAGTTTGATTCCTCAGGCATTAAGGCCCCAAGGCCCCAAGCCAAGACATAAATCAGGTGATCTCCACTCTCAGCCTACCCTAATCACATGACCCCCGCACAACCTAAGCGAGGCACACCAATTTCTTTCTTGGATAACCGGAACCTCATCGACGTTCAACCACCAAACGACAACCCGGTCATTTTCCCACGAACCCCTCCCGCACAGTCAACATGTCCGACAACGGGGACGTCGAGGTCGCCGCCTTCCCTGTCCTGCCCAAGGAGGTTCTGGCCGAGCAGGGCAGCATTAAGCTGTTCAACAAGTGGAGCTACGATGATGTCGAGATCCGGGATATTTCCTTGACGTGAGTCTTTCTATCAGGTCCTCTATGCGCCGAGTGAATTCCTGTTGTGTGCGAGAAAAAAACGAATCGAATTGGTGGAATGGCATGACTTTTTCGACAACTTGAAGGGGGATCTCGAAATTCTGTATCGGAGGAAACACGACACGCCATGGGACTGGTTTTCTCTTCGCACACATCAGGAAATCAACAGCGCACACAAGGACCGGCAATTGCGCGACTATCAGGTTTACAGAGGTGCTGACCCGCCATCACAGCGACTACATCCAGATCCGCTCCCCCGTCTACCTCTCCCACTCTGCCGGTCGCTATGCCGCCAAGCGTTTCCGCAAGGCTCAGTGCCCCATCATCGAGCGTCTCACCAACTCCCTCATGATGAACGGCCGCAACAACGGAAAGAAGCTCCTTGCTGTCCGCATCGTCGCTCACGCTTTCGAGATTGTATGTGATACCCCGACCGATGCGACGATTCAACTATCCAAATCAGGCACTAATATTCAATTCTACAGGTTCACATCATGACCGACCAGAACCCTCTCCAGGTTGCCGTTGACGCCATTGTCAACTGCGGTCCCCGTGAGGACTCCACCCGTATCGGTTCCCAGGGTACCGTCCGTCGCCAGGGTATGTGAAAAGTCTTAATTCTCGCCTGTAAAGTTAAAATACTAACTCCCCACCCAGCCGTCGATGTGTCTCCCCTCCGTCGCGTGAACCAGTCTATCTCTCTGCTCACCATCGGTGCCCGCGAGGCCTCTTTCCGCAACATCAAGAGCATTGCTGAGTGCCTTGCTGAGGAGCTGATCAACGCCGCCAAGGGTTCTTCCAACTCCTACGCTATCAAGAAGAAGGACGAGCTCGAGCGTGTTGCCAAGAGCAACCGGTAAAGGGGTTGTGTTGGATTTGTTCTCCGTTTGGTCCTCTGTTTGCGTATACTGGAGTGGACGGGGTTTTAACCGGGATTCAGTGGATTCGCATGCATCTGCGAGGCTGTACATAATGTGATACAGTCAAGGAGGAAGCACGATCTTAAAAGGGAACGCATTCGGACGGCTTTCTTTGTAGTTGTGATGCGATCATGAAGACCTTGGGTCGTAAAGACCTATTTCCTAAAAAGAAAAAATTTCTTTTATTCGCGTTTTTGAATGAATCTCGCAATATAGATTGTAGAATAATATATATGATTCCAATGATCAAATTATATGTTTACTTAGTTCTAGCCAAATCAGATATTTGCCAAGATTGAGATTTTCCATCGCTTATCGATACCGAGAATACGGAGAAAAAAAAGTTTCGGACCTCAACACACCCTTCCCAACCACCACATTCTTATTTCCACCTTCAAAATGGTGAAAAGAAAGCTTGGAGCCTTGGAAAAGGTCGAGGCTGACCTGTATGTACATCTTGTCTAAGCCGATGCGCCCATGGTCAATCTATCAGAGGTTCAGTCCGTGAATGCTAACATCTCTTTGCGATTTGCAGGCCCAATTTGCAGCACAAGATTCGTAGGGATCCTAAGTAAGTTATATGCAGAGATTTTATATGATCCATTGCACTCAATCGGGGGCTAATCGCCGGTTCGCGCCATTCAGGTCTTACATCGAAGATTTCCGCGCCCAACACTACCAATATGAATCTCATCGTGAGATTTTCATGGCGGCGCCTTCATCCGCTACGGATACCGGTGTGATTTCTCTTCGGGATCTCATTGACTTCATTTCCCATGTCGCCGATTGTTACCCAGGGATCTGTAAGGACTTCCCGCAACAGCTCATTGACATGCTCATGCAGCACCACCTGGTGTTGGAGACAGAGTTGCGGGAGAAGATAGTTGGCAGTTTGGTGCTCTTGAAGAAGAAGGACCTTATAGATTCAGCAACGTATGAAGAGCTCCTCGTTGATTACTTACTGTCGATTCTAACCGCTACTCTAGGTTGCTGCACACCCTCTTCCCCATTCTCGTCTCTACACCTAGCAAGACCTTGCGCGCTCTGCTCTTCCAAAAGATTCTCTCTGAGATGCGAACCGCAAATTCAAAGACCACTAACCACAAGCTGAACCGAACTATGCAAACCGTTCTATTCAACTTGGTCACATCAGACCGCACATCGGCTAAAGGCCTGTGGGCGATCAAGATTACCAGAGAGCTATGGAAGCGCCAGATCTGGACTGAGGCCAAGGCTGTTGAGGTCATGAAGGAGGCAGCCCTGTCATTAAACGAGAAGGTCATCATCGGCGGAGTCCGTTTCTTCCTCGGTGGTGATAAGGAGCGCGAGGAATTGGAGGACGAGGACAGTGACGAAGAGATCAGTGTTGGCCAAGTTAAGCATCAACTTACCATCAACAAGAAGACCAGAAAGAAGGCCCGTGTTGCCGAAAAGGCCATCAAAGCGGTCCGGAACAAGGAGCGCAAGAAGGGCAATCCTAATCCGCTCAACTTTTCCGCGCTTCATTTGCTGCATGATCCCCAGGGATTTGCAGATAACATGTTCTTCAAACATCTGCAGAACGGCAAATCTAAGCTGAATCTGGAGCAAAAGCTCCAGGTGCTACAGTTGGTCTCCCGCCTGGTCGGCTTGCACAAGTTGCACATCATGCCGCTCTACTCTTACTTCCAAAAGTACCTTACGCCCCGTCAACCTTCGGTGACTTCATTCCTGGCATCCCTGGCCCAAGCCTCGCACGACTTGGTGCCTCCTGATGTTCTCGAGCCTCTGATTCAGAAGATTGCAAATGAGTTCGTCTCCGAGGCATCTGCAGGTGAAGTTGCGACAGCTGGTCTGAATGCCATTCGTGAAATTTGTGCTAGACAGCCTTTGGCTATTGATGAGACACTGTTGCAGGATCTTGTCATGTACAAGAAGAGTAAGGACAAGGGTGTCATGATGGCCTCCAAGGGTCTCCTCAGTCTTTACCGTGACGTTGGTGCGCAGATGCTGAAGAAGCGTGACCGTGGCAAGGAGGCCGCAATGAGTCTGCGCGCTGGTGAAAGACAAGAAAGACGTTACGGACAGCAGGAGGCCGGCGAAATCGAGGGCCTGGAACTCTTGGCCAAGTGGAAAGACGAGGAGCGCCGCAAGAAGAACATCGAGAAAGGTCTTCCATCTGATGCTGAAGATGACGAAGTGGAGAATGACGAAGCCGACTGGGCTGCCTGGAATGTCGAAGATGACGATGACAGCGATGTCGATGGAGAATGGATTAATGTGGAGGACGATGTTGATATTGTGCTGAGCGACTCTGAGGATGAAGGCAAGCCAGCCTCAAAGAAGGCCAAGCAAGAAGAAGAGGTCAAGAAAGATACTGAAAAAGAAGCGGAAGCCGAGAAGGTCATTGATTTCATGAAATTGGCTACCACTCGCATCCTCACGCCCGCCGATCTCGCCAAGCTTACCGAGCTTCGTGCCGAGGCGGCCGCTAATGCCACTCTTCCGGGCAACAAGGGCCGCGTTGCTGCCCCATGGACCTCCCGCCATACCGATGACCCATTGACCGCTAATGAGATTGAGGGTCTTGCTGCTCTGTCCGCCGCTAGGGCTACTCGCGAGGAGCGTATTGCCCACGCCAAGGAGGGCAAGACCACTGATCATATGAGCAAGGAGGCTCGTCGCAAGGAGCGCAAGGAGGAAGCAGGAAAGAGTAGTACCAACAAGGAAAAGGCTCGCAAGAAGAACTTCCTCATGACGCTCGGCAAGGCTCGCAGCAAGAACAAGAGAAGTTTGGTGGAGACCCGTGCTGTGCTCCGGGCCCATGTGGATCGTGGCAAGAGAGGCGGACGCAGAGGAAACGTTGGCCAGTAGGCCTTTTATGTTTAAAAATAATGATTTGTTATATACAGTACATTACTTTGCACGGATAGATACAGATCATATATACTATCCTCTATGACAGCTCTATGAATAGAACTAGAAAGATAATATAAGTTCATTAATATTCAACAATACTCAATATATAGTTACGTATAGTTGTGTGCGTATTAAATTACAAGATCGACGCGTAGACGCGTACCGCGTTAAGTGGCGTATCCGTTGCCTTAGCAGCCCTCCGATTATCATTTTGCATTTTCTTTTCTCCTCTATCACTTCCACTACGTCACTCTCTCATGTTCGAGAATACTAAAATCTGAATACATTTCTTTTCCAATATGTCTTCCATCAAAATGTCCGACCTGTCAAAGCGCCGACGCTTCCAACCCCCTATCACTACATTCTTCACATCTGCCTCGGAACCAGTATCCTCAGATACACCCGCAGTATCCCACCACCACCATTATGCCGCGGAAACCTTCTCTGCCCACCCAGTCGTGCCCGCCAAAGTCCAGTCCTCACTTCTGTCTGTCGGAATGCGAGTCCGGAAATCCGTCGCAGACGGATATAAAACCCACATGTCCAAGAAAGAAGAAAAGGCCCCACTCCCTGCTGTTGCGCAGACCCCCCGCGCTCAACCCTACCATGGCAACAGACCCTCTGAGCTGCCGCCATTTTCTGGCGCTCCTAAAACCTCCTTCAGCCACGATGACTACCTCGTCACCGACGATGGCGACGCATACTCGATCCCACCAAGCAGCCAAGACTCGACTGTGTCATTTGCCTTAGGCGGCCAGAAGCGGGCTTTGGAATTAGATGGCGATATTCTTGTCGATGAGGATGTCGATGTATCATTCGACAACTTTGGCGAATCCTGGCACGAAACCTCATACGGACGAACCATCTTGTCCCCGAATTTGGGCCAAAGTCGCCGAATTCTTGCTGTGCGTCAGAAAAAGATTGAACAGCCCACTATGGACATGGATGATTTCGAGGAGGCTACGTTCCTCCGCCGCCGCGAGGAAGTCGATGCAGAGGATGTGCGCATGTACGGTGTTTGAACTGTTGGTTCTCACTTCTCGTTTTCCTTTCTTTGTGAGCCACTGCATGGCATGGCCTACTGTCTTCTCGCCTTATTCTTGGGCCTGGATTGGGCTTGGTTTCTTCTTACTAGACTTCTATTATACCCACTATTGTTCTCCATTGTACCATTTTGTCTTTGTATCATTATCTTTTTCCATCAGAGCAGTGAATGTGACTTATCAAGGCCATTAGTTCATACTTTTAGATCTTACAAGTAATTAGGCTTGTATCACCTTTAGGGTCTACTCCAAGTGTATGTCTTGTATTGCCTCTAGAGAATGAGGACTTGAGAAATAATCAACGCAATTGTTTATCACCAGGGACTTGTGGTCAAGTTACTATGCCCCCGGACTAAGATTAACCTTGATAAAATATATATCCTGACAGGCTATCAGCACATTTTGTATACAAAGCACGGTCCATAAGATATATCCCCATGGCCTGAGATGTAGTTCCACATTATTCCAAGTTACCAACCTAGCAATCTTGCCCAGTATACTCAGGTGAGGATGAACAGGGAGTATATTTCCTCACGGTGTACGAAGTAAGCAAGGAAGGCGTCACTTTGCCTGAGCTCTCCAGCAGGCCCACAATACAGAGCTGACCCAGCATAAGCAGCCACAGAAATTTGTCGACGCAGAAAAAGACCGTATCATGGAGACCGCAGAACTTGGAAAATAAACAGTTATAAGGGGGAACAACATTACGAGCATGTATTTCGAGAAGAGACTAGATGGAGGTATTTCAATTCACTTGATTTATCGAGTCCGAGACTGAGTTACATCATCAGGGTAGGCCCCAGAGCCTTTTGGTGAAGGACTCAGTACCATCTGACATACCGAGCTAAGTGGGAATTGACAAGGCTTGATTTATTGCTTGTGTCGGAAGACGGCGTATCCGACACCAATACGTAATAATCTACTGTTGATCTCGGAACTCGGCATTAGCAGCACCGACATGCTGGAGATACACTGGGATTTACTTTATCAATGATGGCGTGTAATGAGAGTTGCAGCAACACCGATTGTCAAGTGTATATATTCCTTGCTTGGCCGACAGCTACTATTTCCAACGTCGCACAATGATAGCGAACCAGCTTAGACTCTAATCGAGCCGGAAAGCCGGTGCTCAAACTCATCGGTTGCCTGCTGGAGCATAGCCCTAAAGTCATAGTAGTATATCTCGTCCATATTCGCCTTGGTGTGCTCTTTAAATTTGTCAAAGTCCTTGCCTATCTCTTGGTCCAACCCTTTGACCTTTTGCCCTTGGCGGCGGCTGCAGCGGACAAGCCACTGTGAACGTTCTCGCCGAACAGCGTCATACGCTTCGAATGCAGCTGACAGGACTCTAGCCTTGCTGACGGCAACATCATGGGTCCTAATCTTTGTTGCCGCTTGCTGGAGAACAGTTGACAACACCAGCGCGTCCTCTACGCCCATGCCCGCACCGGATCCATAATGTGGGGTGGAGCCGTGAGCAGCATCCCCGGCGAGGGTAATTCTGCCGTAGGAATAGGTGGGCAGAGGGTGGTCAAAAGTGTCGAACATGGCCCAGCAATTAAGCTCATCGGGCAGAAGCGCTGCCAAGGATTGTACGGTAGGCCCGAAGCCAGAATATGCCTGCTGGATATTCTTCTTGCTCCCAGAAACTGTGTGCTTTTCGCTTTGGGGCCATTCACCATCATCTTAAACGAAGGCTGCCACGTTCAAGGATTTGAAATCGTCCACAGGATATGCCATGAGGTGGGCCCCCTGGCCCATATACATCACCATGGTTTTGCAAAGATCGCCCATTACCGGAAGAACTTTGTCCATATCAACAAGACAGCGATACGCGGTTTCGTGGGCATAATGTGGAACAGCGGCTGGATCGTCATCGTCTAGGACAAGTCGACGAACGCACGATTTAATGCCATCACAACCGATGACTGCCTCGGGAAAGTGTCACGTTAGCCTCTTCTTTGACTTGATTTGTTACGGGGGACGAAGGGAATCATACCAGCATCAGTCTCGGCAGTCGTGGTGTCGCAGAATTTGAAAAGGAGCTTCTCATTCTCGCCACTCTGCACGATCGTGTCCAGGCGCTTTCCAAGCTTGATCTGGTTGGATGGCAGCAGTTTGACCAGTTCTGTTAGGAAATATCCACGGTGGGTTGCCCTGGTTGTTGCCTCCTCATCGAAGCCCAGCGCAACGTCAAACAGCCGCTCCTTGGGCCTGGACCTTAAATCCTCCCGGGCGAGCCCATCAATCCAGCGCATTTTGCTAGCAGACCTGACTGAAATATCGTCCAGACTTTCAGCAATTTTAGGGTCTATGGCAGCCATACAACCCACTATGTTGGACATGAAGCCCATGCCGGCTCCGATCCCCTTGAGCTCGTGCGCTTGCTCATAGATCGTGACGGGGATGCCTCGCTTCGTGAGTCCCAGAGCGACGTGAAGTCCAACAATACCGCCACCGACGATGGCCACGTTGAAAGGTGCGTGGTCACCATGGGTGTGTGGTAAATTGCTGGCCATGTTCGCGGGGAGTTCGGTCAATGTGACTTGAAGGAATGATGTAAATCGATTAAAAGGATCAGTGAGGAGAATGACTCTCAGGATATAGCGCAACTTCAGCTAGCGTTCCAGCTATGTTTTACATTTAGTATTTATACTGTCTAACTGTGCCTGGCGTGTCGAGAATAAACATACAAGGGTACTGGATACACGGAGATTAGAAAGAGCGAATGTTTTAATTGCAAGTGCTCTGTCCAGTTCAAATTCTATAGGACTCCATGATCGTTGGCTGGATACCTCGACCTTGACGGCTAGGAGGCTTTGTATATTTTTTTCCGATCAGACCTATCAGCTCTCTATTCTTCTGAGTTATTCACCGAGTTTGGACTTCCATTCCGGGACAATTTTGATACAGCAATTAATTACTAGAATTCGTATAAATTAGTTTCTCCGTTTTATGCAAGTGAGAGGAGACAATCAGCATGGACTATTTCCGTTCTCCGTTGACATATAGTATTGCAGATCTAATATTAGTGTGGGGCCTGATGCCGGTATTAAGTGCGGCGATATACTCTTTGTACCGGGATCCGGACATGTTGGCGAAGCTCCGGGAGAATGATATGACTCACCAAGGGCATATCTGTGATATACCACCAGGCAAAGTATATGCCATACTCATAAAGGATGCGTCAGCTGATGGGCATTGCTGCATATAATTCGCATGGGTTACACAATCCGGCTCACGTTAACCAAGAGTCATGGCGTTCGCAGTGTCACACAATGATGCCTTGGCTTCCGAAAAGGTGTTGCACTGTATTTTGATTGGAGTTGATTGGATCATACATAATACGTGCTCTAATTAATCTTTCTCTTTCCACTATATGAAGTAGGTTAACTGCATATATCTTGAAGTGGTCATTCTGGAAGGATTGCTTCTTTAGTCTAATAACAGTCAATTGCTGCAACGGAACTCTGGAAGTATTAGTAGTCACTATAGCCCGCTTTTACGCCATTCGGTTCTCAGCTGTTGGAACATTCAGGTAATTGGACGAAATTTATGTCGATTACTGTGCTCTATTAATAGCTTACACCGAACACGTCATCTTCTGATGGGGAAATCCATACGTTACAGTTAAACAGCTAGTATAACATATAATGCTATGTACGGAGGGCTGATTAACGCCAAATTCTATCAATACTGTTGCTCGCCCTGAATATCATCAAGCCTACTTCGAAATGACTTCCATTCATAACTTCACTCAACAATGCGGAAATTTCAAATTCGGCCACGCAAAAGATTTCTGTCCGGAAAATTGCACCTGCAAAATAGAATCCTCGGAACTTCCCATTCAAGATCAAACAAATGATTCTGATATCTGGATATCTTTATTTCAAAAGTTGCAAAATATTTGTACGGAATCTGATCCGTACAAAGCGGCGGAGAGTCTGCGTAGAGAAATCCACAATATGCCTGCGACAGGCGTCACCTATCAGTCCAAAGATTATTCCCTCCACATCCAAAAAGGCGATACTTCGGTAGAAGAGAGCTGTCTTTATGCAATGCGCGATGCAATCCAGTGGTGGCGTCACTGGCATCGCTCGCTGGAGAAACATCACTGGAAACATCTCTATGTTGCGTTTTCCACCATTCCCCAAGATGTCACAATTCCTCCACAACACTTAGTCAATGGTGAATTTCGTTTCCTAGGAAACACTTTCGCCGATGTGCTGAACGGGCTGCATACAGAGGGTGTCAGCCCGGACCAGATTGCCTTCATGGAGATGTGCCTGTTACGACAATACCTAGTCCAATATATTTCCAAGCAAGAGCCACGACTCAATTCAAAACTCTACCCAGAACCTGCTTTTGCGAGCAATTGGCGAAATATCAATGGAAACGTCTCTGGTTCAACGATGGGCATTCTAGCTGCAAGGGCTACGGACCTCGGACTCGTTAATATCGCTGTCAAGATGACGCCTATTGCGGATTATTTGTCCATGAACCTGATGTGTAAATCATCTATCCTCACGGATAAGATGGTTTCTGAAGGAAGTCTAGCACATAACCTGTATGGACTATACTTCAGATACATAGAACTTCTTGATTTACACCCTAGTGCGCCGCTTATAAGTCGTTCTGTGTCATCAGGCCTTCACTTTATTCCCACCATGGATGGAGGTCTCGAGCGCGTGAAACATGTTCGCCTCCCAATGTGTGAGTCTTTGCGTCATGCTGTCAGTCGTTACATGCAAAGGTAATGGTGCGTTGACAGGGCATGATAGTTAGTGGAGCGAAAGAGATAGATTCGAAAGATTGCAGGTAGAGAGTTGTATGAAGGGAGCTTTGCTCCCCGAACTATCTACTAGATCCCAGATCCAAGGGCAGGGGGTTCTCACTAAGGAATACGACCTGGATCGCCTTGTTTCCGGTTAAATACTTCGGTTTTGAAAGATAGGTTATATTGAATGATATTATTTCGTTTCGGTAGAGAAACTGTCAACATCTGGCTTAAATCGACTGTGAATTACTGACCCCTTTTCTGATTCTTCGCCCTAACTCTATACAAATACAAATAAGTCTAGTCTAACCCTGATTTCCCCCGATTGGATATTCCCCGCCCATATGGATCGAAATGGCTGCCATTTGAGTCTCGATTTGCTCCATCTTCCGTGTTATAGCGAAAGAGTCCGAATGAAAGTGATCTTCTGTACTCTGAATATGCATGAGAGATACTTTGATCTGCGTAACATTCAACTGCAGTTGCTCAAAATTCTGTTGGTTCCGAGGTGTATGATGTTGCAAAGCTTGTGTAATGACATCGCAAACCTTGCAAGTGATCAATTTTGCAATAATTGTTCCCTCCATGATGCCTTCCCCATCATCTGTGCTTCGTCTGAGTTGAGAAAATCTTTCGGAAGTTGTATAAAGCGCACGGCATGTCAAATTCAATGTCTCATAAGTTGGGTGCAGAAGAAGGAAAGATTCAGTAGTGTAGGACTTTGGGGCTCCAAGTGTGTAACTCAGCCTTTGGATCGTCATGTATACCTGAGTAAGACCAACAATATCCCGAGATAAAGGATCAGAACATTCGAGCAAGTTGCCATTCAAAGTGCTACCGTACTGCTCAAAAGCTTCAGCGGTTGCTCGTGTTGGAACATGATATACACCCTCTGTATTTGCGATAGGTCGATTGATGTTAAAGTCAAACTGATCATTTGTGGATCCACTATATGTGTCTGAGATAGTGGTAGTGGGGATATTTGTGACAGCTTGCGATAAATTGTCGGTCACAGACAGCATGTCGTTTATGTCGAAAGAATTGGTATTTCCCTGGGGCAAAGCTCTGGTATAGTCGGTCGTGTCATCGTACACAGATAAGCTTGGGGTATATCCGACAGAGTTTTCCTATGAAATGCTGTCAGTATTCCCTTTGGTGGATACTGGTGCTACGATCAGTTGAATGAAGTACTGACCAGACCACTTGCATCAACATAAGGAAAAGCTTCACTGTGATTTGGACCCATCATATCAAGAACATCCCCTTGCGACCTTTCAGCCGTTACGTTATTGTCGCTCCACACATTTGAGAGGGGCGTCATGGGATATAATTGAGGGTAGACCCTTGCCGGTCGTCCGCATTTTTTGCGAGGAAGAAAATAGCAATGACGCTCATAGGATAGACAAGCCTGGCAGGACCCCCCAGCTTCTGGAATGATACATTTTGCCTTGCGTTGGTGACACTCTTCACAAGCACTTCGGACTTTCTGCCTTCTCATCATATTCAATGTGATGAATCCAGTTCCTTCAGAAGTTGTCTGTATTCAACATCTTTGGGGCTCAAATTTATGTCCAACATTGGAATTAGAATATTGAGTGGGTGGGGGTAAGTATTGACCATTGCCTGAACAGCGAAAGAGGTAAAATGACACGCAAAAGGCCCTATCGCCGTCCATATCTCCTACTTCCATCCACTCGCGTCAGTTACACAGCCCCCGTGTAACTTTGATGATGATGCCCATTGATATCTAATCTTGAAAATGCAGCTTGAGTCGCGCTTGACATTTTTATATGGGAAATATACACGTGACTGTGTACACGTGATCCGTGATGGACCAGCTCTTTTCTTCCCCTCTTCGTCCCTATCCGAATTCAATATTCTATTGCTTCTCCCGTTTGCCACATTTATCAACTAGCATTTAATTTCATTGTTATAAATGATAGGCAACACCCACATTATAACTCATGTTGGTATAATCCATGCCATGGTCTTTGTTTACTTGTTGAACGAACTTGGTCCAGCTCCACGATTTTGATTCGAGACCTATGCACATATTTTACGAAAAGAACCTATTCTGTGTCCGTTTGAACGTCTTCGCTGCTTGGCTTTCAAATCTCATCTAACAAGGAACACTCTCAATGATTGGAAAATCGATTTTGAAAGCGTACCATTCTGTCAGCTTTGTCTCCCCGTGCGTTGTAGCCAACTTGTGAATATATCAAATCATGAGGGCCTGGGGGTAGATCTAAAGGACATCTTCTGCGGTGTAGAATAAACAAAATATGATAGCGAGCAATATTGATCTGCTCAGGATTGTAAATATTGTTGCCAGATGAAATACATCGATGATAGGGGGTTCACAGTCACGTAGAACTTTGTAGTTGTGTATCCTTTAGAAGTACGATGGTAACTCTTACTAAATAATTTACTGTTCTAAAAGGTTGAATCAAAATTTATATACCACACCATGCATCTATAGCGCATTTACGGTGCATTGACGGTGCATTTAAGGTGCATTGACGGCGAATACACGGTGCATAGTCAATTGACGAATGAGCTCGTCATTTTTGTGGATATGGTATAACTTTTCGAAGATCTATATAATTCCAACTGGAAGAAAACATTAATTCACTATAAATATCAGTTCATTCTTCAGATAAAGGGAAAGTCTACCTATACAACCTCTCCAAAAATATTCATCTACATCAATCTTACATTATTCGATCAGTCATTGCAATCATGACTTCGACAAGCTCTCAACTCAATTCACACGAAATTCAAAATTATGTGAAATCGGCACTAGGCTCTGAACCATCCGGATCGCAGGGTCTCGATAGCCACAGTGCCATTGTCAAGCAAACTATCAAGCAAATGCTAGATAAGGTTGGGTTTGAGCCTCACAGCGTCCCGTTCACTGTGGACAAGGAACTAGAATTATTCCTACGCGAAGACCTACTCAAGCTGAATCTGGACGCAACATCCTTCAAACAAGCCGAGAAAGGATTAGTCTTTTCCGTCAGTTGGGCCCATCAAGCATGGACATGCTTAGCACGGGATGTGAAAGCGGTCGTTGCAAAGCAGTTGCTCTACATATTCTTGATCGATGATTTTGCAGAGGACTTCATGGAGGATCTGATGAGATTTGGTGAACGGTCAGTACCCATATATTTATGATTCAAGTTGCGATTAGCGCCCATACATTGGCTGACATAGTATCGATGAAGATTCATCGTTCACGCACCACATAATAGCCCTATCCTACAGGCTTTTGATAACCACCTACGAACTTTAGGTACCTGGTACGGACCTTACAGTGTGACTGCAATTGTTAAGAACTCCCTCGAGTATGTGACTGGTCGCGTTGTTGAGCACCAGATGCTGGCTTCGCAGTTTCATTTTTCACCTGCGATGAAGTTGGTCCCGGTATTTCTACGCCCTAAGGTTGGCGGCTCAGAAATAATGTCCCATATGGTTTTTGATCAGGCTCGATTCCCTGAAGATCAATACCTACTCCAGTACCTTCCTGCCATTCCGGCCATGATGCAGTTTGCGGATTACACTAACGACATCCTCTCATACTACAAAGAATTCGTTATTGCGGACGAAAAGTTCAACTTTGTAGACAATTTTGCTAAATCACATGGCCTAAGTCATATTCAAGTCCTGTGTAGCCTGGCTGAACATGCTACAGAGGTTAGTATTTTCAAGGCAATTCTAATTCGCATGCAACATGTTAATATCCTCGATAGGTTCAAGCATCTGGTCGACAGCTGGTGTCTCATGATCCTAAGCTCCTTGAAGTCTACGATCAATGGATTAGAGGTTATATTCACTTCTTCACTGCCCATAGGCGATATCATCTTGTGGAGTTGTTCGCTTCCGAAGATTACCTACCTCCATACCACGAAGACTCTTAGCTGGTATCGTTTCTTCAGACTGGAGACTTGCCGACATTAGGTGTATATCTCCAGATAATTAGGATCCGTTACCACTCTTGATTACATCACCGCACGAAGAAGAGCGTACTCATCACGATCTGCATTTGTCACATGGTTTTATCACATGCTTGATCACATGCTAGAAATCATTCTTTGGGGATATTTGCATGGCGTGCATTGTTTGCTGTTGTCGTTGGTGCCTCAGACATCGACCCCTTAGTTACTACATAGCTACAATATAGCTCTCCCTCTTTTTCGGGACCTACATACCTTCTTAGTTCCACCAGTTATAGGCCCTTGCTTTTGTTTTTTACCTGATTCAATAAAAATAGGATGGTACCCATCATAAAATATAGGTGTTCACCTATATTCGGAGAGGGGATAGCAGCTCGGGAAGTGAAATCTTTCTGATCCTATTACCCCGTCACTCCTACATAATCTTGCTAAATATTTACATCTAGACTCCAACAATTACCTAAAGTTACAGTGTGTTTTATCATCTATCATCACCCATATTCTTTCGATCCTAGAACTTCGGTGTCACGGAAAGGTGCGGGTTTTCGACCTTCCAACTTTCACTTTGATTTGATTTCTAGCTCCCTTGTAAAATGGATCCTGAAACGCAGGAGCCCCATGGCTTTCTCAAGCGCCTGTACCAACGAGTTGAAGCCTTTGAAGCCAACCATCCTTTACATGATGACCTTCAGTGGCTTGGAATTCAAGTATCCCAAGTCGCGACAGTGAATGAAACCATCCTATTTGACCCATGCTTCTTCCGTCCACACCCAGAAAGGCTCCTCCAGAAATATCCAGTCGACGACGACCCTTATTAGAAAATGAACGGGAAACCACCCAGGATGAACGCGGTTCTGACATTCGATCAACTTTTGGAAGAGTGCCAGGACCGGTTTTCAGACCCAGAAGAAGCCCTAAGAGAGGCAGTATATCTCCAACCGTTTCGATATGACGATTTCTGGTACCTGCAAGGCCTAATGATATATAAACATATCAGCTGGCAGCTTTATGCGTTGAGAAACATTCCCCCAGGGAAACGTCGGCTTCTGGGCCTCGGGTGCCAGGAAGTTTTCTCGTAAGTAGTCGATAGAATATCCCGTTAATTCTCCAGTGCTCATCACTTCTAGTCCACCGTATAAAATAGGAGATCCCGAAGACGCGTCTAATATGCCCAAATATTGGAAAGTGATGCGTAATTTTCGATATAGCAGCAAAGGAACTTTCAAGCCTCATACGATCATATCATGTATCTCAGATACTGCAGTCAACAACACACACCAGGGCCTTACTACCAATGAGTTAATAGCAATAGTGAATACGATGCTTATTCGAGTGAATCACGCGCCCTTCCTCAACTGTAATTTTCATCCAGTACGTCGTACTTTATAGCACTACAGCTTACATAACTAGGAATCAGGTTTAACTGACTTCCTGTTTTTTATAGATGCTGGCTCTTTCTTTCCTAGGTCCACAGAAGGGGAGAATTATTCAAGACTTTTTATGATGGCAAAAGTCTCGCCTTACAACATTCGCAACTATGGACCTTTGAGAATCCATTGACTGCCTGCGCCTGTAGAGATGTTCGTTCGGTACAACCTAAGCCAACCGGTTGGTCTAGAGAGCTCTACTCTTTGTATTAGATAGTCCCCTATTTCAATGCTTGCTGGAATTCAAGCTCGCTTCTTTTTAATCTTTAGATTCAATGAGATATGACGGAAATAAGCCTCCCTTTCTAGAAGCCATGTAGTATGAATGATAGACCACTTTTATTACGATCAAGGCGACGGGACGCTTATAAGTGGATACAGTTTCCCAATGAATGCTTGACGAAGCGGCCACTGTGAAAGGAGAGTGAGAGGAAGTGAAGATATTAAGAAATATGCATGGATGCCTTATTTATCGGACTTCTAGCTATTTATTTAGCTTCTATAAAGAATGAAGAAGCTTCTCTTCTCTTCTGTCAGAAATCAAAGAAGTAAAAGGAAAAGCCCTCGAGTAGAACGTGCCTGTACCGAATTCTTATAAGTTGAGGCGCTCGCCTAAACTCCGTCACTTCTCACTCTCATCTACAACACCCAGTTTCAAAGACATCCTTCAGTTATACATATATACATATACAAATATTCATGTTTCATCGACAAGTGCCGTTAAATGTGACTTTGAACCCCACTATTCTTCGATTTTCCAGCAGATGGGGAAATCGTGCTGTGCTGGATGTCCTGGATACCCAGCTGGTAGTGAAGGAATTGAGAATATGGGTAAGTGGTCTTACGGGATATTCCTAGTAAGTACTGTTCATTCCTAACAATATTTAGCCACTCTGGCAATCCCTAGCCCCTTTGATAGGGCGATGCGGACTTGAATCTGGTGTGAGTCTTGATCAATTTTCCAACCCTTCATCCTGAAGGAGACCAGTTTATTCCATATCGCGTTATCATTCAACGATATGCAGAGCCTTGCTCCTCTGCAGGATGCGCTGCCAATTATCACCGATTAGCATCAAGCCATTCTATTAATGATGCTCTTTTCATTTCCTGCGTCTCGCGGTCCACCTACCTACCTGATATGCGGTATGCGGTGTGAATGGATATCCATGCACTTGCCATTTATCAAGACATCGTTCGGGATAACGCAGTAAATGACTGCACATCAAGGGATGTCTCACGGGAGCTGATATACCTAACTTTGTGCCATCAACCCGTATTTGAGACTGGCATAAGTGGCCTGAGCTTCTGTGGCAGGAGACCGCTGAAATTATTTGCTGGATATTGGATAATGGCCGAGAAGCTGCCATTCTCATGTAAGTAACCTCAATCGTACTGTCAAATGCTTGTGTTCTTACAGGCGTTTATAGATACCTCTGGATCTCGCAGGACAATCATGAAATGTGGTTGGTGGGGCCTGACTGGCGATGGAACCGTTGGGAATCTTGGACATTTATGGAAGCTCGCAGGCTGAGGTTGGAGCTATCTTGGGAGAGACTCAATAACCACGCGTCCGCAACTCTTTTGTATCTCTATAGCGGACACGCTCGATTTCCTCGCCCGTGCTAAGGACGTCCTACTAGGGGTGCTAGAGGTCGTTATCGTTGCGAAGAAGGTTCTAAAGAAAGTGAAAGAGGTCCTTAAGGAGATTGTCGTTGTCACGGGAGAACTAGCAACGGCAACTGCTATGAAAGGCCTCTTCTAATGGCTTCAATCAGCCCAATGGGCCGAGTATTAGATACTAATGGATCCACGAATCTCAGAATAGAAAAATTAAACATCCTAGACAGCCCCGGAGACTGCAGTAAATAGCGTATACATTATGTATTAGTATCCGAGAGTACTCTGATATCAGTTCATACACCGACGATCAAGCCATTCCTCTCTCTTCCATCAGTATCTCCCTCACATCCATGTAATCCTCGTCATCTTTGTCCAATATGAGACCTTCCTGTAGTTTATCGAGGATCTCCAGCACATAATCCTGACAATCCCACTCAACCGTCTCGTCCTCCACAGGCACACTTTGTGCAGCACTTTTCACTCTCTCAACATCGTCCTCTCTAAGCACAGCAACAAAGAACTGGCGTAGGAAAGCGCTTGATTTCTTCGGATCCTCCATAAACGTGTTGCGTTTAAATTGTGGATGCTCGCCGTCAACTTCGAGAATGTGATGGTCTTGGCCATGCTCTATATGTAACGCCCAGTGCAGAAAATTTCCATACCGTGGTCGGTAAAACACAACAAAGAGCTTCGGAGACATTGTATTTGCTCGACTCGGCATCTTAGCTATTTGTCGCCAAGGGTTCATAGGTTCCTCCTACCTTGAATCGGTCATGGAGAGAAAGCGCTTCTGTAACTCGAGAGAACAAGGATGGGCGAAGGCAGACGCGGGGGATAGTCCGTGAGAAAGGAAAAGACATCAAGCTACATATTTTACGTAGGTAGTTGGTCCAATCATGCATGGTAGCCTGGTGCAGACATGCCTGACGGATCAGGCTTCCAGTCAAGGTTCTTTAACTAGAAATGCCAGTTTAGTTATAAGTAACACAGGAGATCAACTTTGTTTCAACTCATTGGATAGTAATGCCAGTATAAAGATACAACATCTGGGATATCAATATCAGGAACAAAGACCTTGATGGTATTAATCATTAATCTGTTATAGATAAGGAAGAAGTGGAAGATATCGTGAAACGCCATATAATGTACACCCCGGGGCACCATATGTAAACATTGAAGCCATATCCTCTCAACCAAAGAGATACTTCTGCCAGCTCTGTTTCCAAGGCTTCCAGGTCCCCCCAAACCGATGGTTAATACAAGCTTGCTGACTATGGAAGTTCTCCGCTCCAGAATGCCGTTGTCCATTACCCCAAGCGTTGACGGGCAGAACACACAGTCCTCCCAAATGCTTGCCAGGCTTGGCTTCGGGACCCTCAACGCAGAGTGGTTCTTGAATTCCGTGGAAGGGCGCCCAAGTCACACGCTGTACAGACGAATCCGGGGACGAGAACCCAGCGTCCGCATCCATAGACTGCTGGATTAACCGGTGGGTAGACGGCAATGTATCTGATAGCACATCGAGAATGGCATCTGTAAACACGCCCGGACCGGTAATCTCCAGCGTATCCATTTCGTTATATCGCCCACTCCAGAAATAACTCTCGTCGAAACGCTGCTTCGTATGCGACAGCACCCTGGCGATGATCTCCCTCAGCACTGGGCTGAACCGTCGTGGTGCATACATTGTGTACTGGATGAAGCCGTAGCGTCGGGCCCAGTGCCAGTCGCGCATCTTCTGTGGCGAAGCGAAAGGCTCGTCGATCTCAATTCCGACGACTAACGATACATTTGCGTTGATTTTGTTGTCTTTGAAGATTGAGTCACGCAGTGAGGGACAGGATTTGATGCTTCGTGCGGGGTATACGTCGAGGTCTGCATAGTAGCCGCCGTAGTACCATAGAATCAAGTAGCGGAGGAGATCACCGCGGTGAACGGAGTGCGGGTATGATTTGTAGAGCCGGGCGATTTCTGGAACGGATTCGAGAGTTTCGTAGATGAATTTGTCAGCCCAGTCAGCTTGTACGAGCTGTGAATTGCAAAGTTAGTCGCTGTGGTTATTATCGAGATGTGAATTGTTGGTCTTACTCTGTACTTCCATTCGGAGTTCTTCTTCTCGAGTTGAATTGAATCGTCGCTACGCTGGCTGATAACGCCTGGTAGCATAATTTGCCACAATGTGTCTGCCGCATCCTCATCGTGGCGCATTCCCCTTTCTATCTCGATAGCGCGTAGCGCTTTGGAGATCTTGACCTCATACTCATAGTCTGGGTTTGCGCGAAAGGTAGACTGGTGAAGATATCGCGGTCGGTCTTCCCCGTATGACTTATCAGTGCGGGGGTCTAGCCTGGATGTTGGCGAGGGTAAAGTGTTGAAAAGGATGAATAGAGTCAAAACCGCGGCCACCAGGGCATACTTATGCCGGTTTGAAGACCCTAGAAACAAGCGATTCCTCATGGTGAATGGTGAGCATCGCCATAACAGATATGAGAGATTGTCGATTTTGAGGGGGTAATCTTCCCTGGGCTGTCAGCCTAAGCCCCTAAAAACATTGGTTTCACCTGATTGGTGTAACTTGCTACGGATCCAAGATAATGGCATGACGACCCTTGGCATCAGTTGCAGTATGTGTGGATATACAGGTAGGAAGGACTCTGTGTACAGACTATTATCCTCTGTGATTTCATGTTTGTAATCACTCCAGAGCTAACCCTAGAAGGTGAATAGAACATTTCTGATTGTTCTATTGTGGGGTTGACCGCCCATGAATGTCTTGGCGTAGTCTTGGCATTCTTAATTAGGGAACTATAGAGTGATATCGCACGAGAAGAGCTAAAAGCTTGGCTATACTTGTATATCAATTATAAGTTTGTTAGTCTAATATTAGAATAAGATCTGTGCATCTCATAACTACTGTTATGATTCTTTTAATTCTTTCAATGGCAAACATGGGCCTTTGGTAGATTTTTTGGGGTATTCCTCGATTCTCACCACCCCAAACCCGTAAACCCTCGAATATCGAAATCACGTGTCATAATAGCTAAGCAAGCAACAGTACCTACCTCTCTCGACTTGAGACAGATGCCTCTAATCCCTCTTCCCCTTTCACTAGATCGTCATCCCCAATTGTACCACACCTTGTGCACTCCCGGGAGATACCAGCGTCTACGGGTATGTGTGACCTCCACTACAACGAAATATGAAAGCATATGCTTACAATTTAATTTAGCACCATGCCAAACAACACGGGCAATGGCCCGGGTGCCATCCCGAGACAAGTCGCAAGACAAATTAGACAGCAGAGCCAAGCCCGAGGCCGTTCAACAGGACGATCCGGCCCATCAAACTCTCAGAACAGTAACTACCCAGCTGTTCAATACCAGAGCCCTATACGCCCTGGGATGGGCAGCAGCCGCTACGCCACTGCCGCAAATGTCGTGGAAGATACCTTTGAATCTGATCCCATGGAACTTGATCCGATGGAAATTGATACTCCCGTCCAAGAGCCTCCACCAGTCATCGCTCCGACTAGCATGACCGAAGGATCTGGGGTGAATTCCATTCACCGGCACGTCTTCTACATCCCTATTCGATCTCGTCCTATGCCAGATCTAGACCTTGACGTGATAACCGCCGCTCGAGCTGAATTGGCTCGTCTTCAGAGAACCGGAATGTCAATTACGGAAACACTGCCTGAGCAACGTGGGCCTCATGTCTTCATCCGCATTGATACTAACCATACCGACCGTCGTCACGCCCTTACTGATGCCAATCTTCGAATGGGTGCCATGCAGGACATGATTCGAGATGGCCTCGGCTGGTTTACGGGTTTGCCTTACCGCCACCCACATTTCGAGGTCAAATTCCTTCGTGGTCGACGCCTCTAGGTTGAGATTTTGCGATTTGATGGGTGAACACTGCTTCAATGTTACAAGTAGGATTGATGAGCCTAGTGCGGGTTGGGTTGAGAGGAATTTGAGGTGCTTTGACAGCCAATGTATTCTGGGTAACCAAGATTCATTAGTCAGATACTTCTCAGGTGTTGTTCCTTCTCTTCCGTCTCTTCTTCTGTTCTTCTTCTTCTTTATTCCTACCGTTCTCTTCATATCCAGATAATCACAAGTACTATTCTTAATGATTTTACTATCATCCATGGGTCATACAAACCTCCAGGGCTATCTACCTGCCCACACAACTAGTACCTACAAGATCAAGAATAGAGTAATCAGTCATGCATTCCGGTATGTCCCGCAAACCTAACCATTGAACTTCAAGTGATCCCAAACACCATAACCTCATAGCTTCATAGCCTCTGCAACGCCATGACAAACTCCAGCAATGCAATCAAAATCAAAAACGCCAGCCTTCACATATCTGCCGGACGCAACGCTAGTGTGGTCTGACTTTCCTTATGTCCCTGCCAAGCCCGTTCAATAGCCTGGATAGTAGGCCAGACCTGCTCACGAGCAGCCTTCCGACTGCCTCCCTCCTCGAGCAACTTCTCATAAGGCGTATGGACATGTCGAATATGCGCCTCAACAGCCAAGAGTGTCTTTCGCTCATCACTGATCATCGCCGTTCGCCCTACACGCCCCGATCCCTTAAGGCAGGCATGCTCCAGGATGATTTTGAGACTTTCTTTGGGCATAAGCGGGAATTCGGTCTTCAGGAGTTCTTGGAATTTGGAGAGATCCTTGGCATCGCGCACTTTCACGGCGTTGGCACGCGATTCTTTAGTTGCGGCGGCTGATTCGAGAACCTCTGTGTAAATTTCTTCGGGAACTCGGATTCCTACCGTTCTTTTGCCCGCGCGGTTCTGGGGCTGTTAGCAGTCCCTTTCTAAGCTTAAACCTGGTGGTTTGAATGAATACTTACGTAGACAACATAGACGATTTGATCAGACTCCTTGGTCTTACTGCGGCAGTGTCGGGTGATATAGACATCACCTTTGGGAACTAGAACATAGCCGATTGGCAAGGGTACCTTCTCAACAATGTTCTGGTTTCAATGTTTAGCATATTATCTTTCAATATTGAGGCAGCTCAAAACAACCTTCTCAAGTGGATCATCAGAGACAGGAATGAGGGGTGCCCGTTTTTTCTTGCGTTTACGACTCTTCCTCTCGTTGAGCACTTCGGCAAGCGGTTGGACAGGCGAACCTGCATCTACCGGACGTGCGTGCCCATCACGAGTGCGGATACCGCGAATCCTCCTTCTCGCACCTCGCTTGCGTTGGCGGACTTTGGGTTTAGTAGTTGGTGCCATGTTGGGTGTTCATGGAGCTAAGAAGGTTGATGAGTTGACGGTTCACACGGTGTTGAGATGCGACTCGTACATCAATTCCATTGAGGGGGGTTTCCCGCAGCGTCGAGATCTGATTGTCATTCAGGTTATTTTTAGACCCAAAACACTTCAGATTCTTTGATCTTTCACAGTTTACAATCAAAGCAGCAGATCAGGAACGGTAGCTGTGGCTGTGTGGCTGTGTGGAGCCTCACTTGGGTGCCTGGATAATCTGGCCTTCAATCTCCAACCACCTGAGTTTAACTACAACCGTTGCCCAGGTGGTCTTTCTTGAATCTAGGGAGTATAAAAAGTCAGCTATTGGATTAATGCAACCATCAAAACTTCTATCTTGGAGTAATAGATATCTAAAAAGGAGGCAATTCAGAAGTAGATTTCTAGTCTCCACCATAGAACCTGGCTATTACTGCTTTAGGCGAACTTGATACATCCATCTCCTCTGTACTCAAAGTACAAGTTCCCGATTTATTATCTTTGATTCCAGACCGGATGTGAATCGACGAGTCAAGCGTGGTGATATTACGTATGAGGTCAGCATAAACTGGAGAACATCTTATCCGGAGCTCATTGGCTAGATCCATCACCCTAGAGACAGATCCCATAGGATAAGATTGGGATCATCAGATCTCCAGATTGTGAGATCGGAGTTGAGCTTTGGTTAAAGGTCAAGAACAAGGCACTCTCGAATATATATTGTATTGAATATAGATGTACGGAGGTGAAATCCTAATAAGAATCAAGCCAAGGAAGCAAATACGGGGAGCAACATGGAGCATAGAGTAACTAAGATAATTTTCGGGCACAAAGAAACGCCGAGAGGGTTTGCCAGGGGCTTAGCTCTCTAAAAAAGTCCAGGTTACCCCGGTTGAACACGTTGAATTTCCCCCTTTCATCCAGGGGGTTCTGAAGTAGAGCAATAGTCTGAGATTCCAATATTCTAAACTTCTCAAGCTATACATAAAGTTATGAAGCTCCGATATTGGCTACTCCGTACTCCGTACTTACAACATTACATGCCCGGAGCCTCCATATCTCACATGTCGTCATTGGTGAAACTCTTACTGGTTGCCTAAAAGAGCTGAATCGGCATCCCCGACTCTTGTCCGGGTTGAATACGGAGTACTATTGTACAAAGTAGGTCTAGATCGGCGTGGGAAAAGTCCCCTAGCTGAACATTGTGGAGTATTCCGTACCTATGTATATTGTCCATTGAACATGTAATTCATATTTCCTGTTCCTGCATGAAGCACAACATACATCCGGAACATACACTGTGGATCAAATAAAAAAAATCCGAGTCCCCACGTAAAGAAAAGAAAAAAAATATAAAAACAAAAAAGAATAAACCCGAATTTTCTCTCTTTGGAAAAAAAAAAGAAGAAGAAAGAAAAAAACGACAAACAGAGCAAAAGAAAAACACACTCCGACTCTCCGACTTCTCCTTCTACATTCCACCCTTTGACTATACACTCTTTATACAACATGAATTAACTCCAATGATCTTACTCTCCAATTCCTGTCTCTCACATTCTCAAATTAAAGTTGCCTGGCAGCTTGATCTCTCAATGGTTACTGGACCAGTGTTGCTGACATGAGTTGGGATCACCCTGTCCACAGGTATGCATCCTCCCTTGAGAAACCCCCCTTGTGGGGGTTGTCACATTGTAGTCTTCTTCTCTCTCTTTTTTCAATATATATTCTGTCCCTATATGAAAGACGCTCATGGATCCGTTTATGTTCAGCTTCAGCTATCCCAACGGTGAGCCTCAAACTCCGACGAGGACTCCGAACACCTTCGACTCGTTTCACACCCCAAAACTCGAATCGAGCTTTTTTGACCCTCGGGTTACCTGGGATACCTCCGATCCATATGCCTCCAGCCCGGAGCTCCTCCGCACACCGCAGAAGTTTACTCTAGGCTCGTCCAACCCACTGAAGGCTCACAATGGGGAGACTACCGGTTACAGGGGGAGGTCCTCGGACCAGACCGATACAGCTAGACGGATTCGCCCGATGAAGCCCCTTCCAAGTGTGGGCGAGGATTACCCTCGAACAGTGGGATCGGCCAAGTCAGCAGCGTCAATGCAAACCCCGCCGCCAACAAGTGCTTCGAGGCGGAAAATCCCTGAGTTTGAACAGGCCGATGGACATACACAAGCAGCAACGCCGGGCATGGGAGATCATTTGGAAACGCCCAGTCGTCTTCTCGGGGCATCCCCTCGAATGTTTGGCAATCTCCAATCGTCGCCTGATCTTTTTCAACTGGCTTCGTTGGATCCCACGGGCTCGCCTTTCTTCCCACAGCAACGACTGTTCTGGGATCATGATCTAGACAATACAGCGAGTGAGGTCCCCTTGCCTAGTAACGGGGACAATTTCAATGCTCGTCAGACGTCCACCTTTACAAACACACATCACATCCCCCAATTACCAAACATTAGTGGTTCAATTGATCTTCCCGACTTTGGCAACGCTTTTGGAATTTCAGCACCACCACCCACTGATGCTGCCCTATTTCCTGCGCCATTCTCGACCTCTCCTCGGCTCCCAGTCACTAAGGCCGAGGATCCAGCACTGTTTCTCAGCTCCCCCGCTCGGAGATTTGGAGGGCCTCAACTTACACCAGAGACGCGGTCTCTTCGTGGCCTTCGACAGCCCTATCACCATCAGGCAGAAGAGTCAAGGCGGGAGGAGCTTATTCGTGCACAGGCATCAACTGGCCACCAATCCGACCCTTTCACTGTCTTCCCGAGCGAGAGCGAAGAGGAAGATGACGACTACACACCGAGGGGAATACGTCCAGGTCTGACCCGCAGTCTGACACACAACGGCCTCCCTAGCTTATCCCGGCCGCTCAGTCAAGCCGGGGGTTTGATGGCATCCACCAGCGGAATCCGAAAAAGTCCATGTAAAGGGCGTTCGTCTCCAGCAAAAACCATGCGTCCAGCCCCCTTGACACGATCCACTTCGACTGCCACCGGCTCTTTGACGCGCTCATCGTCTGTAGTGCTTCGCATCGGTCGAGATGGCCGTGCAAAGGCTGAAATGGAGCCACTCAGTGAGGCTCCCACAGGGTTGACCGATCCCCTGACCGGGATTGATCTAGATGGTTCTACAACAGAGAGTGAATCGGATCCAGCTGAGTTCTCGGAATATCCCGTGCTGCATCGCGCTCAATCGTCCTTTTCGCTTCGTGACGGCTCAAGGCGTCCACTATCTCGGAGTGACTCGGGTTCCCGGCCTCCTTCAAAGGGGTCCTATGCTTCCACCGTCGGCTCATCACACTCGGGTCGGATGTCACCCTGGGCTGGCTCTTCTAGAGGGGGCGGGCGACCAACGTATCGAGGATCTCCTGATATCAAGCGGACACCCAAACGGCATTCGTCTCTACTACACTCGGACTCAACCTATACTCGGAGCAGTGTAGCATCAGACTTATTGCCCGGGGAGAACGACGAGAGTGGTGATGCTCAATCTGCACTCCGACAAGTCCTCAAAGAACGCGGCCGGGGGCCAAGACCTGCCACGAACGCGTTTTGCAACCGGCTGTCTCGGTCATCACACACCTTCGCAAATCTCCGCTCATCACCACCACGCCTTGGCAGTAATTTTGACGTCCATCCCCGCCACAATGCTTCTCCCACGACCTTGACCGACCCTGATCTTGCAACCCCCAGCACAGAGCGTCACAGCAACCCCAGCAACGGTACACGATGTGTCTGCCGCTCGATGGATAACGGTGGCCACCTCATGATTCAATGGTGAGTACCAGTCTCCATCGGCCTTGGTTCCAATGTCGATTGTACTAACTTTCTCAGTGAATCGTGTACACACTGGCTGCATACCAGATGCGTTGGATTGGAGCGTGCAAACCTGCCCTCCGTCTATGTCTGCGTCTTTTGTGCTCAAACAACACCATCCCGACAACACCGTGTCCGAACATCTTATGTTCCCCCAGGGCAAGCCCCTCCCTCTCCCTTGGCCCACAAGTCATTCCGTCTCCGGTAAACCTGGTGCGTTGACTACCATCTTGGATGCATACATGTCTGGCAAAGACCGGTGCCTCTTGATTTCTTTTGTGTGATTCCTCGCCCAACTGGGCTCTTTTATACTCTGCATTAGCCGGGCCATTTCATAATCGCCCTTCTTAGATCCCATCTGAGACCCCATTACCCCCTTATGATACCTATGTACTATTCCCACACAACCCTGGACAAGCCCAGAATACAACTATTTCTATACTTCTCCCCATCTTCTTTTATTAATATTGTCCTGCAGAACTCCCCGCATATCGGGGTAGCGAACCGGTCTCGGAAGAGGAGCCGGCCCGGGGATGTCTGCATGCCCGCAGGAACACCCGGGGCTATTTAGTTCCACAATAGCCCACATCTCCCTCTTAATTTATATCACACTTTTCGCCGCTTAACCTCCTAGTTCATCGAACCTTTGTTTAGCGCAGGCCCTTACAAAAAGCCCTACCAGGTACCCGGACCCGATTGTTTAGATCGGACTGCAGTTTAATTGGTCAATCCACACTTATCGGCTCACCGCCCTTTTTATCGAAAAAGTGTTTTCTCCCCGCGGAGTCAGATCGCCTCCCTCTCTTTTTTTCGCGCGCCATTCGCTCTTTGGTCTAATTCCAGCCGTTTGTGCTTCGTCATTCCCTCGATCCAATGTCTGCCTCTCTCCCTGGCAGTCGGGACCTGCCCGCGTCGCAGTATGACCTAAAGACCTATTGGGGTCGCGTGCGCCATGCCGCCGACATTGCTGATCCTCGGTATGTTCAGATTGAAGAAGTTAGTGTACTTCCCAGTACATACTGATCGTGTCAATCATACTAGGACCCTATTTGTTTCGCCCGCCGGTCTTGAAAGCGCGAAGAGCCTCATTGCTTCTTACAAGCAGAACCGCCTCCCGGCCATGACACCGGAGTTGTGGTCGGCAAAGAAAGTGGTCGATGCGACATTGCATCCTGGTATGGGCTCGTTTAAAGTCATACAATAGCCATTAGCTAACATAGGACCGACCAGATACCGGAACGCCCGTTTTCCTGCCCTTCCGCATGTCCTGCTACGTGCTCTCGAACTTGGTTGTCACAGCAGGCATGCTGACCCCAGGATTGCAGGTAAGCATATCTCTACGCATATCCAAATATAAGTACATAAATATACTGACAATATAGACAACCGGAACCCTCCTCTGGCAAATCGGTAACCAGTCCCTTAACGTCGCCGTCAACAACGCGAACGCCAACAAATCTACCCCCCTCTCCTTGTCGCAAATCGGCAAGTCCTACCTCATGGCTGTCTCAGCCTCCTGCTCCGTCGCAGTCGGCCTGAACGCCCTCGTCCCCCGCCTCAAGAGCATCTCCCCAAACACCCGCCTCATCCTCCAACGCCTCGTCCCCTTCGCTGCTGTCGCCAGTGCCTCCGCCCTGAACGTCTTCCTCATGCGTGGTGAGGAGATCCGTCAGGGTATTGACATCTACCCCGTCCTGTCAGATGCTGAGCGTGCCAAGCGCGAGCTCAACGAGGACGCCGAGCCAATCCAGAGCCTCGGCAAGAGTAAGAAGGCTGCTACACTTGCCGTCGGCGAGACGGCTATCTCCCGTGTCCTGAACGCCACGCCTATCATGGTCCTACCGCCACTGATCCTCGTTCGTCTTGAGAAGACGGACTGGCTGCGTGCCCGCCCCCGCATGGTTACGCCTATTAACTTGGCGCTGATTCTGGGTACTTCGATCTTTGCGCTGCCGCTTGCGCTCGCTGCATTCCCGTCTCGCCAAGCTATCAGTGTTGATAGCCTTGAGGAGGAGTTCAAGGGTCGTGGCGGTGACCGGGGCATGGTGGAGTTCAACCGCGGAATGTAAGTTTTTCATCTAAGGCGTTTCGCAGCGTGCATATTATATCGTCTTTGCATAGGTCAGAGAATACATAGACCCGGTTTCCCGTTTATAAATGTCAATATTGTTGTCCTTATAGACCATTCAACGAAGAATAGGTCCTACTCTACCTTTAAGAATACCCTCAACCCGCTCCGCAATATCTAGCAATTCATCATCTCCCCATCGCCGGGCCATCAGCTCCAACCCAACAGGAACACCAAGCACGGCTGATGCAGTCTTAGGGCTTCGCCCAGCTGTATTCCCGTTAGTCCAATCCTAAACACTGAATAGAATCACCTACCCGGAATACAAATAGCAGGTCTCCCCGTCAATGCAGCCAAAACACCATTCCGTCCATTCTGCTTCATAGCCCCAATCTTCACAGGCAGCTGTGTCTGGTGCGGATATACCAGCGCATCGATATCGTATCTATCGAAACATTCTTTCACGGACTCTTTAAGAGCAGCAATATACTCCAATCGGCTTCGATATGCCTCACTCGTCAGAGAAAATGTTTCAGGATCTTCCAATCCTGCAGAGAAAACATGTGTCATAGCTTGTAGATCGAACTCGCCGCTCTGGGCAATAGATTCCAGTGATTGATGCGGTGTTGACAAAACCAGTGACGACTGCAGGAACTCGTCGAGATAGTGCTTGAACTCGAAAGCCTGTGTATCCGCCTTCTCAAACAAGGTTCCAAAACTCCAGTCCGGATGACTAGACGGGGCAATAGATACCAAAGTGATATCCGCATCTTGTTCCTGTATAGAACGCAAACTCGACCAGATGACATCCTGCACGATCTGGTTCTCGACGATATACTCCGATTCCACAGTTCCATCTGCACATCTCTCAGGTTGGAAATAAGCCTCCAAGACTCCAATTCGAACTTGACGAGACCGACTTCTCGCTTCAGATACATCTACCTTCCCCTCATCCCCCTTCATAACCCCATACATAATCTTCACATCCCTAACACTCCTCCCCATCGGCCCAGCCGCATCCTGCGTCTGGGAAACAGGTACAATCCCAACACATGACACATTCCCCGTCGACGGACGGAATCCCACAACCCCGCACGCAGACGCAGGCGACCGCAGCGAGTTCATCGTGTCCGTCCCGCACCCCGCGATCCCGAAGTTCGCCGCTAGCGCCGCGCCTGTCCCACCAGAGGATCCGCCCGGTGTGCGGGTGTTGTCGTATGGGTTCAGCGTTTGCCCGCCGAGCGAGGAGAGGGTTATTCCTTGCAAGGCGAATTCGTGGAGGTTAGCCTTTGCTAGGATTATTGCTCCTGCGGCTCGTAGATGGGAGACGACTTCGCTGTCTTTTGTGTGCAGGTTCTGGAGGGCTTTCACGCCTGCGCTTGTTGGTAGATTTGCGGTGCTATAGTTGTCTTTCAGGATTACTGGCACGCTGTGTAATGGTGGGAATGGGTTGTTTGTTTGGTTGAATGTATGTGTTTCGGTTGCTTTTTCTATAGCGGTTTCTAGGGCTGCGGTGTTTATGGTGATGAGGGATTTGAGAGTTCCGTCGTGCTGGTTGATTGCTTCGAGATATTTTTTTACCAGCTCTGGACCGATGGAGGGGTCTATACGGAGCAGTTCATGAAATTTGGTGATTGTTATCTCTTCTGCTTGCCACGACAGAGAGTCCATGGTGTTGGGTGAATTGGATAGAGTTGAACAGCAGGTATAGCCCCTCTAGGCTATACATGGTATGATCTAGTGGTAAAATACTCTGTATTTATTCCCACAAGAGGGGCAATTGGTGTCGGGGTTTCCCCGAATGTTGTTGACCTCGGGATCTGATCATCCAATTCATGCATACTGTACATGAGATCTGCAAATTCGATTGACGGAGTCGAGTTTTGATAATGTATGCTTTGCCCTGAACTGGCAATGTCAATAATAGAAGTGGCCATTGTAACTATATAGAAGGGCGGCTTCGGGTTGTTCCGTTCCGATGTATACAAAAGAGACCGAGACAAAGACGAGTCTTGCACAGATCTGAGAAGAATTAGAAAATTGAAAAAAAAAAAAACAAATATATACACACATACAGTTAACAAGTGGACGCCACAAACAATCAAATGGTATAATCATCCAGACCTTAGCCTAAACCCTCCAGGGCTCCCAAAGCCGGATTCCATAAACACAAGAAAAGCAAAAAATAACATGTAACCAGCGCCTTTAAGGATAGGAAAGAAGGATAGATAAAGCAAATAAAGTAAGACCGGACAGCATCTGGGGATGGGACCCTCAAAGATACATGCATCGATTCCGGTTGCTCAAGGGTCCAATGCCCCTGCCATGTGGTATCACAAAGACACCCGAATCCTGCATGAGGTGCCTGCAGGAGTCGAGGAGAAACCCCCAGGGACCGAAAAGAAATTAAAAAAGAGAAGAAAAAAAACATCGTGATCATGATTTTCCGAAGTGCAAACACCATTCCGTCCCATTCGCGATAGAGAAAAAGATTACCCTCAAGATATGAGCCTTCTATCCATAGCTGGATCCTGTTCACGCCGGTTGAATTCCTTTCTGATGCCGTTGAAAGAGCCAAATAGTGGCTGATGTAGGTGTGCAAACTGGATCTGCGGTCTAGGTGCGTGCTTGCCGATGCAATCCTTGGCCGATCCGGTGAGCCTCCGTGCCATCATCAACAAGTGTCTCCTTGAACCACGGGTGCTTCAATGCCTCCTTTGCAGTGATCCGGCTCTTGGGGTCGTAGACAAAAATCTGTTGCAGCAAATCTAGGAATGAACGGTTGAATGGTGTGTTGGTAGGGATGAACTCCTATAGTAGATGAAATCAGTCGTAAGTCTCACAGGCATATATGCGAAACACTTACTGTCAAAGATTTCATCGCGCGCACATACTTCCGCGAGGCCCGGGTCGTTTCAGCGTTGGGGTAGTCGATCTTACTTCGATTGAAGTACCTGGTAAAATTAGTTCCTATTACGGAAAGATTGGAGGGGGGCTATATTTACTTGGAAGCAGAATTAATACTACCACCTCGGCCCGCCATGACTTTCTTGACCAAAGCGGTATCGATTCGATTGCCAATAACGGATTCCATCATCGCCAGGTGCTCAAGGTTGTCATGCGTTTGGAATAGGGCATCTCCGGTGAAGAATTCTACCAGGATACACCCAATACTCCAGATATCACATGGGAAGCTCCAGCCCAGGTTCAATATGATTTCGGGAGCCCGGTAGTGACGCGTAGACACGACAGATGAGTGGTATTCATCATCGAAGGTCGCCGAACCGAAGTCGATAAGTCGGATTTCGCCGTCGAGGAGAACGCGGCGCTGCCGTGCGTTGCGAGCAGTGGCGTGGGAAGAGGATGGTATAGTGCGGTTGTAAGTGAAGGTTTGATAGGCGTTGCTGACGAGGAGGATGTTTTCGGGTTTGAGGTCGGTATGGATAAGGTTTAGGTCATGGAGGACTAATAGGTCAGCGGTCTGATATGTAGATATAGGTGCGGTGGAGAACCTACAGGCAACACTGGTGAACAGCTGCCGGGCAAACTGCTGGATCTGGCTGCTCGGGAATGGGACAAAGCCGTTCCCCTTAAGGAAATCAAATACGCTTTGTCCTAGGAGATCTGTGACAATGCAAATATGATTCCGGAAGTCAAAGCAGTCCCGAAGGTGGATGCATTTGTTGCGGTTGCTTTTGTCATTCGAAGCCAGAGTTGATAGGACTCGCAGCTCGATTCGAGAAGCGTCGCGATACTTTTGGATCGAGCGAATGATTTTGACTGCACAGCGAGCCTTGCGCTGCTTGTCATAGGCTTCGACAACTTTGCCAAACGTACCTTGGCCTAGAAGTTTGATCACAGAGTCTTGCGAGGAGTTAGCATAGTCAACAAGGTACTAGAGATCTCTCTTTACTCACATCGATCTGTCAATGGCGTGTCGGGTGTGACAATATAATGACCATCATCATCGTCAAACTTCTTGTTTTGAGAACTGGTGTACTGATCAAGCAGATTTTTGTCAGTGGATTTGCACGAAAGCTCTGGCAAAGATAAAACACTCACATCGCGAACGACCGGCACAGGGACATCCTTTGCTTTGATCGGCGGCTTCGGGGGTGGGACATAACTCAGGAAAGCATCGCCTGCAGTCTCCAACTCTCGTCGCTTCTGCTCGTCGCGGGTGGATTTCCGAGTGGCGCGTTTCCGCTTTTGACCAACGGAGCCATCCTCATAGTATACACCATTGCTCGCCCCCGAACTGCCTTGTGAACCAAGCGAAGTTGGAGCTGTTGTGTGTAAAGATGCGGTTCGATCGGTCGATAAGGAGGTGGCGGAGGATTCCTCCCCGTAATGTTGGGGGTTGATTGAAAAGGACGGGCGGTCATAGTGGCCCAGGTCATAGGCAGTTTCAATCCCCGTTCGTCGCCTCTTTCCAGCGGGCTGAGGGGCCGCAGGGGGTGGTCTGTCCCCAGTACTCGCAGAAGCCGGAGCACCATTGGATGCCTCTGGACCGGGACTGTCATCGATCACAATGACTTCCTTGGGAAGGCCATTCTTGTAGAACTCGGTCCAGTCTGGTTTCTTTCTCCGACCACCAACGGAGGGAGCCACGCTGGAGCCACTCTGGTGGGTCATAGCCGACGGAGTTGTTGTCGCAGGGGGAATTCTCGGAGGTTGGGTGTAGGGAAGGGTGGTCATTGTCGGAGAGGGGACGGGAATAGCGTAGGGGTTCGCGAGGCGAGTTGCTGCGGCAGTGGTCGAAGCTGGGTAGGAGGGATTCGGTTGATACGAAGGGTGGTGAGGATATCCGTAAGCCTGATGATGAGAAGGATGTGTTGCAGTCGCCGTGGACGGGGTGGACATTGTGCACTAAGGTATCCTGCCCGTCACACGAACAGTAGGAAGATGGAGAGAAGATTGGTCTAATTTGGGACCGTTATTCGGTATCGTGCGTCAGGCTCCCTCGGTTAGAGAGGATCTCAAGGCAGGGCTAGCCAGCCAGCGAGGAACCAGACAGAGATTGAGGTTGGCAAGTGTGTCTGGAAGGAGATTGGAGACGTGATGACGGGCTGAGGCGGTCGGGGAGGGGAAACTTCAAATTAGTTGCATATCCTCGACAAATTCAATACAAGGAAGTAAAGCACAGAGAGAGCCTGGCGACATTGGTAAACGGAGGGGAAAGGGCCTGGAGGCGAAGTGATGATGGAAGAGTCGGAGAGTTGGGACCCGTTGCCGATCCAACTGGGATTTTTAGGATTTTTAAAGATTTTGGCCTATTTCTTCTATATAATTATCATCACTGCCTAAGATATGGTTAATTAATGTTTATATTGTAGTTCTTTCAGTCCTTTCAATCCCTATTCGCCTTTCTAAATGTTTAAATGCCTATGTTGATGCGTTCGCCTATTCTCTGTCCTATACATGTTGAACCCCTCTGCCCATGCACCTCTAGGAAGAATAGGGGGGATACTATCTCCTTCCTATACACTCTATGAATACAATTAGAAAGGATCTCGAGTCTTAAAATCCTAAAGGCGCAAGGTTGAGAGGGGGCCACCGGGAGCATCGCGTCCAAGCCCTGGCTTAGCCGAATCCAATCCACAAGGGAGAACCTCAATAATATCGAGAATAAGAATAAGACTATCAGGAATACCAAAAGTATATATAATACAACCCTAAGTTCTAGGAAATGCTGATATCACGACTATACCCCCCCATATGGATACTACCTCGACCTGCAGTGCATACATTCCAACTGACTCAGCATCCAGAGTGGGAGATACATGGAAACACATTGTGTATAAGTGTAATAGAAAAAGATCATTTAGTCTTTTAACAGGCTATAGATTTTATATGGGGTAAAAAAAAAAAAAAAAGAGAAGGGGTTGTGTAGAAACTATAGGGAAGTATATATATACTGAAAACCTCATACTTAAATATTGTCAGGTTACAACTGGATTAATGCAATAAAAGCTCAATGGAGTAAGAGATATCTAAAAGTGAGGCAATCCAAAAGTAAACCCAAGTAGGTACTAGACATACCAATCATGGACAATGATACATATTGATATTCAATCGGATAGAGAATCCTCGAATACCCCTTTGACTGTTGCCTTGACTCTAATTCGTAGACGCTAACTTGAGCTATATATAGACCGGCATAGCCTGTGTCAAGAACTGTAATATTCACCAGAGATCTATAGTCTCCTACAAGGATACGGCATGAGATAGACACATACCCATACGATCTAGCAAATCCCTGCCTTACTAGTACATGTAGAGACATATCCAGTAATTGATTGAGGTACAAGAGAGTTTACATAGTTCTATCCTCTCAAAGATGCTCAACATGTAGTTGAATGAAATTAAAAGACCATGGCCTGTCAACCAACCCCCCCCACCACATAAGCCAACGCCATCATACACACACACAGAATGCAACTCCTAATGCCCGGAGCCATAGGGCTTGGGCCAACAAAGAAATTAGGGAAGAAAATAAGATTACAAACATTTAGGACCCAGTTAGTTTCGATCCCGATCCTCTTTGGGGTCCTTCAAGTAGCCCCTCTGCACATGTCTGGTCGCCCGTCCATCCGCCTCCAGCATGAACAAAATATCTCGGACCTGAATGCCTGCCCCTTTCTCTTGATCTTCACGCCAAATTCCGAGACGACGCTGGGTTAGACTAGGTGTGGATTCACCGGCAATAGTCTTTTCAGGACCGGCGGTGGGGGTGGAAGGAGTCGGACGTGAAGGAGACGAGAATCCACTGGCCTTGCCGCCAGGTTTCAGCCACGAGTATGTTTTTTTGCCGCCGAACATGCGGCCACCCCCGGACAAAGCCATGCGGGCCGTTTCCACAGACTGGGCATGCTGTTGGGCTTCGGTCGCTTTGGAATCCTGCATTTTCTTCGCTTCTTTTTTGGTGACTGACTTTTTATCGAGCCCAAGCGCCCTGTCGCCGAGAGGCGTCGAGGGTGCAGATCCCATTGTATCAACAGACTCGGCTCGACCAGCCTCATCAAGAATGGCATTGCTGTTACGTTTGGCACGCTTTGCTGCGCGCCTTTCTTCTTGCGAACTCTCCCGGTGGATGAATGCTCTGTACCTTGCCGCGTTTGACTTTGCGCTGGAGGATTCAACGGTAGAATGAGGTCCTGCCAAGTTAATTAGTATTAAGTCAGTTGAGTGGGTAGGATGAGCAAAATCGTACGTTTCACAGGGGTTTGAGTGCTTCCCGTAGGCTGCCCAACGGGTTGCGCGACATCTTTCCACTCATTGGGAACGACGCCATGAGAATGTGCCCGGCGACTTCGAGCAAGAGTCGAGGCGTAGTCGATGACGCCCCTGAATCTTTCCTCCGTGGAAATAGATAGAAGATTCAGGATGTCCACAAGAGGAGCACCTTCCTGGTTGAGAATCGTCTGACCGGTGCGCACTACAGAAGAGCCATCCGGACCAGTCACTTCAATCGGCTGTGGTCGGCCAGGTACGGGATGGAAAAGGCCCTCCGAGGGGATTCGAACACCGAGGTCAAAGCCTCGCTTCTGGAGCTTCTGCTCGAGGAGTTTTGTGATCAAGAATGGTTCTTGGATGTGATACTGAGCTCGCCTTGCTGCAATAGTGTCCTCGCGAGTCGGTTCATTGGGATCTTTGAAGGGAACATGTGCCTGGGAAGATTGGCCGGTAAACGAGTCATGTGTGATTGCTGGTTTGGTCTGAGGTAAATCACCGAAGCTGGTCGAAGCCGAGGGAGTTCCTGGGGCAGAGCCTTGAGACGTGAAGGAGGTATTGATAGGTGGCGGGTATTGAGACTGTGATCCTCGATGGGGAGGCTGCGCCTGCGCATTCTGCCCTGAAAAGCTCTGTGTGAGAAATGCTTCCTCTTCCCTCACATCAATTCCAGATGACGCTAGAACATCTGTCAGCTCAGCAGCATCCGTTGTTTTATCCGCTGGGCGAGAAGGAGGACCCATGGTCCCGGGAGGAGCGGGGGCAGGTGTTGAAGACATGTTCATGTTCATGCTCATATTCATTGGCGTTCCGTTCATTGGGGATGGATTTTGTGGTAGCTGCACCGCGTTGAAGCTCGGAGAACCGTAAGGAGACTGCGTTTGAGAAGGCGGCAGAGGAGAGAGACGTGGTCGCTTGGATGGAGGGGGTGCGGCGCCTCCATTCACTGGAGACGCTATCGAATTTGGGGATGGGGACGACACAGGTGGGGAGAAAGGTTGGGAGGAAAACTGTGGCGGCGGGGGTGCCTGCTGCTGCGGATGCCGAGCTTGTGCCATTGTGACGTGTGACTTCCGAGTGAGAGCAAAATTGGAATTCAAATGAGATAAAGGCTATTGCGCCGAGCCGTCGTAGCCTTGCAGATGAATCGAGGACCACGCGTGGCCGTTAAACTGAGCGGATTGCTCGCACCACCAGCTTCCACCACCTTTGACCATCTCAATATTGAATTTAAACCATATAAGCGACACGTGAATGGTAAAATAGTTAGCTTAAGCGCAAAAGTAACAGTAATCGCGGATATAGAGATGCGTGATGTGGTAAGGAGCTTTCTAGGTGGTCGAACTCTGCTCCGCGGATCGCGGATCGCGACACACGTGACTAAGCTTGACTAAGCTCTCCAAATCTGCGGGTGTCTAGGTGAGGTTTCGTCTGCGAAAGATATCACTCTTCTATTGAATCACAGTCTTCACGGGGTGAATTGACATCTACTTTTAAATATTCTGAGCAGCTGCATCACTTATAGCCTCTGTTGCGCAAGTCATGGGTGTTGCGCAAAGCTCATCTTGATATCCTGAGCTGTATGTACCTTGCGACGCGGGTACTAGTGCCTTCCAACTAGGCTTCTCAAACTCATATTAAGAACCCAGCCAATCTCCTGGAACCGTACCCAATTAACTATCGACACCATGGCATCTAAGCGCAAAGCTTCGTCAATGGGAACAGCCGTCGACGATGAGCCCGTTGACCCATCGGACGAACTGGCATTCTACTGTCTCGGCGGCGGCAATGAAGTTGGACGGAGTTGTCACATCCTGGAATATAAGGGCAAGACAGTGATGGTAAGTCTCTGGTGGAACGAGAAATGAAGTCGCAGATACTGACCCCTTGGCTTTTGTAGCTTGACGCGGGCATGCATCCAGCAAAAGAAGGCTTCTCCGCACTTCCTTTCTTTGATGAGTTCGATCTGAGCACAGTCGATGTTCTTTTAATCAGCCAGTACGTGCATCTTTTTTATTTACATAATATATGGAATCATGGCAAGCACGACTGGGCATTCTACACTTATCCACATGAGGCTGAGTTATTTGGCAGTCTACTGCCTCAGCTGCCTCAATGGAACACAATCCCCTGCATATATATGAGAAGCCCAATACAATTCAATGTCATGCATATATTTTTTGTATCACTGTACCCTCTTGAGTTCCGAAATCGAGTGCTTTCTCCAGCATGTTTATTTATCGCAGTTGACTAACAGTCTGATCTGTATAGTTTCCACGTTGACCATTCTTCCGCCCTTCCATATGTTCTCAGCAAGACAAACTTCAAGGGAAGAGTCTTCATGACTCCGGCAACCCGAGCCATCTACAAATGGCTCATTCAAGACAATGTCAGAGTCAGCAACACATCCTCTTCCTCCGATCAACGCACCACGTTATACACCGAGCGTGATCACTTGTCGACACTTCCAATGATCGAAACCATCGACTTTTACACAACACATACGATCAATGGCATTCGTATTACCCCGTATCCTGCCGGGCATGTCCTCGGCGCTGCCATGTTTAAAGTTGATATCGCAGGATTGGTGACTTTGTTTACAGGAGGTAAGTTTGCCTTGTTATATCCCTTGCCATCACATTATCAGCCAAATTGCTAATCAATCGGCCCTAGACTACTCCCGAGAGGAAGATAGACACTTGATTCCCGCCGCGGTGCCCAAGGGCACGAAGATCGATGTTCTAATCACAGAATCTACATTCGGAATTTCATCCAATCCGCCCCGATTGGAACGTGAGGCTGCCTTGATGAAGTCGATCACGAGCATTCTCAACCGAGGAGGTCGAGTTCTAATGCCTGTGTTTGCTCTTGGACGTGCCCAAGAGCTGCTTCTTATCCTTGATGAATATTGGGAAACCCACCCAGAGCTCCAAAAATTCCCCATTTACTATATCGGAAACATGGCACGACGATGCATGGTTGTGTACCAAACATATATTGGTGCCATGAACGATAATATAAAGCGACTCTTCCGGCAGCGCATGGCTGAGGCGGAGGCCAGCGGCAATAAGAGCGTGAGTGTCGGACCATGGGATTTCCGATTCGTTCGAAGTCTCCGCAGCTTAGAGCGTTTCGACGATGTTGGAGGATGTGTCATGCTTGCCTCTCCCGGTATGTTGCAGACGGGAACAAGTCGTGAGCTGCTGGAAAGATGGGCACCAAGTGATCGCAACGGCGTTGTCATAACTGGCTACAGCGTTGAAGGAACCATGGCTAAAGGATTGCTCAATGAACCTGATCAGATCCCGGCTGTTATGTCTAAGGTTTCCACTGGGCATGGTCGTGGTCGTGTTCCTGGAGTGAATGACGAGGATCAGAAGGTTATGATTCCTCGTCGTTGCACTATTGACGAGGTCAGCTTTGCAGCTCACGTTGATGGCGTTGAAAATCGTACTTTCATCGAGGAAGTTGGAGCACCAGTTGTGGTAAGTGTGACATACACCAGTTTTGAAATTCTACTAACTCTTCCAAGATCCTCGTTCACGGCGAAAAACATCAGATGATGAGGCTGAAGTCGAAACTGCTCAGCCTTAACGCAGACAAAGCCGTCAAAGTCAAAGTCTACACTCCAGCAAATTGTGACGAAGTTCGCATCCCTTTCAAGAAAGATAAGATTGCCAAGGTCGTCGGCAAGCTTGCAGAGCTTGCGCCTCCATCGGAAAATGATGATTCCCAGCTCATGGCTGGAGTCTTAGTGCAAAATGGGTTCAACTTGTCGTTGATGGCCCCCGATGATCTACAGGAGTACGCGGGCTTGACAACCACGACTATTACTTGCAAACAGCATATCACTCTTAGCTCCGCGAGCATGGACTTGATCAGATGGGCCCTTGAGGGAACTTTCGGAGCCATTGAAGAAGTTGGGAATAGCAAGAAGACCAAGGTCAACGGCAAGAACGGCATGGATACCGACAATATCCAAAGGCAAGAGGATGCTGACGAGGAGATTCCATCGGACGAGACACAGACATTCCTTGTCATGGGGTGTGTGTATCTCCGCCATCACTCACGCACTCGCGAGGTTGAATTGGAATGGGAGGGTAATATGATGAACGACGGAGTGGCAGATGCAGTTATGGCTGTTCTGCTCACAGTCGAAAGCAGCCCGGCCTCCGTAAAGCGTATGAATCCATACCCCTTTTCACCTCTTTCCTTATGCTAACTTATTCGGTTTTAGAATCGGCCAAAAACAAGCACCACCACCATCACCATGACGATGACGACATGGAAGTTCCCTCACTTCCAAACAACCCCCATGCTCAATCTGGACCCCAAGAGCGGCTTGCTCGTATGCTGATGATGCTTGAGGCCCAATTCGGTGGCGATAACATTGGCCCCATTGAGCGCCCACGAGTCCCGGCTGATCTCGCACTCGGCCCACAAGAAGATGGCGAAGAGATGAACGAAGAACGAATTGCCGACATTGAGGCTGCGGAGCTGGATCGTCTTATCACAATGGGTATTCCCGTCCCTGGGATTGAGATCAGGGTGGACAAGCATATTGCTCGTGTGTGGCTCGAGGATCTGGAAGTCGAGTGTGCAAACCCTGTCCTGCGAGACCGCATTCGCGTAGTCGTTGAACGGGCCATTGAGACTGTCGCTGGCCTGTGGGCGGAGAGCTCGATTCATCAGGACAACGGACCAAAGGGGATTGAACTGGCTGATAGGAAGAAAGCGGCTGCCATTGAGGCCCATGCTTGATCTCTCACGTATTTGTATAATAATGAAATATCCCAGCATTCACATGATTTGACGTTTTTACATTTGCCTCGTCATCTAACGTTTCTTCCCTGGGTTCTTTTTGACAAAACAAAATTGATTAAATAATTGCACATTACAATGCCATAGAAGTGGCCTCTGAGAGTGGAGATAGAGTGCACCCTATAGAGAGGCAAAAACCTCCTTCATAACTTTCTCCAGCGTGTCAATAATAATATCAATCTCCTCTTTCGACACGATATAAGGTGGCGCGAGCACTAGATGATCTCCTTTAATTCCATCCACGGTACCAGAACAGCCATATAGCGAGACACTGTACTCCGGCTGTAGGCCCGTCTCCTGAATCCGGTAGGACAGACGATCCTTAGGGTCAAATGGCTCTTTCGTGGCCTTATCTTTGACAAATTCAAGCTGGAAAGAGTTAGCAACACGTTTTTTCTTGGTCGTATAATATCTAATTTAGGAAGGATTCAACTTACACCCCAAAACAATCCTTTTCCACGAATATCTCCCACGTGAGGATGACTCTCGAATCGCTGTTTTAACTGTGCCTCAAGGTAAGCACCCATGGTCCTGACATTGTCCAGCAAAGACTGCTCCTGGATAGTCTTTTGTACAGCTAATGCAGCAGCACATGAGATCGGGTGGCCTTGGTATGTCTGTCCGTGGCGGAATTGCCCAGTGCCTTTGTCCATCGTCTGCACAATAGAGTCGCTGATCAAGACCGCCGACACCGGCGCGTAGCCACCACCCAGACCCTTTGCAATGGTCTGGATATCAGGAACAATATCCTCTTGTTCCCAGGCATGCAAGGTCCCGCAACGGCCCATGCCGCTCATAATCTCGTCAAGGATCAAGAGAGCACCATACTTCTCGCAAACGGCTTTCATTGCACGGAAGTATCCTGGTACTGCGGGGACACAACCAAGAGCCTAATTAGTATAAGTTAGATGATCTAGTAGTGTAAAGTTCAAGATGGGAAGTCATACCGCGCCAACGACTGGCTCTACAATGAATGCGCACACAGTTTCGGGTCCGACACGTTGGAATTCAGCATCTAGCTCGGCTGCGAGACGTGCCACATAGTCTGCATCAGACTCACCATCCCGCTTCCCACGGTAGGCATAGCATGGGGAAACATGGGAGACGTTTTTGGAGAGAAGTGGTTCAAATGGCTCCCGACGCTGAACATGGCCACCAACTGAAAGGGCACCAAGCGTGGTGCCGTGGTAGGATGGAAGACGGGCAATAAACCTAGTACGCTCAGTTTGGGGAGTTGGAAGCTCCAAGAAATATTGGCGTGCTAGCTTAAGTGCGGCCTCGACAGCCTCAGACCCTGGATATCGTCAGCATTGTATGTGTGAACTAGTTAGATTTTTAGTTCCTATAAGCCGCCTTGACTCACCCGAACTGGTTACAAAGACTTTGGATAGCTTTCCTCCAGTAGAGTCTACTAGGAGCCGGGCAAGGTCCTCGGCTACCTGAGTACCGAAGAAGGCAGAATGAATGTAGGATATCTGGTCCATCTGATCCTTGATCATCTGGGTGACCTGCTGGTTACCGTGTCCTAGACAAGATACAGCTGCGCCACCTGTAGCATCGAGGAATTTGGTTCCATCTTCCAGAAACACATAGCACCCTTTGCCACCAATGGCTTTCTTCGGGACAAAGCGTGTGTCCCGGTGGAGAACGGCACTAGTCTTGGTTTCTGGGAAGTATATCAGAATGAGGAATATGCCAAGATATTGCATTCGACATACCGTTGGTCATGGTTGAAGATTGGAGAAATATGAGAGAAAGAATGGATTGAGGGAATGAAACGCATTATGTAGTCGGTGATCTTCTCTTGAATGTTTCACCCGAGGCAATGGGAAGTTATGCGGGGCTAAGTGGGTTCGGCATGCCGAAGAGAAGAAACCGAACCCGCAATTGGTCCGGGGAGCGGACTTTCGAGTCCGATTTTATTTCCTATCTATAGGTATCTACCGAGTCTATCTACCTCTAGCGTGTTTGGAAGAGCTTTAGATTAGTCTTTGGTAATGACACATGGGTTGGGAGTATACGCAGGGACTATATACATTGGCTTTGCAAGAATACATCTGGCTATAGTTCAGTTTGGGTTCCGAAATAGGACAATTTAAATGACATGGCTTTTTTTTTTTGATAAAAGTTATGCAAGGAATACTAGTAAATTCAAGATTAGTATTTAATTTATAGACATATGTACTATACCATTAATATTTTGACGTGTAGTTGAACGTCGCCCTGAACGTCCCCACGTCCCACCGCCCGCACACTTCATTCTGCCCCTCTGACTTGGCCACAATTCCCGCCTTCCCCAGACATCTCTCCATACCACAATTCCAAACCTCCACAATGCAGCGTCACGCCCAAATTGAGGAAGTCTCAGACTCCGACCCAGAAGAGATCGCCCCCTCCTACGACTCTGATGAGGACCTCCCCAGCAATGCCATCATTGCGCCCGTAAATATCCCGACCAGGGCTGCACCTCAACCCCAACAACAACAGATGCCCATGCCATCGATGCCAGCACCTGAGCCCCAACGCGAGATCCCCCGACACTTCTCATGCCTGTACCCCGTGTACTTCGACAAGACGCGATCGCGCGCCGAAGGCCGCAAAGTGGGTGCGGAGCTCGCAGTGGAAAACCCTCTTGCGCGAGATATCGTCGATGCCGTGCAGATGCTTGGGTTGAATGCAGGGTTGGAACCTGAGAAGCTGCACCCTAAGGATTGGGCAAATCCCGGTCGTGTGCGTGTGCAGGTTAAGAACGAGGATGGTCAATTAGCCAACCCAAAAATCAAGAACAGTACGTGGTTGATATTTGTGATGGAGTGAATGGGTTTTTTTTCTGTTGCACTTGAACTGACATTGCTGCTTAGAGCACCACCTCTATATTCTCGTCGCACAGTACTTGAAGGCCAACCCCACTACCGAAAAATCACCCTACCGGCTACGGATCCGTGGCCTGCCCATGCCCGAGAAGCTCCCTCCAGCTCCTGCTGCCCCGCGGGGTTGGAAGATCGGGAAGATCCTACCTATTCACTCGCCTGCCTACAGCGGCGGTGGTGTCAGTGACAACCCCCTCAAGGACGCAATGGCTGAGATGCAGGGTATGCAGGGCATGGAGGGAATGCCTAACATGTCGGAAATGATGAGTCAAATGGGCGGAATGGGCGGACTGAGTAATATGCTGGGTGGACTAGGTGGACTGGGTGGAATGGGCGGGATGGGCGGCATGGGCGAACCCTCAGGGGCAGGTCCGGAAAAGAAAAAGAAGGAGAAGAAGAAGGTGATCAGGGCATGATTTAACGTGTCCTTTATTCCGGGTTCCACTTGCATTTTATGGCGATGGGCGTTCCTTTTTCCTCCCTGATTTTTGATGCACTCGAGAAAGGAATACTTCCTTGATACCACGGACCTCCATCTGAATTGATCTTATTGTACATCCACCTCAATGCTTTTACCTGATAGTTCTATGACCATACATTGATGTAAATGATTGTACAATTCTTAGTTTACAATTATGTGTTGAGCAGGCACATTACCTATGCCGTACGGTCTAATGTAAATGTCCCGAAATCAATTAGGGCTGCCCTTAGTCTAGCCTGGATAGGCCGTAGAATGCAAATACATCTAGATTTGGAGAGTTCTTGTATCTCACATCCTATGATATACTCAAAAATCGGCTGGCTTTTATCAAAATAATACATACTAATATAGGTCACACGGGCAAGCCTTTAATGCAACATAATTCACCTCTGGAGGTTTGTTTGTTACCTCCAACTACATACCGTGGATATTTTGCTTTTTTATTTTAGTAGTATCGAGACCTGGTGAGGCAATTTAGCCTTGTTGACTTATAAATGACCGGGTCAGCAGGTCATACCTGAGGTTGTCATAGAGTCTCCTGGTAATGACCATAGGGCTAAAATTGACAAGTAAAAATTATAATCGTATATTCGTTTTTGACCTACATAATATGACCCGACTGACAGTATTTTAAGGGGCTTCACATGCACTTGATTTAGTGGTGTTGGTTTTATTGCGCAGGGTTGTAGCGGGATTCATTCGGGAGGAAACAAATGACGATATATCACACGCCCATGTAAGGGGAAAAATTGTACTAAAAATGTCTAAAAAAGGACATGTTCGGCGGTGTCATGATCATGCCGTGCCTCTGTGTCTTCCGGGCATCCTCCATTTCTATACAGCCAGAGCCGACTAAAGTCCTTGACACGAAGTACTCGGCCTACACCATTCGATTGTGGCTGCTGTAGGCTCAATGCGGCGGGAAGAAACGCCTCGTCTCGGGCTATAGTGGGTTGATACCTGATTCGATGCGGAGGGCCATCATATCCGTTTATACCAGCGGTTGCCCATGGCTCAACTTCCATATCCATGAATGGATTGGAGTCAAGAACTTTCATATCAGGGCCCAGAGTAAACATGTTGTCCAGGTAATGCATGTTGAATAGGTGGCCTGGATGCGGGCGCACGAACAGCCGGCCCATATATCGATTTGGGATGTCCACGAAGTGGAGCACGCCTCCCAAAGCCACAATGTCACCTGCGTTAGCATAATGCTCAATATAGCCGATAGATTGACCAAATTGATGCACCAGATCAGGTGTTGAGGTTCTTTGTGGCCTTGCTAGCTTTGTCCATCGCGGGTTATTGAAGTGATTCGCGGCATTTCCAAATGTATATATCTCCAAGTGATGAAGGAGATCGTGTGGTAGCTCATCCAGAAGCCAGTCCACGACAAGTCCCCCTTCAATACCGCCTTGACTGTGAAGAAGCAGAACCACCTTGTCACATTCTGGGTCCAAGAGAGCTTCCTTGACCAAGGCATATGATCGTCGTATATCATCAGTAGCATATGCAAAATCCCGTTGAATTAGACATTCAATGAGATCAAAAACAATTCCTGCACTAAGTCTCATTAGTATTTGCAAGCCCGAGATCCAAGGCGTCACTTACGTGCGATTGTGTACACCGGTCACTTTCCGACCAAAGGTGTATGACAGTTGATCGATGTTCATCTGTACCCAGTGATGCCTGCAGGTGGTCCGAGTCAGCAACTGAAAACAGGGAAGCATGGGGATGTCTCTCCTACCCAGCTGCAATTCCATTTATATACAGCCAACGCTCCCGCTCATGACCTGGTCGCTCGACCACGGGAACTTGGGACACCAGGACCTTCTGGAAGCCATTCAACATAAACATGACAATCGCATAATTTGTAGTGAAGCCAATAGCAGAGTAGGCAAGAATCCATAGGCCTGGAATCATGCAGACAACCATGATGGGCAGCGAGAGCAGGAAAACAAGTTGATAAATCATGAGAAATATATGAATCAACACGGTAGCTCCATTGCGTAACGACGGATAGAACTCATCCCACTCATGTGTTTGAGCTAGATTCAGGGGCAGGAAGATGCCTGGAAGCGCCCATAGCTTGGAAACAAACAGGGTCAAGTCGCTGCAGAGTAACTTGATTGGTGAGGCAGTGTAGGGCAACGGAGTACCCTCCTTCCCAGGACAAGTCATTGTGGAACGCAAAACAAGTATAACGTTGAGAGAAGAAACAGGAAGAATATAAGAGGTAGTCTCGTCATGTGATACTATTTTTTGGCGCCTGCCTATACCTCGGGAGATCTACAGGCCATAGCTCCAGTGACTCCGCTCATGACTCCGCTTATAATTTACAGAACTCTTTGTAGATGTAATTTTTATGATAATTGAAATAATGACATTAACATTCTTTCATCCACTTGTGAAATACATGTCTCATCTCGCGAAGCAAATATGGAAGAGGTTGCAGGTGCCATGAATGTGTTGCTAATGGACAAAGCACAATTAGATATAGCTTGAGACAATGGGGGAATTAGGAAGGAGAATATCAACGAACAAAGTGACGTTTCTTTCGATTGCTGCCACGAAAAAGATATTTTCGGTCGATTTTCACACCTGCATGGCGCATTTCACTTTGATGCCATTGTGCAATGACTTTGGCGGCGCCGGCAATCGAAACATCGCTAGGTTTCCAGTATCCTGGGATACGTAGTGATAGACACCATTTGACCTCGTGATGGGCCGGTTCGGACGAAATGATACCGTCCCTGGCGTTGATGCGAGCCACCACAAGATCCATCAACTCTTTGTCGTTGTACTTGTGATCAGCCCAGTTGAAGAAGACAGTCACCCATTGGTTGGCTCCAGCTGGATAGTCATCCTCCCGAATGTTTCGTCCGTTTGGATAATTGAACATCCCTCGATTCCTGGCACGTTTCTTTCCTTTCTTTGTGACTCGAGGGGAGTCAATGACTGAGACTTTGTTTCCCATGGTAGAAATCAATGTCTGAGGTAGAGAGGTAGAGAGATAGAGATCGATACAGAAAATGAAGAAAGAAAATGAGACGAAAGGCTAAGAGGATGAGACAGGGCAAGTCTAATATATTGAATGAGACAAAATGAACAAAGACCATTGATAAGTTCTTTAATAGCACAATTCATTGTGAATGTACCGTAACCCCATGAATAGGATCATATTCTTTGAGCACAAAAGTAAACACCAATCGGAAACCATAAGAAGACCTTTGTTCTCTTTGAAAAGGCATTATTTAGTGGGGTTAGCATTGCGATGAAAGCGCATCGAGAACAGTCCACTGCATTGGGAGTATATAAACATCCTAGTTAAGACGGAATATTCCTCTCAAACGGAGTATCAAGACTAACTCCAAGCCCTTTTCTCAGCGTAGCAAGGCTTGGCTCTGTGTACACAATTTGTGATACGAATGAAGACAATCTAGTGACTACATCCAATTCCAAACAAGTATAACTTGAAACTAACCTCCAAGCCTCGTATTGCTTTCTTTTAGGACAAACATATACCATCTGAAGTCTAAGGACCCCTAGTCCTTCTTGAACGCGACAGCCAAAAACAATGGAAAAAGATGGAGGGTTGTTCGAAAAAACCCGAGATACAATCGGTAGCCAAAGATCCCTTTTCTCAGGACAAAGAGACACCCGGTTTGTCACTGACCTGAGAAGGGACGAACTTAAAAGGCTAACAGAGATCCTACACATAGACAACACAAGAGCAAGGCACGCTGATGAGCTTGTAAAGCGTATGATCCACGAGCTACCAAAGAATATGCGCCGTGATCGCTGGTCAAGATCGAACAAGAATTTATGCGACACCCACCAGTATCTGAACGCGGCTCTCATGACTGACGTGTTCAAATTTATCCAGAGGGAGGTCGGTCACCACCTTCGCAAGTTTGAGGCGTATCCGGACTTGCTGAAGCCTCTCGATATATTGATCCTGGAGAAACTACAGGCTATCCGGGGCATGTGGGAGAAACCTGATCCGAAAGACCAGGCTGTCCCAGAAGCATGGCACTATGAGATTAGCTGCTGTCAGGGATGTATGGTGGCTCGGGTTGCAAGTGACAAGAATGCATTGCGTAATCTTCGAATAGTCCTGCTCGCTCGCACGCAGACTCGTTTGAATCATTCCCCACGAAGACTGATGAAATTCGTTGACACCTGCATTGACCTATTTCCTGATGATGTGGATGAGATATATGGCACGTCTAGTCAGTTTGCATTCATCCTGAAGGATACCCGCAAGGCCTGTAGCAAGGCCTGGTCCAAGGACCCAGCACATGCTGATTCGAGAACACAACGGCAAAGGCACTCCCATCTTGACAAGATTGACAATAGTGACCGGAATGGAAAGAGTGCAGGTGGCCGTAGACCGGCCGGTGAGTATAATCCCAGGAAGAAGTATACTCAGCCACCGCCACAAATCACAGTACTCCACCCCGTAGAAAGGTATGTCCCCGAATCTTCGTCGTCTCGATGTGCTGACACTGACAACAGAGGGGTGCAGCATGTATCGTCCGACGTCAAGCCTTTCTAGGAAAGCCTCGAGAACATCGTACCACATGAAGCATGATCGACGCCCGGACCCGACGCCGAATCGCGTCACTAGATTCATGGATTTTGCCGACGACCAGTATCAAGGCTTAGGAATAAGCATGGAAAGGCAATGTGCGAGCACTGTTTATAGACCTCCCGGAAAATCCCCATCACCTAGCACAAGCACTTTCTCAGGAGCTTTAGAGGAAATTGACGAATTGCTTGAGATGTACAAGGGTCTGGGAACAAATCCCTCACGAAGCACCCAACGCTGCCCAGTACATGGGTATAGCAGGGTCCCATCAGAGTGTCGTTCCCCATCGATCTGTTCCACTGACAGTGAGTGGAGTGATGAAGATGGCCGGAGAAGGCCGGAAGGTGGCTCGACAGCAAGAACTACTTGGAATCTGGTGTGTGAACAGTCGAATGAGATTTGATCTCTTCTTCTAGTTACTTTCATCTTCGCATCTCATCTGGGCGCTTTGTTCCTGTTATCGTTGCTCTTTCTCTGCGATACCACCTTCAGATACTATTTGCTTTTGACATTGCACGCCAATATCAGGCCAGAGTCGGGCGTTTGAGAATAATTCATGATATTTGCAAATGTATTCAACAATTTAACACCGAATACCCGGAGGAAACATAAATGGCAAATAATAGACATTATTGACAGTAAGTCATAGAACGAACCATGTACAAAGTATTGACTGGCCCATTCCGAAGTATTAATACATTGGGCCATTGATCCCATATACAAAATAAAAAAAATAAAAAACGATGGAAAGCCCCACAGTCTGGCGGAGACGGCCAGCAGCTCCAGGGACAGGGTTGGGGGATGCATAAAAAATCAACACATGCTCTGGCTTCATTTCATCGCGGCTTTAGTTGTGGAGAACGCTCCCAGGAACTCCATGACTCGGGCCTTTGAGACTATCAACAGTCTTTCGGCGCAGCCGAGTGCGGGTCGCAGGTCCATCAGGTGATACCACTACCCGCTCATGTTCACGTTCCTCGGTCAGAGCCACAGCCGGAATTGTATCAGGGGCCTGGGCAGCATCCTGATCCACCTGCTTCTGGGCATTCTCTCGATCTCGCTCGTAGCGCAGCTTGACCTCACCAGTCCACTGCGTGCCAAGAAGGCGGTCCCAGAAGATGAAAAAGGGCTGGGAGAAGTTGGTTTTGATACCCCAATTTTGGTGATGAATGTCGTGGTAGGCGGCGTTATTAGAAGTGAAATGCTGCAGCGGGTCCCAGGGGAAAGCATAGCCACAGTGATCGTCCACGGTTTTGATAGTCGACATTGTAAAGAACCACATGGCCTGACGGGTGGTCATGCCGGAGATCAAGAATCCAACACCAGTGCCAGCTGTATCTAGGAGGAATCCCTCGACTGGGTGGTTGTATAGGGCGCCAAAAGCATAAGGAACATAAAGACGGTGGTGACGGGAGTGGAAAGTCACTGATAGTTAGTTAGTATGGAACCATCGATCAATTTCAAAATGTCATACCATAGAGCCACCGGTTCATATGCATAGCACGGTGGAGGAAGTACTGCCAAGTATCCACAATGGAAATCGCCAGTATGAACTGGAAGATCGGCACAAAGTACCAATATATGAAACTGGCCACCGCAAGTTCCCAGCTCGTGAAAGCGGGAGCCACAGTCTCGACTCCATTGTCGAGGATCACGGACTGGGTCACATTGGGGTATGATCCACCAGCCAGAGCTCCCGCCAACATGGTATAACCGTTTTGGGACACAGATTTTCCGAGATTAATAGCGTCAACTCCAATAAGAGTTAATAAGGACGGGATAGCCTTTTGGGCGATCCGCAATCGCTGCGCCCACACGGCTACATCATATTGCTCCCTGCCAACAGTTTCCTCGGCATCGAAGTACATGAAAGCAAAACCGGCTACGGTTTGAATCACCTGTTGTAAGACAACATCCCGTACAACCTCCCAGCGGGTCACTTTGTTTCGTTTCAGGACCTCTGCGGGGGTGTGGAGCCGGTATTCGACGAAGTAATCATTGACATCGAGGTAATGATAGATCATCGACAAGCCCCAGTAAGCGACGACGGGCAATATAAGGGTAAGGATATTGTCGGGAAGAGGAGCAAGCAAATGCTCTCGCGCGGTCAAGGTGTAGGATGGTAGGGGAGGAAGGTCGAACGCGACGGAGGCGTTCATAGCCATGATGGAAGAATGGCGATGTGTGAATTTTCAGCACAAGCAATCCGGGAGCGAAGATCAAAGGGATCTCGGAATATCTTGGATATTGAAACCAAGGTCAGATGTCAGGTAAAGAAAAGAGTGTGTGTCCGCAATTGCCCACGCCTAAGTCCGGATGTTGACGGGTAGGCGCGACGCAGGATTCCGATCAGCCAAAGACCTCTCGGCGCTGGCCGGTACAAACAAAAAGTAAAGAACAAAGTTGAATCAAATAATGATGAAGGAAAGAATGGGAATGCTCGAAAGATAAAGATAAACGTTCAGATCAGATCAGGAGACGCCCGGATTCGGGTGGCGCGAGCCGGAGCCAAGTAAAACTAAGGTAATACTCGAATTGACGGTACTTTTGGATAGAACCACTGGGGGAAGTGATAAAATACAGTATGGTATGGTATATCGTAGGCTGATGCTGACTCAGTTATATACTTCGACTTAGGGCAGCACTGGAGGGAAGTAAATTTGTTACAACAGTAACAACGAACATGAATTGATCTTATTAAATCCTTCAGTCCGTTTTCCTCTCTACAAGCATATTTATAAGTTTTTGATACATATTTATATATGCCATATTGCCTTGCCAATGGATATTTAATCTTAAAGTACTCTGAAGTACCAAATACTGCACTAACGCAGAGCCAGTGGCGGTGGCCCAGACTCCCTGATACTCGTCGGGTACAAACCGAACAAACACAATCCCCCGCTCTATTTTTTTTTTTTGAAAGAAAAATCTCCCCCCACCTTGAAAGTGTTTTTCTTCCTTCCCCTTCCCGTGCCACCTTACTTTTTTACACCCTTGCCTATAACATCCCAATTATTCCTCCAAAATGATTATCTACACTGTACGTTTACAGATCCTTGGATTTGATTCTCTTTCGAGAATCTCAACTAACACCAACTAGGACATCGTTTCCGGCGACGAGATCGTCGCCGATACCTTTACGCTTGTCCCCAACAAGGACTTCGATGTCCTTTGGGAGTGTGACTGCCGCAAGTACCTGAAGCGTGGTAATGAGGACTTCCAGCTCGAGGGTGCCAACCCCTCCGCCGAGGAAGCTGAAGAGGACGCTGGCGAGGGTGAGGCCACCATGGTCCACGATATTGAGGACCAGTTCCGTCTGGTCTGGCTTAAGGTTGAGGATGGCGCCAAGCCCAGCAAGGAGAGCTACAAGACTCACATTAAGTGTATGCTCGCCCATTGGTCTTGACTTGTCCGCGCAAACCACTAACTTGTTTTTTTAATATAGCTTACCTCAAGAAGATCCACAAGAATGCCGCGCCCAAGTTCGCTAAGGCTGAGGATCCCGAGAAGGCCGAGAAGGAGTGGAAGACCAAGGCCGCTGGTGCCATGAAGAAGATCATCGCCAACTGGGACAACTACGATGTTCTCATGGGCCAGTCCATGGACGGTGATGCTATGTATGTCATCATATTATGACTTTACCCTTGAAATCTCAAACTGACTATTCTTAGGCACGTCCTGATTGACTTCCGCGAGGATGGTGTTACCCCTTACGCTACCGTCTGGGCTGACGGTCTCAAGGAGGTCAAGGTCTAAGCAACTCTTGTCTCCAAGAAGGCGATAGTAAAAACGTACGCACCCTACACGAACAAATACGTCTTGGAAGAATTGCGAGTTACAGCTCAGACGCAGCGGCTACTTATTCCCCTTCCCTGGGCCTGTCTGTTCTAATAACCCTCTCGCATTTTTGTATCCCGAGTTACTGATCCATTGGATCCTCAAGAGTTACGCTTCATGAAATCATCTGTCATGTCATTCATCTTGACTTGTACTATGTAGTCCGTCTTCACTGTCATTGAACAATTCCGTCCTTGACACTAACAGTGTTAAGTCTTTTGACTCAGAAAGTAATGGGTATTCCGAGACCCCAAAAGACCAGTTGTCATATAGAATGAGTAACGTGACAGCAATCATTAGATGGATATATATTTAAATTTTTTGTCGCTCAATAATCTTCCAAGGTTCTACATTAAGTACATGATGGATACTAAGAATATCACGGCCAATCACCTCCATTATTCCCATTCCAGGACGGAAAACTTCCTTCTAGAGAGGAGCCTGGAAGTGGAAGACCATTCGCATCTGAATTAGGGATGTTGATGGGGCTATTGCCATTAAATGTCGAGGAAGCCCCAAGATGGGTGAAATCAAGACCCGCAACGGGATCCAATTCCATCAGATCATCTGCAACAGGAAGATGTTGCCCAAATACAGCATCCCACTGGTCCCAGTCGAAGTTGAGGTTGGGGTCAACCATCGATGGCGGTGTGGGAACTCTCATGGGTAAAATTTTAGGAGACGCAGGATCCACGAGGGACATGCCACCTGAAGCAGCAGTATTAGGATCTGAATGCTGCAAATGTGGAGCGGGGGCGACGGAGGCAGGATATTGCATCGGCGGAGATGCAGTAAACAAGCGGTCCGTATTGGATGACGAGGCGCCAATACGGGGAGATATGACATTACCGACGGGGTTAGAATGGCATCGGGAATGTGAGACTGGGGGTAAGTGTTTATCCTGGGGTTGATATTGATATCGTAAGGGACTGTTGGTAGCATCTGGGGTAACAGGATTCGAGAATGTATGGGAGCGGGCGATCTTGTAGAATGTTTTGACAACACAGCTCGGTTGGGGGTCGTGCGCTGAGGGATGACCGGCCGATTCTGGACCTGGAGACCCGGGCCGAGAGGGACCTGAGCAAGGGGAGTCACAATCCCCGTGAGGGTCACCTGTCGAAGCAACCCCGGCCTGTATCTGGTCTTGTTCGGTCCAGAGTATTTGCGGATTGAGGCCAGCCTTTTGCCAAGCTTTCTGGCGAAGGCGGCGGATCATATCCCAGGCTTCACGGCCACCATCTTTCAATGGCCGCTGTGTTGAGATACCATCTTCACCGCCCACAACACCTCCATCTGGGCCAGAAAGTGCGAGTATGCTGTCGATGAACGCGCGGGACCGGGATGCTTCAGGGCTGTAAGGTCGCTCATATAGGTCAATAAGCATGATCCTGTATCTTATTAGCGTGGTTCCCGTCACACTGCTTAGAGAGTCATACATAGTAGCATGCATTGGCTGATGATTACTAGAAAGAAAGGTCAGCTCCCATCCTATTCTTGGCCACCATACTAGAAGAAAAGCTTACCCAGGCCAGCTCCAATGGAAAGGCTGGAAATCTGGATCCGTTGCAAGTTCGATAAATTTTTCCATGAAACCATGGCAATGGCGAAGTGCACTATCCATATTAGCACATTGACTCATTTCCCGATGGTGTGTGCAAACCTCTGGCGTGCCGCTGGCCAAATCCGGCTACGAGCGTTCTTCAGAAAAGGCTGGTAGGCCACACAGAAGGCCTAGAGGAAGGTCAGTGGGGTACGAAAACAGCAAATATCGAGAAAACACACCTTGTCAATATACAAGGAAAGGATGATTTTCGCCCATTTATGGAAGCAAACAAGAACAGGTGAGTGATATTGTTCTGGGCATCCAGTGGAACCTTCGCCTGGAAGCTCCGTATCAGAAGATCGGTCATCGGGGGATTTTGACATAGAAAAAGCTCGGCTCGGTGTTGATAGGTTATCAGCATCCTTCCCATCTGGAATCCTGTTGATGATGGAATTCAGTTTCAGCTGCAAGTCAAGGAGTATGGACCGGAGCTCCTCCATGTCCTGCCTGGTAAGGGGCTTTGTTCCAAGCTGGATTTTCAATATTCGGCGAATAGCGCCTGGTAATAATTAGCCTGTGTAACTCGAAACGAAAAAGGGTACCCACGAGCCATAGTATATTTCCCTTTCGCGGTGAGGTAGTAGACGTTGACCATTGATGGGCCGCCACAAATAGTGGGATCATCTGGATTATCGGGCAACCGCTCCCGCGAAGCAACCAGTTTCATGTAGGACTCTGCAGCTGGAGTACCTAGCATTGTATCTTTCATTTCGCTCGTCTCGCATACATCCCAATAGTTCTCGTCGCTGAGGAGGGGGGCAGGCCGCTTGACATAGCAACGACGCAGTCCATATGCATAATATGCCACCATAATCGGCGCCGGTACTCAGCTTCACATGGCTCTATACCAAACTTAGCTGGATCCCTATGTAAGCCCATGGTTTGCGCAACCCTCATCGCGAGACTGACAAAAAGACTGCTCGTTAAAGGCTCTTCTTCTTTCGTAACAATTGTCTGTACGATGAGATAAGCAGCGAGGCCCTGGAGCGACGGGCTGCGCGGGAATTTGATCTTCGTAAGCCATCTCGTAGCTTCTTCAGTATACACTGTCGAGAGGGCTGACCGCGACGACACATTGAATTCGGCTTTGATTGCTCGCATGGAAATCGTCACTGAGCCACCATACCATATCGCGTATAACAGTGGAATGAACGATGGATTTGGACACGGCTCTCCAGAATAGCTGCTGTAGTCATACCAATCCCAGAAGGAATTGTAGAGCTTAAGGATAGTTGGAGGGTGAATGATAGGACTGATAGCGTGCACACCGGAAATGAATCCTTTGTAAAGAATATGGCTTTGTCGTCTCGTCGGGATATGATCAAGCATTTCTGGCTCCACCACCTTTTCATTGACCGAGGGAGAGTCACCCGAAGGGAAGATTATAGATTGCTGGAAGGAAGAAGACCTAGGCGTGATTGAAGGTGTCGAACTGCCAATTGATTCTCTCCATGACTGTCGACCATCGGCATGCGATTCCGTTATATCTACATTTTTCTTTTCAGGAGCAGACTGATCATGTGAGTTATTTTGGTCTCTCAGCAATTGATTGAGCTCATTGATCTAGATGTGAGTTAGTCGAAGTTGTCAACCGGGAAATTTTAGTGAACAGCATACTTCGCCAGAGATATAAGCCCAATACGTGGTACCGACATATCTAGTCATAGTTAGGAATTTTGATCCCTCAAACTAAGCAATTTTGACCAACCTTGACCTTCCACCATCCTCTAGGCTCAAATGGCCTAAGTTCAGACTGCCAACTGGGTCTACTAGATCGGTAGCCTGACCGGATGGGATCGGAAATTCATCACTGCTCGACTCTGCAGCAATGCGACGTGGGCTGGTAGATCTTGACGGTGCTTTGTTTCCGTTTAGTCCATTGCTCGGTCGTGGGTCATCCAACAGTGTGGGTTCCACTTTCGCATCCGGGGCCGTTGCCTGCATCCCCACGTCCTCGAGAGTTTGGTCGCTCCCCCCGAGGCGCTCGATCATTGACATAAGCTTGTCGAGTCGCGATTCAATGGCACTTGGGTCGGGCTTTTCACCTGTCGACTCTGCCCGCCTCAAGTGTCCGTAAATTGATTGGAGTTCGTCGACATTCTCCTCCAACGTCCGGGGCGTCTCTCTCCTTCGTTTAACGCCATGTACATTTTGGGAGGAGCCATCGCGCCGATCGTTATCTTTGCGGTATGACACATCATAGATACACTCGGTGTTGTTCTTCACGCAGTTTCCACATATCGGATGTATCTAGAAGGATGTACATGTTAGCTTGAAACACATGCCTTTATATTGGCGACAATCAGATCAATATACCTTGTCACATTTGACCTTCCGACGCCGACATGTGTGACAGCTGTAGCTTGCGCGGTTGCGGGTGATCTGGCGACCTCTAGCCAAAGGTCCCCTCGATGACAGAGCAAACGAGTTGCTAAGGATAGGACCCGATACGGGCTGAGCATTGGATGGGCTCTGGCTCATAGTCCCTGGCAAGACATGAAAGTAAATTGAATTGCTGTTAGCATGGAAGCGCGCAAAAAAACAAAAAAAAAAAAACAAGGGCGCTTCGCCAACTGCGGGGTTCCTCTGACGGTTATCGGAGATCGAAGTAGCGGCCAATGATATCACTCCATTATGAGGTCATCATTGATGCCTTAACCTGCCCTGGTTTGCAGGCAAGAATGTCATTTGCTCTTTCACTTTTTTTTTTTTCTTCTTGTCACTACCTAGGACTTGGTCAATATACGTATACCAGCACATCTGTCTAGTTTTCAAGTTCTAAGAAGGTATTCAAAAGGAATACTTATCTGAAAGTCTTCGAAAAGACATGACAAGGTCGCATAGATAGGCGGCCGACTGTTTTTGTTTACATACAAATTCAGGTATCCCAGATCAGATCATTCGATCTTTTATATAATGATAATGGTTATTACTATTATTATTCCTACGACATGTCAAATATCCTGTGAAAATATTTCACATTTGGGAAACTAAAAATATTCGAAACAAGATTTGTGTTTAAGCGCCGCTGCATGCAATCAACTGCCCACCACTGCTATTGGTAGATGAGTATACAGCATTTCTGTAAACAAAAGTACCCACAGAGACAACTCACACGCTAATGCAAGACTGCGCCTTGAAGAGGATACCTTATAGCCAATCAACTAGAAACCTGAATTCCAGAAGTATGTACCTAACACGCTAAGTAGTCCAGAACTTGAGGTTCGCTGTAGAAGAATAACAAGTCTGACATATTATTTGAAACCTAACATTTCTCATATATTCCCCCAGGCAGTGTGTTACATCGAAACTCGAATAATATCCACGATGAGTTTCGGGTTCAGCCTGGGGGACTTCGTTTCCGTTATTGTTTTGGCTAATAAGCTCCGAAGAGACTTCGTTGGTGCTCCAAGCCAGTTCAACAGTATCTCTAGAGAGTGCGTGCACATTGTAGACATAGGTCATTGGCTGAGAACTGATATCTTTCTTCTATATAGGGTTAGGGGACTGACAATTATCCTCCAAGACGTTGATGTTCAACTACCGGGTTATGATATCAATGATCACCAACGAAAACAACTACAAGAAATCAGTCACAGTTGTGGAACCCTGCTGAAGGAGCTTCAAGATGCCATCAGGAAATATAAAGTGGTTGAATATTGTGGTACATCCATCCCCAAGCAAGCTAGAAGTATATGGAAGAGGATGGCATGGGAGCCGAAAGACATAGGCGAGCTTCGAGATCGCTTATTGTCTAATGTGACATTGCTCCAGTCATTTTTGAATGCTATATCAAGGTATTATATACCTTTCCCCTCTATCTCACTTGCACACCCGAGAATGGCCAACATCTAACATCCATAGTCAAACAATGGCTGCGACAAAGCAAACACTGGAGCACCTCAACCAGCGACAAGAAAGCAATGAACAATCTAGCATTCTTGAATGGCTGTCTGCGGTTGATTACACTTTACAGCAGAGAGATTTCCTAGATCGACGGCAAGAAGGAACCGGACAATGGCTTCTCGCTTCGGAAGAATATAAACATTGGCTTCACACACGCGGGGCGACCTTGTTCTGTCCAGGTATTCCGGGCGCGGGAAAGACCATATGTTCTGCAATTCTTGTGGAAGATTTGACTACGCGTTTTGGGGATACTCCGGATGTCGGCATAGCCTACATTTATTGCAACTTCAACCGACAAGATGAACAACAAGCCCAAGACTTGCTTTCAAGTCTACTGAAACAGTTGAGCCAGCAGAGAACAATCATTCCAGATGTCGTAAAAGACCTCTACAAGCGCTATAAAACCGAATCGACGCGTCCGAAATTCGAGAAAATATCGGAGGCCCTCCAATCAGTCGTTTCTACGTATTCCAACGTGTTCATCGTCATTGATGCCCTCGACGAGTGCGAATCCACTTGTCGTACCAGAGTGTTGGGCGAGATCATGAAAGTTCATGCTGGTGCCAGAGCAAATGTCTTCGCCACATCAAGGCCCACGGATGTACATGATATGTTTAAAGCAGGCGAGATTTTGGAGATACGGGCTCATGAGGACGACGTTCGACGATATCTTGATGGTAATATGTTCCGACTCCCGGGATTTGTGAACCGAAGTCCTGCATTACAAGAGGAGATTATGACTGTGATCTCACGTCACGTTCAGGGAATGTGAGTCTGTTCAGAATAGTACTTCTTCACTCAAGCCTTAGATTGCTCATATAACCCAGGTTTCTTCTTGCGCAGCTCTATTTTGAGTCATTAATCGGCAGAAGGTCAGCTAAATCTACTCGAACCGCTCTGGAAAGGCTCTCGAGCGGATTGGATGACTATACATATGACGAGGCTTACGATGACGCGATGAGTCGCATTCAAGGGCAACTAGGAGAGCAGACTGACTTGGCCATGCAAACCCTGTCCTGGCTAGCGTGTGCAGCAAGGCCTCTTACTTCATTAGAGCTCCAGCATGCGCTTGCAATAGAAGATGGGGAATCTAGCATTGATGAGGAGAACATACCCGAAGTCGAAGATATCCTCGCTGTGTGCGCCGGTCTTGTTACCGTCGAAAATGAAAGCGGGATAATTCGTCTAGTTCATTATACGACTCAAGAATACCTCGAACGGAAGAAAGATTTCCTCTTTCCCAGCGCAGAAAATGACATGGCCAGGTTGTGTCTCGTTTACCTTTCATTTGACACTTTTGGATCCGGGATTTGTGAAAGTGATGAAGCCTTCGAGGAGCGTTTGAAAACACATCCATTCTACTCTTATGCGGCATTGCATTTTGACAGCCATGCGAGGGCAATCAAAGATCTGCCCTCTGGTGTGATAGAGTTTTTGAAAGATCAGCCAAAAGTTGAAGCTTCGCAACAAGCGCTCAGAGCTACTAAGGACCCAATGCGGGAAGGTTGGAGCCAAAATTATCCTCTCTCAGGAACATTAAATGGGCTCCATGTCGCTGCATACTGCGGGTTTCAAGAAGCAGTAGTTTATTTCATTCAACATGGGTACCCTGTGGACATCTGTCGTAACGGGGGGTGGACAGCTTTGACATTTGCCGTTTGCTGCGGTCATTTGAATATCATCCAGTTCCTCCTTTCCAGTGGAGCAGACCCAAACAAATCCGGGGAGAGCAGTACTATCCCGCTTTCAGTGGCTGCCCAGCATGGCCAAGAAGCCGTTGTCGAACTTCTTCTTCAGTGGGGTGCCGACGTTGACGCCCTATGTGAATGGTACGGAAGCGCCCTCGTCGCAGCGTGTGATAGGGGCATGCTGAAAACTGCGGAGATCCTTCTCAACAATAAGGCAAATATAAATGTCGAGGGCGAGCTGTACGGCACTCCTTTGGAAGCCGCTGCTTCGGCAGGTCACTGGAAAATAGTAACTTTCCTGCTTGAAAAGGGGGCTGAGCCTAACTCTCAAGGGAGGAGCGGGACAGACACCGCTTTGCAATCAGCAGCACTCCAGGGCCAGGAAGATATTGTGCAAAACTTGCTCAGCCATCGTGCTGATGTCAACCAACAAGCAGGACCACATGGAAACGCACTGATCGCGGCTTCGATGAACGGGAATCAGGAAATAGTGCAAATGCTCCTCGACAGCGGCGCCAATATAAACGCGGAACATGACCGTGGCACAGCTCTCATAGCTGCTGTTACGAAAGGAAAATGTCACATAGTAAAGATGTTACTCGACAACGGCGCCGACATCCATGGACGCAGTAGACTACATGGCACTGCCTTGCATGCAGCCGCGGCGATCGGAGATAGTCAAATCGTCCAAATGCTTCTCAATCGAGGCGCTGACAGCACCATTCGTGCTGGTTTTTACAAAACGCCTTTTCGAGCAGCCATGATGAGAGGTTATCTGGAACTTGCCTCGCTCCTCAGAACCCATGGGCAGCAGTCAAGCGTCTGAACTTGTATTGTGCAGGATATACGGCTTGTTTCAAGACATAGCAGAATGATGAAACTTTCATGAAATGTACTCAGAAATAGTGGAGGCGTTAACTGGTCCTTTTCTTGTTAACATTCACCAAATATTAACATGTATTTATCTATATATCATATTCGACTAAAATATAAACCAGCAGAAGCCGCCTTTCACGAAGGAGGAACAAGTTGCTCCTCCTTTGGCCAAGTAGTAATAGTGGTCGCCTCACCGGTCAAAGTGAATGACAGTACAGCCGAGCGCTCATTGTTCAGTGCAAGTTCATACTTGCCGGGATACACGATGCGGTTACCATCCTCATCAGTGCGAGCCACATTGTCGAGCGAAATGGGAATTGTCATGGTTTGAGTGGCATGGGGCTCAATTCTACCGAGGCGATCAAAGCCAACCAGCCACTTGTTGGGGTGCGGGCTTGGTCCGGCTTTTGTGTTGACAAAGGCCATAGCGGTATAGTCAGAAGTGACAGTACCGATATTCTTGACTTCGACAGTGTAGCTCATAAATGGGACTTGTTCGACCACATTGTATCCCACGTTTGAGCGTGAGAGAAGCTTCGCAATGTCGAAGGAATCATGATTGTTGGTTCCGTGGGAGTGGGTGAGTGATGCCTTGAATGTTGTGTAAAATAGCCCATGGCCAAATTCGTAAACTGGCTTGCCTGTATACCACATGTAGGTCTGCCCAGGGTTGCTGCCCTTGGGGCGCAAACCCATGTCGGTAGCAGGGAATTGAAGAGCGTACTCCGCAGGATATTGAGTGACTGTCAGACGACCAGCGGGTGCACGCTTTCCGGTGAGAATGTCCAAAATCGCAGGACCCCCAGATTGTCCGGGGTAGCCACCCCAAACCAGAGAGTTGACATTTTTGTTGGCCTTGAGCGATGAAGAGTCCACTTGGCCACCGCCCATCTGTAGAACAACTAATGGCTTGCCCAGATCACTCAGCTGTTCGATCAGCTGGAGCTGATTACCAGGCCAGATGATATCTGCGCGATCCACCCCTTCTGCCTCGATAGTGTTGTCAATTCCACCGGCGAAGATGATCACATCAGACTTCCTTGCAGCCGATAGAGCTGCCTCAAATCCAGCAGTGGACTCCGAGGAGATATTGGTACCAAAAGCATAGTTGACCTCAAGGTCGGATGCCTGTAGGGCAGCGAGCGGGCCGGTGAGATAGGGCGCTGCACCATAATAATTTCCTTGCATTGTAGTTGTTACATTTGCCCATGGTCCGATCAATGCGACGCTGCGGGTGTGCTTGGATAGCGGTAGAGTGCCATCGTTCTTGAGAAGGACAATTCCTTCCACAGCAGCCTCGTATGAAATGTTCCATGCATCGGTGGTAACAACATCAGACCAATCAAGGTCTCGGTATTTGCTGTTGCTGCCATCAAAATAGCCCAGACTAACAAGGTTAGAGTAGAAACGGGTGACAGCACGTTCAATTTCACTGCGGGAGATTTCGCCCTGGGAGAGCGACTCATTCAGATAGAGTTGATATGTCGCCCCGCAGTCAATATCTGTCCCTGCCTGTATACTTTTCGCCGCAGCGAGTGAGGCAGTAGAGGCATACCCGTGGGGGTTGAAGACATTGTAGACAGAGTCGCAGTCAGAAGAAACATAGCCATCCTCGACAAAGTGCCAGGTGTCACGAAGCAGAGTCTGGAGCAAGAAAGAATTGGCCGACGAGGGAACGCCATTGACTGCGTTATATGACGACATCACACTATGAACTCTCGCATCTCTCACTGCTGTGACAAACTGAGGGGTGTAATAGCTAGCAAGATCGTATGAGCTGATTTTCATATCATTTCCCAATCTTGAATGGTTGGCCCAATTCTCGATGTCATAGCCAGCGTAATGCTTAGCTGTTGCAGCTAATTTCAGGTTCTTTGGGTCTAAGCCACCCTGAACGCCCGTAATGTATTCAAATCCGTAAATCGAGCAAAGTTGGACATCCTCGCCTGGAGTTTCCTGTCCACGGCCCCAAACTGGGTGGCGGAAGGAATTGATGTTGGGCGCATACACGTCAAGCCCAAATCGACCCCCATTGTTGAATGCTCTGCCTTGAGTTGATATGATTCCACCGATTTGGTTGATCAAGGTGCGGTTTAGGGCAGCCATGGTGAGGATGGGAGACGGGAACGAGGTAGCCCAGCTGTAGTCCCCGGATTCGGTAAGATTCGCTCGATCTAAGCCATGAAGAGCTTCGCTCCAGACTTGGTACGGTGGGAGTCCCAGCCGAGGAATTGCGGGAATGACGTTTCCAGAACTGTTCACGAGCTCTTCGAAGGTGAACATAGAAATGAGGGCAGCGGCTCTGTCGTGGGGCTTTGCGGTGGTGTCACAGACAATGGTCTTGCTAAGTGGGCCATTGGAGCAGTCTGGAAAAGAGAAATCGACCTTTGCCATTGTTTCAGGGTAAAGATCCGGCTGTGACTTGGTATTATAGTCCGCATAAGTGGTGTTGTCCTGGGACAACGCGGTCGGCGCGAAGGCCGCCAGCAAGGCGAGTAGCGAAATGACAGGCATTGCAGAAGTCTGTCTTTGAGAACGGATACTCATGCATCTTTGCTCATGATGCGGGAATCAACTTATAGTCTGGGGTATGAAAAGGTGCGCCCACACATTTGGACCTAGTTTGGAACTTTCACAGTCGATCCCTAGGGATTTCGGGGGTTTGCATTTGAGGGACATTTGTAATTAACAATTTAGCCTGAAATTCGTTCCGGTTGCCGATGCCTGTCGATCATGTCCTCCGGTGGCTGTCAAGGGGGTCAAAGGGGGAGGAGGTGCATGGGTGCCTATGTATATACTAGGGTAGAAATCAACCGTTCTGCTTTCCTCGAACCTCGTTTCTGCCTTGCAATAGCTTCAGATATCACTAGAATTAACGCTCCCACGACTCACAAAAGGAGCTACCTAAAGAGGACCAAGACCTGGAGTCAGAATTAACCTCCTGGGCAGAAAACAAGCTATTCAAGCCTTCCGCTGAAGAAATGATAGGATTTGCCTGGCAAGTTTAGCCTGAAATGAGCCCCTCACATTAATGATGAACGCATAACTGGGCATATTGAGGTTCTCATAAGTCCCAAACCCCGCAGGACCGGGTAATGGGCAAAATATATCCGAAGTTTTGCCGATGTACGTCTATAGCCTTTTGGGAGATGGACTGCCCTGTAATTAATAAGAGTACGCAAAACATGAGACTGCAAAGCTTGTGAACAGATTATGATACAAGAATACGACCGCTATGAATGCAGAACACGTAGCCAATCATAAAGTACAACATATTGCAAACACATATCAGACCAGACTAGCCACGCTTGACCTCTTGCTCAAGCTTGTCCAACGCCTTGGCATATTTGGGCTTAAGTGAGTCCAATGCGTCGGCCTTGATCTGCACACGTTCAATGTTTGACGTACGGGTGATCCGGCCGTCCACGCTGGCTGCGATCTCGTTGGCAAACCAGCGGCCCTCGCGATGAGCAACCAGGGACCAGGCAGAGCCCGCGCGGCCGGCACGGGCAGTACGTCCAACTCGGTGAACATAGGTAGTAATGCTGGTAGGGATATCGTAGTTGATGACATGAGTCAAAGATTCCAGGTCAAGACCACGAGAGGCACGATCGGTAGCTACGATCACTGAAATGCGGCCTTGTCGGTAAGCCGTCAGTGTCTTGCGAGATGCGGAGGATTTGTTGGATTTAATGATGGTTCCCACACGCTTGGCCAACGCGGGATGTAGCAGCGAAATGAGACGTGCAAGTCGGGAGGCAGACTCGGATGATTTGGTGAAAATCAGAACAGTCTTTCGCGAGGGCGAGGGAACCACTTCCATAGCGTCAGATTCTGAGTCAGATGAGTCCGAAGAATCCGAAGAATCAGAGTCCGAGTCCGAGTCTGAATCTGACTCCAAACCAGACCCAGAAGATGAAGTGTCATCATCAGATGATTCATCGGAGCTAGTATCATCATCGGAGCTAGTATCATCGTCGGAGCTAGTGTCATCGTCGGAGCTAGTGTCATCATCTGAACTAGAGCTGTCGGAGTCGGATGAATCTGATGTGCTTAGAGCTCGGTCCCCACTAATCTTAATGTGAGAAAGAAGAAGACGCAACAGATACAGCGGCTTGAGAGATCCGTCGCCAACTTGAACAATGTGCTCAGACAGAGTTGGAGGTAGGGCGAAGTGAGCATCTGGATGAATAGCAGATGGGTCTTCTTCGTCGACAGCATCGTCAGACCCGATGATAACCATCTTGGGGTTGGCGAGGCGCAGGGAGTTGAGTTTGGAAATGTCGCGGGTCATTGTTGCACTCAGAATCACTTTTCGAGGAGGCTTGGCGTCAATTGGAAGTCCAAGTTCAGACAAGAGCTTTCCACCAGGCCCAAAGGTCTCGGGGGCCTGTCGACTGTTCAGCGAGTTCATGACAACATCAACCCACTCCTGGAAGCTTTCGTTCAAGAGACGATCTGCTTCATCAATCACCAGCCATTCAAGATATTTGAGGGTGAATCCCTTGGTGTAGCGAATATGGTCAACGAGACGGCCAGGAGTACAGATAAGAATGTCGACATTAGGCTCGGACCGCTGGATGTGACCCGGAAGAGACCCGTTAGAGTCGATTGCCTCACTAACACAGTCTTCCAGGCTCAAATTCATCCAGTCATTTCCTTTCAATCCGTCCCGCTGTTGCTGTTGAATAGCTGGGTTGTAAACCTGGTCCACGCGCATCAAGAGTTTCTGCTCATCTTTGATAGCCACATTACCGACTGCGCTTCCGATATGAAGTCTGGACCCAGAAGCACATAGTTCACATGATTCGCGAGCTTGCTTCACCAGTTCTCTTGTGGGAACTACAATCAATCCTCTAAGTCTGGAGGCAGGTCTCGGTGGCAGAGCAGTAACAAGGGGGAGAACATAGGAAAGTGTTTTTCCGGATCCAGTCGCCGCAGAGATACAAAGATCTCCGGGGTGGTTTTGCTCTCCCTTCAAAAGGAGAGGAATGACGGTAGACTGCACAGCAAAGGCTTCTTTGTAGTTCTGCTGTTCGAGGATTTTGAGAAGATCTGGCTTGATTCCGAGCTCGGAAAATTTCTTTGTGTCCTGAGCTGATTTGCGCAACGGATTGGCCAGCCAGGGGGGTAGAGATGAATATGTTGGGATTTGCTCTGCCTCGGGCGGGTTTTCGGGCTGAGGTAGCCGTTCAAGACCCTGTGCGTAGACAGCTTCGACAGCAGGTATCTCATCTTCAACGACTTCGGATTCAACTTTCTTGGCTTTGGCACTAGATACTGATTTGGTGCGCTCGAACTTTGACATAATCCCCGAATGCTTGTTCTTCGGTTTGCGTTGTTCGACTTCCGGGGCTTCAACTTCTTCATCGTTATTTCCTGTAATCACAGATGCAGCCGCATCATCCAATGTGTCGTCCGTTCCAGAGCTCTTTCGCTTGCTCTTTTTTGATTTTCTTTCCGTTTCGCTGACGCCACTGCGCGAGTCTGCAACAACCGCTTTTCTGCGGTCTGACGAGAGAGTACTTTCTTTCCGGGGCGTCTCCGGGGAATTCGATCCTTCAAGCGCATCCTTGAGGTGCTTGCGCTTCTTGATGCTGCCATCATCTGTGACCTCTGCGATCGGCAGGCTTTCGCGTTTCTTGTGCTTCTTCGTTGGTGTGGGAGTAGTTGCAGTGGGCTGAGAGCCATGAGGATCTCTCTTGCGTTTGTGAGTCTGAGTAGATTTGGGAGTCACATCAACCTTCTTGGAGGACTCAAGCCCCGAATTTTTGTCCACCATTCTCATGTAATTCCGCCAATGTCAGAGTTGGCGTTGGATGCCTCGTGGGGATCAAATTCCTTTTCTTTGAATCTTTTATGCCGGCAGAAGACATAATAGCATCACCGCCCTAGATACCGCCCTTCTTATCGGGACAGCTTCCACAGATGTCTCCAGGTCTCCTGTATTTGGCTTGGATGGACTGGTGTTTTGAGCAGTAGATCTGTTCGCCATGGAAAGAAATTTGACACAGGCAAATTTGATACCTCGGAGTTCTCGCCCCGAGAACAACAGCCACGATGCCGTATAACATCGCGTCAGTATTTGGTCTATCTACTTGTGGTTGCTTGCTAACCTCGCGGTTATAGTATGGTCAGTGACTTCTTTTTTCCCCAGTCAGGTATGTTTAATTATTTCTCCTACGGCTTAATGGAATTGCTGACTGTTATCTAGGTGGAGTTGAGAGTCATATATACCAATTGTCGTCTGTAAGCACTCTACCTAGTCGTTCCACCTGCGCTCTTTCTCATTACTTCGCAGAAACTCATTGATCGGGGACACAAAGTCATTATTATTACCCACGCGTACAAAGGACGCACTGGAGTCCGTTACCTCACAAACGGACTGAAGATCTACCACGTTCCATTCTTCGTCGTCTACCGCGAGACGACATTCCCTACCGTCTTCTCTTTCTTCCCCATATTCCGCAATATCGTCATCCGAGAGGAGATTGAGATAGTTCATGGCCATGCCAGCTTGAGTAGCTTTTGCGCAGAGGCCATTCTCCATGCGCGTAGTATGGGACTGCGGACTGTCTTCACAGATCATTCCCTCTTCGGATTCGCTGACGCAGCATCAATTCTCACCAACAAATTGCTCAAGTTTACTCTGAGTGATGTTGACCATGCGATTTGCGTTAGTCACACTTGGTAGGTCACCTGTGGCCGTATCGCACGACTCAACTGACAAGTTGTAGCAAGGAAAATACAGTACTTCGGGCCTCGTTGGATCCATTAATGGTTTCGGTCATTCCAAACGCCGTGGTAGCGGAGAATTTCTGTCCTTTGTCTCAAACTACCCGTGCGCCTGATCAGGGCCTTAGCTCCCCCGCCGATGCTCCAATGTCCCCCAGAAAAATCGGGCCCGATGATCCGATCACAATCGTGGTCATCTCCCGTCTTTTTTACAATAAGGGCACCGATCTTCTCATTGCATCTATTCCACGGATTCTTGCCTCCAATCCCAACACTCGCTTCATCATCGCAGGATCAGGACCCAAAGCAATCGACCTCGAGCAAATGCTGGAACGTAACGTGCTTCAGGATAAAGTCGAGCTTCTAGGTTCGGTCAGGCACGAGGAGGTCCGAGACGTGATGGTGCGAGGTGATATTTATCTCCATCCCAGTCTTACCGAAGCATTCGGAACAGTCATTGTTGAAGCTGCTAGTTGTGGTCTTTACGTGGTCTGTACCCGTGTTGGAGGCATTCCAGAGGTTTTACCCCAGCATATGACAACATTTGCCAAACCGGAAGAGGACGATATTGTGCTAGCAACCGGCAAGGCAATCGCGGCTTTGCGCTCGAACAAAGTGCGAACGGACCGATTCCATGATCAAGTGAAGATGATGTATTCATGGCGGGACGTGGCCGCGCGCACTGAGCGCGTATATGAAGGCGTTGTTGGCGATATTAGCCCAGAGGAATTCTACGGTTACTATCCAGGCCAGGGCTGGGAAGCGAGTGGAGATCGCGTCCGCAGCTTTGCGCTCATTGACCGGTTGAAACGCTACTACGGCTGTGGTGTCTGGGCAGGCAAGCTGTTCTGCCTTTGTGTCGTGATTGACTTCTTGATCTACGTTTTCCTTGAGATGTGGTTTCCCCGAGCCAACATTGATATCGCACGAAGTTGGCCAAAGAAGCAACCGGCGAGTAAATCTCATGAGACCACCAGAAGTATTCGCTGAGCCAAAAAAAGAAATATGCGAAGTACAACGAAACGAAAACAACCCTCGGCACAGATAATACCGGCCTTCTTTCTGGTCGACTCTGGATTCTATGCCTATCCTGCTTTGTCTCGGACGCTCATGGCTTCATCTGAACGCCCCCTCTTCACCCTTTCGTGCGGCACAACCAATTTTACATATTCACATCTATAATACCAATACATAATGTCTACCTGATGGAATAAAATGCCCAGAGCCATGATTGTTCCACCCACCTATATGAGGTGACCGGTGGTTGATAGTTGACTAAACTTGATATCATATAGACTCCATTGGTATATTAACAAAAACTGTAATTATCATGAACAAACGCCATTATGCACCTTGCTATGCTGCGCTCGGCATCATGTACGAGAATGATCGGCAGCCTCCCGACTTTGAATCAACGCATGACTGGAGGCCGACCTTCTTTGTTCCACTTGACACGACTTTGTACCCACTCCACAGCTGCCTGAACACCGGACCCAAGCAGCGCGCTGACCGGCAGCACACGGCTGTCACGAACGCCGCCTCCTGTTTCTCCTTCAAATACCTTCCGGACGAGCCCTTCCTTGATGCGAACCACTTCCACACAGTCCTCGCGGTCCTGCTTATTTGCTAATACCAGGATAGGAACCCCAGCCACGTCGGCACTTTGTAACACCGACTCGAGGACTTGGCGGCACTCGTCTAATCGACCGAACTCACTGCTGGCTGCGTTGATTCCGACATTTTGTTCTGAAAAGGCCTCTGCACTTGTGCTCCCTCGTGCGCCGTTGCGTGCTGGTCCTGCGACGGAGCTTGCGCGCCGAGCGAGTCGTGTGATATCGGGATCCTGACCAACGTCGGCACTGTCGACCACGAAAATGATCGCGTGGCAGCTAGTGTAGTAGCTCTGCCAAAGACCGCGCATCGATATCTGACCTCCCACATCCCAAATCTTCAAGTTCATGTCTGGTAGAGATATCGTTGCGACATTCTGCCCGACGGTGGGGACGGTTTTTCCGGGGTTTGGTGCCGGGGCGCCATCGGAACGGGGTTGGTACAGCGCCTTGATCTGGGAGAGAAGGGTTGTTTTGCCGGCATTATCTAAGCCAAGCAGGATAACAGAATACTCTATAGTTCAAGATAGTCAGCCTTGGAAGGTCATGCGATCGAAGAAAGCAGTTACCTTCTTTGCTCGTGGCGGCTAAGTACAGCGACTTGGCCAGGTGATACATGATCGCGTTCCCTATGGGGGAGCTGCAAGGCCAAGCGCAATTGAAATTATAGAAAACCGGAATCAGAAGCAGAAATCATGACACCGTCAGTTACCTGACGTTGATGCTCATGTTCCCCGGGGAGTCGCAGCCTCATCCATTTTAGGAAGTTAGGGCTTAGGGCCAGCATAGATCTGGGGATATTCCAATCTAAACTACATCGGACACTTTTCACAGTATGTACAATTTACATATGTTGTGCATTCAACTTCAAATATGATCCATCTCAAACAGGAAATATGATGCTTTCATGATGGACGCCACAATTTCCCGGCAAATCCACCCTCGGGTTCAGTTTCCTTCATGTTCATTCGGCAAAAAGGAAAATTGTCGACATTTCCGGTCTTCTTCTCCCCCACTTGCGGTCACTCCGCTTTACCAAGGTTTGTCAGCTTCTGATTATTGATCGAATACGAAGTCCCGCCCATTTTGTCGAGGGCATTCAATTTCCTCTTGAATTACCTGGACAAATGCTACAGTCCCTATGGCCTTGCTATCGACCTATGGTGAGAAGGCAGTGTGACAAGGATCTCCTGCTCTGATTGGACCTTTTCTTCTGTCACATGCCTATACCAGTATGCTACACGCTGCACCACTTATTTGATACACATCGCTATCAATGGAGATTGATACTATCATCGTCGGTATGTCTATCATGGGTGATGTCCCATTTCAAGGCCGGCCGGGACTTTTGCTCTGCTTAGGCCCCGCCATTCCAACCCCGCGTCGTTCGAAGTCCTTGTGGAATGGCAACTGATTGAAACGATAGGCAATGGGCCGTCTGCCATGATCCTTTCATACATTCTCCATGGACATATCCCTTTCTACTCACCGGGCCCTCCACATCCCGATCATTTGTTGCACGCCAAGTTGAAAGCCGCCCCAGAGATTTTGAATGCCGATGTGAACTCTCTTACAGCACACTTCGGTGCCTCACGCCTATCATACTCGACTCAGGCCCTTCCTGTGAACGTCTTACTGGACACACTTGTACGGCCAAGTGTTGATGTGGATGAGCCCGGCTGCATCTCAAATATTGATTGGCGCTCACAGCCTGAGAAAGCTGTCTCGCATCTTGTTTTTGGAAAGCCCTTGAAGCCTGGAGGCCAATGGACAGAGGATCCATGGGGTGCAAACTGGGATATCCAGACACTGAGTTATGCGGCAATGCTGTCCTTGCCCGGGTACTCCTTTGCCGACCATCACAAAAAGACCACGGGCAAAGACCTACCGTCATATACAAGGCCCACGCGGCGGGAGATCGCTGATTATTTTTCTGCTTATCCGGAGGCTGTGCATATCGATGATGTGTTTCGGTGTGGGGAAGAATTGAAGGGCATTTCCCGCACCGCTACTGGGTTTTATGTTCGTTCTCATAACCTTCACTGCAAGCGCCTAGTTCTGGCAAGTGGTATCTTTTCCGAAATCCTCACACCGGAGCCGGTTTTACGTCCATTACTTGAGACAAAACCCTCGCCTAATGTTCCTCTACTCGTTGTTGGATCTGGCTTCTCCGCCGCGGATGCCATCATCTCCGCCTCCCCTAACCAAAGAGTTTTGCACATATACAAATGGTCTCCGGATGACCGCCCATCGCCGCTCCGGGCCTGCCACCAACAGGCATATCCTGAGTATGCTGGTGTATACCGTCTAATGAAACGAGCTGCCCTCACAGCCGAAGCTGAAGGTAAAGATCAACAGCCAAAGTACCGACGCGCGACTTCAACGCCATTCCTTGAAAGCCGGAATTGGGAAGACATCTATGAAGGTCTCCCTAATGTTGAAGTGACATCCGTGGAAGTTCACGGCGACTTGGCGACAGTCACATTCCGCCGCCAAGATGGAACTGTTTTCTCTCGGCCCGTGCGTGGTCTCGTGTATGCTGCTGGCCGGCGAGGCACCCTAGATTATCTTGATCCCGAGCTCCGCTGTGAAGTGTTGGGGCAGGGCAACCCAGAGAACTCAACTGTCACCGGCCAGACCCTCCGTGCGAAAGCAATCGAGGACCTCGAGGTTGCGCCGGGAGTTTACATCATCGGCAGCCTGACTGGAGATTCTCTGGTCAGGTTCTCCTATGGCGGGTGCATCTACACTGCTGGACATCTGATAGATGGCGAGCGGGATAGCCGCAGCGTCTGTAGTAGTGTCGAGTCATCTGCTAAACTATATGGGTCTTCGCTTTCCGTTATGAACGGCATGGATGGACACCTTGTCTTCCCGACTGGCGATGCATCGGACCTGACTCGTGAAGACACCTTCAGCAAAATGTCAACAGGCACAAACCAGTCTGCTGTACGTGGCTGGTGGAATGCATTCTCACGCATGTGGACTGGTCTTACACGATGAGTGTTCTCGACGAGACGAGAATATGTTGCATGTATACCATCAATCCCAAATGTAAAACCCTAGAAGTGCTTTGAAAAAGGTTCATATCTTGTCCCCTCTATTCTATTTCCGAGGATTTTATCCCTTTCTTGCTCCCTCAACCAAACTCTTCGATTGCCGTTCACAATCAGAACTCCATCGAAAAGGCCACTATAGAGGTATCACAAGGCTGCAGGAGTGGCTGACTATTCTTGTTCCCTTCAGATGAAAGATACGCCGGAATTAGTGTCCAATGGTGTGAATTGACTCATGGGGTACGTACCCGTCAGCTGGAACTCCTGAGGTCCCGAGGTTATCCATAGCTTTCCCAAAATGGTAGGGCTTTGGTCCATATATGGAGCTAGTCCAAAACAGGAAAGGCGGATGGTGTTTCGCATGAAAAGCTCGGGAAACTCCGAAGCTTGAATTGCTTATCTGCATATTCGCATACATATTTGCGCATTTTATAGAAGCATACCTGAGCACCAAATTCAAGTTGAACCGAGACAGAGAAGAAATCTTTCATTTTGAGCACCCACTTTTTTCATACCATGCTTCCATTCCTTTGATACATGACTACTTCGGCCATAAACCCGGTTTTCTGTCTTCGTCACTAGAATAGTTAAGCATCTGAGTAGGCTGAAGATTGGAAAGTCTGCGATCGTACCATCCAGATTCCTTCAAGTGGGACCTCCTCTCCAGATTGTCTTGTGGTTAAAAATTTGCGATTTGATATGGCTGATGCCGGAAGGAATTAATGACTCGCGGTTTGAAGAGCAACATTTAAATGTGAAATCGAACGAGCAGTGGATGCGGCCAATTTTGGTGGAATAATGTGTCGTGGTTTATCGTCAGCGACGACAAGCTGCAAGTCAATCCGGAGAAAACTTCTACCATGAATGTTACGGCGTTTAGATACTTCTATTGTAGCCCTCAAGTGTTCCAGCTACCAGTCTCTCTATAGCCGTTGTACTTATGCTACGTGGAATATTGAAAGGTGTACTAAGTACCTACATGTACTGTATTGCAGATGCTGCTATTCCGCTGGTGGTTCAAAGGGGAATGGCCGAAAGATCAGCTAATTGAACTAGAATGAGATTACTGACATGATATTATTCTCTAGGGATCGTCTTCAATCTATGGAAAGATTCCGCAACGGCGAGATCGATGTTGACAATCTCTGCTCCCAGCTTCGCATCAAGGCACGAGGTTCTGAGGGTGGTGTAGTCGTGAACCAGACTGACGTTGACGACATTATGGGACGAGCCAAGAGTGGGTGGAGGCGTCGCACAGCTCATCTTCTAGTGAGCTTGATGAAGTCATTGCGGCGACTTGGCGGGCTGCTGGGGAGGTTGTCTGTGCTTTGGGTTTATAATGTGGTGGAATTCTATGTTTAGATCTAAGTAAATGGCATTAACATCTAGTATTAAAAAATTCTATCGGAGTAATCAAATTGGTCTATGGATAATTGTAAATATACTTGATGTATAGGCGAGCATCAAGCAGGAACCGTCTGTAAGAATGCACTTATGTACAGAGATGCCTTGATGAAAAGCATATATATTACATCTAGAGATAATTGAATAGTTGAATAGTTGATAGTATTCTGTTTCTTCAATTCCGTGGCCCAAAGTCTGCATGAAATGACTTCCCCTGCAATTCGGTGGCAAGTGAGTCATGGTTACATCTCTATAAAAATATGTCTACGTCTGAGATGCTTGCCAATTCGCTTATTGTTATAATGGGTGGGATGTATTCATGCTGTGCTTACTATTAAAGAGAAAGTACATGTAGTGAGAAAGTATAAAAGTCCCAGTATCCCCAGATAACATTGACCGCTACATACGTTCCTAACCTGGCTTTCTCTCTCCAACACCAAAAGATGTGTCCATCCAACAACCCAGTGTCGGCTTATGGCTTCACACCTGTTGTATCGTCAGCTGCCGAACTTCTCGCGATATATCCTCCAACCACACCTGCCCCCTTCATTGCAGTGACTGAAGTCCCAACCCCAAAAACGCCCCTCGCGCAGCGGATCAATGAGTATGCAAAGTCTAATCTCCCTGAGCCGACATACAATCATTCCCTTCGCATTTATCACTTTGGGCTTGCGATCAAGCGGTATCGGTTTCCCGAATGGGCCTTCACGGATGAAACTTACTTCCTTGCCTGCCTGCTTCACGACATCGGAACAACTCAGAGTAACTTGGAGGCCACTAGAATGAGCTTCGAATTTTTCGGAGGGTTGAAAGCATTGGAAGTTCTACAGAACCTAAAGCCTTCCTTTGTAGGAGGCGCGGTCGCAGTCGCCCCGAAAGATCAGGCAGAGAGCGTGGCAGAAGCAGTCATCCGGCATCAAGACTTGTGCGAGAAAGGTAAAATCACAACTCTTGGCCAACTGCTTCAGCTGGCAACGATCTTCGGTATGTTTGCCTTCTATTGGAGTGGATTAACCTGACACAAGATTCCTTGAACTACGACCAAATACAATGCTACTAGCTTGTCTCAACAAATGTGGCCCAACTAACTCGTTGGAACAGACAACACCGGCTCCTATGCGAATATCATTCATCCCTCGACTATCCAAGATGTGTCCAACCATTTCCCTCGTCTGAAGTGGAGTTCGTGCTTCGCTGGTACCATTCACGAAGAGAATCGGCTGAAGCCTTGGGCACACACAACGACACTTGGTGAGGAAGAATTCAGTAGCAAGGTGCTAGGAAATACTCTGATGGCGCCGTATGAATGATGTCGTTCGGGGGCTCCTGACTGATTGGGAGTGTGTGATTGAGGGCTGGCATGGAGCTCGTAGAGCTCTCAGACACCGACAATGAATATCGAAAAGCGAGAGGAATTGAAAAGCACAATGAAATGAGCATTTTAGTTTAGTTCAATCCCAAATTTAGCACAACTGTCCAGTTGGTGTAGAGTGTAGTGTGCAGTTCAAGCTGGATAACTCCCGCAAACTTCGACAAACACACCTATCCTCCACAGAAGCCAAATATGCTTCAGGCTATCCTCGCCACCTTCTTTCTTCTCATACCATTTTATTGCATATACAAACCCCCAACTCTGCTCATTCGTTACTGTCAACGTCGCTGGCCCGACGTGCTCTTCCGCGTGGATACAAACAAAAAAGTGGTCGCATTGACAATTGACGACGCGCCCTCTATACACACGCCTGCAATTCTTCGTCTATTGCAATCGCACAATGCAGCTGCGACTTTCTTCTTGATAGGATCTCAAATCCCTGGACATGAATCCATCTTGGCTGATCTCGTACGAGCTGGTAACGAACTCGCCAACCATGCCATGCATGATGAGCCATCGCGTGCACTCAGTGACGACGTCTTGGCAGAGCAGATGCGAGTAGTCCATGGCAGAATCCAGGAAGCATATGTCGCCGCTGGAAGTACATCACGGCCAGAGAATTGGCTCTTTCGCCCTGGCTCGGGATTTTTCAGCACTCGGATGAGAACTCTTGTAAAGGAGATGGGCTATCGGCTGGTGCTCGGCGATGTGTATCCGCATGATCCGCAGGTGCCATTTTGGAAATTGAACGCGAGTCATATTTTGAGTATGGTCAAACCAGGGAGTATTATTATCTGCCACGATCGCAGAGAGTGGACGGTGCCTATGTTACAGAAGGTGTTGCCAGAGTTGAATCGCAGAGGGTACCGTGTTGTCACGATCTCCGGGTTATTGAACGAGACGGGCTCCAACTGATGGTCGAATGAATATTACGGGCTCTGAATGTACATGTCTTTCTTCTCGAAACGCTATGGGTATATTCGGACACTATTCTCAACATGGCTAACCCATCATCTGCAATTGATCCTCCGGAGGCCAGCGGACTTGTGCAAAGCTCAAGCAGCGCTTAATACTCTGTAAATACTTGCGAGTGATTTCATCACTCAGAATATGTGCCTGTTGGTCACTCTGATGCAGCTTCTCTCGTGCAGATCGCTCGTGAATACCAACCATGGTCACACCGATGGGCCATGCTCTATAGACATGTTAGCGTTATTTCTAAATTTATCGAAGTAGGCGGGATCAACATACGCTTTACCAATGCTCACTCGTAGGTAGGCATCATTTGCATCGACGTATCGCCGTTGCTGTGCCTTGTGCACGATCTCAACGATCGGTTCTAACAGTCCATCTTCCAGCTCGGCCTTCTCGAAGAGGCGGAACAACGGCGTCATGTTTTCGCGTGATTGGGTCATGGCATTGTATGCTTGTTTTCCCTGGAAACTTTCACGCACCGAGATATCACGCTTTGCTAGTGCAATTTCCCATTCCGACAAAACCATGTTAAAGTAAGATCCCAACTGCCTGAAAAGGAACAGACGGCTCTCTTGATCTTTCGGGATCTTGGCCGGAATGATCATCTGTCCACCAGGTACGGGCTCCAAGGTGGTGGGGATAGGTCCATCGGTAACCTTCTTCTTGGGAATAGCAGCCCGTTGAACCAGACGACGGTATCGTCGAAGACGGGCTCGATAATCCTCTCCGAACAATTGTATTGGCGCATTCATCTCTCGTAGTTTTGCAATAAGCTCTTCCTCCTCGATATCTTCCTCCGTTTCACCGTCGGCTGGGGGGTTCTCAGGCAGATCAGGCAGACCGAGCCTTCGCCGCCGTTCACGTTCTTTGGCTCTTCCTTCTTCTTCTCTCCTTATCTTGGACTCTTCGGCTAGTCTTCGCTTCTTCTCCTCGCGTTCTCGGTTTCGATCCGCTTCTTCGTCTTCGAGTTTGCGCTTATTTGCCAGGCGCTCTTCACGTTCGCGTGCAATCCGCTCTTGCTCTTGATTGTAGGCTTCAATGCGGGCAGCTTCGACATCGCCTCGTCGCATGTATTTCTTTGTTGGCGCTACTGGGGAAGGTTTTTCGGTATCTTTGGGGGGCTTGGAAGCATCGCTACCCTTGGCCTTGGAGATCTCCTTGGACATCAACGCGGCGAAATCCATGGTGGCGGGGTGATGCAGCTAGCTGCTTGAATAATGCGACTGCAGCTCAAGTTAAAAGAAACAATAAATAAGGTAGAGTTGTGTTAAAGAATGAAGATGGAGTGTGGAGGCAGAAGGAAAATAATGTTCTTGCATGTCAGAGAACCCGCAGCTTTCGACGCCGCATTTGGGGTCTCTTCTAGTCAACTCCCCTCAACCCAAAATACCCAGAGCATTTACCTTCAAGGGCCTTCATCCAAGCTTTAATCTACATTCAAGCCATCGCATCTTCCATTCTCTTTTGTTATTTCCCTGTCCTCGGAATTGCAACCTCTGATTTTCACCCTACCATCCATCCATCATGGCCGCTCCGTCACGAGAGGGCCCCAAACCCTCGATCAATCGCCAAACCACTGCACCTTTTCATTTGAAGCTCTTTTACCGAGTTAACAACTACAATCCTCTGTCCGATTACAGCATCCCCGTACCCCCTCGCCGCGGAGGACCGGTTAGCGGACCAAATGCCATTCGTTCAACATCGCCCATTACATCTGCAGCGCCACTCCCACCACATCTGGAGATCTACACATGGCAATCATGCACACTTCGCGAGCTCTCACAGCTTCTCACTTCTGCTCTTCCGTCATTACTTCCTGATCCTCCCGTGGGCACCCGTCTCTGCTTCCGACTGATTTACCCCGACGCGCGCGGTGCGGCAATGGGCGGCCCCGATGCGCGTGGCCGATACTTGAGCCGGGATTTAGGCAGTGCTATTGTTGGTCCGAGAGATAGTCCATTGCGCGCGGATGACGACGAAGATAAGCAGGAAGCACGACCTCGCCCTGGCCCGCTCCGTTTCCAGGGCTCCGAAGCCGATAGGCCCCTGCAGGATGCCCGGTTCATCGTTGGAGACTACATTGAATGCGCAATTCTCCCACCCCTCGAGGACGGATCTGTTGCGCCGGCACTCAATGGCGCATCAGGCCCGATCATGGGACCCAGAGGTGGAGGCGGAGGCGGCATGCGCGCGTTCCGGGATAATGGCTACCCCCGTGGGTCTGGTCGTGGTGGTCCTCGTGGAGGCGGTGGTGGTGGACCTCCCCATATGCCACGAGGTGACTGGCATCGTGGTGAGCGATTGCCTGAAGGTGGACGCGGTGGCCGTCGTGGATGGGCACCATATTGAAGAGCACAAAGGAAAATCCAGTTCGAAAGCAGGTTTATCAAAAGGGCGATGAATACCCATGTTGAGGCATTGTATGATTATCTAGTTTAGGACCAATGAAATCAGTACCATCAAACAAATACAAAGAATTGTGCCCCTCTACATTTGAGTGCTGCCTCTATCACTGCTAAAGGGGCGACGATAGCTTCATTTTACAGCATTTTAACAATAAATACCCCAGAAAAACCTGCTTTATTATATCTTCGAAGCTTTCTGCCTCTTCAATCGCCCTAAGAACATAGCTAGGAGTATCGTGCCTTCATGGCATAGTTATGTATGTAGTACGTATACTTCTGTGACTCCACGCGACGTCCTTATATTCTTTTAGATTGGAGCATATCAAGTTACAAAGTCGAATAGTAATTGTTATAATTACTCGTAAATGCTTCCCAGATATTACCATGACCAGGCGACCAGGCGAGTAAACGCCTATTATAAGTCTCCTATACTAACATGCAGCCACTAAAATGGAAGACGCCCGTCTTTCGGATAAATACTCCGGAGCTGTATGTTTGGCCTTGGAAGTAAACGGCATGTTTCTTGACGAAGTCAACAAAATAAAGAAATCCATGCGGTATATGCTTGTAATAAAGTACACGGCCCACGCAACGGGCACCGGCACAAAAGGAAAGAGTTATCGAGCAAAATCCCCTCGACACACGAGTATCCCCAACATCTCCGTGTGTAGTTCTCCATGTCGCGTCATGTCAAAGTCGCTTCTCGGTACAGGGTTGATAACAAAACGGGAATTGGGTTATGAAATTCATCGCTAAATGTCTACCACTCGGCGATAGTATCTCCCCTGCGCTTGCCACGGAACTCGAACTTGCCCTGCAGATTGTTAGCGCATGTTTCTCCGCGGGATTGGACCACAATCGCAATCAAACCAGAATAGGTTCTTCCATACCTCGTACTTGTAGGCAAAGTAGGTCAGGATGCCGGGAATCACGCCCATGTAGACGAATGAGAGCATGGCATGGCGCGGGGTCCAGCGCCAGTACTTGTAACGGTTGGCATTGAGTTCTGTGGGTCCGTTAGTCAATCTTCAATCGTACATATACCGTGTCGCAAGGTGCTGATTTCGGGAGAGCTGCTCCAAATAGCTCGTTGTATGCTTGTGCTAGCGTAATGTGCGAGGTTCACCCGGAATCCTGGATATTGGAGGGTAGGGTTGGGGGGCATGTACCATAGTATTTCTGGAGGGCCGGATCAAGGATCAGGGCTAGACAATGGGTTAGCAATTCAGGCCACTGCACTCATGGAACTCCCAAGACTCACACTTGCTAGGACCAGCCATTGTTGCGGGAAGCGTTGAAGCGTGGACACAGAATCGACAACGCTTGTGAGCGTTTCGGGATTGAAGTTGAAGGTCACATGATGATGAATCAGCGGAATGACGTAATCAGCTTTTCTAAGTAGGCACTGGAGGTACTATTTTAAACCAAAATAAACTCGTACATATATTGCATAGATGAAAACGTGCATATCTTTTGTGTTCCTAACTCCATTCATCCCTTCTTATCCTCGTAGAATATTCTCATTATCCATATCTGGTTGTGGAGGTGTGCAAGCATATCCGGGATCATCCGCCAACCAAATGTCTTCCATATCTCAGCACTCACGCACCGGGGTATAAATAAGATCTGAGGTCAAAAAACCATTGCGCCTTTCTCCTGACCTCTGAATTACATAGAGGCTGAGAACTTTCCCTCAATCTCCTCAACCTTCTTCGTGGCACGCTGGTACCCCTCATTTCTCTCAAGGCGATTGGCATACGCAATAATAAGAGGGTATTTATCCTTGTTCTTCTCCTCCTTTAAAGTGCGCATGGTAACAGCAATGACTGGGAAACTCAACATGATATCGGCAGCTGTCAGCTCTTTGCCGCAAATGTACTCGCCACCCTCGGGAGATGTGCGGAGCTGTTCCTCAAGGAACGCGAGATTCCCTTCCACATTGCGGGTCAGGAACTGATTCTCGACTTGTGAGGCAACAATGTTGGTGATAGGTCGAACAAAGAATGGAGGGGCGTTTCGAATAGCTGTTGAGAATGTCAATGGTTTTTTGATATCTTTAGAGAAAAGTTGACTTACAGTCGTTGACCAGAGTCATAACCAAGAAAGGCATCAGACTACCCTCCACATAGTGCATGAAGTAGCGATAGCGCATCCACTCCTCGGTCTCTCCACCCACTTTGCCCTCGTTGCCGGGAGCGTACCGTTGTGGTACTAGTGTCGGTCGCGCGCTACCAAAGTGGTCACAGAGATATTCCACGATCGCGCCAGACTCAGCTAGTACTAGCGGTTTTGCGGTGCCCGGTGCCTGGATGGTGATCAGAGGCGACTTTCCCAGCGGATGGACCTCCTTCAGCTCAGCAGGGGCGAGCTTGTCAGCGCGGCGCTTGAAGGTCTTCAGCTCATATTTCAACTGCAGTTCTTCCAGAAGCCAAAGGATTCTGTGACTTCGAGATTGCTCGAGCCTAAATGAGTTAGCATGAGTCTAAAGAGACTGTGAGGGAAGCATACCAATAAAGAGTAATCTTGCAACCTTGATTATTGTCCATAATGTTATAATGTAATATAATATGAAAATAGCAAAGTCAACAGGCAACTGGGACTTATAAATAATCGGTGATGTCAACGTTGACCCGAGGCCGAGGCTTCAACAAGTTTTATCTCCCAGAAGGGATAAAGGGCCGAGATCTACGTAATTTGAGTTTTTGATTATATGAACACAAGAACAGTCGCTTGTGATATTTTTTGGGTGATCTTTTGAGTGGTCTTCTCAGATATCATTCTGTTTAGATGTGCCAGTTTTATAGGTCAGCAAAAGAAGGAAAAGGCGCTTAATTTGTGAATGGACTTTTCTAAAAAATAACCTTAGATGTCTCATTATGAACATTCTAAGGCTAGTCTAGGTATTCTACAATTATATGTGAAGATATACTAGACTACTATGGAGTATAGATTGGCTCCCTCGTTCATTTAGTTTTGACGTATACGTCAATCAGATCATAGCATTATTCAAGGTCAGGTGGATATGTCAAAATATCAAGCTTGGTAGTCTAGCAACTGAGCTTCAAGAACCTCATCTCGTTGACCCTCGATGATTTATCTGCCAAGGGCTGCACTGTATTATCTACCAGTACTAAGCTATAATATTGAGCCTCGTGTAGTTATGTTCAGGGTGGTGGGCAATGCTATAACAAGCAAGAAAGCTAATGCATAAGACAGTTCACAAATACCGATCAGCCATAGGACTTAACTACAAGCTAAAGGCAATTATCAATATATAGCACTCAAATCAGTTCCAACATCCTTTCCACTGCCAAAGGGGTTCATTCTTCCAACACGACGCAAGAGATCTCACCATTGACATCTTTCCAAGCCGAAAGATACCCAGCTTAGAGAGAAAAAGGCCTGTCATGGTTAGAGGATAGACGGGCTTTTCGCTCTGGAGTTTAGCGTCAAGATAATCTATAACAGCATCCCAATCCTCCGTGGATAATGTCCAACCACGATTAATACCACAGCACCAACACCCAGGTGTTTGAAAATCCCTGCCGTACTTAAAGAACCGTCTATCCGTCCGTTGATATTCACTAACGGGTTTGAAGTTTCCAAAGGAATCGAACATTTGCAACGGATCTAATCCCAGCAACGGGGTTTTCAACGAGGTATCGTAGTCGGGCTCCATGTTTTTAAGTTCATGTTAGTGTAATTCGTCGGTAGAAAAGTGCACAAAATGCGGATTAGGAGAAAATACCCACACAGTAGTTGTGAGTTGTAGCAGAAGTTGAATTATAAACTGGTTGAAAGTCATAAATACCTTCCTGCGCGAGGAGTGGTATTAACAATAGTGAACTAACTATAAGGAGCTCATGAGGGTCCTCAGAATTATCCGTCAGAAGAAGTACACTTGAAACTTGAATTACAAACCTAGGAATCTACATCATCTATAAAAGCATATAATTATTGGAACGTAAAGCTTGCCTTCTCTTCTATGTTTGGGAAGTCGGGGGTTTATCACGAATAGTTCAAAGTAAGGGAAGAGGGATCATGAAGCTTTGTCTTTCGAAGCCTCACTCATAATGACTTATCCCCCGCATCCAAATTCAAATTGTGCGTCGCAGAAGGTCGAGCTGGGGCACGCGGCGCATTGTGAACTGCGACTGGCCACTAAGCAACGATCCTTGGCGGGCAGTTAGGGCACGTGCATAGATCGGCATATAGATTAGACCCCGTGTATGTGCTTGGATGTGTCAAGGGGTTGACTTTATGTGATAGAATATTGGGTTCAAAACAAGGTTGCGTTCCACGACTACGCAAATATCGGATTCATGTCTCACAATGGCCGAATCCACACCTCTCCTCTCTTCGGAGGGCGTGAAGGGCAAGGATTTCTATCTCGACTTCCCCAGTACCCTGCGTGGTAAGAAGATCCTCTTTGCTACAGAATCATGGGGCCCCGTGAACGGAGTGAGTCGCACGACGCGCAGTCTGGTCGAGTATCTGCTTGACAACGGGATGGAACTCATTCTCGTCGCGCCCAGCTTCAAAGGTCAATCGTCCAAGCAGAAGACATGGGAGCGCCGTCTACCCGGATGTGCACTGCCCTATAATCCGGATCTCACCGTCGTCTATCCGTTCCTATTGGACGATCTTTTCAACAAGTGCTTCCAGCCAGACATCATCTACCTCGCCAGCCCAGCCTCACTTGGTTTCCAAATGCTGCTGCAAATCCGCCAACTGCGGTCGCCTCCGCCGGTCTTACTTAACTTTCAGACAGACCTGTCGGCCTATGCAGAAATCATGTTACCTGCACCGTTGGACACATTCGGCATGTGGCTCCTAGCGTCAGTTCAGGGGTTTTTGTTCCGCACCCGCGCTGTACACACCATCTTTTATCCATGCTCTGCGATCCGCAAATATTTGGAACGTGCGCATGTACCGGTCGATCGACTCGTTCAGCTAGGTCGTGGTGTTGACACGCTTCTCTTCTCGCCGACACAGCGCGACGAGTTATATCGCCGTCATATTGCACCTCATGGCGAAATCATCTTGATATGCGTTTGCCGCATCGCCCCAGAGAAAGGATTTGAATTCCTCGCGCAGGTCGCGAAACACCTAGCCGCAGACAAGCTACCCTTCAAGCTGCTGATTGTCGGCGGGAATCGCAATCTGGATATTGAGAATAAAGTCCAGCGCCTGTTTGACGGTGTTCAAGACCACGTCATCTTCGCCGGAGTTCTTACCGGGTCTGCATTGTCTCGTGCATATGCGTCTGCTGATTTGTTCATTCATTGTTCTATCACGGAAACGTTTGGGTTGGTAGTTCTCGAGGCCATGGCAAGTGGTGTTCCCGTCATTGCGCGGGATCAGGGCGGGCCCTCTGATATTATCCGCCATGGACAGACTGGTTATCTGGTTCCGCCGCTTGATCTAGAGTGTTTTGTTCATTCAGTAAAGGAGATTTCCCTCGACCCAATACGGCGAGCAAACCTGGCGGTGGCAGCTCGGCAGTACGCGAATAATACCACCTGGGAGAAGATCAACTGCCGAGCAGCGTGGCAAATGGCCGAGGCATTGTCGTATACCGACCAGGAATCGCAGGGTTGCCGGGAAATTACTCGACCTGGGCTGATTGGACAGGTTTTCGAGCAGCTCCGCCTACTGCTTGCTGTGGGGATTATTTGTTTCATGTGGTTGATCTCTGTGGTTCCACTAATCGTTCATGGGACTCGTTTCCTTCCCAGAGCAGGACAAGCTGTTCAGGGTCAATTCCAGGGTACTCGTCCATTGCGCGGTTGAAATTTATCCCAGTATATTGATACCAGTCAACACCTACATACTTAATACTGATGAATAATATCTTGGCTGAAAGTGTTCGATTTAGTACATTGGTCAAGATATCGATGCATGGATGCTATATCCATATATACTTCTCAGACTTCCTTTACAGTCTCACCGGCTCTTTGTCAAGCCGAACTAATACATGTCCCTCGGTAACCAGGGAGTTCTTACAAGAGAGGCCCGAGACAAAATCAGATAGATTGCCGAGGGTGACTTCAGCGATCTCTTCGAGGGCCTCGGTCGTAAAGAACCCCTGGTGACCACAAATCAGGACATTGTGGAAGGTCATCAGGCGCATCAGCAGGTCGTCCTCAATGATCTCACCGGAGTGATCGTTATAGAAAAGTTCGCCTTCAGCTTCGTAGACATCCAACGCCAATCCGCCCAGCTGCTTCGTCTTTAATGCCTGGACGACTGCTGTCGTATCGATGAGTCCACCACGAGAGGTATTGACCAATAAAGAACCCGGTCGCATGCGCGCCAGTGTCTCTTCATTGATGATATGCTTCGTGCTCTCTGTGAGGGGACAATGCAGACTAACGATGTGGCTTTCCTTCAGCAGGGTGTCAAGATCCACTAGCGTCCCGTACTGGCGGAAATCTTCGCCGGCAAAGGGGTCGTGCGCGAGTAGTCGGCACCCGAAGCCGTTGAAGATGCGCGCGGCGGCAAGGCCGATGCGCCCCACGCCGACGATCCCCACGGTTTTGCCATGCAGAGTATTCCCGAGTAGACCTTCAATGCTAAAGTTACCTTCGCGTACACGATTGTATGCGCGGTGAGTCTTTCGATTCAAGGTTTGGATCAAGGCCACGGCGAACTCGGCCACGGCTTCCGGGGAGTATGCCGGTACATTCGCCACGAAGAGACTTAGCTCTTCGGCAGTTGCGAGGTGGACATGGTTAAAGCCCGCGCAGCGGAGCAAGACGGCACGGATCCCGTAGGTGTGGAGGGCTCTCAGCACGCGCTCGTCCAGAGTGTCGTTGACGAAGACACAGACAGCGTCGCAACCTTGGGCTAGGGGTACGGTTTCCTCAGATAGGGCAAAGGTATGGTACTCGATGGTGCATAGCTGTGGAAAGTGCTGATCACGCACCTGATCTAGGTAGATGCGATCGTAGGATTTGGCGCTAAAGACCGCCAACTTCATGATGGCGTATGTGTTATGATGAGGGTTTGAGATGTATCAACTATAACAAAGTCATGACGCCATGTTTGATGACTGCAACCGGCCTCTCCAGGTTCGTACTCCATACCCCAGATCTCTGCAACCTTGCACATTTGAAGACATAGGTAACCTAGAGGTCTTGACTGGATTTGGCATATAGGTCCTCCGTACTCCGTACTCGGTAGAATTGGAATACTACATAGGTAATGGCTTATATGCATGTTCTGAAACAAGACCAATTTCTCGACGGTTCGTATGCCTATACGGAGTCTATGCCTATTACATACAATAAATCTTAGAAATGCCCACTTCCTTCTGGATGATTACCTTCTTTTATATAATTTTATTTTATTTTAATTTATTTCATTTTATTTCATTTCCATTCCCCGCCAGTTGATTGGATATCTCGATTGCAGACTTCCGCGGGGCTCCGACCCTTGATGAATGGAGACCAATAGGATGATCCATATCTAAATGGACCAATCATAGCCCGATGATAAGAAGAGACGCCACGAACAGCCTGATTGGTCACTAGCTCCATGCTAGTAAACCTACGAATTTCCCTTCCTCTTTTCTTTTTCCTGTTGTCTTGGATTTTAAAATGCTGGGTTATTATTTTATAGTATACGAGGGCAAAGTTGTTCTAGGTAAGTACTGGTAAAGTACTCCGTAAATTGGGTTTTTTCTAGAATTCAGAACGGACTCCGTATAGAAGAAATACGGAATAGGACCCGTTGCAGATTTAAGTGGAGAGCCCGCAAAAGGAAACCTGTCACGGCTTCATAGAAAACCGGTCTGAAGAAGAAATAGCGGTCAAAAGAAAGTGTTAAGATCTTATAGTCCAGATTATGATTTCATATCGGGGAACTAGATTGAACAAAAAAAGTACGTACAAGGGTAAGGAGTTGAGTACGAAATATGTACATTCCTGTACGTGGAAAAAGGCGGGCTACTTAGTAGTTAGCGCTACTTGGCGGCGGAAGTGTAGTACCGCTAAGTACCCAAAAGTAGAAGGCAAAAGACATTAATTCCAACGCTAGAATGTACCGTGAGGTAACACTATCACAGAGGAGGATAGCATCCTTCACCTCCTTTCCAGTTTCCTTTTATTTAATGTCTTGTTCTTCTCTTCTTACTGTTTCCCTTAAAAACCCACTCCATAAATCTTAGTCCGCAGTCTCCACTAACCTCGGCCACTCACAATCCACCCATTTTATTTGCCTCTTCCCCGGCCCTGTGTGTACTTCGATTTATTTGAACTCCTTTTGCCCCTCCGTATCTGGGCACTTTTTGCCTTTTAACTCTCTTACCTCTCCTCTTTTTCACATCCCATCTCTTCTCACTTTTCATCATGGCCACTCACGTTTTGACCAACTCTGCCAACCAAATCGCGCTGTATGGTCAGCCATCCCCAACCAATTCCGCCACCAACACTCCCTCCAACAACTCTCCCACCTCCCCTCGCATGGCTACCGCTTCCTTGCACCAACTGCCTTTGCAGTCGCGCCAGCTGCGTCCTCTCAAGGGTCCTCTCTATGTCCCTGCAGCTCTCCGACCCACTGAGCGACCCCAGAAATCGTCTCCTATCACCCCACCCCGCAGCGTGCATGGCTCACTCGACAGCCTGAACGAGGACACGGAACCTATCAGCCGTCGCTCCACCATGGAGAGCCAATCCAGTGAAATCAGCCAGAGCGCACAGCACGAGTGGATGAAGAATGAGCACATGAGTGTGGTGACGGGCCTTCCGACCCGTTCACACTGGAAAGTAAGTTATCGCGAGAGGGGGAAAAAAAAAGTTCCTTTCTTTTCCTTCCTTCGGCACCTTTATAGGGATTGGGTTCGCTTGGATTGCGCAGTTGTACAAGCAAATGTCGTGTGAGCTCGTCATTTCTCGGGAATGGCGTGCTGCAGTCCACCTCAACCCTATCACATCCCAGCCACATATCCTTTGATCATTTTTGATCATTGTCTTGCATGACCCTTGCTAACTTGATCCCTCAGGCTGACTCTGCCTCTTCCAATTGTGATTCTCCTACTTGCCGCTCCTCATTCGGCATCTTCCTGCGTCGCCACCACTGTCGTCACTGTGGCCACGTCTTCTGCGCCTCCCACACACCTTATCTCGTTCCTCTTGACCAGGATGCTCGTTTCCACCCGGATGGTGTCCCCTCCCGTGCCTGCGATCTGTGCTGGAGCGCCCACCAGCGTTGGGAAGAGAGCCGCTCCAACCGTTTGAATAAGATCCAGAACAACATCGATGCTCAGCAGACTGGAGTCTCTGTTCCTGATTCCGAGGGCATGAATGCCGACCAGGCTTCCGAGTCCACCGTGGGTCCGACTGGTGAGGTTGCTGCCTCTGTTCCTCGTGACTGGAACTGGAGCACTTTCTAAACGCATTGCCCTAATTCCTTGGGTTACTGTGGCTAGCATGACTGCTGCTGCTCGGCGTTTTATTTGATCTTTCCATACCCTTTTCACTTTATCAAGTCATGCTCGCGCGTGGCCTGTTTTTTTTCTCTGTTATTGGCGAACATGGCTTTGGCGTTTCTGACATGCCCTGGGCCCTGGGCTTTTTCTCTTTGTTTTCTGCAGTCTTGGCTTTGCATCATGTCTAGGGGATTCTCGTCGGTCCTTAGCGACCCGGTTGCTTTCTGCTTTCTTTTTTTCTGCCTTTTTGCTTCGTGTTGATCTGGATACCCCGTCGGTTTTTCTTTACGCGGCCATCTCATTTGATGTTTCTCCTTTTACTAGTCTCGGATCCATGTCTTGAGGGAATGTGCAATTTTGCAATTCCTCCAATTGATAGCTAGTTCGATTTAATTCGACTGAGTTGAATCCATTGATATTGAACCTTAAGCTTTTTCCTCTCTTCGTACTCCGTAGACTATGCTTGACCCGTATTGTATTTTATATCCCTGTAGATCCGTATTTATCCAGAATCACCCGCCGAAACATACCCACATGCTCAATGCCTTCCTCATCCCACCGACCCAACGATTGATCCGTTTCAAACCCAAGCCCAGCATACATCCCTTCCACATCCACCTGAGCATGCACAAGAACCAAACCCCGCCACGGAGTCGGAGTAACAGGTGACTTCCCCCTCGCAGCGACCTGTGCCGCGGCCTCGTCTATATCTGCCGCATGCACAGCCGCCCACTCCAGCGCCGTCTCCACCAATCGTCGCCCAAGTCCGAGGCCCCGGAACGACGGCATGATCGCCACTCGCGTCAGCTTGATACAGGGCTCGTGCGCCCAGTCATATTCGGGGCCTCCCTGCGCAAGTGCCGCTGGTGGTTCCGTGAGATGAGCGTGAGGCGTCTGCGGCGGAGGCACCAGGCGGATCACCCCCACCGGCGTGGATGTCGCGGTGGAGTTGTCGTAGAGTACCCAGTGCCAGCTGCGGGAATCGTCGCTGTCGATCTCGGAGTCCGCGCCGCAGTGCTGCTCGTCAATGAAGACGGACTTTCGGATTATCATTGCATCGTTGAAGATAGTGGGGTTGGTGTTGGTGCTAGTTTCGGATGGGAGTACTAGCTTTGCGCTGGGTCCTGGTGGCGGCTGTATTGAAGTGCTGAGCATTCGGTTCGGTGCCATTCTGCTTGGTAATGGGGTATTGAACGGCAAGGTGTCTTCAATGGTATTTATAGTGAAAAATTGGAGGGGAACGGGTCAAAGGTCATAACAGAGGGGCGGATCCAGATATATAGGTCCCGTCGAGATCAGCGACAAAACATTGAACGCTATCCATCGTTTATCTGGATATAATTGAAGATGAAGAGACTATAGTCTTATCGTAGCGAATCCATTACAACTGAGGGGCAATATAATAAGCCACGACCGTTGTATAGTCTCATGTTTCCAGTCTGTATAGAATCCAATGCAAACAGAACAAACAACAATATCAAAATATCAAATTGACCGTGAAAATCTTCAATTTCTCCGACCAACATCCCATTCTCCCAATGTCCCTCTATTTTGATGCGGTCGCTATCTTGACCGCGCCCTCCTCGGGCGGCTCGTTTAAGTCCCGGATCTACAGTGCTCGGAACCTGCGCGCATCTCCAGCACAGCTCTATGCGCTGATCACCGAGGCTGCTAAATGGGACACCGTCCTGGCAGATGTCATTGACAAATCAGGCATTCTCGCCTTGGAGCGCAAGGTGAGATGACTCCAGAGAAACCACTGAGATACCTACTGACTGACTAGGTGATTTCCATATAGCTCTCTCCACTCCTCGCTCTTCTACTCGTTCATGATCATCTACTCGCGAAGAAGGGAATTGCCGCGCCGGCAACCCACACACTCCGACAGACCGTGGAGCGTCATAAGGCCAGGTTAAAGGCCGAGTTCACCAAGGCCCGTGTCCGTCGTGGATGCGCCTCCGTCGAGCAATTCAAGGCTGTTGTTATGCGCGAGAAACGACTGGCCGATGGAACCAGCCATTTCGTTTACCCGCGCTGGGTGCGCATCAATAACATCCGCACCACCCTCGAAGACCAGCTGAGCACTACTTTCAAGTCTTACCGTCGGGTAGACAGTCTTGCAGAATTGGCTCTAGAAGACGAGCTGGAAAGCCGAAAGCCAGAGCCGAGATTGTTCATTGATCCTAACATTCCGGATTTGGTGGCGGTGCCTTTCGGTGCAGACTTCACTTCCTCATCGGCCTACAAAAACGGAGAAATCATTCTCCAGGATAAAGCGTCTTGTTTCCCCGCATATCTCCTGTTGGGTGACCGTGGGCCTAGCGACGCTTGGGAGGGTGACTTGGTTGATGGCTGTGCTGCCCCAGGGAACAAGACTACGCACCTGGCTTCGCTTCTGGCTAAACAACAAAAGGGTAGCAAGAACAGAAACCAGAGAATCTATTCTATGGATGCATCTACCATGCGGTCCAGAACGCTGCAGAAGATGGTTGGTCTGGCTGGTGCTGACTCGGTCACTGTGCTGCAAGGTCAGGATTTCCTCGCCCTCGACCCAGAGGACGAAAGGTTTGAGAAGGTTACTGGGTTGTTGTTGGATCCCAGTTGTTCTGGTAGCGGAATCATCGGCCGTGACGATGTCCCTCAATTCACACTCCCCGCCCCGGCAGCATACAAGGCGCCTAAATCACATGGAAAGAAAAGGAAGCGTCCGGAAAATGACGACGAAGCCGGTGGGGAGCAGTCGAAAGTTACTATGGGAACTCCGCAGGCAGAGCCCACAGATGAAAATGATATCGCGGATGGGACGATCGACCCAGAGCGACTGACCAAACTATCAAGCATCCAAGCGCGGATTGTTGAACACGCTCTGCGTTTCCCGAATGCCACCCATGTGACGTACAGTACTTGTTCTATTCACCTGATCGAGAATGAGGGCGTCGTGGCTCGCATCCTGAATTCTCAGGTTGCCAAGGAGCGCGGCTGGCGCCTCCTGCGGCGCGATGAGCAGCCTGATGGCTTGCGTCGATGGACAAAACGAGGTGTGCGCGAGGAGCGGCCAGCCGAGGGAGAGACAGGGCCGTCGGGCACCGTAGATCTCTCTGACGAGTCACTAGAAGCGTGTATCCGGTCCTGGCAAGGTGACGCAGAGGGTCTAGGTGGATTTTTCGTCGCTGGATTTATTCGTGACCCTAGTCTTGCTGCCACAGCCCCTCTGGAGAAGGAATGCGGAAATGATGAGCACGACGAGCACGGCGAGAGTGATGAGAGCGACGAAGATGAAAAAGACGCAGATGAAGACGATGAAGAATGGGGAGGATTCTCCGATTAGACAAAATTATATTAATGCAAGTTTGCCCAGCCTGCAACAATTCCCGAGGGCATCTGTTTCATATCATACATTCGTGTCTTCTGGCGTTTATGTAGTTTAATATTGAACAGACGAATAGGCGACTAAAGGAACTTCCGTGACCGGTTTCGGACCTGTGGACTGGTATATACGTCCAGTTTGACAGCAACCAGGACAACCTCGTATGCCCCTGTAGGCCCTTTCTGCGCTTGCAATCGCCATTGTCCTGTCCGAACAACCCAAGGCCCATCGCCCGTAGTATCGACCCGTGGACGTTTAGCCGGAGGCACACCATCGTCAGATTCGGCATTGGCTCTCGGTATCATCAAATGCTGAGGGTCTTGTTCTCCATCCACCGTGAGGTCAGTTTCACGGTCGACACGGATCTTGATTGGAACTTGGCCCAACCGTGGATGTGAATCAGGCAAGTCCATTTTTTTGCCTACTGTCTGCAATAGACTAGTAATTCTTTGCTTTGAAAGGCCTAGAAAATCAGCACGCATGCTCCCTTTATGGATCAGACTCGACTCGTCGCCGATCTCAACCACCAGATCGGCAGCCTTCTCGTCTACAAAGGGGCGCATGTATGTGACATTTCCACCCACTCCAGGCGACCTAGAAAATGTATCAAAGGCAAATTGGATCCCAGACGGTCGCACATCCTCGAGTCGGATGGTGATTTCTAAACGATGGCTGAAAGGGTTCGTCGTTATGTGATGCGGTATCAACTTTTGTTCCAAGCCGCGCAGGTGGAAGTAGCGACAGTCGCGCAGGAGCGAAGCCCGATGATCCTCGTTTCTAATATGTAGTGGATACCCGCGCAGCAGATGTAGGAGCTCATCAAAGACATCCGCGGATCGGTTCGGAACGCTCGGGGGGACGATCGCCGGAGGTCGCAAGAGACCTTGGCGGTCCAGGCCCGGAAACACTTCAGCCGGGGAAGCAAAGAAGGCGGCGAATCCGAGGGTGAAAAAGTTTGGACTGTCACCGGGACCTGAGAAGATATCGCGAGGAATCTGGAAGTGGCGGTCGCCAATTTGAATAAAACATTCGGACTCGAACAGCTGAGACATCAATCGGGGCACTTTTGGGTCAGCAATTACACTCAAGGTACCTGGATAGAGAATGCTCACATGTATAGAATTGTGCATCTGCAAATAGTTTTACGAATTGCGCGCCATCCTGGGGCCGGACATGGTAGCCTGCGCCTATTAGCCTCCATCATGTTGTGCTTGTCCATGGACTCTCATACCCTGTAGATGTCTAGCGATCTCGCGAAATGTCGCGGGATCGCGATCAATATAGAGGGTCCTGACATTAGCAACATCTTGACTCTGACGCAATTGATCCTCAAAGAAGTGTGAAAAGTAGGATGGAGCTGTCGCAAGGGGTCAGTGCAAGTTAAGAGGGACCGAACATGTTTACTGACCATCAGAGGCGATTGAAGCACCCGAGAGACGAAATACCTCCGAACCTATTTGGATAGAGAAGACTTTCTCTGTAGGCAAATTACATCTACCACGAGAGGAAGTACGCAGATCCATTGTGTTTTGAGAAAGGAGGTTGGAGGCGGAGAAGTTACAATTTTGCCTACAACTACAAAAGATTATACTGCACAACTTTGACCTGAATTCTTCAACTCTTGAACTTGCCTTGAGTTTTAACTTAATATTTTTCAAACTTCCCTAAATCTGACTGTGAACATTCTCTCAAGACCTCTCTCATTCTCACATGGCAAAACTCGGCTATCTTCCCCGCAAATAAGCCCCTGATTTCTTGGAGAAAGAGGGGATCTTCCTCTTTAGTGTGGGAACTTGCGAGCTTAGGCCCTGGAATTGTCAGGCAATGGGGATTTACACGGTCTTGACTGGTCGACAGCAAATCAAAAGACCCCACTGTTATAATGATCCAAAGCCATGTTCATCACCTCTCCACTCAACCGAGGTTTCACCCCCAGGTTTTGGGGTTGTTGCCCTTGGGTTACGAGGGCTGAAAGGGTCGATAGTTGCATGACAAGTTTCATGATAGGATCTCCCCTCTATTTATCATCGCTTACGATGAACCTGAACTATGAATATGCAGCTGGTGTCATAGTGGGACCTTGTCGAGCTAGCTTATTATAATCCTTGACACCCCGTTTCCAGGCGGACTTCTTCTCTCTTTGCTCCATAATCCCATTTCTTACTTTTATTCTCATTCCTGTACCATTGGAGCTTGATCTACAAGAGTTTTGTTTGTTCTGGTTCTTGCAAACATGGCAACTCACGCTGTGTCCACGTACACTCCAAAGGATGCCCCTCTTCCCCCAGCGCCTTCGGCCACTTACTTCTCAGAGTTGCAGTGGAAGACCCTCTATGCGCTGGCTGACGCAGTTGTGCCCTCCATCCACACTGCGGCAACTGTCAAGTCATCGAACGACCGGGTGATTTCAGATGCGGAGTGGAATTCTGCCGTGTCAAGGTTATCATCGAATATTTCTGGACCCGACGCCGTAAATATTGCCACCCAATATCTGCAAGAAAATGTTTCTTCGAACCCGCTATTCCGAGCTACAGTGGAGCGAATTTTGGGCAACCATGTGCATGATGAGGGAAGGAATGGGTTTGGGTTGATCATGACAGCACTCAACACCCGTGCCGGCTCGCTGATTATGACGGGGTCAATCACTCCGATCCAGGACCAACCGGTGGAATTCCGGGAAAAGGTCTTACGTGGATGGGACACCTCTCGATTGCCCCCTCTCCGCGCCATCTACCGAGGACTCACTGCCATGGTTAAGAAGTGTTGGGTGAGCAGCAGTCCAACCATCGGCCCAGTTCTAGGGTTCCCACGCATTCCTGTTCATGGCCAGCCCGCCGACGGTTTCCAGTATGAGTTCTTACAATTTACTCCTGGGGACAAGCCAGAAATGATTGAAACCGACGTCGTTATCGTGGGAAGTGGCTGCGGCGGCAGCGTGGCTGCAAAGAACCTAGCTGAAGCGGGCCATCGGGTGCTGGTTGTGGAAAAGTCCTATTCCTATCCGTCCAACATGTTTCCCATGAGCCCGAGTGAAGGATTTACTAACATGTTTGAGAACGGGGGTGCTATCTCCACCAATGACGGCTCGATGGCAGTCCTAGCAGGCTCAACGTGGGGCGGCGGTGGTACTGTTAACTGGTCGGCATCTCTACAGACCCAGGGGTACGTCCGACAGGAATGGGCAGATACTGGTCTACCTTTGTTCACCTCCCTCGACTTCCAGAAAAGTTTGGACCGTGTCTGTGAGCGCATGGGTGTTAACGAGGACAAAGTTGAGCATAACCGTCAGAATAGGGTGATTCTTGAAGGCGCAAGGAAACTGGGGTATGCTGCCAAAACAGTGCCCCAAAACACGGGTCACGGTGAGCACTACTGTGGGTATTGCACGTTAGGATGTGCCTCAGGTGGGAAGAAAGGTCCAACAGAGTCATTCCTTATGGACGCGGCCCAGGCCGGCGCGAAATTCATGGAAGGATTCTGTGCCGAAAAAGTGCTATTCACCAACGTCAACGGCAGAAAGGTTGCTTCTGGTGTGAAAGGAACATGGAAGTCGCGTGATTCATACTTGGGCCTCGGTGGTATCCAGGCCGTGGAGCGTAAGGTGATCATCAAGGCCAAGAAAGTAGTTGTATCAGCTGGCACATTGCAAAGTCCTCTTTTGCTACTGCGTAGTGGCTTGAAGAATCCCCAGATTGGTCGAAACCTTTATCTTCACCCTGGTAAGATCTCTTCACTTCCGTCGACAGCGCATATCAACAGGCACTAACTATCTCTTATACAGTTATGGCAGCCGGTGCTGTCTTTGACGAGGAGACTCGCCCCTGGGAAGGCTCTGCGCTGACAACGGTTGTCAATGAGTTTGAGGACCTTGATGGAGCTGGACACGGCGTGAAGATTGAGTCTCTCTCAATGATGCCCTCCTTATTTCTTCCCATGTTCCCATGGCGAGACTCATTGGAGTATAAGCTGTGGGCGGCCAAGCTGCGTCGCAGCACTGGCTTCATCACCTTAACCAAAGAGCGCGATTCTGGTCGTGTTTACCCAGATCCCGTTGACGGACGCTGCCGGATTGATTACACGGTCTCCGCCTTTGACCGAAAACACATTGTGGAGGCCATCATTGCCAGTGCCAAGATTGCGTATATCACAGGTGCCAAAGAGTTCCATACCGCTTACCGCGACCTTCCCCCGTTCATCCGGCCAGATGTTTCGGACCCTGAGGCCCCCGAAGGCATCAATGATGCGGCCCTGCAGAATTGGATTGCGGAGCTTCGTCAGAAGTCCCCTTTAAACCCGGAGCGTGGTTTGTTTGCCAGCGCACACCAGATGGGTACCTGCCGCATGAGCAAGTCACCTAAATCAGGCGTTGTGAACCCGGATTGTCAAGTCTGGGACACTGATGGGTTATATGTTGTGGATGCGTCCGTGTTCCCTAGCGCTAGCGGCGTGAACCCAATGATCACCAACATGGCGATCGCGGACTGGGCTAGCCGAAACCTCGCGCGGGCGATGGGAACGGTACGAGGTGAGGGTAGCGTGATGGCTCGTCTGTGATGGGATGGTCATGGAATATCTATTGTCTTCCTATCCATATGTATTTTCCTACTTGGACTGCTTAAAAGCCAAGTTGTTTATATCTTATGATATTCCTAGTATGATTCTGTAGGCACTTTTGTTTTATATGACATGATGCTTCGTGAACCCGAATATAATATCTTGATATGTTAATTCATTTTCTAGTCGAGTGCTAATGCTAAAGATATTTTATCATGCTGAGCATCAAGCCGGGGGAGCCTGACGCTTCTCAACGTATTTCTTCTCGCCAAATGCCTCCTTGATGCCATCGGACTCGAGGAATCGCTCGTACCAGGAGATCACAGTGGGGTACTTCGAGCGCATCTCGGCATCGATAGACAAGGAGAAACCCCACACCAAGGCAGAAGCGACTGTAATATCAGCTAAGCTAAGCTTGTCATTACCCACGAACCATGTGCGGCCCTTGAGGTGGGTCTCCAGACATGCCAGCGAGCGTTCCATACGCCCGAGGTTGGTCACCTCGACTTTCTCATCGTAGGGACAGAAACCGAAACGCCACAGTCCCAACTGGGTCACAGGGTCCAGAATCTCACCCTGTGCATAGCAGATCCACTGGCGGATAGTGGCACGCTCGGCCGGGGTAGCTCCAAGGAGCTGATCGGCGGCCGGGCCGCTCTCGGCAATGTATTGGGTGATGGCGTCTGACTCGAACAGAGTTGTTCCATCGGCAGCCTCAAAGGCGGGCACCTTACCCAAAGGGAACTTGGACAGGAAATCCGGGGTCTGGTTGGTCTTGCCCATGGCAAATTCCGGAACCGCCAGTTCCAGGCCGTTCAGGTTGGCCGCAGCCTGGGCCTACAGTGCGGGGGTTAGCTGGTTCAGGGTTGGATCGAGTTGAAGATCATTACCTTCATGACCCGGGGACTGGGCTGATAGGAGTAGATAGTGCCAAATGGTGCCATAGTGGATATGGATGATGTGTATAGATAAGAGTAAACACAATCAATTCAATGGAGGGGGTTTTATATGAAGCTAAGGAATGGGGTAGAATCATGTGGAACCCGATTGCTAAGCACATTATTTATTTTGTGACTGAGTTTTGAAGTGATCCACATCATCTATATGAATATAGCTATATATGAATATAGTAGATTTGTATATATCGGTGGAATGTATACTATTGGGGGAATACTAGAAAGTTCCCATATTTTCCCCAGTATTCAACCATATCAACTCCGCTTCAAAAAAAACTCTCAAACACTCTCAAACACTCTCCAATACTCTCAATATCACGAACTCTCATATTTTTTATTCTCCGAATCTCAAACAAGCTTCCTAAACAATCCGAGGAAGAAGTCTGAGCTCTTGGTAGGCAATTGACGGGAAGAGCGAAGTAGAGCTGGTGAAGATCTTAATGAGATGTGTTCTTTTCTCTTTCTCTTCTGGCAAAAAGCATCAAATTTAATTAAATGTTACACGGTATACCAGTTCAATATTATACAAAAATGCCTTGAACCTCAACACATCCATCCCAGACCTACTAGGCCACGCTTAGCATGCCTCACCGAGGCGCATATAGTTCCAACAAACTACAAAATGGGTTAGCTTTTCAATCCACAGTTTTCAGATAAAGACGTACTTGTATGCCCCATGTCTTTGCCAAACAGGCTCTTCCTCAGGTCTTCGCCCTCGCGTGTGCCCTCGCCCGGGGTATAACTGACGGCCATTTTGCCGAGAGCTAGGCCCATCACAGACGGGAATGGCTGCAGGGTCTGATAGTCTGGCTTTCCGCCAGTACACTCTGCCATCATGTGCTGATGAATGTTCATCGCGGCGTAATGGCCCATATGCATTGCACCACCACAGCGTTTGATACCTTCCCAGGCAGTAATATCTCCTACTGCCCAATGATACTCTGCGTTAGGGATGTCACCAGAGAATTGTAATCTGCAGAGATGTCAGAAATATTACGTGACCAACTTAGTTCAGGAAATAGCCTTACGAGCGGTGCACTTTGACGTATCCTTCCTCGTTTAATGCCTCTTTCGGCAGATATGTCGATGTTGGAATGCTTTGAGAGACGGCATTTAAAACGTGCCCAGCTTTGAGTTGTTGACCATCGCTCAGCGTGAGTTCCCAAATCCGTCCCTCAATTTTTGTATCTACAGCGGTTGTATCGATAACGCGTTGCCCTAGGATGACCTCGACGCCTGTATCGCGCAATATAGAATCTACACGCTCGGCAAATTCATCTGGCAACGGCTCCGAGGATAGCAAGCGCTTTCGAGAGTGGATCAGGGTGACCTTCTGCTCTGGGTTAAGGATCTTTAACTCGGCAGCCATCTCCACGCCCACAGCACCTATCCATGAAAGAAAGGGACATTAGCCGGGGTGAAAGTAGCACAGAGTGACGGACGACACATACCTCCACCGACAATAACGACACCATCACGGGCGTTCTTCACATGCGTCATATGTTCCCTGGCCTCTTTAAGGAACTCATCTCGCCGCAAGGACTGGGGAACAGTGGGGAAAGACCGACGCAGCCCCGATCCTGCAATCAAGTAGTCATAGGGCTCCGAGAGGCTGGACTTGGTCTCCGCATCGACAATATGGGCGACTTTAGCCTTGAAATCAATTGAACTGACGCTTCCCTGGATAAAACTAAGATTTGGATGCTTCAATCCGGGAATATCTTGGAAGCGAGTCCATGCCTCGGACGCGAACTTTTCACATGCCAGGGCTTTGGGGGATCCGATCAGATGGACTACACATATTAGTCGGACGTGATCGTGCGGGAACTGTTGATATTCCGGGGAACTTACAATAGCCATCTCGCTTATCAACTACAGTTATCTGTATGGGAATGCGATATGTAGGAGCCTTGGCGTCGGGGTTGCAATTGAAACGAGCGAGGCGACCCTGTGAAAGATCAATGAGGGCCAATGCAGTAGCCAGACCGCCATAAGAGCCACCGATCACAAGTACTCGGAAGTTGCGAGATACAGTTCGGACAAAGTCATTGGAGGGCATGATGAATTGAGAAAGCGAGGTTGGACACGAGCAATAGTCGAAGAGAGGCGCTGAAAGAAAAACGGAAAGGGGAATAAGAAAAAAATAAACCAAGACAAAAGCCAAGGAGCTTAGCTATGTACTCGAAAAAAAAAGATCAGATTATGCGGGTCTTGATCTTATCAGATTGAAAGCGACATCGGATATAATGCAACCTTGGTTGTTCTCTTGGCTTTCTTCTTGGCTCGAATTATCAGATCCGATGGGAGCCGTGAAAAGCGAAACATCCCTCGGTTGTACTGACATGACCTCCGATTACTCCCTGACAGTCTTTCTGGGACAGGACCTCAGGGTGTGCCAAGTACGTCCTATTTCGGTACAACCAACATGGTGGCTGATGCACACGCAAAAGCATGTCATCTGTGCATATGTCAATTATGTGGATATATTACCGTATATAATATGCAAATACAACCAAAGCCGACAGCTCTGGACGGACGACAACATGCAAAACATAAGTTTTGTGAACTAGAGTACATTGGAATTCGTTCACCCGACCGTAATTTGCATACAGACCAATACAAACTTAATTCCATGGTACAATACAAGCCACCGACCCAAACAGGAAATGATAATCGATCAGACAAGATGGGCATCTAATCTGATGGGAAAAATGTGCACTGGAAAGTGACGAAAATGAAAATGCCGCATTTTGCTGCAAAATCCACTTTTTGTTGTTATGAATTTGACATTACAAGCGGGCTGGACGAATTAAAATATAATCTGATAAGATACGCCCCTCATTTAATTTAATTTGTTTCAAATCCGGATTTTTGGGTTATCATTGCGCACAAGTTTGGTTCGTCAATGGGATTGGGGTATTATTGTAAGCTCTAGAGTCTCTATACAGGGTGAACACAAGGACTATACAATCCATGCTCTCTCTTTAATTTTTTTTTCCTGTTCATGCCTTCTGGCGCTCGGACAGCACCTTCATCGCCATTTGCCGTAGCTCCACTTTGCGAACTTTGCCGCTCCCCGTCACAGGAACCGTGCTTGAAGTCCCCTCTTCCCCAAATACAAACACATGCTGCGGGGCTTTGTGTCGACCTAGAGTCTCGCGCGTCCATGTGCGCAATTCATCGTCGGTCGGACGACCGGCGCCCGAAGCGATCGCGATAAATGCTCCGACGACCTCGCCATATTTGGGGTCGGAGATACCAATCACCGATGCTAATTCGATGGAGGGATGTGCGGCCAATCGCTCTTCGATCTCGAGAGGATAAATGTTCTCACCACCTATGAGAGGCCAGAATTAGAAACTGCGATCGATTGACTTAGTGTTTTAAACTAACCACGAATGATGATGTCTTTGAAGCGACCAGTAATGGTGCAGTACCCTTCCGCATTAAAAGAAGCTTCGTCACCAGTCTTGAGCCATTTCACACCCTCGGAATCGGTTATGAATGTCTCAGCTGTCTTCTCCGGGTTATGCCAGTATCCCTTGGTGAGCTGATAGCCGGCCATACAAAGTTCACCACGTTGACCAACTGGAACGATGTTTCCCTGTGCATCGATGATTTTGGCACGAGCGTGGGGCATAACCTTTCCGACCGTGGTCAATCTTGTGTGGATGCTGTCAGTAGTGAAAGCATTGAAGCAGGTGGGCGAGGCCTCCGTGAGACCTAGAGCTTGGATTAGCACTTGATCAGCACGCCAATGGGAGGGACAGTACCATAGCTACTAGTGTATTCAGTCATATTCAATTCCGCAAAGAGCCGCTTCATGAGTGGCCGCGGGACTGGGGCCCCAGCAATGATGCCTGTGCGGAGATTTGAGGTGTCAAAGTTGGAGGGCTTGGGAATGGCAAGGATCGCCTCAAACATGGTTGGAACACCGTGTAGAGCAGTGCACTTCTCGTCGGAGATGGCATGCAGGACCGCCTTGGGGTCGAAGGTTTCGCTAGGGAAAACAATTTTGGAGCCATGGGTGACTACCGCGAGCATACCCAGGACAAGCCCGAAGCAGTGGAACAAGGGCGGCGGGCAGCATAGAACATCAAAAGAGGTGAGTTTCATACGATCACCGATAAAACGCGAGTTATTAACCAAGTTGCTGCGGAGAAATTAGCTTTAAGAAAACGCATTGTTGTACATGGTCCACGTACTGGTGTGTCAACATGGCAGCTTTAGGGCTGCCTGTAGAACCGCTGGTGAATTGTAGATTGCAGACATCACCCGGCCGTAACTCGGCCTCGCGGTCCTGGAGCACATGTGCAGCCTGCGACAGACCACGTTCCATGACATCATGGTAATTGGTGAAGTTGTTGTAGCTTTCGCGGAGAACGACGATTTCCTCTAATGACTCCGAAGTCGCAGCCTTTTTAGGATAAGGGCCAAGTTTGGTAAGAACCTCCTCGAGGTTATGACGTCCAATGCGTGGTGTCATGAAAAGCATTCGGCATTCTGAATGAAGAACAAAAGCCGAGATTAGTATAGAGTCAGTAATACGGAAAGTGGATATCACCCACCACTGTGATTTAGAGCGTAATACAGCTCGGAAGGGGTGTACGTGTTGTTCAGGACGACCAAGATAGCCCCAACTCTTGCGGCCGCAAAGAACACCGAGATGTATTGCTCACAATTGCCTGCCATAATTCCAATACGATCGCCCTTTTGAATACCCGAAGCCAACATTCCCCGAGCTAGACGATCGCTCTCATCTTTCAGCTGGCCGTAGGTCCATCGCGCACCGGTCCAGGGGAAGACCAAGCACTCAATTCCCCCATACTGCAGTGCTTGGAGTGTCAGTAGTTCACCCAAGGTAATTTCCAGCAGCTGTGGCTCCGTCGGGCCTGCGACAAGAGAGAGCTGTGGACTAATAGGAGGCTGCACATGCGACAACGTCTGCTGCAAGCGCTGTACACTTCTTGGGGCCGCCATGGTTAGGAAGTTGAAGAAGAAAACTAGGAAAATCGTCTGGACGGGGGTTTATAGATGTACCGGACAATACAACAAATTTCGCACAAGATAAAAACCATTTTCATTTCATTAATTCCATCAGATAGACCAGGCTCCACCTCGGAAGTTTTGTATTTGGTAATTTTCAGGTTTCGGCTTCTATGCTTGGCTGTGTCCTACAACTCCACTTCTTCAAGCGAACCTTGGCGGGATACGAGAGATTTGTTTCGGTTCGTCTTGGTTATTCAAGGCTGTGTGAATCTATTTTATGACAAAAACTTTGGTCTTTCAGGTGGACTGACACCGGAAATTGCGAATATCCGGGAATAATATTGGAATATCTGAATCTTTTAGCATTTTTACATCGGGAGGATTCTCTTCTCGTCTCTATGGGGGATCGTCTAGTGAAATTCCCTCATAGTAGTATAGTCTAGGATTGCCTGTCAGAGCGCAAACTAACCGGCATGGAAGGGAAAAAATAACCCCCTGGCACTAGACCCCACTCAGGATCAGATAACTCCAAGTCTGCAGAATCTCATGTTTATCAATCAGTTGAGATCTACTCCATACTCCGTACGGAGTACATGGAAGGTTTTAGCCTGGAACGTACTTCGGAGTTGTTATGAATAAATGGAGGCACTAACTCTTGGCAGGCCTCGTCATTCCGAAACTACTTTTGTAGTCAACTTATCCAAAGACAAGGGACAGTAGTCTGGTTAGCAGCCCGAATCGTCCTCACGGCCCGAGAAGACCTACATATCATATAATTGCTATCATTTGATGTTTAGATTCCTCAACCTTCACGAAAATAAAGTTATCCGACTATGCAACCCTGGAAATCTAATCAATCTGGCTGATCTAATCAATCATTCCCGACATCGGCGACTGCGTGCTGGACCCACTTAAAAATACCACAAACACAACAAGGACCAATTTAAAGCATTCAATGTTACCAGCAAACCGGAAAGAAAAGGGTAAGTAGTAGTATGTACAGAGTACTATGGCTGTTAATAGTGGAGCAGTCTGTGCGTAAACCAAACGAAGATTCCTGATACGATTAGATTTAACATATAAACCGTTACAAAATGCCAATCTTTGGCACACTCCGAATTCAAGCACCGACCAAAGACATAGATGCGTGCCGGGTAGACAGCACATCAACGCATGGGACTCTACAGGCCGAACTTACCGCCCTTTGGCACAGAAAGATATGTATAGCCTTTCCAGTCACAGATTTTCTGCTACTAGTCAGTATAGGCGATTAAGTGCGAAGGAGTCAAACACGCCTTGTGAACCTCTGTTCCCCACCAGCTGAAATGTTTGCTAAGTCCGGTGAAATAATTGTCAAGAAAATCATCGCACCGGTAAATCCCACAGATAAGTCTATAGCAGAGCTAAGCACAAAGTTGTACTTACTTCACTAGCTAGGCAGGCGCTTTCGAATAAGATATTTGGCTCCCTATATAGCCCATCAGCACGGTGGTTGACTTGATAAATTGTGACGCTCACAACCAAAGGAAATCGGTAACAGTCCCATTCCGGAACTCATTCCAAAGATCTGATTGACCACTTTGCTCTCGGGCTTGATCCAAAACGGAAAGCTGAAATAGCTGAGCGCCGGGAAGATGAAGTCTGGAAGTCAATACCAGCAGAAAGAGATGCAAAATGCCATAGTGAAGAAGGCATAGCGAGACATTATCCAAGTATTGTAACTATATCAATCAGTTTCATTGCATCAAGACAACGATATAGGGGACTCACCGCACCTGCACTTGTTCTTGGTTGACATGGTGCAGGGTTGTAGTCAAGGCAGTAACACCAAGAAAGTAAGATCGTCGTTGGCTATGCCTATACCTGCAATCCGCAAGATTTCGGTCTGTGAATCTGCATCTGTTATGATGTGAGAATTTCGAAAAGAAGTGACAGCAAATGGCAACAATGGACGTACCGGAATCAGTATCGTTGCCATCCTGAACTTCCTTTTGCCGAATGAATTTCTCTTGAAGATTAATGTCTTTGACCTTGCTAGCTTCCATGATAGGCATGAGGAAGGGAAAAGCAGAAAAAAGGGATCTGATAAAAACAGGAAACAACAGATAACAGAAAGAACGTGTAATTCGGATGCAACATCGGAATGAATCCGTGGAAATACACTGCACGTCGTGGTTTTCGGCCCTATAAGGCTCTCAGGATGGAAGCATTGGATCGTGAATTTCATGATTTTATCATTTCGTGTATAGAGATTCAAGGCTGTTTTGTTTTGCTTTGTTTATTTTCAAGGCACATCACCTAGGTTGGTGGTTGATAGTAGTGTTGATCAATACATAGAAGTTATATCCCAGGCAATTTTGTTTGACATCGAGCTCGCCATAGAATTCTGAAAAGAAGCTTTGCAGAGACCCATATCTCGTTTGCATGACCAAGTTGAGAAACCCACAGGCACAAGGAGAGTGGATTTAACTGCGACTTTTCCCGAGTCGAGACGGGAATCATGATGGATCTGGTCACCGGACGTTCATACAGAGCCAGACATCGTCACTCATTCCTATGACATAGTCTTCTGTGAGTATTTATGTAGGGCCGCCTTACGGACTGGCATGATTCAATAATCGCAGGGATGCAAATCTACATCCTACTAGTGTGTAGAACATAATGGGCCTTGACCCATAACTCCAGGGCGTGTATGTCTCCACTCACCGGGCCAATAAATCCTCTTCTACCACTGAGACACGCACTTTATTGCCCCAGCCATTCCGCCCACCAATCCAATTCTTCCGCTTTCCGACCTTTTGAATTTTCTGTACATCATGTTCGAGCTCATGCTTCAGGTCAGATGGGTCATATGCAACTTTCTGAATGGCAATTGTCAAGTCCAGGCCTTCTTTGTTGCCCTTCTTGCCCAATTTGTTCGTCCACTGTGCTGAGGGAAGAATTCGAGGCTTGGAGGTCTCGATAGACCCGGTTGGGTACAGCGAGCTTAGCACGAGGCCGAGTTTTCCAAGATAACGTGTCCACCAAACCTCCTCTGGTGTCAAGATTCCCTGCAGGTGAGTCTTGAAATCCATGTCGCGGGGTGGTAATTCTCCGCCGTAACGCTCCTGGAGCAATAGTGCGAGGAGAGCCCGGTGGGAATGGGGGATACCATGCGTGGAGGCCAGGATGCCAGTGCTAGTGCTATATAGTGCGGCACTAGAGGAGAGTTCTTTGGACATCGTGGCGTGGTAATAGAGGGCATTAGCAAAGGCCTGTATAAGGTGAAGACTGATGGAAGATGGGAACGAGCGGGTGGCAGATGGTCGAGGGAGGGCGGCCAACAATAAAGCGGCGAGCGCCTGGGCCGACGAGGGGGCGTAACGGGCGGTGGCAACCTCCAAAGGATCCTCTTGGCGGACAATTGGGAGCATCTCACGGAATAGCACTCCTTCCCGTACTCCACCTTGGCAGAAATGGGCCTCTTTGATTCCATGTGGTAATGATTCCGCCAGTGTTTTGACTAAGAATGCCACCGAGGGCACCTGCTTGCGTCGTCGGTCGGAAACCCGGAAGATTTCGTGTGCCGTTTCAGCCACCTCTTTGAGGGTTTCGGTGTCCTCGAAGTCTTTCTTAGGTGCGGAGTACCCATTAATAATCGAGATAGGGTAACTTTGGCCCTTTGTCTGGTGCAGATATAACAGAAGATAGCCCCATCCCCGAAACCCTCCCCCTGAGAGGTAAAGGGGGAAACCCCCTTGCTCTCTGGCCTTCCGAACAAGCTGTTCAGGGACATTCAGGGTATCAAAAGCGGCGCGAAAGTTATCAGCCATCTCCCCGCGGAATTGCTCCCGTGCTTTGTGCGCTTCCTCTTTACTTTTGCCCCGTTTGAGGTCTGCAAGCTTCTGGGTCAATGCGGCTGCTCCGTAGGGGAAGCTGACTGATCCTTGGGAACTCATATGCACGTTGCCCGCATGCGATGTGATCCAAGTCATCTGCATGCTCCCACCTCCCAAATCAAGTGCGAGGCCCTCCACATCTGAAAAGCTGCTGGCAATTCCCCATGCTCCGATGATTCCCTCCTCCTCCTTTCGTAATGCCTCCACCGAGATTCCGGTTTTGTGGCGGATGGCGTCCATGAAAGCAGAAGCATTGATGGCAGTTCGAGTTGCTTCCGTGGCGATGATCCGAATGTTCTGATCAGGAACTCCAATGTCCACGCAAACAATCTGGAAACGAACTATGGCACTGACAATTTGGTCGATGACACGCTGTGGAATTGGGATTCGTTTGCCTGAGTCGGGATCCACTTGAGCCTCGTAGAGGGAGATGTTGACCCGATGAAAATGTACAGTGGGGATAACACGGGTGCTTGGGGGTGAAAGATCTGAGATCGAACAACGGATGCCATTACTGTAATAGTTTGAAGTCAGCGAACAGTCCCCACCTGGGCACATTAAAAGGGCAACAAAGAGGTGGATTTGGTCTCCCTACCTGCCCAAATCAACCACTGCATGGAGGTATACATTCTGACCGGGATCAGATGACACCTTTTGGATATTCATTGGAATTCGGTGTCCTCCTCCCATTATGGTGACAGTTGAAGTTGCTCTGTGCGTTGTTGAATTTTTGATATAATAAACTTTGGAAAATAACAGCGTGACATCATCATTCTGGACCGCCCGCTATTCTGCCGAACAATGATGTGCTATAGCTTCCAAGTACATTTTTTTTGTTCAGTGTTGACACTGATTATTAGCTTTTTGAAATATAAACAACTTTACTCTCTTGACCATCTGTGTAGTCATTCAAGTCATTGTGATTGATATGTTGAGTACAAGTGTACATCAAAGGTCTTCTTGGCAGCCGGCAGGCATTAAGTTACGCCCTAAGTTTCAGAGCATAGTGTGGAAAATCACGTCTGTTTTGACGGTCATATTTTCTCAAAAAGCTTTTATTGATATACGAATTATCATTAAGGAAACTCGGCTACCGCGACCTCTTGGAACAAGTTTCGCTTGTCTTATGAGTGCTGACATTAGTATCCCTATGTCACACCTAGATATATATCATGAGCATCGTCAGATTTATGAACTTCTACCATACCAAAAATGATAAATAAAGACCACATCGCAGAAGTACAGTAGACATCTAACCATCCATGGATATCTTCAAATATCTGCAGTCACCCGAACTTGACCTCAATTGAATTCAGACTGAAATGAGTTAAGCCAATCATGGTGTCACGTGGGTGTTGTCTAATCAATCAGATCAGATAAGGACCTGTATGTCCGAGGAGATTCCGAGTGTCCCACACTTCAACCCCGGTTCCTTCTTTGTTTTAATTTTTCTCTCTCAAGTTACCCCGGGAAATTTTGTGTTAGAATACAAGTCATTTTTATTATAACCCCAGTCCTCGGGAGTTTTGGTCTGACGAGATCTAACGGTCCAACAGCTCAGAGACTTCGCCGATCCATATGGGTCTACCTGATCAGTGCGATTATCGGTTTACTGCCGGTGCTCCCGCCTTCCCCCTTCCACTGTTTCTTCATTTACCCCGGATTGGGCTGCGATTTGGTGGCTCATTATGTTGCTTCGTTGGCTGGTAATCTCACTCGCTAACGGTGTCTGGGCAAACCTTGAAGACGAGCGGTGTGTGACAGCTGTCTACTCCGCATACAACTACATCTCATTCGCTGGCGTTCCTACGAAAGGCAAAGACACCTGGGTCTCACAATGCCGAAATCCGCTCAAAGTCGCATCGATATACGCCGCATCCGAGATATATTGCAATGAGCGGGAACAGGCGATAGGCTTGACTCGACTGGCTGATCAGTGCCAAGAATTTGGGAACCTAGAGCTGCTGTCGAGAGAAGCCGTCGCCGAAAATCTAACAGAGGATGCAATAAGAAATATGAGAACCGTCGACTATCAAGAGCTGTCCCGAGGCGAACCAGTGGATGCCCCTATCCTTCTTTCTGCATCTTACTTTGGCCTAATGTTCAATACGATTGTGAGACCCTTCGTACCTTCTTGGAATATAACTGGCCTAAAGCTCATCGACGTCTTAGGAATCTTGGGAATTTGTAACTTGGGCACATCATGCATTTGGGTAAGTCCGTTTAGGGTGATACGTAAAACAATTATATACTAACTAATTAGTTATGTTGGTTATGCATATTGGGGTGGCATACTATCCCTAGGGATGATCTATCGCTTGTGTGATTGGTTATTCCACCGCCGACAACGCCATGCAGAGCGTGCACTCGAATCCAACGTCTATCCTCTCCTAAAGTTTTTAGAGAATATCCCGTTAGTGGGGGTAGGTGTTCACTGGATCCAGACTCATCTGATGATTCCAGCGCCTTTGGCGACAACACACGGTCGAAGCTTGCTAGGCTTCACATTCTCCACCAGAGTTGAGGCGGTAATAGTCATGGGATTTTGGACCCTCAGCGTCGTATTGAGTGTCGTGGGCTATCGCATTTTCCCCGGAAATATTTAGTACGTACAGAGCCAGCGGGAGCGATGTGTGCAAAATGCTGACAGATAGTCAAGCTGGCCCGATATTCCAAGCCAGATTCTGCGTTACTCTGCAGACCGCACTGGGATCATGTCATTTGCGAATTTTCCCCTTTTATGGCTCTTTGGTGGACGAAACAATATCTTTCTGTGGGCCACCGGGTGGAGCTTTGCATCGTTCAATATATTCCATCGTCATGTGGCCCGAGTGGCTACTGTACAGGCAATAGTGCACTCTGTTCTTTATGTTGTCATGTTTATTCAAAGTAAGTACGGAGTATTGAGAACTGATTCCCAATGCAGGATGGAAAACTTACAGTTTATTCAAATCGCAGCAGGCAAAGCTTGGAGAGGTCTGTCGAAGACCTATGTTTTGTGGGGTATTTTGGTAGGCTATCAATTTGGCTGATCTCACGTTAATCGATTTCTAATGCTAATATCAAATTAGGGCACATTCTTGATGATTCTGCTGCTGATCACCTCATTGGATCGGATTCGCATTGCGACATATGAGCTCTTCTTGATTGCTCATGTCGTGCTTTCGGTCATCACTCTTGTCGGGTGCTTTTAGTGAGTCCCCCTGCCCAAAATCCGACTTCCACATATATTTCTAACAATTGGCAGCCACACTGTTATTTTCGAAGGGAATGAATACTGGAAGTACCTGTGGCCCTCGGTAGCTATATGGGTCGTTGATCGCTTCCTTCGAATTGTGCGGCTGTGTTACTGTAACCTTCACGTGAGTTTTTCAAACGGAAGAATTGTGAAGGTTTCTACAAGCCACATGGTTTACGACGAAGCGACCGACGTGGTGCGGCTGGAGGTTACACCAGGGTTACCTACTCTTCAACCTTCACCAGGACAGTACTATTATTTATACCAACCATTTCGGTTTACCGGCTGGGAGAGCCATCCTTTTACCATTGGAGCTTGGTCTTACGAAATAGACCAGACCTCACTGGCACCGACATCCAAGCGGAAGTCGATCAAATCTGATGATGTTTCGCATGTGCCGCTTCTTGCAGGTGGTGCCTCTGACCAGGACTACCAGGACAACCCAAAAGGCAGCTCATCGGGCCAAGAAGCATTGTTGAAGTTGAAATTGACTTTCTGGGTCCGCCCGTATGATGGTTGGACTAAACAGTTGCGCCAGCAATGTTTGAGCTCACCAGGCAAGAGAAGCGAAACGACCGTTGTTCTTGAAGGCCCCTACGGACAAACCTTTCCACTGTGGAGGTATGAATCAGTCTTGATTATCGTTGGTGGGACGGGAATAGCGTCGGCTGTGCCTTATATTCAAGATCATCTCCGCCGATCCGTTGAAGACTGGGATGAAAGCCCCGAAAATGAGAAAACACGAGTCAGAGACATGGAGCTTGTTTGGACTACTAAGCAAGCAGCGTTCATCGAAGATGTTTGTCGCCGGGAACTGGAAGGCGCGCTCGGACGAGAGGACTTCCGTGCTTCTTTCTACGCTACGCGCGATTCCACCACCTCCGAACATCCTACCACCTTGGATATCCATTCAGGGCGACCCCACCTTCAGTCCCTGATCATGAGCCGGGCCTGCGATGCATGCTCAGCCGGTGGTAGCCTTGCAATTCTCGTATGTGGCCCAGCTAGAATGGCGGATGAAGCGCGCGCCGCCACCCATCTTGCGATGCGACAAGGCCACCGCTCTATTAAATTTGTGGAGGAGTCTTTTACATGGTAGGCAAGGGGCTATGTGAAGGATTTGTGATGGGTATACGACGCCATGCATATATTGACGAATTTTGTACATACTTTTGAAGGTTATAACTTAAAGGTTTGTTTGTTATGGAATAGATAGGCACAGATATAATATCTTGCCCATACAGTTCTATCTGGCGACTTCGGATTTGCGATTTTAACTTGCCAGCAATGTGTTTATTTGGTTTCGAGAGGACGATTGAATTGTGATCCTCCCGACCTGGGGAGATGTTGGTGGCTGATAGGGGTACATCATGCACGACGCAGGAGCTTCCCCACACATGCGACTATCGAGTTCAAATCGAGAATCAACGAATCTAATTTGACCTTTCAGACGCTTAAATACAGAAACACGAGAAATGGCGCATCAAATAATTTAAAAAGGAAGAAGATCTGTGAGATGGAAAGTGATAGATCAGTTTCTTTAACTGAGGAATTCACTCCCCGGAGGAACCGAGACGTCACACGCATATTCAAAGGCAAAACAAGAATCTAAACACAAATAAGTGGTTCTGCAAATGCCGATGATCACTATTATTGGCAACCCTAACGTTTAGGCACGGAGTACTCCGTAGGTTGTCTTGACCTCCATATGCACCTATATGCATCTAAATCCACCGTCTGGGGAATATATCGGCAGGGGTTGATCGGCAGGGGAAAAACTTGGAAAAATTCATGCATCTTCAGCCTATGACTGACCATGGATCGTTCGAAAGCCGATAGTTTATGTTGCCAAGCCCTATACTGCTGGAAAAAAGCAATAATTCAGGGCCAAGTCACTCGAAGGCGTCCACTCTCCTACAGTGCAAGGAGCTTGGATGCTGGAAGACCCGAAGATCAATCAGGTATTTTGCCCCAGAAGCATGAAGAAAAACAAAACGAGAGAGAAAAAGGGAGAGCGAGGAAAGTTATAAAAGGCACGCTCTTTCCCGTCACTAATTCTTTTTCATTCATCATCCAACTCTCTCATCTCCAAAGACTTCCAACCACTCTCAATCTACTCATCTTCAATCGCCTTCCGCGTTTCTCAATACCTCCATCAAAATGAAGTTCTTCGCCACTGCCCTCCTTTTCGCTGCTACCGCCATGGCCCTGCCTGGCGGCGCCCCTGCTTTCGAGTCTGAGAATGAGATCAGGAACGCAGTGAACCAGTGTGGCAACGGTGCCGAGATGTCTTGCTGCAACAAGATCAACAAAAACGAGGGTGTCACCCAGAACAACGTTGGTGTTCTCTCCAACGTCCTCGGTGCCATTGGCAGCGAGGGTCTCGGCATCGGCCAGGGCTGCACTCAGCTCAACATCCCCGTCGCTGGTAAGTGATATATCTACTCTAGTGTATTGAAAAGCGATTAACCATATTCTAGTCCTCGGCGCCGCTGGCCTGTCCGACTTCCTCAAGAAGAACTGCCAGCAGAACATTGCCTGCTGCCAGAACACCAACTCCCAGGCTGTATGTGCTCCCCCAAGACAATGCAAATGGGACACACTTACTAATTTTCATAGACTGGAAACCTCGTTGGCGTCGCCGCCCCCTGTGTCAGCTTCGGCAGCCTGCTGTAAATTGCATTTCTTCAAGTGCCGTCTTTTCCGTCATGGAAATATCAACGAGCACCATCAACCTTGTCACTTGCGGTGGGCTCTGCGGGAAAGGCGCAAAAAAAATACTTGCCAGTACGGAGTACATGTACATGTACCCTTGCAAAACTTATCAAGGGCCTCTGTTATCTGATCTTGTTAGGACAGCGTTCCACCATTGGTGGGATCGTTGTCCTCGAGAGCGGATCTTGCCATTCATTTGACTTTCGTTCGCCACCAGTCTCTGGGGCTTTTAACCTTATGTATTTATTTCTATCCAGAATAGAAGGTCCTTGCTTTGATATTTTCCAGGTAGAGAATCTTCAGTCTAAGTAGACTCTAAAGGAGGCCTCCCTTCACTTATTTGCTTAGGGCCAAGGGAAGCTTTGAAGCCTTTCGAAGATTATTTCATCTGATTTATTAGGTTGACCATAGACACTCCAACTAGTAATATAGCAAGGTCGGTCTTATCTGCTCATCTAAAACCCTAGCTTCAATGGCCAATGAGTAAAAGTGGATATACATGACTTTGATTTCGCTAGTTTCACAACCACAGCACATGCCATGGAAGAGACATATTACTCATTGCACCTCTAACCGGATAGCATCGTATTGCACATAAACAGTGGCTGGGAGAATAGCAGTCTCTGTATCGGTTGCATTGAAAGGTAAATGCAATCGCAACACGTTGTCTCCGACATGTAACCAATCTGCAGGGAACTCCATTCTTGACCCAACCTGGTAGCAGCTTACGGCAGACCGCACAATACAGCTGCTTGATTGATTAAACCCGACCGTGAGAGTCAGGGGATCATCATGATTGTTGATGTAGCTTTCTAACGACAGAATGTTGTATGGTTCGGCGGGATTCCACACATCTGTGTTGCCTGCCGCGGTCTTTGCGGCGGCTAATTGTAAGGTCAATGTAGCTGTTTTGCGCTTGTGTAATTGCTTGGAGCTGAGTGTGAAATGGATGTTCCAGTCGTACGTTGTGTCATACTCGACGTGGGAATCCTTTGCTGTTGGCCCGAAGACCGACCAATGGGCAGTGTGAAGATCAGTCGCAGGGTCGCTTGTGCCGACAGTGTAGTTGACACCATCAGGGAAATCGGCACGCCAGTCATAGGCTCCCCAATAGATAAGATACTCGGGAGGATGGAGCGGATGGGTTGGATCTCTCGCATTGCCACGTCGGAACTCCCCTGACGACTTGTCGGGAATCCCAATTCGCCAGACCTCCGTTCCCGCCGACTCTTGCTTCCAAGTATCACGAAGTGCAGTCTGTTTTCCTGCACGAATGATGATTCCGTCGCGCACAAAATCACCAAAAATACCCTCTGCGTAGACTGTGAGTCGGTATTTGCCTTCCTTAACACGATCAATGCTGAAGCTTCCATCTTGATTAAGGTCGGTCCAGTATTGATAGGAGCTTGGAGCGGCGCTATTATCTTGGAAGTATTGACCGTCGACAGTGAGAATGGCAATTGGGCGAACAGCCCCTTTGGGAAGCTTCACCGTCCCCTTGATACTGCCTCGCTGGCTCGAGGGGGCATATCCGACGACATGCTTTGCAATGGAATCATAGAATGCAGAGTTCCAGTGAGGATTCGCTAATTCCTCTGCCTCAGATCTCAATTCCTGGAGAGATGCGGAGCCCTTGCCCCCATTGAAAAGGTAAAACTGTGGACCAAAAGTTCGATCAAATCCATTTGTGATGTTTGGTGTGCCCTCTCCGTGATGGTTTGATACAATGTAGTTATAAACTATACCGTCCACTGTCAAGTCAGAATGGAGTGGACCCTAAGAGATGTCAGCCCCTGCATTTCACTGTGCTCAGATATCGCTTACACCATAGTAAGTATCCTAGGATAATCATGTTAGATATTCACTCTTGGTAATCATTGGAGCAAAATGACCAACCTTGGTATTCATGACTAGCCATGCTCCATAAGTTGCCCCATTTGAGGTGCTGCCATCAGCATAGAGACCGTGGACACTATTATTTCGCCATTCTAGAAAAAAGCACCATGGATTAGTCGATACAACAATCAGTAACCGACGAGAGGGGATTGTACATACGATTCGAGAATGAATACTTAGTAAAGTACTCAGAGAACTGGGTGTAGTACGCATCACTGGGCGTGTTGTTGAATGTCCATGTTGCATCTTGGACAACAATCTGGTTTGAAATGGCGTCCTTACTTGGCAGGGGTGCGGTCTGGACTTCGCTAGACGTCAGATGCGTCCAGAGAGCAGTATTCGGACGAAACAAGGTTCGCATCTCCTGTAGATTGCGAAGATGAGGCTTGGTCTCATTATGGTAGGCCAATCGGCTGAACATATGCAATCCAGTCTCACCATCACGCAGGAACCAGTACTGTTGGAATTGCTGGCCGGTCGGAGTGTATGTGTCACTTAGAATCATGCCTCCATATTTGGTTCCGGTTGAATCTGTGCCCTGGACCACTTCCATGCTCGGGGATGTAGCCCCAGCTGTGTAGAAGCCCGAAGGAATACAGTAACAGTCAAGATATGGGCCTATTCCCGTAGATCCAGACTGGGCGCCCAATAAGTCTTGGCCATCCAGAGCGAGATCGACAATCTGTCCAACACTCTTCCGAAGAATAGCTGTGAGGCGATCATTGGCGAGTGTGATGTGAGTCTGGTTTTCTGCAACATGCAGTGCCGTTGCAGCAGCAGCCAGCCCCGTGAAGGCTGTCAACAACGAAACCCGCATATGGGGCGTTAGGTATTGGTATTGTTGTTGAATAAAGTCATCGTCGCGAATTGCTCTCTTGTCCTTATAAATGATCCCAATATGTCGGGAAACCAATGCCCCGAATCATTTCACTGTTTATGGAAGTAACGAAAATTTTATTCACTTCTATTTCCCTTTGTGCATGGATTTTGGGATCCTCCAATTGGGAATTCAAGAATCCAACCAAAAGTTTCTTTCACATGAACCCCCGCCGGGGATTATACGGGGAAATCTGGGGATGCGGGGATTTGACGGGAAACGGAGAAATTGCTCGGTCATTGCTCGCCCGAGATACTTTTTAGAAGGAGAGTATTTTCATTTATAAAAGTAGTTAGTCAACGGTCAAAAATGCGGATGAAAAGAGAAAGAGGAAAAATTGGAAAGAAAAGAAAGACATGGTGGCGGAAGAGGGGTCAAGAGAGTGTAGATTTGTTACCTCAAATATCAGGCAATATAGGCGCATTCAGCCTGCCGGAATGAAACAATAAATATCAGCCTCAGATATCGAGTGGATCATTTGCCTCGCCGTCATGAAACCAAGAAAACTGCCCAGCCCCAGAACTCCGTCGGAGTCGGCCGATGAAGTCAAGCCGGGTTGCCGAAGGGGTATGTATTGAGAATATCGGCGCATGATGAAGCCGATTCATTGGCAGCCTATCGTGGCGCTTACCAACTGGGCTTCAATTGGAGGCCCCTCGACCATGCAAGTGGTAGACATTGGTGCGTCACTTGATTGTCAAACACCCTATTGACAGCCCTCAGTCGTAGAATCCAAGAAATTTCCATATTCAAGCTTGCCTTTTACCCCATATTGCGTTGAATTCCTCCATCAGCGGTTCTTACTTACTTCACATTCTTCTATCCCAAGGTAACGGATGATATTGCAGAACATTGTGCCTGGTACAGCCAGAGTAAGTCGCAACATGAAAAGTACCAGCTCTACAATACAGATCTACCCTCCTTAATTTTTCTTTGTTTCTACACATATCGTTGAGGATATAAAGATGGGAAACAAAACCAGCTCAGATTTGCTGGGGTCACCCAACTACTAATCTGCCGGCGTGTGGGTTATGTGCGGTTAAATGGTGGATGTCAGCTGGGTGCAGTATAGACAGGGTGAGAAATCACATGCTTCGAAACATCATCACCTGGGCAAGTGAAGAGGTTGACAATTATCCACTTTGTATCTTGTTAGACCGATGAACAAGCTCATTGGTATGTGGTTTTTCATTGCCATGCCGCTTCCAAACTGTGACTTTATTCAGATGACTGGAATAGTTGACTATTCTCATCATTCACGATCTGCGGTGTGATGTATGTCAGATATAGTGCGATGTCAGTAGACGCTAAGCCATCTTGGAATGACAAAAGCGCCACATGGAGCTGGCTCTCACTCTTTCGTTTTGGCGATGATTTCTTTCACACATTCGCTTTTCCCACGCTTTTTCTAAATTCCTCTCAATGACTTTACAACCAAAGTCCTTGGCTCCAGCCTTGTACATCATAGGACTGGGATCGCAATATCCGCCCTATTTGCTGGGACCCAAGGACCTTGATGAATTTGCAGCGCGCTTTTACGATGTGAGCCGTCCAGGGTAAGTCGTTCGATTTGAGTTGCTTCGCAGAAATTGTCTAATTCTTTGTAGAATCAAAAAGTTACTCCAGGTCAACCGCTCCACGGGTATCGAAACTAGATCTGCAATCCGACCGTATGAGGAAGGATTTGCAACGACAACGGACCCACCTTCAATCAATGAGATCGATGAATCTTTCCGTCAAGCCGGGGTGGACCTCGCCGTTCAAGCATGTCAAAAGGCTCTCAAAGAAGCAAATGTCCCTCCTCAGCAGATCACTCACACGATCGGGGTTACCTGTACCAACCAAGGTAATCCCGGGTACGATTTTCACGTAGCCCGTAAATTGAACCTCCCATCACAGGTCGATCGCATGCTTCTCCACGGTGTTGGATGTGCAGGTGGGATGTCCATATTGCGTGCCGCAGCGCAGATAGCCAGCGCGGCAAGTCTGCGACGGAAACCAGCTCGTATTTTGGCATTTGCTTGTGAGCTGTGTACGCCCAATGTGCGACATTACCTGTCCATGGCAGAGCTCAGTACGGATTCTGATCTAGTCAACATTGCAGCAGCTTTGTTCTCAGATGCTGCGGCTGCTTTTGTTCTTTGTAATGAGTATGCGATGGCTCAGGACGAGCAAGTCACCCCTCGGTTTGAGCTCCTGGAATGGGGTTGTGATTTGGTCCCGGATACTGCTGAGCATATGTCGTTTTATGCAGATATCAATGGTTTGTCAATCGTCATTTGTTCTTTCAAGAAACCTAGACTAATCATTCGCACCGACTTTCGGTTGCATCGACACGTAGGTTATCGAGCTACCCTCAGTCGAGATATTCCCAAATACACCAAACATGCGATCGGACCAATGTTTGAGAGACTTCTTCCCTTATATGAGGAACAAGTGAAGGGTCAGCCAAGATTAGGAGGACAGCTGCCGAAACCACTAGGCATCCACGATTTCGATTGGGCCTTGCATCCTGGAGGGAAGGCAATTATAGATGGCGTAGCAGAAATCTTACAATTGTCTGAAGATCAACTGCAGGCAAGTCGGGAGATATATCGCACACGTGGAAACTCGTCTAGTGCTTCGGTTTTGATTGTCTTGGATCGGCTTCGTTCAGAGAGTAAAAAGGCGCATGTTGTGGCTACCTCGTTTGGGCCTGGTCTGGTAATTGAGATGGCACTGCTAAGAAGGTGTCAGGTGGAGTGATAATCTTGGGTGTGCTTTTTGGGGATGTCATTCTCATTCTCGACATTCGACATCTACCACTCACAGCATCGCGATGGACTTCATGCTAATGGTGCTTTTGTATGATGAGATTGCTGCTGGGACTGTGTTTGCAGATGCAGATCCTGATCAGTGGTGATTTATTCGGGTAGGCAAGAGAGAGCGAACTCTGTCCAATTTTGTTGATGTTGTCAATTGGAACATGCTGTGTTTAAGGAGCGGTGAAGGTGGCATAATTATTTAATTATCCCTATGAATTACCCAGTAGAAAGGAAAAGAGTCAACTCCTTCCACTTCCATTTATCCAGACATCAGACTGAGATAAATAGCCCAAACAACCCCAAAAAGATTACCTACTAGCAACCTCCGGTCGGCAGGTACCACCGTGAAATTGAGAATAGACACAAGTGGCCAGAGCTTCAACCCAGCAACCATGATCGGCCAAAATTCCTATAACACATTAGTACTAAGAAACCACCAACAGTCGATCTTGAATCCATACCGCTTGAATCTGGCTAGTGATTGTATCATAATCCAATCCCCGTAACATTCCTATCGTCACAATGAAAAGAACCGTGTTCCAAGCACCGCCGATAGTCTGATCAATGACAATTTTCGCCACTGTATTTGTGACATTCAAAGAAGGCTTCGAGAGGTCACCCTTCTTATCGGACTGGTCGTTCTTTGAATCGGGCGCACGGCTGGGAAACCAGGATTCCAGGGTTCCGAACCACAGATAGCCCAGTGGCGAGATGATGAACGCACATGTCGTGAATTGCATTAGAGATTCAGTGTCTAAATTGAAAGGAATCTGTATATGTTAGTTTGCTGAATGATCGAGCATGACCCATGTGGTTGATCTGGTTTCGCTGGCAGATATCAAAGAAATCATCCCTGCATTGGCCTCAACTCGTACATTGTAATTCAAAGAAATAAAACAAAGTATAGAACTCACATCGGCTCGATAAGCCTTAATCCCCTGAGCCAACACGTTCGACCCCGCATTGATAAGCGCGGCCTGCAACGTGGCCTTTGCAACCGGGATGGCCATGTTTTCCTTTCCCCCACAAACCTGTGAAATATGAAGATCAAAGAAGTCAGTTTTGTCAACAGCAAGAGGTCAAATCACATGGACTCGTAAGATGTAAGATGTCGCTAGAGTGGGTCACAGTGGGCTAACAAACGGCCGAGGCCGCTAATCATATCTTGTCTTCGACACTAGAAATAGATTACAGGATTGTTCAGGCAAAATTACAGGATCGCAGCAAGTCATATGTTTTTCCAGAGCCCCTTTATATGAACGAGATCTATAACCTGATGTATTTGAACAGACTAATGTAGATTCACGCGAAACAGTAGACTTGAAGACAGTGTACAAACTGTTCTAGAACTGTGTACACCATGTGTGACTGTGAATATCTCGAATTTTAGTTGACTCTGTGCTTCCAATCGAGACATCTGGGATTGTTTTCAACTTAAATACAGTGGGGTTTAATAAATCTTTACCCACCCGCATTTTCTACACCTCTCTTCCAAATATATATATCTTACATATCTATGCATAGCACCACCATACTTTACTCAATTTACTTCTTAAAAAATAGGTTCAAACCCTAGACCAATTTCGCATTAAATTCAATATTCAATATTTTGTATAATACCCCTTAGCACCCTGCACAGCATGACATCTCCGCCCTGTAATTAAAATCAATGCATCTATCTTTACCTGCGGAATTACATCCTAAGTAAGCTGTATATACCTTTTAAAGACCTCCCAATTATCCTCCGACCTCCCTATATATATATGTTTAGGAAATAGCTGAAAAATTTTCACCTTTAGCTACCTCTATACAGGTTCAATCGGGTTTAAATCAAGTAAGTACAGCGGCTAGTCCTTTATATATATTCTCTAAGTTTCAAACTACTCCTATATGATCTTTGCTATATAAATTCGAGCGTCATCTTACTGAAAGATAGAGCTAGGTCGATAGAAAGGAATAAGCCTCTTTTTAAGAGACGTAATATAGGAAATTGCGGTATATCCCTTCTTCGACGTCGGGTCGATTTCGTTCTCCCGATCTATAATAATTAGCTCTGATCGACTACCTAGCTAGATTATACCCTAAACTATTTCTAAAATATCTTAACGTATACCTTAGTATTAATAAGTTCTTTTCAGTAGCCCTCCGATCGAAAACGCTAATACTATTGTAGTCTATAGTTCGATATTCGTTAGATAGAATACTTATCCGAAAAGACCTAATTTTAAATCGTATTTCCTAGCCACTTATAGCGCTATCGTCGAACAAAACGATATCGTCGTCTAGCTAATTATCTTCCAATTAGGATTTTCCTAACGAGTTCGATCACTAAATATCCTCGGGCGGCCGGTTCGAGGTCTTGAATCGATAGTTTGGTACTACTGGAAGCGCTGAATTGTATTGCATATGGGTTTGCGGGTGCACCTAAAATCGAGAGCTCGCTTTGACTGGGTGATACCGCTCTTGTAGGTATGGATAATAGCTGAGCGCTGGCATAGGGATAGCTCACCTTTTTTTGTACGCCCTAAACCAAGAGTATCCTTGGTTAATGCCATAGGGGGTGTAGGAAGAAGAAAAAAAAATTGTGGGTGGTTGTTGGGTGATTTGAAAGTGGGGTAGTAGGTAAAGACTTATTGAACCCTATATATATGCACCGTACGAGTGAGAGTCCCGTAGCTATTCCCGTTCTTGGCATTTTCTTGGCACGGAATCCGCGGACCCCATGGGATGACCAACCTATTCCGTAAAATTGGCATTTTGCTTCATAACACTGGGATGGATTGATAATTGTATACGAAGCTTGCTAATCATTTGGAGTAGATTCTGTGACGAGAATATGGTCATCGTGCCAAGGCCGATCATGTTTCTCGATCTATGTTTCCACCCTTTACTATAAGAACTGACCCTCTTCCAATTCCATGCTTTTTGTTTCTACAAGCACACTGTTAAGAATTACTCAAACTTCCTCTTGCCATCTTTGCTCATCTTCACCTTTACTTTTCTTTTACCAAGTACTCATCTGTACTATTCCAATTTGTCAACATGCACCTAGCAATTGCAGGATCGGGCGACCTGGCCTCTTACCTCGTCGAGGAGTTCACCGCAAAGGGCCATCATGTGGTGGTGTTATCCCGCAGCCTGAAACCTCGATTCGAAGGTCGGCCAAACGTGACGCAGGCGGTAATTGACTACTCCGTGGAGTCGATTGTCAATGCAATTTCGGGCTGTGAAGCCATGATCTCCACAATTCTCGACTATTCGGAGGGTTTTATCGATATTCACCTTGCCTTGATTGAGGCGTGCAAGCAGAGCCGCCTCTGCAAGCGCTTCATTCCCTCTGAGTTTGGTGGCAACATTGAAACCCACCCTCATCAGCCTGAGTTCTACTTCCAAACACGCGAGCCTGTCCGGAAAATCCTTCGCGAGCAAACCGAGTTGGAATGGACTTTGGTTTCTGTTGGCTGGTTGATTGACTACGTCGTCCCGAGCAAGAATCGATACCTCAAGGACATTGGGCCTGCGTTTCCAATTGACGTCGCCAATCAAACAATGGAGATCCCAGGCACTGGAAACGACTTGTTCAATGTCACATGTGCCCGTGATGTAGCGAAGAGTCTTGTCGCTCTGTTGGAAGGTGGCAAGTGGGTCGAACACACCTACATCACCGGGGAGAAGACATGCTGGGCAGACATCAGCCGGGTCTTCGCCAAGAAATATCCTGCGCTTTCTGTATCGCACAAAGATGCGGCGAAAATAAAGCAGGAGTCGCTGAGTGGAGGTGATGAAGCTATGTTCGCCGAGTATCAACTTTACTCTATCACGGGGGCAGCTTGCTTCGATGATGCCAAGATCCAGGATCAGAGGGAGAGATATTTCAAAGGCATCCACTTCCGAAAGATCCAGGATCTCCTTGATGCCGTCGATAAGGACGATCAGGTGATTGTTTGATTGTGTTCGAGAAACTTCATGGGTTCCAGCATCGAACCTAGTGTCAGTTTTCATGTCTCCAGTAACTTAGCTTTTACAACTCTCCTATCTATCTCTGGCACTACACCATGCACTTGGGTGAAGCTCTCTCTTAACAAAGAGATATGTATTTACTGTCATTACGGTCTATGGAGGCATTGAGCAATGAGAAAACCCTCACAATTTTTCACTTTAGTCTTACTGTAGTCTCACTCTCCTCTCACTCTACTCTTACTTTACTCTCACTTTGCTCTCACTTTGGGCTTACCTTAGGACCTTTCTAGCCTTACTGATACCTTATAACCAGTGACCGAACACTCTAGGACAAGATATGAGATCAAGGTAAGAAATTATTCAGAATGTATTGGCTAATAAATCAAAGAAGATAAAGCAATGGAGAGACCAGCTGTTCCATATCAACGGACTCAGACTCGAGGCCTGCGCTCCAGGTGGCGGGCTTAAGCTTGACGTTTTGCTGTAATTCTTTGACAATGAACTAACCAAGCTCCTGGCAGGCCTCCCCTGTACCGTATGGGGTTTCAAAGTGATACTGGTATACATTCCACCCAGGAAAGTTCTGCAAAGCGTCGGAGACTTTTGTCGTGATCGAAGCATCGAACCCAGGAGATTGGGCTCTCTATCGTAGGGGGGGGGGGGGTAGCGGGAGCGTTCGCCTTGCAATGCGATCTAAAAGAGTCAGCTTTGACGCCGAGTGAATAGTACCCAAGTCGTGGAGACTCATATCGGCTTTTTCATATCCTCAGATATCGGATCCGCCAAACCTACAGTTAACGGAAGACATGTTGCAACTCATCATGCAGAGGAGATAATATGTATAACTCAAAAAGCTTAAAGCTATGAGACTTAGCGAGCTCGGCGTGTTTGCCTCCCCCCATCAAGTTTTAGCCCTTACTGCTCGTTATGGCGGCAATTGAGGTCAAGGATATCATTTATCGGGAATGGGTGGTGCAAGTCCTTGAGGTGTATCGGCAGACTGCCGTGTAACACTATACTTATTCCAAAAAGTTCGTGGGAACCGTCTGTGGGAATGAAGATAAAGATTCTCGACGGCTTGATTGCCGCACAATCCTTGGCGATCTCAAAGATGGGATAGTAATATGATTATATCCTCCCATCCCTATAACAGAGCTACGCCGGAATACGTAGGTGTTTCGGCATTTCCACACACTGAAGCATGAGATACTAACATCCGCAGCGCCCTAGCACGCGGTTTCAACCCTTTGGATGGTCTAAAGTTTTCAGCAACATGCCCATTGCCGCTCGTTAGCTGCTCAGAGTAGAACGTATGGCGGTAGGTAGCAATTTACATAATAGGCTCTGCAATAATGGTGTCGAATATATATCGTCTCGTTGCATAATATACTAGTCTTGGCGCGCTTCATAAAGCTGGTGAATTTTCAAAATGGGTAGTTTATCTCCTAAATACTACCATACTATCGCTAAAATAAGAGAAAATTAAAAAAGAAATTGGTATAAATCTAGATTTAACTACTAGGCTTTGTATTCTATAGTAATAAAAATCAACCTTTATTATATAACATTTGCACAGAGAATTTGACTCGGCAGGTTCTTCGAATTTGCCGTCGGCGTTGAACGGTTTTCCCGAAATCGTATACATCTGTCTCATTGCCAGATACAATTCCCAACCCTTTCTCAACATAAGTATCGTTGTATTACCATCAACCTTGTCCTACCATGAACTTTTAATTGTATTCCATTTAGCCCAAGAACTGTCTTAACACACAATGTCGTACCTACCAGCTATTACAACCTCGATCCACAACCCTCGGCTACGCCTCCTCAATGCTCTTCGAGCCAACGCAAAGCCTATTATGACCTTCTTAGGGCTTCCGTCCTTTCGCTCAGCCCAAATTATAGCCCAGACTGGCATCGATGTTAGTCATTTCTCGTCGTATATACATTTATCTCCTATTAATGGTCGTCAAAGGGCATCATAATCGATTGCGAGCATGGCCATATCAGCGACGATTCTATGCATACCTCAACTGCCGCCATCGCCGCTTTAGGGGTGTCGCCGCTTGTTCGCGTGCGGATGACCCACGCGGATTTGATTAAACGAGCCTTGGATACCGGTGCACAGTGAGCAAGCGACATAACCCCCGCCATCCGTTTATAGCACTAACCATTCCCCACCTTTTCCCCCCCAGTGGTATCGTTGTTCCTCAGATCAATACCGCCGAAGAAGCCAGGGCCGTTGTCTCTTATTCAAAATTCCCCCCACAGGGAATCCGAGGCCAAGGCTCGGCATTTCCAGCCATCGCCCACGGCATCGACATCCCAACATACCTGCAAACGGCGAACGAAACGCTCATCACCTGCGTCCAAATCGAGTCGAAAGCCGGGGTCGAGAATGTCGACGCGATTTGTGCCGTCCCTGGTGTCGGTTAGTGCTTACACCACCGCTATCCGAAAAAGCTTTGCTAATCCCCTGCCAAGATATGGTTTTCATCGGGCCCAACGACCTTGCCTTATCAATCCTTGGCTATGTTCCTGCAAAAGGTACAGAGCCTGAGTTTGTCACCGCTATCGAGAAGATTGTGGCTGCGGCTAGAAAGCATGGCAAATGGGTCGGTCGGTTATCGAATGACGGGGCTTCGTGCAAGGAGCATCTGAAAGTGTTCGATACTGCGGCAATGAGCTACGATGTGCGCGCGATGCAGAACTGGTATACGGCTGAGCTACAGCTTGCGCGCTCGTGATGCTTTGTATGTATAAGATATAAAATAGTATAGTCTAGATATATGTAGTAGGCGATAGCCACTGCTTGCTTTCTTCCATCTCTTTATTTGGGGTTCAAAAAAACTGGTGCTGTGTCCGTTCTCTATTCATCCCGTTCTAGACTTTTCACGCACTAGGTAGAAGCTCTCTGGTAGTAGATATAACGTTGTCTGAGGTTCAGTTTTGGCAAATATTTTTGATTGGAGTGGATAAACCTGACTACATTATCTGGGAGATATTTACCAATGTATCAAGGATGGTGAATAATGTCTTAAAAGTCTGATTGAATGCTAAGTATAGATTACCAACGCTTTTTTAGTTTCAAGTTACGTTAAGATCAATCTGTAATTTAGAAGAAGTCTATACACATAAAATCACGCTTCACCCCGAAGAGCCAATATATTCTTCAGCCGCTCATCATCCTCTACGCTGCAGTGTATGATAACCAAGCTTCATTCGCGCCTCAGAAATAGTGGCTCCGCCAGCGATCAGTTCCCGGATACCCTCTTCGCTCTTCTCGATCTTCTGCGCAACCTCAGCCACCTCACGGGCTCGATTTCGCGGAACAATAACGACACCGTTTGCATCCGCAACAACGATGTCGCGAGGTTCCACACGTACGCTGCCTAGGCTGATCGATTCATTGACGCCTCCCACCTGAACCCGATCCTTACCAGTCCGCATCCAACGTCCAGCAGTGAAGAGCGGGTACCCATCGTCAATCGCGCAGTTCACATCGCGACAAACACCGTCGATAACGGACCCAGCAATGCCTCGCAGACCGGCGTACTGTGTCATAATATCGCCCCAAACGGTACAATCCGTGCGCCCCCCGTTGTCGATCACGACGACATCGCCAATCGCAACGTCGTCAATGAAATCACCCACACTTCCTGGCGGGCTGCTAGCAGGCACGTAGCGGACAGTGAAAGCTGGCCCGACAGTAACCTTTTTGTACTCGGTCAAAGGCATAATACCAGGCACCTGGCTAGAAATGCCAAGTTTATCAAGCGCGTCAGAGATGCCGGGGGTGTCCGAGTTGGCGAACAGGGCCGCCAGCTCCTGATCTTCGGCACTAGCCAGCTTGGGATTTCGAGTGCGGGCCGGCGTTGCGGCGGCAGCCGGTGCCGCCATATTCTCGCGGATGACCTCGAACTGCGTGTCGTGCATGACTCGAGCCACGGGGTTACCGGCTCGAACGTCGCGGACCATGAGGGTCTGGCGGCGATCGATGCGCTCACCCAAGTCCACGACCTCTTCAATATGCTTGGCAGGCACGAACACTGTTCCGCAGCGATCGGCGATCACGTAGTCATCTTGGTGGACGGTGACGCCGCGCACCAACAACGGCGTGCCTGAGTCAACTTGCACTATTCGATTCCGCGCGCTGATCATCGTCACGCCGCGGCCGTACACTGGATAGCCGATGTCGCGGCTACCGTCGATATCGCGGCTCATACCGTCGATGATGGTCCCGCGGATGCGCTTCATTTTCGAGGCGTTGGCGAGGATGTCGCCCCAGCATGAGATGCCATCGGTGCCGCCGGAGATAACCAGGATGCGGTCGTCTGTCGTTACTGCATCGACAACGGGGGTGAGGAGATGGGCTTTCGGCGCTGTGTCGGTCTTAGGGCCTACTTTCACTGTGCTGGCGCGTCCGACGATCTTCTCGCAGTTCCAGAGTGGTTGAAGGCCATATGTAGCGCCTTTGAGGTGGAGGAAATCCAAAGCATCGGATACTGTGTTGGTGTCGAGCGCTGAAAGTCGGTCTAAAATACTGGATTCTGCCATTGTGAGATTTTCAGATGAAAACGATCCAAGGGTAATGGATCATATTATAGACGGAGATAGAAAAGAGACGGTGATTAAGCTATAGTAAGGGCTGCACTCGGCATTTTAGTAGCAATCGGGCAATATATACCCAACCTACCTATTAGCATGGCATACTTCTACCTTGGCCCTTGGATCGGGTTAATTTTATTTCCCCGTGAATATAACAATAGTAAATGCCGCATCCGCCATGATCCTGCAATATCTCCGACTCTAGGTGCCTATCGGCGAAAATACTGGTACCCGACCACTGCTTCTGGGATCTAGACTGGCTGTATAAGGGCAATATACTGGGTCATCAACTTTCTCAGCCCCCATCGTCCTCGCCAAAATGTGTGATTAAATGCCCCTAAGTGTCACTTCTAATGGAACAGATGTAGAATTTACTTTACAGTGTACTCGCTCATACTCGGGAGTTCTCTGGACGGCTGTCATTCGCCACTCAAAATTAAATTAGGTACGCTATAACGAGTCGTTTCAATACACACAATAGATCTATAGATTTTCGGCACCGACCCTGCTCAGAAAACGCGCGATTCGGTGAAACATCTCCGGAGGGTTCGAGTACATGGGGAAATGTCCACTGTGTGGAATTTCCGCCAGTTCCACGGTGGTCTGTCGTAGGGCCGGCAGGTAGGAGAGACCGGCATTGTGCTCACCATACATAAACATCCGAGGACACGGAAGGCCCAGGAACTTGGCCATCAGGTCGGTATTGTCCGACAGTTCAACCATCGTGGACAGGATGCCGTAGACCACCTCCGGTCGGACTTTGTGCGGAAGATTGGAAGCATAGACGGCATTAGAGTAGGACAGTGCCCGTCGAGCCCGCTCAATGAACGCGTCAAAGAATGCCAGCGGATCGTCCGATGGAAACTCAAAGACTTGGCGACTGAGGAAGCAGTCCTCCGGGCTCAGGTTGCCCTTGATATTGACGAAGCTCAGAACTCGGTCGGGGAACTCGGACGCCAGCATCAACGCAGTCAGCCCACCCATCGAGTGTCCCATGAGGTGGAACTTTTCAATCTTCAGGTGTTGGAGTAACGTGTCGGCCGTTTTGACGAGGAAAGACATCGAAACTTTACCAAGATTGTCACATTTTGTCTCGCCACATCCAGGTGCGTCGTAGGCGAGCATCCCATAATCGCGGAATGCGGGGAGATATGCAAGGTCGTTGAACTCCTCTTTCGAGGAGCCAAATCCATGGAGGAACACTATGGGTGCTAGACTGCCCGTTTTGGAGATCATTGAGATCTGGAGATTGACATTTTCGACGCGAAGATCTACCTTTTGGTATGTAGGTGCATCACTTGCGGAGAACGCATGTGTCTTCGTCATATTGCTCGACTTTTTTGCGCGATTTTGAGCAGGGTTTTTTTTTTTTTTTTTTGGAGATTAAAAAAAAGGAGGTGAGTTTAATGAGGGTCATGGAACTGCAGAGGATACAGAATTCAATATAAGCTTAAATAAAGGTATGTATTGCTAAGCTGTGGCGTTAATCGGGGAAAAAATTGTCTCCCGACTGCTGGGTCGGCCACATTGACTTGACACCGAAAGTCAACTCGCAATAGCCTGCTTGCTCTAACCCTGTATAATATATTCATGTAGGAAATAGGCAAAGCCTGCAGCTTGAATCTCTCTGTAATAAAACTTTAACAGAAAATTATTATAACATACCTTAGTAACACTCGGGATTTGTTTTTATCCCCGGTCCTAATCACATCATATTAGATCGTATATATCATTTGTGTGAGGAAAGATAGTAATTGGTATTTCCTGGTACAATCTATGAACCCATCTGCCCTCAGTTCGTGGTGGCTCGAATATTCCTCACATCCTACCTAAGTAGTTTTCGAAAATGACTGTGCAATATCTTGATCTACCACCGCTCGCGGCTGATATCGCTTTTGGCCTCATGGCCAACTACGATGCTGACAATCATCCCCAAAAGGTGTCGCTGTTAGCAGGCGCGTATCGTGACGACAGAGGATTGCCCTGGACTTTGCCATGTGTGAAACAAGTATGGAATCATCGCATATGAACTCCCCTTCAAAACGACGGCCAAAGATACTAACAAGGCATTGAATCTTCCATCTAGGCCAAGGAGCGTTTTTCTCGCAATCCCTTGTCGATGCACGAATACCTGGGCATCGAAGGCTCGCCAAGATTAATCGATGCCGCAAAGTCCCTGACGTTCGGCACCGAGTTGGCCACCAGCAAGAATATACTCAGTATACAGACGGTTTCTGGCACGGGAGCAAACCATATAGCTGCTCGCTTTCTGGCCACTCATCTGAAGCCGAAACAAGTTTTCCTCCCCGACCCGACTTGGGTCAACCATAAAACTATCTGGGCCTCGGCAGGGCCCAATGTCGCTCAAAAGGAGTATCCCTATTATTCGCCTACAACACGGTCGGTCGATTTCGACGGCATGATGCTCACTTTGGAGACCACGTCCAACCCCAACGACGTCGTGATCCTCCAAGCTTGCGCTCACAATCCTACCGGAGTGGACTTGACTCAGGATCAGTGGATCCAGGTCGCGGAGCTCGTGAAACGTAAGAAGCTCTTTGTCATCTTCGACAGCGCCTATCAGGGCTTCGCAACGGGCGACGTGGAACATGATGCCTGGGCAGTCCGTCATTTTACCGCGCATCTGTTCTCGGATGCTGGCCCCGATCAGGATGGGCCCGGATTATGCGTCGCCCAGTCCTTCTCCAAAAATCTCGGGCTGTATGGCGAACGGGTGGGTGTGCTGCATCTTGTGGTGTCGTCTGATGTCTCCCTGCATGGGGCGCGGTCGCAGTTCGCCCTGATTGCCCGAGCGGAGTATTCCAACCCCCCTCGCTTTGGCGCCAGCATCGTAGAGACCGTCCTCGGCTGCCCTGAGCTCCGGGCCCAGTGGCAGCATGACCTTGACACCATGAGCTCGCGCATCAAGAACATGCGCAGACAGCTTCGAAGGAAACTAGAGGAGTTCGGAGCTCAGGGGGATTGGTCTTGTATTGAATCGCAGATCGGCATGTTCAGCTTCACTGGCCTGACGAAGGAGCAAGTGGCTAAACTGCGAGACGATTACCATATCTACCTCCTGCCGTCGGGCCGACTCAGCATATGCGGGCTGACGGAGAACAACATCGACTATGTAGCAAAGAGTATCTCTGACGTCGTTAACAAATAGTTATCAATTCAATCGATTTATTGCTGAAATAACTTGGAGTACTGCAGTGTAACTTCGAAACTCTGGGTGACGAGTTTCTTTTACGACGGTTTCGTCCACAAGTACTCAACTCTATCCCAGCAGAAGGATGACCTTAGGAAACGGGTCAAGGATTCTAGGAGCATGACAGCTCCTAGGGCCAGTCTATGCGTTCTAGATTAATACTGGCGGCCTCATGAGTTTACGGTTTCCATATCACCTTTTCCTGTGCTTTACCTGAGCCTTTATTTTGTCATAAGCTACTGCCACGTGGTAAAGACAGTTGGGAATGGTGCAGTCGGAGTAAAGTTAATACTTTCCTGCCCAGCCTATCTACAAACTCGTTGGAACTAGCGTACAGATTGAGCTAAGGCAATGATGTCGCTCGACTTTATTGTGGTTACCAGTGGGGCTCAGGGGAGATCCAGGACTGCCAATCAAAATAGACCATATGCCCTTAAGAGGTGCAATGGCTTTAATATTGAACAATGCGACTGCGCGGTCTACTATGATCGCTAGTCCCACAAGGACTGCTCTGGTAGAGAGCATATCTAACTATCTCGACGAAGTAGAGTGTTGAAGTCGGCATCTTAGAAGATGAGGTATACAATCTATGGCCTCTTTTCACTCAATCCGGTTGGTTGTCTGATAGAGTTATAATCATGTGCTTCTCCTTTCTCTTCCTTATATCGTTTAACTCACAGAACAAACATTAGAATACTATTACATTAGCCATGGGGGGGGGCGGGGGGCTGTATCTCCGTGATAGAATATAATTTTCACAATCTCAATGATAAAATCCTTTTCAAGAGAGTTAGGATGAAGAAAGTTTATGATCAAGTTAAATGACATTCCGGGGAATAACTTCCACTAATTCATTTCCCATAATCCCAGGAAAACGGTATTCGACAATTTACATCTGCTCTGTAGAGTCAGTCTTCGAAGTTATCTCACTGGACCTTCTCCGTTTCTTAGAAGGCCACTCTGCTTCCCTCTGAATCTCCTCAAACTTCCTAGTTTGCACTCGTAATTCCTGTAAGTCATTGTATCCCTCATCTAATTCCTCATAGAAACTAAGATATTTCTCAAACTTAACATCGATATCGCCTGCTTCATGATCGTCCATCTTGAAACGCAAGTCTCGCGCGTATTCTGAAAGCTCTGGGTTGATGGGTCTGGGTCTATAGTCAATTGGCTGCTTTCCGTGAAGTGCATTTTTGAACCAAAACTCGTGTACTTGGGTGAAAATATCAGCACTGCACTCGTCGCAAATCTTGTCCCCGATTTCCACTTCACCGGCGCAAATTTCACAGCAGTTGACGCCCTGGTCTTTGCGTTCTTTCGCAATAGTTCGCCAGTATCGAACCTCCCAAGTGACAATTTTGTAAATAACAAAAATCCGCCTGGCGATGGCCGAATATATGTATCCAGGTTCCTGCCAGGGGTAATGATTGCGTAAAAAGAGATCCGTGCTTGTCCCGGGCCGTGATGAACCTTGACGAACAGGGGGTCCGCATCCCAGAAATAAGATCCAGTCCACAAATTGAAATCCTGCCGAGAAAACACCATAGGAATTTTTAATATTCCAACGTTTTCCAGCTTTATCTTTTGCGAACCCGCGGAAATTCGGAACCCTATGTATCCGCGAGGTGTGATAGACATCATGGTTCTCAAACGTGTTTTTGATTGCCATACCTAAAATCTCCAGCGTTGGTACATCGGGTGGTCCGTCTGTGAGAAAGACGCATACTGAGCTCATCTGGCGTCCAGCATCGTGTTGATGGCCGTGGGCATAGACCAGAACACACCCGTCTGAGGAAACATTGAGATTTCCGAAGTCAAAAGGCGCCAGTGATGAATTTGACAAATGTATCTGGTCAAAGGAACTCGATGTATGCAAGAATGGCTCCTGGGGTTCGAGTTGTCCTTTCTTGAAATGGTTGTAAATGTAATGGACGATATCCCTAGGAATTGCATTGCTGTCAACCAAACGAATCTGAGATCCCCGGCCGGCTAACCTCAAGCAAATTCGTCGGATGGCAGCGAGAAGGGTATTCCTCGTATTCCCCGCATGAAGTCTAGCGATAATATCCTTCAGCACTTCGATTTCACATTCATTTCCCACCAAAGGCGGTTGAGAAGATACTCGCTGTCGGCTGTACATGGAGGCCGTAACGAGATGGTCAAATGCGTCTTCAGCAACGGCGATCACGCTCAATTCCCGAACCTGCGCCCAGTTCGGCAGTAGAAATGAGGCATATGTCACTGAAGCATAGAATTTGATGTGATCGAGATGATGTGATCGTGGCATCCGAGAACGTCCAGTCCACTCCTCCTCAATCATACTCAGGCAGGCCCAACTTATCGATAGAGGAACCTCTTGCAACTTTGTAATAATTTGTCTGGCAAGGATTTTCCTAGCTTGATCTTGAGTTGATTGTAGCATTGTCGTCACATTGTCCCTTGTCACGAAAAAGCAACGATATTGACTCTCGACAAAGGTCGCATGTCGAATGATCCCCCATTTGCTGTCTAGTGCTTCAAACCCCTTGAGACCTTGATGGTAGCTGTCCTGGGTGCTTCTATGGTCCTCATCTGACATGGTAGAATGAATTGACGTCAATGTGGAAAGTATGTCAGTGTCTGGATGAATCATGCTTGCACAATCATTCTGCCCTGATGCTATGATCCTGAGTTTGCTTAATATGTCCTCGCGATAGATGTCACGAGCCCACTCAAACACGTAATCGACGATCAGCAGAAGCTGCAATGCCCCATTTTTAGATGTGATAGAGCCTCTCCATAGGTCAAAAATTTGCTGGGAGAAAATTAGCACGCGCCATCTTTACTCCGGGACCATCTCTTAGAATGAGAGAATGTGGGGAAACAAACATATTCAGTAGTACCCACAGTCCCAGGTTTCTCGGCTGCATCATTATATACGCATGCCGCGGAGACTCGCCAATCTTCTCCTCTATTCATTAATAGCCAGACTAGTGGATCAGCCTGCCGCTTCGCGTGTGGCTCAGTAATATTTTTCAACAACTCCTGCGTGCATAACAAGGTCCGCACCGGAAACGCGGATTGCAGTTGAATGGAATGCCAATCGCTATCGGCTGCCTTCGCTGACTTTGCCTCGAGAAGAAGAAATGGGAACATCACTGGGTCTCCTTCCTCACTGAGCGGAGGCTCTCCCAGAGACTCATGAACAAGTATATCCTGATCATCCTCCGGCCTACCTATACAGGCTGTGTCGTTCAAAAGATTTTCAATGTTTCGAGTCTGTCGAAGTCCGTAAACTGCATCCGGTTTTGTCGCTCTCGGTAGTTCCTGCTGGATAGTTGAATCGTGGTGTATTATTTCATCCTCCCGATGGCCAAAAATCCGATTCAGCCCGACAGCTTCCGTTCTGCTTGGCCTGTTAGTGCTGGTTACTAGCGGGTGATATGTTCTCGATTCGTAACTCACAAATCCCCATGCCTGAAGTCTCGCGAACAGCGACATGGTTCTCGTTTATTTTGCCGAATACGCAGGGCTTCTGTCATAATCGAGCTCCCCTCACTTGTGGCTTCGATTTCTGAACGCCATACTCTCTTTCGACAAAACTTGCTGGGGTTCAAAGTGAGCCATCTTGTTAAGATCGCTGGTATTAGAATCCCTACCATACGACTTCTGAAGTAAGTCGGGCTAAGGCGTAGGGTTCGCATGCAAAACGCCAGGTCGATTCATTTCGACTCACACAGCGCTTAGCCCGCTCAGAGAGTTCCTCGGCGTGGTTCTTTATTTCTGCTGTCCATGGTGCATCTTCAATAGCTATTGCACAAGCCGCATAGGTGTCGAATTGCCTCTTTCCTAGCTCGTCAACCGCGGTGAAAGTTGGACGATGGCTATCGGGCCATTCACGGGTTGGCACTTCTCCACGGAATTCAATCCTGTACTTCCGTCTCAGTTTTTCAACCTTCTTCCTTTCTGTAGCTGTGAAGGTCATGGCTAAATTTAGGTGTGAGAGTTGTGCAGTGTTGTCTGGAGTCATGAAAGAGTACAGCTATGGGTATTCTGTGGATATAAATACCAAGAGGTGGTCCAGCGCAGGCATAATGTTGTTAACTTGAGCCTGTGGGCGGGATTTCATCTTTGCAGCCCCCGGTCCTGGTTTCTGGGTGGAAATGAAAGATACTGTTGTAGCTGCGCCACAGTGCAAACGCTCTTCGAGGCGCAGTCATTCCAACGTCTTTTGGTCCGGTCAAGACTATAGTGAGAGGAGGTGGCTGAGCTGACTTTGCCTTTTCCAATTGGATAAGTACGCAAGGCACCAGTGTCTTGCATCAACGGTAATCAACTCTCACCAATGGGTTATCGATATATAAATACGTCAGAGCGAAGGTTAGCCACCTAGTTACTTCCATAAGAAAAATGATAGGTTCTAAAGGCACCTTAGCGATTCTGTAACGCAGGGGCGAGAACGTTTGGATTGGGTGGGGGAGGAGGAGGAGGCTGACGGGTAAAAAAAGGCAACTCGGCGGTAAACAAGGCATACTCCAGTATACGGTAGTCTATGATTAGTGATACGGCTATCCGATTGGAAAGACGATGGTCCATTGACAGAGAAAGCTAGGCTCATATCCACGTGCATTCATTCGTGGAGGATTAGCAAGTCCTTCGAATTTTGGAAACTTCCGATCGCAATATACTTTCCGAGGAGTATAGCAAAAAGAGCATACTTCATCGTGCAGCAATACATGGTTCACTTGGCGAGAGGCTCATAACATCCTTGCAGGACTGCTCTGTCTCGAGTCTTCATCAGCCTGACTTTGATGGACTGACGCCGCTGTGTTACGCTGAAAAATGTGCACGTGAACAGGTTGAGAGTGACTTTCTCAGTGACCAAGACAGGCAAAGAACTCTAGAGTTTTTGCGAAAGATAAAGGGAACCATATTGACGGAAGACGAGATAGAACATTAAGGATTACATCCTATGCGATGGCATTTGAACGAGCTAGTCTTCCAATTTTTTGATTTTGTATATCGTCGCAGAAAACCATTCAGACGGCAAATCAGATGTATCAATGGAATTGCGGGGAATAACTACGTGTGTCCCTACCAGGAGCTATCGGATAGTATCGCAGAAGTCTTCTGAATCCAATGCATTTGACACCGGAAATCTATAGCATCTACGTGATATACCGAGGGTTCGGAAGGGGCAAAGTCCTATACAACTCTGTCTTGCCTCACCAAGAAATGTGCGCATTCTCCTCCATTTGCGACTTGTGTCATATGCGGGGTGATGATTGGCTTTTTGAGCAACTTGTTGATCGCTTAAATTTGATGCATTTTCTGGTTTGCAATTACGACAAGAACAACTTGACTACATCTTCACTCTGAATATCCTAACTCACACAGTAGAATCAGATTCGCCCTAACGAGGCGACCATATCCGCAACTACACGTAGCTAGACATGGATGCGCGGAATATGCATGCAATGACTCGCGTTTATCGGAACCATAGGATCACGAACACGTTACAATCCAGCCCTGCTTTTGCATGCATAAAATAAAATCACTTCTTATGCGCTTTCAATCAGGAGGCTCGTGGAACTTCCCCCTCGTACTTGCGTAGAACATCAATTAGCATATCCACTATGATCAGAATCGGGGGACACATACACTCAGTCATGATAATTGAATGGCACGTGTTCTGAGAAAGAAACCTATAAATGATTTGAACTTCCTTGCTACTTCCTTGAAAGATCAAAAAAAGATTTCTTCTTCAGACTTACAGTCTTTTGGCTATTCAGAACACAACATCGCCTTCTCATCATGTCTTCTAATGGTCAGAAGTCTTCTACTTTCAATAGCGACGGCCTTCAGAGCTTCTTTAAGCAATTTACTGTATTGGCGTCAAGTCCTCAATGCCAAGCCGCGTCTGTTATATTTGAAAAAATCGATAATCAGCGAGAACAAATCTGCGCTAGAGATGAGGAGCTGAAGAAAGCTCAAAATGAAATCCACGATCTGAAGGAGAAAAAGCGAGTCGCCATTGAGGAGATGTTTGCGGCCAACGAGAGCGAAAAGGCAAAGCAGAAAGAAGCCCTTGCTCGCGTCGAGTCACTCAGTGCAACAAATACTGAAAAAGACAAAAGCCTTGCCGATTGTTCCAAACAATTACAAGGGCTCCGTCAGCAGCTATATAGCCTGAAGTCATCATACTCACTGGAGGTCGAAAAAGCTTCCCAATCAGCGAAGGAAATCAGCACACTCCAGCAAGACTTGAAAGAGCAAGAGAAAACCATTGACAAAATGAGGGCTGCTAGTTCTAATCTCCAAACAAAGCTTTTGTTGGAGCAGCAGAAGACGAAAGAACTAGAAGCTGAAAAGGTCTCATTGGGCAAAGAACTAGAAGCGAGCCGAGGCCAACTCCAAACCCTCGAAAGCTTCACCGTTCAGCAGGTGGAGCTTGAGGAAAATTCAATGCAAGTCAATTTGAGCATAAAGCCACGTTTCTATGCTAATTTATCTTGCTTAGATGGAGGGGCTTTTCAGATCTGTGGAATTTTGCTTTAAGCGAGATATCCATTACTTTGAGGGAGGACCTTCATGAGAATGTCTTGAAGGTATGTGTATGTCTTAGCCCACTTCGCGAAAGATTAGCTCATTCATTCAAGGACAAATCGACCTACGACAAGCTTCGGGTTGCAAGTGCTAAATATTCTCAACAACATGTCCCTTTAGTATCCTCAAACTCCCTCGGAGCAAAAGGAATGCGCCTAGCCGTGACTCTGGCCATCCTGTCAAGAGAGATATGTCAACATATCTTCCAGTCAAATTACATTTTACCGGAAGATTCAGAAATCCACGGAATCCTAAGTCAACTCACCGAGAATGACCCCGAGAAGGAAAGTTTCTGCCGACGAGTTCTTCTCTCGATTGATCAAAATGCGGAACAAAGTATTCTCCAGGCAAGGATTCAGACGGTGATCCGCAATATGTCATCATACTTGTGGACGTTACTTTCAGAGGACCAACTCGATGCGGTTCGCATAAGTATTGAGGAAGTTGCGCAAAGAGCTACTAAATTTTGGCTTCCAATACAGCGAGCTCAGCAGAGGTATGAAACAGCATTTGATCTAGTAGATCTCGTGGATGAAGATTGGAAGTCTTTCCGCTTCCCTGGGGATGATGAGATCCCAAATAGGCAGGATCAAGTTGTTGGAGATCGAGACGTGAACATTCTCACCGTGTTCCCTTGTATCTCTTTAGTCAAGGACGGCCATCGTGATCCTCTAACTCAAATTGTCCAGCTGAGGAGCACACAGAAGCTGTTTATGGAAGCGGTGTTTGAAGCTAGTCAAACCAACTTCGTCGTCCCCAGGAGGTCATCGACCCGCACTAGACGGCAATCCATCGCTCAGAACACTGATCGACAAAACGGTACCTCTTTTTTAGAAGGAAAGTCGCCAAAGCCTTGAAAATCTGGCCTCGAAAATGATTTTGGTGTTCATCTGCGGGGTTTCACTATCAGTATCATTGGCGACTGTTGAACAAGTAACGAACGGAGCTCAAGGATTATTTGCTTATATGTTTTATTCCTCTTGCTTGATATAATCTAATTGAATTGCCCTTATTCACAGCTATAGCCGTTTGATTATCCTTGCATATGACGTAGACATTATAATCAATTTTGGTTCACATGCTCCCTCGGCGTTGACTTCAAGGAATTGGGTGTGTGTTTGCATCCACCACGGCTGCAGAGTCCCAAAAGACCACAGGGAATGTGGTAATCGAACTCACAACATACCTAGCAAGGTGGCTTCGTGGAAATCGACATGGCAGACGTGTGGACATTCTACGGGACTTTGAAGGTGTTGTTCAAACAGGAGAAATATTACTCGTTCTAAGGAAAGATAATTTATGCAGTATTGGTTTGATTACCGCATGTCTAAGGTTGTGGTCAACTAGCGCCCACGGTTCGGGCATGGGCGGCTCGCCGCTCATTTCAGCCCTCTTCAGAGCCGTCCGGCCGGATATTCACCCACCTGAATACTCTTCACCTGACTATTCAGACCTGGCTCCCCGCAAAAAACAAAGCTCCTCTTTACAAAGTTCTGAATGAGAGAATCAGCAAACTTTCGTACAGCTATACAGAGGTCGTCGCATTGCAAGTATACTCTCGGCTCGAAGCAACTCTTCTTTTGTGGATAGCTTGGTGACGTGACGTCCCCAAGTGAGTGAACTAGAGATTGGGCTTCTCTGGGATATTCAGTAAGCTGTGTGCGAGAGACTGTTTGGACCATTCTTATCAAGAATCTACCTATCATATTTATTCTTTCGAACTTCTAGGCAAAGGTTCTCGTGTAAGCTCTTTTTTTTACCTCGCTTCCTTCCACTAGTCCCACAAGGACTGCTCTGGTGGACAGCACATCTAACTATCTCGGCGAAGTAGAGTGATGAAGTCGGCATCTTAAAAGATGAGGTATACAATCTGTAGCCTCTTTTCGCTCAATCCGGGCGTTGGCTAATGGTTCAGGCTGATAATACCTTTCTCCTCCTTGGCTGAGCCACAAGGTTTCTCAAACATGATCTGCCTCCCAGTCGTTTCTATACTCGGTGCTCGACTGGGGTAACAATGTCCTCCGAGCCTCCTCCGCGACACCGTTCTCGTTGTCCCCTTCGTCCTGCACCCCTGGGGGTGAAATCCGCTGGTAATCAGGCCTCCTGCTGGTAGATTGCGCGCTCATCCAACTCGTTCGATGGCCGGAAAGCCGAACGAAAGCGATCTGTGCAGAGTTGCATAACATCAGCCTCTACACCACAAATCTCAGTGCGGCAAACCTACCTTGGCTGCAAGAACAAAGACAGCCGCCGCAAAAACCATCCAAGACGTACTCTGCTGGTGCGCTCTCCAAGGACCGAAGCAACTCCTCTGATATCCCAGCTGCAACTCACACGCGTTGTCCCCGTGGTTCCGGTCCTTGAAAGGCCATGCCCTGTCGTGAAGACTTCTAAGACCGCAGCATCGGAATTCATCTTGGATTGAGCGTATAGCCTGCGAATTCTTCGACTGGAAGAACGCCTGCCATTGCTGATCAAGGTTACATGAGAGAATCCTGTCGGGGAAGAGGTACGCAAGTGCTACTGTGGCCACGATGGTCGATATGATGGTTTGAATCTGATTGAGTACACCGGATGTTGTACTCCATCGACAATTGCGAGGTGCCTCATTGTTCGACCGTGGGAAAAAGACTCGCGTGGCTATCAGTGTGAGTACTGTGATGGGGGATATGAGCGTAGCGATTGCTGGAACCCATGTCGGTAAAGGAAGAAGCAGTGCGGTGGTGCGAGCCCAAGACATCCTATTCCGTGAGAGGGCTATTAGTCACTATTCTCTTTTAATACATGCTAACTAGCTAGAGATGTGATAAAGAATGCGATAACTCACGCTCCAAGGACCAAAGAGATAGCCCCTCCCTAGGTGACGAAATTTGTCAACACAGTTCATCGCCAGGCTGGATCTTTAATGTCTTACTATAACAAACGCGATATAGAGGAGGGTAGTTGTATCGATCTTGAAGGGCATCATTTTAGCATGTAGTCAGGTGTTCCAGCCGATGCTTAATTGAAGTTAAAGAAGAAGAAGAAGAAGGACAATGAACGTGTGAGGTGCGAGGCGAGGTGGTGGACAACATGGGCGGGGTTTGCATTTGGAGGACGTTCCCAGCGAATCAGCACCATTTCACTGTCGGATAAGCTGCAAAAGCTTTGTGATGCAGCCAATATTGCCTCTAGGAATGTAACGGCACCTTCTAGGATCTGAAAAGTTCCCAAGATTCCAGAAAAAGGTTCTGGGGAGGATAATGCCCATCCCGGAAGCTTCTGTTCCAGACCCTACAAGTAGGACCCTCACGCTCCTAGGACCATAGCGACATGTTTACTAGCCTGTCATGTTAATAAGCCAGCACGGTCGCTAACTAAATCTCAGCCCTGTCTCTTACGCCACCACCTTTTGTCCATGGTTATTTAGTATAGGCTCTATAATAGTAGGCAGTTGCCTCCAGCTTACTGCCGTCGGACATGTGATATTTGATCGCTGGCGAAGTTGGATGTTGAACTTCTTACATCGGGCCTCGATGGCCTTGAATCAATGCACGAGGGGGTTTAATAGCCAGGTGGTCCATTAAGCCTTTACTGACAGTTCTAATGTCTATAGAGGCTGTCATGCTATGTGGACATTCAAGTGGAACGTGGGTTGTTAGACGCTTTTTGGTCAATACTGTATGAAAATCCTAGATCCCTTATGTCCTATCCCTAGGAACTATTTGTTAATTCTGGGAATCCCTCGTGCTCCCCGGGTTCTTCCTTAGGGGGCCAGGATATATGTAAAACGCGTGGTCATGCTATTGATTGAATTATTATCCAGTGAGTGATACCACTGATCGACCGGCGCCGATCTTGCTAAACCTACTATAGCTCAGGGAAACCATCCCTTGTTCCCTGGGGCTATATTATGCACTCCCGGGAGCTATAGGTCCTCTAGGAACTATGATTCTGATCCCTATTAAAGAAAGAAAATATCTCAGCGAGGTTCTTAAGGCGTAGGCTAAACTTATAGTATCACGAGGGTTTACGATCGAGTACCAAAAGGGAGAAGGAGTAATCAGAGAATTATATCCTGCAACGAGGCCTAGACTGCGACATCGCCCATCGACGGGCTGGTAGGTATGCCTATGGACGGGTACCACCCTATACGCCTATAGGCCTTTTTAGTAAGTAGAATTCCTTGACCTCGTGGCTTACATTATTTTATTGTTCATCGACATCCTGCCTCTCTTCAAACAGTGTCTTTGCACCATATTTTTGTCGTGTTAATCAGCTCTTCTTGCTGTTCCCCGCTCTTACTGCACGCGGTCTAAAATTTGTATCCCGCTTATGATCTCCTGAGTGACTCACATTCCTAGGAGAATCTGTAAGCTTATATATGTGTCCGAGCCGGATCACCATCGGCAGAACAGACTTCTACAGATGACCCAAGCGAGAGAGCTACACGAAGGGGTTGCGAATGTCGACAAGTGGATCTCCATGTCTTCTCTTTCTGGAGAGTCGCAATCACAAGTACTTAACCCCATACCAGGCAGCAAACTTATCCCTTGTCTCCAACATTTGACGCCCGAGTCTGGGTAAAACAATTTACTAGACTGGCAGAATCAAACCCAAACACTGCACCTTCACGCTCCCTCGGCGTTGACTTCAAGGAATTGGGTGTGTTTGCGTACACCACGGCTGGAGAGTCTCAAAAGACTACAGGGAATGTGGTAATCGAACTCACAACATACCTAGCAAGGTAGCTTCACGTGTGGACATTCTACGGGACTTTGAAGGTGTTGTGGAAACAGGAGAAATGTTGCTCGTCCAAAGGCAAGATACTATATGCAGTATTGGTTTGATTACTACATAAACAAACAGCGAATAATCAATGACAAGAAAATACATAGCACAAATCAACATGTGCCGGGGAATCACAGAAATACAGAGATGGAACAGTTAAGAAAAAGGCTGGGCGAATACGATACTGCGACATATCACATCCTAGCAGCACGGGTGGTCTTGTCATAGAAGTCCAAGGTCATGGCTGCCAAGAAACATGGAATATCCTTTCTTTCCTCAACCCAAAATTTGATGAGAGGTTTAAGTTCCATGGCAAACAGACTATTCGGTCCACCCGATATCTTCATAGTGCCATTCTCGCCATCGAAGACGATGGAGTTTTCTTCACCATTGCCCATGCTACCGGGACCAGAGTCAGAAGGCGCATCGGAGTCGCCGTGCCGGTATGCGGATGAGAGGTGGAACATAGAAGTGACTCGCACTCTACCATTCGGCAAGAAATCAAGCTTGAAGCCGAGAAGAGAGGCGACGGCTTCCCGGAACTCAGAGGACTTGGCTGTCCAGATCTCCTTTAGTCGGCGCATACGCTTTTCTTTGTCGGCGACGGTGCGCTCCATGTCTTGCATTTCGAGTTTGATACTCTCCAGGGTACTGACTGGGACGACTTTGACATCGGTATGGCCCCCGCGCAGCTGTGCTAAGAGGTCTCTGTTCGCGGACTGGAGAGTTCTAAGAGTAGTCATCTTGATTTGCTCGGTTTGGGCGGTCGGATTGTCGCGCAGTTCAAGAACACGTGTTCGTGACTTGGCTTTCAACGACTTAATCTGAGACTTGGCCGCATCGAGTTCCCGGCGAGCGAGAGTTGTGGCCTGCTCTGATTTAGTGAGATGTTCCTGGAGTTTGCGGTTCTTGCGGCTCAGCACAGCGATACGCTCGCTTTCTGCTTCGCTGTTGGCGGGAGAAAGAGGTCGCTTAACACCCCTGGCTTCGGGTTGGTCTTCTTTCGGCGCTTCCTGCTTAGAGAGCTCTTCATGAACTTTATGGAGCTCACCACGGTATTCATCGACGAGTTGTTGCAGCTGGGTTATTTGCTCGGATTTTTGTTCATCAAACTGTGATGGATCTTCGTGCATTGTGGCCTCTTCCGCATCAAATGTCTTGAGTTGGGCGCGCAAGTATTCAACTTCTTTTACTGCAAGTGCACGCTGTCGCTCCAGTCGAGCTCGAAGCCGGCCCTCCGCGGCACCCGGTCCTCCTGCAGAAGCGGCAGCAACGCGGAGTTTCTCCAACTCCTGTTGCAGATTGTTTTTATCGCTTTCAAGGCTCTTGATAGCCTCGTCCTTCTCAAGGAATTGGGCATCAACAGTTCCGAGACGATCAAGGAGCGTAGCAATCTCAATTCGTCCCTGAACTACCGCCCTCACGATAGCGTCTGGTGAGTCAAATTCTGCAGGCTGGTCGTTTTCCTGTAAAAGAGCGACCCAAGATTGTCGCTCATCTTCTAAGATCTGCTTTTGAATCTGCACTGTGTTCAGTTCAGCTTCAAGGCCCTTCATTAGCTGGAGCTGATTCTCCACTGATCGCTTTTGTTCTTCGACGACTTCAACGTTCTTCGAGACTTTTCGAAGGTGACGCAGCTCCGTTGTTTGGTCACGGTTCGCAGACTCCAATTCCCGAATATGATTAACCTGCTCGGAAAGTTCTCTCTTTAATACAGCCAAAGCCTCTGCATCGTTTCCTTCGGCCTTCAGTCGAATATTCTCCGCCTCGAGTCCAGCGACCTCCGCTTCACGCTGGGATAATTTCTCCTGCGTTGATTCCTGCGATGTCCTGGCATTTTGAATATCGTTCTGGAGTTCTTCGATGGTCTTTTGTAGGGAAGCGCGGACTGTCTCTAACTCGTTGATCTGGTATTTGAACTGCCGTTCCTGGTCGGAAAGTCGAGCTTGAGTGTCGTCAAACTCTTCCTGCAAGTTCTGACTGTCGTCCTGGAGGCCTCTAATCTTGCGCTCAAACGCAAGTCTCTCATTCAAAGCCTGATCTTGAATTTCTTTCAATTCTTTTGCCAGTTCGTCGCTCTTATGGGTAGCCCGGTTACTCGAAGATTCGGCAGTCTGCAACGAATATCGTCAGTTTTACGTCGTGACAACTGCATTTTGTAGCAACTCACCTGAGCCTTTCGAAAATCTGCATCCGCTTTCAGTTGCAAGTCGCGGACCTCTTTTTCATGGCGAAGAGCTTCCAGCTCTCGCTCCTGCTTGATATTCTCGAGCTCGTATTTCAGAGTACTCAATTGCACACGTAGCTCGTCTTTTTCCGTATCTAAACGAACCAGTCAGTTTTCCGTCGCCGGCTCTGCAGTCAGCCTAGGCAGGGTATCGCGTTACCATGAATAGGTTGATGCGACTGGGCTTGAGATTGTGTGAAACGGCCAGATTGTCGCATAGCTGTCGATCGACGCATGGTACTCCGTGCACCAGAGGGTGCCGAGGGTGAGCCGAATCCAGCAATGAGCTGGGAAGCCGGTCGGTTGTTTTGGCTATGGTCCATCTATTAAGAGCCAGGAGAGGTTAGTTGCTGCGTAAAAACAACACGGAGGCCCATTAAAGCTCACGGTAAGGTCCAAGCTATTGTATACCCAACGGAAATTCCTGTCTAATGGAACATGAGGCAAGAAACACTGCGCAAATTGTCCTGGAGCTGTATCAAAGGGAAGATGGTTGAAGGCGGACCGCCTTGTTTAGTATTATGTCAGCAAAAAACTGCGCCTGAAATGGGTTAGCGCCGTTTTAAAAATTATTTCGATTTCGGCATCGAATTCTCAGTTCACCACCCTCACCCGTGACTCGTCTTCATCCACCTCGGTCTTTCGTTCGATTTTAGTCAATTTCTTCCGTTTAATTCCACACAACCGTCACTATGGGCAAGGATAAGGTCGAGAAGAAGGACCGCGCTGAGAAGAAGGAGAAGCGTGCGGAGAAGGACGGTGTGCACAAGGTCAAGAAGGAGAAGAAGGAGAAGAAGGACAAGACTGCTCTTGTCGATGCAGTAGAGAAGGAGATTGACACTGAGGCTATGGAGGGTCTCGAGCAGACCAATGCTGTCGCCGTCAAGGACGAGGCTGAGGTCGACGCTGTCCGCCCCGTTGGCGCCCTCGTGCCGTTCGCCAACCCATTGGTTGAGGACAAGCAGGCCAAGAAGGTCCTGAAGAGTGTCAAGAAGGGTATGTGAAATGTTTCTCCAGTTCTTCCGTTCACTCTTTTACTATCAGTGCTCATGGTCGATTTTCATCCGATCTTCGGATCGCCAATGACTCTGATCGCATCGCTGCGCAACTTTTTTTTTCTCTTATCGTCAGACCATCGATTCTAACATTTATTCCTCTAGCTGCCGTCAACAAGTCTCTCAAGCGTGGTGTCAAGGAGGTCGTCAAAGCTCTCCGCAAGTCTCCCATCCCCGCCGCCAACGCTCCCATCGGTGTTCCCAGCGGTGTTGTCGTTCTTGCTGCCGATATCTCCCCCATGGATGTTATCTCCCACATTCCCGTCCTGTGCGAGGACCACGGCATTCCCTACGTCTTTGTCACCTCCCGCGCTGAGCTCGGTGCTTCCGCCGCCACCAAGCGCCCTACTAGTGTTGTCATGGTTACCCCCAAGGCTGCCAAGGGCAAGAAGGAGGATGATGAGGAGTTCACCAAGGTGTTCGAAGAGCTTGCTGGCTTGACCCAGAAGGAGCTCAAGAAGCTGACAGTCTAAAAATGTTCTCGACTTGTCTGTTTTACCTTTTGTTATTTGCTCTTCCCACACTGTTCACTGCGAGTGGGTTCTCTGGTTGTACAGGTTTCTGATACCGTCTGTTCAGACGGTGCATGTCTTATGGGGTCCGGCCTATGGGTATCTTTCTATATTTGCTCTTTTGTTCCAACTCGGCGTTATTTCAATGGTGTACGAAAAAGGCAAGAATTCCAATGAGATATCACCAACCTCATAGACTCGGTTCTCAGTAAGGTCTCGGTTAATTTTAATGGACATCTCATGCCAATCTTACTATTGCACTGCCCTACAGTGTGACACCAGCATAAACCACATTGTGCGTGCCTGGTTGTTGTAGTTGTCATTCTCGAAAAGTCTGACTGTATAATCCCCTTCTGCGATAGAACAGCGGGCCGCACATGAAACTGATGTCGAGTCCCTCCAATACTCCATAGTGTCCTCAGTCCAAGACAATCGACCCTAAATTGCCGGAGATGTTATCAGTCACACGGCGTAGCTAACTCAAGAATTGTAGATATCAGGTGGGGAACACACAGCGATGAATCATAGATTTCATACACACAACGTGGGGAGCTAAGCCTAGGCAATTAGCCTTGCATGGTAGTATAAACTATTACCGTGGCGTTCTGGGCTGAAACCGATCAATATGATCAATCCCTAGACCCTTCGCCCTTGACGTTAAACAAGGGATAAAGTGCATATACCAAGCCCAGCAGATATCAATCTACCCAATCACCATGTACAGTGCCCTGGAGCAATCCTATCCTAACCTCACAGATCTTCTAGCACTAGCCTAGACCCATGGAAAGATTTGGTATTGGACCCCTGATCTGAGAGGGATTTGTTTACCTTTGTCCTACACAGCTTCTTCCTTGTGTTCAAAGCACGGCCCTTGCGGTTGATCTCCTCCCTGTCCTTTGAAAAAAATACTATAAGGAACCGAAGTCCCTCGATTTTCATTGAACAATTCATTCATTCTGCATATAATACGCCATCCTGTCAACCAATTCCCTCTTTACATTCCTGACAATGCAAATCAACCGCCCTTCCATTTTAACGCTTGCACTTATCTTGGCTGTTACTAAATCCACTGCATCCCACCCTATCAGAACCAGCAAATGGGTCAAGACAGAACAATTCCAAGATCCCAATGCCCGTGGAATATGGAAGGTCTTTGAAAAGGACCCGTATGATCTATTACCTGACCCGCCGCATGTCAAATACAACGGAGTAAGTATCAGATCCTATATTGCCTACTCGGCGACTTACCTATATCTACCTATAGAACCCAGCATGGCCAACCCGCGAGGACAACAACCCAACAGAGCAACACACGCCAAATAATCGCTATACAACAGGAACTTCTGAAGCGGGGAAACCAACAGTCTCAATCCTGATCCCAACATCTGCAGAAATACCTGAGCAAATGCACAAGCATTACAGCCATCATACGGAAGAAAACGAACATTACTTCTCGGTAGACAAACAAAGCTCAATCAATGCACCCGCTGCCCAGAGGCAGGATCATTACAGCGAGATTCTACAATACCTACACACAAAGAATACCCTACACAATGTGCACAAGCATGCCACACCTGCATCTTCCTCCTACTCCTCATCGGACTATTCGACCTCTTTTTGTATATACCGGTTCTCCTTCCCGACTTTAAGATCTAAAGCCATGATATTCCCACATTATCATCTTCCGGGAGCTTTTACCACAGTGATTATTCTCCTAGTGATGGTTTGGGTTGCTATTTTCACCATTGGGTTGCTCGAACTGGGGAATTATCTTTGGAGACGGAGGGGACAGACTTTGGTTATGGAGGGTGATCGGGTTCCGGATAGTGAGGAGCGAAATGTGGATTTAGATGAGACGGTGAAGGTCCCCTTGAGAATCATTATTGCTCCTTCGGCAGGCACCCGGCGGGTCTCTGTGGGAGAACATGGGTATGAGTCCCTAGAGTCCATTTATAGTAACTCCGAGTCGAACTCGGGTTCGGAATCTGATGAGGATGATTATCGCATTTTTTGATACATCTGGTGAAATAAATATATTCCATGTGTATCAGCCAATACTTATCTTCTTCCGTGGCCCATATAAGTTAGCAATTATATACCAGAGGTCTATCGTTAACAAATGCACTCACTCCTACTTGGTAGGAAGAGCTATAATCCCTTCCCTCCATAAGAGAAAGGAAAGGTAATGCAGGACGCACACAATGGAGTGAGAGTGTCGAAGGAAGTAAGCCTAGGAAATTGAAACGGAGTAAGAAAATCTTTTAGAAAACGGGATTGTAATGATCATATGTATTTTTAGCTGCTATTGTACATAAATATATGAAATCATAAACCCATAGTTCATCATAACCTCTACTTCAGGCAAAGTCCAATCAAAGCCCACTAGTTTGCATTCCTCCAATAAAAATGTGAGAATATTGAGCCAAATCACCAGCCAGGGAGGCCTAAGCACGCTGGTCACTGCCCAAATGGTCGTATAGGTTCTGGGGATCCACACCCTTCTGATCGACATGGCCAGAACCATAAGCTGAGCGGGCACTACTGCGCTGGGCCTGAGGAATAGCCTCACGGCCAGGGTCCTCGCTGGAGCCAAGTTCCGATTTGAAGCTCACATTCTTAGCATCGTCCGGAGGGAGGCCACCCTCTTGGATGTCACGGCCGGCGTTATATTGACTACTACCACCACTGGTGTTTGCAGCAGAGTATTCACCAGCCTTGATACCCATCTCCCTCTTGGCGGCAGTTGAGCCACCGGAGTACCCATAGTTGTCTAGGTGTGTGCCAGGGAAGTTGCCCTGGCCAACCACGCATTCTGGGTACTTCTGTTCCTCATGACGGTCCTGGCGATGACTGCTGGATGAGGCAGAGGGAAGCTTGATGGAGGCGGAGGTGTTGGCGTTATTTACTGTGGTTTCGTTTCCTGAGACGCCCATGGCTTCAGCGCCACGGTTGCCAGAAAAGCCACCACCTTGGCGGATAGACTCGGTGGCAAGCGAGTCATTGGTAATAGGACCAGATGGTTCCTTGATGCGCTGTTGTGAGCGATGGTCGGTGGTGACCTTAGTTCCGGGAGTGGTGTGAGGAAGAGGGGTGCCTTGGATATCCATGATGTGATGGAAAATGCAAGAAGGTAGATTTAAATTATTAAAGAAATACTTGTGGAAGGAAGACGGGAGACAATTGAGTGATAGATACTACACGTTGCGATGGCAGATATATATAGAAAAGCAGTGAGCTATAACCGAACCGGAAGTTGGAAGTATCTGGTGCTTTGATAGAAACTGATCGTGTACCAAAGAGCTTTGATGTCATACTTACGCTGACCAGGAGGGGTTTATGCAAGATATATCAGGCTTAAACTTGGAAGTTTGCCGGCCAGTCGCCGTCAGATTAACTAGTTATACTCAAGGCACTTTGTTTAGTGGCTGGAGAAACCGATAGAATGATGGATGTGGAGCACAAGCTGTGCTCCGATGTATGTATGCTTCTAGAAGACATCAAAAGGGGAAACTCATGCCCCACATGCTTTTCCAGGATCCTATCTGAAATCTCCAGACCAAAAGTTGATGATGCAAGGAAGAGGCAATTGACATCAAGTCTACAACATCGTCCCTGATGATAATGCAAAATGTGCAAACATCTTTATTTCACTATACGGTGTAACTATAGGTGTGGCCATCTAACCTTGTGCTCCGGCTAAGCTTGAAAGAAGATATATATTTTCGCATAAAACTAGATTTGTATATTTATTGTATATGAAGTTCTGGCGCGACACATACAGATTCTGCTACATAACCCTACTTTGTGTATTTCTTCATGAAACATAGATATAATAATGGTGGGGTTTGACTGCTACATTTTAATTCAGATATCAATCAGGATGAAATTCCCAGATTCACTCATTCTCTCGTAATGATTGAAGGAAATGATTATTGTACATATGGTAAATCCACATATTCATACACTCAGTCATATTCATACACTCAGCTAACGGGTCGTAGCATCAGAGGGAAGGTGATCCAGTCCCTTAAGACCCTATAGTTCAAGTTCTTCAGCACTCTTGCTGGTAGGTAGAGACCCACGTAGTCCAGTATTGTCAGGAGGAAACTCAACACGTCCAGAGCCAATGCCAGTAATACGCTGGTCAAAGGAATTCCAGTCGCTGGCAACTGGAGGTTGTTCAGGTAGAGGCAGGTTGGCCTTGATCTTCTCAATTTCTGCGGGCTTATCGGTGTTTTGGTCAATGATAGACTATAGGGAATTTGTTAGTGATCTGTTTCTATAGTACTGCATTTTAGATTACTCGCCTTCATTCTAGACACATTTGAGTCCGATGGGGTGTTGCCACGATGCAGCAGGGAAAGTTTGGACTCGGCCCTACGAAGGTCTTGGATAGTAGTGTGGAAGGTAGCATCAGTCATTTTGTATCTTGGCTGTAAATGTGGTGAAGTGTCAGAATCGGCTGAGTGTGGTATTGAATCTGAATCATAGTATGAAAAATGAGGATTTATATATCTAGGTACCATATTCTTTGTCGATGGCAAGACACTGTGACGTTTGCTACAATGACGACATGGGATTCAGGGCCATGGATATCTACCCTCCAGAACGAGCTGGGCCCTGCTTCATCTTGGGTATTTGGTCTTTATTGGAGATTCTAGGCTGTCGGGTCAACAACAGAATGTAAACTGGGTAAAACTCGGGATTGGCGCCATAGCCGATGGACCACCTAATGTGGCAAACCTGTTCATTTGTTTTTATGACAAGACTCTATGCACTCCCATGATAATTCCTCGAGCTCTGTTGAGGAGTCGATAGATATCTTGAAGCTGGAATGGGACCGATTGGATATACAATGGTTGCCCACAGAGTTTCAGTGTGAACTATGGTCAACAGACAATTGATCATCGAGACGTTCTAGAATGATACCCAGGCGCAAAGATAGCTAAATGTATAGTAAGGAAAGACTTCGACGAGTTCAAGAGCGGCGTCCTAAAGTGGCATAAAAGCATGCAGGCCATTGGGAACACCGCCTTCCTTTTTTATACGGCAGAAATTGTTTCTTATCGAAAGAGAGCCCAACTCCGAGGCCGTTGGAGACTTAGTGAACCTGGTCATTGTGTTCTTCAGAGGATCTATTGTTCTTCGACACATATATCCTACAATATGCCTCGAGATCCGCTGATCGGACTGGTGGGCAAGGTATGTCGTTCCCATCGAATGTTCCACCACCCCACTGACTGCAGGTGTGAGGGGCATACAGCCGTCTAGTGGAAAATCCACAACATTGAACAGTTTGACCGATGCGACTTCGAAAGTCGGTAAGTGAACCGGAATGCAGCTGTACACAATCCCAGAAACCTAATCAATTATACTTTGAACAGGAAACTTCCCGTATGTATGCCCCGGTTGTTCTACAAGAGCGTCTCCACCTTATCGCAGTTGATCGCGCAGGCCGTGTTGACACCCGACAGCTTCACAACCATTGACCCCCAGCGAGCCATCGGATACCTTCAGATTGATTGCCCATGCCAGCGACACAATGTTTCAGATCGATGCCAGCCCAATTATGGAGGCTGCCACGAAGGGCGGCGCTCTGTGCCGATTGAGTTGCTAGATGTCGCAGGTCTTGTACCAGGCGCGCATCAGGGTCGTGGACTAGGTAACAAATTCTTGGATGATCTTCGTCACGCCGATGCTTTGATTCACGTGGTGGATGTGAGCGGGACCACAGATGCTGAAGGTTAGTTGAGTGTACCACATTTAATACAATGGCGTGACCCCGGCGTTGATAAATATCTACAGGAAAGGCTACTCGAGGATATGATCCATCAGTAGACATTGAGTGGTTGCGATCAGAGATTGTGCGATGGGTGCTAGGAAACCTGATGGAGAGGTGGTATGTTTGCAAGTACTACAATGAAACAAGGGACATATGCTAATATACCCTTAGGGGTTCTATTAAGAGGAGACATCAGGCATTGAGTTAGTGGACCTGCAACGCTATTGACGTTGACGCGTAACTGACTCTGAAAACAGAGGCAAACCCTATCGACACATTGCAGAAACAGTTTGCCGGTTATGGAAGTACCCAAGCTACTGTTGCGCGATTTATGGATAAACTTGCCTTAAAAGAGCCGTTGGAAGATTGGTCAAATGAGACAGTAGAGCTTGTTGTGAACGCTTTCATCGATGAGAAATTCCCCACAGTGTTCGCGTTGAACAAGATCGACCATCCAGATGCAGATAAGGTATGAGTATCTGGCTACTGCCTCTTATACATTTCTGACAGAAGTTGCAGAACATCAGCAAAATTGCGAAAATGCAAGATCCTAAAAGCATCGTGCTTTGCTCCGCTATATCTGAGGTTTTCCTCCGAAAGCTGGCAAAGCAGGAGTACATCAAATACGTCGAAGGCAGTGAGTTTGTCGATACGCGAGAAGATTTGATCGAAATGGGCGACCCAGATGGAGGAGGCCTTAAAGAGATGGATGAAAAATTGAAAACGTATGTTCAGCGCCTATAGGAAGGTTGTAACCTTGCTAACTTCGCTCCAGACGGGTTGAGAATATGAAAGACATGGTGCTGTATCGATTTGGATCTACCGGAGTCGTACAATGTCTCTCCCGAGCCGCAGAGCTTCTGGGCCTCGTACCGGTGTTTCCCGTTCGCAACGTGGCGACATTCAACTCTGGCACTGGAACTGCTGTGTTCCGCGACTGTGTTTTGGTCAATAAGTGAGTACTCTATATTCCAATGCTGACGTAGCCTGTCTAACAATCTACAGAAACAGCACTGTCGGTGATGTTGCCCGGAAGGTGATGGGTGATGTACCTATCAACTATGTCGAAGGAGTGGGTGGAACTCGAGTCTCCGAGGATGACATTGTGGAAGTTGGGAAAAACGATGTGAGTTCTCCCGCTAAATTATACAATATGGTTGATCGACTGACTAATCATTGCAGATCCTATCGTTCAAGGTTGGTCGGTAGACCAGTCCGTTTATGTACAGTTCCTCCCACGATATGACACTAGCAATGGAAATGTCATATAACCTTGTTCTCTAGTCCGATTCACTATATATGTATTACTACAAAATTTCCGGCGCCGACAGTGAATGTGTCGTGTTCGACCAGCGCCGTAGAACCCCGCAAGATATTTTTTGACTTCAACTGCCCTTCTGCAATATCGGGATGCAGTCAGCAACATGAACTCTACAATCATTCGTATGAACTGACCTTTGGCCGTTCGTCATTCATACCAATGACCGGCTCTGGCGCTTTGGGATACTCCTCTTTAGCCTTCTTCCCATACTTGGTCCCGCCCCTCTCCGTAATTCCCTGTGACTTGGTATCATCTGCAAGACCCTGGCTTGTTTTCCTTTCCCTCAACCCAGTGGCCGCTGCCTCTGAATGTACATCCTCTACATCACCCTTCTTAGCCCGCTTGCGTGTGTGTTCTTCCGCTGAACTCCCCTTCCAATCCTCGAAGATGGAGTAATAGCGGGCTCTAAGTGGTACATAGAGAACTGCCGGGTGTATGGCGGAACGTAACGGTAGGATGACCCGCCAAGGTTGTCGTGAAACAGACATGATGCGCAGCATTGGCGTAGCAGAAGAGATATAGGGATTGCGCATAAGGAATCGCGAGTTATTGTAGATACTTGAATAGCTAGAGCGGTGAATTTTACCTGTAGGTAGGTATGATTATCTGCTCAGTAATATGACGTTCCTATGCTCTAATGTGATTTTGTCCAAAAAGGGTAAGAAGAAACCGGTTCGAGCTCGGGGCCGGGCTTATCGATAAGGCAACGATCGTCATCGGCGCGACATTTTGAGCGGATAACTCCAACCCTCCAACTCAATTCACAATGAAACGCGAGTACATCCCGATCGAGTCCCTGCCAGCTTGGCAGCGGCTCAACGGGATCATTGTTCAAGGCATCGCAGTTCACAAGGTTGGATCTGATCAACATGGCGCAGACAAAGGCAGTGCCCTCATCGCAACAGAAGCCCAGATGAGCAGCGAGAACGATGCAAAACCTACGATCCTACTGCAAATTCCCTCGGAATTAGTTTTATCTCTAGAGGCTGTCCATAACCATTCCAAAACCGACAGGTATTTGCGCGACGTGTTAGAAGCAATCGGCGACTTTGGAAGGGTATGGCTCCTCTCCGCGACACCTATCTACGTACAATGGGGCAAAAAACTAAGATACACAGACAGCTAGAGGAGCAATCCTAATATTCCTCCTCATTCAACTATCCCATAGCAGCCCCGACCTGCGCTCAGCACACGAGACCATCGGTATCTCCAATCCCTGGACGGAGTACATGAAGTTCCTGCCTCCATCGTACCCTCTGCCTACCTTCTACACCGCCGAGGAACAAAAGCTCCTCCGAGGCACAACGCTCGAAGAAGCTCTAGATGCGAAGTTTGCATCTCTTGAGAGGGAGTTTGAACAGCTCCGCAAGGCTACGGAAGGCATCGCATGGTGCCAGCGGAGCTGGTGGGATGAAAAGACTGGCACGCTCACAATTCATGACTGGAAATATGTTGACGCTGCCTATCGGTCGCGCATGCTGGATCTACCTGGCAGTGGTCTAGCGATGGTGCCTTGTATTGATATGGCCAATCATGTCTCCGGTGATGGGGTCAAGGCACTGTACGATACAGACCCGGAGGGGAACCCCGTGCTTCAGTTACGATGGGGAAAGACTCTCCAACCCGGAGAAGAGGTCACAATCACGTGAGATATTTCTACTGTGGATATGGTTATTGGGGGCTTGACTGACGCATGGCACGACAGATATGGAGATGGAAAGCCCGCATCTGAGATGATATTTTCCTACGGCTTCCTGGAAAGCGGCACGACGGAAGCACGGGAGATATTCCTCAATCTAGATATCCCAGAGGATGACCCTCTCGCCCTAGCAAAGAAGATGTTCTGTCAGAACAATTCTGGAATTAGAATTTCGGCCGTGGAGGGCTCCGAAGACGTAACATGGGAGAGTGGCCTTGCGTGGATAGCATGCGTCAATGAAGAAGACGGTCTTCACTTCGGGATCGCACAGACAACGGACGGCGGCCGGGAGTTGGAAACGACCTGGAAAGGCGAAAAGATCCAGTCGACCAGTCATCTCCGCGAGCTTCTCGCTGTTGATCCTTTATGGGAGATTTTCCAACTTCGCGCTGCAGTACTACTTCTCGAACGGCTCGAAACCCAGCTCGCTCTTCTCCAGGAGACTGAGGAGATCTTCTCGAATATGCAAGAGGACAAAGCGGTTTTGGATTCTATGTTCCGGCCTGGGATAGTCAGCTCGATTGCTCACTACCGGATCTTAGAAGGGGAACTGCTGGAGAAAGCTGTCGAGGAATTAATCAAACAGGTAAGTGATCTGGTTTGTGACTTGTCTCAATGGGCCATCTTCCTTCTAATTTCCTGCAACTAACCATGGCATTCAGAGAACAGAGTTGCTGGCTTCTAAAACGGTGGCCGAATATTTCCGTGCACAGACAGGGGAGCCGGACGAAGCCGACGACTTTTCATGATTCAAACCCAGGGGCCCAGATCTTGTTGATGGGTCTGATGAAGACCATGAAGACCAGACCACAGACCAGAAAAGACAATAATCTCCCAACAGACATATCAAAGCATCCGAAGCATTCCTAAATATCCCTCTAAAACCCACTTTCCCTTTGGCTAACGGGCTGCAGCAAGCCTAGTCCCCGCCAGACCTCAAAAAAGAGCGTACCCCACAACCCCGTAGCGTATCGGATTAGGCGCTACTAGCGCTCAATTGTGACAAAGACATGGGAACCATAGCTATGACGTTTATGGTCGAAGATCATCGAGTTGTAAAAGGGGGTTGATGAACATCATGATCTACAGGGTCGGGAGTTGTATGTAGTATGCGGGGAAGCCAGTTGCAGGAACCCCCGACTTTCCGATATCCGCTAAACCAACCGGGTTGGCACGGCAGTGCATGTTTCATGAACAAAATCGGAGTGTACCGGTGACTTTGATCTGCCGGAAGACAGCATACTTCTACAATTAGAACCTAATATTGAGGGATCCGGTATGTACATTGTACTTGTGGAGCGCAGGTGACGGTAGATCGCGAATCCAACAGACCGGAGCCTAGTGGGGCTATTGGATAACAACCATGGTTCGCTGATCTCTCGGGAAAAACTCGCTGAGCGGAAGAAAACGGCATTTCCTGACGATACCATAATTACATACGCCGTATATTAATTCGATATTAAACACAATATTAATATTGAACTATGTCCCGCATCTTTCGTTAGGCTCTGATAACTACTAATCAGTTCAGTTTATATTTGTCCATGTGGAGTTTGCAATATAACTTACACGAGTCCCTCCCCGCGTTGATCGTCCATGAACGGTTCGCCACTGTACTCTGTACATCACTAGATAATAAATGTAAACTCTTAAGATTCTGGGATTTCCTTGGCTTTCGTGATTAGAGTTGGGAGTGAAATTTTGGTCAGAATGACTCCTGCAACACCCCGAGTGGCTAAGCACTAAAGGTGGTATTTCGTGTTCAAAAGTATGTACTCCGTATTAGTATCGTGTTCACCGGAAGGATCATGTCCATTTCTTTTAGTGGAAAGTAAGACATATTAACCATAGACAAGTGGCCGATCATCGGACCATAATTCAATGCTACATGCGCCTATTAAAACAATGTACATAGGAGACACGCGGCTGCAGAACCGGCGCCGGGGGAATAAATCGGAAGCGGTAATGCCTACCGTAACTGGTTTGAATCCGAGCACAATTTACTCCAAAGCCTAACCTAGTACTATGGCACATGCACTCCGAAGGCTTGTTCGTCTGTCATCAAAGCCCAATGTACATTCTCCTAGAGATTTCCATAACAGCCAAGGAGTTGTGGAATGTGGAGTGTGGGGACCGGGAGGATCGAAAAGAATCCGGGGGCAAGTTTGAGACGGGGTATACGGGGTAATGTCACCTCTTGAAATAGCCAAAGTATCAAGTCCAATAATATAACGAGACTTAGAAGTGAATATGTAGGTACGGTACCTAGTACACGTCCAATACCAACTTACCATCGAAAACAACGACAAGCTTATTGGCGCCCAAAGGTCAGCAGTCCCACTTTTAACTGACTCAGCATTAGCGTGTCCCCATCTTCCCGAGTCTCTCCCCCCCCATGTTTTTAGGCTTCTTTCTACATACTCTTGATCTGGAGATTTCTTTGATTCTTCAGTTGTATTCTCTTGGTATTAAGAAGTTTATACGGAGTGTTGCATTTGCACTTCTGGCCGTCCAAATACAACTAACTCAACCCCCGGCGGCCCGTGTGCCCCTTCTGCACAACATGCCTGGTATCTTGCCTATGAAAGTGATCAAGGTCGGTGGAACTGGCACAACGAGCCGTATCGCCCAAGCCTGTGACCGATGCCGAAGTAAGAAAATCCGCTGCGACGGTGTTCGACCTTGCTGCTCGCAATGCGCCAACGTGGGCTTCGAGTGCCGCACCAGCGACAAACTGAGTCGCCGGGCCTTCCCACGTGGATATACCGAGTCGCTAGAAGAACGAGTTAGGAGTCTGGAAACCGAAGTCAAAGACTTGAAGGAACTATTAGATGAGAAGGACGAAAAGATTGATGTCTTGTCCCGGATACATTCGTTTTCGCCGCCACACCGAACCGTCTCCGTGCAGTCTCCCTCTGCCTCTGCGATACCGAGGTCGAGCACCTCGGATTCATCGGATGGGGTGTTCCACGTACAACGATCGACTACCCGACCATCCCGACAGTCGGAGAACCCTTTTATAGGATTTTCCAGCACCTTGGGTTTTGCTAGTATGTTATGTGTTTCTCTTTGAAAATGGAAACAATCAAGTTAACTAACATGCCCAGATGTCTTTACCGACAAACTTGTCAGTGAAGGGAAATCAGCAGTAAAGGTTCCGATAGGGGCACTCACTGCCCTGCCTACCTCGGTATTCCAGGGTAGCCCCAACCAGGCTGTGAAAACGCCACCCCGCTTGGTGTCGGATCAGCTGATCAACATCTTCTTCCAAGAATGGGCGCCGTTGTACCCTGTGGTGCATCGTCCGACCATTCTGAAAGCTTATGGGCAATATCTCAACAATACCGAGACTCTTCAGCGCGATCCCCATGTGATGGCGCAGTTGAACCTGATTTTCGGTATCGCTGCTCTTTCGTCGATGTCGCGAACCAACCAAGACCCGACTTTCTTCGAAGAAAACTGGTCTGCCACCCTTGATTCGCTCTCCGGTGAAACGTCAGTTTCCAGCCTGCAGTGCTTTGTTCTTGGTCAGATCTACTGCATGACCAAAGGGGACTACCGCACCTTGCTTCGCTACCGTGCCCTTGGTGTAGATATTTGTCACCAGCTAGGCATGCACGAAAACCAAGAAAGCTCCGCCAACCCGCTCGATGACGAGACTCGTAAGAAGGTTTTCTGGTCGCAATATGTGCTTGACCGATTCTGCTCCGCGCTTACTGGACTACCTGTCCTTTTGCGCGAACAGGATATCGAGACTGAGTATCCCGTTGATGTGGATGATGAGAATGTCACCGAAACAGGATTTTTGCCGACACTTCCTGGCGAATCCACTCGCATTTCTAGCGCTCTTGCTCTCTTCGGAGCTGCAAGGATCTTGACGAAGGCTTTGGAGGATCTGTTCCCTTCAAAATCCGGTTACGATGTGTATGTTTCGAAGATGCGTTCTGTGACAGGGCAATTAGATGAGTGGCTTCACACACTGCCGCCACATCTTCGTCTCGAGTTCAGCCAGGACAAACCTAGCACGAACGTGACCAGTAGTCGGTCACCACTCCTGGTAAGTTCCTTTATGGATTCATTAATGTTTTACCAGAATATACTAACCTTGCTATAGTCACTTGTGTACTATTTCATTCGATCTTTGATACATCGCCCGACCGCCTGCTACGCTGACAGGAACATTCGCTCTCCGTCTATCCTGGCGCTGTCCGACTCAGCAAAGCATATCATTCAGATTCTTGAACTTCTTGACGAGAGGCGTTTGTGTCTGTCTGTCTGTATCAACAGAAAAGAGCTTATATTCTTTTCTGGGCTTGGACTCCTTTGGCAGATGCTTGATGTGAAAAGTGATAGTAAACTGGCCAAGGATAGCCAGAAACTCCTTGGAACCGCCATGCAGTACCTTCAAACAGAGTCCAGCGTGGCGGCTGCGGAATTCAGCACGCTGTCCAACACTCTGATTTCCCTCGACAGCGGAAGGCATCCATCAATGGGCAAGCAAAACCACCAGGACATGGTGGCACCAACACAAAAGCCGAACAAATCCCCCAAGAAGCACTTGCAGGCCTTAAAGTCCCGTCTTATCGCCTGCTCCACCCGTGATAAGCAGCCTCCAGCCCAACCTTCCCCACAGTCCTCTCGCCGGAACACTATATCCGGAACCACGCCCCCAGTAATGTCGCAGTCGCTCCGCTCCCCTAGCTGGACCAGCCTGCCCCCCTCTCAACCCGACCATCTCCCCACCTCACACTACATCAATGACAAAGGCCACTCCCCCCTGGACCTAGCCTCAGACCCCCGCCTAGCCCCATCCTTGAGCTACGACCACCCTCGCTCCATGTCCTGCTCTACGCCTTCCGACCCCACAGCTGGCGCCATCACAATGGCCGATTGGGAATATGTGCTAAGCGATATGGATCGCGGATACTCCAACATCTTCACAGGCATCTATGGCGGCAAAGAATGCGGCGAAGACCCGGGACCATTTGCCTCGATCACAGCAGAATACGGCCGCAAACCCAGCGATCTACCCCTAGTCAATCACCCGCAGAGTGATATACACGGCCTCTCGCCCGAAGCGTGGTCTGCCAGCAGCGGCGACTTCGCACATAAGCAAGAACATACCACGCAGAGCGTTCTGAGCTATTCAAGTGAGAGTATGGGAAGTACCGAGGAGTCTCTGGCGCCCTATGCTGATGCCCGGGTCTGTCCTGAGGATATGGCTACCATCGATCCTTTCCATACTTTCGCTATGCATGGTGAAGATGAGGTTGATGAGTTTTCTCTGGTCAATGGCTGGGACAGACGGCTGGCCGTCTGATTAATTATGGAGCGTTTGGTGTGTTCTTTTTTGGAAGGGATTTGGGGTTTGAATGGCTTTTCAACTTTTCTGTTCTATTCATGATACCTGTGGACTCGGGGCGTTTATTTTCTCTTTGATTTCTCCTATTTCCGTATGTCTATATGTTTTTGACCTTCTGTTTTTGTCTGCAGTGGCTGGTGTCCTTAGTATATAGTATAGTTTCTTAGGATGGTTGCATACATTTTTTATTTGATGACCACGGCAGTCTTTCCACGACCACCATTGAACAACCTGTTCTTTTTTTTGGACCTAACTATAACCGAAGTAGATCTGGATACAGAACCTTTGATCGGTGCCTTCTCGTGTTCGCTCCTTCATGCAGGAAAGGCGGCTCTAAGAATCTTGGCCCCACGACCCACGCCTTATGTATCTCAGCCGAAATCGACGTTTATGTAGGTACCCGCTATCTAAGTCTTAGCCTAAGACTCTCATGGAATTAGGGTGACGCTAATCCTAACTCGGCATTCCACCCACTCTTGCCCCACGGAATATTAGTACTGCCGTTTACGCCTTTCTCTATGTGTATTATTACATCGCAGAATAATATTTCAATTCGGTGATCCGTGATTACTGGGATTTCCACAAGCCTATACCGCAAAGGGCGGAGATAGACAGGACTGACAAGGACGACGTATAGTTCATCTCCCCCACACGGCCCGGCCGGGAACTAAAAGAGCGGATGTGGAGCTGAACATGACATCCCTTCAATCCTCCAAAGCATCGAAAAGGATGAAATATAAAGGAAGGGTGCGCCGTTTACCTGCAGTATGAAGTCATACTTGGTCTACTGCCACCGGTTAGTATATGTCTAAGTAGACTTTTAACATATTCCGTCACCTGTATGCCACCCACGTCAGTCAACCCCCACTTAACCGCCTGCCTTGTTCTTCACACCAACGCTTCTTGTGTCATTAACAAAATTTTGCATACCTCATATCGTCTAGGCCATCGTTTATAATAGAGGCTCCCAATAACACCCAGCCCACTATCATTTTAATAAGCACGTATCTACAACGAGGCCTTCTAGGAATCCACAATTTATAACTTATTGATGCATTCAGAGGAGGCAAATCACATTGGGTTACATTCTACTAAGGCATGAGTACCAGCGATTAACGAATAAAGTAACAGAACCACTCGAGCTTCCCGAATCGCATTGTCATCGATGAATACAGGAATACTATGCCTTTGTTCTCACTGGTTTATGAAATGTTTTAGGGTAATTGAGATAATATAAAGACCGCCCACAATCTGTTGGTTCAATCAACACATAATCCATCATCGGACATATTCCATACGATGATGCGAACTCAGTTTATCGAATTCCTGCTATTGTTTCTTCAATTCACCCACTATGGAGCTAGTCTAGTCCTAACAGATGAAGAAGAAGCGGCCTTTATGCGGCCAGTGGAGGCCGAAAATGTCATTACCCACTCAACCCTGAATCCCCAACATGCCATGGGTGCTGCATTCGCCGACATGCAGGGAGATTCCCCTACGCAGTACAAGCAAGGCACAGTTGATGACGTACTGCTAGGATGCGTTGACTATCAGAATATCACGATGCGGGTTGGCAACCTATCAGTTGTATATTTCCAGGGGAAAGTCAAGGCGTTACCTAACATGGAACCCACAATCTGGACTCTGAAGCCTTATTCCGGCTCTGATACGCCGGCTTTCCAGATCTTCCATTGGACACCTTGGGGCAATGAAGTATCCTGGAGAACATCGAACTACGACGGGGCAATTATTGACGCATCCGCCCACTATTCGGACCCAATGCAAATCAGATATGCTACTGGCGCGGCCTTATCGCCCCAGGTTTTGGTCGCACATCGTGGTCGCTGTGTGCGCTTTAACCAGGATGGCAATGCCGAACTGGGGTTGGAATCGTATTGTCGCCCTCTCTCGGTCTCGATCGTCCGACCTGTTGAGTGGCGAGATGCTGCGACCAAGGATAAATGCCCTGCGACTTTGATTAAGAACCTTATCAAGAAAGTCGAAGATGAGATTAAGGAGAAGAACAATGTCCATGCGACAGATTGGAAGGACACCCTTTGGTAAGTCCTCCCGCCTCCTGGCCTTGAGCCTGGCGTGAAAATAGAGTATAGATTTTAGTTACTGACATAGCATCTAAAGCGGGGCGGCGAACAAAGTTGTAGACTCAATTGGTTGTCTATTCAATGCTGGTAATTCTTGTGAGGCTGCTTCGATGTGGCGGCCCGATCATTGTGGTTAGGGTTATTGGTTATTGGGCCCCTCCGAACCTGTTCGGGTTAATGCTTCGTGAGAAGAAATGGTGAAAAAATCGATGGTCTTCGGGACAGCAATGGATCGCAACAATCCTCTAGTCATTTGCTGATCGGAGGTGCCCTTCTATTGGACACGTACCAAGGAAGTCCGACCTTCACTATGCAGTGGATGCGAGAATGAAATTATATTAAGGTACACATCTGACAAATATAGTAAAGGTCCCATGTTGAATTTCGTAGGGCAAGTATCCTAGTGTTGCAAGGTAAGAAGAGGGAAGCTGCCAGATTATTTAGAATGATTCCAATGAAACATTGAAGGCACTATACATTTCTTCTATTTGATAATGCACAAGTCTATCCAAGCCCATGATAATGCCCACAAACGCTAAACGAAACGAATACACCCAGCTCCAAACCTTTACTTCTCCGTCTGCCATCCTTCCCACCTCTCAAAGTCCCCAGTATCCAAATCAAACAAGTCCAGCATACGCCCCACACTCTGATCAACCAAGTCATCCACCGACGCAGGCCGGATATAGTACGCCGGTACCGGTGGAAAGATTATCGCGCCAGTACGGGAAGCCTCCAGCATATTGCGCAGATGAATATCGCTAAGCGGTGTTTCCCTCGCAACGAGGACAAGTTTCCGTCTCTCTTTCAACATCACATCCGCAGTGCGCGAGATCAAGTCATCACAGAGACCACTGTGAATAGCAGCGAGTGTCTTCATACTGCATGGCACAATGATCATGCCATCAGTTTTGAAAGAACCGCTGGATATCGGCGCAGCCATGTCGTTGATGTTGTGGACATGATCTGCTAATGCTTTGACATTCGCTGGGTGATAGTCGGTTTCGTATTTGATGGTCGCCTCGGCCCTTTGCTCATGACAAGATGGGTTTCAATGTTTAAACGACGAAGGGCAATGAGCGCTTTGATTCCAAGAATAGCGCCCGTTGCGCCGGTCATTGCGACCACGATGCGTCTGCGGCGGGTTTGTTGAGCAGCATTATCGATTGCTGGCATTGCTGTTTTTGTTGGGCTGTGTTCGGGGGAATAACCGCTGTGAGATAGGGTGGAGAAACCAGATAGAAGAGAAAGGCTTGATTGGAGGCTTGTTGAGAGATGATTTGGTTTTATATGCAGTGGAGCTGTGAAGGCTTGTGTGATGAATGATATGAGTCTGGCAACTTGCTAGTTTTATATCAATGTGTGGCAACATGAAGAATATGCGGGTGTCACGGGCCTTCGTGCTGGGCGTTTTCGCGTGGCCCAAAAAACAGGACAATATTGTCATCTGTCGATCTTGGAGATCCGAATGGAGGCCTTCGACGCGCCGAGGCCGAGTTCCGAGAGTCACACTGTGTGACACAACCCTTTCAGGGAACTTCCGATTAAAATAATTGTGTTATAGCATAAATGTAGCTTTCTTAGGTGCTTTATGAAATTGTAATTGATTGAAGTCTATGACCATTAATATGAGCTTTGAAATTTTCACAAGAATCCATTTTCTTGTGTATAATCAAACATCGGAACTATAATATGTCAGCTTTAATTTGTCGAAACTAAGCAAACCGCACTTACGGTTCATTATCGAGTCCAGATACGTGACGGGTGATATGTCGAGCGGGTTGGGCATGTCCGTGGACCCAAGGGGCCTATTCAGATATCAGCATTTTATCTTCGCCATCGATAGGACACGTACCCAGGGCCAAATTGCGGCATCACATTCGGGGCCATTAAATTCGATCTACTCTTCCCGGAATCCCATCTTCGTCCAGTTGGCCAAAACCTTTTGTTTGACCTCCTCAGGATACGAGCTCTCAAAATCAGCGGTCACCCAATCCCTCCCGGTGGTATACTCACAGGGGAGGAGAGCATCAGAAACAACCTTTCCACCCTGCAAGGGCGATCCGTTTCCATGGGCCATATAGGGAATAAGCGGAAACCCGCGCACATCCTCGTAGAAGGTCTCGTCGAGGTTAGGACGGCAGCGAGTCGAGAAAGCCCACATAACGTCTTTTCCATTATAAACATCAATATCGTCGCCACAGAGCACCAGCCGGTGGATGGTATAGCCGGGCTTGGAGCCGAAGACCAGGTCCCCGACCTTCTTGGAGAATTCTTTAGTGTTGGTCTTCATTTCTCGCAGCTTTGCGGTGTCGATTCTCAGAGCGACCCAAGTCACTTGGGACTCGAATGGCGAGAATGCGTCGGTTACCGGCAGACCGGCCTGTTAGCAGATCTTGCGGATCTCGGCAGCGGACAGGGATCCGATCAGGGTATGCTAATACTTCTTAGTATGGAACTGGAAAGGTGGGAGAGTGAGCATGGCTTACAGTCTCATCGGTTGGTCGACCGCACGATGACATGGGCATAATAGGGTTGTTGCGGTAGGTGATGCGGTTGACCTTGTACTTGGGCCAGAGGTGGGTATCTCCAGGGAAGACGTAGCCGTGCATCTCACCGAAAGGACCCTCGGGACCCTTCTCGGTGACGGAAAGGGTACCTTCGAAGACAATCTCAGAAGTATCAGGCACGTAGAGATCGTTGGTATCGCACTTAACCAGATCTAAGGCTGAACCAGTCATGGCACCCACATACCCAGCCTCGGTCACACCATTAGGGATGGGCATGCTCGAGGCCATGATGGCGGCAGGGGGAACACCGAATGCCAGAGCCCACGGAGCGTCGCGGCCTTCCTTCTTCCACATCTGGTGAATCTGCCAGATGTGCTGGGGCTCAATGACTAGACCAGTCAGGTGTTTATTGTCGGAGACCATGGCGCGGGCAATAGACCAGTTAGTCCATGACCCATCGGGTGACTGGACAATGTGCATTCCGTAGGTCTGGATGTACTTTCCTCCATCGTCCTGATGGACCAAGGGTGCAGGGAGCTTGGTCAGGTCGACTTGGCTTTCTTCGAGGAAGTTCTCCTTGCAAGGGCCGGTAGATACGATGTTGGGTGGGTTCGGGGCCATAGTGCTGGCCGAGAGCATCTTGTCGAGGATGTCGCGCATAGATGCGGTCGGTGGCAAGGCCAAGTGTCGTGCAAGTCGACCATAGCGATCCTTTGGGGACTTCCTGAGAGATGCAGGGGCACCAAGGATACGAAAGAGACCGTTTTCAGCACCAATGAGATTGTTGAAAAGCGGGGCCTTGTCGTCTGTTTCACAGACTCGACGAGTGATGGCGGCGGCTTCAAGATTGGGGTCAACTGGAGAGTCGATCTCAACTAGATCATCGTCGGCCTTCAATGCCTCCACAAATGACCGAAAACAGAGGTGGGGTTCAGTGCTGGTCATTGCGAATCTATTTCTATAGGAAGTTGTATATATGTTGAGTGAAGTTGGACTTGTGAACGAGGGGAGCCCTTGACAACCCAGCCAGCTTAAATATCCCTTGGAGACTCTTCGATACGGCAGTCTCGGATCGCCACATATAACTTGTTTTTTTCTCCTGCTGGAGGTATTATACAACTGCCTGGGTGGAGTCCACCCCCGGGGCCCGGGCAGTCGAGTCCTGAACTATCGGACAGCACCGAGCTTCCGAATCCGAGCCCCGAGTGACCGAATCACCAACCATCCACGGAATCCAAGCCAATCATTCTGTAGTAGTCGATACCGGAAATCGGATGCCGGGACTGTTGTCACTATGCATATAGATCATTGTTGGCGGGGTCGACCATTACCCCAAAGGGATGCTTATGTGGCGTCGGCACTTCGATCAGCAGCGGGGAATGCGCAAATAAGAGGGATCGACTCCCAGAAAGCGCAGAAACAGAAAAAGCAACAAAATACGTCATGTTCTATCACCCTGGAGTGACAGAGCACAACCTTTCCCGTGATCCGTTTAAGGTGAGGTTTCAAGATCGAAAATGGATAATATACCTAACGGTAACAGGCTTGTGTAGTGCCTCGTCCGATTGCATGGATCTCAACCCAGAACAAAGAGGGCCAAGCCAACTTGGCACCTTACTCCCAATTCAACAATCTCACATTCGATCCGCCGTATGTGATGTTTTCTTCCAACCAAACCATGAACGGCACGCGTAAGGACACAGTGATCAACGCGGAGCAGACTAGATGGTTCGTCTGGAATCTAGCGACGTGGGATCTTCGCCAGGCCATCAACATCTCGGCGGAGCAAGTACCCTACGGGGTAGACGAGTTTGAGCGTGCGAAGGTCACTAAAGAGGCGGCAAGCCTGATGAATGTCCCCATGGTGCAGGAGTCGCCAGTGAAATTCGAGTGCGAATATCATTCTACCATGCGGCTACCGGGGAATCCTCCGATGGGAACTGTGGACGTGGTAATTGGCCGAGTAATTGCTGTACATATCAAAGATGAGGTGTTGACGGATGGAATTCTGGATATCAAAAAGACTAAGCCTATCGCGCGCTGTGGGTACTATCAGTACACGGTGGTGACGGAGACGTTCGACATGGTGATCCCCGGGATGTCTGAGGATGTCTTATATGGGCTAGAGGGGAATTCAAAGCGCAATCGTTAGGCTGAATCACAGAATACGTGATTAGAGGCGCATCATATAGCTACTATCAGTCATGAACACAGAGGTCCTCCTGAGGTCTAGACCTCCGCAAAGCCTGCAAAGCCTATAAAGCCCAAAGCCCAACCCAACCCAACCCGCAAATTGGTTGGGTTTTGGGCTCGGTCCTTAGGCCCATCGATGGGCTTATACCTCGAGCCTACTGTGGGTTAATGGGGGCCAAAATGGGCCCCAAACAATACAAATATACCGAGAATTGAGATGCTAAGATAAGTTCAACCCCCCTTTTAGGACTAATTAAATTACCTCTATTTTACGTCCGTTTCTTACCCTGATTCCTAAGGTAATATTTTATTAAATTTAGCGATTTAGAACCAATTACTAGTATTATCTCTATATCACGTAAAAAGATACGAGAAACTGCGTTAATTAGGATTTTTCAAAATTACAGAGGTTTACTAGAAAGTGGTAGTGCTTCCCTATAAAACCCAGTTATATATCTAATATCAAAATATCATTATTCACCTTTTCGGTTATATCTCGACCCCCACCGATCGGATTTGTTTAAAATTAACATACGTACTTATAGTATTCCCTTTTATTCTACATTTATAATTTGAACTTCATACGATTGGTGGAAGATCATAATATAACGATTACAGTGTCTGCTTTGTTAGCGCCTGCATGGGTTTTTATGGGGGCCCATTTATGGGCTTTGCGGAGGTCTACTGAGGTCGGACCGTTTTTGGAACTTATGCCGCTGAGTCAGCGGGGTTTACCTCCAAGATCCAAACTTGGGAGGCTGTCTGTGATTCGTTAACCCCTAAGCAATTTGATGTCTAAGTTGTCACATTGTTATACTTCGGATGGTGAAACCGGTGCAACCAGCCGGAGTGACCAAGCTCGAACAGCCATGCTCACGCAGTCATTAATACGGGGATCGGCTTCCGAAAATCCCTATAAATGTCCTCCAGGGGAACATCAGCCGTTGTTTGCACCTCATATCCCTGACTCCATCTTTTTGACCTTACATTTCCCAAGATGAGACCTGTCTCAAACTCATATCCCAAAATGGGCGCATGGAAGGAAATACGGCCTCGGTTTCTACCAGCTGTGATCGCCATGTTTCTCCTCCTTCAGGCTCTTTTCTTGGTGAACATGTGCTATCTTTACGCAACGCAGTTCCGAAGTGCCAACCGTTATCACAATTTCAATGTCCTTTATGTTGACTATGACGGCGGTGTCATCGGCAAGTCCGTGTCAGATGCCTACCACCAGTTACAAGGAGATGGGTTTCCAACCTTGCTGCTAGAATCTTCTAATAAATATCCCCAACCAGAGGATATTCGAGCGGCCGTATGCCGTGGTGACTACTGGGGAGCTGTTTACACCAGTCAGGGTGGATCGACTGGTCTGGCCTCGGCGCTAGCAAACGGGTCCCGCCCGCCAATCTCGCTCACTTACATCTGGAACGGGGTGAGATACCCAGTTTTCTCACAGGCCGCAGTTTTCTCCAACATCTTGAAACTGATAGAAACTACACGGTCAATATATCACGCCAACAATGGATCTTCAGTGGCCACGTCCATCGACCTCTCTAATGCAGCCACCCTCGAAGCGTTCCTCAATCCGATCCATGTGGAAGAAATGAACATCAAGGGCACGGAACAAGGGACAAGAGTTTTCTATAATACAGTATCCATGGTGATGCCAATCATCCAACAGTTCTTTTTCATGTTGGTGCTGAACGGCTTATCAACTCATTTTGATGCATTCACCAAGTTGTCTTGGAAAGCCAACGGCCTGATCCGAGTGATAGCCTCTATGCTCTACACCTTAATGGGGGCACTATTAATGACTGGCTATATATGGGCCTTCAGGGAGTCATGGGGACAGCAAGGAAGCCAGTTTGTGTTGACTTGGGTCATGCTGTGGCTTCTGATGCACATAAACTTCCTTTTTTCGACATCACGACCGCTTTCATCCCCATTCAGTTCATGCCATTTATTGTTCTGACATGGGTCATTCTCAATGTCGCCAGCACCATCAGCCCATTTGAGTTGAGTCCGGGTTTCTTCCGCTGGGGTTACGCTCTTCCCTCCCATGAGGCATACCAAGTCCTGATACAGATCTGGTCTGGTGGGTGCAATAACCGGCTCTATCGTGCGCTTCCCATTATGTTCTCATGGTGGATTATCGGTGCTCCCATTGCAGTGTATGCGATGCAATATCGTTGCAAAACTGCTGTGGCTGCCCAGGAAGCCTTGGACCGTACAGGCGTGGAAAGTCAATGCGAAGCTAATCATACAATAACCAATGAGCCAGTGACGTCAGCCGGTACCTCAAGTCGGGAATCTGAGCACAATGGGGACTCAATTGAGCCTATTCACCTTCGTCATATTGCCTAAGCAAGCAGCTACCCCAGTGGACATGGCTAGTAATGGTCATAGTAATTTTGGGAAACTTGAAACTGACGGAAAAGGAGAAGAAAAGAGATGTATTGCTTAGCGATGATTTGACCACATTGGAGGCCACCCAAGGCGTATGATTCGTAGATGTATTCGAAGTACACGAAATGAGCGATGTTCTCCCATCCCAAATTGAAGCTACAGTGGGCGCCCTAGGCATTGAAATTATGGATATCCACCTCTCCTTTTGCCTTGTAAATTCTATAAGCTGGATCATATTCGATTGAATATACCATAGCGTAGTTACGAAGACCTCTGATGACTTTCAAAGCTCGCTGGTTTAATTCCTTATCAAGACTGCGTACCGTCGCTAGCTCACTTCTGTAGGGCAAGATGATTTCTCAAAGTGAACATGAAAAGTGGGGCGGTAAATGCCAAGCTTGGTGGCTACCATCGTCATCACTTCCCCAGATTAGGTGATGACATTCACTTCCCCAGATTCTTAGCTGATGACATCGCTAATTCCCTCGGCAATATTATTGGACCCCTAGAATGATCACGAGGTTCAACTTTCCGCCACTCAAAGCCTGAGAACATGGAGTCTAAAGTTAGATATACTGACCAACGGCAACGATGAACCACCCGCGCAATCCGTGGCTGAACCAGCAAACCTGCTGAATGCAAACTAAATTTGGCCCTTTATCTCCCTAATTACGGACATAAGCGAAAGCCCATGAATTGTGCATGCCCGGGCTCTTGAATCAACGTGTCGTCAGTATGATGCGGCCTGCCTGGATCGGTAAAAGATCCGTTTCGCGCAAGAAACTCAGGAGTCGGCTTCCGTCACGCTTCCTTGGTCGGGAACTGTATAAGAACGTCTGATCCGGCACAGTATGGATTTCAAAGAATTAGTTACCAAATAGCAAATATCGCAGCCAAATAGTACTCGCTGGCACCATGTTCGATAAGATCTTCAAAAAACGTCCGCAGGACCAATATGCAGTCCCTCAGGTCCCTAGGGACTCAATCTCCACAAATGAACACGAAAAAGGCCCCAGTGATCTTGTCGACACGCCTATTCCTTTGCTCACATGGCGCTCATTCATTATGTGCATTCTCGTCTCTATGGGCGGTTTCCTTTTCGGTTACGACACCGGTCAGATTTCTGGATTCCTGGAGATGAAAGACTTCCTTCATCGCTATGGGCAACCCAATTCGGATGGAACTTATCATTTCAGTAATGTTCGCTCGGGTGTCATTGTTGCCTTAGTAAGTGGTGTGTCTGTGTCATCTCCTACTCATGTGCTAACACGCCCAACTTACAGCTGTCGATTGGTACTCTGATGGGAGCTTTAGTCGCAGCACCGATCGCTGACCGCTTAGGACGAAAGTGGTCTATCAGCTGGTGGTCTCTAATGGTGTGTATTGGAATCACTATCCAGATCTCCTCACCTTCTGGCAAGTGGTACCAGGTCGCTATGGGTCGTTGGGTTGCTGGACTCGGAGTTGGCGCGATTTCTCTACTGGTACCTATGTACCAAGCCGAATCAGGACCGAGGCACATTCGAGGATCGCTGATTAGGTATGTTGGACGGCCAGCCCTAGGGCCACTCCAGAGTAAAATTGTCGGCTTCTAACTCTCCCTAGTACATATCAGCTATTCATCACACTTGGAATCTTCGTTGCCAATTGTATCAATTTTGGAACCGAATCTCGCACCGATACCGGTTCATGGCGTATTCCTATGGGTGTCACATATATCTGGGCCATAATCCTTGGGTTTGGCATGATGTTCTTCCCTGAAAGTCCACGCTACGACTATCGCAACGGCAAAATGGATAAAGCCAAGAAAACTCTTGCTAAAATCTATGGTATCCCTCATAACCACCGCGCTCTTCTCCTCGAGTTCGATGAAATCAGACAGAAATACGAAGAAGAGAAGCGCAACGGGAAGGTTAGCTGGATACAGATGTTCCGCGCCCCGACGATGGGATACCGGGTCGCTGTTGGCGTCGCCCTGCAAGCTCTCCAGCAGCTCACAGGTGCTAATTACTTCTTCTATTATGTGAGTTTTGAGATCTTGGTGTAACATGGAGAAGAAAAGAACCAACTAACACCTACTAGGGAACAACGATCTTCAATGGTGCTGGAATTAAAAACAGTTATGTCACCCAGATGATTCTAGGCGGCGTCAACTTTGGAACAACGTTCCTTGGCCTTTATCTGATCGAGCACTATGGTCGACGCCGTTCGCTCATAGCCGGTGCCCTATGGATGTTCGTCTGCTTCATGGTCTTTGCGTCGGTGGGCCATTTCTCCCTAGATCGAGAGGATCCAGAGAGAACAAAATCTGCCGGCGTGGTTATGGTCGTTTTTGCGTGTCTTTTCATTCTTGGCTTTGCCAGTACTTGGGGTCCCATGGTATGGTCGATCATCGCCGAGTTGTATCCTTCACAATACCGTGCTCGCGCCATGTCTCTGGCAACTGCATCGAACTGGCTCTGGAACTTCCTGCTTGCCTTCTTCACCCCCTTTATCACTGGCGACATTGACTTCCGCTTTGGGTATGTCTTCGCCGGTTGTCTTTTCTTTGCAGCAGCCCTGGTTTACTTCGCCGTTATTGAGGGACAGGGCCGTACACTGGAGGAGATTGATACCATGTACCGGATGGGAGTGAAGCCTTGGAAAAGCTCGAAGTTCCAGTTCCCTGATAATCCAGACCTTACACGGGACTCGTTGAATAAAGATGAGAATACTCCCGGGTCGGCCCACATTGCTGATCCTCATACTGAGCTACGAGAGGATGGGTCATGGATGCCCGAGACACGCGCACAGTCATGAAGGTGGTTGTGGATTTGCGCCAAGTGCAGTTAGATAGTGCGATTGTACATGTACCAATACTCTGTATGTTTCTTTCTGAACAATGTTGTTTATTCATTTAGTCGGCTACTCCGAAGCGTCAGCTTGCAACAATTTATATTTAAAATTTCTCCTATAGTATTGCTATTGTTCTGTGTGATGTTCTCTAGCGGACTGGGTCAATCTTGTCTGTTGGCGACTTCTTCACAAGAATACCATCCAAGTACTGTGTCATTTCCTCCACATCTCCAAGCTCACCCACCCATCCGATATATTGATCTGGGCGAATGACCACCAGCGCCCCAAGAACCCGGTCAACTCCCCACTTCTTATATGCTGTTCCATCACAATATCGATCAAATAAGCAAGCATCATCACACCAAATCTTTTCATATGCCCATCCTTTCACTGAATCGAAGGGGCGCAGAATCTCTGGAAAATCAAAGAATTCTACCCCCTTCCACGGCGAAGCATGGACGGTGAATACATCAACAGGACTCTCGAATCGACCAGGAATCCCTAAGTAGCGGCCAAGAGGTGAACTATTCGATCCAGAGTGTCCAGCCAAAGTCCGACTCAATGTCTCAATGCGTTGCTTCTGTATTGGGTTTCGTATATCCCCAGCTAAAACTAGCACTCGGAAGCGCCCATCGCTTTCCAACGATCTTGTCGTCCATAATGGAGCGCCATCAGCCTGGTTGCGAAGCTTTACCGGCCGGACCCTCTCCCCAGGAATCATATGCCGTGCAAAGGCAAATTCAGCATTGTTTCCAGCCTTCCGAACAAGGCTGCTCGCGGGGTAAAAGACCTTCCATCCATCAGCGAAGTCCTCAAACCTTTCCGCAATAAGGGCCATGTCTGAAGCTTTGGTATCCGCCACTTCAGGTTTCTGGTTATTAAATATAGGCGACCAATTGCGATCGAAGTCCAACAACATCTCCGCAAGGGGGTGTCTCTCAGCAGCATATGTCTCAAGAATCTCAGGATTGAGACTACCCGCCACAGCAAGAGCAATTTTCCACCCTACGTTGAACCCATCCTGCAAACTCATATTCATCCCGAGTCCCATTTTAGGTGAGTGTGTGTGCACCGCATCACCAGCAAGGAAGATCCGGTTATCGTTGGTGCACTGCGCGGAGATCCGCTGTCCAACTTGGTAAACGGTCCACCAGCTACATTCCTTATAGTCAAATGTGAATGGAGCAAATATGGCTTGCACACGCTCGCGAATTAGGCTCGGCGGGATTTTTGAGCGGTCGAATCTGTCAGTTGCGCCCGCTTCGCAGCTTTGCACGGGGACGTAGAAGCGGACTAATCCTCGTTCGCGTGGGACTACGAGGATTGTGCCTGCGGCGTTGGCCACGATGCTAAGGCGGCGGACGTCCGCTGTTGAAAATTTGAATTAGTGGATTGGATTGGGAGAGCAGCGTACCCAGGGGAAGTACTTACGGAAGTCGCTGAGGGGTACAACGTCTATCACGCCCCTGTATACACATTTATATAAGCTTCTGTGGCACGGTTGCACAATGAATACCACCAACCATATATGGTCCGTGTTAGACCCTTCCACGGGGATTTTCAGCTGTTTTCTCGTCCAGCTGTGGGCACCATCACACCCAATCAGATATTTGGCTTTAATCGTCTCAACCTGCGTCTTCTGTGGCTTTTTGCGCGGGGCAAGGTCGGCCCATTCATCAGGAAGCAAGTCATTGCGGTTCACCTCGTTGTCAGCAGCTTCACACCCAGTTTCAACTTTCGAATCATCTTCACCAAGAACTCGGACCTTGACGGTGATGGGATACGAGTCGACATCAGTGCTCGATTCCTCTTCATATTCCAAAGACTTGGCGATAACACTATATTCCACGTCAAGGCCAGAGTGCTCCCGAATACTATCGAGAATAAACCGCTCAATGCGTCCCTGAGTCAAGCATGTATTGTAGAATGGCGACTCTTCGACCCTAGAGACATTAATGTAATCCTGTCGTATAAGCTTTCCCATCGGACCAGGAGCCTATTTATTCATGTCATCGTCAGGCGGGCCCTAATATTGGCAAAAAACAAGCTGATACACACCCAAATATTTGCCTCCGTGCTGATAGATCCCTCCTGCATAACACGGTGTTGGAAGCCCATGCTATCAAACAATTCCAGCGTTCGTGCACGAAGTCCATCTGCATGGCCTAGGAAGACCTTCGTGTTACGTTTGTCGATAATGCGTGCGTTGACTCCATAACGAGCCATCCAGTAAGCCGCCATCAAGCCGGATGGACCGGCACCGATGATGAGTCTGCGAGAGAATATTAGGCAGTGCAAGGTAACGGTAATGGGAACTTACACATCGGTTTTGGACTGAGGATATTTGTCTTCTTTGTCCATGGCGTGCGATGGATATCTCGATATATCTGAGCAGATGCTGGATGTTGACACGTGGATAGAAATAAAGACAATAAACTGTTCAATACACCTGAGGTGCCTTTATATAAAGGCATGTTGGCATGCCGATCTACAAGATTCTAAGACGAGGGCCAGCCCCTGTAAGCTGACTCAAGCGACAGATAATCACGAGGTCCGGGGTTGCAAGAATTCCAAAATCGTTCCTAATCCAAGGGTCTTCCGTGTTAAGCTGTACAATAATTTCCCTCACAATTTTGACATTCGACGACGCTTATCGGATCAATATGCTTTCATATCCAAGCCATACCAGTCAGATGCCCTAGTTTCCTTTCTGTTGTGTCATGGAGATCCAGAAGCTGAAAATAACTGCCCGATCCTTAATATTCGCACGTAGTGCAAGCTGACCTGACTAGCACATTGCTCAAACTGGACTGGTATGCTCGATTTTGAGGTGGGGGGTTTTGTCTGAAGTTGCCCTTCACACGAGTAGTCGGAGTTGAGCCTCCGGTGTGGCGATTGCCTCAAAAGGCCGCTGAATGTGTATTATAGATATGAACGATACGATTCGAGAATCACCTTCGTACCTTGAGAATTTGATATAGGACTGGAAGGTCCCCTCTTTCTAATCCTGGCTGGTGAAGTTGACTTTCTGGGGAAGCACAGCAAGGGTTAAGTTGTGTATGTACTCGGATAGGAGATTGGACGAAGATAGGCTAAGAGCAGCCAAGAGTGGCTCAGCGCCCATGTTATACAGACATATCGAATATTTTAACAGCAACGACAATGCCTCTGGATGTATCACATCGATGTATACGTAGTTCAAATATACGTCGCACGTGACTTGGTGGTTTCTCCGGCACTACTTTTCCGGCACACCGAGATGTTGGTTGAATTCCCCAACACGTTCCGGGGACTACTTTCTCTGTGGGGGCTCACGTTGGAAATTCATTGGAACTTCCATTCCACTTATATCTGCAGAATTGCACTGTCATTGGTGTTTCAATCTTCCCTCGGATTGGCCTGATTAGGGAATCCGATGTATAACTACGTTGGTAAGCGCGGAGTTGTCAAGGAGTCTTCCCAGGTCCAGAGCAACAATTTGATCGGTTCTGATTTTTTTCTGTCGACCAGCTGATCATCGGCACGGTTATTGAGCAGCCATAGATAGAAATTCGGCTAATTTCACTCCGTGGAAAAGGCTGGTTGCGAGTCGGAGCAGGGTCCTCCGGACGGCTCCCGGTGTATACTAACAGAACGTGTGGATTTCAAGCCGGAAGAGTGTCGGAAAATGCGGGCCATTGAGATCAAAACGGAAGAAACGGCTATTGCATTAGAAATACAGGCACAGAAGGAGTAGAGTCAATGAGTATAGTGTTCTCTGGTATACAGTGTATAATGTTAATGTTATAGTTGCTCAGGTCAGGTGCCAAGCAAGTGACCTCGGGAGCCCCTCGTTGATGACTCAGCCAATGATGCAATAAGTAAATAAGATATTATACAAATTTAAAGAAGTCAATTGGATGGATTTAGCCTGTAAAAAGAAATATCTATAATCTCGTAAATAGATTTCTTCAACTCTGTTAAATTTGACCCATAAAAAGTGCTGGGTTGAGCTGCAAGCCACACGTAAACCCCACCCGACATCATACCCCCACCAACAAATACGTTCCCCTCCCTCTTCTCTTCCTTCCCCCATTCATTCTCCTCCAACTCACTCCCTTTACTCAAAAATGTATGTATCAAGCTGTCTTCAAGTGATTTTTATCTCTAATGTTATTAGAATCCGCCATCATGGGTTACACTGATCTGGACCAGTTGGCTGTTAACACCATCCGTGTTCTCGCGGTACGTTGAGCTTCACCGGGCAAATGCCCCTCCGTTTTATGTGTTTGATTGGAGCAACATTGGAGTCTTCGGCCTCATATGTAGTTTCAATGAACACAATCAAGGAAATCTAACTAACATTTCTCTATCAGGTTGATGCCACTTCCAAGGCCAACTCCGGTCACCCCGGTGCCCCTATGGGCATGGCCCCCGTGGCCCACGTTCTGTTCAACAAGTTCATGAACTTCAACCCCAAGAACCCTGATTGGGCCAACCGTGATCGTTTCGTTCTCTCGTAAGTATTTCCCCCCGCCTGAGGTCAGGCTGGTCATGGGTCGGCAACAGCCCTTCCATCCAGACCCTAATGACCATGCTCTTGGAATACCGGCTGATCTTGAATTGGATAGTAACGGCCACGGCTGTATGCTGCAGTATGCTCTCCTTCACTTGTTCGGATACGCCATCTCCCTGGATGATCTGAAGAACTTCCGTGTAAGTCCCTCCGAACCCTATCCAAGCAGCCTTTTACTAATTTTAGTAGCAACTCGACAGCATCACCCCCGGCCACCCCGAGGCTCACGACACCCCCGGTATTGAGGTCACCACTGGTCCTCTTGGCCAGGGTTTCGCCAACGCTGTCGGTCTCGCCATGGCCCAGGCTCACACCGGTGGTGTCTTCAACAAGCCCGGATTCGAGCTTTTCAACAACTTCACCTACATGTTCTTCGGTGATGGTTGCGCTATGGAGGGTATTGCCAGCGAGGCTGCTTCTATGGCTGGTCACCTCAAGCTTGGCAACCTGATTGCCATCTACGATGACAACCACATCTCCATTGGTAAGATTGAGTCGAGTACCCCAAATTAGCTATTAAATGCTGAGAGATTATCTTCACAGATGGTGATACCAAGTGTGCCTTCACTGAGGATGTTATGAAGCGCTTCGAGGCCTACGGCTGGCACACCGAGTGGGTTAAGGATGGTGACAACGACCTCGCGGGTATCGAGGCTGCCATCCGCAAGTGTCAGCAGGTTACTGACAAGCCCTCCGTGATCAAGCTGACCACCACCATTGGCTTCGGCTCCAAGCTTGCCGGTACCGGTGGTGTCCACGGCAACCCTCTCAAGGCTGACGATGCCCAGAGTGTTAAGAAGCTGTTCGGCTTCAACCCCGAGGAGAGCTTCGCTGTTCCCCAGCAGGTTTACGACATGTACCACAAGCACGCCGCTGAGGGTGCTGCCAAGGAGCAGGAGTGGAACCAGCTCTTCCAGAAGTACCAGTCTGAGCACAAGACCGAGGGTGCTGACCTCGCTCGCCGTCTTTCCGGCAAGCTGCCCGAGGGCTGGGAGAAGAAGCTCCCCGTCTACAAGCCTACTGATGCTGCCGTTGCTTCCCGTAAGCTTTCCGAGGCCTGCCTCGAGGCTATCCACGACGTCATTCCCGAGCTGGTCTCTGGTTCCGCTGATCTGACTGGCTCCAACAACACCCGCTGGAAGAACGCCGTTGACTTCCAGCCCCCTGACCTTGGTATTGGTGAGTGGGCCGGTCGCTACGTTCGCTACGGTGTGCGTGAGCACGCCATGGCCGCCGTCATGAACGGTCTGGCTGCCTACGGCACCATCATCCCCGCCGGTGGTACTTTCCTGAACTTCGTCTCATACGCCGCCGGTGCCCTCCGCCTGTCGGCTCTGTCTCGCGTCCGTGCCATTCACATTGCTACCCACGACTCTATCGGTCTGGGTGAGGATGGCCCTACTCACCAGCCTGTTGAGACTCTGGCTCACTTCCGTGCTCTGCCCAACTGCATGGTCTGGCGTCCCGCCGACGGCAACGAGACCAGCGCTGCCTACTACTCCGCCATCACCTCCAAGCACACTCCTACTGTCATGGCTCTGACCCGCCAGAACCTGCCCCAACTTGAGCTCTCTACCCTCGAGAGCGCCATCAAGGGTGGTTACGTCGCTGTCGACACCCCTAACGCTGCCATCACTATCGTTTCCACTGGCTCTGAGGTTAGCATTGCCATTGATGCTGCCACATACCTTCAGGAGAAGCACGGTGTTGCTGCCCGTATCGTGTCCATTCCTTGCTTCGAGGTCTTCGATGCCCAAACCAAGGAGTACCGTCTCCAGGTCCTGCCCGACGGCATCCCTGTGTTGTCGGTCGAGGCTCTGTCCACCATGGGTTGGGAGCGCTACTCGCACGAGCAGTTCGGTTTGAACCGCTTCGGTGCTTCCGGTCCTTACAAGGAGGTGTACGCTGTAAGTTATCTTCACTCATTATGTGATGACCATTTACTAACTATCCGCAGAAATTCGAGTTCACCCCCGAGGGCATCAGCAAGCGTGCTCTTGCCACCATCGAATTCTACAAGGGCCACACCGTGCGCTCCCCCATTAACCGTGCTTTCCAGCAGATCCTGTAAGGGACGGAACGAATATGACGTAACAAAATGTTTTGGTTTTTTAATAGGGGAGCTATGGCCCTCTAGATATACAAGAATGCGAATAGAGCACTCTATTGTTCACTTTTCAAATCAGTAACCCTTCAGTAACCCTAGAACAGTAATCATATCAGTACATTTATCAACTACAACTCCCCCCATTTCTTCTTCTGCATCTCCACAACCTCCCTCAACATCTCCTCTTTCTTCTTCCGCGTCTCAGGAGTATACAGCCCATAAGCGTCTTCAGTCTGCTTGACAACCAACTCCTTCCACGCCTGTTTACCCTCAATATCAATCTGCCCTAACTCCCCCCACACATCCTGAATCGTCGGGGAAAGCTTCTGTAAAAATGCCCCGATCCCACCCTCCCCACCACCAGCATGATAGCTTTCAAACACACCACTACCAGCCCATCGCGGCCCCAAACTAGCCGTAACGAGAGAATCCAAGTCCCTCGCCGAGACAACCCCTTCCCCAACAAGATAACACGCCTCCCTCAGCAGCGCAAAAGCAAGCCTATTCCCCACGAACCCAGGAATCTCCTTTTGCAGCGTGATAGGCCGGTAATGCTTCGAACCCTGAACCCCGCCCGAACCACCAGCATCAGCCGAAACCTGGGGACCAGGTATATCGCCGAAATATTTCTTCACAAACTCAACCCGGTCGACACTGGTCTCAGGCCCAGGAACGATTTCAACAAGCGGCATCAGATGCGGCGGGTTGAACGGGTGTGCGATGAGTAACCGCTCCGCAACACGGTCCGCGGCCTCACATCCGGATGCTTGCACCGACGCTGGGATTCCAGATGAACTGCTCCACAGGTGGGTATTTGGGTCTGCGAGACCTGCGACTTCCTTCCAGAGAGCTTGTTTCGAGGATGTGACTTCCGGGCTTTGTTCTTGGATGATTGTTGCGTTTTGAATGGCTTCTGGGAGGCTGGTGGCTAGTTTTAGGCGGGATGTGCGGATTAGGTCGTCGATTCGAGCGGTTGAGACGACGGAATCAAGGAGGGAGGGTAGTGTGCTCCGGATCTGGGATTCGTAGTCGGGTCGGGGATCGTAGACTGTTATGCTGGTATCTGGGCGGCGGAGGTGCATTGCTAGCATTGAGAGGCCGATTGTGCCTAGGCCTAGGAGGGCTATTCGGTGGGGGTATTCTGTAGCCATTGCCCCTGCTTTTTGGGGATTTGGACGTTGTTGAATAGTGTTAAAGGAAAAAGAGTGGGTTGTCTACTATAGGTCTCGGGGATGTTGCCGATGAGTGGGGAATAGCGGGGAATTGTACTCCGTATAATTCGGCCCTAAATCGCCAGCGCGAACTAGCCTCCTCTTTGCAGCCCTCCGAGCCTCTTAGCGCAGCCTGCATTGTTTTCCCTTGCCCTTAGTCTATTTACGCTTATCTGCTACTATTACGCTCGAAATAAGGTATATTTGCCCTGAGTCCGTCGCGCCGACCTATAGTTCCGGCCCCTAACCCTTGAATACCAATCGGCCGGCCTGTCCGACTCCTACTATAGCGTACCCGGCGCGTTTACCCTACTAGGTTTCAAGAGGAGTAAGTCTTTCACCTCACTCTGTGTAGATTCTTGCTGAGCCTAATTACGTACCATCAGCCAGGCTCAGCGGTTCTCCCTTTCGACGACGCCGCTGCTTGGCTTTGACCAGAAGACGTTGCATTTTCCCAGGCTGTGCTTGGTACAGTAGTACTCGTACAGGTTCATGCGGTCAGCGGGTATTTCTTGGTGGCTAAACTCGAGGGTCCGCACTATTTCCGTACAACCCATCGCGGTGTAGTGTTGTTAACTGGTCCCTGATTCAACGCATCACACCCTACATGGAAGAAACACTGTCTGATAGAGACAACAGGGGGATTTGTCGCGCGCCTATCGTATGTGGTAGACGATTGGACCACCGGAGAATACTCGACCCTCCATATGCCTTGGTTATTAACGAGCTGTCTTAGGAAGATCGTCTCTTTGTAGTTGCTGAGAAATCCATACACACAGCCTAGCTTCTGCATGTACATGATTGGCTGAGCTAATATGTTCCTTAGCTCGTCGTCGTCGTCGAGCTTATCGTCCAGGAAGTGCTCGCGAACCCACGGTACCTTGAGCTCCCCAACGACCTTCAAAACGTGATTATCATCCTTCAAGATCACATCAGGCGTGCCGGCGAAAGTAGACTGTACGCATTTGAAATCTGCAAAGCGTATTCCCTTTGACTGTGATGTAAAGATAGAGTTAAGCACGTCGCCGAAGTATTTGTGGAACCGGCCTTGGACACCATGTTCGTCCCCAACCTCGACGTTTCCGTGAGTATAGGGGTCACACTTCAGGCCTAGGACCTCATTGCGCCAGGTATGGTTCTGGTGTGTGGTCTGCACAGCACTCAAAAAGCCTGGCCATGGCTGAAGGTCACCAGTAAACTCGAGATCGTGTAGGGCGCTTGATTGTGTACGGTATCGGCCGGGTTCGAGCTTCGGCGCCGGGGACTCGACTAGCTTCTTCGGGCCGATATGAAGCGCGGGACGAGGCATTTCGAGAGATCTGTTTTTCTTGACAATGAAGGCTATTAGCAACACCCTGAGTGAACAGGCTATACTAACACAGATCACAGAGAGTGCGTACGGAGTAACGAGTGAGCAGTGAGAGCTTAGCTTGAAGGCTAGGTGCAGGGCTATGTCAAGCAGGGAGAGAGTGAAGACGATGCAGGAGGTCGCTGTGTACAATATGACTTCAAAAGATCCAGTAGAACCCCTCTCAATTTCTAGGTAGGAACCACAACACCCAAAAATAAATGAAACCTTCGACTTGCATAACACTTTTGACGGAGAGTGGCAATTTATGCTCAATCTGATACTCACTAATTCAAACATTGCTAGCCTTTCATAACTCCCATTCCTCCGGGCGAGAACGCCAGTCCCTCTTGTCGGGTCGCTTAGCCAGCATATACGCGATATAACGGGTATCTGACCATTGAAGTTTCTCACGGATTGGCCATCCCCTTCGAAACCCCGAAATGCGACTGAACTTATTAGTAAACATCCCCAATATATATAGAATCCTTGACGTACACTTTGCCAGTAGACTGATCATAGATGATCTTCGAGATTCTAGACTCCTGTGGTTTTACACCGCAACGCAGTATCTCCCTATTAATTGTATTAGCGTTTTGTCTGTCTACCATCTTAGGTTTGCGTAAACTGACTCAAAGGCAATACGAAATTGGGCACGGATATTCTCTCGTACAAGGGGATCTAAGCTCCAGAAAAATTCCTCTGTAAGAGGCTCCCCAGGAACCTTTTCCCATACGAGGTATTTGATATACCCACCAGGAACGAGATCATGTTCCTCTTGCTTTTTTTCGTAATAACCAAGGAAACGTGGAACAGAGCTACAGCCTTGACTCATCAATAGCCTAAACGCCTCTAGTTCACCGCACACCTCATAAGGTTGGATTTGTTGGGCTAGTGTAGCCAGATTAGCGTCCTCCGTCCCAGTGATAGGAATCTGATAATATATTCGCATAAACGCTATCTGCGTCGGGTCCTCCTCTAGGTGGCATAGAAATTTGCCAACTGTTATAGGAGACCCAACGCCCATTTCGACATCTTCCTGTGTGAGATGAACAGCCCTCTCCGAGAGCTTTTCAGTGATGATCCACGAGCGGCCGCTCCCTAGGGGGGGCGAACCAGAGAAGGAAAGGGTAGGGGCCGTACCGGATGAGGCCGTAGTAAGCGAGGTAGGAGAGGGCGAGGCCGCTAGAGGGGAGACTCCAGGAGGGGGGGGCCGCAGAGGGAGAGATGGCAGACGCGGAGGAAGAGACAGCAGACGGCTGTTGCAGGCGGTCGAAGTCATAAAAGGTAGTGACCTTAGTCCCTACCAGGCGGCGGAGCAATCGGGCATCGAAGTCACTCTGTCTGGAAGGAAGTGTCATGATGATTCTTGCGAGCAGGTACCTCTAGCGATATGTGGACGAAGGTAAAACAGGGCAGCTTGAAAGTATGGTAGTTTCAGCCAACGAGTTCAACTTAGTAGGAGGACGCGGAAGGGAAAAGAAAGAGTAACGAATAGTTATGTTGTATATACCAATTTCACGCGAGCGGAGCACCAAGCTTTATAAAGTGGGGTGATTTACAGGGGCTAGTCCTGATTAGGTATAGAAGCGCTTTTCAACACACAACCCCACGAACTGGCTTAGGGAGATACTGTCACAGCAAGCTATTACAGTATTGGCTAGTGAGGCAGTATCTTGATGGTGAATTGGTTCTATCGTGAATGCAAAAGAGGTAAATACAGGATAATCTGTGTGTAGTGAGAGGCAATAGCTAAATAGTAAGGAGCCCTAGTATAACATTTAAAGTATAATCGCACCTATTCCTTGATATTCTCAAGGTCGCGTGCTATACTAAATACTCCGAAGCTAGTTACAAACCGGTTTTGAACTAGTTTTAAGTATAGTAAGAGTCTGAATAAGGCCTTCAAGGGTTGCGTATACGGTAGTGATGTAAGATCGCGAGAAAATTTGAGTGGCTGTACTCATATAAATAAGTGTGTAAGATTAAGAGATGGGCGGTGGGGAAGGGTGAGCTGAGGTCTCTGTCATATGACCCTCGGGTTTAAGAAGGATGAGCCTGAGAGACTAGAGCTACAGAGAGGAAATGTAGATAGTCTGGAAAATATCTTGAGATGCGTGAAAGAGAGAAGAAGCTATCTACATGTGTGGACTAGATAAGTCTAGGAGCAAACGGAAGAAGTCACGTGACTTCTCAGAGCCGAACTTAATCCGGAGGGTGAGCCGACCTGTAGACTCGATTTTACGCGCTGGGCGTACTTGTGTATGTACACGTATTAATGGAATTCACGCTGAGCCTAATTTGGCTATCGCTGTGGTGTCCGAAGTACTAGGTGAAAAGACCACTATTCTCCCTCCAAAAGCCACGCACAATCGTGGCCTTTTCATCGTCACCCCTAATTACACCATACCTTTCAGCTGAATGACTACATTGTGCAATATAACGAGCTAGGGAGACCAATTTAGTTGTGATAACTCATGCCAAAGTTAATATATTAATGCCGGAAGCTTGAATACATAGTAGGGTGGACAGCCAATACCTACGTACTATATATATCGTAGGAAAGTGCCGAAAGATTACCTGAAATAGGGATCTTGTCTGATCAACATCAATATCTGGTGTCTGTTTAGTAGACCTCGAGATGATACTGAGATGACTTGGGCTAACAAGTTCCTTCGTGTTGAGCCTCATCAGCAACCAACATCCGCCTCCGATTGGTGCCACGACATATGGAGCTAGCTATGCATGCACTGCCTGGGCCTCTGAAAAAGGACAACCTCCAGCATTTCACTCTCATCACTTTCCTATTGTCACTTTATCAAGCCATGTCTGATCCTATCTCTGTAGCCGGTACCGCTGTCGGTATCATATCACTCGGTCTGCAGGTTTGCGGCGAGATTGTTTCGTTTTGCCAGGCATGGCAGGGGTTCAACGATGATATCCAAAACATCGGTCAAAAGGCTGATGGGCTTCGTATGCCACTGCGAGCTTTGAGACGACTGATTGAAGACTTCCGTACTACTGACCCCACGATCGCGACCGACCTCGAACAGAAGGCGAAGAGCATCGAACAAGCAATAAAACGGCTCAAGACAGCGACAGATCGATATTCATCTACCGCATCTGACACAGACTCCTTCCGGTTCCAGCTGAAAAAGGCGGCATATCCCTTTCGAAAGGAAGGGTTGCGTGACATGGCAAGTGACCTCGACAGCGTTCAGGGAGTGCTCGATACGGCATTACTGATGTGAGTTTGTTGTTTTTTGACTGCTCCGGGTTGACGCATCTCGTGGAAAAAAACACCCATGCTAATTTTGTATCAGCTATTCAGCCCAAAGCACTCGAGATTTACTGGCGGAGATGCAGCAGATGGTAACCTCTCCTATCCCCATATACTCTATGTCGCCCATATTAATTGGGTTCAGCGCTTGGCATTACAAGATCTACCAAAGCAATTCATGCTACCACCAAGTTTACTACAGTCATGGTGTGCCCAAAATGAACAACTGCCTGTATTGAGCTCATCTTTGCAAATAGCAACGCAGGGTGACCATATGATACAAAACATCTCCATCGCAACAAATCCTGGTGGAGCCCCTTTAGGTTCATACAGAACAGAAGCAACTGATGAAACATCAATTACTTACCACGATCGGAGTCCAACGAAGAATAGACGTATATCTCGTTCACATCCACCACGGAAGGAAACAGAATTCATCGGGCTATCCTATCGATATTGTAGTCGCATGTTAAACTTTGCCATTCGAGCCTCGTTCTCGCTTAGCAAGGGTGCTGGAGGATATTCAATTGCTCCTTTGCTGCATCTACAGCCGTTGTTGGACGCAGCAAATAGTGTCGGATACCGCATTATCAGCGACTTTGGGACCGAACTTGATTCAAAACCCACCGAGCATGAATTAAGCGTTAATCGCACAATACAGCAGCTGCAACGCGCATTCGACCTCCAAGAGGCAACTCCATTTGATTTAATTTGGAGACGCGGTAGAGAGATGTCACTTTTTGATGTAGGTGCATTCTGCATTCCTATACGAACCATTTCTCTCACACAAGCAGCTTTATTTTGATAAATTTATGTGGTTCGCGCCGCCTCGTTCTGAGACACATTCCAGAATTCTCCACTTCTTACTAGATTGTGGCGTCAAGTCGGGCCCAATAGATATCACGTGGAATGAATCTGTCACTTTTGAACAAGACTCTATAGGCTCGCGCCTACTCGACCTTGACTGTTCCTTCACCTTCAGCGCTCCCAATTCTCTAGCTAGAAGGCAGGGCATTCAACACCAGCTCTTCCACAGCGATGAGTGTATGTGAACATTTCCTGTATCCTATTCAACAGGACTAATTGCTTCAAGTAGTCCAGATCCCAAATATCGCAAGAATCTTACTCCAAGAATCTGAGGATGAGTTGAGAGATGCCCTTGACTCGGGAACGGCTTCCCCAAATGACATGATTGGCAGGTCCACATTGTTTGATTACGCATTTGGATGGCCAAAAGGGATACAAATATTACTCGAAGCAGGTGCAAAGCCAAGTGCTGAGATTCAGACCATCCCTTACGTTGAAGATAATAACAATGAGGATACTTATCATTCAGTCAAGCTTCTCATTGAGGCTGGATCGTCATTCGACTGGTATGATATTGAGGCATGCGAAACCAAAGGTAGCGAGAATATAAAATCGCTTTTGATCAGCGAATTGGTCGCACGGCAGAAAAGTCTTTGGCATTTGGCCCAATGCTGCTTGCCTGCTGGTCAACTTCCGAACTTGATCTCAGTCGACGAGAAGACAGGCGAAATTACGATACTCGATGTACACACCGCAGAGATACATGCTCGACTAGTGAAGAAAGGGATATCCATTGATACAATCCGCCAGTGTGGATGTTTTGATGATTGGATTCATTCCGGCTCTGTTTATCATTATGATTATTTCTCTGCAAAGACACTAAAGGAACTATATCAAGTTGGCTTCCGGGGTGTTACACAGCTAGACTCCCGAGGAGATACGCCTCTCATGGCCGCAAAGCATACGCTTTTCAGTGAGATAGATGGCATGGAGCGAATGGATTGGCTGGTTTTGAGAGGTGATGATCCATATGAAGAAGTAACCGGAACCAGTTCAACTGCGACACATCATCTCGGGCTAGCAATCGGCGACTATTTCTTGCGCGGCAGACTTAGCCTCCCTGAATTTGAAGTCTGGAAACAGGCAGTCTCAAAGTTTGGAAAGACATTTTTCCTCCTTCCTTCGGTTCGGGATAGATGTTCTTGCGCGTGCTCTCCCAGCGGGTGTACTACGATGTCGGTATTCCTACGACATATTGTTGATAGATTATATTCCATGCCGTTGAGGGGGGAGAACCAAGCTATGTGTTCCGGGAGTTGATAAAATTTCTCCTTTGGTGGACTAGAGGAGATACAGAAATTGGCTCGAAGGTTATCAGATTTCTGACCTTTGATGCATTGGGTCTGAAACATTCGTGTTGCATCAATATATCCTTTGGGCCCTGGAGAATGTTCAAACTTGTGGACAGAGAAGAAGAAGAAGTTGAAGAGATTCGTGACGAAGAGAAGTCAAGAATACTGGAACTCGAAAAACTTCTCGCTGAACTCGAAATCAAGTTCGACGATCTTGGTCAACCTCTGATGGAATTTTTGGAAGGATACTGGCACACTCGCATGATCGAAGTTCTCTCCCAACGTGATCCCTACGATGAGGAACATGTCATTGAATCAAGACAAATTGGTGTCACGCTAGAGCCGGATGAGTGTGTTGTCCCTGACAGGGTATCTCTGCTTATTGGCTCAAAGATCAAGTCTGAGATCAGTACATAGAGAGGTGTTACGGATATCGATCTTCTATCAACTTCCGTTCCGACCACCTGAGCATTTTTTACGGGACACACTTTGGTGTCAATCCAAGTGTCGTCCTCCTTTTTATGTCAGCTAGAAGCATATTATTGCAGACAAATTGCTTGCAACCACATCTGATATTGCATCGAACAAGAGCCCTATATCAGTATGCTTCACGGCATGTCGACAAGCCGCTTCCCATAGCATGTCAGGGATTATTGCGGATGATAGATAGTACTTGGTTTCTACCACAATGTTTGTAGCTAAGTGCACATTGGATCACCTCAGGGCGTGAGAAGTTCAACTCGAATGCCATGGGATAAAGAACATTGGAACGCACAGAAAAATGGGAACCAACATCCCATATGGAGTGCATAAAGGAGAGAAAGGGGTACTGTTGAAATGGAGAGGAGCCTGAGGTTAAGGAAGATATTTAGTTGTCTTCATTTTATGGTCGTCTCAAGTACCTCCATTTTCCAAGTCCGCAAATGCAAGCCCGGTGACTTGATCGAGTTCCATAAGCTCATCCGCCACGGGTAAAGATTGCCCAAAGATATTGTCCCACTCAACCCAGTCAAAGTTGAGGCTCGGATCGATCATGAAGGAGATAGAAGGCTGAGGAGGGGACAGTATATTCTGATCGGCGGTATCCATGAAGTTGACCGTAGGAGAGTTAAGGAGGGGTTGTTGAGTCGGGATAGTAGCGGCAGTGGGACGAGCAAAGGCTACGTCGGAAGCGAATTCTTTGTCGCATGACGAGAGGGTGGCAGCCACTGCTGCGCTCGTAGTAGGTGCGGTCACGGCTGTAGATGTCATGAATTTGAAGTAAGGTGTATCTGCAAAGCCAGACTCGGTTGGCCAATCTTGTCCCGTCCAGGGCAATTGTGGGTTCAGACCGGCTTTCTGCCATGCCTTTTGGCGCAGACGACGAATCATATCCCAGGCCTCACGGCCTCCATTTCTCAACGGGCGTTGTGTGAAGATGTCATCCCCGCCACTTACAACGCCTCCGTCCGGTCCAGAAAGCGACATGATTTGATCAATGAATCCGCGTGATACGGAGGCTTCGGGGCTATATGGTCGTTCGTACAGGTCGATGAGAATAATCCTAGACCGAGTTAGCAGGGCTATTAACTCGAGCGTTCAACATACATCATTGCATGCATGGGCTGATGATTCCTTGGCGATCATTAGTTCAAATGTCTTTACTTAAAAAATTGGACTACTTACCCCGGCCAGCCCCATTGAAATGGCTGGAAGTCAGGATCCGTCGCCAATCGAATAAACTTCTCCATGAACGCGTAACAGTGGCGTAGGGCACTATTTGAATTAGATTCGGTATCTCAATGCCTAGGTGAGTCGCGACGCTTACCTTTGACGGGCTACGGGCCAGATTCGACTTCGAGGATTCCTGAGGAATGGTTGGTACGCAACACAAAATGCCTACATTGATGTTAGTGCTGAATGGAATTTCTGCATAAACAATTTGACCTTATCAATGAACAACGACAAAATAATCCTGGCCCATTTATGAAACGAGACGAGGACTACTGAATGATATTGCTCTGGGCAGCCAGACGGACCTTCGAGAGGAAGTTCCTCCGAGGTGGAATGAGGAGCTCTTCTTGAAGACGCTGCTAACTTTTCAGACGCAGTTGCCTCTGGAATTCTGTTTATGATGGAGTTGAGTTTGCCTTGAAGATCATGAAGGACAGAGCGGAGTTCAACCATATCTCCTCTTGTTAGAGGTTTCGTGCCTAGCTGGATCTTTAGTATCCTACGAACAGACTCTGCGGAAAGGTCAGTTCACGCTCCTAAAATCTAAGCCTAGTATAACTCACGGGCCATTATGCATTTGCCCTTTGCAGACAAATAATACACGTTCACCATCGACGGGCCACCACAGATAGTCGGGTCGTCTGGATTATCAGGTGGCCGCTGGCCGCTGGCAACCAATTGTTCATACTGTTTCGCTTCGGCAGTACCCAACAAGGTGTCCTTGACCTCGCTCGTCTGCCGAGCATCCCAGTAAGTCTCATCGGTAAGCAATGGCGGAAGCCCACTCGACATCGCGATAACGCCATCCATATGCATGATATGCCACCATAATCGGCGTCGGAACTCTGCCTCCCAAGGATCGATATTGAAATGGGATGGATCACGATGTAACCCCAAGGTCTGTGCCACTCTCACTGCTAAACTGACAAACAAACTACTTGCCAGGGGTTCTTCCTCTCTTGACAAAATTGTCTGTGCAATAAGATAGGCCGCTAGACCGTGAAGTGTGACGCTGTGAGGAAATGAGATCTTGGCTAACCAACAAGTAACCTCTTCACTATACTTTGTCGAGAGGACAGCTCGTGACGAAGTATTGAACTCTGTCTCCATTGTTCTCATAGAAATCGAAACTGAGCCTCCAAACCATATCGCGTATAGGAGTGGAATGAAAGAAGGAATAGGGCATGGCTCCCCCGTATAACTCTTACAGTCATACCAGTCCCAAAAGGTATTGTAAAGTTTTAAGATCATCGGAGGGTGAATAATAGGACTCAGTGAGTGGACACCAGACATAAAACCCCTGTAGAGAATGTCACTCTGCCATTTTGTCGGAACATGCTTAAGCATATCTGCTTCAACTGCCTTATCACTCACCGGGAAATAGCCCGATGGGATACAAACAGCTTTCTGGATGGGTCCCGAGAAGCCGAGCGGAAAGGGAGAGCGCGTGGTTTGGCTGGGGGTTTGACTGCCTATTGATTCTCTCCGCTGTCTTCGCTCGCTAGAAACTGAATCGGTTCCAGTATGATCACTACCTGCTGCTAAATCATGCGACCGGTTCTGGTTTCCGAGCAATTGATTGAGCTCGTCCATTTCATGGGAAATGTAAGCCCAATACGTCGTTCCAACGTATCTAACCCCAAATTAGACTCAAACGCACTTCAGCTTAGTGTGTCGATACTAACCTTGAACTCCCGCCATCCCCCAAGGACATGTGGCCCAAGTTTGAAGTCCCCAGTGGATCAACAAGATCTGTAGTTTGGCCGTGCGGGATGGGGAACTCATCGCTGCTAGAATCAGCAGGAGCACTGAGCGGACTATCTGGCCGTGCGACAAGCGATTTGGTCCGAGAATTACCCTCTTCCATCGGCGCGGTCTCCACGCTAGGGTTTGGTCCCAGCCCTTGCGCCTCCGTCGATTCGTGAGCCTGGTTATCCTTCTTGAGACGATCAACAAGCGAGACAAGCTGAGCCAGATGGGCTTCAACGGCGCTTAAATCTGTTTTCTGGACATTTGATAATGACGCCGGCCTCGAATGATCATACGTTGCCAGGCGCTCATCTGTATTTCCCTCTTGAATCTGTCTCCGTCGTTTGGTCCCATTCGGCCGGCGGGTACGGCTGGGCTTTTTGTCATCTTGCTGTGGCTCGGCGTTGTAGACACACTCGGTACTGTTTTTTGCGCAGTTCCCGCATACTGGAAGTATCTAAAGGAAATGTTCAGTCTAGGCACCATGCTCCTGAGCTAATAATGATCACCTTGTCGCATTTGACTTTGCGCCGACGACACGTTTGACAGCTATAGCTCACACGTTTCCGGGTAATGGGTTGACTTCCTGTCGCCGAGGGGGGACGCGGTTGGGCGGTACTAGACGTGTTGGATGGCCCCGCCTCAGGCTGCATGTTCGGCGCGCTTGGTTGGTAGTTTATCTGCGTGCCATTCGTTCAATTGAGTGACCAAGTATAAGTGACATTGGCAAATACAGTAATCAAAGAATTATGGCGTGCATGTGGGACAACCTAGCGTGCAGTTGTCTGGACATTGGGTGGAGTTCCATGAGCCAGGGCCTGGTACGGGCGACTATAGGGACCACCGATCCATAACTCTCTCATTGGTTTATATTGCCAGGCAGAATTTTAGATCCACTCTTGCCTACTTTTATGTTGGAAGTATACTGCATAATTTTCTATGTACTAAAATAGCCTTTGATACTTCGAGAGGGCGGTGACTAAAAGGCGGTAAGGCATTATCCAATGAGAGAGTTATGAATCGGTGGTCCGCCACGGGCCGGAGTAGATTACTCAGCAATGCTGACTTGTGGACGTCAGGACCGTGCCAGCCAGCCCCGGAGCCTCCAGCCCTCGGCCGCCTATCGTCAGCCTCCTCCACCCGTCCGCCAGGAACACCTGCCGATCGACCTGATAGACACGCCAAATCGATATCATACGCCAATTGCCATTAATTGACGGTTTCTGAAGAAGTTCTTCCAGAATGGATTGTAATGGTGGATCGACGTGGATGAGCCGCTCGCCCATGCCAGTTGCGGTGGGATAAGACTCGCAAAGCATGGCTCAATTGGCTGGGCCTAATGAAATGGCTTCTCAGTCAATTTCAAGATTAGAGGATTCCAACACCACTGATCGCGGACGCGCAATTCCATATTTTTTTTTTGGCAAACGCGATAGGTTTGTTATCGTTCTGTCCCTCAAGTTCAGCCAAAGCCTCAAACGTACTAAAGCTGCCAGCTAAAACGACGTTGTTTTGCCAGGTTCTCCCATCTCAGAGCTAAGTCCAATGGGTGGTCTTTTGCCCCACGTCCTCCACTCTGGCCTGAATCATTTACGATCCGTAGCCAGGCAATCTGGCAGCCATTGCGGTTCGTGGAGTACGGTGTGGTGCTCAGGGTATTGGATGTTTCGTAGAAATAGAGATTAGACCATGATAGATTATTTCACATTGCTATATCAGGGTATGTGAATCTGTTCAAGTATTTCGCTGACATCATTGATAATAGGCTGAAATTGTCTCCCACGGGTGCTTCAAATGAACCACATACAGTGGGTTATTGAAGAGTTAGAAAAGCTGGTTCTCCGAGTTACTATGAGAGTTTGGCCCACTGTGACAATGTCATGCTTTGGTATGGAATAGAATTCAAGTCCGATGTCCATTCTAATGTCTTCTCGGCCGAGTGAATCATTACTCTTCTCCAGTGTGTGGTCATAGTTTATGCCCGGTTTGTGGGCCTAAGACCCCTTACAACAAAACGTAAGATCCAAAGTCGAATTACTACTTATATCTCAGAACTTTGGCCGGATTGGACAAACCTCCAGGGCTACTCAAGCCTTTGGTAGCCGACTTTTCAATGCCAAGGTCGGCCCGAGTTGGCAATGAGCCAGATTGCTTCCGTATTCTATAAGTTATAATTGAGCGCATACTGAGACAAACAAAGATTTCATGGGAGCATCGGAAACCCACGTTTAAGCAGCCTCTGACATTCGGCATATCACTACGCCACTTAACCCGACTTTTCGGACATATGCCGCAGATCTACTCCGTAAGCGGTTCTGATTCGGGATTGGCGAAGGCCGAGACCAAGCACTTACAGGGCCGGCCTTGGGTTCAGCCCCAGCTACTATGTACTACCCCGTCCCTTCTCACCCGAGCTGGCACGGCAGGGTATGTACAAAGTACGAGGAATCTATATCATACGTGGTATGTTGTAGTATGTTAGTGGTTGGTGCTGTTAATTCTCGTCGGTTCCATGTCAAGTCTGTTATAGCTTCATCGTAGATATTTTTTTGTCATCGAATCCGAGCTAGAATGATAGATGAGTTTTCGACACATCATTTCAGCTGCGAAATTACCCTGGAGCTAACGGCCTTAGGGTTAACAACGGAAGGCTGTCTCCACTCTTGGCAATTACCTAATCGGGTTATGGTTTCAAGGTTCCAACCAAGGTTGGAAGGTTAAATGAGCCTCTGAAGCTTATTTGTGGTCACCAATTCATGAATGTTTGAGCCTCTGCGTATTTTCCCATTTATATTGTAGTTCTTTTTCAATTCCCCTTTTCCCGATGGCGACCAAGGAATATTGTTACTCTCAAGTACACATAGTTTCGCGTTTATACCCACACTCCCATGTTACATCCACTTTTTCGGTAAGGTAAAGCGCGGTTCTCGGCCGATGCTTGTTAAATATCATTCTGTAGTTCTCGGCCGAGACTACTTGCAATCAGAAAGGCGGGTAGAAGCTTTCTCGGCCAGTCACCACGGAAGCACACAACTAATTCTGTCTCCGCATTTCACTAGACCCCAATGTATACCCCACAACCCTCATACCGACAGAGCCTTGTTACGCTACCGCAGTCTCTAGATTTCCCTGTTCGCCTGGGGTAATAGTTCACCCCGCATTGATACAGATTATTTCTCCAGGGATGCCCATAAACTACAATCCCGTAGTCACTATTTATATGTGCTCTTCCCTCTCATCAATTGTTAATGTTAGTTTCTATTATCAAAGATCCTGTGATTCCTTTGTATCTTCCAGCTCACAGTTTATATGATCCATTATATCAACCTATTTTGGGGGGGAAACGTCACCTCGATCATATTTGGCAAGACGCAGCAAGCATGACTGCTCTTTCCGATTCCAACAACCCCAGCCAGGAAAAGGATACCAGCCATGCGGCCGCCACCAGAATTGAATTGGACGATCTTCAACCATCCCACCTCGAGCACTATGGCCCACTAGCACACGTGAATACTATGGAGTCTCGACTACCTGCATTTGGGGGCGAACTGCAACCGGGTCTCTATCGGACGCCCAAGCTTCGAAAGTTTGCAAATCCTGCACCTTTAGGTCTCGCGGGATTTGCCTTGACCACGTTTGTACTGGGGTGTATCAATATGGGCATGCGGGATATCACAGAGCCTAATATGGTTGTTGGTGTTGCTTATTCTTATGGTGGGCTGGTGCAGCTTCTCGCCGGCATGTGGTAAGTATTTTCGTATTTAATATCTGCTGTGAGGTGACCTGCATCTGACAATTATCTGTATGATAGGGAAATGGCTGCTGGAAACACATTTGGTGCCACTGCTCTGTCTTCATACGGTGGCTTTTGGATCGCCCTGGGCATCACGTTTACTCCTGGATTCCAAATAATGTTAGAGCTTCAGAAGGCTGACAACGGGTCAACTGACATGTTTTACGATTCATATGGGCTGTTTCTTATGGTAAGTTGATTTATGCGATTCAAATCCCCCTTCGTATTATTAGGCCTAACAACCCCTAGGGCTGGTTCGCCTTCACATTTCTCCTCCTCACGTGCACTGTGAAATCGACTGCAGTGTTTTTTTCCTTGTTCCTATCTGTAGATGTGGCTTTCTTGCTGCTCGGGCTTGGACACCTCCATCGCGATTCTCAGGGAATGCCCAATCCGCCAATCCTTAAAGCTGGAGGGTTATTTGCTCTGATCGCTGCCTTTTTGGCATGGTATTGTGCCCTGGCAGGTATTGCGGACGACAGCAACAGCTTTTTCATTATTCCTGTCTTTCACTTCCCGTGGTCCGAGAAAGGTAGGGCTTCCAGACGAGAGGCTTCTGTTGCTGTTTAGCGCTTATCACTACGGACCGGTTCTAGGAAGACCTCTGGACACTAGAGGTTTTAGTTATAATCAATGATGTTTTAACAGCACCAACGGCTTATATTATTACGCATATACCGAGCTCAAAGCAAAAAGTTGTTGACATTTAACTTACAGCTGCATATGGATAGGGCTAGGATGGTACACCTATCCGACAAGACCAAGGTTTAACAAATTCCCAGCAGTGATCTGTATAAACAAGAAGGGATTCAGAGTGTCTCTGTTGCTCCCCAGATAATACTGGATGATGAGGTTTCAAACTATGAATGTCAATGACGTATCTCGGCCGAATATGCGTTCACATCAAGCACCGAGCTTGCTTAAGAGCTTCTATGAACCCACCAATTAGAATCAATTTGGAGGAGCCCCATTATCTGAAATATTGCAGCCCTGCAAGTTATAAAAGCAGCTTCTATTCCCTGATTTCCTTTATATTCACCTACAGTTTGTGTCAATCTTCTTTCCAGTTCCTTCCAATTTTCTCCTTGTTTCATCCATCATGACGTCTCCACAAGACAACAAATCGGATAGTAAGCCGATTCCCAAAATTACCCCGTTCACATACGAAAACGAGGTGTATCAGGCCGGTCGCAGAGGCCAGAAGCCCTCGATAACCTTCAATTGCCTCGATTGGGAAACCCTGGCCAAAGATCGGCTGTCTGCGGAATCTTATGGATATGTTTGGGGATCCGCCGGTACTCGGGAGACAGACGACAATAACAAGAAAGCCTTCAAAAAATGGGGGATTGTGCCGTCACGCCTAATCAAGAGTGACTTCCCAGACCTCAAAACGAAGCTTTTTGGCGAGACCTACGATTATCCGATCGCCATGGCACCGATAGGTGTGCAGCGTATTTTCCACCCCGACGGGGAGACGGCATCGGCGAAAGCTGCTGAGAAGGAGCATGTCCCCTACATTCTCAGTACTGCATCCTCCACGAGCATTGAGGATGTCGCCAAGGCCAATGGGAATGGGCCGCGTTGGTATCAACTCTACTGGCCTGTGAATGAGAACAATGATATCACGGTGAGCCTGCTCTCAAGGGCGCAGGCAGCAGGTTACAAGGTGTTGGTGGTCACCTTGGATACGTACATTCTTGGTTGGCGTCCCAGCGACCTGAACAATGCATACAACCCTTTCATCCGTCCAGATGACATCGGTGTAGCACTTGGATTCTCTGACCCTGTATACCGTCGAAAGTTCGAAAAAGAACATGGGAAACCCATTGAGGAGGATCTTGAAACCGCAGCCACCGAGTGGGCACATACCGCATTCCCTGGTGTGAGTCACGACTGGGAGGATATCAAGTTCCTCCAGGAACACTGGGACGGTCCAATTGTTTTGAAAGGAATCCAGACGGTAGCGGACGCGAAGAGAGCTGTGGACTCCGGTGTACAAGGAATTATTGTCTCCAATCATGGCGGGCGACAACAGGATGGAGGTATTGCGTCGTTGGACGTTTTGCCGGAGATCGCGGACGCTGTGGGAGATAATTTGGAAATTATCTTTGATTCGGGTGTTCGCTGCGGTGCTGATATTGCAAAGGCATTAGCACTTGGTGCAAAAATGGTCCTTATTGGTCGTCCATACGTTTATGGGTTGGCCATTCAAGGTGAGGAGGGAGTACGCCATGTGTTGAAGAGTCTCCTAGGAGATTTCAACCTGACTCTCCACTTGTCGGGGATCATCTCAGTGTCTCCTGAGCACCTTAATCGATCGGTATTGCGCCGGACAGATAAATAAATGCTTGATAACTAGGCGATATATCAAACTCCCTTTTTACACAAATATATTGATTCCTTTATTCGGAAGCTTGATCCTAGCTTACATCGCCCATCATAGACATCGTCCACATCATTTACACTGCTCGATACGCCCCATCGACTCGATTACCACAATACCGGGTTATTTGGGCTCATATAAGTGCTTGGATTCTGAATTCTAATAGAATCAGCTTTTCTGCCCAGGTGGAGTTCAGCTGCTGCCCGAGATACCTAATACGGTAACTGGTGGCAGGAGTACTAAATCTCTTCAGGGCTGCGATGTTGATCTGCGCTGTAAAAGCCGAATGGCAGCGCTAGGAGAAAGGGTTCGGGGTTTTCTTTTTGAAAAATGTTCTCAATATTCCCTCAGAAATGTGATGGATCTCCATGTCGATTTTCAGAGCAATAACCATTCCATATTCCAATTCATTGCCGCTGGACTCTAGAACATCTGTATATTCCAGGTGACAATCAAACATCTGACCAGAAGGGCGATGGAGTCGTGATATTTTCGTAAGGAGATTTCTGACTGTTTCTTCAAGCTCTTCAGGGTAGACTGTGTGAATAGGAACAGTCACCTTCCATTATTTGAACAATATCTTTAGTTTCTATGAATCACAGCCACACGATGCGAGATTTTAATCGACTGGACCGAGAGTACGTAATGATCTGGTTTGTAGGGACTCAGAGAGTATTGTTTTTTTCTCCCTTACTAGCTGAATACCTAAATTGGGTATTTCTGGTTGTCTTCGGGAGCGCCGAAGATCCTCAAGCGTAAATGGAGCCCCGTAACCACTGTAGATCCCACCAAAACGCGGAGGTCTCGACCCCGGACCCCAAACTCACTGATCTTGGAACATAATAATATAAGCTGAGATTACATCATTAATATATCGAATAGCGGAATATATAGACTCATTATCGACGAGTGCTCCGTAGACAGCCACATAGAGTACCCAAAAAGGAATATGGCAAGGTATATAAACACAGCAACCGGGCAGGATCCGATTATTCCATATCCTTCATTGACCGCCGAACCTCTGCATTTGCTTGTTTGAGAGAATGGGGCAAATTGACGCACAAAATCTTATATCATTAACCGAGAGCGTCTATTATTCACTGGGGTAAAAAGGAAGTACGATGAAGCAGATATGTGGCGTCGACTCTGAAATACTGCTGTCATGTAGCCTTTATTTAGTGTTCTACTAAGCTGGTTTCTATTGAAACAACGGTCTCATCTCCCCTTTCTGTTCTTTGTTTTCATTCCTATCAATTACCCTCGCGAAGATGGATACAGGCTCAGGCAAGCCTATCCAGAAGGCTGAAGTTGTTCAGCATGACGAAAACCCGGTCTACAAAGATGAAAAAGGCGATCGGGAAGCTCAAATCCGGGAGACTACCCGAAGTGAGCGTGAGATGTCGATTCCAACCGCTTTTCGTTTGTATTCAAAAGCAGTAGGGTGGTCCATCCTGTTGTCAACGGCAGTGGTTATGGAAGGCTATGACTTGCTTCTCATCACCTTGTTCTTTGCGTTAGATCCGTGGAAGAAGAAATTTGGAGTTCTCCTTGATGATGGCACATACTCCGTGTCCGCAGCCTGGCAGACAGGACTCTACAATGGTGCTGCCGTGGGAGAAATCATCGGTCTCTTCCTCAACGGCTTCGTTGCTGAGAGATTTGGCTATCGCAAAACAATGCTGGGGGCACTATCGTCGATTACCGGTCTCATTTTCATCCAATTCTTTGCGCCTTCGGTGGAAGTTCTCCAAGTTGGCAACATTTTGATGGGAATCCCATGGGGTGTTTTCCAAACACTGCCCGTATCATATGCATCTGAGGTGTGCCCTGTTGCCCTCCGTGGATTGCTTACGACCTACATCAACATATGCTGGGTGATGGGCCAGCTGTTAGCCTCGGGTATCCTGAGAGCCATGCTGGGCAGGAACGACCAATGGGCATACCGTATTCCATATGCGTTGCAATGGATGTGGCCAGTTCCCCTCTCTTCTGGCCCATTCCATTCGTTCAAGCACTCCTGACCAAGTATCAGAGAGGAGGTGGCTCTTGATACATGTTCGGAAGTTTTGTCTCATTGGCGTGTTCATTCTTCAGTTCAACAATTGCGATCTCAGCTTGATTTTATTTCTATCTTCTGAGACAGATCAAAAAATGTAACTAGAGCGGTAGATTTGCGATAAATAAGAAAGCAGTATATGATTATGCTAGGAAGTCCCATTGTTTAGGCGTGCAGGCTGGCCATATTGTTTAGTAATAAAGAATGAAGTACGACTGTGTGCACATCAGGCGTCCTTTAAAATGCTAGGACCTGTAAGCAATGAAAATCATAGTCAAGGCCAAAGTTAGCGCATTGGAGAATTCCTAGTATATCCGTAAGCCTGCAAGCAAGAAGCTAGTTTCTGTGGTGTTCCACTTAGAGGGCAGATTTCCCACTGTGCCGTTGCATTCGGAATTGGCATTGACACAGCCCGAGTAAGATTGGGAGAGTTCGCCTCAAGGTATCACGGGCGACACGGGGTTGCAGGTGATAGGATATTGTCCCGATGGTGTAACGCATACCAGGTCTTTAGGTGATGGTGGGAAAGTCGATTGGTATGTACAACCGCTCACGTCCAATTTGGCAATGTCATCTGACCTACAGTTTTGGTCCGTAGACCCTGCACGGTGCTGACGAGGCCGTCGCCTGTGTCATCTGTCACATTAAGCTTTTCCATAGTATCTTTTCTGCCTGAAGATCAGGGCCACAAGGGGGGAGACGATTAACGGAACGTAATGCATATAGATCTTCAGTGATGGGCCTCAGGCCAGTTGAGAACAAGCGAATTGCACAACAATCTACTTTTCCGTACAATGCTAGCTATTACTGGATTTTGTAGGAAAAATAAGCAAAAGCCATGATGTAAACCTGCTGTATAAATATGTGTTAGCCCTATGAACCTCACCTTTAATGGGACTGGCTCTTGTTTCCGCAGAGCTTCCAAGGTTATCTCTTAACAGATACATTGGATCATCACCGCATATCATTGTCATCGTATTGTTGTTGAAAACCGAGATCCAGGCAAGCCGAACATTGAAGACTTGAATCAGATAAATGATCTTGGGCCTTGTGAGAACAAGAATCGGAGAATGAAATATCGCGTGAAATTTGTTGATTCCGTTATTAGTTAGCATGAGTGGCCTACCTAACTAGGGTTCTTGCTCGCCAAGTATCAGATCTCACCTTCATAGTGACATCTATAAAGGGTAAAGACATTGGCGGTATATATCAGGACTACGCACGACAACAGGCAATGGGGACCAATCTACAGAATCGGGTGTACGGAAATCCATGATTTCATTTCAATATCGTCATGAGAATATAAAAACCACAAAAGCTTTTTCAAAGATCACAACACTTAGTTGCCGAGCTTCTGGCGGGCGAAGTTGGGCAGAACAAAGCTGGCACGGTGGATGTCCTGGTTGTAGTAGCGGCAGAGCTTCTGCTCCTCCTCAGCGGTCCAGGTGCGGAGGGGCTCGCGGACGTTGCGGGTGGCGTCCTTGGAGCAGACCATGAAGCCAATCTGGCCGGAGGGGTAGGTGGGGATGGTGGTGTAGGCGTACTCGGCGACGGGGAAGACCTCCTTGCAGGACTTCTTAAGTTCGGCGATCATGTCCAGGTGGAGCCATTGGTTCTCGGCTGTTAGATATAAAGCACAGCTCCGCAAAACCGAGCCCGTAAAGCGGGTTCGTTGCGGGGTGGTGCGAAAAAGATTAGCGTGTGATCTGTTTGTTTGGGGGATAATAAAATGGGGGGAATGAGCAATCTACGAAAAAGGAGGACAAAGAAAGTGACGAACAACCTTGGGTAGTGATGACACCTCCCTCGCGAAGGGCAGACTTGAGCAGCTCGAAGTAGGGCTTCTGGAAGAGGCTCTCAGCGGGACCCTCTGGGTCGGAGCTGTCAGTGATGATAACATCAAACTCGTTCTGGCGGTTCTTGAGGAACTCGAAGCCATCACCAACGTGGGTGTGGGCGTTGGGGTGCTGGAAGCCAATGGCCATGCCGGGCAGGTACTTCTTGGAAACACGGATGACAGCCTCATCGATGTCGCACAGAGTAGCCTCCTTGACAGAGGCGTGCTTGACGACCTCACGGAGGACACCGCCGTCACCGCCACCAATGACAAGGACCTTCTCGGGGTTGGGGTGGGAGTTCATGGCGAGGTGGGTGATCATCTCCTGGTAGGAGAACTCATCACGCTCGGTGCACTGGATAACGTTGTCCAGGACGAGAACGGTACCGTAGTCGCTGCTCTCGAAGACGAGGACATCCTGGTACTTGGACTTCTCGTGGTGAATGATCTGGTTGACCTTGAGGCTCATGGCCTGACCGGGCCACATGCCGGACTTCTCAGAGAACCAACCATCTGTAGATGGGCATCAGCATGTTTTTTTTTCTATAGCAAATTGACCAAGGCGGGGTAATGGAGGGGTGGAACACATACCCACGATGGTGGGGTGGGTGAGCTCGCTCATTTTGATGTGTGAAGATGAGAAATAACGGGGGAAGAAAGATGATGAATAAAAAGCAGAAGAGAGTCTGGAGAGACGAAGCATTCGAAGAAAAAGGGTACGGCGGAAGTTTGGCTGTTTTGGGCGAATTTTTTGCTTCTCGGCTCAAGTGGGGAATCGCTGGGCTGCCACCAACTTCCCCCCCAAACATCCTTAGAAACATGACAGGTCCAATTCTATTATAGGTAATTGATCTGGTCTCTAGGATCACTTGATTGATCGAATTCCACCCAGTTGACATGTTTCATGCCCACAATTGGTCATGGTCTCCCCAGGGACCAATAGAGAGCCCTGGAAAGACGCTTACTCAAGCTTCATTTCAAATATAAGATAAAGCCATCTCAAGCGCAAAAACGTGGCATATAAAAGGAAAATCACATGGTCGATTGCTTTCTAGTTACTGTACAAGCATACAGCTCCCCCAAACTGCAGAGTATTCGGTGTATCATGCTCTGTTATACCAATCCAACCTCACTCCAACAAACAAATTGAAATAATTTACTCTTCGTTACCACCCTCGAGAAGACGGCCGGGCTTGGAGTTCAGGTACTCGTTGCTAAAGTATCAAATTAGCACACCAATCGACGCGACTCCTACAGTCATTCTTACCGCTCAATGGCCCAGTTCATGACGGCGTATGCGGCAACGAAAGGGGGGACAACGTAGAGAACCTGGTGACGGAAACGACGGAAGACGTTGAAGATGGCAGCGTGGCCGGCACCGGCGAAAGGACGCTGACGGTTAGCGGACAGCGAGTAGGTGGCGATGCGCTGGGGGGTCGGGCAACCTGGAAGATGGACATTAGCGATCCATTCGAATTGGATTCTCCTGGTTGTTCCGCTGGATCTTTCTCCATTCGGTGTCGCGATCTTTCATATCGTGAAAGGGGTAGGTTTCGTGCGCATGTATCGGGTCCGTATGAAAGGTTCAAGGGTTATTGTCAAACGTACCGAACTCGCCCCAGTTGCCGATGAAGCTATAGAAAGTAAATTTTGTCAGTTAACTGAATGATAGACGCAGGATTCATTGAGACTATTCAATCCCGACTCAATTGACATCTTTCAGGAATTTCATTGTGTAGCCGGGCGGGTAACGCATCCGGGAGGCCGGTACTCAACCCACGACACTAGGAGCAAACGCGAAACGACTTACTGTCCGTTCTTAGGGTCCACAGAGCCACCCATTGTGAATAATTTCTGGTAAAAAAGAGAGGAGTGGGTGGGGGAAAAGGTATGGAGGTAGCGAAATGAGTGAGGAAAAGACTAAGGTCGGGTGAAGTTGGAGGTTTGGAAAGATGGGCACTAAACCCGATTGGGAACACTCAGAGTGAACAACGGGAAAAGCAGACATCATCTCCATCATCCGTCCTCATCACCTCGCCCTCCACCTCCAACCATGGCTCAAATCCTCCAAAATGTTTATCGGCTGGCCTTCCCCGTGGCCATCGGGGGTATGCTAGTTCAAAATTCCCTTTACGATGTCAAGGGCGGCACACGAGCTGTCATCTTCGATCGAGTGTCTGGTGTGCAAGAGAAGGTTGTCAACGAAGGAACACATTTCTTGATCCCCTGGTTGCAGCGCGCAATTGTCTACGATGTCCGTACGAAGCCTCGTAATATTTCCACCACAACAGGAAGTAAGGATTTGCAGATGGTCAGCTTGACACTGCGTGTGTTGCACCGCCCGGAGGTGCCGAAGCTGCCGCAGATCTACCAGGTGCGCATCTCCTATGATCCCTAAGCATCTATCGAAACAAAAGACTAACTCAAGGTTATCCAGTCATACGGTACCGATTACGATGAGCGTGTCCTCCCTTCCATCGGAAACGAAGTTCTCAAGGCCATCGTGGCCCAGTTCGACGCCGCCGAGCTGATCACACAACGTGAAGCTGTCTCCAACCGTATCCGTACCGACTTGATGAAGCGTGCCGGACAGTTCAACATCGCGCTCGAGGATGTCTCCATCACACACATGACCTTCGGAAAGGAGTTCACACGGGCCGTCGAGCAAAAGCAGATCGCCCAGCAGGATGCCGAGCGGGCCCGATTCATCGTCGAGCGTGCCGAGCAGGAGCGCCAGGCTAACGTCATTCGTGCTGAGGGTGAAGCCCTGAGTGCCGAAATTATCAGCAAGGCAGTTGCCAAGGCTGGCAGCGGACTGATTGAGATCCGTCGTATCGAGGCCAGTAAGGAGATCGCCCAGACTCTGTCCTCGAACCCCAACGTCACTTACCTGCCTGGTGGAGGAGATGGAAAGGATGGAAACAAGGGCACTAGCATGTTGCTGGGTCTGCGGAGTTAGGAGGGTTATAAGGCTCGGGGATTTATGAGCCCCGTTTTCACAACTCATTGAATGTACCAATTAATCGCAATCTTTGCCGCGACTTGGGGCGAGCCTGGCCTCGTGGCGTGAATTTGGAGTGGTCTGAACTAAACCACCTTTCTTATCTGTAGCAATACCATACCTCACTCCAAACGCACTTCTCTTCTTTTTTGGGAAGACTCAATCGTATTGTTCATTAAAGGGTATTTATATATCGTGATATAGAACACATCAGATTTACAAACGTCGATACACATGCATCTGGAAGCGCATATCTTCCAAGCCTGCTCCTTCCCCAACTTCGTACCGCAGACGCACTGCGTCCCGTCTCCACCACCTCGAGTCCTGAGTGTATACACACTCCCACTTACCCTTCGCCACATTCAGTAGCGTATGGTCAAGCAAGAACTTCATTGGATAGTTCCTCTCTTGCGGTTCACCATCCGGGCCTTTTGTTCCTAACTTCAAAGTCGAATAGCTGCCAGGACTATCAACAACCAGAAGCACAGCACCGGCAGGAAGCATTTCTGTCATTTTGAGCAGGAAGCCAGTAGTCTTTGGCATCGAGGTAGAGAATAGTTCATTCAAAGTGAACATGATAGGAACGAGGACGGAAGTGAAAGGAGAGGACGAGGAGGGGCCGAGCAGAATTTCTTTGAGGCCTTCCTCGGGAAGAGTCAAGACATCTGCGCGACGGAAAGACACCGAGAATGTTTCGCTAGCCACTTTTTCCGACAGCAATGGGGGACGATATTTTGTTGTCTGCGAAAATGGCACATCGGACGAGGTGATTGTTCGTGAAAGTCTGTCCACCACGTCCGACCAGTTTCCGATATCGACAGCCATCACAGAGAGACTGGGTGCGCTGACACCTTGGTCTTCAACTTCTGTCTTTTTCTCGTCTTGAGATTCCTTGTCTTCAAGTGACACGTTCGCAACACGTTCCAGTAGCGACTGAGCTTGGGAGCCCATGTCTCTCCACGCAGCTGCAAGAGCAGCAATCTCTGCACCGGCTCCACCACCAATTGAGACAACACGAGTGCAGGGATTCTTGCTTCTAGCGCGACCTCGAGTATTTTCCTCTTCATCTTTCATCCAAGTCAAGACTCCCTTCAACAGGCCCGCATATCCAAGTGACCGGGACGCACTCCAACGCAAGGCATAGGCGCGCAGGAGATCCTCGCCTGCCTCAGTGAAGGCAGAATCAAAATCGCGCTGGTACAGAAGCCCCTTAATCGTCTGGATGAGAGATTTAATATCTAGTGGTTCATGTTTATTTTCGTCGGATTGTGATTCAGCGGGATTGGTATCCTGGGTTACAGATTCCGATTCTGCGACCGGGTTGCCCAGGAGGGCTGTTTTGAAGACGTCCAAGAGTAGTTGCTGAAGGGTAAGAGGAATTGTGCTGACAAGGTTAAGTCCAGAAGACTCTTCTTCGTCGGCTTTTTCAGCGTCAGCTTTAGCCTTCTCAATTTCGGCTTTGCGATTGGCGTGCTGTTTGTTCGCTGGTGGTGCTTGTTTTGGTTTTTGCGCTTTCGCTTTCGGACCTGGGGACCTCCTGCGGTTTCCCTGTCGTGGGGCGTGAGGCATTATATATATTCGACGAGAGACTCGTTTTCGTCTGGGCTTTTGTGAGGAATGTGGCTGTCTTTAATCGAACGTGGGGTGGATTTTTGAACTTTTTTTCTTATCGTTATCGGCGCCTCCACTATCTTGGAAGGTCTATAAACCCTCCAGGGCTCGGCTTTGACGTAGTTTTTGAACTTCTTCACGAGTTTCATGCATAAAATTAGAGAAATATGTATGATATCAAAAAGTATATTCAACCTCATTTTAACCCAGGAACTTATGCTTATATGATATGTTGAACAAGGTCTATATAACTAATGATCATTCTTGAGCATAAGGCCCGCTACCCTAACGATGGAGGATAAGGTGCTCGGGATGAGCGAAGGGTCTCATAACCTGTTGAGCATGCTATGAGAGAGAGATGAAGAAAGGCGAGAGTTGTATTGGAGAAATCTATGGAGAGACAGGGTATTTATACCCCTGTAGAACTGTAAAACAGCAAGCAAACTATGTAGCAAACAGCAGGGTGGATATCCCAATAATCATTATAGGGATCCTTCTAGTCCGAGCGTCCCAAATAAAATCAACGAAAGACAATGATGATAGCCTCCAATACTCTGGCTGCGCCCCTCCCCAATTAACATGCTACTATAGCTGTATAACATCTCTATCATACACGGGGTCGACCCTGTGTCTATCAACGTCGGCGCCTGGGTTGATCATGATGATACATTTTCTCCAGGCAAAAGCCGCACCTTGGCAGTGTGTTAAACCCAAACGCAATAAATATATCAAATTTTGTGACTTTTGTTCCATAGGTATGCTAGCAGAAAAAATATATCTTCTCGCCAGCATCCCAGCTTAATCTGGCTCAGAGTAGAGGGTAACTAGGAGTTGGAGCAACCAACCCGGTAACCAAGGGGTTTACTACTATTAGCCAGCTTCCATATTTAGGAAATTATCAAGACCGTGCTAGCTGTCTCTCATGGATACAAGTATAGGACACATTGGCCGCTAGTACGAAAGGAAGGCTCATTCATTGATAAGTTGTATATCAGATACACTTGTGTGATTTGATTCCTAATACAGAACTATATATAGTATGCTACCAGCAAAATTGGGATACAATTTGCAGGTTTTATGATGAGAGCAGGCATCAAAACGCAGGAAGTAAAAAAATATAGTTATGCATTGAACTAGTTGGAGAATATGTATATTTGAGGATTGGGTTGCCAACTCACCTCGCACATGCGTGAGAGCAAATGCAGCAGGCAACAAACGGGAGAAATACCTACAATAAAACATGGCGTGCTGTGATATACGACATACGTCTTGTTTTTCTTCGTGTCATCCCAAACAAGCACACTTCCGCCTAGAGCGCTGCCTATGCCCTTCACCCATGACATTCTACGTTCTTTCTCACTCAAAGGCACGAAGATACGTATTTAGGGAGAATGACTTGACCAACATGAAAACAACGCACCAAGGCCATCATGTGATATCGCGTTGAGCCGCTCGCGTCGAGTCAAGAACAAAACACGCGATCCACGTAATAGTGAGTCACAGGCTAGTTCTATCAGCCAAGGAGTCATATCTGTTGTCCGAGGGTACTATGACCAAGCTTGACGCCTCATAGGCCACCATATCGGACAGCAAGCTCCGCACAGAGCCTGTTAACGGCGGTCTTGTCTCCTAACTCCGACCTTCTAGATGTGGACGCCGCCAGCGGGTTAAATAGTTTCCGAGAAGGCCGTGCTCACGCGGCCTCGCCAGAGCCTCGCGGGAAACTACGAGACAAAGGTGCCCGGGACGGAAGTGATGTGGCTGAAATGTTTGCCTGGGAACTATCGCTATCGCGTGGAAGCCTGGGTGCCTTAGGAATAAATACTTGTCCACAGTCCATGAATATCATTGGCCGCCTTATACTTCGACTGTCAACGTGCATGTCGGATTCAATGCCACGAAGAATCGTCGTATCTGGGGGCTAATAGATGGTCTCTTGAGGCTGTTATGGATTACAGAGTAAGATGACGATGATTGAAAAAAATAACCTCGTAAAGATGATATTATTCGTACAATCTGCTATTAATCAGGAACAAATCGAACTAAAAGTCTAGTTGAGTGGTAGAACTGTTCTATCCGAAAGGATAGACCAAATCAACCACTCGGGTATATGAGGCGAGACAACGCTGTAAACCGCCTCTGGAAACAACACCGCCTGGCCCATATGAAAGCATCAAGCTAAAACGCCGTAAAGACCGGGAAGGTCAACCCTTGAACTCTTTAATTCTTGCAGAATGCACAGGATCCGAAATCCAATGTCTGCTCAGAAAAGATCCATGGGGACCCACCCCAAATGCTACACAAAACAAAGAGAGCAAAAACGCAAAATTGACACAAAACAAGAGAAGCAAAGTTGAAAATTTTTGAAGCCCACTGGTTGCTTCGATAAACGCCCACATGATGCATAGGTCAAATCCGTAGAGGGTTCGGTCTGAAAGGAGAACAACCCTAAATGGGAGGGGCTGCAGCAGGCTGGGGGGCGGGCTGCGAGAGTTCCTGCAGTTCGGGTACGGGAGGAGACTGCTGAGGGATAGCCTGCTGAATATTGGCGACGATTCGCTCAAGCTCTTGGAGGCGGCGATCCTTCTCTTGGACTTCACGACGGAGTCTCTTAACTTCATTGTGCAGGTCGATTCCATGCTCATCAGTCTCAGGCATGTCTCGGAGATCTCCGACAGGAGGGGACTCGTGACGGCGCTTAATTCCAGTAATAGGGAGGGAGGGGGCACGGACGCCCTCGACACCATCAAGTTCGGTGGCACGTTCCCAAGACATATCGACCATAGGGGGAGCTTCGTCATTGTGCATGTGGCGACGGCGAAGATGTTCGCGCAAATTTTCTTGGCGCGTGAATCCATTGCCAGTGCTGCGGTTGCAGTCAGTGTATGGGCACATCAGGGCCTTCTTGGTATCGGTATTTTTCTTGTGAACTTCGCGCTGGTGGCGAAGAAGACCACCAGAGTAAGTGAAACCTTGGATCTTGTCACAGTTTGGTTCATAACACTTGTAGGGACGATCATGTTTATCCATATGTTTGCTGGAGTCATGTTAGTACTGGGTGCGTTAAGAGACACAGCAATAGGATAGTGTACTTACTTCCATTCACATGGGCGGCGGAAAGTAGGAGGGGCAGCTTGACACTCAGGATGATCGCAGAAAATTTGACCCTCAGAGTTCTTAGGAGGATCGCGGGCGCGTCGAACAGAAAGACGTGGGCGCGCCCCTTCAATGTTGTATGTCATGGGCTGGGGGTCGTTCATTCTGGCAATTGGGGGCGAGGACTCAGATGTAGAGGCAAGGATAGTTGCAGCGAGAGCGCCGTTAGGACCTTCACTTCGTGGGCTAGGATAGTCAGACCCGTCGCCCATATCGCGAAGTTGATACCCCACACTATTGAGGGGATGGTGATAGAGTGTAGTAGATACCAGAGACGCGTCGTTAATTCACAACAACGGTAAGTATGAAAGCAACGAGTAGTTGAGTAGAGGTAAACAGCAAGAATAGAGTTGTTTGTCGAAAAAACAATGAAATAATTGGCGGTGAAAGCTAGTAGATATCGATGGGTATCGATTCGGGGTGAAGATGGAGAGTTGCCAAAATTTTCAGGTAGCAAGGCATCCGTGGGCTATTTATACTGGTTGCGTCAGGTGCGGTTGCGCCACTCGTGTGGCGCAGTTCTTGTTCAGTGGCCCTGCAGAATCTTGGGTTCTTTTGTCTTCTAGTGGAGTTTCCAAACAGGTGAATTGTCATATGAACTCATAACTGGCTGGAGCTTATATACATGCAGATCTAAGTGTCAAGGACTAGACTATTTATTAATGCCTGGCCCAGGCCCCGGGGATATCGAGATGAGGGGGCCAAGGAACACCAGTGACTCATACCCTATAGAGACACCGAGGGTATGACTGTAGACTATAGTATGTATGGAGTACGGGGCACCAATCCTATTATCCCATAACAGCGGATCCGATTAGGTATCAAAGCAAGATGCCTGTCAGGCAGCCGGTCACTCCGGAAAATATTTGGGGTCGCCACAGATGGTGACAAACCCAGTGGCGGTGAGTGCACGTGATAATGATCGGCCTGATTCCTAATCACGTGCATGGGCAAATATGCTTATTTAAGCATTAAAGATCGGGCATCCGGGCAGTGCCTTGCTGCAATGTACGTTCGCCATGCCCGATGTTAGGCTGCAACAATCTTATTCATGGTTGAAAAGCTTTGAAAATCAATAATCTTCATGTACACGCAATCAATTGCTTCTATTAAAAGCAATACAGGCTATAAGGATTCATCTAAGGAGGTTTTCTCAACCTCGGCCAGGCTATGCAAGCACTTAAATTAGGATATGTGTGTTGTACGGGATTCTAAGTGAAGTAACAAAGAAACAATGTGGTTTGCATGGATATACTTGGAAGATCAACTATTCAGAACTTTGTAGCCTATGACTTGACTTAACTACGAAGTATGCAATGCTAGAAAACTTCGCCATCGGGTAAATAGCCTTTTTATACCATCTTCACAGAGACGAACGGATGACAAGACTACAATTCTTCCAAGGTTCTACTAGACTATACTGTAGAATAGCAATGAAGTCGCCAGATAGTATGTCATTTGTATTCTATACCAACAAATAAATTCCTCTCAGGTGAATTCTAAAGCATAATTAACACTGCCTCCATAATAATAGAACAGTCTTGAATACCAGGAAAGTCTAATAATGCATGCTCATCTATTTCGGGTAATTTGCTGCCCGGTTTGAATTTATGTTCGGGACAAGCAATGGATATATGAGTCCCCGGATCTATACGAAATGACAATGCCCAAACAGGTAAAGCAAAGCCACCATTTCAACGTGGACTAATAGGCATACAATTGATCGCATGATTAAAGGTTATATACATAGAAAATTCGTTCGCACATAGCCTTTTCCCGCCTTTTTTTGCCGTCGGCCTATCTAAACAGAATGATATCTGAGAAGACTACTAAACATATTATTGGAAAGACTACTGAAAAGAATACTGAAAAGACAGCACAAGACAGCTTATGTAGCTGACTATTCTTGTAATCAAATACACGTTAAAGGTTAGGAATTAGTTCGTCGTGTTGTCGTCAATCTGAGTGTTCCTAGTGCTCCCGTGGCCCCACCGGGTAAGTCTGGGGGTGCTCAGGACTTGACATTTATTTCGCCCTATATTCTTCCCTTTTTGCCTCGCCAGTTATTTCCTCTATCATGAGATACTATGAAATTATCAAAGCAATATTAGTATTGGCATACTATTCAATATGTGATTTGACGTGTAAATTGTGTTTCTGGTCCAGTTTTATTGCGGCATTTCTGCTACAGGCCCGACGGGTGCTCCACCATCCCTAGCAACCTGGCCTGTTGACCTTGTCTCTTCGGATTTTTATATTCAAACTTGCGTATGTTACCATTCAAGTGAAACTATCATAAGATCCAAAGAAGTAAGGAGATGAATCAAATACGCCACTCATTTTTCCTTCAAAGGAGCCGAGGCGTTTGCTGGGCTCCAAGACGCGCCTTTGGTGGTACGACTCGTGTACAAGCCTGCCATACAGAGAAAAAACAGTGCCCAAAGAGCATCGAGCCCGAAAACCGATTGTCTCAGGCCCCGAAATGTGCCAAAAAGCCGCCAGCCCAACCCCTTTCAGCGCTCAGTCTTCCATTCTGGACCTGCAGATCCACCTGGAAACGGGCAGGAATCAACACTTTCCGCTGTTTGGTGGGATGCACAGTCGGCGATTTCTCCGCGTTATGGATCCTACAGACGTACTACGCTGAGATGGGTATGAGTAGCATAATGGCCTTGTCGAGTGGGTTCCCCCCTTGAACGAATCAAATCGTTTCTGATCTTGTGTACTAAGAACAATTATATAGTGGTTTCCGGTATCACAACTTCTGTCATCCTCGAGACAGTTCTTCTCCGCCGGGGGCTGACCAGCTCTCCTGGCCGATGGCTGCTCGTACGGCTATGGGCATGAGTATGGTTTCGATGTTGGCCATGGAACTAGCCGAGAATGCAGTTGACTATCATCTGACCGGTGGGGTAGTTGCTCTGGGGGATCCGAAGTTCTGGATGGCAGCAGTGTTATCGATCGGCGCTGGGTATCTGGCCCCGTTGCCGTATAACTATCTGCGTCTTCGAAAATATGGGAAATCGTGTCATTGATTGCTACTGTACCTAATGTACCTAATTTGCTCGCCTTTATGGAATATAGACATCGTTTTAGTCAATTGGATATTTCCACCATAGACTCTTCCCCACAAGAAATAGGAGCGATAGAAGACAAGTACCCGATTGAACTACCCTGGCTGATTAAGATAATGCACCCGATTTGATACAACAGTAAGGCTATGGTAGGAGCGGCTGATGTGGGCTGAGGGGTAGAAGCTGAAGCGGAGAGACGGCGTTAGCCCTAACTCGGCAATATAAGCCGGCGAAGCTTCCAAGGTTGGCTTATTTATTTGTTTCTTGTCATATTGCCTGCTTACGGATGTCAAAGAAGGTGTGGGATCATAATTGGCATTGTTTTTCTAAGGACATCTGACTACCTAAGAGATAAAGATAGCAAGTATGGAACATGGCCAAGGGGTAGGGGTAAATTGGCAGAGTCGCCCAGTAATTGCTACCGGGGCTATGGGAACTGGGCATCTGCAATCGACGGGTGAGTATTCAGTAATTCCTTCAATCGGACGATACTGGAAAGATCATTGGCTGTCGCCTCATCCCCAAAGTCACGCCTTGTAAAAATGCCACAGTGACAATGGTGAGGGATCAGACCCAGGGAACAATCCTTCGACGGACAGAACGGTGCTCTGATAGCAGGCCAAAAAGACCCGGGGATAAGCATCCGAAAAGTCTTGGGTTTGCAGATCCAAAGTCCTGGTCGGCATAAAAGAAACGGGCGGGCAGACTCGTTAGAAAGAACCCTGATAGTATGCACGGACATTGCTTCGCCGAGTGGTAAGACGGGCGAACCTGTTGGAGGTTGCCCTGGGAAATATTGGACACAAAAGTCACTCAATCATAGTTGCCACCAACTTGGCTAGCGAAAGCAGTGGAGACGCTACGGGCGTCATCGTCATCGTGGGGATTCTGGCCTGGTACGCCGCGAGTCACGCGAATACTGGCTGAGCTGCCCCCGAAGATGCTGCCGTTGTCCGGAACTCCAGCTCTGTAAGGCTCGCGTCCGCCGGACTCGACGTAGCGCTTCAATCGGTCAGACTGGCTGAGACTGGGCTGCTTGCTCATGTCATTAATGCTCAGACCAGTGAGACTGACACCGCCATGATCAACGCTCCGCCCGTCAGTGACGCTGCAGGTGACATCAGACTCGGTGGCAGCGACTGACTCGCCAGCCACACTGGGGGCTCCCTTGGGTCGGGCACCGTTTGCTCGACGACCACCAGAGATCGCAGGCCAGGACTCGCCGAAATTCTGGAACATAGGAGGATAACCAGATGGGAGGCCAACACCACCAAGTGCCGAGCCGTGAACAGAAGACACATCATCAGGGATATAGCCCACCACAGACCCAGAGTCATGATACTCATTGCGGTGACCGCCGTTGCGACCATTCACTCCATTGTTTGGGGCATTACTTGTCTGACTGAAAGACATCTGGAAGCGCTGCGGGCCTCTGTATGCTTGCTTAGGTCGGCTGAATTGAATCAAGGACTCCTGAAGGTTGGACAAGGGCCCCTCCACAAGACAGTGGCGTTCCTTGAAGTGCTGCAAAAGGCAGTTCCACAACGGGTGCTTAGACAAAACCTTGGGATTTCCGAGGACAACCAGGCCATATCGAGCACGAGTAAGGGCCACGTTGAGGCGACGAGGGTCGCTCAGGAAGCCAATACCTTGATGATCATTGGAACGAACACAAGAAAGAATAATGTAGTCCTTCTCTCTGCCTTGGAAAGCATCGACCGAGGCAACCTCAATCTCCTTGTAATGTTCCTTCTTGAAGGTGCCGTTTGCTTGCATGGAGCTGACAATATAGCTCCGCTGTCCCTCGTATGGAGTGATGATACCGATATCCCTAGGCTGAACACCGGCTTTGAAGAAGCGTGTGACGATCTTCTCGACGTTGGTAGCTTCGGTACGATTAAGATAAGAGGTACCCGACGCGGAGATTTCTTCATTGCCCAGGTTTGACCAGAACATCATGGGATCATCAATGATAGGCCAAGGGAAGTCAACGTCACGGCGGACACGATCAGCAATAGTGATACCGTTCTGCAGCGAGCCTTCGTAGAACATATTGGACGGGAATTCCGAAAGGCACGGGTGCATACGATACTGGACATTCAAGCGAATAGGAGAGCAGCCCAAGATGACAAGACGCTCGAATAAAGACTGGTTCAGGCCAGCCTTAGCGGCCTTCTTGTTCATAATGACGGGGCCAAGTTGCTGATGATCACCAACTAGCACAACTTGCTTGCAACCCAGAACAAGGGGGATCATACACTCGGGCTCGGCAGATTGGGTTGATTCGTCAATCAGGACAGTGCGGAACTTGCCCTTTGAAAGACGAGGATCACCTGCACCAACACAAGTACAACAGATGACATCCGCGTTAGTCAAGATTTCACGCTCAGCAGAGCGAGTAAGTTGCTTTAGGCGCTTTTCGTCTTGGCTAGACAATTCCCCAAGTTCGGCCTTGAGCTGGTTGAGTTTCACTAACTCAATGTTGCTATCGTTCATACGAACCTGCTCGTGCAGCGAAAGGAACCCAACGGCAGATTCCACATCCTCGCGAGATTTAGCAGTAACTCGCACGGTCTTAAGACCCGTCCGATGGATACGCTCGCAAAGCTGATCAACGGCAACGTTGGACGGAGCGCAGACAAGAACCTGACCTCCATTGATCTTGGCAAGATGATAGATGATGGTGGCTGAGGTAACGGTCTTACCAGTTCCGGGAGGACCTTGGATCAAACTGAGAGGTCGCTGAAGGACACTTTTAACCGCGTTGATTTGACTGCCATTCAGATCGGGCAGACCTGGAACACTAAATTTCTTCGGAATCTGGGTTTTCATAGGAGCTGCCGCAACCTCATGCCCAAGGAGGCGATGGAAAATGTAGCCTGAGACACTCTGCTCATCCACGGCAAATGTCTTCATAGCACATTGCATGCGGTCGAAGGAAGTGGATTTCCAAACATAGTCGGCCATAAAATTGTGCGTGCATTCGGTGGGAACTGACTTGTGGTCGCCCTTGGCGCGTAGTTCGATTGTGACCTCATCAGATTGATTGTTTGGAATCTTGATGACATAGCCCACACCCTCCCACTTGGGACGCAGTTCACCATTGTACTTGATGCGCATCTCGTCACCCACGGCCAATTTGACATCTCCCAGCTCAAGCTTAGGCAGTACAAAGCTTGCAAGGTGCTTGTTGTTGAGGCCAAGATCCCAACGCACGATGAGTCCATCTTGAGATTGAGATTCCTTCAACTTGCGGTCATAATCAGCCTCAATCTTAACAAGTGGCCCGAAAATATTCTGGTATTGGAAAGCATCATCATAGCGAAGTAGCACTGGTGCAGGCTCATCATCCACTGCTGTGGCCTTCTCTAGATCCTCCAGGGTCGCTTGAGAGTTGTCCTTCCACATTTCCTCCAGTTTCGCAATCAATTGAGGACTGAGGTGACGAGCTCGGAGCTGTTCTTGGTCAGTAGGTGCTCCGACGAGCCAGGGGAGGAAGGACCGATCCTCAATAAGAGGTTGCCAGCGTGAAGTGTCCCAGTTCATGTCCTTGGAAGATGGCATAGAGGCACATGGCTGGCGACAAAGCAAGACCACAACGGTATCAGATTTAGCTGGGATGAAACCAAGCAAAAAGACATTTTTGGTGCCACAGTTGTAGCATTCCAAAATAGTATCACCTAAAGATGAGGCAGGGTGAAGTTGGACTTCCTTATGGCGAGCTCGGACAAGATGATTGACGATATGGGAAGAAGAGGTATTTCCACGCGCACTGCAGAACCACTTATTGCACGAAAGACATTTGACGACGCTGCTCGGGTTGTGAATGCCGCAGTACCTATAATATAATCAGTAAATGGTCATCCACAAGAAAGATATAAAAACTAACGCGCATGCATGAGCAGGGAGCTCTATTTCCTCCTCTCCATTTCCTTGGGACTTCTGATTCCCGTTTGTGCGTGCACCGACTGTGCTTTCCATATCGTCATCTTCGAAGGTATCAGAACCCTCATCTTCGTCATCATGTCGACGAGGACGCGCGCGACCAAGTGCGTTTGAATCAATCTCATCGATTTCAGCTCCCACTGAGCGGTCTTCCGGTTGGTAGCTCATTATGGGTACCGTTTTGGAACGCTGATAGGGATGACTGAAGGTGACGAAGATTCAAAGAAAAATGAACACCAAAAGTTAGTTGAAAAACTGAAATGAGCTTCGCAGTCGTAAATGATTAAAGAGCGTAGAGGACAATCCGGTCGTCCTATGGGGGTATTCAAGGTTTGAAATCTCCAGGGTGTGCCTGAGGGGCAAACGAACGGAGATCTATATCGTGAGGTAGGATTAGCGGTATACTCTTGACGAGAGCAAATGAGCACATACAACCAGTCCAGCTCTCTGTCTCAGAGGACTGACAAAAGAAAGTCGATGAGTTTGTCTCAAAGGATGAGCAAAAAGCGTCTCCGCAACTGCCCAGATTCTTTATCGGTGCGATCCCACTACGGTTACGCAGATAAACCATAAACGCAGCCCCGGAGTTAACAGAGAAAAAAAAAAGTTGCCCGCTCTTCTTTTGCTCAAGCCACATTTACTTCAATCTTCAAAATGCTGGTAAGTGAAGGATAAATTTGACACATTTGATATTTTACTTACAATCAGTAGCGCCGCCAAACTCGCGAGCGTCGCGATTATCTCTATCGCAGAGCTTTGCTACTCCGTGATGCCTCCATTGCCGAAAAAAGATCGCAACTCAAGGCTTCATTGGCTTCTGGAAAGCCTCTAGATCCTACAATCGCAAATGACAAAACGCTTCGGGAAGACTTCAAATATGACGAATCAAAGGACAAGGAAGACGCTGAGATGGACATTGATGATGAATATGTTCTAACCTCCGGCATTATCGACCCCCGTCCTCTGGTTACCACCTCTCGCTCACCCTCCGCTCGTCTCGGCGCATTTGCAAAAGAAATCCGCCTTCTCCTTCCCACTTCCATTCGACTTAACCGTGGAACTCTCGTCCTTGGAGATCTCGTCTCCAGCGCCACCTCTGCGGCTCTGACCGACATGATCCTCCTTCACGAGCACCGTGGTACCCCGACCGCACTCACTATTTCACACCTTCCTCATGGCCCAACCGCCAGTTTCTCTCTTCACAATGTTGTCCTTCGTCAGGATATCCCCAATGCTGCTCGTGGTACCGTGTCCGAAAGTTACCCGCACTTGGTTTTTGAAGGATTCAAGACGAAGCTGGGTGCCCGCGTTGTTCAGATTCTGAAGCACCTTTTCCCCCCTCGCGAAACCGGAAAGGTCGGTAACCGTGTTGTGAGCTTTGTGAACAAGGATGACAACATCGAAGTGCGGCATCATGTTTTCGTCAAGACTGGGTACCGGGATGTGGAGCTGGCAGAGGTTGGTCCTCGCATGACAATGCGACTTTTCGAGATTCGCGGAGGTACATTGGAGAAGGGCTCGAGCGGCGACATCGAATGGGCTCTTACCCAGTACACGAGAACCAGCAAAAAGAAGGAATACCTGTGATTCTTTACGAACTCGCATCACTATATTGGCCGTGGCGCGTATGGTTCAAACAGAACATCTCGTCACATTCAATTGACTGGCGTATCTGGCGTTAGAGGGCAATTAGAATGGGTTCTTTTGTCATGTTCAAGTTTATGATTTTGAGAATGTCTAAACAAAATATTTAAGACATGTACAGTAGCTTTTTGGGACCAGCATGACCCAATCTCCTGGCAGTGAATTGGTTGCCGGTCTATAATTTACCATGCTACTGTGTATGAAAATACACAATCCAACTTTAAACCCTTACAAAGATCTAGATTAAGAATCTAGATTAATCAGAGGAGATCTCCCCAGTCTTGCTGAACAGATGAGACAAACATAACTTCTCCATACAGGCGTAGCAAATAAAAACATCGGTATAATATCCACAGGTGTATGCGCTCTTGGCAGCTTCCTCTCGGGGGCTGTTTATATTATCCATTTTTATATCCATATTCGTGTTCTAACCAGAAGGACAAAACATAGTAGCAGACATCGAGAAATAATATCCTTAACCGTACCTAGGTAACACTACAAAGATATGTATGTAAGTAAGCCTTTTTATCGATGAAAACAAAGGCAGGAGGAAAAGCTGGTAGTCTATAAAACTATTCATACTACATACCGGTGTTGTCATTCCCGGGAAGGTCCTACGTTGAAATGTTCTTTTAGGAAACATGGAAGTAACACTGTTCAAAATGAGCGAAACTGTAAGGTCATATAGGAAGTTTTATAGGTAGTACCTGTTGCCGCCTACTGAACTGAAGGCAGATATTCTGAATATATTGATGGTACAACCTAAATAAATTGAATATGTGACCGCTGAGTAAAACCAGATCTCGTATATCCCTAAAAACCTTCATTCGAACAACTTTCCGTTAAGAAAGAAGACAGGGATATCGCTAAGGAATTCGCGGCTTCACCAAGCTTAATATGTTACTACATGTTGAGGTGGGTGCTAAAGTTGATCAGTGTTGGTCTACAGGTAATGTATAAGCTGTTACATGTCGGCTGGATAATGTATTTACACCGTAGGTACGGCACAGCCAACATGGGATTCGACTATTTAAGGTGACAGAAGCCCTAGAGTGGACTGATAGGTAGGTTTATAAGAGTGGGGGGATGCGGGTCACGCTGCATGTGATTAGCCCTAAAAAGCCATGATCACCCCCGGCCCCACCAGAGGCTCAATTATTATAACAACCTTAGGCTGGTAGAGAGTCGATGTTACCTACTACAACTCAGGTATCATGTAGTTTGACATGCTTCTAAAGAGATACTATGTCAGAGTCCCAACTGTACATCGGTGGAATGAAGAATCGGAAAGAAAGTACTTCGTACCAGACTGTATATGTAATAGATTAAAAGTGGCCAATTAATGTAGAGCTTGATACAAGGACGGCCTAGTATAATAGGATAGGATAATGGGGTGTCTATTTACGTCCTTGCATTCTTGTACAATGCCACTATAATTTTCTTGGGAAGTATTTATAAAAGCATGAGAGGGAAAAAAAGGATACATATCCTCGTATGCGCTGTCCTAAAATCATCGAATTACAATTCGTCATAAAACCTGTATTAGTCCTCCCCCATCCACTTCCATCTAGGAATCCACTCATGAGTACAGGTGTTAACCACCTGGAGGGATTCCCGTCATCCATCGGTAGTATCTAGCTATCCATTTCGTCGTCATCATCACCAGCTGCAGAACCGCCTTTGCCCCCATCTTGGACTTGATGCGTTGCCATCTTGCCCTCGACATCATCCTCTTTGGTACCATGATATATGATGTTATCAGTCGATGCTTGAGAACTTTGGTTCTGGAATTCCCTGAGGAATGTACCAAGAATGGTTGTCTTTTCCTCGAGATAGAACCACCCTTCGTGAGCAGGTAAGCCGTTTCCTTCCTGGTCTGTCTTTGGGGGTGGCATCGTTCCGTTTGCCCTTTCGTCCCATTCCTTCCCAGTCTGTTCCTTGAAGAACTCCTTGAATTTGTCCACGGCAAGCTCGAGCTTGCACTTTGGCCCCGCCAGCAGTTCAACATTAGATGTGCCAACGCGGCTGAATTTGGTGTAGGTCGAGTAGGTGTGTGGTTCGGCGACGGATTCGAAAAGCTAGATAATGTCAATACCTTGAAAAAAATCCACAATACGCATGTTACTCACAGTTAGTTGGTATTTTCCCCTGCTACTGCTTGGTGGTTTCGATGGGCGGAATAAGGTGATGCTGTAAACCACATTTGTCTTTTTGTCCTGGTACACCTGACGCACGGCTGTGATGAGTAAATATTAGCCTGGATATGCTATTTGGGTATGAAGATTATGCTTACGCTTTCTTTTTCCCTTTGGGCCGAGGAAAGGATCAGCTGTAGAGAATACGTACGTCAGTACCGTCTGCATTGTAGCAATACAACAGAACCTCGGGAATCGATACCTATCCGATGTTTTGGAACTTTCGCTTTGATCTCTTTGACCGCCCCTGAGGACTTAGGCGTGACATTCTTCTTCATGACCTCCTTCTTCTCGGGCTTCATCAGATTCTTCAAAAGATATGGCCCTTCAGGTTTTGGCCTGCGGGTGGCTGACAGCAGCGAGTCTTCAAGCCAATCGTATGAGACGATCTTGACAGTGCTGTTCTTCTTGGCAGTTTGCACTATATGTCGTTGATTAATTCGTTGTCTCTGAAAGACTCAAGGGTAACATACCTGGAACTGTATTATTTTTGAACGCCTCCTTTGTGGCAATGAGATGGGTAACTTGCGGGTTCACATCTCTCGAGAACTGCCCTCCATTTGCCCGAATCCACTGTGGGATCTTTTCGCCGACGCCGTCTTCGAACTTGCCTACTATAGAGGCGTGAATCCTTTGGAACGGCTTCCCCATTTTAGGTTCACGTTGAATGGCTTCAGGGGTAAATGTGTTATGGTGTCAGGAGGGAAGACACAAATACTGCGAGGACTAGTTTTGTGAGCCAGAACTTTCACTCGGTTTTTGCTGAGTGCAGCAATATTTCACCAATGAAGTGTGTAGTATATTGCTGAAAGGTAAGTCTTTGGGATATGAATGAGATGACTAGTGCGATGATGCTGTGGCTCGTTTGGCTTCTGCTATCGACTGAGAATTCCCTCAGAAAGCGAGGAATCTCAGAAATGAAATAAGTTTATTGCCAGCGGACAACACTTCGAGGGAATACTGTGTTATACTGCACAAAGCTGTCGACTTGGTCTGCTTTTGCAACGATGATATGGAATGCACTGGTCATGATGATACCTGGAGGATGCAAGTGATGAGAAAGCAGAAACTGGGGACTTCGAAAGCAATTTAAGATTGAGATCTACTTCAAGAAAGGATCGAAAATCATTCCTGTTAGTGTCAAGTAGAGACTTATCAAACAAGTGAAAGTTAGGCGAAGCAAAATAAAACCCAGAAGTGTTGTGCTTGATTGCTATGAATATGTATTGCTTATGGTCATCGAATATAAACCCCGAAATTGAATGAGAAAAGGAGTCATCCTGAGTGTAAATGCATGTTCATAGCCTGTTCATTGCCAAATGCTTTTAGCAGACTTGACAAAGGCTCGAATTTTCTCCAAATCTTGAGACCCGTTTGTCTCTACACCTGAGCTGACGTCCAACCCGACCACTTTCTGGCCCAACTGGCCTAGCTTTTTCACAGTGTCGATCACGTTGTCAGGGTTTAATCCTCCAGCAAGGATTACCCTCAATCCTTCGTCACTACCGAGGACATTTTTAACACCGGTCTCCTCCAGAAGCTCACCGGAGCCTCCGGCACCAGAGTCCAGCAATGGGAGAGTGTGGTATGCTCGGCGAGAAATGCCAAGATCACCAGGGGCAAACTTGCGAATGACAGGAACTGGAATCAAACTAGACCACTCCAATGGCTCAGATCCATGCAGTTGCACAACATCGAGACCCAACTTTTGTTGTTGAGAAAGGACATATGATAGCGGCTGGTTCATGAACACGCCCACGAGCAAAGCACGAGAAGGATGACGCAAGATATTAGTAGAGTGATCGAACCATTCCAATGATGTCGCGTCTGTCGGCTGCTGTGATGTACCGTCCGGACGAGGGGTCGACTTGACCACCTGGGAAATGCGGAGGGCCATATCATCTGGGACAAGTCGTGAGCGGCCCTGTACCATGATAATGCCAATCAAATCTGCGCCAGCTTGGATAGCAGCCAGAGCTCCTTCTTCGGTCCGAGTTCCACAGATTTTCACCAATGGAGCACTTGGTGATGCGCTGGCATTTGAATTAGAACCGCCGAGAAGTTGTGCCACAAAGGCAGAGGTATCGGGTGCTCTCATAAGAGCCTCTCCAACAAGAATGGCCTTAACACCATCTTTCTTATAAGCTTCCACATCCTGGGGTCCCGAGATACCACTAAGGGCACACACAATTGTGCTCTCAGGCACTTGATCCATTAGACGACTGGTAGTTCCGAGGTCGACCTCGAAGCTCGTCAGGTCTCGGTTGTTAACACCGATGACTTGAGAGCCCAGGTCAACTGCAATCTTCATCTCTTCGGGGTTATTGACTTCGACTAGAGGCTCCATGCCAAGACTGCGCGAGTAATGGTACAGTCTAGTCAACAGCTCAATGTCTAGCATCTTCACAATCAGCAGAACTGTATCAGCTCCAGCCAAACGAGCCTCCAGGATCTGATACTCGTCAAAGACGAACTCCTTTCGGAGGACAGCTGGTCGGTTGGTGAGACCCTCCAGACTCTGGCGAACAGCCCGCAGGTCATCTATGGTGCCCTTAAACCACTCCGGCTCCGTAAGGACAGAGATGACGCTAGCGCCAGCCTTGGCGTACTCCCGTGCTTGGGCAGGGGCACACACATCGGCCGAGATAATGCCCTTCGAGGGGGATGCACGCTTGATCTCCGCCATAAGTGAGAGAGGATACTCTGATTGTCTTAGGCGCTCAGGGAATGACAGTTGGGGAGGCGCAATGTTTAAATCGTATGCGGCTTGAAGAGCCTCTGGCCGCAGAGCCGGAATTTTCTTCTGCTCCTCAACCGCATTTTTGCGATGGGCGTAGATCTTGTCCAAAATGGATAGTTTCTTGTCTGAGGGTGCAGCTGTGGCTGCTCCTGCTTGTTCTCCCAGGTTCCAGCGGTGAGCTCTAAGAAGTTTCTGAACATCTTGCGTCCGTATTGCGTCAAAATACTCTCGGGGTGGAACTGAACACCCTCCACTGCGAATTCCTTGTGTCTAACACCCATAATGACACTCTTGCCACTACCGTCCTGCAGCTCGACCCGCGAAGTCACTTCCAAGCAATCTGGAATTGTAGAGTGTGTTCCAGCGAGCGAATGGTATCGAGTGACCTCGAGGGAGGCTGGCAATCCCTGGTAGACACCCTTGGAATCATGCTTCAACTCTGATGTCTTTCCATGCAGAATTTCGCCGGTCACATCCACCTTGCCACCAAACGTGGTGATCATACATTGTTGACCCATGCACACACCAAAGATCGGAATCTTTCCACTGAAATATTTGATTGCGTCGTTACTGATTCCTGCATCGGTTTCGGGGTGACCAGGGCCAGGACTAATAACCAGTTGAGTAGGCTTCTTTGCAGCCAAGTCCTCAATAGTTACTTCGTCATTGCGGTAGACTGTCACTGTGGCACCTTCAAGAACGAGGTATTGGTATACATTCCAGGTGAATGAGTCGTAGTTGTCGATCAAAATGACATTGGATGCGCTGGCCAATTTGTCTGCTTTGGTGGCATGGTGAGGGGAGTGGTCAACAAGGTCCGCCATGACCGCGGATTGTCGTTCGAGATCGGGAGGGTTGATAAAATGTTATAATCAGTATGCTGCTGGGTTCGGAATCTCACACAACTCAAACAGAATCAAAAGTTAGCGAATTAGCCTTGTCAGACAGAAGTGAGTCAAAGAATGCGGGTTTCCATGTTGTTACTCACCGCCCGGCAATAAGATCAGATAGGCACCTGATTGTTGACCCAGTCGCGGTGAATAATATTCTTTTGAAGCTCCCTCTCAATTTAAGAGCTCCCCACGCTCGCCATCTACCCTTTTCCCTTACTGTCCTGCCACCTTCTATGGTGTCGCCTTGTTCCGCTCTATCTTTCTATCCTATGATGATCTAATTGACCAAAATGGCTCCCGTCCCGGAGGCCTATTTCCCGTCCCTGGACCAGTGCTTCTCCGGGGACGTTCAACTCTTGTATGTCCATTCTAACCATTTGTCGTCATAGAAGCCAATATTCTAATATTTTACAGGTCCTGGAAAAGAGCTTTCCTCTACGCCATTGCCCCCGAAAGTTATGCTGACGATGGAGGCAATATCGATGTCTTCTTTTCGCACCCCGAATCCATTCGCCTACTCTCTGACGGCCTAGAACCGTTCCCCTCCCCTTCCGCAAAATCCAAAACCGAATTCGAATCCAAAACCGCTGCAATCCATGTCGAGACCAATGGCCAAAGCTCTTTTGACCTGAAGGAGATCAAGGCGGATGCGCTATGGTTAAGCAAGCAAGCCGGAATCGACGAGATCACTGCTCTTCGCATCGCTGTATTGGAATGGCAGAACCGCCCGGCAACGCGCCTCACAATCGGCTTTTCCAGCGAGGAAGCGACCAGTCTACAGAGCGCGGCTGGGACCGAGAATCTTCGAGGCTCTCTAGCCGGTCCGAACTTCGCCAACCTATTGAACCAGACAGCCAGAAGCGACGGTGATCAGTCATTCGAAAAAGAGGAGAAGAGACGTCTACGAATCCGCGAGGTGTATCTCTCCGAGGCAACCCATGTAGTGAAGACACTTCGCAAACTGCTAGCTCTGTCACTACACGATGGTATTCCAGCCGACTCGGCCGCCCCCGCCAGCTCCGATCGCAAACTAGCTTTACGGAAAGTAGGGAGCACAATTTTCCAAAGCAAGTCGACTAGTGATGGATTGACCCAATTTCTTCAAGAGTGCATCAGCTCGATACGCAGTCGGTTAAAGATTTTGGAAGGAGACGGTGGCTGGCTCAGTGCCGCAGAAAGCAGCGAGGAACTGGAGAACATCTGGAGAACAAGCCTCGTGGAGGAGATCGTTCATATCGTGCAAATCATGTTCCACCAGCTTCAAGCTTCGGTGGAATTTCCCACTGCAGACCTCCTATTGTCCTGGCTCCGGCTCATGGCTGATTATAGCTTCTTAGAGACAATTCAAGTGGTAAGTGGCCAGTGGCCAATTTTTACCTCTCGAGATGTTAACGTTTTTTTATAGCCTTGCCAGCAACCTGTGGAAGTGTTGTTGCCCCTTCAATCTTTCGTGTCGCTTACCACATTATCGTTTTTAAAACCCTCTCTCGCCATCTCTTCGATTCAGAATCATACAACCATCCAATCCTCGCCTCAGCCTTACTTCTGGTGCAAGGAGAAAATCTCCGAAATCAATGAGATCTTCCTTACTGCATGCGGTGATTTAAACACCGCGAACCCGGCGGCCTTTTCATGGGGTCTGATCTTGTATACCATCCAAGAACTGGCCGAATATACAAGAAACATCCGAGATCGTGATGTGAGCCATCATTCGGCTATTTCCTACAATGAGCAAACACAGAATGCAGGGTTATCCCTAGCATCTGAACAGTCGTACTATGAAGAATTGCTTGACTGCGCCAGAACTCCGCAAAGCACGGCTGAGGATGCTATTCCAATTCTCACATCTGATGCCCTTAAAGAATCGGCATTCAACACCGTTATTGCCCTGGCTAGCAAGACAGGGTCAATGTCCGCCGTCGATGATGGCCTGACAACTCGATTGGTTCGGTTGTCACTTCTCGACCTTATCCGAGTTGCTGTTATGTTCTTGGATTACTCCCCGGAAATCGTGGGATCGGTCCTGGCTATCTTAAGTGACGATGACAACGATCTGTCCAGAGACTCAAATTCTCTAGGGCCTGCCAGCGATCCTAAATCCCTATTCGCCAAGGATGAGAAGTTGATGGATGGCATCTTTCGTGTCGCACGGTCTCGTTTCCCTTATGAAACGGCACCGTTTTTACAGCTCTGTCGCGCTCTTGTCAGTGGGCACTCTTTGAATGAAGAAGGCTTGCCGGCTATTCTCGACGAGGTGGAGAACATGAAGTCCTTTACACAGATTGTCTCACCCACTTTCCAGGGCTATGCCACCATTCGAGAGGACGAAAACGCCGATTTTGTATCCCTGCTCCAACCCCTACCAATGTTTGAAACGTCATCTCAGAACCGTCTTTTGGAGAGAGAACCAAGCAATGCTGTGATTGTCAGCGGTTCGTCAGAAATCCCACGGCAAGCCGTTGGCCAAGTCATTTCCGATTCAAAACCCGCAGTCATCATGTGGGAGCATCGGTACTCTTGCTTAAGCTTTTTAGGAAGCTGGCTTGAAGAATGGAGCGAGACCGGTGACTACTCGCCTGGGTGGACTGATGACACTGCCACGGAAATCATTGCTTTTTTGACAGACTTGATAGCCAACTCTAAGACCCAGCCTTCTGGCGATGCAAGCGGCAAAAGGATCCTAGAGATGGCTAGTGATGGGTTGTGTAAACAGGGAGACATCATTTCTGTGATCTTCGATATCTTTGAACGCAATTTGCAGACCATCGGCTCCCGAGGAGATTCAGGCAAGTCTTTGGACGCAACCATAGCATGCCTGCGCTTCATCAAAGCACTTCTAAAAATCCTACCCAATCGAGTATGGCCTTTCCTTGGTCGCAGCAGTCTCATCGGGTCCGATGGCAAGGGTGGTGTCATGACAGCAATCGTTTCAGCTATGGAAATTCCTTCCGGCGAGTATCCGTTCCTCCTGACCTGTGTCGACCTCGTGGACGCTGTCATCGATGATGCGGCATCTCGAGCGGTATTGCGAAAGAGCCCGGGCAGTGTGACAAACAAGTCATCCATTGCGTCTGATTGGAGCGCCGGTATTCCGTCTCACGTCATGAGAACTATCATGTTGAACTTCACTCGTACAATGCTGGAGATTTTCAACAGCAGTGGAAATTGGAGGTTCAATCTACCGGAACAGCGGCTCAAGATCAACTCGTTGCTTGCCACTTCATTCGAACGTGTTCTGTACTATGCATTCGGAATCAATGACAGCTCGAAGCTAGAAACTAAAGTTACTGGCGTCTTCTCTACATCTGCAGCGTACATTCTGGATATGTTGCGCCCTCGGTCAAACGCCGACCTGCCCTTTAATCCAATTCTCCGGTTGATCGCCGAGGGTCTCCAGACTCCCCCAACACTCCACCTCAGATATCTTACCCTCTTCGAGAACCAGGTCAAGTCTACACTGCAGCTCTGCATCAAACTTGTACAGGCAGCACAACTGGCAGAAAAGCCTGGTTCGCTTCTGGAGGAACAATTGTTCAAGGCCAGCCCAATCTTAGTCAAGCTCTATGCGCTGCATGATGCATACAGGTTGCCTGTTGTGTCGCTTCTCGAAATCTTGATCTCCAGCGCCTCTTCAAATCCAGATAATGAACCGCCTTCCCTTGTTGGGCACCTCGGAGCAGAATCGTCCTGTCTGTTCCTTGATGTACTGTCACAACTTGACAAGCCGGTGTGTGATAGGCCTTTACTTCTTGCAGTATTGCAGCTGCTATCGACATTTGTTAGCAAGCGCCAGCAGTGGCTTGCAGTCTTCATTCTCACAGGATCATCCCCTCGCCAGACTCTGAAGAAGGAACCTGCCTCTGGTGCTCTCAGCATGAGGAGCATGCCTTTCCTCAAAATGGCCCTTGAAAAATTGTCTCACATTGATCAACAGGAGCCGCAAGTAGCCTTGGCGTTGCTCGAGTTCGTTTCTCGTGCCCAAGAAAATTGGCCATGGGCCACTTCGCATCTAAGCAAGCATCCTCAGTTCTTCACCAGCGTCATTAGCCACGTCTCTAAGTTGAAAATTTCTTCTCTGCCAGTGATGGATCAAATCCATGCCACGCGGATTGCAGCCGTTGTCGCAGACCTATGCGCGGTCTACCTGCACTCTGCAAAGGAGGTGGGTGACCGAAGCTTTATAAAGACCTTGATTCCATTGGTGTCGTGGTATGCCAAGGATGCGGTTGAAGTTTCGGCTTACAATTCCTCATTGCATGCCAACTTGAAAAAGAACTTTGAGATGCGATACTCGGGCTGCAAGATCGTTGACTTCAAAAGGACACCGCTCGAGGTTCGTAGTCTAGGACGGGATTACTACTATGATCTGAGCATGGGAGACAAGCTGCTGTCCTACGACTTTGCCTGGGCCGGCAGCAAGAATCGTGGCTTTGCGGAGGAGTTTGAGCGCGCCAATATCAATCTGTCTCTTGTCGAGGCGCAGGTGGTAAGTTTTCTTCCGTTCGTCGCAAATGAGTTTATTTTCTAATTTTAAACAGAGCCTTCTCCATAGCTGGAAGTTCTTCGCCATCGAGCACTGTGCCGATTTCATGCCCGATACCGAAGTCCGAAAATCAATGGCGCTGGTCGCGCAAAGTTGTTTGAAGGCCAATATTAGCAGTGGCCCTCCTGAAGCCATCTTTGAGCGAATCCAACAAGCGCGCGTTGATTTCGCCCAGGCACTTCTCCAGCGGCTTGTCGAGGTACACGCTAGAGGTGCCGAAGTGTTCCAGCTGCTCGAGATTACGTGGACGGCACTGCGAGCCCGGCATCTGACATACGAAGACGCTTTGGTCAATGACGATACTGATTACTTCCGGTCCCTTCTGAACGTGCTATTCCTTTCCCTTCAGTTCCACTTGGACGGCCCCTCTCGGAGTGCCCCCGAAGCTATCAATAAGAAGGCTGAAGTTTCTTCCGATCTGACTGTCATTGTGGAGGTTGTGAAAACAGTGGTGGCCCAAGGCTTCAAGTCCCTCACCACTTATCTCCATGACGCGCCGGAGAAATGCGCACCGAAAGATTTCGCCATAATTGTTGCTATTCTGCAGACGGCGTTGCAAGTGAAGAACGCTGATCGTCTCTATGAGCATATCGTGTACCACATTGAGGAAAACGACACCGCTCGTCATGCGACGACGCTCTTCTCCTGGGCCGACCAATTAGCCGTGGGAGGCGACCCTGTGTACGCAGAGCTCAGCATCTCGATCCTGGTCAAGATGTCAAGTCTGCCCATGCTCGCGGAGCACCTTGCTGTTGAGGCTGTCTTGATGAAATTGTCTACCTGTCGTCTCACAAGCATTCTCACCCAAAAGAAAGCATTCGGAGCCTTTGACCCTGTTCCTCGACTGTACGCCATCTGGACTGGAGGATTCCTCCCTCTGTGTCTGAACCTGCTTTACAGTGTCATGCGGACTGCGCCCGAGGTGTCTGCGTTCATCAACCAATTCGAATCGCGTCTGACCCGCGCGTCAGAGGCATTCTCCAGCCATACGGCCGTTTCTTCCGTTCCAACATCCAAGTGGATCAGCCTCAGCATGGTCTCCGAGGCCTACTCGCTCGCACTGATTTCACTCATCCTGGACCGGTTCCGTGAGGCGGGTGCCAGTGCTGGAGTTGACGCACAGGCCATCCAAGATCTCAAATGGGATAGGGTGCAGGTCAAGGAAGACATTGAGGAGCTGCTCAGTCGCCGAGCTGCTCTGCGCATACGCATTGTCGCGACTAATGAGAAGGAGGTGGAATGGTCCCGGCAGAAGCCTCTTGACTCGACTTCTGGGGCAGAGAATCGATTGGAGGAGAAGCTTGTTAGTGAGATGAAGGCAGCAGTTACCTGTTTAGGTGGGGAGGATTCATGAATGTTCGCTTTATAGCCTTTTTGCCATTTCACCTTTTTTTTTTTTTTTCGTGTATTATGGGCTGGTCGGGGTGTAGTAGATGATTCATGCATGGAGCTGAAGTTTTAAAACAATTGCATTATTTCCAGTCCTTCATTCTCTTAGGTTCATATTTTGGAAGTTATGTATGGCTTATCAACTTCAAGTCGGCTGAACTCATACCCATTTGGGCCACTGTCTGAACCATTCAGTTATTAGCCTTTATGTAGTATCAGCCCAGCACACTAGTTCCATTCTATTACTCCGTAGAGTGTGAAGACCGAGGTTCCGGCTCGTCTTCCCCGCAAAACACTTTTTGTATAACCGACAATGCGGGGAGGTTATGCAGGAATAAGGGCGATTGTGCAGAGTTAGACGATACACCCCTGACTTATATGAAGTCCTCATGTTCCAAGTCCTTTTTCCCTCACCATATTGATACTGACCCATTACCTGTTATATCCCCAACATGCCGTATAAATCCCGCTGGACAATTAACATCCCAGACACCCATTTAGCCTCTATTCTCTTCCAATCGCCCACGGCATCTCTCTCCAAAACACACAAGTGCTACCTGGAAGCAGCCCGCCCAGAAACCCACAGCCTCACCACCCATGACCTCCGCCTCTGGAGCCAGCGGTTCGCCGCGGGCCTACGCAAATCTGGACTCCAGCCAGGAGACCGCGTCCTCCTCTTCTCAGGCAATGACCTCTTCTTCCCCGTAGTCTTCATGGGGGTGATAATGGCCGGCGGAATCTTCACCGGCGCAAATCCAACCTACATAGCCCGCGAACTAGCCTACCAACTCCAAGACAGCGACGCCACATACCTCCTCTGCGCAAGCAGCAGTCTAGAAACAGGCCTCGAAGCAGCCAAACAAGCCAATCTCCCTACAACCCGCATCTTCGCCTTCGACAACTCCATCTACGACGGCATACCAAATCCCCAGAAAGGCTGCGCGTGTTGGGGCGATCTCCTGGGCTCAGAAGAAGAAGGCCGCGCCTTCATCTGGGACGAGCTAAACACACCAACCCTCTCCTCTCGCACCCTCGCCCTCAACTACTCAAGCGGCACGACGGGCCGTCCCAAAGGCGTCGAGATCTCCCACAAGAACTACGTCGCTAATATGCTCCAGTACTGCCACACCGCAAGTCTGCATCCGAACTACGAGGCCCGTCGTGCGCGCTCCAGATGGCTATGCTTCCTGCCGATGTATCACGCGATGGCGCAGAATGTCTTCATCGCGGCGGCGTTATACCGCGCCACGCCGGTATATATCATGCCTAAGTTTGACTTTATCAAGATGCTGGAATATACGCAGAGATTCCGGATTACGGATTTTATTCTCGTACCACCTGTTGTTGTTGCGTTGGCGAAACATCCTGCGGTTAAGAATTATGATTTGAGCAGTGTGGAGTTAGTTGGGAGTGGTGCTGCGCCGTTGGGGAGGGAGGTTTGTGATGAGGTTGAGAAGTTGTGGCCTCCTGGGAAGATTAATATTAAACAGGGATGGGGGATGACTGAGTGAGTTTGAGAAGTTTTCCCTTTTTTTTTTTTTTTTTTTCCTTTTTCTTATGGTTGGAAACTAATCCCCTCTGCTTTTCTATAGGGCGACTTGCTCAGTTACGGGATGGAATCCTGCTGAAATTAGTACTTCTGCATCTGTCGGTGAACTCAATGCTAATTGTGAGGCGAAGATTATGTTCGACGGAAAAGAGGTGAAGGAGAGGAATTCTCGTGGCGAGTTGTGGATTCGAGCTCCTAATGTGATGAAGGGGTACTGGCGGAATGAACAGGCCACCAAAGAGACCAAGACTGAGGATGGCTGGCTGCTCACGGGTGATATTGCGTTTGTGGATGATCATGGTAAATTCCATGTTGTTGACCGAATGAAGGTATTTATTTTTGAAGACAAGAAAAGAACCGAAACTAACGAACTAGGAATTAATTAAAGTCAAGGGTAACCAAGTGGCGCCCGCCGAGTTAGAGGCTCTGCTACTGGAACATCCGGCGATATCAGATGTTGCAGTCATCGGAGTTGTCAGGTAATTAGTTTTTTTTTTTTTTTAATTTCCTTTCTTTTCCTTTCTTTTTTTTTTCTTTTTTTTTTCTTTTCTAAAACCAGCATTAGCAATAACGATGAGCAACCTCGCGCATATGTGGTGCTTACACCGGGCCAATCCGCCACTGCGAAGGAGATCACGCATTTCATGGACGACAAAGTCTCCGTGTTCAAGCGGATTACCGGCGGAGTTGTATTCCTCGATGCGATACCGAAGAATCCTTCAGGCAAGATTCTTCGCACGAAATTGCGTGAACTAGCCAAAGCAGAGCTGAGTGTCGCCGCTAAACTCTAGACTTTATACAATTTTATATATCTTTTAGTTCAATTTTATTGTTTTCTGGGAATCCAATAGGTACAATCTACGGAGTATACGGAGACCATATGACTTATTCCTTTTATGGTTTGATTCGTGGGCTTATGCGGGCCAAGGCCCTCAATCCACCTCAGATTTATCTAGACATAAAATGAGACCCAGGGGGGGGGGGGAAGGTAGATAATTAACTGTTCAGATAGGTGCGTGTAGCCCACTATAATAGCCGAGAATGGAATGTTGCAGTGTGATTCGACGTATGAAAGTGTTTTAGCGCGGGGACCCATGCAGGCGCAAGCTGAAGTCCATCTCGAGAGTCATGATCGACAACACATATTTTCTCCGCATGCTAAAGAAGTGTAAGATTTGAGATTCAAGATTTGAACTAAACCTCAAGGGAGTAAAGAGGAAGGTGGGTGTGAACAAAGAATATTTGAAGTGGCGTGTAGAAGGCAAGCTGAGTGGAGAGACACGGCTGGCTGGCCTTTAATTTATCCACTTTATACTTGGAGGCGAAAACATCTTCTATTTCGTTTGTATTTTGAATTTGACCTTTTCGACATGTCAAATAATTCTAATTTGCCTCGTGAGAAATCCCGGTTCTCGGGCTCGCTCTCTCTCTCTTTTTTTCTTCTATTTTTTCTTTCCTTGTTTCTTCAATGTAGCCCTATCTTGCAGATATAGCCATGCGCCATGCGGACTTCGATCTTAGATCACCCCCTCATAACCTTTTTAGGGCCTATTTCAGTCTCTAGGTCTTATATATAAACTAAAACAAACCCACCCTGCACACCGTCCCACTAGTTCCTTCCGCCTTCTCCCCGCCAAGTCCGCTTATAGTCTCGATTCAATACTTGTATCTGACTCGGTAAAATCCCTCGAGTCCCTTTACTTCCCCACACGCTCAGTCTTAAGTTGCGCTGTTTCCCCCATTCTACAGGGGTGACAGTTTCATCTTCTTCTTCGCGAGTGGTGGACGCTATCCAACCCCAAACGCCCCGACATGAACACTGTGGAACAAAGATACAACCATCTGCCGTGTGAACCCCTGCAGTCGACTGCCGAGCTTGTCTTACCTGTGACCACCCTGGTCAGCCTCTCCCTTCTCAGCCTCATCTTCATCCACCGGTATATCAAATATCGTCGGAGACAAGCCCACATCCCTATCTCTGAACTCAAACAAGAGCAAGACTTCTGGCTTCAGTCTATCACTATGGAGAAAGGAGACATCATTTCCACCGACTCGCGATTTCCATCTGCATGCGATATCCTGCAACCTTTGTCGCATACAAGCCTCCTCCCAAGCAGTGGAGCTCTCGCTGCACAGGTCAGAGAACAGCAAAGAGAAAGATCGGCCATCGACGCGAGTGCTTCTTCGCCTGAGACGGGCGAGGTGCAAAAACGCAATGAATCGATTCAGCAAATGTATGACGAAGATGCCGAGGGAGGGCGGACTTGGAAACGTGTTGTTGTTGAGTATAGATAGTTTTACAGGGTTATCCTTTCCGTCCCTTTACCAGACTTGGGTTCTGTGTTATTGATATCTTTGTTTTTCTGGCCGTTGGTTATGTCTTTTGTTATGCCTTCTATTATGCCTTTCTTTCTTATTCCCTTCCCGGTGTGGTTCTTTACTGTTTCACGAATAATGTCTTTCCTTAGAAAAGCGTTGGCTTGGATTGTCTCTTTCGCTCAAGCATGGTTTTGGGTGGCAGATATGTTTATTTTCTTAAGTACATGTTCAGTAATATATTTATGACTATGACAAGATATATACTTAAGTTACTGCTTTAGTACTAGCTAGTACTATCTAAGGGCCGATACTATCTAAGGCTAAGAAGGTTGGAAACCGATCTAAGCTTCGAGGATTCCTTACTTAGATAGATAGGTATATATTAATATAAATAAGAGTAAATTACTATCCGAGGCTAGTAAGGTAATCTTTATTTAATCTATCTATACAGATATAGAATTAGCTCAAGCTATATATCTAGGACTATTATACGAAACTAGCTAAAGAATAGTCGATAACTACTACCGATATCTTTGAATGCTATAATAGTTTCTAATAATACCTTAAGCGAATATTGAAAATCTCTAAGTCAAATGCAGAGATCGCCCCGGTAGTGTGCCACGAAATACCCTTTTGCTTCTGATCAACATTTACAAACTTCATCATGACTATGAACAGAACCAATGGAGTGATCGGCCATGGCGCCAATGATCCTACTGTTAACAACTACCTCATTAACGGCCATTCTACTAACGGCGTAATCTTTCTACGGCCAATTTTACTGAGAGATATATGATTGATATGAAAATATGATGGTATGATATCTCGACAATATTGAAGACATCATGAGGGATCAGCTCGTTTCTCGGCTTAATTGTCATAATCAATCATGTCCCACTGCTGGGGCTGGTTTATCACGTCCTGCAAATCTTCCATAGCACCCCTCAGATCATCTAGCCCGACATGCAAGGCCAGGTCGATGTAATCCTTTATCCACAGTCCCAGCGAGCCACGAGGATATTGTGACCTGAGCGCTAGAAACCGCTGAGCGCGCTTTGGCATTGTCTTCGCGGTATCCAGTGTAACAATCAAAGGCTGCGCTTCAGATGGAGTCAAGAAACTCGGAACAACAATGAGCTGGATGCATTTCCTCTCTTCTTGTGTCTTCTTCTCGCCCATTCCGTGGATAACCTTGCCGCCGATGAGGAGGACATCGCCCTTCTTCATTTCCGCTGGAATTGTCTGGCTCATGTTGCCGTGCTGGTGGAAGGGCCACTTGTTGCTGACTGGAATGATGCACGTTGCACCGTTCTCGTCCTTGAAGTCACTGAACGCGAAGAGAAAACTAATTTTGGCCTCCGTCGGGTCCGAGCATGGCGTATAGTGGGTAGGACGTCAGGTCACGATGTAACACCTGCCCTGGTTGGGGACCTGCCGCGTGGAGGGTTGAGGCTGTAGACAGCCAGTAGTCTCCGTTGTGTCCGCCTTCGGTGAAGCATCGTCTGCAGATGTCGTGAATGAAGTCATTTTCAATAAGGTGCTCGCAGAACGTAGCGCTATGATTAATTAGGTCGCCTGCACGCTTTGTCTTCGGGCCATGGAAGGCTGCGAGGTCTTCATGAGGAACCAGTGTTCCTCTTTGGACGGAATCGAGGCGTTTCTCCAGTTCACTGATGACTTGGTCCGCCTCCTCTGGGGTGAGCATTCCTTTCAGGATGACGGCACCACTCTCCTTCCAATGCTTAATGAGATAAGCGCTTTCAAGGCACAACAATCAATAATAATAGCAATATCCTAAAAGAATGACAATGGACGGGGGAAATATGAGGAAAACAAGTTGCATTCAAGCTTCAACGTTCGTGTCCAGATTTTCTGTGTGATCCCATAGCAATCATAGGGCACATTGGCGTAGACTCGGGGTTACAATCGTTCTAACGAATATGAGGAGATATATCGAAATGTTTCGGAAATTTATCGGCTTGATGGATACATTAAACAGACACGGTATGAATACATGCAAATTTATAGAATTGAACAATCCAACTCGGACTAGTCCTCAAAGCGCTGGTTCCCAAGTTCCCGGCCCTTCAGGCTTATCTCATCCAGAAAGATTGAACTCACCAAACCCAGTGCACTCAGGCCTGTCATCACATAGAATATCGTGTGGAAGCACTTCAGATAGACACCTAATACCTGGCCCAGCGTTGATATAGGAACATGTAGTGATCTCAAAGAGCTAATGAAGCTCACAGCATTGGAAGCATCTTTCAAAGGCGCTAAGGCTCCCGTCAGCTGAAGTGTAGTATCAGTGACAGTCCTCGAGAAAACATTGTTGAAAATTGACGAAGAGATAGTGAGGCCGACAAGACCACCAAATATGCGAATAGTTAGAAACTGCCCAATAGCTAAGCCTGTGTCATCAATGTTCTTAACGCTCGCTTGCATCGGAAGAATATTAAGGCGTAATAGCGCAACTCCCTGACCCCAGAGAATAGGAAGCCCGTAACATATAGATGCTGAAGACCCTACTTCGAAGAGGGCTAGTAAGCCGGATCCTAGCGTAAGGATAACCCACGAAAGTCGTAAAAGCCATGTATAACCTCCGAACAATGGTACTAGGATCATTGAGACGGCTGCTACTAAGACGCTAATAATCGAGGTCGGTAATAGGTATACGGCGGATGATATTGCGCTTTGGAGCTCTACAGCTTGGTAGAGTAAGGGCAAGTATTGTAAGAGGGAGGCTAACACCGCGCCGTGGAGGAAGCCTCCTAGTAAAGTCAAGTTTCCGGTCTTCGAGTGGAAAATACGATAAGGAACGATAGGATCGGTAGGCTTTCCCTCGTAGAAGCCAAAAGCGACGAGCGTCGCCACTCCTAAGAACATTGGAAGGAGAGTCTGCCAGGAGGGCCATGGATATAAGGAGCCCGCCCAACTCATCGGAATAACTAAAATCGAGATTCCGATAATAAGGAGCGCTATTCCAATCCAGTCGAGGCGCTTTAAATTTCCAACGAGCGTGGAATCGAGCGGAATGGGCCGAAGTTTAAGGAAGATGATAACCAAAGGCGTCCCAATTCCGAGCCATGGGAGGTTGATCCATCCGATCCACCTCCAGGAGGCATACGTGGAAAATAGCGCCCCAACGGTAGGACCCATGATATTACCCACGGCCGACGGAATGGCCATTAAGCCTAGATATGTCGAGCGTTCCTCTAGTGTTGTCATATCTGCGAGGATCACCTGCACCAACACGTCGATTCCGCCACCACCGAGACCCTGGAGTACTCGCCCAACAATTATAGTACCCATATTTTGTGCCGTAGCAAAAACGATGGACCCGATGAAGAATAATCCAATGGATATATAAAGAGGGGGCTTGCGACCGAACTCGTTAGAGATGCTGGCCCACACTGGTTGCATTACTAGACCACATAGAGTATAGGCCAGGTTTGCCCAGAATGACTCTAGACTCGAGGCCTTTAGTTCCCCAGCAATGGTCTAGTGATAGGCATGAGTATTTGGGTAGTGCGCGGATGGGAATAGACGCGATGGCTCACTGGAAGAGCAATGCTTAGGCATGTCGCATCCAACTGGAACACGAAAAGACTCGCTGCGAGCCCTATGAACGCGAGCTTGAAGGAAAGCGACTTGGGCTTTTTGGTCGCTGATTCAGCATCATCCTGCTCATTTTGCTCTGTTGGGGAGTGTGTATCCCTGGTCTCAGTCACTTTCTCCACGCCACCGACTTCCAAGTTTTCTTCCAATCTCGGTCTGTCTGGAATAGCAGAGACCTCCGTAATTGGGCCGGAGGTGGCCTCGGAATGGATCATAGTGCTTCCTGAGCAGATTGACTATGGCGCAAGTACCCAAGGGGAGAGACAGATGTGAGAGGTTGATTGAGTACAAGGTCATGGGTGAACGAAAGTACCTATAGGGATAACAATGGACGATATAATCCGGATTTCCATTTGTCAGGATATTAGTTCTTCCGGCTGGTGCCTACAGAAAGATTCTGGACTGGACTTTCTTTGTTCTTACGCGAGATTGGGAGCTGAGACCGGGACAGGGGCCGGGCCGCACTTGTGGACATAAGCATCCATAATGCACCTACAATCCCGAGGTCGCCGATTGGATACATAGAACTAGTACGTACTAAAAGGATTAGCTCCAGTACGTGGCTCCCATACGTCGGGACTGCCCAGCCCATCCGAGTCCGCTTCTAGATGATCCGCGTTCTAGGCACTGGTTACTGCAGCCTTTACCTAGGTACGCATTCTACTACCTACATAGGTATAGATTGCACTATAAATACCCTTGGGTTACTTTTCGGCTTGCCCAGAGTATACCCTGCCATTGTTGAGAATTCTTATTTCTTTTATTGTATGGCTTTATACTCCATAAGGCCCAGCTGCTTACCTTCCGACATTGACTTATTCTACAGCCATAGCTTAGTGGCTATATTCATGTTGCGAGACGATATCCTATCTCTCTTTTTGTTTGCCACACACTTACCGTGACAGTAGACTACAAGGGAGACGATAATACCTAGTTAAGCGAGACACGAAAGACGTAGGTAAAGCCATACTAAGATACTAAGAAGTCAGGTAAGACAAGATAAAGGAGTCCTATTAAAGCATCTCATACATATGGCTTGTCTACGTAAGCTAGTATTGCTTAGGATTACCCCCAACGTGCAAGATGATAGCGAATACTAATATTTCGGTCAACCTAGGGTTTATGCCATACAGTAAATCGACCATTTTGTAGGTCTGAGGGGATATCTGTGGGGTTCTGACTACGTGTCCAGTCCCCGGCTATTACCAACCAAAGGAAAAAGAAGTGCGAAGAAAAATCAAGGAGAGAGGGGTAGCTACATACATGTATATAAGTGCAGGGGGGAGGACTACATGGGTAGGAATGTTTCCGAGATCGCGAGGAAGTCAACTGATGGATATAGCAGTATGTGACCAGTGCCGGATCAGGAAAATCCGCTGCAGCAGAGATAAACCAATGTGCACGAAATGTGAGCGTCTTGGCTTGCAATGTGAGTGGTCTGGTCAAGGTAAAAAGTGTAATCAGACAACTCTTCTGTATGTGCTTCCCGGATACCCACATAATGACCATCCCAGTTGATTATGCAAAGGAACCACACGATTTTGGGAATGGGTAGTCGCCTACAACACCTAGAGGTGAGTTAAGCATTAATAACTAACTACCTAGGACATATTGCTGAATACCATAGAATTCCTGTGGCGGAAACTAGAATGTCATTGAAACGGCTCTTCGAGGCCTCGTCGATCGCCTTGCCTCCACTCACCATGCACTCGGGCAGTTCATCGATACCTACGCCAATTTTTTCTCCTCGAGAGTTATCAAAGCGCATATCTCCTCAGCAGTTATCTCCCTAGCATGTCTCAAGCTCAGCAAAAAAGCCTATATATAGCCGACCTCCTTGGCGGTTTCTTTCGGGTCACGATAATGAGAGATGCTTCGGTCCGACGTCTCTCGAGTCAATCATGCTCAACATTACGGATGCCCTGACTACTTTTTTTTCCTTTCAAGAATGAAAACAAATAGCCGGTGGCCGTCGATACTCAAGGCCCCAATCCGACCCATTGCGCATCGTAGTGGAGGCTACAATTTGCGCTCGATCATAGCGAACCTTCATCCAGCCCACATCTTGCCGCGAACAGCCGTACAATGGCTCGTACCCATCATCATCCTCTTCCCATTCAACAATCTCCGCCACCCACCGCCCATTGATCATCACCACAAATCCAGTCGTATTTAACTCATCCAATTCCTCCTCCGGAATCTCCAACACAGACTGTACCGCTTCCTCGTCAACCAAGATACAAAGCCGATATCGGGCTCCATACGCCCATTCTGTGCGCTCATACGTCACCCCTTGCTCCGTCTCACAGGCCGTCATCGCCCACTCCTTAAAAGCGTCTCGTATCTGAGCAGGTGTCGCTCCGTCAAACCGATTCTTGTCATCTATCACCGTAGGCCGGAACGAATCCCACATATCAAGGCCTTCGTAGTATTCTAGTGTCTGGTGGACCTGGCCCAGGAATCGGCGGAGGAACTCTTCCCACTCCGACTCGCTTTTGTAAGTAGTTCGGTAGATCATGATACTCCAGTGCCGGAACCCGTCGTCTAGCATATTTATCTCAATGACGTCGGCTTCGTTAAAGGTGACTAGGTACCCTGAGGATCTTTTGGATTCTTCGATGACCATGGTTGGTGATGTAGACGAAAATAATCGAAGGGGTAATTGAACTTGAAGCGGAAGATTTTGCTGGAGCCTTCTTTTAATGCCGGGTTGTGCTGCTGTGTTGTGCCGTGATGCGAAAGTAGGATATCCGGTGGTCGATAAAGGTAAAGAGGCGATGCTTGAGAGGCTTCTGGGGGCGCTAGAGTGATATGTTGGGCTTTTCAGAAGGCTTCGCTTCTGACCCGGGTGGAGATTAGTGACGACATTGCATGATTTTCATAAGTATTGTGAAGAATTAGTTAAGATGTAGAAACCGCGGTTAAAATTTAGATTGTTATACTTAACTATATTAGGGCCATGTGTTGGCCTTACTGCCTTACTGCCTATTTGACTTTGATCTGCGGAACAAAAGATTCGAACCCGAGGACTCAGTGAGCAAATCAGGGCGCCCAGGGACATCAATCCGTGGACGCCACATCTTCAATCTACAGCTACCACACTGTTCTACTTCAAGTCGCAGCCATGACCGTAACCGCATTTCCCTCTGAGGGTTCTCCAGATCTGGCCCTTCTCAATGTTGCCCGCCTGTTCACCAGACTCGAACACAATCTTCTCTCCCCGGGGACAGACCGACGTTCATTGCAACAATCAGAATACCAGCGTATGCGCGTGAACAAGGTAAGCATTTACTCCACGTTTCCTAAGGCTTTTCTCTCAAAGGACAAATATATCGAGCCTCGAGGCTGACCAAAGCCACAGAACGTGGAATACGCCCACTTACTCCTCACCCAACTCGAGCGCTCCCTCCCACAAATAAAGCCCCTCGACCGCAAGCACGAGGCACAAGCCGAGATCGCGCGCGACAAACAGCTTCTGAAGCGTATTCAGACCATCTTCGACGAAGAAGACGCCAAAGCCAAAGCGAAGCAAGATGAAGACGACGAGACCGAAGACGATGAGGAATGGAAGGAGCTATTCTCCAAGCCTGTCGTCGAGAAGACCATCTCGCCTGTATCTCAACCAAAGGACCAGCAGACACCGACACTCTCATCAGATTCGCTACGAGAAGTAAAGGGAGCGAAAGAAGTGCAGCAAACCTCGAATACATCCGCAACAGCGATTACAACAACCCCAACACCAAACCCCTCATCAACAAGCCAACCAGCACCCCCAACCCTCCGCAACCGCCACACAACTCATCCCGCACTGCCTTCTACAGAAAAAGCGGCGGCGACGGGAAGCAGTACAACCAAGATCTCTGAAACAGAAACTGAACTGAGTACCCACAGACTGGAACAGGAAGATTTAACTAGCTCCCTTCTAACGCTCGCTTCGCAATTGAAATCCTCCTCGCAGAGCTTCCAGTCGACGCTGGAGGGTGAGAAGTCTGCTTTGGACCGCGCGGTGTCGGGCATCGACCGCACGAGTGCCACGATGGAGGCGGCGGGGAAAAGGATGGGAATGTTGCGCAAGATGACGGAAGGAAAGGGGCTGTGGGGACGGATGATGCTGTATGCGTGGATTTTCGGGCTATGGGTTATTGCTATTCTGATTGTTTATGTTGGGCCGAAGTTGAGGTTTTGAGAGAGGCACAGTTTGCCGCTGTCTTTGCCTTTTGCTGTCTACGGTAGTTCGATTCTACCTTTATGCGTCGATACCCTTATTTCGCTCTGCATAGATTAACTGTTTATACATCTACATAATCACAAAACGGTTATCCATATCTACAACCTGGCCGTACGCATATAAAGATGCGCATCGAAGACTGTATAGAAACTGTGGAATTAAGAGTCAGAACCCTAAGAGTCAATGGACTCTGTGAAATAACCCAACGACCGGCCTGGCATGACACATGAGAAGGAAACATTCAAATCCGCGGATCCTGCCATTTCCCCGTGCCCAATGCCCAGATGGACGCTCTTGGCTTCCAACGGACGCGAGACCAAGGAAAATGATCGGGGAAGATATGGTTACATACATAAACAAGAAATGGGGGAGAGAGATGATAGGATATCCAGCATTCAAATCAGATGGGTTGAAAAAAAAGTTGAAAGGAAATATGAAAGAGAAAAAAGGAAGGTAGACACTCCTTGTTTTCTGTCGTGGATATCAGGAGTGACAATAGAAAACACAAAAACCGGCTAGAGATCGTGTCAAGGGCGGGGGAAAATTAGAACGGAGAATAAGAAAAGGAAACGCAAAAGAGAATCAACGCCGGGATCTTGAAACGAGGCTTTTTGACCGGATCCGATCAGCCCCAGTTAATAAAAACATGCGATCTAGGTTCGACACACTTCCAATAGGTTCATTAGATCAAACCGCAAAGCCGAAGGTTCTCTTGGATGATGATATCTGTGAAACGTTAGTGATACGTTGCACAATAAGGTTGGGCTGAGCTTACCGTTCACTGCTGCCATAACGAAGCGAATTTGACTAGTATCAGTAGCGCAGGTGAAGTGAGTGTAAATCTGCTTTTGCTCGGCCTGGTTCAGGGAAACGAAACGGTTGAGGATGTAGTCGCAAGCTGCGGAGTAGTCGGCACCGCCCTCGTAATCGGGGAAGTAGTTCTTCATCGGGCTAACGGGGAGCTTCTCCTTGAAACGATCGATCTTGTTGAGGAAGAGAATGATCGAGGTCTTGACGAACCACCGGGAGTTGCAGATGGAGTCGAACAGGGTCAGGGCTTCTTGCATACGGTTGACGGTCTCGTCTTCGAAGAGAAGCTGGTCGTACTCGGAAATGGCGACGAGGAACAGAATGGTGGTGACGTTCTCGAAGCAGTGAATCCACTTCTTGCGCTCGGATCGCTGGCCACCGACGTCGAACATGCGGTATGTGAGGTCACCAATAATGAATGTGGTCTCGGTGATACCGGTGGTCTTGACACGAGAACGGAGAACATCCTGGTCGGTGGGGAGGTAGTCGGGCTGAGCGATGCGCTCAATGGAATCGAAGTAGCTAAGAGAAAATGAGTTAGTCACGTTGCAATGCGACAGACGAGCGGTCACTACTAACTATTTGGCAGAGTCGTTCAGCTGGTATTCGCGCGAGCGCTTGAAGCACTCCTGAACACCAGTATCGCGCCACAGCTGGCCAATGGCGTTTCCAACCTCGGGGGGATACTATCGCCCTCGATCTGAGCGGGCTGCATGAAGATGGTCTGCACGTGGTACTCGTGGCGCGCATCCTCGAGGGGGAGCTCGAGGGATTCCATGGCCTCGAGAATAACCCGCATCGACTGGACAGTGTTGCTGTAGATGATTTCCTTGAATGATTCACGCTCATCACGGGAGTATCCACCCTCGTGGATAAGCTTCATCTGCTTCAGAATCGTGGACTTGCCCGACTCTCCGGCTCCTGTATCCTAAGTCAGCCATATGGCCATATTCCATCAAGGAGTGGATCATACCGAGAAGCAACATCTTGATCTCGTTTCTTTGCATCATTTTGTCGCGCTTGAGCTGGTTCTCAATCTCCTCGTTCCGCGCCTTCCCCTCCTTATCTTCGGTGCTCATTCCGCAACCCATTTTGACGGTACGAAGTCGCAATCAACGGTATGAAAGTGGATGAAAAAAGGTTCTTCGTAGAGGGATATTCGGTCTGTTACAGGGGCTGTCCTAGTCGGAACAACTGTCAGCAAGCTAGAATAATTTCATCCGAGGGAAATATTGCATTGATCTCGAGGGGGACGTTGCATAGGTGGTACAAGCACTACCGAGTAGAGGCAGACGGCGTTTCAGAATTGGTGTAAGCATCCCGACGCAAGGAGTCGGAACCGAACCAGAACAAATAGCCAATTGACACGATCAAAGAGGGGAAAAAAAGAAATAAAGGGTACCAACCTGAACGTCCTTTTGCAAGAAAAATGAAGGACCGGCAAAAGGGTATAAATGAAAGAAAACGAAAAGAAAGGAAGAATCAGAAGAATTCGAATCGAATCCAATCTGGAGAAGAGAGAGAAGGGACAAAAGTTCACAAAGGTAAGGGGCAAGACTGAGGGGGAAATTGGGAAAGTTTCAGAGAAAGGGGATACACTGGTAATACGACAGATAATAGGTGATTAGGGGGGAAAGTACGGAGTACGGAGTACAAGATGGGTACCTCGTATGTAATGTTTTGATTACTCGAAAAATACAGAACAATACCCGGAAGGTAGCTGATTGGGTGAAGAGTCGGGTCAAGGGCCCATTCAGCCCCTTTTGCTTTTGTGATCGTATTGGTATTCTACTTTCAATTCTATTCTAAGAGGGTATACGGAGTACGGAGTATGGAATATACAGACGCAGATATGGAACATTCTAATTCTGACACTTTATCTAGTATTCCGTACACTCCGTATAGAACAGAGTATACTCTCCATGTCAACATACATACGGACTCCTAGAGGCGTGCAGATCTTGTGGAGAGTAATATTAGCATATCAAACAACAAAACGAATCACATTTCAAGATGCCAATGCTGGAAACAATAGCAACGGTAGATGTAATTCGGCTCTTCGATGGGTCTAAGGAGGGAACTAACACATGTGTACGCCTTGTAACATGTATATCGTACTACATATACTCTCTACTCTATTCTCCACACAGTCGTTCCATATAGTCTGACATCTGACCTCATCTCAGCAGAATCTTGTCTCAGATCACTTCAATCTGAGAAAAACAAAGAAAAAGGCCAGTGCTCTTGCCCAATCAGACTAGCCTACACCTCATCCTATGCGTCCATGTCTAGTTCTTTGTCACTTCTTTGAAACTTCTTTTAGCTACAATAGTACGGAGACCCCAAAGATATCCGACAGTCTGCACATCCGTGGATCCTCCGTTTTATCTTCAGTGGAGCCCACAGTCCACCTAAGCGACTATTCGAGAATAGCGAGACACTTGTAACACCTTTAATGTTAGTACTCAGTCCTTCACTAGTACGGAGTAGATCCAGCAAACATATGTCAGGATGATCAAAAAGGAGGTTAGGGCCCCCAATGTCAGATTTGGCTAATAAAAAAAATTGAACATTTGGGGGATTTCCTCTTTTCTACTCTTTCCAATCGCCTTCCATGGTTCTTTCCTAAAGTTCTGCACTAAATGACCCACTAGCTAGTGCTTCTAGCCGTTTTCAGCCGCCAATCTTGCAATTTGCCGCTATTTTGCGTGAGGAGTTGATATTGGACTCCACTTATTCCCTCGTGGCAATGGAGACTATTGAAGTCCGCTCTGGTCTAAACGCGAGTCCTGAACTCTGAATTATGAGGTTTCCCTGGGTCATAGGCTATGCTTATTAATGCAATATATGAATATTACAATTTTGTAAGAGAATATAACTTACATACGGAGTACAGCATTCTAGACTCGATTTGCTGCGTATGTAGATCGTCTCCAAGGGTCTTTTCCCTGCTTGCCGCTATCTTTCCTCGTAAACCCTTTACCAATGAAATAAACCCACAACCCGCGCCACAGGAACAGCACCTCCACCGCGCCACTCAGTACCCCAAATAACTCGACCTCTCTTACATAGGAATGAACATTGACCTATCTTTCTACATTCACCCCTAAGTTCCAACTATTCACAAGCCAGCGCTCACGCAGCATTCGACTTGCGAGTGTGTGACGATGGGTGATGCCCTGCGACCGACTGATGATGAATTCAGCAAGGTCCTCCAGCAAAGTCTCACGATATGGACTTCATATCTAGGTGCTGGTAACAAAGAACACCTAATCCCCCGGCAAGCCATCAATATGAGACCTCTCGTCATTCAGACCCTGGCTTTCCTCGGTGGTGGCCTTACTTCTCTTGACAAGACAATCTCGTTCGCCTGCGAAGGCAAGGAATCCCACGTAGTCTTTTCATCAATGGCATATCAACGTGGAGAACCTTTAAATGGACGTTTGACCTACCGCCAAAGGTTTTACTGAAGCAGCTTCTATTAGCAGCTAACAGTCAATTAAGTGTAGAATTGTCAGCACATTCTCCTCTCTCAGACTGCCCTAGAGTGCAGGGACTCTAGGGCTATAACGAGGGAAACTACTAATCAGTTCTTTACTTCGCATAGGCCTATATCCTATCTGCCCGATAGGTTGAGTTGTTTAATCGCTCTGCTAAGCACACATGTCATATCGGCTACACTACGAATCGAATAGAGAGTCAATTGCCGCTGTCAAACAATCAATATAGGACTCAAATTGACATTGGCGACGATGCTTGTGAGGAAGAAATCCTCTGGTGGCGGGTCATTTTGTGTTCTGACGATGGCTAGGATGCGACTGTGAAAATCAGTGCCATGACCAGACATTCTTGACATTTAAAATGGGGACTAGTAATGGTGAATCAATACGCCATGATGACGAATGCCGGTTGTCATTCATCACTGCGTGCGAAAGCCATGACCGACCTTCAGTCTGGCCTTGGAAGCCTTTTGAGAACACAAAACTTTGCGACACAGATCTGGCGGTCCGACAGCACGCTCAATGTGGTCATTGTCTAGAATACGAGTCTTGGGATTGGATGTTGACAAAGGATGATTCCATTCAGGAGTTAGGAACAGGTAACAACAAATCCCCTGACCAAATACCGCATTCCGTCCCCAACATAGCACCGGTGGCACTTAGCGATTACAAATATAATTTCTTCTCGCAAATGCTCTCGGAAGGAGCAACCCGTGGGATATTTGAATGGTTGAGATTAACGGGTTATCCTCTCGCCGAAAAATCTATATGGCTGCTAATTGGACAGTTAACCGCCGAGGTCCCACTGGGTATATAATGTAGGTATCCTAATACCTCAAGAATCCACCGCTTCCATACTGTTGCAGACGGGCGCCAATACTCTGCCCTTGATTGAAGAGTTCGACGTCGAAATATGGGGAAGTGGAAAACGGCACACGATTTCAGGGGACATACTCCGTCTTAAAGTAGGGGAAAGTTGTATAGAGTACATAAATACATTTTCACATGCTGGTAAGAATAAGTTACCACCCCATGGGCTGCCCAGCGGATTATCGTGGCAGAGATCGTGGCAGAGATCGTGGATTTTCCGGGACGCATCCACACCCATGTAGGCCACTATAATCATGAATTTATAGCTACATATATACCTACCTAGTAATATATTATTATAATATACTCACCCATATCTATGTTGTCTGTTCTTTGGAAAAACCACTTTGTTAGTCCCAGTGGAGCGGAAATCTTGGTTCCATATATCTAGACAACCACGGAAATACTAGCATAGAAGACCCACGGAATCGATCGATCTGATTTTTCGGGTATTCCCCACCCTTAAGAAGGTACCCTTCCCTCCCCCCAGGCTTCTTATCATCACAAACATGTCTCACGAAATGTCCCACATGGGCCCTCGGGGTATGTAAATGTATTAATCATTTCATACAATTGCAATCGCTTACAATATCAGCCTTCAACCACGAGAACAGCAGCGACGCCGAGGCGGAGTACGATCGGCTCCGCGACCTCGCGCGCCAGGAAGCCTCCAAGCGCGGAGAATGTTTCAGCCGGGTATGCGACCACCCAATTCCACTCGCTCGATTACAATCGCAATCGCAGTTCTAGTCGTTTCATCAGCGCTAACACTCCCACCAGTCGAAGGAAGCCTATTCCAGCGGCGATGGCGCCGGCGCCAAGCAACTCTCCGAGGAGGGAAAGGAACACGGCCGCAAGATGGAGGAGTATAACAGACAAGCGTCTGAGTTTATCTTCCGCGAGAACAATGCAAGCGGGCGCGTTGAGGCCGACACCATCGATCTGCACGGACTGTTCGTCGAGGAGGCTGAGGAGATCCTGGAAGAACGGATCAAGTACGCCAAGTCGCATGGACAGAACCACCTGCATGTGTAAGTCACCACATGCCCCAGAAAGAATGAGAGTCTTGTGCGGTAGAATTTACGCAGCTAATACGGCATCGCGCTATAGTATTGTCGGAAAGGGAAACCACTCCGTGAATCACATTCAGAAAATCAAGCCGCGCGTCGAGCAGGTGTGTCGTGAATTGGGGCTCCAATATGCCACCGAGGATAACGCTGGTCGCATCTACGTGAATCTGACTGGTGGTGAGGCTGTTATGCCTCCACACAACGGTCACCAGGGCTCGTCTGGGTACCCTGGCCACCAACAGGGACAGCAGCAAGGCCATCACCAGGGACAGCAGCAGCAAGGACAGCAACAGCCGGACGAGCTCGAGGAGCTTGCCAAGAAGGTGTTGCCCAAGATTCTGCGCAAGCTCGAGAAGGCTTGCTGTGTGGTTATGTGAGCTTGTATTTTTGGTTTGTGGGACATATATATAGATGCATAGCTGCGTTTGTGGACAGATATTGTTTGAAGTTGGTAACATTTGCGTCTTGGGTTTCGTATTTCTAGACCATCTACCATCTACATACCTAAGTAGAGTTCAAGTTTGAGTTCAGGCTCGACACGACTCATGGCAGGGATGTGGTTATACCCTTACATGAACATGCACATTGTTCTTAATGAAACTACCATTTACTGTCGTGCTGTTGAGTACAACTCTTTCAACATTTTACACTCTCCAGACCATTTAAACATAATCGTATCATCGTGAGCGCTCGTAGCTACATAGCCAACTTTGTGAAAACAAGATAACTGGAACTGGATATATCCAACAAAGACACGACCTCCACAAAATCATACCAAAAGAACAAAGAAACAACTAGGATGCATTTGGATCTGACAGTGTTGACTCCACGATCTTTTCCACAATTGCACGCACCATCTGCCCATCACCAGCTCCATTTATCTTCGGCGTAGCATCGATCATCTCAATCAACGCGAACGCCTGATCGCGCAGATCTCTGACAACCCGACTAGTATGCGCAAAGCTGCCTGTATTCTTCATATACTGCACCGCATAGCGCTTAACCTCCACATCCTTAGTTTTTTGCTTAAGGATATTAATCAGCTGGTGATTGGACGGGTTCGAACGAATGCTATGAATAATCGGGAATGAGAATTTGCCCTCAGTGAGATCCTCGCAGAATCCCTTATTTTCCGTGTACACCGTGTTCGACAGGTTGAGGTAATCATCGCAGATCTGGAAAATCAAGCCCATGACATTGACCAAGGCAACACAGTCCTTGCCCGTTGTACTCTCCGCCTGCATGAGTTTGACCGCGAGGCGGAAGAGCCCGCCTGTTTTGTTGCCGACCATTTCCAGGTATTCGTCTTCCGTCGGGCAGATCAGCGAGTCGCGCCAGAAGAGATCCATTCCCTGGCCACGATGCAGGTTCAACATCTCCTGTACGTATATGTCCATCGCAGTCGGATTGCTAAGCTGCTGAACTTCTTGCAGCGCGAGGAAATACACGTAGTTTGCAGAGTTGATTGTTTGCGCTGTTCCGAAGATGTTGTGTGCGACGGGGAAGCCGCGGCGGAGGACGGAGTTGTCTTCGACGTCATCGATTCTGGCGCTCACGCCGTCAGCATCGGGTATATATTGGTCAACAAGAGGGAGGTGGTGTTGGGGGGGGGGGGGGTTCAAACTCACAACAGCGATGATGTATGCAGCATCGTTACGACTTCGGTGATGATCGCTAGGCTCGCCGGCGGGACCTGCAGCCAGGCGTTGAAGGCGTGGATCAGTTGTCCCCGTATATCTTTCCCTGGGTGCTCGTGGACGTAGTCGTACGGGCCCATGAGGATCTTGTCATTCTTCGATGACCATGTTCCATCCTTGTACTTGGTGCCGTCCACGCTGGACTTGTTGCGACGATGTCCGGTTTTCGTCGGCTCTTCGTCCATTATTGACAGCTTGCGTCGGTGGGAGGGGCTTCCGTTGCCATTTGTTGCATTTGCTGAGCTTGTCCGAGGAGGCACGGGACTTGGTGGTTGGAAAGGTGTTGAGTTCATGATTGTGGATGGGGAGATGGAGGGGTTTGGTGTAGGCGGCAGAAATACGTGACGAGCTAGGGAGCTCCGGGACTACATAAGGTAATTCCGGTCCGCGATAGTAGAGATAACTTCAACAGCTTACAACTTATGATCGTATATGTACTCCGTATAGTGACACTATAATATAGTTATCATAAAGTGTTTATGCACGTGGACATGGCCCTGGTATGCACAGGTCAGGTGCTTAGGCGGATGCCGAGGTCCATGACTAATCGGGATCTCCGGCCCCGACGAGATATCACGATGTTGAGGCAGTTCTTTAGAAAAACCAAGGCATACCAAAGTAGGCGAGAAAGAGGCGATAACCCAATATTTAGGAATGAGATCGTTATAGTCTTTTGGTGTTATTCGTTCCTGGGTATATCTACAGGATGTAATACTAGGGATCAGCCCTATCGGCGAGGGATGTGCTCTCACTATAACGGAAAAGGAAAGCTGAGAAGTAGTAGATAAGATATGTCAATTGAAGGAAAATATGATTTGATAGGTCATAAGCACTAATTGTTCTATAATTCAAGGGATAGTAGGTATACTATATAGGTCATGTTCACTATAGCAACTGAGGCAAGGTCAAGATATATATATATATTTACGTACTCAATAGAAAATCGGGTTCTAGCTATAATTAAAATTAAAGTCGAATTTAACGCCAGTGTCGATCTAAAAAAAAGAGCTAAGAGTTCGTTGATGTGATGAGTTCCTTGGTTATTGACTAGTTGCCTGGGGCAACGATGCTTTATTTACCGCCCAACCTTGGAAAAGGGCCCTGACCTCATCCACACCACGGACCTTCTCCACTTACATTTTATTTAAGAATGTTCACTTGCTTTTCTTTTTTTGATGTTGAAATCTCGCATCTGATTTATCAATGGAGGCTCTATTAGCCCATTCGTTTGATTACCTCTCCTCATACGAGCCTAGCAAGATCCGTAAAGGATTACGCCAGGTCGAGGGACTACTGGCACAGATATGTCTATCCAAACCTAAGCCCGTCTCGGACCGGAGATCGCGCTCCCCCGAGACCCAGCCCGTGCCAAAGACCTTGTCAGACTTGCGAGATGATCCAGCATTTCGGGAATTTTCCAAATTGCAGGAAAGCTTCCAATGGAACAGTATGTCTTCGGAAATTTCTATCCTAGACTCTTGGCTAACAATATGGCTTCAGTCGCTATGCGCCTAGTATCTTGCCTCGAACACCTTCTAGGCCGAGGAAGCAACGGCACAAATGATATGTTGATCGTCTGCACGTTGGATCTAATCCAAGGCGCTCTCCTCCTCCATCGAGGCTCGCGCGCCCTCTTCGCCCGTGAGATTTATATGAACCTCCTCCTCGACCTACTCGACCCGATCAACTGCCCAGCCGTGCAATCAGCAACCCTCCTCACGCTTGTCACAGCCCTACTTGACTGCCCATCAAACACAAGAACATTCGAGGACCTAGATGGCCTCCTCACCGTCACATCACTCTTCAAGCAGCGCGCCACCTCTCGCGAAGTCAAGCTCAAGCTTGTCGAATTCCTTTACTTTTATCTGATGCCCGAGGCCCTCACCTCAGCACCCGTGTCTTCACCGCCAGGTCTGCAGCGCAGCCCAAGCAAACTCTCCTCTACACCCTTCTCGCGCAGTGCGCATTCCGCCGCAGCAAGCGCTGCGAGTAAAACGAACCGCGATACACGCACGACGGATGAGAAGCAAGCTCTTCTGGGGAGGTATCTCAATAATGTGGAGGACCTCGTAGAGGACCTGAAGGAGACGGCTCCGTTCGGAGCGACGGTTTACTGAATGACTTGACTGGCGATGATTGACTCACTACTTGATGACCAAATATGCGCGATGTCCGCTGCGATTACTTGGTGCTTTTTTTCCCCTTTCCCTCTCTACTTTTTTCTATCCTCCCTTCTCCTGGTCTCTTTTCCTCTTCTTCACGAGCGTTTGACTTATGTTCCGTCCGGCACGGCAATTATGCGATTCCCTGGACTGTTGTCTCGCCCTCTTTTGGCCTGTCTTTTGTGATCTCTTTATTTTTTTTTTACTCCACTCTGGAACTTTGTCGACCTACCTAGTGTGCTCTCTCCCAGGGCTTTTCCTTATCGCTTTCCTTGTCTCTTTAACGGTGACATGAATATGTACGATTCTTCTCTTTGACTAAAATAAACCGTCATATACTCCTGATGATCAACATTTCTTTGTAAATTCTCAATGTAGGGATAGACTTTGTATTCCTGGGCTTAGAGCTATCAAAGCTTCTCGGTTATTCCCGCTGTTGTTTTTCTCTTCATCAATCTAGATTTATATATATATGAGTCAATGTTCGTGTATGACTCAACGTCGCACGGACTCTATCGTATACATTGTATATTCCATGTTCGATCTTCAAAGTGGAGAAACGTCCAGTATTAGCGTGGAACAAGTGGCTATATATCCCCGCAACCCCAGTACTATGGAACCTTTCCACCATAGCACCTTGACAATCAAAATGCAGACAATCCAGGAATTACTGGCTACGAAGCCAAACTCACACCAAACGCAATATGTGGACACGGTAGAAGCATACGATAAATGGGCAGAGGTGGGTATATATCTAGATCCATTATAATCTACACCAGCGGGACAATTGAGTCAACATATAAACCGTATCACAACTAACTCAGAACAGGTCTACGACACAGACGGTAACTTCCTCCAACGCCTCGACACAATCGAGATGCGTTCTCTACTGCCCCAATTCATCGACTGGGTAAGCAAACGTTTCCCAGACACAGACTCAGAGACAAGCGGCCCCACCCTAGTAGATCTAGGCTGCGGCACTGGCCGAAACACAATCCAGCTCCTCTCCGCACTATTCACAGCCGGCAAAGCCAGTTACTATACCGTAATCGGACTAGATGCTTCGCGCGGGATGTTAGATGTGGCGCGGACGGCGACACGCGAGTATGCGAAAAGCGTAACGCAGACGCCGGATATTGAACTCGGTATTTTTGACCTCCTTCAACCTGAGGTTTCAATGGCGCAGCTTCCGTCTTCGTTGCAAGGAGTGGGTGCCGCGGGTGTGATATCCACGCTGGTGCTGGAACATATTCCGCTTGAGCTGTTTTTTGCGGCTGCAGCGGGGATTATGAGGTCTGGTGGGTATTTGCTTGTGACGAATATGCATTCTGAGATGGGGATGCGGAGCCAGGCGGGGTTTACAGATAGGAGAGGGGTTAAGGTTCGACCTACGAGCTATTGTCATGCTATTCCTGATGTTCTGGATGTGGCTAAGAAGGCTGGCTTTGAGGTCGAGGAGGTTGTCAGTGCGGGTGCGGATGGCGTTGTTGTTAGGGGGGTTGATGAGCAGTTGGGGGATGTTTTAGGGGCGAGGGCGAAGAAGTGGGTTGGGGTTGGGGTTTGGTTTGGGGTTTGTTTTGTTAAGAGGGGTTGAGATGGATATGTCAATCGGGAGAGATATTATTCTTTTCGAAATAAATGAGTCCAAATCCAACGCCATGGTTTGCTGTTATACATTTAGAATAATTTCAGTAGTCTGTCGCGGTGTTGTACAAGATTGGGATGCTCCCTGAGCAGTTGTCCCAGCCGGTTCCGTTTCCAGCCCAGGGTGTCGTCCAAGATCAGTTGCGTGTAGGCGAAGACGCTGGCATCGAAGAGGCCTGGATTTGGCCGGCCGAAGAAGTGCTCATCCTCACCAAGCAAGGTGGATAGCGCCTCGAATGCGCCACCTGCATCGCCTTCCAGATCAGCGGCATCGATGTAGCGCGACGTCTTGAGAAGCTCATCGCGCGCGGCCTGTTGGAGCTGGTGGCCTAGAGCGGCACGAACAATCGAGTTTGAGGTTGTTGGATTCACGTAGAGTTGACGTGCGACGGCGTCGAAGTTCTCATTGTCTAGATAAAGCATGTATAACTATACACATCGGTCAGTTCCTTCGAGTCTAGGGTTTGTTTCTGATGGGATCCCTAGCCTACCCAAGCGCTGCGTATCCGATTGTCTAAAAGCGAGGCATAAACCTCGAACCGCAAGTTCAATTGCTGTTCTTCCTCGCAGTGAACTTGTTCAATGGCCCACTTTTGGAGCTTGTGTGAAGGGATCGGATTCGAGGCATCTGCAGGCAGCGAGGGGCGGAGAAATGGCAGGGAGCCAGTTGGTGATGCATGGTTGTTGGACGATATGATCTCAAAGTCAATCCCAACGAATTTCAAGTATGCCTAGAGCGAGACCGATCAGTATGGTTTCGACAGGGACGGATGCACGCGCCTTGCATGCGAGTATGCGAGTTTAGATAGCACAAACCTGCCATTTGAGACATTGAGGATTGAATGAGGGTCGGCCATGTCGTGCGCCAGATGCGTCGGCAAACACATACAGCTGGTTGACATTGTCGTGCGGCCGAAGGCGTTGAGGGATCTCGTTGGCGGGATAGGTAGTCAACGGGAACTTGTCGAAAAGGCGCTTAAGAGGAGCGGGGATTGTGAAGAAAGGACTGGAATTGCGTTCTTCTGGAGGGCTATCGGGTGCTTTGGGAGGCATTGTGGTGGTCTGAAGTCCAAAGTCGCCAAAGTCCCAAAAGTGTCCAAAAGTGCCGTCATCGAAACAATTCCAACGCGCCACACCCGAATAGGAAGGTATTGCCTTACATAATATGGCCAGGTACCGTACCTCCCCGCACCTTTTTCCCACCTTTTCCCCCTTGCAGGGCCTGAACTTGCTGTGATCTATAGCTTCGGATCATATGTACTCAGTGTCTTAGTGTTTATTTCTCTCTTGTGGTATTGGTGTTGCGGTCACATCAGCCCGGTCTCTCCCGCTTCGTTGAAGAATCCAAAACCTCCACTTCGCTCCGTCTGGACTCCACCTCTCCGATCTCTCTCTCGAAAGCCATTTTGACAATACGTGCATGCATATGGCTTAGTTAGCAACAAAATACGAGGCATCTGACGGACCTAACGGAAACGGGCGATTGCATGCGCGGGGTATCGACCAGCCGTTGGAGTTCTGCGACACACGGTTGCAACATTACGAATCAATCTTGCGTCCCACCTTAACTTCGACGAAATCATACATATCTCTTCGCCAACATGCCTCTCGATGAAGAAGGTGCCAAGTGGTCCTGGTAGGAATATATCATATATTGTCAATGAAACCGTGCTAAACAGTTACACAAGTGAACCATGCATTCGAGGTCACCGATCGTCAAAATGCCAACACTTCGATAGACTCATGATGAAGGTCCCTAAAGCAGGGCGTCCTCTTGCAAAATGTCCCCACCCGAAAGGAACTTGCAGCTGCCAGAAGTCATTTGCTGTGATGGTCCGCATTCCGAAAGGTATCGATATCTTTGTCACCAAACTACCACACCCGTATTTGCGTTGTACTGACTTAAATCCAGGCTCATCATGCTTATGTCGACCGCTCTATAAAGTTCCCATGGATGCCAATGACTCAACTCAGTCTCCCCCATCCTCCATGGTTTCCACATCGTCGCCAGCTCCGGGCAAAGTTCAAAAGTCTGGAAGAAGGCAGAGTACTATGCATGCAGCACCTGAAAATATAGCACGGGCATTAGAAAATATGCCAGGCAAGGTTAAGCTCGAGGATGGAACGCCGAACTTGATTTCAGACTTCTCTTCACAGCCCGGGTTAGATGGTTCACACAAATCTTCCACTGCGTCTACACAAAACCAAAAGACACCATCGCCCACAGAAACTACCAGGGAAGGCTCGCAGTCTCCCCAAGTATCAAGCTGCTGCTCTCAAAAACAAAGGCCGAAGCCACCCAGCCCGACTCCAGCTCGTACTGCGGCTGTTGCTCCGTCTCAGAATGGTGGATCTTGCTGCGGAGGGCCTCGCCCTTCCACGACAAATCAAGCCGTGTACTCACAGGTTGACCAGCAACAATTCCAACAGCCTCTTGCTTGGGGTGATCAGAGTTACATGCAATTCCCCATGCCCCAAATGTCCCCATGGCAGAATTCCTCAATTCCCACTCATGGAGACTACATGCATTCCGCCATGCACCAAGCACATCCCCAACACCCAAGCCTCCGTGATGGGTACATGGGGATGTTGCTGCCACACTCTCAGCCGCAAATACCCCCAACAGGGATGTCATACGGTGTTACTTCGCCGCCATCCATGGCATACTCCAACCCGATGAGTGGTCTTGGAATTACACAGCCCTCTATGGATCCATACATGCTCAATAATATCGAGCCTTCCTACGATCCCCCACCAGGAGGCGATCCTTGTCACGACTGTAGGTGTGGAGAAGACTGCCAGTGCCTTGGCTGCGCTGCTCATCCATTCAATACCACAACACGGAAACATGTCCAAGAGATGGGTGCCATAATCACCTCCAATGGCGATGACAAGAATCCTGAAGTCATCAACCCTTACCAAACCTCCCCTTACCAGGGAGGCACCCCTTCGACCCCATTCCCTTACTTCATGCACAGCACTCCTTCAATGGACCGTGGCTTCCAGCCGATTCCATTTGATAGCTATTCGGACCCAAATTCCGCCCTGGCCAGCGGTTACTCCTCTCCTCTGTCGGCAAATCACCAACTGAACCAGCAGTTGATGCATCCTTCGGAATATTACACACTGGAATACCCAGTCGGACTACCAAACGCCTGTTCTGACACAACCGGCAGCTGCCAATGCGGCAGCGACTGCAGCTGTGTTGGTTGTCTTACACACAGCGGTCACAACGGTCTCTCTCTGGATGTGCCTATCCCTGAGCACCCCATTTCTAACACAGCGGACAAGCAAGCTCAACCTTCGCGCCATGCTTCTCACACAAGTTCCGCTACATCTCAGTCTTCGCGGATCCCGGTACTAGACAATGTGTCTGTGCCCTGCCTTAGTCCGCGCACCTTGGAGACTTCCATGATCTAGATCTACGGATTGATGATTTCTTACCTTTGTATTCCTCCACTCATTTTTTCCCGCGCTGTTTTTGATCTTGCATGATTTATGATCTCCTATGATACCCTATCTAGAATCTCTGCTCTAGACAGCCACAGTAATAGATTGCCTGTTCGAGTGTAATTGCTTTGGTCAAATTGTTCCAACTATTCCGAATTTCTTTTCTCCTACAGCCTTTTGTAGTGTCTTATGCATCGTTGCGTTACTCGTAATCCACCTGGGGCAAGCCCTGGAGTATTGGCGTAGCAGCCAGCGATATCTAGGTCCCAGGCCACTTTTGCTTACCTCGAAAACCCTAACAAACTGGAACATTATTTTGCTTGTATTTATAATTACTTTGAAATAAATATGATGATCATCAATGCATTGGGGGATATCATAATTCTTAAGCAAAATATAGTATACAGAGAAAGGACAGCTACCCACAAAACCCCAATCAACCCTTATTCCACTTTCCGAACTTCACATAGTCATCATAGAGCGACTTGAACACCGCACGACCAGAAACATCCAGCGCAGCGTTAAGCGCACGCATAGACTCACGCGACGTAACATCCAGAGCCGCATACAGACCAGGCAAGATAGCAGCCTTGACCTCCGGGGACAGCGACCCACGCAGCGAGCACTGCGCATACTCCATAACAACATACTGCAAGTACTGGCCTGCAATACGCTTCGCCTTCTTCGTCTGATCAGTTAGAGCTTCACGGGATGCACCAGGCTGGGGACGCAGAACCGCTGAGACGGTAGGGTCGCACAGCGAGGTGAGCAGACGGGTGTAGTAGGTAGCGTGCGAGGCGTCAAGCGGGGCGAGCCAGAATGGCTGCGAGAGGGTGGGCTGGAAGCGGGAGCGGCCGCGTTTTCGGGACCGAGCGAAGAGACAGCCTAGTAGGCGCTGCATGGCGTTTACTACTAGGTGAAAGCGGCCGCCGATTTTGAGACGTTGAAGGCTGAGTACGACGCCCATTAGTCGACACAGACGGGTGTAAATGGTTGGTGCGTATTCTGGGGAGATCTGGGGGCCGTTTTTGGAGGAGGCGCTTGCGATTGCGCTGAGGATGCTGTCGATGTTGCATTGGGTGAGGCTGCGGGTGTGGCTGCGGAGGAGGAGATCCAGGCATTCGGATGCGAAGCAGAACTGATCGATGCTTGTGCTTTGGATGATGGCTTCGGCGAGGGACGTGCAGAGGAGAGAGATCTCGCGTGCTGTGGGGCTCTCTTTGTCTTCGACGGGTGGGAGCGAGGAAACGGCGAGGTAGAGAACGAGGAGTCTGTAGCCGGCGTTTTCGCCAGTCAAGCCAAGTCCGCGAACTTCGCAGATTGTTTGGGTGATTTTTTCCACGGTCATGGAGCGGAAGCGTTCGGTGGTGGTACGGATGAAGAGCTGCTGATCCTCAGCATAGAGAGACTGAAGTGCAAGAGTCTCGGCGCATTGCAGGACTGGCTGAGCGATGTTCTCCTCGGGTCCCTTGCTGGCAAGAAGACGGCGACGGATTAATCGTGATGGTTCCGAATCAACGGTCATTTCCATGTAATTGTCAATCTTGGTAAGGAACTTCTCCACTTCGACATTGTTGGTGGCTAGATCTTCGAAATCCTCTAGAGCATCGATGGTCTTGATAATGGTAATTGTCTCCTCCATCTTCTGCTTCCTGCACTGGTCTTTGACGTGTTTCATGTCAGCCAACACGAATTCAAACACTTTCTGGCGACAAGCGGCAAGCTCCTTCTCCGAAAAGGCTGTCTGTAGCTGCTTGCGGTGGACCCAGAGCTCGGACAAAGTCAACCTCAAAAGGTAACAGGCCATGGAATCACGATCCACCTGCTTCATTTTAGCGGTTTGCTTCGATGCCCGGGCAAAGAGTTTCTTGAACATCTTGTTCCGCTCATCCTCAGACAAAACCAGGAGCTTGGCTGATATCGCGCGGTGCAGGCTTCGGAATGCTTTCATGATCTGGAGGTCGAGATCGCTACCCTCCAATGGTACGGCTCGAGCAGCAGTCCAAATGGGCTCCCAGTCGCTGGTTAGTGTGGCATCACATTTGGGCATGGCAGCCAGTTTAGCCATCATTGTAATCATTCCGATTGTGACTTCGGGAGAACTGTCCTGCTGAAGGAGAACATTTTGCAACTTGTTCAATATTGTGGTCCTCAGCCCCCGAGTGATCAACGGGGCGGGAACCCTCTGTAAGCTCTCGATAAGCAGTTTGCGATTGGAGGAGTCTTGCTCGATGCTCTCGTTGAGGAGAAGGGAAAGATCCGAGACAATGAAGGGAGCGTTAAGCATATATTCGTGGCAGACCACGCTCGCCCACGCCTGGAGGAACTTTGCTTCTTCTGCAACGACCTCCAAGGGCAACGATGACGATTGATATTGAGCAGCTGCCAGGGACAGAATATGACGGAACAGACGGGATCGATCCTCAGAAGAAATAAGAGCCCAGACTTCCGGAACCCTGACAAGGGCCAGGAAGTAAGCTAGGCCAAGGGTTGTTTGGGAATCCACAGTATCTGTGCGGCCATTCCAGGGTGCCTTCATCGACTTCTTGGCATCCTTAGTTGAGATGGAGGTGATGAGTTCTATGACATCCTTAGTGGCTTTAACAAATGAGGCTAGCTGCTCATCACTAGCGTGTGCCTTTGTTGCGACAATTGAAAACCGGTAGGCCTCCCACGATTCGAGAGGAGCAAGTGGAACTTTGCTCAGGTCCTTGTGGTTGCGGTGAATAACCTTTGCGGCGACTTCTACCAATGGCATGATTGCACTTGCCATGGTATTATCGGCGGACTGCAAGGTGTTCTCTAGGAAATTCCGAACCAAGCGCCACAGACGCCATCTCCAGTGCAGAGTCTGCTTCGACGATAGGGTAGAAGTAATGGTGTCCAGAAGAGACGCCAAGGTCTTTTCCGATTCGGGGAACGTCGAGACTCGGCCACGGAAGCTTGCCTCGACAATAACAAATTTGGCGTAAGACTGAGGGGTCTGAGCAACTTTGCCATTGTCAGCTCGCGTCTCGCTAGCAGCGGTACGCATTTGGGCAGCAATATGCGTCTCGGTGAGGGAAGTTCGCATCAGCTCCGAGTAAGCGTCCGCCAACTCATCATCTTCCCAAACTGAGAACAGACTCAAATTGCTGTTATCTTGGCGAGCCTCCTCCACAATAACGAGTTGGTTGTGCCACAATTCCATGAAGTTGGGTAGGTCTCTTGCGGCAGCGAAACCTCGCAACAAAGGCAACACAATCTTGCTCTTGATAATGTTGTATTCCTTCCGTTTGCGAGAACCACTTTCGCGCCACTGTAATAGGACCTTGTCGAGCAATGCGTCAAGAAGCTTACGCGAATCACGAAGACCGGAGTTTGGCAGGAAAATATCAACACCAAGACTGATAAACAGGGCCGTCACGTTCCACTGAACCTTTTCGAGTCCTTGTTCGAAAAGACCAGTGTAATTGGCATGCGCCAGGATGGTGTGCAGAGAAAGACCGACGTTTCGGTCCAGAGCTACCTGGAGAAGTTGTTCCAATACCGAGATAAACTTGGAAGAAAAGGTAGCAAAGTCTTCCTCCTTTGCAGTAGAGAATGCTAGCTCCGCAACAGCGACAAACAAAGTCTCCAACCACGGGGCTTCATGTGTCTGTCTCCGGAACACATCTCTAGGAACAGCACGCACGGCGTTGTCAAAAAGCTCAGGGAGAAGCTCCACTGATCGCCAAGGATGCATGCAAGCTTCATTGCTTGCTTTGTTTTCCTTAGCCACAGCAAACTCGCGAATAATCGGCCTGAAAGTGTCAGTGACTGGTTTGACCGAGCTCCAATCGGGCTCATCCTGAGAATAATCGATGCCAGAACTTCCACGCTCAAAGAATGCCGCACGAGCGGGAAGTAAGACATGAAGAGCAATAATGCGTTCAATCGCATGCAGGAGAGTGGCTCGCTCGTCAGTGTCAAGTTTGGCTGACCGTAGGCAAATTTGTAGCCTAAGCGCGTGGGCGAAGCAATGTCTTGCGAAAAATTCATTGCTGGACTTGTTGTCCATATCATCTTCCCGGTAAGATCTCGATTCCCACAATTCCACCGCCGCAGGGAACACGTATAGCAGGTGCTGAAGGTCTGTTGTTTTCCCCTCATGCGAGAACTGCTTGGCAGCCACGGCGGCTACCCGGAATGCTCGACCTAGCAGCATAGCGACGGCCTCGGGCTCGCCCCTCAGCGCAAGCTTCAAATGAGAGTTCGCCACACCATCAGTGCCCGTTGTGCGGTGCGTAAGTGTCACAAATCCGTGTAGACAATCCAAGGCGCGGATGAAGGCGAGGAAGCATGCTGCGGGGTTCTGACGCTGCTCGTCCACGTCCACGTCCATGGCATCTGCATCATTCTCAGTTGTCATTCTCTTGCGTTTTTTCCCTTGGTTTCCTCGGCGATCATCGTGTGTCGGGGATCCAGACAGTGTGTGGCTGGACTCGGAGTCAGAGCTTAGGGTTGCAAGGCTGTTTCCCAGACCAGAAAAGATATCGGCCTCCAAATCTTCAAATGTATCACATAAAATCGATAGGAATTTCTGATCTTTAAGAATAGCAGCGAGGTTCTTGGGTGAAATCAGGTCGATGAGCTGTCGTAATAAAAGGAACGAAGCCGCGTCCACTCTATAGTTCTTCCCACTTCTCAGTCTCTTCAATAGCCATCGCAGAACCCATTCCTCCTTCGGGGTAGCGTTTGTTTGGATCTTAACATCTCGGTGAACTTCCGGGTGACTCTCACATAGTGTCAAATCCACACCGATAATCTGTGCCGCTTCGTGAATCTGGATTGTCGGACTGGCGGTGCCCTTCTCGAGGCGGAGTAGCGCCTCTTGCGATGAGCGCGGACGCTGTAGAAGCGCAGCACATTAGATTCCGGGAAAAAGACATGGAGTATTCCAAGATAAAATTCGACTTACCTCCGCAATCAACGGCATCTCGAAAAAAGCAAATTATTCGAGAGAGTGGGTGGTTACTTGTCGAGGGTAAAAAAAAAAGAGACCAAGAAGAAAAACCGCGGATTGCTCCGACCGCCTTTGGCCGAATCGACTCAGTCCGCTGAACCTCCCAAACTCCTTGCACTCCACACGCCTCCATTAACCTCTATAATTCCACATCATTGCAACTGGTTCGTCTTCTGCTCGGACCTAGCTCCGGCTCAATTGATACTTACTTTTACTCCAATAGATTTTTCGCAATGGCTGAATCAAGTCAATCCGGAGCGATCGCGCGCGCCACCAAGCCCGTCAGCGAGGCTTTGCTTAACGAGAAGGTATGAGTTAGCCGAGATCTTCAAATGAGAAAGGTCGCAATATAGATTCATATCATTGATATATACAACGATTGTCTGAGTTTGGGAGTAAAAATGAGAGAACCCGCGGCTAACCTTCAACGTCATACAATTAGTGGGACCGTGCCATCTCCTCTGTGATCATCAAGTCCTCCCTCGGTCTGTCTTTCGGTGTTGTCTTCTCGGTGCTCCTGTTCAAGCGCAGAGCTTGGCCCGCGTGGGTTGGTCTCGGCTTCGGTGCCGGACGTGCTTGGGAAGAGGCTGATGGTATGTTCACATCTATCATTCTGGTCGCGGGCTTTTATAGGAACTCTGGGTGAAGTTGGAGCTTCTGGTCACTCTGATATAAGCTCCATCGAGCTTGGGCAGAGGTTTCTTGCTGTAATTTTTGCAGCATTGAGCTTCGCACGCCCTTCAAGAGTGGCCCGGCTATCTGCTTTCCCCCGAGCCTGCCTACCCCCAAGACCCAAACATGACTGAGCTAACTTGTACTTAGCCTCCTTCCGCCGCGGTGACTCCCCTATCAGAGATGCCCTGCGCCGCTAAAGAATGACTTCCAAGTGTGTACGATACATTGTACAGAAGGCAAGAGGCCATCAATGAATGTCTTCGGCCCAGAGAAGAATTGGTATACCGGTATTTACCAAACGACCATCAATACCGAACAAAGTATCTCCTTGAGTTTTTCCCGTCTTTTGAATTAGGAAACATGATTGAATAGAAAACATGTCCTGGCCCTTCACTTTCAGCACCTGCCTTCAGTAAAATTTCAGATTCTTGTTCTATAGGAGAACGAAGACATAATTCGATTCAAAAACACCCAAGTTCACATTTGTATCTCCGGTAGCTACTCAGAGGATGCAGACGTAGGAGTTTTAATTGGCTTCACACAGATATACAGGCTGCTAGAATTTAGTATTGGTAGAATCGTAGGCCATAAAAGAGAATACTCTGGTCATAAAGAAAATCCTGGGGTGGTCCATCTCTGGAAGCCTAGCAACCCAGGAAGTAGTCAATCGTCATCTATTCGTAAATATATCCTAAATAAGGAAGTTAATTATATAAATTCAAGCCCGCTTGATGGTAAAAGGACCAGCAAAAATCAATATCAAAAGAAGACGCCGCCCATAAATAAAAATCCCAGCCCGCTCAAAGCTTCTTATCCGAAGTATTCGGGCCCTTCCGATCGTCCGACTCAAGCACATCATCAAACGACCGACCAGCATACCCATGGCCCTCCAAGTCAGTAGGGTCCTTCCCGTATGCAACAGAGAGATCTTCAACATCGACATCGACCTCGTTCCAGGTAGCACTTGTCGCAGGAACGGGGAAGAACCACGTCAGACCCAAGTACACGGTACTGGAGACAATGGCACCGGTGAAATAGTTGATGTTGTAGATATATTGTGCGCCGATAGGGACCTTGCGCCCAACGGCACCGGCGAAGCCAACGATGTTGATCATGATACCGCAGATGTAGGCGGCATAGGCGCGCCAGGAGAAACCGAAGGTATAGTAGTAAGGGTCTGTTTTGCTAGCACTGTAGAGGGATTTGATGTCCAGATAGCCCTTGCGGACGACGTAGTAGTCGCAGATCATGACGCCGGCGATTGCGGAGAGGAAGAGGGAGTAGGCTGAGAGGTATGTAGTGAAGTTGTTTGAGCCAGAGACAAGGTTCCACTGAGAATTTTGTTAGTTTTAGTCATTGGTATATGAGGGATAAGTAAACAAGTAGGAGAACGTACTGGACACATAGCTAGACCGACGATGGCGCAGATGTAACTACCGCGTCGGACGGTCATGTATCGGGGTAACAAGGCAGTCAAGTCAGTTCCTGCTGAGATTGAGTTGGCGGCAATGTTTGTTCCGAGCTGGGCTAGGGCGAATCCGGTGGCGATGATGAAGATACCAAAGCGCTGGCCGGAACTGGCTCCATCGAGGAATTTTCCGAGGAGATCAAGGGGGTTCCATGTGTAGCCATCATTGAAGATCACGGAGGAGGAGGAAGACACGATGATTCCAATGAATGAGGTGACGCCAAAGCCGGCGGGAATAGTAAGTAACTGGGACCAGAATGCATCTTTCGGTGTTCGTGCAAATCGTGAGAAATCCGGGTTATTCATAATAAGCGCTGCGAAGTTTCCAATACACGACATGATTCCTTTTACCATCGCCCATGAAAGATCGCTTCCGTGGACGGTGTTGGACTGGTGGATAATCGGGCCGAGACCGTTGGCACGGGAGATGGCCCAGGCAAAGAAAGCGATGGCAGCGATAGGAGAATAGATCGCCTTGACGGTGAACAAGTGGCGGACTTTATGAACAGGGAACCACATTGCTGGAAGCGAGAGCAACCAGAATAAGAAGAAGCTGACGAAGCTCTTGGTATCAACTCCAGCACTGGCAGAAAGGCCATTGTGAAGGTTCCGGTAGCTGGGCCAAATAGCCTCGATCATCAAAGTTATACACTGGCCTAGTAATGTATAAGTATGCATGGTTTTTAATGAATCAGGAAGATACGTACCTCCAATATAGCTCTGCACGCCATACCAAATGATAGCCATCACCACACGATTGAGGACGGGCCATAAAGAGCCCCATATTCCGAATGATGCTCGAGCTGTGACGGGGAAAGAAATATGATAGACAGCACCAATCCGTCCAGTAAGGCACACAAAACCTGCTGCCACGAAGTATCCAACCCAAATACAGATCCAGGATTGCCACCAAGAAAGACCGTCGACGATCATTGAGGAGGAGATCATCCATGTGTTCTGTATCTTGTGTTAGATGGTACTAGGCTTTTGCCACCATTTCGATATACTATATACTAACAATGTTCAATGAGTCCGCGATCCAGAATGCAATAAAGTTGATCCATTTCCATTGGCGTCGTTCCGGGTCCACTATAGTACAATTTCCATTGATCAGTCTTTGTATTTTTTATGGACCACGATGAGGGCGACAAATAAAGGGAATAAGCTCGGATATCCTTACCTGGCCGTAAATCACTGTTGGTCAACATCATCTGGGCATTGGTGAGCCCCGTTTCCTTCTCTACAGCCGCCTTGTCGAGTATCCATTTGAGCTTGGACATATTGGCGGAAGTATGGACTTGTTGCTAACAGTTGCCAGTAGAGTAATCAAAATAAATAGTGAAAAGCTATTGTTGGGAAGCTGAGGAAGAACACGTACAAAGACGGGGGATAACAGTATGATATAACCCTACGTGGAATGATTTAGAGCCATATCATCCCGGGATTGAATCCTGTTCTCCCCGAGTGCGATAAGGAAGCCGTTGGCTGTGGGGTCTCCAGCCAAGCATAGTAGCGCCTGCATGGTGCCAGTATACGCCTATCATGACAGGTTGTGACCGAATGAGTTTAAGTAAAGAAACTAAGAAAGTCGTTATCGGCAAGAATTGGCCTGGGGAATTGTTTCGTGAACATTAGTCCCACTATTCTCCCCACAAAAGGAATATTATTGTAGATTATGATTGGTTGGTCGTAATCTATGCTTTGATATGAAGAAAAGATAGACAAGGCTCTTGGCGTTGACTCGATGAGATCGAGTAATAAAATAGATCACGTGATTCTGGTCAATATATACGCAGTGTCCACGGGTATTTCTTGGTGGTTTGAACATTGAGAGGTTAAAAGGCCAATAGTACATTCTGAATATAGATAAACTGCTGTGGTAACCGTGCAATAGTGTATCATTGAAGTGACAGATCAACTGTGAGAGCCTCCTGAAAATGAAAAATCCCGAGTCCCTATGCTGTGATAAAACGATGTGATGAACCAGACGAAGTTGCTCCAGTGAACCAGTCACGTATATATTCTCTGATGTGATCGACTCCTTCAAATGCGAATGATGATGAATGGCAGAACGGAGTTCCCGAAAGATCCTATGCGGACAGATAGCGCAACAAAAGAGATAGGATGAAAATAGCACAAATTGGACCAAACAAACAGAAAAGAGGAGAAAAGATGGGACGAAAAAAGAACACAAACACATCTTCCCAGTCGAATACATAGCCGGATGGTCAGTTTCCGGGCTTGTCACAGACAAATGACAGGACAATAACGATTAAACAAGATAATAATACCAATGGTAAATGGCAAAAAGAAAACTTAGGGGTATCGCTATGACGGGTATGGATGACAATGGCGTAATAAACAAAACGTCCAACAAGCACAGATGAGAGCAAAGAGTGGGATATGATGCAGTAGAAAGACAAACGCCGGAACCTTGGCTGATGCTGACAATGATAGGAACAAGATTCCAGATTGGGAGAGAGTTGAGAGGAAAGACCAGCACAAATCTGCAGTGGTCGGGGTAAAGGTGGGCGAGATAGGAGGTGACGTGACTCTCATTGCACGAATGATGAGTTGGACGTGGTTGTTGACACAGTGGGTGTCAGGTTAGGAGAACCTTCCTTGTCCTCAGGGGGAGAATCACTGCGATCCTGTGCTTGATCCCGTTCGCGCTCGGCCGACGAGGAGCGCTTGAAGACAGTCTGGCCGATTTGGCGTAAAATACCCATGCGTTCAGCGCGGAGCTCTTCGAGGTCTAGACGCTGAACGGAGATGGGATCTTGCTTTGAGATCTTGCAGAAAAGCGTCGAGAACAAGTACTGGTCGCCGCTAGCATCGTAGAGAGGTAAATAGCGGTAACCTTGCGACAGACTGGTGAGCTTGGCGGTGAAAGTGGCCAGCTGCACGCTGTTGTTATTGCCTGCACTGCGGCCGTCCATTGAGCTCCAGACAGTCCATCGCACGAACACAAGATCGGGATATTTAGTTTCCAGCGACAGCTTGAATTTATCATTGAAAACGGGACTGTAGCCATTGCTTTGCTCGATTTTAGTGCGGCGACGGTGTGGATATCCGATACCGGACATACCGTTGCGCGCAGAGGCATCCATACCACCTTCGCCGAGGACAAAGCTCTGGCCACGATCATCAGCACTGAACATCTCGATCTCGACGTAAGGGTTGATGCTGTCATCCTGCCCGATGGTACGTGGGCGGGGGAGTTGTTGTGCGGAGACAACATCAACCGAGAATCGAACCAGTTTGCGCTCCATCTTGCGCTTCTGATTTCCATCACCAATAGCCGGGAGACGAAGGCTCTCGGGCTTGAGGATGTAGCCGGTACGATCGGTACCCGCAGCGAACATAGCCTGGTTCATTTGCATACCAATGTCGTAAGTTTGCCAGTTGAGCGCTGCCATTTGGACACCACGGCGCCAGAACTTGTTCGGATCAAAGTTGGATGAACGGAGTCGGAACCCGGAAGGATACACCCGCGTGAGGTACTTGCGGTTGTGCGCTTCCAATGCAACCTTGTTATCATGACTCTGACAAATGCTCTCGAAAGACCGTTCGGCAAACGAGTATACGTGGTTGTACCGTCTGCTCTCTGGAGACGAGAAGCTGTGCCACTTGTAGCCACGGGTATAGACACCTAGGTCAGAAAGAGGCTTGGTGATCTTGCTTTTTTGGCGCCGCTTTTTCTTTTTGTCGGTGTGAACAGACACTAGCGCTCCGTCACTATCCTCAGTTGCACTGCTCATGCTCGTAGCAGTAAGCGAGCGCCTATCTGAGACCAAAGGGCCGATGCTGTCGACGGGACCCGTGGTAGGGGGACTCGAGAGTGTGGGAAGAGGCAGGGTGTTTATCTCGGGGAGCGTCGGTCGCACAAATGGCGTACTAGCACTGCGTTTGCGGCCGTGGGTGCCGACGGAGCTGGCATGATCTTGGCGAGGATCAAACTGGGTCTCGTCACAAGTTTTGACTTTGACCAGAATACGACCCTTGAGCTCTTCGGGCGACGGGAGGATATGGCAGTTGGTCATCAAGGGCTCGAGGATAAGTCGTTCCTTGAATGTCTCCTTCATGATCTTGACCATTGCCAGTTGCTGTTCCGGATTGCAGTGCACCTCAAGCGAAAGAATGAGAGGGAAGTCGCATGTAATAAAAGCGTATCGGTTAATGACGGTGATGCAATCCGCAAATAGGACACTGGTGGTTAGAGTCCGCCCGTGGGAAACGATAGGGCGTCCATCTGCGCCATCCCAGCAATCGATCTCAACACAACGACATCCCTGCTGAAGTGCGCTGACGTAAGCCTCGGTGCTTGATGCACCAGCCACTTGGCGGCCCAGGAGATAAGTGTTGTGGGAGCTAGAGATAAAGTATTCGTTCAGCGGTCGGTCGAATTTCGACTGGGGAGCACGTGAAGCGTAGACACCGTTGCTAGAAGAAGACAAGAACGCGGCGAATGCATCCAGGTTCATCCGTGACACGGGTGGAGGTAGCTCCGATCCTTCCGCAGAAGGAGTGCGAGATTTGGAGGCTCGCCGAACGTACTTGTCGAACAGTGCAGCCCAGTAGACCCGGTCGGATTCGATATCTTCATTTTGCACATCACAAAGAAAAGTCAAAAATTCCTCCCGGGTCATGCCTTCCTTCGGTTTTGCAGCGTGAAACTTGAAGATATCTTTGACATCCTTTCGTTCTTTCAGACGCAAGAGGAAGTCCTTGAATTCGGAAAAATCCAATTTGCCATTCCGGGCAGCGTCAGCTTTAGTGAACTGTGCCCGAAGCATGTTCTTGGAACAGTTGATATGCAGGCTGCGGCAGACCTTCTCCACGGCGGCGAGGTCAAGACTTTGTTCCCCTGCTGGGGGAGGACCCTGCGGGAAAAGTCTTGACATCTCGCGCTGCCAGTGTGCCTGCAGAACCGATTCGCTTTGACTCGAACCAGCCAGACCAGACATGAGATCGATTCTGTACCGCGAGATATGCTCAAGAGTGGTAATCCAGAGGTCAAGGATACGGTCACTAGGAGCGATGAGGTGCAAGGTCTTGACCGTTCGGCCCTTAGAGCGGTCAGAATCCGCAATGACAATGGTGAACCATCGGCGCTCCAAATCTTCCGGAATTTGATGTTCTTCACGGTAATTGCGAGCATCGGCACCAACCCGGATTTCTTTGATATCATCGATGTAGAAGCGTTTGGCCGGGTTGGAGACATCCCAAAAAACCTTGGCAGCATCTAGGTCTAGGAAGAAGCGAACTTGCTTCCTGCGTTTCTTAGTTACCTTGGTTAGGACTGTGCCTCTCTGGACAGCAGAGTCTATTTTGGGCGCAATGGCAACGGCAGGAACGGGAACAGCTTCCCGGGTCATATTCATACGACTCTCGCTGCGAAAACTGGATGCCTCCGAGCCAATCCATTGGCCCAGGTTGTCCATCGATTCGCCGGTTTCATCCTCGTTGCTCGACTCAAGGGCGCTGTCTCGAACAGGCTGAGGACCAGTTTTGCTATCACTGCGCCGGCGCATGATAATGGGACCAGTGCTTCTGTCCCGTTTGTCGTTTTGGGAGGCAGACTGCCTCCTACGAGTGAGTTTGTTAGCGGCGCCTCTTGAGATTCGTCGCATTAGGCCTGGTGCCTTGGTGGACACAGCAGGGTCATTCAAGCTAGAGGGATTTGCATTTCCGGGAACGGCCATCATGGAATCGCCAAGTTCGAGGGGGCCTGGCGTAGGCAGGGAAGGACCGTTCACTCGGCCACAGTATCCCTCGCTAGCAGGATGCAGGGGTGTGCCAGCAGGAGTGAAAGTATAGGGTGTGCCAGGAGCAGGGAAGGATGAGGCGGGGGTAGAGGTTGGAGAAGAGGTGAAAGAGGGCGCGTAAGAAGGGGAAGGGCCAGATTGTAAAGATGTGACAACATGATGTAGAGAGGTCGTTTGAGGGAGAGATGTCGCAAGTTTTAAGTTGGATTGGGTGTCGGCATCCAGGGTTGGCGAGGGAGTCGTAGCATAAGCCATGACGACTATCTATCAAAGACGACAGCTCAGCTGCCGATAGTGGAAATATAAGCCCGTGGAATACGGTGCCAATGTCCGAGTCACCTGGACTCAGAAATGGACGAATAGATAACAGCGTATGGGACCGGCCTGCTGTCAAGGTTCGCAAGGCTGCCGCCTGTCAGGATTGTAATGTGATCCGAGCCAAAAGAGAAGGTAGACTATTCTGACACGGTAAGAAAATGATTGTTCAGCCACGTCCTCAGCAGAAGTTCACCGTTCTTGAACTCTGCTGCATCTTGGCCTGGATTGGGTATAATGCGGAGAGCCCTGCCGGAGAGCAGCTCACGGGAGAAAAAAAATCGTAACAAAAGAAGACTTGAGCGATTTAAAAAACGAAGTCCCTGATAACAATTGCAAAGGGCACTGGCCCTGTGCAACGGCCAATCTCCCACGAGGGATATTCTCAGCAGATGCCAAATACTTGGGATAAACGTCACAAACGATATCAACCGGGGAATGATCTCCAGCCTCAAGGAAGTAGAGCGCGGGTCGTTGTCTTGCTTCTTTTGGAGCCCGGCTGATTCTCTGTATGTTCTTCCAATGATACCAATGCTACCCCTCTCTTATGCGTGTCGATCTGCCGGTACGTGGAGGAGGCTGCTGCTCTGTACCGGAAGCGGAGGGTGTTGCTATATGGACTAATTGATCGTGGAAACAACGAGTGGATCGGGAAGGGGACGCGGAACTGGTTCGAAATTGAACGGGCGTGCGCCGAAGCAAGTCAAAGGTGGAATGCAATGCGTATGCAGGTGTCGTTACCAGAGTTTAGGAAAGAGCCCCAAGAACCGGCTTTGGGTGCTTGCGGAAGTAGACAGTAGCGAGAAAAAAAAGATCAAAGAGTCAAGGATTGTCCTAGTCCGACAAGGGCGGCGCGCAATTGGGTGCAATTGAAGACTAGCGATGCGGCAGGCGAAGGGAGTACCCGTGCTAAAGTGCAGGGAATGTTTTTCCCCGGCGCAACGAAGCTAGAATAGGAGAATGGGACGAAAATCGAGAATTGCGACAGAGTTGCCAACGCAGTCGATGCAGGCGGTCGAATGGGGAAAGGTGAACAATCGGCGACTGGGCGGAGTTGAGGAGCTTGCGGATATTGGATTGTTTAGTGCCGTTTTGAGGATCACTACGAGCTGATCCAGTTGCTGCACGGTTACGTGGTGGCCACTAGGTTCGTATGCGAGTCTGAAGTGGGTTAAACCGCGGAAGTTCTGATCATGCGACGAGAGGGAGAAGACCTGCGTTGTCCTTATCGTCGTATGAGTATAGACTTTTCTTTTCGGTTTCAAGGAGAGGGAAGTTATGGAAGAAGTTGGGTTGAAGGGGGAAAAAGAAAAATAATTAAATCAATGAATCCCAATTCCGCGAATTGAAGCTGCAGTGGGTACTGGGTACTTACGATAGACGTAGCATGCGGTATGGGAAACGCTGTACTGTATACCAGTATTGTTCGGTACTGTTGGTATTGTATGGTCCCGTAGCAATTCAAAGTATGGCGTAATTTTGATGTCTTTCTTCAATGTTTTCTTTGCTTTTTCTGTCGAAGAATTAATAGTGTTCAAAAGACAGATTGGATTCAATCTGCGACTGCAGATATTCCAGTCGAGATGTGGATGTGAGGGAGATTATTGGGTATGGTGAGGGCAAAATATATCCAAGACTCACCAGTGTATATATGAGCCACAATCAAAGGGAATGAGGCTGAGATCTCAATAGGAAAAAAAAAAAAAGAAAAAGCGTCAAAGAATTCTCCAGGATGGGAAGGGGAAAAAAAAGGCGGGCCTTTGAAATTATTAAATACTATGGAAACATGCAATTGCTCATTTCCTTCAGGCATGCCCCTACAGTTAGGTACTACTTCAATACCCAAGTGCCTATCAAAATACAGAGCTGCCTACCACGAGATGACGATGTGGAATGATTGCCAGACATTAACCCGTCGCTCGGGATCATTGGACGATCCTTAGTATTCCTGGGGAATGTTATCGGCCAAACGGGGACGATCTTTGTTTCAAGTGTGTTGGACGGAAGCCCCTAAAGGACCGGGAATTACAATTCCCCAACTACAATCTACCTATGACAGACTCTCCTGAATTTCTCATGGGGTAAAAAGGGGGAGATCCATTTCCCTCTATTCAGAACTCATATTTAATAATAATAAATGTCCAGAGAGATTATGGATTATGGTGGATACAAGAATAGCAGTCTATTTCATTCAAACTTCTATAGTCCGAGACACCGCCGGGCTCCAATTCCCCCACATCGCAGCCTATTTAGTTGCCTAGTATAGTATTATAACCATCTAAACTAAAGATTAGTGCCTGTTAGTCTGTAACGGTCATTGTTTACCTGTATTACATCAGTGTCCCGCCTAGCACCGACAGAGCGGTCCCGGGGAAGATATGCGGAGCATTCGGATTCCTGCGTTTTGATCGTGAGATAGATTAGACTTTCCTGTTCTTCCTGTGATACATAGTCTTATCTAGTGTTGTGTTTTCTTGTGTTTCTGTGCATTGTTAACGGTCAGGCGCCTATTGTGCCCAAGCCTTGAGACAAGAGTGAGTCAATCACAACGCGCATCATTATTTCCTCCTCAATACCTTGGTGGGGTTAAATGGCGGGATATACAGTGTACACCGCAAACCTCACCAATTTATAGGGTTTGTATACGTTATAGTATACCGTCATCTATAGCACGGAAAAGTTGAAATTGAATTCCTGAACCGGTGAGGCTTGTTGTGGCAGTGAAATGTGGGTGGAGTGGATTATCAAAAATAAAAACAGATCGTCGGGGAGTTTGGGGTCTCTGTTTTCTCACGAACACTCCGAAAAATAGAACATTTGAAACATTATTTAGGAGTATTTGGTCGATTTTATCCGCTTCGCCCTACAAGGCCCACACTTCGCGTGGCTTAGTGTCAACTTGACTCCATACTCGGCTCCTTTTTTTTTCTTTTTTGCTTTTTTTTTTATTAGCTCGTTCTCAGCTCTCAGCTCGGCTCGTACCTGTCCCCAGGACACATAGTGATGCAAACTATACTCCGTACGCGGAATGTGACCAGCCGCAATGCACAGGAACATCTGCGGGGTTGACCTGCCAACCCCGCAGCCCGTTGAAACGATGAGTTGGCGATGCCGTGCTTCACCGTTTCCTTGATTCCTTTGATCCACGAGTCTCTGCCGCTACAGCCGGGCAAGAAAAGAAATTTGAAGCCCCTCGGCACCCCTCACTAAGGCTCACTCTCTCTTGATCCCGTGCTCCTGCATGTCACCCAGGTGGGCTGTTGAATGGACTCAGCGTTGTTCAGTGATAGTCAGCCTTTTCCGGTCCTGACAGCCGCATTAACCTAACAGTTCTTGACAAGGATCTTGTTCAGACCTCAGGGGGTATTCCCCTCACGACTACATACTCGGATGCCTGGGAGCCTTGCGTACCTTCGTAATTTATCTAGAATGGCCATGCGCTGTGATATCGGGAAATGCAATGAGCAGGTACGATTATCCTAAAAGGGCAATAAACGTCATTTTTTGCTTTTTTTATTTCGTGTTGTATTTCCTTTGTATTTCTAATGTGGATTGAGAAAAACGTGCTAGAATCAGATGACTCATATGTTCTATCAGACATGCAACACCAAAACTACACCATTGAGCCAGATCTAGCGCTGACCATGTCTCTTATCCATGATCTGTGCGCTCTCAACATGATATCGCGGTTGTGGCGGGACAAGAGTACCCTCGGTTCTCTAGGACGACCTTAACAGCAAAATAGATTAAACTGCAGGGAATACAAAACAAGTTATATTATTATTCAACCATATATATTAAACCAGGTTATCGAGGACATCCTTGAGTGATGTTTACCCATATTATAGTTAGATGCGGTTTCTCGTCCCTCTGCCCTAGCCCCAATATACCCCACCCAGTAACGAGGTAAAGAAAAGAGCGGTGGCTGAAGCAAGGATCTGCCGGTTCGCAACAGCCACTCTTTGCCAATGACAGTAACACGAAAATTTCTCAAAAACAACCTGACCGCTAATCACTGTGCCTCGGAGTATCCATAATTCAAGTTGTCAGCCAGTGAGTGATCTCCACCGGGATCAGACCAGGGGGATGCAGACGGGATGAAGAGGGGGAAGTTGGTTATCGAACCCTATTTGCCTACATGTACAGAGTACATATGTATATTGTGAAGAACCTGTGCTATTATGCCACGCTATCACTAATATGGGTTTCCACTGACGTGCGACCCGTACTCCGTAGCCTATGTTGTAATAGGAGGATAGCGGTAATGTAGTGGACATACAACATTTTCCCGAGGTCAGTTCTTAGAAGTCATTGGATGCTTGCTTTGGCCATCACAATAATCTTGGCGGAGACAAGTCTCATTATATAAATTTCACCCAATCATCCTCTAGTTCGGTTCTCACGGCTCCTAGGAGAAAAACGCCAAAGGATTGTTTTATGGGGAAAATAGATGTCTTACTATTTTTCCAAGATTCTTAGGTTCTTCCATTGGCTTGGGGTCCACTTGACAGGGTCGTATGTGTTTGTACAATCTGTATTGTAAATGACATTCAGGGGTTCAATACTTCCAACGTTTTCTTCTGGAAGGTCAAAATTACTAGTACAGTGTACATTAAAGGTAACACGTACAACGTCATTGCTATATTCTTGAGCCTCTTATATCGGACGTGATGAAATCAGCAAGATTTGAATGATATTGCTTAGAGAGGCAGGTGAGTTCGTCAGCCGCAGAACTAACCAGAACTAGCTATGCACTCCATTTTGATGCGCATGTACACAATACCAGTCAATCTCGCATCCGCTCCTTTCTACGATCAACAGCCCTAAATGACGACACCCCGCTTTTTGCGGTGGGCTCCCCCTATGGGATAAAACCTTCGGCGAAAAAAACTCTCCTTGGTGCTCTTTGTTCCGTTTGTAATTCTGTGGGGTGCTTTGATTGATTGCGGTTGAGTACTCCCCGGGGCCATTTCCTTAATACCTATTGGGTTACGGAAAAAGCAAAAATATTTCTTTGATTGTGAATGTTAGACTTATCCTATCTCAGTAGGTATCTAATAATTTAACTGGATGACGATATATCCTGTACTATTCCAACTTGTTTTAACAGAATCCTACAACATAGGCATTGTGATGACATCATGAAGACGCACGCGAGATAAAATGAACGAAATTCCAGCTCGTTACGGTATTACCAATGGTAATACTGTATTACCGTCTGGGACATCGAATGTTCCTTAGGAAACCTGAAAACCCGAAAACCTGGAAACTTGGAAACTGCAAGACGTTTGTTATAGCGCGAACTAGTTAGAATCTGAGAACGCCATGAAGGGTGTCTCAGGGGTACATACTAGATGAGGCCAAAAAAAGAAGGAAAAAAGGAATTTTTGAGTGCCACAAAACTGAGCTATGGGTCTGATCTTCAGGAGAGAACGGAAGAGGCTTGCCAGCTCCATTCTAGGGCAATTTATTATCGCCCTAAGTTATAGTATGGAGTACCTATTATGGAGTACTACTAGTATAGCAATTGTCCCGGACAGTGAATCCAATTTCCCATATTGTAAGACTTATCCGAAACACCCTAACATTTACCTAGAGTCACCTAGTATGTATGGAGTCTCCAAGTAATATTCCAATTCAACAAATCTTACATACTAATTATACCGCAGACCCAGAGGGATGGAACCGTTGCGCCTCACTGGAGCCAGGATTGCTCCTTTACCTTAGTCTCGGTTTGAGATACCCTGCACTTTCTGCCCTGGTCATATCACACATGTTATGGTGGTAGCATTGTGATTGTGACTTGCTAGAAATGGCTATTTTTCTTTAGGTACCTACCGGGGATACAAACACCTCGTCAAAAGATACATTCATTGTGGCAATGTACTCGGCCGAATGTACATCTTCTTTGCGATGAGGTACCCTTGACCAAACTAGGCAACCTTGGAAAAGAATCACCCCGCTTTGACGCATGCACGTTGGCAGACCTCTACGTTGGAAGGATGACCAGTGCATGTCGAAATGATACTATCCGCTACCACCACAGAAAGTATGCCCATCACAGCGACTGACACGTCTCAGACATTCCCCGCTCTCGTCTCAGCCCACAGCCACTTTCAGCTCAGCCTCGTCCCACTCCTTCGATGCGTCTTCGATGCTTCCAGTGTTGATATACGAATCAAGCCAAGCTGGTAGGATTACACCAACACTAAAATGGAATGGCGAAAAATAAACACACAAAGAAGGTCATCCTTCCATCCTCGGGCCTCTCCCTTTGATACGACACTCTCGGGGTCTGCCTCCGTTGGCTCAGCACCAGCACCTCCAATCACCGGCCCGGCTGTGGCTAAATGCTGAAATTTATCTACCGCATTTCGGTTCGGACTGCAGGAAGGCAGATGTGTGCCTCTTTTCTTTTATCTTTTGCCTTTTCTCTTTAATTATTGGTGGTGCATGTGATTCAACTTGGAATGAATGTTCCCATCATATCCGAGGAGATTGGTGCAACATTATCATAGGCGCCTGTCGCTCGCACATCACTTACCGTGTAACCAGAATCATGCATTGCGACTCGTCCCAGTCCTGTTCAGAATCACACCTGTGTTTCAGAAGATACTACCCGGGAACCGGCATGGCGCCATTTGTCCTATAGTTGATATGCTCAACTTCCCTACGTCGTACCTTAAAGTTGGTGACTTTGTCTGTTGCCGAGACCGATTCCGCAATCAACCCCATACAATCTCTATATCGGGCATGGCTTACAGGATTTCATGCACAATCCCCGGAGGTTCGAATGCTCGTTTCATAGACGACGCGTGATCATACGATTAGAGAGACTTGATACGTCCACGGCTGGCCATAATTCAGATACCAAGCCAGGTACACACCTGTGTTTTCCAAGAGCTTGCAATACTCATTATCGTATATCCAAGCTAGCGGGAGCGTGGGAAAGCGGGAAAGCGGAAACATCGAGAGATTGCAACGAACCCACAAGTATCTGGAATAAGTTTCATGATTGATTGGCCTTTGATTATCCATCGTGTTAGATATCGTGGCTGAACTTCTTCCCGGGATAGATATTGCGGGCCCCATATCTTATCCGGAATAACGTCCGGTTCCAGGCGGCTCTGGGTTTCAAAAAAGGAATTCCCCACCACACTGACCTGATCTCAGCTTCGCGATTGGTGTAAGTCGCTTATGGCTCGTATAGCAAGCTAATGTTGGCATCCTAAGGCAGTAGGTATCCAACATGGTCAGCCCCAGCGGGGCAAATAACACGACCAGGAAAACGTCCCCGGAAATACCGTCGCAAGCCAACGTGCGTGTTTCCAAAGCCAGCTTAGCCCCAGGGCTACTGTAGGCTACTCCACGCTAACACATCCGGGATCCAACACGCGGCAAAGCTCGGGTTCCTCCAAGGTCAAATCAATTTATCTGAAGCACTCATTTCGGTTACCGAAGTTCTACCAGACTTCCACCAAACAATCCACATGTACCATATACCAAACCTCCGGGATAGAGAGCAAATCGTTTAGCGCAGGTTCCATATACCGCAGATCTCGGGCTAAAAATAACGCGCCTTTTTTATCTTGGAACCTGAAATCTCGAATGACCCCACATTCAGCTCGTGGCTTCCAGAAATTTCTTTCGAAACGTTCAGCCACTTTGGCATTTCATAAGGATCAGGATCAGGGCCAAGTCCCCGGCATTTCAGAGTTACGACTTCGAACACGAGCTGTTTTTAATCTTTCATTTGTTTGAGGTCTATTGCAGTATCATATGACGGGTCGCTCGGAAGCCGTTACCTGCGAATCTTGGTCCACGGGTCTTGGCGGTTTGACCTTGAATACATAGGAACGTCTAGGAGGATAGTGGGCGGTGGATAGGCGTATCGAAACTTGTTGCAGCTGTGGATACCTTGTACGGGTTATGTTGCTGTCGCAACGAGTGGTATCACTGTAATATGGGATTGATACTGGGGTTTTCACATACAGTATTGTGGATTTCAAACGCTATCGTCGATTCTTGGGAGAGGCTCAAGGCCACATTTGTCAAATGAATGCATGGCTTGCATTCAACCTCTTTTAAATTTTAAGGGCATAAGCTGTGGTGAACCTTGGAAGTACCTAAGTCATTAAGACATAATACATAGCCAAGTTACTGAATTTACAAAGACGAAAAAGAAGATAACTCCTTGGTTACCCGATGTTCAAAAAAGCCAAAAAAGAGAGACAACAGGGTATCAATATAAAGAAGCAAGGAATTGGAACATCTCGAAGACCTCAAACACCCGTGGACAAGTTCCTGGGCGCACAAATATACTCCGAGCTGCGATAAGTAGTGACTACGTTCGAGATCGGCGGCACTCGGATGACGGAGGAGTGTGTATTCCTCGAACGTTGAGCCACTCAAGCCAAGCTCCTAAATTCTAACAATACCATTTGTTCGGTTAAGGTCGGTAGTGATGCATGCTTCGATAGAAGCTCCCAGGTTCAAGCCACCCTCGTGCGTCTGGAGCTAGAGATGGTGTAGATAGAGTTGGAAGTTCCAACTTCCAGGGCAACTGTCGCCCACAATTGGCTCATGGGGCACCAAATGAAAACCAACATATAGCAAATTGGGAAAGGCGATACTAACCGGCTCATTCTCTTATAGGGAGAGAGCTTGATTTGAATATCCTCCACGTCTCGTAAGTCGTGGGAGTGAATGTGTTAGGCGTAAGCGGCGCAGCAACCTGGTTTCGGGCTGTCATATGAAGTTTGTCCTGGTGGACCACGGACGTGGGCTGGAATTGTAGAAAGCGCATTGGTAAGAGCTTTCTGTATCATTGTCACCATGATGTTCCGTTGTCGGAGGGTTCACCCTCCTGGGACATCGTCGTTGCTGTGCGAAGCCATTGCAACGGGGGGAGTTGATTGTCGCTCGGGAGGACTTCGGGTAGATGGCAACGGGTGGAACGGAAGCGTGGCTGGCGTGATGGAAGGCTGTAACTTCGTGTTGTACGACGCTGTTGCAGCGGGGCGACCTACGTTGCGATCGGGTTCCTGCGACCTGTACTGTCTGCTGTCAATGTTGGGGGGTGGCCGATGCTTCCCAGTCCGGTCAGCTTGAATTCATAATTTGTCCAGGTCGACTGGCGTCTGATTGGTGCCTGGGATTACTACGTCGTTTTGCGGCCATACGCTCGTCCCGTTGGGTAACTTGGTCATGCCAGTCCAGAAATTTGAGATCAAGGTGGCCTAGGAATTCTGGTAGAGTTGCATTCCCCGTAGGGTTCATGATAACAGAACGGAGGGATCTCTCAATGTTGTCGCGGACTCGCAACAACTGTCCGTAGAATGTAGTGCGGTCGGCCGACCGGGTGAGACGAATCATGTTCTGAGCGTACTCACGCGGCTCCTTGCCCCCTAGTGCATCGTCCCAAGTATATCGAGTTGAATCCATCTTGCGTAGAGCCTCTGCGCGCGGAGGCTTCCACCTTTCAACAAGCTGTTTATACCAGCACTCTTCTAGGAGCAACAAACGGAGAGTATCTTTCTCAAGAGAGGTGAGTTCGATCGTACAAATTCGTAGCCCGGTTTTTGAGTGAGTAAATCATGTGTGAGCGGACGACGTCTTCCGACTTCAGCTTTGCAATGTCCCTCATATGGTCTATCCAGCTCAGTGTCAAGCAGAGTGACAATTCTACTTCTCTTGAATATAAAACAAGAATAGTCGGCCGCTTATGCGGGCTTGCGATGTTTCTTTAGTGGTATTTCCAGTGGTGTTATCAGATATTCCGCTTGGATGTCTAATCCATTTTACAGGTATGTAGACGGCAAAAAATGGCGGAAGGCTTAAGCTGTGAAAACGTCGTTTCCATGTGTATAACCTTTGACATTATGCACTCCAGGGTCGTCAGACGAATGGATATTGTCCGAAGCGCGTGTATGGACTTTGGAAATTTTGCTTCGATGTGAGCTTGTTCTATTGCATTTAGGCTGCGCTAGATATCACGAAGTCATTCGCTACTCCGGTATTCCATTAGTGTTGCGTAACCTGCCGGGTACAGACTCGAGCATATGATTTGTCCTCTTGCGATGCATTTAGTGAAGAGATAGTACCCGGCAGGGTCATGTCAAGGCGTATCTGACAATGCCATGCGCATTTGGCCCGAAACCTATCCAAGAAAAAACAAGTATGCTTGGCAGGGTATGGACAGCATGAAGAACGAGGAGAAAAGGGAAGCCCAGGCAATGTCCTTGCTATCAGGCCTTCGTGGCCCAGCACTGGACTTCGCGTACACCTACCTCGGGAAATCCTTGGCGACTTCGAGGAGTTCTCCAAGCAACCCATTGAGCAATTCCCTTTCGAGCAAAATGTTTTCAACAAACTCGATGTATGGATGCAGACTTGCCGCCAAAAGCAAGGCAACCGATCCTTTGATGGGTATACTGAATCAGCCCGGCTCCCATATGCCCAGGTTGGCATGGAATGAGAAAGAATATGGCAGGGGAGATTTCATGAGAATAAGAGTTGTTGGTAAGGATATACCGATCATACTGTCTAAGCGAGGATGCGTGTTTGGGCCATTCATTGTCATTTCACGAGCATTTAACTGTCCAGAGTGGTTTAAACTCGCCAATCATGTAAATGCCACCAATGGCATCAATGGAACGAGATAATCCTGGATTCACCGCTAGACTGTAAACGGCATCTGGGACGCTTCTGTCGGGGGATTGAGGGCTTGGATATCAGCGTCCACTGGAACAAGGTCATAGCCTGTTGCAGAAACGAGTTCCAGAGTCCCATATATGCTAAAGCCACAGGGTCGTTGTAAACCGATGCGAGTCTGTCGCACTCCCATTTTTGGACAACCTTGCTAAAGGGCGGGCCAGCCGCAACCGGGCACGTTCCGTGTTGTGACAATGTTCGAGGAGCATCGAAGATAGAAGAGTGGGGTGGGGGGGAGGAGGGATAGTGGAGAAGAGTAGGGTGGTGTCTGTAATCGCAAAGGGAAATCAGGTCGCTGCGCCTGATTGATTACATAAGAGCATTTAGCCACTCGGCCAAAAGATCATAGGGACAATCGGAACTCCCCGATTGTTACTGCAGCGGTATATATATACTAGGCCCTAACATCCGTTCGGGACCACATGTCCCACTTAGGGCGGTCACGTGTGAGGTTCCTTTCCCTTAAGCATGCTAGCATGCTCAGTTGTTAGGGCACAGAATGATTGCTTGTGTGTGATAATATTGGGTTATGGCAATCAGTGAGGTTAACCTGACTATTCGGGGAAAACAAACAAGATCTAGCGGGTGAGAACGGGCCTCGGAAGTCGTTAGGTCAACTTAGAGAAACTTGTTGCTACCCGCCCTATACTCCGAGTGGAACAAAGATCAGTTATTGGGATGAACTCAGATGTTTAGGAGGAAATAACGAGAAGGAAAATGAAAGATGCAAGTTGAGAGAAAGGGAGATCGAGGCGAGGAGTCAAGGTCATGTCCCCCTGAGGCTGGAAGTTGAGGGCCCAACAACTCGATCATACCTCAGCGATTCTACCTGCACAGTAGTTGTTGCCTTTCTGAATTTGTACTATCCTTATTTAATTAGATGCTAAAATAATGTGGTGCCCAATATAATTATACTGGCTTCTAGTAAATATTAAATAATGTAAAGATGTAGAGGACATAACAGATATATATAATTTGCAAGGAGCATCAAAAATATACCTTAAAAGGCATCGAAATGGTTGGACTTCTCATTCTGTCAACTATACAAGCCATCTGGAGCACTAGGGTATAAAGATTTTGCAACCATGATGAAAGATGTACACAACAACCGCGAATTTATTGTTCTCAAGCGATTTGGAATATCCCCAGCTCCATGGACTCCTGAGGTCAACTCTCAGCATGGCCCGCCAAGCTCCACCCTAGAAGTCTCTAGTTTTCACCAATTTCAAATTGCAACGGATTCAGCTGTTAAAGATGAAGCTAGGTTAGTAGTAAGAGATAGTGGAAATGGGATTTAGAACATGTATATATTACAGGGAGTTTTTGGCATCGAAGTGTTGAATTCATATGCATAACTATATTCGATTTTGAGTTCTATTTTACATACTGTGGGGTATACCAACCCTTGGCACGGTCATCTATCTATGCAAGCTGGAATGGGTGTCTCTCCAAGTACTCCTCGAAAGTGGAGAGCTTGCCCCGGGCGGCAGCAGCAGCTTCTGCAACCAACTCCTCGGAGCCAGGGCCGAAATATCCATAATCATCCATGAAGCTGAATCCCTCGGCGAAAACGTCCTGGAAGAAAGGCAAGCCAGCCTTGAACTCCTCGGTGGAGATCTGTTTGAAGACGATGGTCTTGCCGGAACTCTTGGCCAGAAGGGCGGTGATCTCCTCCACGGTGTATAGTTTTGTGGCGCAGTGGAGTCTCTTTCCCCGGAACTTCTCAGGCTCGGCGAGGATAGCACCCACGAATTTACCAGTATCACCAACAGCATCGATCAAGGGGAATTGGGCCTTGGGAGAGGTGTGACGGGTCAGTACGTAAGTGCCATCGGCAGCTTTTGTGGGAGCCAAGAAAGACTGTCCCTGGAGGTTCTCCATGAATGAGCCGAGGGAGACGAATGCACTCTTGATAGAGAGAGTGCGAATGTAGTCCTCAGCGGCGGCCTTGGCATCGAAGGGGACAACGGAGATGTATTTGCCGTTAGAGAGATCACGAACTGATGGTAGAGTGCTCCAGATGAAATAATCGACACCTTGCTCAACGGCAACATCGGCGATGCGCTTGGCATTTCCGACCTCGACGTTGAAGGCGTCGGGGCTAAAGTCAGGTGTGGTCATCGCGAAGACAGTGTGTACGCCGGCCAAGGCTTTCGCCAGCGAGGCGGGGTCGGTCATGTCACCATCAACAACTTCGACATCGCCTTTCTGCTTCAATTGTTGGGCCTTCTCAGACGTGGAATCACGAGTGATGGCACGGATTTTGTATTGTTGGGAGAGCTCTGGGTCGTTCAGCACATGGTTCAGGACGGAGCTGCCTTGTTGGCCGGTGGCACCGAAAATAGCAAGTGTCTTGGACATTGTGTAGTTTTGAGGGGTTCGAATTTGGGAATAAGGCGAGGAACTGGTAGACTGGTAGACTGTGAACTGGTTGGAATGTTGAAGTTAGGTGTTACGAAAGGAATTACTTATATTGAAAAGAGAGGATTGATGCTTTGAAATCGGGTGAACTAACTAAGCTACATCTGTAGTGAGAGGGGATTGGTAACAGCGTCCTGCGCCACAGAGATTAGAAATTTAGTTGGGAATTTCGAGGAATCCAAGTTTCAAGGGGGGTACAGAACAAAGAAGTTAAAGCGCTGCCTAGCAAGAGCCGCCCTCGCCAGCCCCTCGCCAACACATCGCCAGCCCCTCGCCAGCCCCTCGCCAACACCTCGCCAACACCTCGCTAATCTTTCGGCGGATTAAATGCGGTAGTACCCCATTGGCCAATTTATCGGCGACTTCTAACGTCAGCATTCTAGATTTTAGAACCTCATTTGTTTTAGCGTATGTTCGGCCATATTTGGTCTTTCACGGGTTCGGCGTCAAGTTATTTGCCTATCGGATAGAGATATTGCTACAGTCGTTAAAAGAAAATGTAAAATCAGTATTCAATAGCTCTGAGAAGAGCTATAGTTCTCTTTCTCCCTTTCCCTCTAAGTGTATTTCTATTGTCTAACTTTTGAGACAGAAAAGCGCCCCAATTCTTGCGGATTTGCCTTCCAAGTTTGAAGTTCGAGATGTCTGTTGGACAATTGATGCGTCTTTGGTGGGCGTTTGACCCACCCAGTGTTGAGAAGAGCAAAGATGCCCTCAAATTTGGTATACTGGGAGCTGCGAATTCAGCGTGAGTGAAACCAAATTGGGTAATATCTCTTTTCCAGACTGACAAATGGCAGTGGCATGACCTTGATTATTCCCGCCAAGATGCATCCCGAAGTGGTTCTCTATGCTGTGGCGGCCCGTGACCGAAAACGTGCCGAGGAATTCGCGAAGAGCAATAATATCCCAGTTGTTAGGGATACTTATCAAGGTTAGTGTCGAATCTCTGCCTTTTATCATCTCAACTCTTACTAACTCTACTTAAGAAATCCTCGACGACCCCAATGTTGATGTAATTCTCGTTCCTCTGCCCAATGCTCTGCACTTCGAATGGGCCGTGAAGGCCATCAAAGCAGGAAAACATGTTCTCCTCGAAAAGCCCTCTGTGTCCAATTCCAAGGAAGCTGAGGTACTTTTCAACCTCCCAGAATTCGATCTGCCCAACGCACCGGTCATGCTTGAAGCCTTCCACTATCGCTTCCACCCTATCTGGTCTATCTTCCGGTCTCTGATCACTCCCGCCGATGTGGTCCACGTTGATACTTATTCTATGATCCCCTGGTGGTTGGTGACTAAGGACCACATTCACTTCAAGCACCACCTGGCGGGTGGTACCATGATGGGCATGGGAACTTACAACTTCGCCGCCCTACGTCTCATCTTCGACGCTGAGCCCGAGGAGTGCTTGGTCGCCGATACCAAGGCATTTACCGAGGGTGTCCACCACGATTGTGACTATGAGTTTAAGACCAAATTCCGCTTCCCCAATGGTGGAATCGGTGAGGCGTTTAGCACCCTGCAAGGCCCAAGTATCTGGTACCCTTCCTACGCAACGGTTACGCACCGGAAGGTTGAGGTTAAAGATAGCGGCCTTCCCGATTCCCAGCAGAAGTTTGTCACTCGTGAGGTGACAATCAATGGCTGGATTCATGCTATCTTCTGGCACCGGATTGATATCAAGGAAACCTTTGAGATTCGCGACAAGGCCAGCAACAAGCTAATTAAAAAGTGGACCGAGAATAAATCACAGAAGGCCTACAAGCCCCGTGATGCTACTGGCGAGATTTCCAAGCTTAACGGCGAGGATCATTGGATGTCGTTCCGGTACCAGCTGGAGCAATTTGTGAACCGGGTTAAGGGTCGTCCAACCCAGTACTGGGTTGACAGACAAGACTCCCTCAACCAAATGAAGATGATTGATATGGCATATGAGAAGAGTGGACTAGGAATCAGACCTACCTCCAAGTACATAGATCAGGTCAACTAGGCACTCAATTGGTGAACAGGGTACTTGATGGACCGAGGGAAATGACACGTGAATGTAATAAATGGAACTGGCGTTTTCTTTGAAATTACTTCATCCAACCCGTAGGATTATTTATGCATCTCCCAGGTATAGAACGGCTCGGGGACCTTTGACAGCATCGGGACCGACCTAGAACGTGATACCAGGGTGCCACGTGGGAAGCCCGACCACATTCTACTTATGTGAATAGTAGAGAAGTGTATTTGGCTGGGTACATTTGACCATCTTGTCAAAGCCATGGATAACCTGAGAAGACGCTTGCCTAATCCAGTTTTCGGCTCCGAAGGCCTGGAAGCGAAACTGAAAAGTCTGAATATGCACGGGTAGCTTAGCGTGAAGGTACTATAGGAGACTCAAGGTCCACGAAGGTTTCCTGTGATGACTGCAGGAGGAATAATTATGCCTAGCGTAGACGAGTACACACCATTTACCTCATTTAGGAACCCTGAGGATTCAAGAAATGCCAGGTGGGTACCCCCTAAGATTTACCAATCATGTAAGACTATAATAATTATTCGCCGAAGTATACATATGTAGCTAGGCAAACTTGATTAGCTGCATACGTGTAGCACTGGAGCTTTGGGAAATACGACTTTCTCCACTATAAGCCTTCGGCGGACCCAAATCCTTCATGAGAAAGGTGTCGGAGAATATAATCTGACATGAAGAGCTCGTATCTGCAACATGTCTTGATTTGTCAGGCATCATAGTGTGTCGGCCCTCTTGAGGTCGTTGATATCGGCGGAGAGTAAGAGGGCTTATGGGGGCCGGGCTGATCCAAGTCGTTGATCGGCGATAATCGTGATAGCTAGCAATGAATCGAGCATCTGTGCACTGACCATAGTTCCTGTAATAATAGAGCTGGCTTCCGCTTGAACTATAGAGGAATACGTCTACGGCCACTCCTATGCCATAGAGGATCATCGCTTGTCTATTGTCTCTTCCTTGTTTACCTTACATTTCCATCACTTGATCAGGAAGAGAAATTGCATTGAACGTACACACAAACACACACACACACACACACACACACACACACACACACACACACACACATACACACACACACATACACACACACACATACACACAAGTACCAACATTAGCCATTATCTCAGCGATGCCTTCTACACAACCCGAAGCTATCGCTATTGTGGGAAGCGGTTGCCGCTTCCCTGGATCCGCAAGCTCACCTTCAGCTTTGTGGAAGCTACTGGAGACCCCCCGCGATGTGGGCATGCAAATCCCCCCAGACCGATTCGATGCCTTGTCCTTTTTCCATCCTGATGGCAGCCATCACGGCACATCCAATGTTCTCCGGTCCTACCTGTTGGAGGAAGACGTGCGTGCGTTTGACGCAGCCTTCTTCAACATCAGCCCCAATGAGGCCGATTCGATGGATCCCCAGCAGCGTATCTTGCTGGAGACTGTGTATGAAGCTCTCGAGGCGGGAGGTCATACTGTTGAGTCCTTGCGAGGATCTGACACGGCCGTTTACGCTGGAACTATGACTGCCGACTACAATGACACCCTTACTCGTGATCACAACACCATGCCCAACTACTTCGCAACTGGCACAAATCGTGCAATCATCTCCAACCGTGTCTCCTACTTCTTTGATTGGCATGGGCCCAGTATGACCATTGATACGGCCTGTTCGTCCAGTCTGGTCGCCTTGCACCAGGGTGTGAGAACCCTGCGTGCCAGCGAATCGCGGATCGCCGTGGCATGCGGTACTCAAGTGCTTCTCAACCCCGAGATGTATATCGGAGAGAGTAAGCTGACTATGCTGTCACCTAACGGCCGCTGCCGCATGTGGGATGCGGACGCGGATGGATACGCCCGTGGCGAGGGCGTGGCAGCCGTTGTATTGAAGCGACTGAGTGATGCCATTGCGGATGGAGATCACATTGAGTGTATCGTCCGCGAGACTGGAGCCAACCAGGACGGCTTTTCGAATGGTTTGACCGTTCCCAACTCCAATGCACAGTCTGCCCTGATCCGTCAGACTTACAAGAGAGCTGGTCTGGACCCTGCGAATAACCCTCAGGACCGACCACAGGTGAGTAAAAATACAATTCCCTCGATACCGTAAATATGCGCTTGACACAGCGCGCTGACAAACCAACAGTTCTTCGAAGCACACGGCACTGGTACTCAGGCTGGAGATCCAAAAGAGGCTGCCGCCATCCACGAATGCTTTGGTCAACACATCACTGACTCGGAGCAACCCCTGTATGTTGGATCGATTAAGACCGTCATTGGTCATCTTGAGGGCTGTGCGGGTCTCGCTGGTGTCATGAAAGCTTCTAGTATGATCCAGGCAGGGGCTTTTGCCCCCAACCTGTTATTCGAGACCCTGAACCCTAAGATCGAACCGTTTTATAAGGGCCTGCATGTTCCAACAAGCCTGACACCTTGGCCTACCTTGCCAGAAGGAGTTCCTCGTCGTGTCAGTGTTAACAGCTTTGGTAAGGACTAAAATATAAAAATGGGGTTGAGCGCGATGCTGACAGACACAGGTTTCGGCGGCACCAACTCACACGCGATTTTGGAGTCGTACCAGGCCCCAGAAATCACGGGCTCCTCTGGCCCAACATTAACTCCTTTCGTATTTTCAGCTGCGTCTGAAGGATCTCTGCTCGCTCAATTACAGTTCTTTTCCGAACACCTGAAGACTCATCATGATACCATCGATGTCGCAGACCTGGCGTGGACGCTACACTCCCGCCGCAGCCAGCTGTCGACCAAGGCAGCCTTCTCCGCCCTGACCGTTGAGCAACTCGCTTCTAAAATTGACATTAAGCTGGCAGAGGTGAGCCAGAACTCGGCGACCACTGTTGGTCTCCGCTCCACTATTAAAACTGCCCCTCGCCTGCTCGGTGTGTTTACCGGCCAGGGTGCTCAATGGCCAGCGATGGGCGCCCACCTGATCCGCTCATCCGCATTTGTCCAAAAGAGAATCCAGGAGCTCGAGGACTCGCTGAATACTCTTCCAGAAAGCGACCGTCCGACATGGAACCTCAAAGAGGAGATGCTGGCTGGAGCTGACACTTCGCGCCTTGCTGAAGCTGCACTGTCGCAACCGTTGTGTACCGCAATCCAGGTTGTCCTGATTGATCTTCTCCGGGCAGCTGGAATTACCTTCTCTGCTGTCGTGGGTCATTCCTCTGGTGAGATTGCTGCTGCATATGCAGCCGATTTCATCTCCGGCCACGATGCGATCCGCCTTGCATACTATCGTGGATTCTTTGCTCACCTTGCAGGCAATGAAGCCACTGGCCAAAAGGGTGCCATGCTGGCAGTTGGTACCTCGTGGGAGGATGCAAAGGATTTCATCAACTTGTCCACTTTCAAGGGCCGTCTGGCTATCGCTGCCCACAACTCTCCCGCCAGTGTGACCTTGTCGGGAGATGCCGACGCCGTCGTGCACGCGAAGAAGGTCTTCGACGAAGACCGCAAGTTTGCCAGAGCTCTAAAGGTGGACACTGCATACCACTCGCACCACATGTTGCCCTGTGGAGAGGCATACGTCAAGGCCTTGCAAGCATGCGGTATCCGGATCAACAAGGAGCGTTCCAAGACTTGCTCTTGGTTCTCCAGTGTTACAGCCTCTGCCGAGCCTATGGAACCGATTGAGGAACTTAACGATGTATACTGGAGGGATAACATGACTAATGCAGTGCTCTTCGCAGACGCTGTCAAGAATGCCGCAGCCAGTGACGAACTCATCAACCTCGCCGTTGAGGTCGGACCTCATCCGGCATTGAAAGGCCCAGCCATGCAGAACATCTCCGATGTGCGAGACACCCCGCTTCCCTACACCGGTGTCCTTAGCCGTGGAAAGAACGACATCGAGGCTTTCTCCGAGGGCCTGGGTTTCATGTGGACCCATCTTCCGCAGTTGGTTGATTTCCGATCCTTTGGGAAGGCCGTGGCTGAGGAAGGTTCTCGCCCTCCAAAGCTGGTGGCCGGGTTGCCCTCATATCAATGGAATCACGGACGCTCCCACTGGAGCGAATCGCGAATCTCGAGAAAAATGCGGACGCGGAAGCACGGCCACCATGAAATACTTGGCTTCCTGTCTACCGATTCCAACGCACAGGAGCTGCGTTGGCTGAATGTGCTCAAGCAGTCGGAAATTTCCTGGCTCGCTGGCCACCAGTTGCAAGGTATGACCGTCTTCCCAGCTGCAGGCTATATCGCCATGGCCCTCGAGGCAGCGAGACATGTTGCGGGCAACATGCAGGTCAAACTGTTTGAGCTGCACGACCTTTCTATTCCAAGAGCCCTCACCTTTGAGGACGGAGACAGCGCGGGCGTCGAAACCCTGGTCACCCTGACGGGAGTCAAGTATCTCCCCGACCAAACCGCGACCATGCAGTTCTCTTGTTACTCCGTCCCTGTTCTCACTAAGGGTTCGGACCTGGATATGGAACTCATGGCCAGCGGAACAGTGAAGATCATCTTCGGCATTCCAGACGTCGCAGCACTGGAACGTCTGCCAGTGACCGAGAACAACATGAACGCGGTTGACCCCGACCGTTTCTATTCTGGCCTTGCCGAGCTAGGATACCACTACGGCGGACCATTCAGAACTATGTCTGGAATGAAGCGCAAGCTCAACCAGTCTTCCGTTCTGGTGGAATCGTTCCCTTATAAAGATTCCGATATGTCCGACTTCCTGGTTCACCCAAGCACACTCGATGTTGCTTTCCAGGCATCTATCCTCGCATTCTCCGCCCCCGGCGATGGTCGTCTTGGGTCACTCTCCGTCCCCACCGGGATGAAAGCCCTTCGCGTCAACCCGGAGGTGTGTGCTTCACTACCGACTTCCGGGTCGAAAGTGCCTGTTATCTCAGCGCTCGATCCTGAATTCGAGGGATTCTCTGCCAGTATCGATCTTCTCGACCAGGATGCTGGAAACTGTATGATTCATGTGGAGGACATCGTCCTCAAGCCCTTCGCCCCAGCCACCGCGGCCGACGATACTGTCATGTTCACACAGACCAAGTTTGGTTTCGCGTTGCCAGATGGAGCCGCTGCCGTGAACCTTTCGAGTATGGCTGCGCAGGTAACACATCGCTACCCACACGCGCGGATTCTCCAAATAGGTGAGCCTACCCTGTCTACAATTGAAATACGAATACCCTCTTCGGGTTTGCTAACTAGATACAAGGTGCTGGAGCAGGAACCGCTACAAAGCCGATTCTTGATAGCATCGGTGGTAAGTATTCCTCATACACCTACACTGATGCATCAGAGGACTACTTTGCCAGAGCGGAGGAGTTCTTCTACGCACACAGCGATAAAATGGCATTCAGTGCCTTGGACATTGAGAAGCCGGCCACCGAGCAAGGATTTGAACCTCGCTCCTACGATATCATCATCGCATCCAACGCATTGTCCGCCGCTGATCCGCTCGAAGCGACCTTGAAGAATGTGCGAGAGCTTCTCAAGCCAGGAGGTTATCTATTGCTGTCGGAGCCCACCAGCGCGAGCGCGGTTGAAGGCCAGAGCGATGACCCTTTCCCGCTGACTTTGGGAATCTGGCATTCTGCCTTGCGCAAGGCTGGATTTGGGGGAGTTGACGCTGCCACCCCAGATATGGACCGCCCTGATGGGTCATTCTCGGTCATGGCGGCACAGGCCGTGGACGACCGAGTGCAGTTCCTGCGACGACCACTCTCCGCCTCTACGCCACCTATCGAAATCGAAAGTCTGGTTATCCTAGGCAATGGAACTCTCGAGACTGTTCGTCTTGGCGAGGAGATTGTGGACCATCTTGGACGCTTCTGCGGCGAGACGACCATTCTCAATGGCCTTCCTACCGAGGAAGAGGTGCTCGAGTTGAACCCAATGAGTACCTTCATCAACCTGGTCGATATCGACTCTGCCATCTTCAAGGACATGACACCTGAAAAGATGGACGGCCTAAAGAGAATGGTGGAGCTGGCTAAGCACATCGTTTGGGTCACCCAAGGCGCACACATCGATCACGCGTACCACATGGCCAGTGTTGGGTTTAGCCGTACTATCCAGCAAGAGGCAGCACACATCACCTGGAATCGTCTTGATGTGTCCGATCTGCAACACAATACATCCAAGGCTATCTGTGAGTATGTTCTTCAACAGAGCGCCCTTGACACCTGGGAGGCACCCCCATCGGCCTTGGGAGATAGGGAACACCGGGACTTTGCATTCCTTTGGTCGAAGGAGCCTGAGGTGTTCCTTGATCACGGCAAGCTGAAAATCCCTCGCCTGATGGTGAATACAGAGCAAAATGCCAGACTGAACTCGTCAAAACGCGTTATCACCAAGACAGTACCAATTTCCGACCGCAACATCACTGTCCTTTCGCCGGCGGCAGATTTACCATCCTGCTTGGTGGAGCTTGTTGGCGGCAAGCCAAAAGAGTTCTCAGAGGATTTCATCAAGGTCGAAGCCTCAAGCTTGATGGCAATCCGTGTCACGCCAGATATGTTCTTGTACGTTGGAGCCGGCAGAGACAAAGATGGAAAACTACAGGTTTTCGTCTCGACTGCCAACTCTTCCCAGGCAACTCCAGTCGCAAATATACCAGTAGATGTGGGTGCCGGGGTTGACGACTTGCTTGTTTCCGTTGCGAGCGAGCTTATCATTCGCTCACTCCTTGAGCAAGTCCCCAACAGAAGTCACCTGCTGGTTCACTGCTCGGGTGAAGACCGTTTCCTCGCTGCGGCCTTGGTCAAGCGAGCCGCCGCAAAAGCAATTGGCGTGGAGTTCACGTGTGATGGACAAGACAAACAGCGAGACCCAGCATGGATCACCCTGGATGTGCGAACTCCCAACCATTGCGTGCGTGAGAGACTTCGTCGAATCATGCCTACCCACTTCTTGGATTTGACAGCTACACCTTCTCTCAGCGAGAGCGGTTTGCGCGTCGATAATTTCCTGCCCGCGCGCTGCAGTCGCATCAACCCAACTAGCCTCTTCCGACACCAGTCCTCGGCCCTCTCTCAATCCTATGACCATGCTGCTCTAGAGAACCTACTCAAAAATGCCGTTTCCAACGCGGTCGTTTTCCCAGAAGGAGTTCAGGACTTGGTTACTCAGGTTGACCGCCTCAGCGCGCTCAGCTACAAGCACGCGACATATGCTGTTCACTGGCCTGCGTACGGCTTTGTCGAGGTTGAGGTGCGCCCTCTCGAGGCCGAAGCTCTCTTCTCCAAAGACAAGACCTATATTCTTGTCGGTCTCAGTGGCTCCATGGGTCAGTCACTTTGTGAGTGGATGGTCGCGAATGGAGCTGGGTGTGTTTGCTTGACGAGTCGACGCCCTAAGGTCAATGAGGACTGGCTGAAATCCTTCCGTGGAACAGGCGCCACTGTCAAGATTGTCTCCATGGACGTTCTCAACAAGGAACATCTGAAGCGCGCCGTGGATGAGATCCGAGCGACATGTCCACCAATCGCCGGTATTGCCAACGGAGCCATGATTCTTGAGGACCAGCTCTTCTCAAATATGTCGGCCGAGTCAATGCAGAGAGTCCTTGGACCCAAGATTGACGGGTCCAAGAATCTGGATGAGATCTTCTACAACGAAGACCTTGACTTCTTCGTCATGTTCTCATCCATCGCCTGTGTCTTCGGAAATGTCGGCCAGTCCAACTACAATGCGGCAAACGCCTTCATGGGTGGCCTTGCCAGACAGCGTCGTAGACGTGGTCTGGCCGCCTCTGCCCTTGATATCGGCCAGGTCACTGGTATCGGTTTGATTGAAGCAGCCAACCAGAGCGTCCATGATCAGCTGAGGAAGCTCCGCTTGGCGCTTGTCTCTGAGACAGTTCTCCGGAAAGCGCTTGGTGAAGCGATCCAAGCCGGATACCCAGGTCAGAATGATTACGATTACATCCCCACAGTGACCACCGGTGTCCGCATCTACGGCGAGGATGAGAAGGAAGAGGTCACTGGCCCGTGGTTCAGCAATTCATTCTTCTCGCACATGATTCGCCAGAGCGACTCGTCGGCATCAGGATCTGACGAACAGGATAAGAAGTCACTGCCCGTTCGCCAACAGCTTGCGGCAGCTTCAAACAAGCAGGAGGCTCTTGAAACCCTGGAAGGTATGGTTTTTCAAGTGCGGGATTCTAATGGGAAGCTAATAGGAACACAGATTGTCTGGCATCGAGGTTGCGTGTCTTGCTACAGTTGGGTGACCAGGAGATCCATCACGATGCCCCTCTTCTTGAACTGGGCATTGATTCCTTGGTTGCCGTGGAAGTCCGAACTTGGTTCACTAAGGAACTGAAGGTTGACATGCCTGTTCTCAAGGTGATTGGAGGCGCATCTCTCGCTGAGCTGTGCCAAGGAGCGTTTGAGAAGCTCCCCGCGGAGCTTGCTGCAGCCATTGGAACCGAGGATAAGGACGCAGAGCCCACCAAGCCTGCTCCGACAAAGGCGCAGCCTCAGGTGCCGCAGCCGCGGGTTGAGGGATCTGTTTCAGACTCGACATCGACATCCGGGGACAACTCCACCTCGACCCCAAACAAGCATGCTGCAACGACATTGACTACAATGACCACACCGTCCGTCGTTTCCGACCAAGATGACTCGGCTAAGCCAGTCAAAACTGACCACCTAGCGAAAAAGTTCCTGAAGAGTGAGCGTCTCTCGTTGCCGCAGTCACGATTCTGGTTCTTGCGGCACCTTCTTGAGGACCCAACGACCCCGAACGTGGTCTTCCAGTTCCATGTGACCGGAAACCTGCATGTTGGCGCCCTGGAGAGAGCCATCCGCACAGTGACAACCAGGCACGAAGCGCTACGCACATGCTTTGTCGAGAATGAGAACGAAGCCGGTGAGGCGTACCAGAAGGTGTTGCGCAGCTCCCCGATGCGCCTCGAACGCAAGAAGGTTGCATCGGAGGAGGAAGTTGCTGCTGAGTATAAGACCCTGAAGGAGCATGTGTTTGACCTGGAGAACGGCGATGTGATGCGCATCCTTCTCCTGACCCTCTCATCAGGAAACCATTATTTGCTGATCAATTACCACCACATTGTAATGGACGGAGCTAGCTTTAACATCTTCACCGCAGATTTGGAAAAGGCTTACAGCGGCCAGTCTCTCGGCGCACCCCCAGGACAATATCCTGCTTTCTCAGTTTCTCAGCGCCAGGCCCTTGAGAATGGAGAGATGAGCGATGAGCTGAAGTACTGGCAGGGAGTGTTCCCCGCTGGTGAGCAGCCCCCTGTCCTCCCGCTCTTGCCAATGGCCCGCACAAGCTCCAGGGTTGCCATGCAAGGATTCGCCGCCCACCAGGTGGCCATCGACCTTGAACCCGAGCTGGTCGCGCGAGTTAAGGCTGTCTCCAAGGCACAGCGGTCTACTCCTTTCCATTTCCACCTGGCTGCGTTTAAGGCTATGCTGTTCTGCCTGGCCGGCGAGGACACCAAGGACTTGACAATCGGTATTGCCGACGCTGCTCGGAACGATAGCAGCGTGGAAGGCAGCATTGGTTTCTTCCTCAACCTTCTGACCCTTCGCTTCCGTCGTCAGAACGACCAGTCCTTTGCTGATGCAGTTTCAGAAGCCAGAGATACTACGTACGCAGCGCTGGGGACGTCGCGCTTGCCGTTTGATGTGTTGCTCAAGGAGTTAGGCGTCGCTCGATCTTCGCTACACAGTCCGTTCTTCCAGGCCTTCTTGGATTACCGCCAGGGTGCCCAGCAGAAGTACCCTTGGGGTAATTGTGAATTTGAATTCGAAGATGTCCACCCTGGACGGACCGCGTACGATATTACATTGGATGTGACCGAGTGGAATGCTACAGACACTCTCGTGATGATTCGAGTACAGACGAGTCTCTACGACCTCACAGCGGCGAACCTGTTGCTGAAGACCTATGTCAACTTCCTTGAGACTGTCACCAGTGATGCGTCGTTGACTCTGCAGGATACTCCTATCTTTGGCCAGGAGCAGCTGACCAAAGCGGTCGAGGTCGGCCGTGGTAAGTCTACTTTTCATCCCTTCAAGCATGTGCCAAAAGGGAGAACACTACTAACTCTAGGACAGGTCTCAATCTGACATCAGACTGGCCCGGAACGCTCCCCCTCCGGATCGATCAGATTGCCGAGGAGAACCCCCGCAAAGTCGCCCTGATGGACGGTACTGGAAAGGTCCTCACATACTCTGGCATGGTGAACCGGATTGAGGCTATAAGCGAGGCCTTGCAGAATGCTGGAGTCCACGAAGGCTCCCGAGTACTTGTCTACCAGCAGCCTGCGGCGGATTGGACATGCTCCATGCTTGCCATCATGCGCATTGGTGCAGTCTATGTGCCATTGGATCTCCGCAATCCGTTGGCTCGCCTCGCCACCGTTGCCAAGAACTGTGAGCCTCTCGCCATTCTCGCTGATGATACCACAGAGAACGATGCCCCGCAACTCCAGGCACAGGCACCGGATGCCCGCATCATCAACGTCTCCGGTCTCCCGGAGGCTGCTACGGCTCCTATCCCCAACTGTTCAAACGCAGATTCCACTGCAGCGATCCTGTACACCAGTGGCTCGACAGGCTTGCCCAAGGGAATTGTGGTGACCCACGCCGGTCTCCGAAACGAGATTGAGGGATATACCAAGTCTTGGGGACTGAAGGCTGAGCGCGCCCTTCAGCAGAGTGCGTTCACCTTCAACCACTCCTCGGACCAGATGTACACAGCCCTCTGCAACGGAGGTATGGCCTACATCGTTCCCGCTGATAAGCGTGGCGACCCAATTTCGATCACCAAGATCATCCAAGAGCAGGGAATTACTTACACCAAGGCGACGCCATCCGAGTACTCGCTTTGGATGCAGTACGGCGGCGATACCCTTCGACAGGCGAAGGACTGGCGTTTTGCTTTCGGCGGTGGTGAGCAGCTTACCACCCTCGTCACTCAAGAATTCGCGAGCCTTGATCTCCCCCAGCTCCGCTTCTTCAACTCATACGGTCCGACCGAGATCTCTATTTCGTCTCATAAGATGGAGATCCCTTACCGCGAAACGGAGAAGTTGACGGACATGGGCCGTATTCCATGCGGCTTCTCCCTCCCCAACTACTTCACTTATGTTGTGGACGAGCAGCTGCGACCGGTGCCCGTTGGCATGCCGGGAGAGATTTGTCTTGGCGGTGCTGGTGTCTCTCGTGGATATCTCAAAAACCAGGAACTCACCGACAAACACTTTGTGACGAATCCGTTTGCGACATCTGAAGATATCGCTCGCGGCTGGACGCGCATGTACCGCACCGGTGACATCGGCCATCTACAAGAAGATGGAGCCATGGTGTTCCATAGCCGGATGGCGGGCGATGCTCAGGTGAAGATCCGTGGACTTCGGATTGAACTGAGCGATATCGAGAGCAACATGATTTCTGTTGCGGGTGGTGCGCTGAGAGAAGTTGTGGTCACTCTTCGTGAGGGTGATTCGCCGTTCCTGGTCGCCCACGTTGTTTTTGAGCCCAAGCACAATGTTGCGGACAAGGATGCATTCTTGCGGGATTTGCTCGCTCGTCTTTCTCTCCCCCAGTACATGATACCGGTGATGGCCATTCCTATCGACAAGTTCCCTCTCAGCAACCACTCCAAGGTGGACCGCAAGGCAGTGCAGGCCATGCCTCTGCCTGACCGCGTGCTACAGACGCAGGACGACACCGAACTGACGGAGACCATGGTGCAACTCAGGCACGTGTGGCGTGAAGTCTTGGGAAAGAATGTCGACAAGCTCGGGGTTGACCTGGGACCTTCAACCGACTTCTTCATCGTGGGAGGCAACTCCCTCTTGGTAATCCGTCTCCAGGCCTGCATTCGCCAGGCCTTCAATGTCGCGCTTCCCCTCGCCAAGCTCCTGGGCGCCAGTGTCCTCGGTGATATGGCGCGCAAGATTGAAGAATGCCCGACCGTTGACTCCATTGATTGGGAGCAGGAAACCGCCCCGCCCACCTTGCCCCCTTTCATCCGCAACCTCGCCCCAAGAAGCCCTAATGCAGCCAAGACTATCGTTGTCACAGGTGCGACAGGCTTCCTCGGCCAGTCCATGCTCCCGCAGCTTGCAGCAAGATCCGACGTGGCCGCGATCCACTGTATCGCCGTGCGAGACAAGCCTCGCGCACGTCCGCTCTTCTCTGCTTCCAATGTGGCCTATCATCCAGGTGACCTGTCCCTTCCGCTTCTCGGACTGGGTCTGGATGAATTCTGCCAGCTAGCTAGCCAGGCGGATGTCATTCTCCACATGGGCGCCGTCCGATCCTTCTGGGATAACTACAACGTCCTGCGCCCCAGCAACGTCCAGCCAACCAAGGAACTTGCCAAACTCGCTGCCGCGCACCAAGTCCCCATCCATTACATCTCAACTGTGGGAGTTCTGCCGGAGGAGCTATCTACCACAAGCGAAGCCGGGTCTGCGGCGGCTTATGTTCCCCCTGTGGACGGAACCGAGGGCTACATTGGCAGCAAATGGGCCAGTGAACGCATCTTGGAGCGCTCTGCGGAAGAATTGGACGTCCCATCCTCTATCTACCGCTTCCTCCCCGCGACGCAACAAGATCCCGTGCAGAAGCAGCAACTAATGAACACATTCATCCATTACGTCGACGCATCGAACAAGGTGCCCGACATGAGTGTCTGGGCCGGTCGTGTGGATCTGATTCCTACTGAGCAGGTCTCCCAGTGGCTTGGCGATTCCCTTACCGCTGCACCTGCTACTACTGCTACGACCAAGTTCTCGCACTACGAAAGCCCGCTCGCTGTCCACACGGATGAGCTGACTGCATACATTCAGCAGGAGCGAGGAGACCGGGAAGGTCTAGAGCCGATGCCGGTTCTGAAATGGTTTGGACTGATCAAGTCCCTTGGATTTGACTACCTTCTGGCGTCGCAGGAGGCGACTGTTGGTGGCGGCGGTGAGAATGGCCAGGTCCTGCAATCACGCCGTTGAAGAAATATTACCTGTTGAACAAGTTGATTTGTTACTTTAGCCGTGCACTTTTTGTTTTGTTTTGTTTTGGGGCTTATAATATGTCTTCCCCATTTTTTGATCTGTTATGTACTTGGTTCTAGACTGCAAAGCGTATAGATTGATATTTGATTTCTACTTAATAGAATACACTTCTTGTTTTACTTTACTCTATTGCCAAGTAACTCCATAGTCTGTACTCCTTAGTTCTAATATTGTCAAAGTTGTTTATATTGAAATGTTCAAGACCACGTTTGAGCCTCACGGTCTAGTTTCCTATTTTGGAATATTCCGATTCCCCCTGAAAATAGTCCAAGTGTACTTCGACAATATTTTAAAAATGGTATAATCTAAAATTCCTCATGATTGGGTTATCGGCAGAAATGTAGTATTCCAAGTCTTCCAACATGATAAGAAACCGCCGAAGACTCGGGGTAAGGCGCGGCAGAGATTACTCCGAAACGCTCGACTAATATAGCATAGGAGGATTTACACAGGGGTAAGCACACCCTGCATTTCAATTGTTTCCTGATCAACGATATTGCATGCAATACCCTAGTCAACTGCAATCAATTACCCTTTCACATGATGGCTATCCGGTTCTGGCCATTTTTGATCTCGGTCATCGCCGCTGCTGCACGATCTCCCAACGGTGACACAGATCCGCTATGCAGAAACATCCCTGGTGACAAGGGGTGGCCGAATCAGGGGGCATGGCATCGCTTGAACAATACCGTCGGTGGAAGACTGATCGAGACTGTTCCCTTGGCACACATTTGTCACGATACTGGCATTTATCCGGCCTTCAATGAGCCTGCATGCGAGGATCTACAGGAAGCTTTCAATGAAGCTGGTGCGCACACTCTGTATGGAATACCCTATTTTGACCGTAAAAGATGAACCCAAGCTTATCATGTTAGCCAACCACAACCGGGCGAGTTTATGAACGCATACTTCCTGAACACCTCCTGCTCCCCATTTACTCCGAAATCCGTGCCTTGCGAGCTGGGTAACCGAGCTGTATACTCCATCAATGTGACTGGACCCACCGACGTGCAGGCGGGCATGAAATTTGCCAGCGAAAATAACATTCGTCTCGTCGTCAAAAGTACCGGAATTGAGTGAGACATCTACCTTTTTCTTCATTGGTAAAGAGCAATAATTGACAAAACTGAAGTTATATGGGCAAATCGACTGGCTATGGAGCACTCTCCCTATGGATGTACAACCTTAAGACTATCGACGTAATCCCCGACTACGTGAGCCCTCAGTATTCCGGAGCCGCGGTAAAACTGGGCCCCGGTGTGATTACTGGCGAGGCCTACCAAGCCATGAATGCAACGGGGTACCGGATCGTAGCTCCCGAATGCGGTCTCAGCGGGATTGCCGGGGGTTATCTGCAAGGCGTCGGCCACTCGCAGCTCGTTACCAAATACGGAGCCCCCGCCGACCAGGTCCTTGAATGGGAACTTGTCACCCCCGCCGGGAAATATCTGACCGCCACACCCAAGAAGAACAAAGACCTATACTGGGCACTCGCAGGCGGTGGAGGCGGGACGTATGGGGTTGTGCTTAGCGTGACGATCAAAGCGTACCCCGACGGACCCGTAGCCGGAGGCACACTAGTCGTCAACAACACCAACGACGCCGCGTTCTGGGAAGCTATCGGAAGTTGGTTCCATCGTGGCCCATCGTTTGTGGAGAACTCTCCCAACAATGTGCAGTTCCTCGTCAGGAACGCCACTCTGCAAGTCTTCAGCTTAGTCCTACCAGATCAGGAAAGCTCCGCCGTCGACGCCTTAGTATCCCCATTTATCGACGATCTGAAACGGTTGAATCTCCCCTATGAGCTGAAGACCGGCCAGGCCCCCACCTATGCCGATAGCCTGGTCTCATCGTACGGGCCCCTGCCATACGGAAACCTATGTCCCAGCTTCCCTGTCATCTCTAGCCGGCTGATCCCGCGCGCGACTGTGCTAAACACCACATCCAATGCCGAACTGATGGATGCATACCGCTCTATCACTGCCGATGGCAAATGGTTTATCGGCTGCTCCTTTATCAACGTGGAAGAAAACTCCCCAATCCGCGGACCCCACCCTCCCAACTCAGTCCACCCAGCCTGGCGTAAGGCCATTGCCTACTGCAACCCTAACAATCCCTGGGATTGGGAGGATCCCGCGAAGAGTCTGGCGCTAAAGAAGCAGCTCGTGGATGAGTTTTTCCCGGCTATCGAGGCGGCAACGCCCGGGTCAGGGGTCAATCTCAATGAGATGGATCCGTGGTATAAGGGGGACTGGAAACAGACGATGTACGGAGATAATTATCAGCGATTGTTGAAGATCAAGCATGATCATGACCCGCATCGGTTGATGTATGGTCATTTTGCGGTGGGAGCTGATGAGTTTACTTTGGATAAGGATAATAGGCTCTGCAGAGTTCGATAGATTCCGGGCTTTGTATATATGTTTGCAAGTAGTAGTTAATTGAACGGTGTAAGGGGAACCTTCTGCATCAGACTTTTGCTGTAATTTCCATGAATTGTTCAAAATGCCAACCCTCAGTAACATAGAATTGAGTTTATACACTAACCCGATTCCCCACGGGTATATTGCTGTCTATTTTCTATAAAACGTGCATCGTTGTATTGCAGGCATTTTATGTTCGAGCTCAATTCCATTGCTTTTAACCGGCGGAATCCAGCCTGAAGCCGATCTCTTTTTGTCATTCGTTTGGTTTCTGTTACAAATTATCTACAGGGGAGGGAATCTAGACCAATATGGTCTGGACTAATCGTGGTGTTGGGTGCTTCGTATCTCCCGAGGTCGTATAGTTAGAGAGTTTTATATGACCAAATGCATTATTTACATGTACTCAAGCCCGACACAACTTCCCATCATTCTGTGTCTTCCACCCCTCACTGCCCACCGCGATGGGATCCCAAAAACAACCCCTTCGGACCATACGACTTCTTAATGACCAATAACCGCCGATAATTTTGACCGTAGAAAACATCCTGCCAATCAGGTTGCTGGAAATCAGCTTGTTGATGTACGCTCCCGCGTCGGGTATGACCTTCTCAATGATCTGCATGATGGTATTCGTGATATAGTCTTGCTCGGTCTTCATTTTCGTAAATGGCACGTCAAAGCTGTAAGGTAGAGTGTAAAAAGACATAATCAGAGTGTCTCGCCATTGCGGGAGAACAGCCCTGCTGTGAGAGGCGAAGAGCGCGATATTAGTCGCTTGGCCGATGACTCGCACGCCTAGCTGTAGTGTCTCGTTGATTGCACCACCGACTTGCTGGAGCGCATCGCGGTGCAGCAGACGGCCACCCATGAGGTTTCACTGGCCGAGCCGAAGACACCAACGAGGAGAGGCCCGAAGTACGAGTAGTAGAACTCACTGTAGGTGCCAAATTGGGTGTATTTAGGCTTGAGATCGACGTTCAAAGAAGCTACCGATTTGACAAAAGGTGCTAGAATCTTTTCCATATCGGCCTGCGTGCGGTTGTAACCAGTCAGCGCGTAGACCACGAGGGTGCCCTTCTCTGCGTAGTAGATGGCCATTATGCCTGCGTCCAGAATGGCAGGCAGAGCTGCGTGCCAGGCGTTCACGATGGCCGGGTAATCCAAGCTAGGATCGTCCAGGGTAAAGCCGGCGCCGCTGGTCATGGCTTCTGGGTGCGCCTTGAGGGTGACCGAGACTACTACGCCGTAGTTGCCAGCACCACTCCCACTCAACGCGAAGAAAAGATCGGCGTGTTTGCGGGAGTGTGGACTGGCCTTGACGAACTTGCCGTCTGCTGTCACGACCTCGAACTCCAGGGTGTTGTCGGCGGATAGACTATACGCTGTGCTGGGAGGGGATGACCGCCGCCCTGGGTATACCCTCCAGCAACTCCCACTGTAGGGCATTCGCCCGTCACGGCAACCAATCCATGTTTGGTCAGGGCCTGGCCGACCTCGAAACCTTGCACCCCGGCACCGATCTTGATAACGTTGCCGGTGTACTCGGAATCAGCCCAGTCTTTGACTTCAGTGTCCTTCAAGTGGGCGAGCGCACCAGCACCGGTCGAACGCCCCATGTAGTCATGTTCTGTGTTTCGTATCACCAGACGAATGTTCCTCTTTCCGCGAACTGGATGGTTGCTGCAATATCCTTCGGTCCATTTACATCCACCGCATATCGCACATAGTTACTCATCTGGCACGGGGAATCGTGAGGTATGAATGGATCGCAAATTTGGTTGGCATAAATAGGGTCTTGATGGACGAGGATGAGTCGATACTGTCTAGCCTTTAGTTATATACTTCCTTCTTTATGGAGTTTTAACGTATTGCACTGCTGAAAGCTTCCACTGGGGTGTCAATTCCGCGCACACAGCCTCATCATAATTAGGAGCATGGCATGGCAAGCCCAGAGGTACCGTCTCAATCAAATGGCCGCCTACTGTGCGATTGAAGCTGTCCAATTCTTCCTTTGAGGGCCAGTATGCATCACCGGGAAAGCATTTGCATACCTGGGCACTGGCACTGACGCTGGCAGCTGTTGCTAGGGCACATAAACTCCTAAGGAGTAGAAGTCTCATACTGATAAGGTGAATTGATTGACATAAAAACAACAAACAGTGGTCAAATTGGAAGTTTTATATATTTCATCTCTTGATTGGAGTAAAAATGTACAGGGATTCGGCCATTTCGTAACTCTAAATAATATCAAGATCGGTGACTTACGACTTAGGACATCTTCGGATATGAAACACCTCGTATTCTCACAATTATTGACAATCTAGCCTGCCAAGGTTGAATCCTTCAACGTTAAACCCCAACGGCAGCAATAAGTTCCTTGTCGAAGGAAAATTGGTTGCGGAATCGCTTCACCAGCAGCGCACCAACAGTCTCGCGCTCGGGGTCGGACGGGTCCAGGGGATTCGTCGCGAACAAATCGCCATGGAAGAAGGTGGCGCACGATAAACGGGGCTCGTCGCTAGCGGCATTGATGACTTGATGTTTCGCGCTCTTATAGCGGCCCCCAGACCACTTCCCGATCATATCTCCGCAGTTGATGACGTACACGTCTTCCATGGCCTTAACAGGCAGCCATTTCTCCAAACCCTCGTGCCAGACCTGGAGACCGTGCTTTCCAGCCTCCTGGAGAAGTACGGTGACGCCCCCAAAATCTTTGTGGGGGCCGACGCCGAACTGGCCTGGAAGATCCTTGGCTTGAGGCGGATACCGGATCATTTTCATCACAACCATCGGGCGCTTGGCGAATTCTTCCATCAGCGAGATGGGGTGTCCGAGGCCTAGGAGAAGAATCTCCCAAATTATTTCGCCGAGTTTGTGGGTTGCTTGGTAATATTCCCAGATGGGATCGTGGAATTCCTCCTTGGGGAGAGGGGGCCAGACATTTGGCCCGTAGAAGCCGGAGTGTTCTACGACGGGGTCCTCTCGTCCAATGTAAAATGCCTTGGTATTGTTATTAACAGACCAGCATAGGAAGAGGATGAAGACAACGGCTCCTTCAAGAAAGTGGACTTACCTCCTTCGAGTCCGGCAAAGCGTCACCATCGCGAAGCGATGCCCCAGACTCTTCGTATCCTCGGCGACAAGGGTTGTTCAGGAACGAGAGCTTGCGCTTCTCCTCCAGTGGCATTTTGAAGAGAGTTTCGATGCTCTTCAGCAAGCCCTTTTGCTGGCTCATAGGGATGCCATGCCCGGTGGTCTGGAAGAATCCATACTGCGCACAAGCATCTCGAACCTCGGCAATGACTCGCTCCTTGTCGCCTGGCTTTTGTGGGTTGATGTATCCACTGAGGTCAACCAGAGGGAGGGTAACTTCGTCTGTCGACATGTTTGCCGTTTTCCGTTGATTTCGAAGGTAAACTACGTTCAAGTAGCTGAAGATAGAGCAAGAATGCGGTCTGAAGAAGAATGCGATGAAAGATCTACAAATCAAATCTGACAAAAGTCATATATGCAAGTACAACGAGCCTCATGGTATATACATTTCCGGTGTGCATTGTTATCGTAAGATGTATGAATAACACCGATTGTCCTCGAAACATGGCCTGCAGCCTAAGCTTTCGGCGGTTTATTGCATTCCATGAGGAATGTGCTTATGCCACTGAATATAACTATATCATTCGCTGGAAGGGGATTGCGGAATATAATTGTTAGTGGATGCCGAGGCCAGAACACTATTTCGTCTTTATCTGACGCCAAAGATTACATTTCGCGAAGCCATCCTAACTCCAAAGATTGCATCTCGTCATGCCGTCCGATCTTTCTATTAATGTTATTAAGCGCCGAATCGGGGTCTTGGAACTTTCATGGCAGCGTCATTTGGGAGAATTGTAGTTCCATCTGTCGGCACGAGAAATACACCAGTTATCCTTACTAAAGGAGGTGTGCACCGTTTTGGCCTAGCGGTAAAGTGGAAGGTGTAAAACACCGACACCATCCTAATACCTTAAGCATAGAAACAGCAATATTTCCCGGAGCCATACGTATATATGACCGGGGTAGTAATTAGTACTTATTGCCTACCATTCTATCTTGAACAATTCATTCACTATACCCTCGATAATCAAAATGCACGTTCTCATTGTCGGAGCTGGCACAGGCGGGCTCACCCTAGCCCAGAACCTCCGAAAGCGGGGCATTTCATACGAGATCTTTGAGCGGGACGTAGACAGCAATTCGCGCTTCCAGGGATGGGCTATTGCTCTACATACGTAAGCCCTCAAATTAATCCACCACAGAATAAGGGCTAAAAATGAAAATAGGATCCTCGATGATCTCGTCTCCTCTCTCCCATCAGATCTACCTGATGTCAGAGAAGCTACTAACCACCTGGCCCCATTGACACTTCCCGGTCAGTTCCGTTACTATTATGGTGGCAAAGATCAAGGATATGGATTTGAGGTATGGGGATGAATCCAATGACTGGCTATCAAAAGTGAAGGAACATCCCGTGACTGACTCTACCTCCTCTCTCGACGACACAGGACTGCGCCGAATTGCCATTTATCCGTGCAGAGCGATCTCTCCTTCGGAAGTGGCTCCTGACCAATCTCAATGTTCAGTGGAACAAGCATGCTATTCGGATTGAGCATGATGACGCAGGTGTCCAGGTATTCTTTAACGATGGCACAAGTGCGAAGGGAGATATCGTCGTTGGTGCCGACGGCGTTTACAGTCCTGGTATGTGATTGGATTTATTCTCCACCACCTTCAGACAAAACGATTTTATAATGCTTGCTAACTCAATGCCCACCGACTTTAAGTCCGAACTACCCTTCTCCAACGCCCTAGCAGCGAACTCCTTCAGGTCGTCCCTCTAAGCGCCATCGTGGGGGAACTGAATTTATCCGGCGAAGCCTTCACACGCCAGCTCGCTCTAGGCCATAGCGCCTACAACCTCATCAACCCGGAACTCGGCTTCATCGGGTTCGTCGGACTCCATAAGGTTCTCCCGGATGCCAAGTCTGGGCGCTTCTACTGGATGTTCATGCAGCCCGATGCGGGTGTCAACAGCTCCCAACATTGGCTCCAGATATCCAGCCAGCAGGAAAAGCTCGACCATGTGCTTAAGACCACCGCAGGACTACCTCCCAAGCTGCGGGAGATTTTTGAACTTACCCCGGCCGAGGGAATCCGCAAGGAGCCGCACATCTGGCGCGATCTTGAACTCGACAGTCTACCTTCCAGTCGCATCGTGCTGTTGGGAGATGCGGCACACGCAATGACGCCGTCCCGCGGCGAAGGTGCATTCCATGCTTTCCTCGATGCGATTAAGTTGACTAAAGTACTGGCCCAGCTGGAAGCTGATGGCAGCATCCATGATATTGATGCTGTTAAGGCTGCGGTTGCTGGTTACCATGAGGAGGTCTTGAGAAGGGGTGGTGCGGCAGTCCGGGCTTCGAGGTCCTCGTACCAGGATTCGAAGAAGCGGGCGGAGACTGGAGAGCACTTTATCACTGGAATGATAAAGTTGTCTGACGCACCGATTGTGCTGGATGTCAAGGCTTGAGGCGAAATCATCATAGGGCTAGTAATGTCATATGATTTTAAGCTTCCATGGTTAAATGATTAAATGACATATAACCTAAGTCTACGGGTAGACTTGCCGCTTGCTCCAGAGGTCCCCGTCCACACTAAATTCATATTTTTGTTTAATTAACATACAAAGTAAACCAGGAGGTATATTTTTGGTATGGGAACTTTCCAACACGAAAACGAAACGCTAATCTATATGTACATATTTAGTTAATGCATGTAAGACTTGACTCGTAAACAGCCCTATCTTCGAATATCCATGTAAGGCTCGTAACCATCCTTAAATCTTCAAATATCCATGTAAGACATGACTCGTGACCAGCCCTATCTTCAAATATCCATGTTCTTCATTACGCATTATATCGCCGAACGTGCGTAGCCCGTGCATTCGGATAATTTCGAATCTGTATAACTAAGTGTGAGTGACTGTCGGCGCATTATTAAGCATCGAAGGCACGTGGCTGGAACCCTCATTGGAGCACATGACTTACATGTAGCACATACTCAAACACTCCTAATATGAAGATGTCTGAAATGGGTTAGCTTCGCATTTTAGGAAGTCCAAGCAAGTAGGATTTCAAATCACAGTAGTGCGCTGAGTAAAAATCTTATTGATGACCAATCCACGTCAAGGGGATCGGTGAAAATTCCTGGATTGCTGTTAGGAGTACAGTACGGAGTTAAGTACGGTGTAAGTTGTAGAAAGCGCAGAATGGCGTACTCTAGAGTAAATATATCGAAAACATAATTTGATCCCATGCGCATTCCGGCGTATTGCTCGGACCTGAAGCTGCTCACAAGATCTTCTAAAGACATGGATTGGTTGATAACGAGCGAGCAGTCCCCAATGCCTGTTCCTAGTAGAACGCCATTGCAAATAAAATAGTCGGTGTATCTCAACAAGCAGCCAGCCGCCTGAATTTCGGTCTAGATTCCGAAATCCGACACTCAAAGGATTCGGTTTTCATTTATCATTGTTTCCTTCTATTAGTTCTCATATCAATGGTGCATCTTGTCATCTACAGCGCAGAGTCTGTCGAAGGTGTCCAAGTCTCTCCTGCACCTGGTTCCTCAGATCGTTCAACATATCTCTATCCTTATCCAGACTATCAGGCCCCCCAGGAATATCAAACTTTGGAGGGATCACACCACTCATAATATGCGGGTGCATACGACTCTGCGGCGCCAGGTATGAGTCCACGGCTTGGAGTTGGCGTTCGATGAGGTAGGAACAAAGCTCTACTATCAACACCAGCCGCACATCTCCCAGGACGGTTCCATTTGTCGATGAATATGCCTCATGTTGCAGGGCGACAAGAATGGCGACATAGATCTCCAAGAGCAACGCCTCACAAGCCATGACTAGATAATGAATGACCTGCATGGTTCCATTTCCCGTGTTCGGGCTGGGAACGGACCGGCCCGCGATACCCGAACCATTCGGCAACCCAAAGGACCCGCTGTCCCCACCAGAGACTGCAGTAGATGGCCTTTCCGGTGGGGTTATTATGGGTGAGGGATAAGGGTTGACTTCGACCATGAGACTGTATTGCAATTGCCCCAGGATTTCTAACAACCGCTGCGAAGAACAGAAGACCTCTCTCAGTGTGCGTCCGGCGCAAGTTCCTGTTTCAGAGATGGGAGTTGGATAAGGGACCTGAGTTTCAGGTATTAATTGAGGTCCATTCATTCCTGCGAACCCTTGACCATGGGCCAGCCATGTGCTCACGAACTCGAAGGCAGAACTATCGATCAATGGGATTCTTCTATCATTCGGCATGTGACACAGGGGCGATTCTGCTGCTTTGGCCATATTGTAGCTTGTGTAGCGCAATAAGGCAAGGTCCATGCTGAGTTGAGACAGCTGTGTCACAGCAATACTGGGGATGTGAATCGGCTTTTCCATTCCCATGCTCATTGTGCCGTCGCCTATGCCTCTTTCCATCTCGGCTCTGCCGATACTATGGTTGTGGAAAATGCCACCGATAGGCTGGCCATGGTCATATGCATGGAGATTGGAGGAATTCAGTTGGAAGTGAAGTTGATCGGGTGAAGATTGGGTGTGCGTATCCGGTGCGCTTCCGTCGGAAAATGCGCCAAGAGATGTCAATAATTTGTCGACCTGCGTAGGGTCGTGACTGTTCCACTCTCCGTCCAGCTGCATATCATCCCAGTTCAATTGTTCCAATCGTGGGGCATTATCCATGACACCGGTCAGGACTGAAGTCTCGTTTGTGGTTGGGTTGGCGACTTGAGTATCTTTGGTTGCATTGCTCTCATCGACTTCAACGTTGGGACCTGAAGCTTCCCGAATGTTAATAGTTGATACGAATCCAACAGCCCGAATGCAGTAAATATTGCCAAAATACTTACGAACAGGCTTGACTGGCTCTGCCGGCGGACTCGTTGGCAGACTCGAAGGTGCAGCAGTTGCCGTCCCTGGGCGCACCGCACCACTGGCCCCACCAGAACGGTACATGGTGGGGCGACCTTTGGGCAAGCTGAAGCTGTAAACGCATTGAGCCCTTTTCCGAAGGCATCTATCGCATACACCTGTGTTGGGTTCACGGATGCACCGCAGCTTTTGCTTGTGACACCTGTCACAAGATTGTCTATGAGGGAGAGAAGATGAAGCAGGTGGTGTTTCTGCAGCTGCAGGCTCCCCTGCAGTCTGGCCGGTCATTGTGAGTATCGGATTGCAGAGACAAATTGGTTTATAGGACTCGAAAAAAAAAAAAAAAGAGAAGGAAAGACAAGGCAGGAAGAAATGAATGAAAGGAGAATTCACGTGCAAGAAGGCCAAAAAAAAGAAGTTAACAAATCCGAGCAGACTTCACAATAATCTATCTGCCTCATATCGGTGAGTTTATTTAGGGCGCTTCGACCCTTCTACATCACCGCCCCCTCTTAGGGCCACGACATGGTTGCGATAACGTGAGCTGATGATTTGACCAAATGGGAACAGCACGCAATACACCAGGATGCATTTACGACCTTGAAGAAATAACTTGGAATCAAGATAGGCGGGTGATGTACCTTGTGGCGCCTGTTTGTCTTACTGAGAGTTTACTGTATTAAATGAATGTAAGATCTTGCTGACTCGCCAGAGCTTCCTGTTCCATGTATATGGACCCACTATACTGTGAGCCGTCATATTACGAAGTGCATATTTGGACGAGAAATAGCCCCAAAATACGAGGTTGCGAGGTTGCGAGGTTGCGAGGCTGCACTTTTCTTTCTTCCGGGGAGAAATATTCAACATGATATCAATGTTGTATCCACATATGCCCAGGTAAACCCTGCTAGATCCGAAAGAAGCACTTTCCATCGGTTCGGGTGCAGTAGATAGATCTTGGCGCATGGCTTTTGACCCTGAACGCGAAACCCCGTTTGAACCAACAAAAAATAAATAACAAATTATAGCTTTTTACGCTAGTATTTCGAGTGTAATTCTGTAAGTTTCTTGGCTTTTTTCAGGAGTCCAATCCCTGTGCACTCTCCTCGGGCACTAACTCCTTGGGTGTCCATGTGGACATCCTTTTCCTATAGGATTGGATCGGTTTAACGGAGACTCTATTTTAGCTATACGTACGGGGCAATTGATTTAAGCATTTCAAGTGGAATCATCCTTCTGCCATATTTTTCTTCATCTCTTTCTATCGAAATCGAAATGAAATCTCGCCTGGGAATGTTTAGAGCAATAGAGTTTACGTAAGTAATCGCTCACCTTGTTTGCGGGCCTCGGCCATCCGAACCGCCCCTCGACGGGTACCGAGGTAGCATCAAAAGGATTCAGATCCATGTTCAAAGTTTGGACTAACAAGCGGAAGTGAGACTGTATTATATTCCATTACGGGGTACAAAGTACTAGATTTGACACGTCGTAGACTGGAGGCCTTGCATGTCAACCTCCAATGCAGGGGTGTGAGACGGTTAACTCCATAATTGGTCCTAGCGCCAACCGCACCTTTATACTACTTAGTCTTAGTGAAAATACGGAACTTTGTGCGTGCATCTCGAGTGAGATTAATCCCTGCTCTTGTATTAAAATCATTAGGACAACACAGTCACAGACAAATTGCATGATCCAACTGGCTCCATCATCTGATACTAATAATTGATTAACCGTACATGTACATACGCCATACCCTCGTCATAAAAATATTCCTTGCCAAGTATTCTAAGGTTAAAGATTTATGATAAGGTTAGGGTTACGGGTCGGAGGTGAGATTTGAATACTATCTAGGGAGAGTTACAATCTCGGGAAGGAATAGATTTGGAAGGATCAAGATCTTTAGTCGGGAATATAATGGGGCCGTTGAGTTAGCCCTAATCCCCGAATTAATCTAATTAATTTAATATCATTAGCTAGTTTCCGTGGAGATATCGTTTTGTGGGGATCAAAAGTTCGGCGATTTATTAAGCATCGGGAAATTATAGTTCATGAACTATAAGGGGGGCGAAAAAAAAAGCTTGTTGGTCATTAAGCCACGTAAATAGATAGCTCTGAGGCTTCCTCTGAGATTTGCAAGGATTCGATTCATGATCAACCTCTTTCTTGGCTTTTCGTTAGCTCTGACCCCCTTTTTTTTTCTTTGAACTATGGCAATTAGCAACATGGGATGTAACAGCTATCATCCTCTCCAAATTCCCCACCTGGAAAAAGCTTATATTTCCAGCCAACCTCCCTGTATGATTCTGATATAGTCTAGAACATTGCCTTATAACTGTCGCCTAGTGTTATATCTAGATAATACTCCCGATAACGGCACCTAAGGTGATTTCTGGTGACACTCAAACGGCCGACGCTGCTAGTACCATGGAAGAGAAAAAAGATGCCTTCGCGGATAATAGTGACACTCACCAAACCGGAGCATCGGAGGAGGCCGACCCCGAGGCGGAGTATCCACAGGCCGACCCCGAGGCGGAATATCCATAGGGCTTGGAACTCGTCCTGCTTGCTGGTGCATCGGTTATGGGTGTCTTCCTAATTTCTCTGGATCAAGTGAGTAATCTATGCCTGGAACAAATGCCAAAACCTCACCGCTTACACACCAACGTAGACAATCGTTGGTACCGCGGTCTCTAAAATCACGGATGAGTTTCATGGTCTCTACGATGTATCTTGGTATGCCGCCGCGTACTTCATGACCTTTGGTGGTCTTGAGGCTACGTGGGGAAAAGCCTTCAAGTACTTCGATCTAAAGTATACCTTCATCGTTTCAATGGCGATATTTGAGGTTGGTAGTCTGATTTGGGGTGTTGCTCCAACTTCAAAGGCCTTGATCGTGGGTCGAGCCATTGCTGGTTTGGGTGGTGCTGGAATTTCAGTGGGGGGAACCAGTATTGTTGCCTTCTGTACTCCACCAAGAACACGACCGATCATGATGGGCATCATTGGACTCACCTATGGTCTTGCTGCTGTTCTTGGACCCTTGATTGGTGGTGCCTTTACAGAGAGTGTGACTTGGAGATGGTGTTTCTACATCAACTTGCCGATTGGAGGTCTCGCTGCTGGTCTAGTACTTATCTTCTTCCATCTCCCAGCCGCTGCCAAACCCCCAAAGGTCAGCCTAAAGGAGAAGCTGTTGCAACTGGACCCAGTCGGCGTGGTACTGGCCATGGCCTCGATTATCTGCTTCTTCCTAGCCCTTCAATATGGCGGCAAAACTTTGCCCTGGAAGAGCAGCGAGGTTATTGGACTACTAATCGGGTTTGGTCCCCTCACAATTGCCCTTATTGCGTGGGATTTCTATCTCGGCGAGTATGCTATGCTCCAACCACGATTGTTCAAACAGCGGTCATTGTGGAGTGTCGCCCCGTATCAATTCTTCTTCATGGGTACCCTCATTCTGCTGCTTTACCAGCTGCCTATCTACTTCCAAAGTGTTAAAGATCCCAGCCCAATCGAATCTAGAGTCGACAACCTTCCCATAGTTATCGCAGTGGGCATCTTCTGCGTCATTGGCGGTATAGTGGTCTCTAAAACCGGCCATGCAGCTCCGACGATGTTGGCTGGCTCAGGGATCGCCACGATAGCAATTGGTCTATTGTGCACTCTGGATATCGACACCTCCATTGGAAAGTGGATTGGCTATCAAATTCTGGCTGGATCTGCCATCGCCTTCTCCGTTCAGAACGGTCTAAGCATTGCCCAGGCCAATGTGGGTCCAGAAGATATCTCAGCTGTCACAGCCAACCTTTACTGTATGCACCCCCCCACCTCCCGTAAGCATTAGAAAGTGAAGCTAACAGAATATATAGTCTTCAAGACAGTCGGAGGTGCGTTCACCACTGCAGCGGGACAGGCGGCATTTATCAACGAATTGTTGTCCCATTTGGCAACCAGCGCCCCTCAAGTGGACCCAGAGCTCGTCAGTTCAACAGGTGCTGCGCAGCTCCGGGATGTGTTCGGTCCGGATGACCTGCCTGGCATTCTTATTGCCTATATGCAAGGACTCAAGGCTACCTTTGCGGTTGCAACTACTCTGGCCGGCTTTGCCTTTTTGTCTACTTTCATCGTCCCCTGGAGCAAACTTCCGACTCATACCCCCGATAAGGATGATCAGAATGCTCCCATGATCATGCCTTGATCTCACCATCGCAATGTATACAACGCTGGACGAAAATCGAACTGGAATGTATCGCTGCTGTGACAGAGTTGAGAGTTGGGGGTCGTGGTCATCGGCAGCAAATTGGGTTTGACCACTACAAATTAAGAGAGCGATTTTGTTGCAACTACTGTATAGAATAGATAGTTGTTTGCCTCTGTTCCTCTGTTCTCCTATGCCTGATGTACATTTCTGGATCTAGTTAACAGCATTCGTCAGGACAGGCTTCTATACTACCTTACCCTATTACTTAGCTGCTTGGCGCACGAATGAAAATCCCAACGATCCCACAGACCCACAGTTTGATATTGACGCCAATGTGGGGGTATGATCCAGCTAGTGGGAACACCTGACTTGGTAGAGTGGGGATGTCCGCGTGGAGTGAAGACAGGAAGTCACCTGCCCTGGCAGTTTCTGTCCGCTTCTACCACCTGGGCAACACTGCTCGATTCTCGTACACTTGACTACCTGACCAAGCCATGGATGATTCAAAGCCAGTTGACGAGAGATTTACCAAAGCGCTGCCAAAGATCGAGGTATGATTGGTGTCTCATTCTGGTCTTAGATTTTACTCACTGGATCATACTTCAGCTGCACGCCCATCTCAGCGGAAGCATCAGTCGCCAATGCCTCCATGAAATTTGGAAACGGAAAAAGGAGCAGAACCCCGCTTTCGATGTTGAGGATCCACTGGTATTAATGCCTCTGGGCAAGGTCGATTATACACTGGAGACGTAGGTGTCTGTGTCTGCATCACACAATGTTGCTAAATTATCATGTCGTGCTCTAACAAACGCTCAGGTTCTTTTCAACGTTTTCCAAGTTGACATACCAGCTCTGCAATGACCTAGCAAGCCTGGTATATGCCACTAACTCGGTCCTCGAGGACTTCCTTAGTGATGGAGTCGTGTACCTCGAATTACGGACCATACCTAGAGCATCTCCCGGCATCACTCGAGAACAATACATCAACTCAGTGTTGGATACAATTGAGAAATTTCGAAGCAAAACTAAACGTATGTCTGTGTTTTTGATTCTCGCCATCGATCGCGGTAGCATGACAGCAGTCGAGGCGGACAGGATTGTCAATCTTGCGATCGAAAATAAGCCACGCGGGGTGGTGGGGGTGGATATCTGCGGCAACCCAACCAAAGGCAATGTCAACATTTACAAACAATCATTTTCGAAAGCCAAAGCCAATGGGCTAGGAATTACTCTTCACTTTGCTGAGACAACAGCCTCGGCTTCTGCGAGTGAGCTGTCGACTCTTCTTTCTTTCCAGCCTGACCGACTGGGCCATGTCATCCATGTCCCTGACGAGATCAAGAAGGAGATTGCGCGGCGCAAGCTTAGCCTAGAACTTTGTATTTCTTGCAATGTCCACGCCAAGATGATTAATGGGGGGTTCCTAGATCATCATTTCGGTTACTGGCGACATGAGGACTGCCCGATCGCGCTATGTGTAAGTTATTGCAACCAAGGTTGTGCTTTTGGGGTTTTTCGTTCCTGACGTGATTTCGGCAGACCGATGATGTGGGATTCTTCTGTAGCCCCGTGTCGAACGAGTACTTGTTGGCCGCACAGCATTTTAGTTTGAGTCGTACTGACCTCTTGGACATGTGCACCAAGTCGGCAGATGCAATTTTCGCTAGTGAGTACTACAAAGGGAAAATCCAGGGTATGCTCGAAGTATTTGCTACGCGGTTTGACTCTGCATGAGTGTATTGCCTCCTTGGGCATGGAATTTCATTGCCTGAAGACGTGAATAACCGACCTGTTTTGTTATGATGATCAAAGGTTATACTTGAAAAGTTCATTTCACAAAGCTATCTTCCGACCTTTTTTTTTTGCCGTCGACTTTAACACTAATAAGACAATTGAACAGAATGATATCTGAGAAGACTAAAAAGACCACTAAAAAGACCACACAAGGCCGACTATTCTTCTCTGTTATATAGCAAGTACGATGTTGACGCTATACCCAATTAGGTACCCGACATCAGCCTCAAATATCTCCTCCTTTCTTTTTCCTTAAATGTCCATTTCAAATTGCCAATGTTAGTGAGTGTTTACATTGTTTACATTGTTATTTAATCCTCAGCCCCACATTTCAACACTCTTCCCAAAATTCAGATCTTCACATATTCAGGAACGTCAATCGGTTAAACCCCATAATTATGGCAAATGGAGCTCTCCCACAAACTCTCAAGGCTATCACTGCCACGAAAATCAATGAACTTTCCAAGCAGCGGGCCTTATTTGATCTTCGCAAAACCGAAATCCTTGCCGTTGCAAACGGAGCCCCTGATCTACGCGCCCGTGCTCAGGTTTTGCTGGATGGGATATCACGCCTGAAAGGATACCCCAAGGATTCCCTCGACAAAAATGACGTAGATCTAGATGCCGACTCCGCGGAGGAATTGGAAGAGAAACTCATTCCACGAGGGGTCGGTCGTTTGCAGCCAGAAGATCATAAGAATATGCGTCACTTGCTTCTACAAGGTCGCTACGACCCTTCCATCTCCCAGGCAGCTCTGAAGGATCGCATCGCTCAACTTGAAAAGGAATTGCAGTATCTTGAGACAAAGCATAAACATGGTGATTTCTATAGCAAGTTGGTTACGGAGTGGCTGTCGGAGTTGGATGGCAGCATTGCTAGCACTGCAAATGAAACCAAATCCACTGACTCCGACCCAAACTTCGAAAAAGTTGGGCGGGCAGAGATGCACGAGCAACGCGCGACTTGGGAGTCCTTTGTTTTTACTTCTCCGACCCACGTCAGCGAAGATGCAATCCAGTCTTACCTCAATGATCTTTTCATAACGACCAACCTTTCTCAACAGGCGCTCAAGGATCTCCGAGCAAGTATCCAATTATTTGGAACAGAACTGTCCTCGAAAGGCGATTGGCTCGATTTGGATGAACTCAAGTGGGTGTCTCAGGCGCTGGTCAAGACCGACCTGCTTGGTGAAGAAAAGACCGCTATTCTGAAAGAATTCATGCGGAACGACGAAGTTGCTCAGGAAGTGGCAGATGTGCTTAACATGCGCCTTGCCTCCCTCGAGAGCTGGACCTGGACCGGAGCCGCAGATGGTATTCCTGTTGAACTGCGCCGTCAGCTCAACGGTAGATACCGGGCTTTCATGGACGAAGACCTTCTCGACGCCCTTATGCTACAGTACCTTGGAACAACGTGGGCCATGAAGCTGCGGGAGGTATTAGAGACATTCCTAAGTTCCAACGCCTGGAAGGCTCCACATGAGGATATCCCAGAAGATCACAAGGAAATGCGCAAGTACTTTCTTGGCCGATATGCAAACTCGGACTCTGGCAAGATCAATGAGATTCGAAAGCAGACATACACTGAAAATTATTTCATGACCCAACTTCCCGCTTCAACTGGAGAAGGTGCACGGCAGTATGATGACGAGGGGAAAGCAAAGAACGCCCTGGACACAAAGCACTCCCTGCTGCACCTCCTAGTCACAGAATCAATCATCCATAAGCATCAGCATGGGGGTTTTACTGCAGTCCGCTCGGACTTTGAGTGGTTTGGCGCTTCAATGCCCCATGCCACTCTCCTCGCCGTGCTGAAATTCTTTGGGGTTTCCGAGCTATGGCTCAAGTTTTTCGTATTGTTCCTGGAGGCTCCCCTCAAATTTGCCCAAGATGGACCTGGTGCCTCCGTTCAAGTTCGCAAGCGTGGCCTTCCAACTAGTCATACACTGAGTGATTTCCTCGGAGAATCTGTTCTCTTCTGTATGGACTACGCAGTTAACCAAGCTACGGATGGCGGGTTCCTGTACCGGCTCCATGATGATTTCTGGTTCTGGGGGGCAGAGAATACTTGCGTCAAGTCATGGCAGGCAATGGAGCGCTTTACTGAAGTGATGGGTCTGAAGTTTAATCGGGAGAAGACTGGAAGTGTGCGGATGGGGCTGAATAAGACCTCGAAAGAGTCGGCTCTTCCCACAGGCGACATCCGCTGGGGCTTCCTGGTTCTGGATGAGGAGCAAGAAAAATTCATAATCGACCAGGCCCAGGTTGATAAGCATATCGAAGAGCTTTCTCGGCAGCTTTCGTCCTGCAAAAGTGTGTTTGCTTGGGTACAGGCATGGAACAGTTACTTTGGCCGCTTCTTCGCCAACAACTTTGCAAACCCAGCAATTTGCTTCGGTCGGGACCATATCGACATGGCCGTTTCCACCCTGAGCCGCATCGAGCGCACACTGTTTAACAAAACCTCAGACGATAAAAGCACATCTGCTCAAATCAGTGGTGTCACCGACTATCTACGCACTGTAATCGCAGATCGGTTCGACATGCATGATCTCCCCGATGGATTCTTCTATTATCCCATCGAACTCGGCGGCCTGGAGCTCCTCAATCCCTTCATCAGACTTTTATCCATGCGCGAAAACATCAAGCAGACCCCCCCGGAAGCTTCTGCACAAGGCTTCGCTAAGGGACGAGAATGAATACGAGGAAGCCAAAGCGAACTTCATAAAGAACGGTGCTGATGCTAGGAGCGAGTTTGGGAGAGAATGGAGCAACGAAAAGAAGCCATTCATGTCTCTGGAAGAGTACACCCGGTATCAGGAAACATTCAGTGATTCCCTTGCGGATGTATATCAGAAATTGACCATGGTGCCGAGCGAGACGAGCATGGAGCCGACGTGGGGTTTTGAAAGGGAGCAAAGATTCCTCGGTCAAACGTCCTTTAAATGCTCTATCAATGATTCCTGGTTCACAATGACGCCGTACTGGCGCTGGGTGGCAGAGTCGTATCGCGAAGAGATGGCTCGTACTTACGGTAGCTTGGCTGCTGCCAATCGCGAGTTTATGCCCCTGGGTGTTGTGAAGACCCTCCGGGAGGGTAAATTCAGATGGCAGGGTTGATCGAGATAGTTGATTTCAATTGGCTGATGGTACTATAGCTTCATGGCCTATGACTTTTAGATGATGCAGAGCTAATGTACTCCGATGGACAAGACAAATAAGGGACAAATTACGTACTATCCTAAATATTAACATGGCACAGATAATGCGTTCACACAAGTCTGCTTTAATCTTCAGATCAAGCAAGGACTATCTGTATATGATGATGATGATCTCATTAACCCGATGTAGCTCGCTATTACATACGTGCTGCTATGCGGGGGTAGCGTCCTAGAGCCTGCTCCTTGACGACAAATGGCGGTGTATCCCCAGTATACAACCACCCTGTATACAGGGCTCGATCCTTCGAGGTCCTGCAACCTGAACTGTAAAGCCATAAACCGGCCGGTATAGTGTAAATAAGACAAAAGAAATTGTCAAGAAAGTCAATTTATCCGCGTTTTGGGTTGGTGGCCGGCTCGCTTACCGAATATGTTATGCCGACAAGAGTACTATGTTGTCTGATTCTGCAGGCCAAAATTGGCATCGGGAGATCTATTAATCCATACATTTCTTGGCGTTGATAGATCTCTGAAGAGCTCTGCATGGGAGGGGATTCATTTTCGACATCGTTTAACACGTACTCGTGTTACGCCTCCCCGCCGGATTCAATCTAAATCCCATCATGGCTGTTTGCAATGCAAGCGACGTAGCGTCAAGGTAGGTAAGAGGATCTTAATTCCGCCTTTTTACGCCATAATAGCTCACTGCTGCACTACTCGCAGCACAGTGTGACGAGAAACGGCCGAAATGCACTCGTTGTTTCAATCGTCAGTCTGCTTGCCAATACTCAACACTATGCCAATGGACACAGGAAGATTTGAGTCATCGTGGATTGTCAGATAAATAAGTGACTCAGTCAACTACGCAACATAACTACGTCGTCACAACTTCACACCAGCGGCCTCAAGAACGAGGCGATTTCAACACGCAGCATTTACGGCTCCTTCTTCACCGGACGACTACGACGTATCGATCTATCAGCCGAAGTGAGGGTCTAGAGTGGATATGGCAACATACCATCCCCCAACTCTCCCTTTCCCACCCTTTTTTACTCCATGGCGTGTTGGCGTTGGCGGCACTTCATCTCACACTAACCAGCGCCGAGACAACTGAACGAGAAAGTCTAATTCAAGCCGCCGAGTATCATCAAAGCGAAGCCAGTACATCCCTCACTCCAGCTCTGACCAACACAATGTCCTCGGCTTGTGACGCTGCGTTTTCATTATCGCTGATCTTGGTCATTTTCTCCTTCGGATTTCCGCTCGCAGTAGGGCCAACCTATGGATCAGATTCACTGGATGACGTTTATCAGGTGCTTATGTTCACTAAGAGAATAATGACCTTTCCCGTCAGGATCTACGAGAGTGTCAAAAACGGAGAAGTTAGTGGGCTGGCCATGTTGGAGGAGTCGGGCTTAGAACCCTCCGACTCTACATCGGCCCTATCGGCTCTATGCGAGCTAAACAAACAAGCACAGCGCGCAAATCCTGCTCATGATTATGAAACCATTCAAGAAACGATTCGGCGCCTGGAAGTCCCGTTAGCCAGCTTGAACCATGGAGGAGGACTGCCCTCTATTTTTATGTGGATATTTTTAACATCCACTGCCTTCTTTGACCTCGTATCGAAGCGAGATCCTCTGGCTTTGATTATCCTTGCTCATTATTGTGTTCCACTACACTATCATCGAGCGAACTGGTGGCTCTCTTCATGGGGTTCTCAAGTACTTGAGATAGTTTATAAAACTTTGGACAGCCATCTTAGGCCCTCGCTTACATGGCCGATACGCGAGATTGGGTACAACGAAAGCGAGTGCTAATTAAGTTTACAGCATCTACCTAGTCTCTCCAATGGACGCAGAGCCTAATCGTGATCTCTTCAGTTCCTTCGTAGCGAGTTGGACTTTCATCCTGGTTCTATCTACTGGCTTTGCAGTAACCTCCAGCGTCCATGAAACCGGTCAGTTACATATTCTATCAGACAGTATTCTGTATCCCAAGTTTCGGCGAAGGGAAGGGGGTGTGGGACTCACATTATACAGAGTAGATTTCACTTCATACTGTCCCGTAGGGTTCACAACCGGTTCGCCACTCTCATTAAGCTTGATTTCTCCCAATCCCACTTTGACAAAATCATACTGTCTCACCATCGACGCCAGAATGACCCGTGCCTCAATATTAGCCAGCTCCTGCCCAATGCAATTCCGAGGACCACGTTCAAATAGTCGCCAGGCGCTAGGTGGTATTTGTCCGTCAGACCCTTTGGAGCCACTCTCCAAGCTTGGATCTTCGTTCGACTGTATTCTGGTGTCGGTGTTACCTAGCCAGCGCTCCGGCATAGACGTATTCCGAGTTTCGCCAAACACCCTCTCGTCGCGCTGTATAATGGCCTCGCAGTTGTATAACACCACACCGTCAAGGCATAAGTCATCTCCACTAGGTAATTGGATTGTAAAGCCTGAACCAGGCTCACAGTAGCGGGCAGTACCCGACGGTGGATATAAACGAAGGATCTCCTTAATGACGGCTGAGATATATGACATGCGGGAGAGAAGTCTGCCGCCTTGTTCCGATACAAGCATTTCATGCACATTTTCTGGACTCGAATTCGGTCTGAAGATTTCGTCCAGTTCACGCCGAACGATGTTCATTGCACGTGGGGTGCAGCTGAGCTCGTACAGTGCCCACTGAAGTAAGACACTAGTTGTCTCATGGCCGGCAAAGAGGAAGGTCTTGAGCTGATCACAGATCTGATCGAGGATGTCAGGGGTCAGTTCGTCGATTTCCTGCAGACTCAGCGAGAGGATACTCCGAGATTGACTATCCGGTTTGCATCCTGCACCATACTGTTCGGTCTTCTCTGCATATGTCCGTTGGATTGTATTTTTGATCAGCACGTCCAATCTGCGAACTAAACGTTGTCGATATCGAGTGGTCCAGGGATTAATCCAGATGCCTCTGTTACCGCCGCGGTCACGATAAGTCGATCCCAAATCACGGAAGAGACGGATGATCTCATTCTGGTCGCATCTACCTAGCTGCGCACAGAGATCAATGTCCATGGTCACAGTACCTGGTTGTGTTTTCAGTTAGTATTTAACTTGTGTTTCTTCAATAGAAAGATAGAACAAGATCATTACCAATAATATCAAAGGTAAGGTTCGCGCATAGCTCATGCATTTTGAATTCTTCGCCGGTGGTAGCGTAGTGCTCGAGGATATCAACAAACCGCCGTGTTTTGTCTACGATACAGGGCAAGAGGCGGACCAAGTGTCTCGAGGCAAACCCAGGATTGAAGCTTTTACGGAGTGATTTCCATTCTTCGCCCTATGTTGGTCAAAATGAGTATTTCCCGGGCCTAAATCAATCCCATCTTGGTTTCAGCCTAGACGTACCTCCGCAGTGATGATCGACCTGGGACCAAACAAATCCCCAAACGCTCTTGTTGTTGGTTTGGGAATACTGTACGGGAAAGCCTTGGAAGCCTTGGTGACCTGTTCAGCAATATCATGACTGCAAACCACACATAAGACCGGCGCCACTGGATAGGGATCCAATATGAACATTGGTATATTGCCCAGTGTTTTGCAGATTTCGGAAAAGACAATATCTGCATCCAGTGTCAGCGACTTTTAACTATACGACGTTCTCCCGTTGCTCCCACATAGGCTTAGGACTTACCGATATGCTTCTCTTTGTCACCATTAGAGACAACATCACTCAAAGTCTTGAGATGGCCCAATAGCAATGACGAATGGAGCTGAGGCAAGCTGGCATAACGACGACAATGCTGGCGAAGTCGTTAGAAGAGATAGACTGACAGTAGCGAGATGCCGGCCAGGACGGACTTTTGCAGCACTTTCATCCGTACATAAACTAATGAAACTGAGACTCTATTGACAATGCCAATCTCAGAAATACCTCCTTTAAATATTCGTCTGGCCTCTCCTTTCCATTCTGCTCTTCTCAAAATTACGAGAATACATCACGGTAACCGCTCGTATATATTCCAAATGTAGCTTAGTGCCTCGTAAAATATATCCAATGCATCTTGGGTTCTCCTTAACGAGACAGAGCTACCGAAGTTCAACCGTGACGTTAATGACTAGTTAGTCCAATCGGGTATCAGCGATGGCAATCAACCGACCCGCTGGCACCCGCTCAGAAACCTGAGTTAACTTACTACCTGCGACATGATTGGTCAGACTCGCCCCAAGTTGGGATTGATTGTGTAATCCATAATTATTGCGTGCCAGAGAAATATCTATAGTCTCTATCTATAATAAAGCCATGAAAAGAAGCGTCACAACATGATAAGCTATATAACCAGGTCGCGAGCCCTCTGGAAAAAAATTATTAATCATTCATCACTCTTCCGGTATCTACACTCTTTGACCGAAACATAAACCACTCCTCAATTGACCAATATGCCAAACAACTCCACCAAAGTTGCCCTTGTTGGGGTATGTTGTCTCCTGGATCCAATATCTATACTTAACTAAACATATCCGACCAGGGCTCCGGGAATCTTGGTCCTGCAATCCTCTCGGAATAATTGGACGCTGGATTCGCCGTCACGGTTCTCACCAGACAAGAGAGCAGCAAGACCTTTGACTCCAGAGCTCATATTGCGAGAGTAGACTACGAATCTCTTGAATCGCTCACGGCTGCTTTAGCCGGTAATGATGTCGTCGTTAACACCCTCGGTGTGGGCGCCATCCCCCGCGACATCCACTTACGTCTCGTTGACGCTGCGGTGGCTGCCGGTGTCAAGCGCTTCCTCCCATCAGAGTACGGTTCCAACACAACTCACCCTGCAATCGCGAAGCTCCCCGTCTTTGGAGACAAGATTGCTGTTCAAGAACATCTCAAAAACGTCTCGCAGCAGTCTGGCCTTAGTTATACAATTCTGATTAATGGACCTTTCCTCGACTGGGGAATTAAGACAGGGTTCCTCCTGGACCTATCTGGTCCTGTCGCTCCAATGTACGATGGTGGCAACCGAAAGTTCAGTTCCACAACTCTAAGAGGAGTCGGCAAAGCTGTGGTGGGAATTATCAACAATCCCTCCGCTACCGAAAGTACCGCTGTCTATGTTAACGAGGCAAGGGTGTCACAGAAGGAACTTCTGGCCTTGTCAGGTAAGAGTCTTGAGACCAAGACTGTGCAAACATCAGACTTAGAACAGGAAGCCTTCGCCGAGCTTGCTAAACCCGCACCAAACCCTGATGTGTTCGCCTTGGGCTTCTTGCGGAGGGCTATCTTCGGTGAAGGGTTTGGGAGCCTCTTCGATCCGGAAAATCTTTCTAATGATTTGTTTGATTTGAAGACTTTGTCTGAGGAAGAACTTCGGAGCCTCGTTGCCGAGTGACGATATGAGACGGCCCACTTCCTTCTTTCCGCGCATAGAGCTCGGATACACGACCGATCTTGTACATAGTCAGACTTCAGTTCCTCAATGACATCGTCTTTGCACTCCCAGGTTTCACAACTATTGTAACAGGCTTGACCTTCCGATAGGGGACAAGAATCTGCTGAACTGATTGGTTGCGATCATGCCGACGTTGAATCCGCTAGAGCCTTAAAACGAGGACGAGGACTCCTAACTCGCATTCAAATGAGTCTGATTTTCTGCCGCATGACCTCGAATCTGGGGATCAAGATTCGCAATATGCCCCCACTCCAGGATACGATGGCCGCACGCCTGCGTCAAGTTACGGGCTCAGCCCTTCCCCCGACTATCACTTCGGAAACGATCTGGAAGTCCTGTCACAAATCTTTATACGATTTTCCTTTTCACGTACCGGTGAGAGGAAATGTTTAATGCAAGTTGGCCGTACGATATAGATAGAAATACCCTTATTAGTATAGGCTTCTCTAGCCTTATCAATTAGGTTAGAAAATAGATATTTAACCGTACATATATTAGGGTTCTTTCTTGGAGATCAGTGTTATATTTCATATATTACGACCTTATTTACTCTATTCCTAAATAAAATATTAAGAATAGACTAAGCCCCATCAATTAGACCTATTTAGGAAGTAGGTGGCACAGATTCCTCCGACCCTCGGCGTTAAAACTATCCGCCCAAAACCCAGGCAAACCCCCCCATTATTTATAGTACCACTTGTGCTGAGAGGTTCCCCCTAAAAATTGGGTTTGAGCCGTGATAGCTATACCGCTTCGTATCACTGCCCTTGGTTGGCGAGATAGAATCAAAATTAAATCTGGGGGAAAAAAAAGAGTTGTGTTTTTAGGACTATCTATATAATGTGATGTACCCCGCATATTGCTATTCTTCACGCCCATACAAAAGCAGTTCTGGAAGTCAAAACATCAACCAAGATATGGCAAAATTGTGTTGCCCACCGAATCCTAAGGGTCACCACGTTAACTCTCAAAGGAAGATAATGCTAATATCCTGGTTATTAGGCATGGGTTTCGGGGGCGGATCAACGCCTTGCGTTTTCAGCCAGCAGTGATTGTTCGTGAAATCAAGAGCGTGACACTGAGGTTCCTGAACACAGCTGTCGAAACATGCCTGATAGGAAGGCACATCGAAATCCCTCAGAGTAGGGGTAGCAACATCTGAGCAGAATAGTTAGTACGCAATCATGCAATTCTTTGGGCGTTTCAGGACGTACGAATGCCACAGAACTGTTTATATTTCCGGCCATTACATTGGAAGATTTTTGCATGGGCAGAGGGACCTAAAGAGTATATTAGAATGCCCAATTTAAACAAATCTCAACTGCGTCTTACACTGTGGGTTACACTCAACAGGATCTTCAGGCTCTGGCTCCGGCTCTTCGAAACAACAACAGCCACGACCAAGGCCGCTTCTAGATCCGGAGCCCTGGCCAAAGCGAGCACCAGCGACCCCAGATCCCTGTCCTACCAGTCCCTGGGCCTGTGTCGTGGGAATCTCGGCCAGGAGCTGAGCACCACATAGAAGAAGTAGATTTAGGAGTTTGACCATTTTGGACGAGGTGAGGTTTCGGAATAGAGGGCTTGTTGTGATCTTTCTCTCTTAAATAAAAGGGGCGTAGCTCACATACTTAGATGGATTACGTGGGAGATATCTATTGCAGGCTACGGGTATCGCCGTGTCCGTGAGCTAGCATGACTATTGACATTATGCATATGCACGATCCTATGTGACCAGATCCTGCAGGATGCATGTCTCAGCCTCCAGTGGATATACCCAATCGCCTAAATAGCTAGTTTTCGACTCCAGATCTCTGTTACCAAGCTGCAATGAAGCCCGGTATCGTTACCTGTAAGAGTAAAAGTTAAATATGTCTGTACTTTCTATGATAGAGCATCTGTTGTATTCTTTCCGAAGCTAGGTATTCTCTGTGGGGGAAATATCTTAGCCATGCAGGTTGTGTGATAATTTAGGATTGGGGAAAATTCTGTATTGAAGACTAGGCGAGCAATTACTGAGAGAGGTTCGTCTTTTTGTATCATACATCGATTAGGATGCAGCAATAAGGAGAAAGTACAGTCTGTAGATAAAATTTATTGGAATGACATAAAAAATTATATATCAACCGAAAGGGCGGGCCACAACACTCAGCGCAACATGCTTCAACGATTACAGTTGATATTCAAGCAGAACGAACTGGGATATTGACCAAAATCACTTCCAAAGAGGCACGAGGGCTGCAGTACAGTCAGCGTGGCTCACGACCGAAGAACCAGCGGGCATCAAATGACATCCGCCATTTTTCAACCAATTTGCTCCGACGTAGTGATCAGCTTCCAATAGGTAAAGCTGCATGCATTGTTCATGAGTCTTTGCTTCAGGCCTGGCGACAGCGGTGACGGCCGAGGCTACGTAGCATCGGTTACATTGAACGCGGAATGGATGGTTGGCAACATGAACGATCTGGTTGTCAGTGCATTGATTTGGGTCGGGCTTTGGCTGTTGTGCGCCACACGATTTTTTACCGCAGCCCTCACATGCCCCAGAACAACCAACGGAGTGAGCAGCGGCAAATCGAGGAGCTGCGATAGTTGGCGGGCTGTCGTTGTTACTCAAATAGCACACTCGCTTGTTTTGATCGAAGTCAACACTGCTGCATGAAGGGGAACCCGCGCAGTGATCCATGCAGTCTTCAAGTGTCGAGACTGACTCGACGTTGAGATACGGTGTGCCATGGCGCATTCCACAGCTCATGTAGAAAGTCTAAATCAAGTGTCAGCGCTGAGCATTATCTAGGCAATTTGACTGGAAGTGTCCTACCTCACCAAATGGGCTGACGTAGATCTGGCCATTAGCCTCGGGACAGGTAGTAGCGCAACGGCGAGTTATCATTGTGGGCTGCTTTGTGGCCGGAGGTGAAGTCGGGAAGGCATAGAGCTGGCTGCCATGAGAGGTTTGAGAAAAGGAACCGAAGTCGAGGAGGTTGCAATAGAGGGTAGAAGGCTCGAACGAGACACTGCAAAACGTTAGCTACACCTACTCAGGTGTGCACTGTAGATTGACTCACGTTTCGCAGTTTGCCACATCAGCGCATTTCTTCAGGCATTCCTCCATATTGGCAACTTGTGGTGTACCGACGGACAACGCGTTGGATGAGCCTTGCGTACAACACTGGAGGTAGTACCAGCTGCCATCAACTGTCTCGTAGATCTTGCCATCACCTGTATTTCATTAGGAATTAAGAAATATGCACATGAGGATCAAGATTCACTTACTAACAGGACAGGAGATGCTAGTTGTAACCTGTGGGGATTGATTGTATGCCTTCCGCGGGTTAGGACAGGTCGAGGCTCCAGGTTGAATGCCACCGCCGCCAGGCTGAATGCCACCGCCGCCAGGTTGAATGCTACCGCCGCCAGGTTGGATGGCACCGCCGCCAGGCTGGATGCCACCGCTACCGGGCTGGATGCCACCACTACCGGGCTGGATGCCACCGCCGCCAGGTTGAATGCCACCGCTACCGGGCTGGATGCCACCGCTACCGGGCTGGATGCCACCGCTACCGGGCTGGATGCCACCGCCGCCAGGTTGAATGCCACCGCTACCGGGCTGGATGCCACCGCTACCGGGCTGGATGCCACCGCCGCCAGGCTGGATACCACCGCTGCTAGGTTTGGTACCACCGCTGCTAGGCTGGATGCCACTAGCAGCAGGAGGGGTAGCCGGGCTAACAGGCCTAGGGCCAGGTTTAATCTGGGCATTCGCAAGCCCAAGGAAGGCCGCGGCAATCAAAAGCAAAGTAGTGTCGGGCTTCATCTTCTCCGAATTAACAAAAAATCGAGTAATTGTCGAAGATTATGGATATGTAACAAGGTAGGAGGTAAGAGGCAGGGAAATATTTATAGAATGGGCCGATTCTCAAGGGGATATACCAACTCTACATGGCACTCCTGAGAATTGAAGGTATGCTGTATTGTCCATTACAACTAGACTACTATTAACATACAGAGTATAAATTCGATAGTTCTTACCGTACGAGTACCCATCCTCGGCTGTATGCATGATAGGAATGTATTTTGCGCTCAGCTAGCCACCATCGTTGTCCAAGAGCCAGACAAACTTTGAGGGAATATCTCTCGTGTCGGCCAACGCAGATATTGAGCCGAGCCAACGCCACAACATGCACGAACGTGATATATATCACATGAAGCTTTGTTTTTGTCAAAGGAATCAATCGGACAGACAGATCATTTTCATGACCCACTATTCAGCTCGATGTCGTACAATGTGTGGATGAGTGGAAATATTGGGAGATGAAAACAGATAAGGGGAGACTTAGGGGGTATAGCTGCACCTAACCCCAGACCTAAACGTATAAAGAGACCACTCGGCCTTGCCAATCATCCACTATCCACTACAGCCCTATACCCTATATTTTGTTCTACCTCCAACCCAACAAAGGTATCCTTGTACCCTTCCCTCTGACTACGGCCATTTCAACTCATATCAATTCTAGTGATATCCACAAATAGCAGACCTTCAAAATGCAAATCGCCAGTCTGAAGCTTGTTTTCCTGGCATCCCTCCTCGGGCAGTCGGACGCGCTATTCTTTAAATGGACCAGAATTTCCAGTAACCAGTGCGCTATGCTGCCGTTTACCTTCGGATTCCCTGATCCCGGATGTCCTGGTGGTGCGGCACTGCCGGCGCCAGCTCCCCCAGCGCCAGACCCAAAGGCAATCGCTGCAGCCTACTGCAACGGCATTGCAGCTGGTGCCATTGCCGTATTCCGAGCCGATGGTAGCCACTACGGCTGCTTCAATAATCCGTGCCAGGAGACCTTCCCTGGCAGCAACGAAATCAATGGTGTATGCAGATGATAGGGCGGGTGGAGGTTACGTGGGGTCAAATTTAGGGCAAATTTTACGTTGTGATTACTGGATTCCATTGCTTATTTTTTGAGTTTGTACTGTCTTTTTGAATCGATATATATACATGTTTTGCTTGTTTAAGGCTTAGTTCCTTTTCGGTATAAATATAGTAATTATCCCAGGTCGGTAGTTTGTCCAAATTCACCAATTCGCCATGCCTCCAGAGTCAGAGTCAGAGTTGGGGTCATGATAGGATTTTCCCCAGGATTTTAGGCATGTCATGATGACAGGGATCTACGATGTGATGTTGCATCAGATGCAGTGCTTATCTCACCTGCATAACTCGATAACCTTCAGCTCGCCCCGTCCCGATCCTGTGGGGAATTCCCCCCTGCATTATTTGACTTGTCAGATTTGTTCAATAAATTACCTTATAATTACCTAATAATTGCTTATTTTGTCACTATGTGTGATACTTGCTGCATACTCAGCTGCGCCGGTATTGGAATTCTTTGTTTTTGTCTTACTAGAGAAGTCTAATAGGAACTAGTCCATCTTGGACAATATGTGGCAAAATAGATGGTTTCTGTGATAGAATAGCCATGAGTTTGGGGTATTTCCCAGGACCCCTCCGACTTCCCCTTCTCTCAATTCAACCCTTCTATTCCATATTCATTTTCTCATACAACCATGGCCGTCAACGCAATCGAACGGTTTCATGTTACAATCCCTCTCTCAGTACAATTCGAGTCCAATGCACAGGGCGTCCATGTTGTGGGCGTATCTATGCCAGAGGAACGCGTGTCTATCACCGGTATAGATGACCAGCCCTCAATTGCACAAACAAACTTCGAGCCCGATGACAAAGTATGGCCAGATGGACTGCAAGACCTAGGTCTCGTCGCGGCGAATGAGTCTCTCGCTTGTCCGGATTTCTCTCACATTGAGTACTTCACACTACACGAAGACCCTCTGATCATTTATATCCCCAACTTCGTTTCTCCAGATGAGATTGCGCACTTGCTAGAGACTACGTATGCTCCTCCTCCTAAAACTAAACAATGGAGATTTTTAATAATTATCTTACAGGAAAGAAACTTTCACTCCATCTGTGGTCTACCGACAGGGAGTAAGTAGCAGCGACGAAAACTTCCGAAAATCAGAGAATGCATGGCCTCCCCGGGATGAGGTTTTGCAATGTATCGAACAGAGAGCAATCCGCTATCAGAACTCAGAGTCGAAGCTGCTGATGGAACAATTGTCTCTCCAACTTTACCGCGAGAATGGTTTCTTTTCTTATCACCATGACCAGTTCGATTCGCCACCCAATCGTCTTAACCGCTATTCCACTTACAATGTCTTCTTGCAAGGCGACTGTACTGGCGGTGGCACCCACTTCCCTTTAATCCCTCGACCGACGGAAAGTGCCTGGTGCAACTATATCGACTGTGAATCGACTCAACCGGGTGTAATTTTCAAGCCAATTGCCGGCAGCGCAGTCTACTGGGTCAATATCCGAGAAGATGGACTCGGATATCGGGAAACACTTCATGCGGGTATGCCCGTAACCTCGGGTACTAAGATTGGGATGAACATTTGGAGCTGGAAGGATACGAGAGAAGACGTTATCCAAGAGGAAACTTTACATGTACAATAATTTACCACCAGCAAGTCCTGCTAGGTGAAGGCCTATCGACTACTTTCTTTCCGGGTATCAACCTTTAAGCCTTTTACTTCGGCTCCATTCGAATCATAATTTAAATCTTCAATTTGCTTCCCCAGATTCAAACATCCCATGGCTGGCTTTCTTACCTCGGAAACATCTTGATTTGCGAATTCTAGGCGGTCGAATCCCCCCCCCTTCTTGTATCTATTGAATAATAGGAGTATATGATCCTCATTAACTTGCCAGTCAATTTGGAGTCTTATCCGAGGATTTCTCAGCTTTCGCATGTTCTATCCTCGGGCACTGCTTACTTTTGCTTTTAGTGATTCCAAGGCAGCAGGTAGTATGCAAAATAACTATTGATGGGGATATGCATGCTGTTGGTCTACTGGAATACAAGGCACAAAGCTATGATCGCCGCGGCGTTTAAATCTGACAATATTACTATATTGCTCTCCGTATATATTACAATAATTAGAAACTTTTGTCATACAGCGTACATGCATGTATAGGGGCTGAAGTATGATCCCACAAATCTCGGAGTTTTGATAGACTATTATTGTACCTAGTGGGTTGGTCTCAGTTAGCATGCATAATCCAATTATGTGGCGTATCAAGCGCCCACTGACTATTTTTTACGTGTCATGAACATATAATATCTGGTTTTGAAATAACGCTAATGCAGTTACTTCAGCTCCTTGTTCCATACATCTTTTTCAGCTAGGGAGTGAACAAGGCTGAGCTGAGAGGTATTCAGTATTGGGAATTGAAGTGAGCGATCGATAGCCGGAACTGGTCGGAGTGACCGAGGAGTCTAAGAGTCGGGGCTGGTGAATATAAAGACATCCTTTGAACGGGAATTTTCTGGGTGCAACTGGCGTTCAGTCAATATGGCGTTTCTAAAGTTGTCCACAAGCGCACTTGTCCTTCTCAATCTTTACCTTGCTCAGGCAATCGATGCTAGAAGCTGTGATGGCACCCAGGGAGCAACGCTAAAGAGCAACCAGGTCGTCATCAAGGGTGCCCCTCAATGTCCTCAAAGTGAGTAATCTTACTGACATGAATTTCAATAACCAGCAAACCTAACCTCTTTTAGACGACGGTGATATTATTGAGACAAGTGATGGTGCCTACTACAACTTCCAGTGTTGTATGCACGAGTCTAAGGGATCGACGTTCATCAAAACCGTTCAGACGACGGGGTATGATGATTGTATCAACCAATGCACCTTGACAGACAATTGCCAAGCGTAAGCACTTCGCACGCAAGAGATATATATGCATACTTTTACCTGACAATCGTTGCTATACAGATTCCGCTACGTCTTCGGTAACTACAACGGCGAAAGCGCTGGGGATTGTAGACTTTATGGTAGTGGCGCTTTCTCAGAAGGGAAGTGCGGAAACACGCTACATGACTGGGCCTATCTAACCGATCCTCCGGTGATCGAGGTCCCGGAGAATGTGCGAGCAGCATGCTCAACCGAATGCCCTGATGCAGATGGTCAAATCTACACTGCCAAAAACAAACAGGTGAATTGTTTCGGGGCCAGGCTAAAGCGTTGAATGATCACTAAAAATATTGTTAGGTGTTCCACTTGGATTGTGAAAAGCGCCATGGAACAGCTTGGTTCCACAAGCTGGATTCTAAGACCCTGAAGGAATGCACAGAGTCCTGCGCTTCGGTTATCGGATGCCAGAGTGTCGATTACCACAAACGGACCAAGAAGTGCTTCCTCGGCAAACGTACCTCAAAGCCAACCCTCGACGCCCCCGGATGGGCAACCGCTTATTCGCTTGGTTGCTCGGGAGGATGCACTCAGGACTCGTGTGGTGGTACGTGTAGTTCAGCTGGTCCTCAAGCCGATATTACTTCCCCACCGGAACAGGAACAAGAGCCTATTGTTCCAGCCAACCCTTCCCCACCTACTGCCCCTAAGGAGGTAAAGTGCAATGATGACAACAACTCGCAAGTCGATGTAGATGGCACAAAGTACGAGATTCGGTGTGACAAGCAGTACCGTGAGAACAGTCGGCACGTTGCGTCTGGTATCTCCTACACTGAGTGCATCAAGCTGTGCAGCGGAGACTCCACCTGCAACTCGGTTGATTACTGGGACCCTAGTGGTGGAAAGTCCTGCTACCTTTTCAGCGGCACTGGAGAGCCAGCTCACTCAACCAATATGAACTGGGCTGCCTTCAAGGTTTGATGGGTTGAGGAACTATCTAAGGTCATGGGCCTTTCTCTTTAATTTGGGTACGGTGGATGCTCTGGGTTGGTGGAAAGGCGATAGGGGGTGTTGTTTGATCTAGACAGGAGAAACAGAACAAATAGTCAGAGTGATACGCAACAATGCAATGCACTACTTGTTTGGCTCGTTTGAACATGTTTACACTATTATGGCCTTCATTTAGAGACAATGGCCTATATAAGACATGCAAAGCGTGGTTCATTAGGCTAGTTCGTATACCTAGTCCAAATACTCACCAATGAGTGTAGTATTGAGCTTGTGGATTAATACTGGTCATCCGCTACATATATCAAGCTACTTATAACCATCTCGACATCTTCATTTCCCCTGGCTTTTACCCCCACGCCGTTCACGCAGCTGCGAAAGCTCTTACACACCTCGTGGCGCCCCCTCACCAATCTCAACATCCCCACATATCCCCCGGGCTTATCCCCCCCATTGGACAGTATTATCATCCCCATGACCAAACTATGGTTCTTGACCTCTCCCTCACCCGCATATGCCAACAATGCCCTTCCCTCAATACGGGCCCACGTCCTCATCATCAGTGGTCCCTCCTCCATATCATGCTGCTCCTTCTATGTCGCGAAGACAGAGCCAGGCACAGCATAATGGATAGGGATACGGGGTGCCCCAGGGTTAGTATCACTTCCTTCCTCCTTATCCTGAGCGTCAGCAAGGTGGACGAGAATGGCGCTGGTATCTCGTCTACAAGCCTTCCATCATCACTATGATGTATTCCTGCTCTTCTCTTTTTTTTTGTTCTCTTGAATATAAGGTTTTGTGAAGTCGGAGCAGTCCCTGACTTTGAGATGTACTTTCCTTATTGCAGTGCCTGTGACGCTCTTTCTTTCATCTCCGAAATAGATTTCGCCCTGGTAACCATGGGTATGACCATAATTTATCTCTATCTGGGAAAGTACACTCCAATTATTAGTTTAATTCTACAGAAATCGATGTCGGCTCTCAATAATGCTTAGTTCCCAACTAATGGTCTGTATATACGGCCTTCGAATCCATTTCTCTTCATCTTACTTTCACTTGGTCTTCTATCTCCTCTCACTATCAGATTATTCCGCCATCAGGTATACATCAATTTACTTCAAGTATACCTCAACTGGCCCTTACTATAGAGTATATTGTATACTCGATCTACTACGGGAGATACACCACAGCCACCTGCAATCCCTTCGAGGCCATTTAACACTAATCACTAAAGGCTATATACAGCATAGCACCATGACGTCAGTGGAAGTCTACTACGAACAGCCCGAGGACTCCAACTGGCTCGATGCCTTCTCCGGGGACAACGGAAGCATTGACCAAAGGTAAGCCCATCACGGATAGATATCTCTCACTTCTAAATAAGTACTCACATAGTTTACAGGACACTTGAGATCCATCAGGTTGAAGTCCATCCGGTGGTCATTACCCACCACAGCACCCACCACCCCTACCAAGCCTCCCGATGCGAACAACAACCATCTTTCCAGTTATTCCGATGTTCCTCTCTAGACTTGCGAACGCTCGGTTTCATGAAACTGGAGCACGAACCTCCAGTCCCGACAATCCTCAGCGAGCCGTCTCTTCGTCGACTATATAGTGTAATCGGCAAACACACCCCAAGGCAGACATTCGCAAATTTCCACTATAAAGAAGGAGACTCCAGCTCACTGGCCACGAGTGCGACTGACTCGGAGTACGAAAACTGTTTGCTCCCATTCTGTGCGGCTTTAGCACAACCGTCCGAGAAATACTCTGGCGCCGTCGCCACTTCCTCACCATTGCCCTCTTCGTCTGCCGACTATGAGCCTCAGTGGTTGCCTATTGTGGTTGTGCAAGTTGTATCGAGCAAGGCCCGCAAAGCATGTCCGGCCTTCAAGAGGAGATTCTTTCGGTAATCCTAAGAGGGGGATTGATGCATATTATGATGCCTGTGGGTTTCTGGCATGAAGCTATACTATGCCAGCGCGGTAAAAAGAGAGCAAATATGGGGTACTCTTTCCGGTTGGCGGATTTATCCCACAGGGTTTCAACCCAGTTGGTTTTAACGAGGCCCCAACTGATATATATACATTACCATTGTCTTTGTTTTGTTTCTGGGAATTTCGGTATTTGTCCCAAGTTGATACCCTGCATGTTTAGCTTTTTGGCGAGGAATGATATATACACAAATTTCTAAAATCAAATCCTGAAGACGTAGAAATACCCCTAAGATTTTGTCAATGAAGTGTGAAGTGAAGATATAGATCCAAGGCGGTCGGCCCACCTGCCCCGTCTTATCTCGGCAGAGTTGCCTCTCCACCATAAAGCCACCGTGAACAACTGCGGCCACAGCGCATCATCAACAACACCCCATTTCCCTCGAACCAATTCTCCCACAACAGCCAACATGGATCCCTTTTCTGCAGAGGGCGGTAAGCGCTTTATATCGTCTTATACCTCCGATCAAAGCTAACCCAGCTTCCCCGCAGAGCTCCTTAACATCCACAGCGCCTTCCACTCCGGCCAATACCAGAATGTGATCGACTTCGAGACCTCCGCGCTCTCCCCCGAGAACCAACTCCCCGCCCAGGTCCTCAGACTCCGCGCCCAGATTGCCCTCGGCCAATACGAAGAAAGCCTCGCCGAGCCCTCTATCGAGGAGGACAGCCCTGACCTGTCCGCCGTCAGGGCCCTGGCCCTGCAGTCCGCCGGAAAGACAGATGCTGCCCTGCAGCTCGCACAAGAGCTCGCAGAGAACTACCCCGAAAACAACACCGTTCAGGTTCTTGCTGCTACCGTGCTCCAGGCCCAGGGCCACAGTGAGGAAGCGCTGGCGCTGCTGTCCAAGCACCAGGGTAACCTCGAGGCGTGAGTACTTCCGTCGCAAGCAGACTGCTATATGCCAGGACATATTGATCTCACAATGTGTCTATATTAGTGTCTCCCTTATCGTCCAGATCCAGCTCCAACAAAACCGAACCGATCTCGCCCTCAAGGAAGTTCAGTCTGCCAAGCGCTGGGCTCAGGATTCGCTGCTGGTCAACGTTGCCGAGTCGTGGGTTGGCTTGAGAGTGGTATGCTGATGAGGAATCCATAATCCCATCGTCAGCGGTGTATGAGTGCTGACTTTTGTGTTTCTACTGTACAGGGCGGCGAGAAGTACCAGTCTGCTTTCTACGTCTACGAGGAGCTCGCCTCCGCGCCCGGTACCTCCGCACCGCTATCTATCGTCGGCCAGGCCATCTCCGAGATCCATCTGGGTCGTCTCCCCGAGGCCGAGGCCGCCCTCACCTCCGCCCTTGAGAATTACCCTACCGATGTGGAATTGATTGCCAATAGCATTGTTTTGAATGTGTTGGCTGGCAAGCAGACTGAGGACCTGGAGTCGTATGTTGTCCCGCCCTGGCTCCGTTCAAACGAGGGAGTGAACTCGATGCTAACTGTTATCTCTCATCTAGGCGGTTACAGCAGGTCCAGCCCGCACACCCCCTTCTCACCGATATTCAGGAGAAGAGCGAGTTCTTCGATACTGCGGCGGCTAAGTTCTCTGCTAAGGTTTCGTCGTAGAATAATCAAAATGCTGTTCCATATATTTGTTGTTTTGTTTAATCCAGGTCAGGGGAGCCTATCCTGCTTGTTTATGAAAAGACATGACCTCTCAATTTTGAAACTGGTACCATATTTGGATTCAATGTTTCCAATCTGTAATTCGGTATGAGACATAGGAATAAGACCAGTTTCTGTCCATCTGCTCCAATAACCATGTGGCAGGAATTAAGTCACAGCCGAGCAGCCAACCACTGTCGCAACTCCGTCCCAGTCTGAGTCTGCTCCTTGGTCATGGTGTAAAACGGCGCATCATGCGACTCATCTTCCCCAACAACAACAGTAATCTCCTCGAAAACAGACTTAATCTTCTTCACAAACTCCTGAATAGGCGAAAGCAAGATCTCGTCCCCACCAACAAGAACCAAAATCTTCTTCGCCCTAACATCACTCCACCACTCAGCTGGCGCATTAAACGGCTCATTCCAATTATCCGCCGGTTTATCCGCCCGGTAAGAAGCAGACCACCGATTCAAAACAGACGTCGTAACAATATCCTTCCACTGATTCTCTTTCATCGACGGCCAGTCCGTACTAAAGTTGATCCAGGGCGCGTATGTAAATGCACCTGCCAACGGTGCCGACAGATCCAAAGGCTCGATCTCAGCGTGCGGGTGAGACAGGTGCAGCAGTGTTGCGGCAGTCAGGTTCCCGCCCGCGGAGTCCCCGCCGATAATCACATTGGCTGGTGAGCGGCCAGTCTCGTTGATGATGTAGCGCAGGGCCTCAACGGCTTGGCGGAGTTGGGTCGGGTATGTCGCGTGTGGGGTTAGCGTGTACCGTGGGAAGAACACGGCTAGGTCGTGGCCGGTTGCATTCAAGGCGTTTAGCATCTCCAGCCAGAAATCAAAGTACGCCGTAATGGCGGGCATGGCAAAACCGCCGCCTGTTTTGTTATTAGTATTTTGCTGTGGGAGCGAATTACTCCGCGTTTTACACGACTAAGATTGGAGACGTACCGTGGTAGTATACAATCACGTTCTTGGCGTTTTTATTTCCCAACCAGTGGCCCTCTGCGCCATGAGGGAGGGCGACAGTTTCGGGTTCGAGACCACGCTTCTTCATGACGGCTCCATAGACCACTGAAGTTGGGGGACTGAGGTACCTACGCGACAATACATCAATATCTTGTCCGTTCTCGTTCATGGATTTTTTGGAGTCAAGTGAACAAGAATTGGAGGGAACATACTGTGTCTGCCGATCCGACCTGCGATCAACCAATTTCCGAATCAAACCTGACAGGACATGGTGATCGTAGCGCTTGGGGCTGGATTTACCCCGGAAAACACCAGTAATGGCAGAATATACCATACTGGCGAACACCGACAGGTGCAGGAATGGGATATCTGCCTTTTCCCAGAAGCCAAGCTCGGGGACATCGTGTTTGGACATGATTTTGATTTGGGTGAAGCAAAGAGGAGAAGATGAGGGTCGAGTGTCGACTTTATAGTTTCCCCGCTTCTTGTTCGCATTCCTCCTGTGGGGCATGCAGGACCTGAACCCGGCGCTGATTGGTTTTGCGCCGATCTGCATCGTGATATCTCCAGGGGTACCGATTTTAGCGCCGAGTTCGGCGCTTCGATGGCGTTTTAAGGGGATCTTGCCTGCGAGCTTGATTTATTATTGGATTTGGGATTGAACTTACTGTACATGTATAAAAGGTTGTGCGAGGAGTTATGTCGCAATTTAGCAAACCAAAAACGCGGATGTTGGGAGCCATACCTAGTAAGAAAGCAGAGGTATTTCGGACGAATGGAGAAGATATCTATTATGAGAACAGGTTAATAAAGCGGAGATACGCACCAGTGCCAATGATTCCAGTCTATCCGAGACAGAAAAGACGACGGTATGGCTGAAAGACATGTGGACTGGCGCCCTTGTAGATGTAAATCCATGGAAAGTCTGTTCGTCTTGTCGGGATCAATAACAGAATATTCAGTGAATCAGAAGCTGACAGGCGTAGGATGGATATAAGAAAGGGACATGGTTTAGCTATTAGGAATATGAGACTACCTCTGGTTGGGGGTTGACTGGGTTATCATGTAGTGAAGGGGCCATCGACCAAGGGTTGCATTGCTTTTTCTTTCCGATCTCGTCATATCTGATGGTTCCTATAAATATTTTAGCATTGTAGATTCCACTAATCTCCCGGTTTGGAGGGTAGGAATTTTCTTAGGTGATGAGTAGCTGATTGCTTTCTGCGCGAGAAACGTATCATGGGTGATGAAGTAGAATGGAGGGAAATAGTTCCTTTGAACAATGTAGAGATATAATGATGCTCGGTGTGGATGTCTGTTTATATATGGGTGAGTGCGAGAAATAGGGGGGGAAGCACAGCCTACCTACCTCTAAACTCATGTATCAGGCTGAGCAGTTGATCTTGTCTGGCCAAGTCCCGTGTTTTCATCCAACTAGGGATAGAGCCGCGCCCACCTACTAATCACAACGCAGAACGTAGGAGGGATAGAAAAGGAGGAAGCACGAAGTATCCAAGGGCTCACTCATGGCCATAGAAAATGTGAAGCATGATGCCTGGTGATACGTGTCTGGTCTTAGCAGGAGGGACTGAGGCTATGGAAGAATTTAACAAGCGAATGGGAATTGGTGACAGGCAGAAACATCTCTAGGCTTGAAAGGCGCAGCTTCATTATTTCAAATTCTGCGGTTATTTGGGCCTACATTACTGTAACACGTCGCCAGGCTGCCTAGAGATTATATTAAATGTGCCGGGCACAAGAACGCCTTGCAGGATTCAAATGCTATCACGTAATGGGGTTTGATATGCTTGGTATAGACATTTTGGTGAATTAGAAATGTGTGAACGTACCGGGTCCTGTCCTGATAGGTACTTAAGTGGCCTGATAGCGCGGGAAAGGGATAACATAGGACCATGCCCAATGGAATTCTCATGTAACTAACCTTTTACGGCTTGAAAACGCTTTAGAGATCTGCAACCCTAAAGGGGAAAGTTCTAGCTTCCCCTCCCCTCTCCTGTCGTATTTGGTTAAACCCAGCGTCACTAGACGAGCAACATATTGTCTCAGCTGGGTTGCTTCCAAAGAGCCATGCAATAAATATATCTCACGTATTAGTTTGTCTCGTTTCACTTTGTTTGGTTGTTAGAGTGAGGCTGCGGGGTTTGAATATCCTCCCTGGTAGATATCGTGTGAGTAGAAACCTGCCACAGAATTGAACTATAGGGTGGCTGGGACTCAGGCCATCTGCTGCCTATCAAAATATCACGCTTTTCGCTAAAGGTTGACGTGTATTTGGAATGCAGTACATGTCAGGGGTCATGGCATGACCTAGTGTATATATAATAGGGCTCATAAGAGCCATCTACTGGGTGTCAGCAGCCGCCACTTCTCATATAAACGGTCGTTATACTCTTATCAGGGCAAATATTCAATTCAAGGGTACTTTCTAGGTTGAACAGTTCATTGGTAATTGCGTGTCTTGACTTCCGGGCCATCAAGACCAACGACATTGCGGGTGGGTTAGGAGTCGATGCGGATCAATCAACTTATACCAGTTATAATATAGCCTTAACAGATCTCCGCCTCACTTCTTCCATGGCGGGCCATAGCAGTGGGGAAATGGTTATAAGGAGCCAATTTTCGAGTCTTTTCTGGTTCTGAACATCTTCATTTTCCTGACTGAGAAGCTTCCATAATCTGCTGTTTTCAAAACTACAAAATTACTACATCCATCCACTACAGTACCAAACGCAAGAACATGAAACCCTCTATGGCGTCTGTCCAAGAACTCCGGGCGAAACAGACTACTGATTTCATTCTCCTGGCATACTTCACCTTGTTGCATCCCTCTGGTTTCACCAGAATCTAGATCTATGCCCTTTTAAACGTGGGAAAGTCTGAAGGTGCTGAATGGGTTCGTCCTTTACTCGGGGGACCAGTCGGGGGTGGAGGATTACACAGGGAGGGAGAGATAAATCATTTCGAGACTGAAAATTCTATTCAACGACTCATTTACACTGGACTTTTGGGCCTTTATCCCGGTGAGACGTATATACGACATTTTGTGAACAATCATTTTAAAGTCAAGGAAGGGGTCTGCGAACTAGTTCGACATGAAATTTCAGCTTCCCATCAAGGGGCGGATCTGGCCAGGCTCACCGTGGAAACGGTTACGCATATGCATCGTGTCATTGCGAAGAACACTGCTGCGCGCAGGCACATGAAGACCACATGGGATTATGCAGTGGAGGTTCCCTCCTGCTTCCCCACCGTGCGCCCCGACGCATTTATGCATTTTGCCCTAGGTTTGTACGACGAAAAAGAGTTCAAATATGTCGTGCAAGTCGCGGAGCGAGCTTCCCTTCAATACAATGACGAGTCGCCTGACCGTCTTCCAGAATGGGATGGTTTCCGTACTGAGGGAAATTTGGAGAAAATGAAAACGCTTCTTGCAAGCTGCTACCACATTCTTGCCAGGAATACGTCCACCGACCTAATGCAAGAAGCGAATCTCTTGAACCCGGACAGCACCACCCGTATTTGGCGTGAAGATGAATATCAGAACATGCGTGACCCCGTTGGACTGTATCAGAGGCTGATGTGCTATATGTCTGAGATAGAGGCAGCGACATGGAGGCTAAAGAATGACCTCACTCGGAGAGACTTTTGAATACTGGGCCTATGCCTTGGGATAGTCGAAGGGTTCTGGTTGCTTTTGAATTTTAGTCCTGATGAGAACGTTTCCAATTCATAACATGCTAAATCTGCTGCGCGACAGAAGGTACGGAATCGTCATCCGAAGGAAAGCTTCGAAACTATTTGGACTCTTGAGTTTAAGAAGACAATATAGTCGAGGATGCTGAAGCGGCGCCTAGAGCAGGAGCAGGAGCTAGAGAATGACAAGCGTTGGTTCTAGCTTGATGACTGCCCGTTGCCCTGGGTTGACCGACTATGAACATGAAGAATGTTCAGAATGTTCCGACATCATGTCTGAGATTAATTGAGAAACTGATCATGACACCCGCCCTCGAGCACTTTATTTGACGTCCCTTAATATGCTCTTGTTTTCCCTTGTGTTTGTCTTGCGTTTTGCAGGAATCTGCCGCCAACCATTTACACTCTTTTTGTATTCATAGCCTATAACCAATTATTCAGTCATTTCTATGTACCTATTTCCGCGTTAAATGCTACAGCGATGTGCCGCAGTATTTCTGCTGGACGTGTTAAATTATTAAATAAAACGCTCATTGCCTGGTGAAATTGTATCTTTTAAAAGTGATATTTGACCCGATGTTTGGTAGCTGATTTAGCAATGGCTAGCCTTGATTATTTGGACCATACCTACAGAAGAGCAATGCACTGATATCGTGTGTCATGACGCTGACTTCGGTCAGATTGTAGGTGCTCACTTACTCCTGGGTCTTGAAACTATTAACCTCTCTATAAACCTACATGCCATACTGCTTTCACTACATCAAGTGATACAGTTTTTTCAACTTACATATGCTATATTTTAGGCATGTCGCTTCTTCAGTAACCGCCGGGTCTCACTCCGTGAAACAGACATCCATATAACTGTCTCTCGTATATGGTGGCTTGGAAACAATGCTACTGAGATTGGGCACCAAAGAGCCAAATTATCTAGCCTAATACTACGTTGGTGCATCTCCTATCAATGGCACGGTCTTACTGTTTCTCCATTCTTCACCGGCGGCCATTTGATTTTAACATTAAGTAACTATCGCTTTGCGCTAGGATATTTCATGGTTATATATGCTGCAACTAGGATTGAATTGGTCTACCAATAGGGTAATAAAAAACATTTCACAATTGCATTCTAGAAAATGAAAACCCCACAAAGCCAACAAAGAGCCTGAACTCGGTACTGCCACCTTAGCGATACCACCGGTTGACGAGTCGGTCATGAATTTCCTCATCCGGCTCTCTGAAAGACAACTTACGTGCAGTCATGATCTCCTGTCGCAAATCAAAAGCCTCCTTGAATGGCTCATCTGCGTCTGTCGAGTATTCAGCGCATTTCGTCTCATCCCGTAGTGAAATTAGTCTATAGATACAGCTAATTCTGTACAAGATGAGGGCAATGTCAGCCTTCCCATCCTCAGGATTGTACCCGTAGCGGAATGCCTTTAATGCCGCTCGAAAGTTGATCCCAAATTAGTATTTGAGTGTTAGCATGCTTCTAGTTATAGCATTAGGGAACCTCATATAGACATAAAGCGCCATTTGAGAGCGTACTTCCCATCGAGCAACCCAGCTATGGCGTGGGTGTAGTAATGCACACCCATTTTGTAGTTTGCAGTTGCAAACATGGGGTGGACATTGCCCGACGATGATGGCCCAAAGCACTGGAGAGCGCGCTTATGGAAGTCGAATGCGGTTGCGTGGTCGTCGCCGTCGTTGAGGTGTGTATTTCCTAGCCAATAAAGGGTAAGACCAATGCTAAAAGGATATAGCCAGTTAGAAGAGTAACAGCCACAAATAAGAATTATTTGTATCACTTGCCAATGATCTCTGTTTTGATCCACACCGCTTGGTGCTATCTCCAGTTCCAGGAGAATAACATTAAGGTACTCTTTCGCGTCACTTGTCCTTCCTTGCAATAGCATGCATCTTCCCAGGCCCACTTCATACTCTATGTATCCTTATAGTGGCTTGAGTTTGAGGGCCTTGCGATAGTGTTCTTCGGCCATCTCATAACAACCCTTGCCGTCCAATGCTTTCGCCATACAAGCCCAAAGGAGCCACTCTCGATCCTTATACTGTACGTCACAGCGGAATTTCACTCTTTGGTCAAGGTATTGCCCTTTCGCTTCCTCGATGATATTGAGTGCCATATCAAAATTTTGCACTGCAATATAAATGCATGCGTGCAGAAACTTTGTGCTAGCGCGTTCCTCATCTTTTTCTTCTCTGGTGACATCAGACCAGTAGTGACGAAATATGTTGTTACTAATACGTAGTAGCTCGAGTCCCAGTGGGAAATTCCCATCCCTGTATGCTTGCCTTGGTGTTGTCAGCATTCTATATGTTATTCAGATGGTCTGGAAAGTGCTCACCCTGCTACCACATCCAGCATGGTCAGGAATTTAAGGGGGATCTGGAACCAATCTTCCGTGGTGTGGACATAGAAATCTCGTACCCGTAGAACATCGGGTAAATATGAGGCTTCGATCTCTGGAATGCTTAACCAGTTAGAAGCTAGCTTTCCATGGCAATCGAGCTCCTCTATAGCATGCTGAGATACATTGAATCGAAGATGGAGCTTCTGTAGAACATGTCGAGATGCATTAAAAAGAAGACGGTGTTTTTCTTCCGCTATACTTTTCCGCCGTCTTCTTTGGGCGTCGTCAAGGGCCAGAATAGGATGTCTCAAATGAACTCTCTTCATGATTCTAATGAATCAAGGTCGTGAAGGTGAAGAGTGACAGAGATAATTCACACACGATAATGAATGATCTGTTCTGCGAAGAAACGTCAAGACAAGTTTCAAAGACGAGAGTGATAGAATAATTTCAAGGGATTATTGTGACCAGGCCATAATCAACATATATCCAGGTCAGGCGGAAAGCGAAAGCCTCGCAAAGGTAGTCTACCTGGCTTACATTCTTTTTGGTTCGAACGCCCTCTTTCCTAGAGTCATTCATAGACACTCACCATAACGGAGAGCGTAATTCTCACCTGAGCAACCAACCCGAAGTAGTCATCAGGCCGACCTGGAAACAGTCCATGTATCACTAATGAGTTCTTATGGCTACCATAGGTCGCCCTGATAAACAAAAGCACTGCCATTAAGGTGTGTAGGACATGGTTTAAGGGACGGCAGCTTTGCTGAGATCCAACAATAATCCTAAGATCACTGCCCAAACATTACTATAGTTATATGTTGTATTATATTCACCAAAATGATGTGATGGGATCAAACACCTCCTGTTGCGGTTAAGTTAGGGCTATAAGAAAGACATCGAGAGGATCGTGCACTCGGCGCCTAGTTTTGCTCGTCGCAGTGAACAGCCGCCACATATCATTTTGAAACTCGCAAAGGATAAAAATACTTTCGAATGAATATTGGTCTTGAACGTAATGTTGGATGGGTGCTTAAAATAAATTTGAGAGACGATATACCAACAACAATTAGCGCCTGGCATGTCTGAGCGGAACTCATTAGCCTTGTTACATACTAGTATAACACTGCGCATATATATCGGGGGAAAACCAATAACTTAGATCAAAGAGAAGTCGACTAGAAATTTAGCAAACAATTTATTGCATGACATTCGTACAGTATTTCTGAGACCTGGGCTGCGGCAACTATATCCCGAGGGATTGCAATTTCGTCTTCTGTTATTGGATTCTTTCATAATTTTGTTATTTTGTTACTTCACACCATAGTATCGTCCATATCACCCATGCGGGCTTCACAGGTTTGCGCCGATGCTAGAACGAGGTGTTTCATCTTGACGCCACAAATTAGAATATGACAACTTAATTACCATTGATCTAGTTTCCCTCACCAGTCGGAGTCAGTTCACAGAATGCCTTGTAGGTCGTGAAGATATCATCATCGCCCTCACCACTGCCAGTGTTCTCAATTACACATTCAGCAGTAGCGCCGACGAAGAAAACATAGCCCTCCTGGACCTCCTCAGTCTTACTACCAACGGTAATCCTGCCCTTGCCACGTGTGCAAATCAGAATACTCGGGCCATCGATGGGGTCGAAAGTGGCCTTGGCACCAGTCCGGTTCAAGTCGGTCTTGATAACGCTGAACTCGTCGATAGGAGGGTCGTAGAGCATCGCGGACGAGGCACTAGAGTAAGCAGTGGCGTTCAGGATGACATATGGGTAGTCTGTTGCCTGGAGCTTCTGCTCCTCGATTGGTGCATAGGAGTAAGTCAGCATCTGGGTGAGGGTGTCGACATCCTTGAATTTCGGAGTGAAACCCGCTCGCACCACGTTGTCAGAGGACGCCATGCACTCGATAATATCACCGGAGATATACGCGTGGATGTCATCTGCCTTCAGGAACATGGCCTCACCAGGCTCCATCTTGACAAAGTTGAGGAAGAAGAAGATGAACAGACCGATATCGTTTGGGAACTGTCCGTCCAGACGCTTGGCAAGCGCAGCCAGCTCGGCGGGGTTGGTAGGGTTGGTCTCAACCTCACCGGACACGGTTGCAAAGCTGTTGGGGCTGTTGTCTGCGGCCGAGATAAGGTCCTTACAGGCGGTCTCTATCTTCTCGGATGACGACTCCATCAAGGTGGTGAAAAGGGAGCGTAGCGCTTCCTTGTTCTTTTGAATGACAGCAGGGTCGTCCGAGTTCTCGTTGCCTTTGACAAGCTGCTCGAACTCACTCGCCGCCTGGTTGCCAACCAGGGTGCGCAGAGGCTCCACGGCCTGGAGGAAATGCGTGATCTCCGCGAGCGGACGGAAGCCACACAAACCCTCGAACGGAGTGATGGCAATGGTCATCTCGGGCTTGTGGTTGTCATCTTATAATTGGTTAGTTACGTTTTCTGGTGCTCGTTTATTACTGTGATCCCAAGTAACACTCACCGGGATAGTTCTTTGGGTCCCGGGCATGGAGCTGCTCGGCGAGCTTCTTGTTTGGATGGGCCTGGATGCTGAGCGCTTTACGGATGGAAAGGACCTTGAACAGGAACGGGAGTCTGCCTCCAAACCGTTCACTGATATCCGTCGACAGCAGGGCCTGGTTATCCTGGACCATGTCGAGGAGGGTACGCTGGGTCTCGACATCTTTAGAGGGAAGAGACGGATGTGTGCCCATCCAGAGCTATGAATGTTGAGTTCGTCATGTTCAATAATAGACTTGAGGTCTCACTTACTTCGGCATAGGGTTTCTCGGCTTCAATTGCAAAATCCGGGCCGGCTGTTGTGGCCGCATACCTGGCCGCTGCCGATTCTTGGCCAACCTTGCCTACGGGATATTAGCGCGGGGTACACAATATTGCAGTGCTAACTTACCCCAGTCGTAGCTATTGACGCCTAAAATAAAAGATATTAGCCATGTTGCTTATAAAGTACCTCAAAAACTTACCGCATTGCAGCCGAAGTAGTGGTACCTGCATCTTGAAATAGATGTTTTGGGGGAAAAAAGTGCCAGGGGCAATCAGTTGCTATTAGAAATTCCCCGCCAAGCCTTCGGTGAGGGATGTTAGACAGGATATATGGTCTTTATAGCTGCTATGACGCACTTTTAAGACCTCTAATAGTTAAGATTGATCCCGTGGCATTTCGAGATATTCCCGGCTTTTTGTTTCTGGGTTTTACTCCGTACGGAGCATCCCAATCTGTCATTCCCGTTTACTTCCGCAACCATCTTATAAGTTGTATAACCAACTACAGCCGCATCAAGACATAATATACATGAGGTCAATAAATCTTCCCAGAGTAGATCACAGATATAAGACCAAGAACTACCTGATTCCAACTGTCAATTGATGCATCTACGCCATGTCCCAAAGTAGTTTAGCGTATCAACCCCGACCGCCCAGAGCCCTCTTATCACTGCATCTCCAACACTTTCAAATAGACAACTTGTTGCTTCAAATCTGGTCTCATTACCTAGGGGTTCTGGTCAGCAGTACGCTGCTCCTACTCTTCATACATTATTCACACCCTGTTGGTAAACGGGATGTCTCGCAACCGCCCCCGACCCAGAGACAACGGCTTCGGCAATAATGAGGAATTGGAGCTCTGGACCAAGATCTGCCAGGATATTCGAAAATCTAAAGAGAAATTCGATCAGCAGACTTCATTGTCCTTGCAGATTAAAGGTCTGGTAGACAAGATCGCCCATGATGGCAACCGTGAGTGTTCCCCCGCACTAGGTCCCTCGGCTCTATACCCGCCACCGCAAAGCTCCAACATGAGCTTCGCTTCCAATTATTGCGATCAAATTCAAACTGATTATTAATCGCATATACTAACATTGTGCTTCCAAACAGAACCGACTATGGCCGAACACGATCAACTCGATAGCTGGCTCCGCCTTAGCCAAAAGCTCAGCGAAGATGAGCGCTCGATCATGCAAGACGAGCCATGCGACGTTATCAAAAATTTAGAACTGCTCACAGCATTGCGCAAAGCATCCGAAGCCGAAGCGCCTCCAAATCGGTCAGCGTCGTTCAACAAGTCTCGTAAGAAAAGAAATGAAGTCGAAGGTTCGGTGACCGACTCCCCCAGTGCCTCGGGGGCTGACAAGTCCGCTCGCTCAAAGGGGACCGTCCCACGCAGCGCCAGCGTCTCATCAAGCACGCAAGCCCGCGAAGGGGGCCGTCAGGATAACATCATGGTCAAGATCGAAGAAGGGCCGTCGGAAGGGACTAAGGGCACTGTTGCAGAGCGGAATGGATTATTGGTGGTTGGGGCTCAGGTTGTGTTCAAACACAACAAGAATAAACAAGGCGTCGAGGGCGAGGGGATTCAATGCATAATCAAGGCTGTTAATGGCGAAGGACCGAAGAAGCGGTAAGTTACGTTGAGTCGTTTGCGTTTCGTCTCGATTTACATTGACTGACGCGTCATGTCTGGTTCAGATATGATGTGCAGGACCCCGAGCCGAATGAGAATGGTGAGCAGGGGGCGGTTTACAAGACTACCGCTGCCTCTCTCATACCCATTCCTCAGCTCAGCACCCACTTGTCTGCGTACCCGGCTGGCAAGCAAGTCCTCGCGCGATACCCGGACACTACCACATTCTATCGTGCGGAGGTGATGGGCGCGCGGAAGGATGTCTATCGCCTCAAATTTGAAGGTGAAGAAGACGACAAAGAGATGGAGGTCGACCGGCGATTTGTGCTGGATATTCTAGGCAAGTAATCTCAAGCTGTTTCTACGATCTGATGTGATGATGATACCATTTAAGCGCGGCGCTATCTGGAGTTCGAAGGCCTACCATGGATATGGGGTGCTTTCATCTTGACTAGATACTTTACCTAGAAAGAACAAATTCTTTTTTTGACATGAGGATAATTTAGCCTTTACATTTGACACAACACAGCTAAGTCGATGATCAGATGCTATCGAACAGATCTTCCGTATGGATCCGTTCTTGCATCTTAAATGGGGTACTCCAACCTCCAGAGTAGCGTCGAGAGGTTGAACAGATGTCTACAATGTAAGAGGCTTTCGTATAACATCTCGTGAAACCTTAAATATCAGGAGCTAATCTGCCACCCTTCCCTCTTGACGAGAGCGGGTGGATGGATGCGAATGGCTCCAAGGACGCATCAATCTACCATGTTGTGTAGAAGGCGGATGGCAGCTCCCACTCAACGACGATGGCATAATCAATTCCACTCCTATCGTGCTGCATAATCTCAACTCCGATGATGTGGCCCTCAAAAGCGACGGAATCCAGTTCCTGTACCGGATGATGCCGATGGCCTCCTCACTGCAGTGCTGAGGCTACTGAAATTTGATGGCACATACTACCTTCGGTTCTTGACTAATATGTACGAAACGGACAAGTATGGCCTGAAATATGCTTACCATGCGTTTTTCAATGACTAAGGCATTGATCATGGATGTGCCTCTGTGCCACTTGAATACTGGTTGCGTGATCGATTGCCATGATTGTTTATATTTTTTTCCTCCCCGATGTCGGCTCCCAAACTGTTAAATTGATAGACCTATGCAATGTGAGAACAATATGCAATTGATGTGCGACTTCGGGCCAGAACAAGCCAAGATTTTCATGTAATGGTGAAATTATAGATCAAATAAGGCTGATCCTTCGAACTTTTAAAATCCTGACTGGTAAAACAGTTCGGTCGGTGAACCGAGAGAATGTGCTAGAGTAAGCGGTGACATAGAGATGAGTCAGCCTTCTTCTCCTCATGCCGAGGGAGCATAGCCGGACCATAGTCTACTTCGCAGTTAAAACTTTCCATTGAACAGATTTTGTTTTGTATTCTTGTCAGATGCATCTACGCCATACAATCCCTACCCCTTCACACTAGACCTTTTACATCGAGCCTCACGCGTCACACCTTCCGACTACCCCGCCTCTCCGCCGTCGCAATGACCGACCTACCGGCCCACGCCTCACCAAAGCTCACCCCGCATTCGCTCCCAGGCAGATCAGATGGACAATCGGATGTTTCGAGCCAAGGGAGCATCGCAGCAGGCGAACAGACTCCAGCCCTACCGGGCTCATTGCTGTCGCCCGCATTCACCCCACCTGCGACCCCCGGTGGCACATTGAGCTTGGATTTACACCCCACCGCGGTCCTTCACGCAAACCAGGCAGCAGATATCCACAATAAGAAGCAGGAGGCTAAAGGCCCCAAGCTACTCCCGCAGCTCCCAGCAGTGGAATGTATCGTGCGAGCGCGAATCCCGACAACCAACGGAGCGGAAATGTTCTTGCATCTATACCACAATGATTTGGATGGAAAGGAGCATTTGGCCATTGTATTTGGAAACAATATTCGCAGCCGGAGCTTGGACAGCGTCCGGCCCGGAGAGACCGAGATGGATCGAATGATCCGCGGTGCGTACGTTGGGAAATTGCACCCGGGTCGAGTCAGCAGCCGGTATGATGACGATTTGGCTGGGTCAGCCTCGATACCAAAGCAGGTCGAGCCTCCGCTGGTGCGAATCCATTCGGAGTGTTATACTGGAGAAACGGCGTGGTCGGCGCGGTGCGATTGCGGCGAGCAGCTGGATGAGGCGGCGCGCTTGATGTCTTTCCCCGTTGAGGGCCTTGCCTCCGATGCACCTCCAGAGATCCATTCCTTATCATCACATTCGACAGGTGGTGTGATTGTTTACCTGCGCCAGGAGGGTCGTGGTATCGGTCTTGGTGAGAAGTTGAAGGCATACAATCTCCAGGATCTCGGGTCGGATACCGTTGAGGCAAACCTTTTGCTCCGCCATCCGGCTGATGCCCGAAGCTATGGATTGGCTACAGCCATCTTGAAAGACCTTGGTTGTGGTGCGGATGCCATTCCAGAAGGAATTCGTCTACTTACCAATAACCCCGATAAAGTCCGGGCTATTGAGGGGCCTAACCGGGAAGTTCTTGTAAAAGAACGGGTGCCGATGATTCCATTGGCATGGCGGACAGGTGGCCAGAGAGGAATTAAGAGCTCTGAAATTGAAGGCTATCTACAGACTAAGGTATGTGTGCAAACTATTGCTCAGTCCAGGATTGATACTAATACGGCTTTGATAGATCTCGAAAATGGGTCACATGATCCAATAATACTTAAGCTTATCATTTTGAACTTTTGTCCCTATCATTCCCCTTGTCTGGCTTATGCTTGCATTGGAACTTACAAAAGCCTTTGTATATGATCGACACGACCGAATCTTTTTCTTTGTGCATAATCTTGATCCTTCTCAAAGGTTACATACGGCGCTGATAATTCTGTATATTCTTTTTTGTTCATAGGTGCTTTACTGCTCCACATTTGTCCATCAGCTTCTAGAAATAGGGGGTTCTTATCCCTAGATATATAGTTAGATCAAATATAGGTTCCCCAATTGAATCTGATACAATAATATTACCTAGCATGAAAGTTTAATCATTTCACATTCTTGACCCACATAGCCCCCATACATCTTACTCCAGACTCTTCTCAACTTCCATTCCTCATTTCCACTGAATGGCTAATCTGAACTAGCGCATGTGCAAGGCCATGGCCCGCGCTTCAAACGCCAATGAGCATGTGGCGCCTTCGCCTGACTTGCCTGACTTGTCTGAACGCTCACAGCCTAACCCCCTCAGCAGACCCGAGGACTCCCCGATTCCTTTCCGTGCGGCTTCGATAGACGTGGAGGGGACCTTGGATAATGGCATAACATCAGGACGCAAGCGAAAGCTGAATAGCATGTCATCAAGAGGTGTCGCCAATCTCACCCCGGATCAGTTGGCGAAAAAGCGGGCCAACGACCGCCAAGCGCAGCGCGCAATTCGAGAAAGGACGAAAGGACACATAGAAGCTCTAGAGCAACAGGTCCGGGATCTCTCATCGCAGAAACCTTACCTCGATCTCCAAGCAGCTCTGCAGGAGAATGGTACGATTCGGTCGGAGAACGCAGAGCTCCGCCAAGGGCTTAAGGCGGCAATGGACATTCTCCAACCATTGATGGCCAAGCCAGAGCTACCAAGTCAGTTATGCATGCCAATAAAATCAAAGTCTCAAGCTAATAAAGAAAGGTCCATCTCCTCTAGCTATACCCAATCTCGTCCCACCTTCCCTTGCATCCCCACTGCCCGATACCGATCACCTCACCCCCAATAGTCAGCCACTTCTTCCAGGCGATAAATCATATGCCGAGTCTATTGCCAGCCTTGATACGCCTTCCCCAACACGTTCTGCGCCCACTCTTGGGAGTCGCCGCAATAGTACCAATGGTCCTCCCCCCGCCTCTCTTCGTGTCGCATTGGACTCGCAGCGCCATAATATCACACACGGCCTGAACCTCGGCTCCGAGGAGCGTCTGGGGTTTAACTTCCTTCTGGATGCCTCACATAGTGTTCCTAAAGTGGACCGGCTACACCGCAGCAGCTCGGAAACCCTCCGCTGTCCTCCGCCGAATCCTCCGTCACCAATATACCCACATCCCTTGACTGCTACCTCTGAGGGTGGGCCACCTGCATTCGCCGCTCCGATACAAAACGTAGTAGCGACATGCCCTTTGGATAACATTCTTCTGGAATTTCTCCAAAGCCGGCAACGCGAGGCTGCTCAAGGCATCCCTAGACAAAAGTTAGCTGGGCCACCGTACCCGAGTGTCTCCTCATTGCTGAACCCAGAGAGGAGTGTCTACTCCCATCCAGTCTCAAAGGTTTTCACAGATATCCTGCGTGCCTTTCCAGATATTTACTCTTTGCCAGAGCAAGTTGCTGTGCTGTACGCCATGTTCCTCCTCATGCGCTGGCAGATTTACCCTACGCAAGAGAACTATGAGCGACTCCCAGAGTGGTTGACCCCACGCCCAACTCAAATTCTTCATCCACACCCTGCTTGGATGGATTACGTTCCATGGCCTGGAATGCGTGATAAGATCATTATAAATTATCAGAACTACCCTTTTGAGAACTGGACAATCCCATTTACACGTGGCTTGAGCGTCAATTGGCCATACGAGGACACGGACTGTTTATTGTCAGCCGGCGACTCGGAGGAGCTCGTCATCAATCCCGTCTTTGAACGGCATATGAGGAATTTGTCTAATTGGTCTCTGGGGCTCAGCTTTGCGGAGAGTTATCCATCTTTGAAAAACACTGCACGAATCAAGCCGAAAGCACCGCCCAACACCTCATACGGAGTAGACTCACCAAGAGACTATAAACCCATTTAAGTGGGCTGCATTCAACCCATTGTCCTACCTCTGCCAAGTTGATCTTGGTTCGTATCTTTCAATTTCGCGACCCATTTTGGCGAAAATGAAATCCTTGCTTTTAGGAAGTCAATTTGTTTATTTTTTGGGTGTATCCTTTTTTTCTTGGGTCTCAATACAAGGCAAGGCAGAAGCATAATGTGAGAAGGGCCACAGGTCACATGCTCATAAGTGCCGCCAATGATATTTGGAGGGATCATTTCGGTCTTAAACAAATAGATATATCCATATCAATAATTACTCTGTGTCTTATGAGATACATTACTCTCTCCTGCTCTTCTCATTCCAAAACTCCAGACCAGCATTCTGGCGCAGCGTCCCGTACATTGCACTGCTGTCCAAACACTCTCCGCCATATTCTCTCGCGGCCTCCATGTTAGCCCGGGCGATTTCAAGGCCAGGAAGCTCAACACCGTGCTCCTGGGCCATCGACATGGCATGCCTAGCATCCTTAATAGCGAGAGAAACCCCAAAACCAGGACGGGAGTCTAGGGACGGCGCATAAGCCCCCGTAGTCAATCTGGAAATAAAGATAAGTATGAAGAGCTGTAATGCCAGCACCGAAACAACATTGTAACTTACCTCTTAGAATACCCTCCAGCAACAGGACCAAAAGCCTCACCAATGAGCTCCTCCATAGCACTAGTTCCAAGCCCAGTCTTCTCAGCAAATACCTGGGCCTCGCCAACAGCCTCCATCATATTAACAGTAACAATGTTACCCGCGATTTTCAGAAGCGAGGACTTTGTAGCATCCTCGCCACAATCAATCACACGTCGACCCATTACATCCTGGATCAGAGGTTTGACGGCCTCAGTGGCACTCTTGGGGCCACCAATCGCGAAAACAAGCTTGCCATCCACGGCAATTGGGTTCCCACCGAAGACCGGCGCTGCTACGTACGATGCATCCTTGCTTTTCAGCTGCAATGCAGCCATTCTGACAGTCTCAGGATGCACTGTTGAGCAGTCGACGAAGATCTTGTCCTTTAGGGACTGGCTTGAACCCATGGCGGTGGATAGCAGGCTTTGGAGCACTGAGTCATTCGAGACCTGGAATGGGCTTAGAGTTGTATTGCTATGTATTTAGTCGGTGGAATCCACTTACCATGGTGAAAATGATTCCACATTGAGATACCAGCTTCTCGAAATTGTGTTCTGGGACTGCTCCCAGTGCTTGCAGTGGTGCTCCGCGCGCCATTGTGCGGTTTGAGTAGATCAGCCCCAAGGCCTTCTTTGTGGCTAGATGGCGCTGCAGATTGGAGGCCATAGCCAGGCCCATGGACCCGAGTCCATACTGTGTACTTTATTAGTGCTTTCGTTCAGGACTGTAATACTCTAGGGGTTACTTACCCAGCCGATTTGTGGCATTGTTGCTCGCTATTTTCCTTTTGTTCGGATTCAAATGGAAGATGGTGCTATCTATAAACAACTGCTCAAGGATAGGTTCAAAAGAGATTCAGCAATGCGAGGTTGTATGGGTCCGGGGACGCGTGTTTCCCGAGGATATCGGAGTCGGCCGACAGGAAGGTCTTCGATGCTAATAGGTTCTATAGGCTAAAGTTAGCCCTATAGAGATTGGACTTATTAGTGTGGATATATAATTCATCTCCTTACTCCAATTCTATGCTTCGTGTGCCCTTCTAGTCAAGTCCACGTGTAAACCCCTTAATGTGAGGCGTTCCACATGAATACTATAATCATGCGCATATATTGATTCCAGCATTAAGCAAGTGCTCTGTCAGGAGCTCAAGAGCTTTATTTACACCCAATTCCATATCCTCCGAGCTTGCTTGGTCCAAGAATGCGATGATGCGGTCACATACCGTCATGGCTGCGGCTCGCCCCCAACTGTGGGGTGAATATCAGGTACGGTACGGTCACGTAAGTTATGATGCTCCGTCCGTCGTGTGGGCTCGACTTCAGACATCCCCAACACCCTCCTCTCTCCCCTGAACCCTCCTAGTTCCGCTCATATTGGGAGTTTCTAAATACAATCCCAGTCTCGGACGGTACTCCTACTCCCAACCGTCTAATCCCCAATTACTCCAAGATGGCGGAAATGCCCATTGGTACACCGATTCCCCCAGGCTACCGTGTCCCAGCTCCAAGCTAACAAGCTACTCCGCAGTCCTCGATGGAGGAACCGGCTTTCTCAAGGTCGGCTATGCCGCCCAGGTATGTCGCACGGCCACTACACTCTCTCTATACTCTTCTCTAATTTATACTTCCTCGCTAGAACTTCCCAGAGCACCAGTTTCCCTCGATAGTGGGGCGGCCTATCTTGCGAACGGAGGAGCAGGGCGGCGACATCGTCGTCAAGGATATCATGTGCGGTGATGAAGCCGCCGCTGCACGATCAATGCTCCAGATCAGTTATCCTGTATGTATATGTCGGGGGTTGTCCTTGCCTGCTCTACCCCGCCCTCTCCGCAAACTAGGCGAGTGTCTTGTCAATGCCTAACCTGTGCTGTTTTAGATGGAGAATGGAATTGTCAAGAAATGGGACGACATGCAACATCTATGGAACTACACCTTTTACGAGAAGATGAAGATCGACCCAACAGATCGCAAGATTCTCCTCACGGAGCCGCCGATGAACCCGCTTAAGAACCGCGAGCAGATGGCCGAGGTGATGCTAGAAGGATACGGGTTTGGTGGGGTCTACGTGGCGATCCAGGCGGTGCTGGCACTGTACGCCCAGGGTATGTGATACAAGACCAGGGCGTGAGTTCGGGATGAATACTGATGTCATGCTATAGGTCTGAGCAGCGGCGTGGTTGTGGATTCTGGTGACGGTGTCACCCACATTATCCCCGTTTACGAGTCGACCGTACTCAACCACCATATTAAGCGCCTGGACGTCGCCGGTCGCGACGTCACTCGCAACCTGATTGCCCTCCTTTTGCGCCGCGGCTATGCGCTGAACCGAACCGCCGACTTTGAAACCGTGCGCCAAATCAAGGAGAAGCTTGCTTACGTCTCCTACGACCTCGAGTTGGACAAAAAGCTTTCCGAAGACACTACCGTCCTCGTCGAGTCCTACACCCTGCCCGATGGCCGTGTCATCCGCGTCGGCAGCGAGCGATTCGAGGCCCCCGAGTGCCTTTTCCAACCCCACTTGGTTGACGTCGACCAGCCTGGTATGGCTGAAATGCTCTTCAACTGTATCCAGGGTGCCGATGTCGATGTTCGGTCCAGTCTATACAAGGCTATCGTGCTCAGCGGTGGTAGCAGCATGTACCCCGGTTTGCCCTCTCGTTTGGAGAAGGAGTTGAAGCAGCTCTGGCTCACCCGGGTATTGGGCGGCGACCCAGAGCGCCTGAACGTACGTCGAAGAAACTTTGTCAAAAAATATCAATGTAACTTGGCTAATGATTTTCCAGAAATTCAAGGTTCGCATCGAAGATCCCCCCGCCGGAGACACATGGTGTTCCTGGGTGGTGCTGTGCTTGCCAACTTGGTTAGTCTCGCTTTTTCTTCCCATTTGACTCCAGCTCTTACTAACCCAATTTACTCAGATCGCCGACAAGGACGACATGTGGGTAAGCAAGCAGGAGTGGCAGGAACAGGGTGCACGCGCCCTGGACAAGCTCGGCCCGCGATGAACGGATTGTATTTAGGCGGTTCTTGGTCTGCTCCTTTTTTCTTTGATTTCTTGCTTCGCATTGTTTGCAAGCCATGTTGCCTGGGTCTCTTTTCCCCTATCTTTCCTTCCCCCCGTCATTGTCGATACACTCCCGTCCATCTTGTAGTTTTCCCTGTCTATCCACCTGATTCCTACATTGTGCCTAGACTGGTCTGGCGCGGGTGGATTCGGGGCGTTCATGACAGAAAAGAACGAAATATTTCTATCGGCTTTGCGGTATATGCCAGTTTTGTAGGATATGTACGTATGAGCTACATGTGTGGTGGAACTCATCATCATGATTGTACATATACAATCTATCGTCAACATCAGTATGCCGAGACACAATAGGATATCCAATAATGCATCCGCTCCCCTCCCTTCGCTATCAAAAAAGGGCCACCCACATCCCTGGGCAGGAACGTATGTGTGAACTCAAGAATCCGAAACTGGAAAATGCTGCACGCAAAACGCAACGAAACAAACGAGCAGTATCACAACAGAAGGAATTATGCAAAGGGTTCAAAAATGGAGAAAAAGAGAGACGAGCCAGCAACCAATCTCCAAACTACTTCTCAACAGCCCCCGGCGAAACAGCCAAGATGACCGCAAGAGTAGCAATAATCAGCGAAGCAGCTATAAGCCCCGTAATCGCAACACTGCCCCGACTAGCCGGGAATTTCCCCCGAATAATCCAATATTGGCTCTGGAAGTAGCGGTGGAAGCCAATAGCAAGGATAATGATGGAGACTCCGATAAAGGTCGAGCCGAGTGGTTTACCCACACTACGAAGACGAGAGGAAGCAGAGGAGGCGTGGAATGCGGCTGAATCGTAGGCAGCCAAGGCGAGGTCTGGTGGTAGGATGCCCGGGTGTGGGCCGGATGCTGGGTCGAAGAAGTTGGCGTGTGTGCTTGTGGATGCGCTGTTCAGACGGAAGAGTTGCGTTACTGCGATTCCGATTGAGGCGAACGCTAGGGAGGTGCGCATCCAGGCTAGGAAGGTTCGTTCTATAGGAAAGGAAGTGTGTTAGGGGGTCTATGCGGGGTTTCAAGGTAGGCTGCGCATATCGTACCCAATGCAAGGTGGTCGCGGGCAACACTGCCTTTGTTCTCTAGCTCGAGACTGCCGTATCGATCTGCGAATCGACTATACCAGGACTCGTGGGGCTCAGAAGTCGATGCCGGTTTCGCTGCTTGGTTGGCATTTCCAGAGGTTGCGTTATTTAGGCCGACGTCTTTAAGCTGAGAGGCGGGTGCTCCCTCTGTGGACTGATAGTTGCGCCCCGCGGGACCAGCTCCGTTGATTGGTGTGGACTCGGTGGATTGGTTTGAGCTCTGAAGTGGGTTCTGGTTACGCGCATGGTTTCGAGACGAGGAGCTTGAGTGGGACCGGGTGCTGCCGAGGGACGATGACAAGCCTGAATCTGTGGGCGAGCGTGATGATGAGTGGTTGTTGTTTGATCCTCCGGAGTTGCTGGGACCTGTAGGAGGCGGCGCCGATGAGTCGAGTGTGTTCATTATGGCGTGCTTGCCCTCCTGATCTGTGACTGGAGAATATTGTCCAATCCGAGGGTCGCCTGGGACCAAATTTATGCAGGCCTGGAGCGCCGGGTCCTTCTATGTTGGGAGAGGATGGAAAGAGATAAGATTTTCACGGCGATGGAAAACTATTCAGTAGCTGAGTCTGGTAAGTTGAAGCCTTGCTATCTGCATTTCTTTGACTGCTCGTCTTCTCAGGATGCTATGGCCATCATGGGGCATATAATGTGACCTCGAGCAAAAGCGTGAAACAAAGTGATGATCCCAGTCACCTGACCAATCCGGGGAAGTGATCACATGCTCCACTCTAACCCACTTGGGCCAAGTGTTGATCCGAACTGTCACTGCGACTTGTAAAGCTTGACATGTTGATATAGATGTCTAATGTAGATCTTCTGCCTATAGTCGGAATTATCTGCTTTAATCTGCACATATAATTTGACAAACTAACACCTCATTATCTTCCCTTTACCAAATTGCGTCATACTCTATTTAAGGCAGGCGGTCAGTCCTATCAAGCTCATTATCAACTTATCCGACTTATTTCCTTCCAAGGTTTCCCCTCACTTAACCAACAGAATGGCATCGCAGGAATCTTTACCATCTCCTACGGGAAAGGTAGATCTCTCTAAAAAGCTCTCTGCCTTGCGGTCAAATACCCGCAGGGCAAACCCCAATTCCCGAGACCTAACTCCAACAACCCCTCCTCTCCCTTCGCCGCCAGACCTCTCCGCCCACCAATACCGTCAACCAATCCGCCGCATCCTGTCCCCAAAAGACCATGAACTCTTCCTCTCATCGTCGACCTACAAACTTGTCCTCGCCTTTGTGTTTGGCCTAAGTGACTCTGTGCGGGGGCATTCCATCAACGACCTCCAAAAAAAACCTCAATCCGAATCCATTTCCAAGGTCCTCTCAGTTGTCACTCAGATACGCTCCCTCCTAGCCAAAAACCCGCCAATCGACCAGGGTGGATCCCGATTCGGCAACCCTGCCTTCCGGGCACTGTGCGACGATGTAAGCGCGCAGAGCACATCATGGCACACTAACATTCTTGGGTTGAAAGACGCGGGCGCAACCGAAGAAGCCTCGACATATCTAATCAACTGCCTGGGCTCACGAGAGCGGATTGACTACGGCTCCGGACACGAACTCAACTTCATGATGTGGCTGTTATGTCTGTATCAGCTTGGTCTTCTCCCCGCTAGCGACTTCCCTGCTGTCGTGGTCAAGGTCTATGTCGAGTATATGCATCTCATGCGGGAGATCCAGTCAGCCTACTACCTTGAGCCTGCTGGATCGCACGGTGTCTGGGGTCTGGATGACTACCATTTCCTACCGTTCTTGTTCGGAGCTAGTCAGCTTGTCGGACACCCGTATATCACTCCGTTGGGTATTCACAATACTGCTACTTTGGATGAGGAGGGCGATAAATATCTCTACCTGGATCAGGTTCGGTGGGTTGAGAGTGTCAAGACTGTGAAGGGACTTCGCTGGCATAGCCCTATGCTGGACGATATCTCTGGTTCTAAGAATTGGACCAAGGTTGAGAGCGGCATGAAGAAAATGTTTGTTAAGGAGGTGCTGGGGAAGCTTCCTATTATGCAACATTTCCTGTTCGGAAGTCTCCTACCTGCTGCTGAAGGCATGACCGATCCGTCGGAGGGAGGTGTTGAGCATAATGGTCATGACCATGCCCATGGCCATGATCATCCTCATGATAGTGCAGATTGGTTCGGTGATTGCTGCGGTATCAAGGTACCCAGTACTGTGGCTGCGGGCGCTGAAATGCGTAAACGTATGGGCGGATCGAATCTGCGCCCAATTCCTTTTGATTAAGATCGGCGATGTTTGGGACCTTCCAACAAAATAATGAATCTACATGACTAGCATATTAGAAAATGTCAAAAACGACAATCTGTTTCTACACCTATACTTATTGACAGTGTCTGTGCTTTGTCGGTCACAAAACCAATCTCATTTTCGGTAGCCCTGGACCGCAAACAGATGTACGCAATATACGTACTTTCTGCACAATGGTGCTTCCAGTCTATATTTTGGTTGTCAGTGCTTATCCTTAAGTTCCAGTGAAGTCCTGTCGATTTCAATCTGTAATATCGCTATATACATATTCAACACATCGTACCACACCCGCTCATCTCTCTTTCCACGGTGTGTCACTCCCAGAAACCCACTACCGCCAGGTTGTACTTTCAGTGACTGCAGTTCCAGAGCAGCCTGCTGGTACAGTATAGCTCCGGTTAGGGTCACTTTCCCAGGTAATTGTACCGTCCGCTCCTTTCTTGAAGAACTTGTAAGTAAAGGTAGTACCAACGGGGAGACTAACACTGGTAGTCCACAATGGGTTCGATGATGTGTATGATCCTGCCGACAGAGCGATTGCCGACGAGGTAGACCAAGAGCCCAGCTGGCTAATTGACCCAGTGAGGAAGATATTCTGGCCAAATGACGTGGTCACCAACTCGTTGAAAGTTACCGAGACGCTGCTGGCAGGAGTAGCACATGCTCCGGTAGTTGTTGTCTTACTTGTCGTAGTGGTCAAAGTCGTGCCGCTGGTAGTAGTCGATCCTCCCCCAGAACCCCCGATAGAAATATCCGCACAGTGAAGATAAGCCTGGCCGGTCTTGAAAGAGTTCCATCGGAAGCGCAGCAGAGTGTGTGCTGAATCGTAGTTTGGGATCTTGATTTTCTTCGTAACAGTGTAGCCGCCAGCAATAGTTGTCTTGCAGGAGTTCAATGGCGCACCATCCACACCCTGGCAGCCGCGTCGGTCGCTGGCACCGAATGCATTGCAGGTGAACCAGTCATTTCTCCAGCATAGCTGTCCAGGCGAGCAGTCCGGACTGTAGCCGCAGTCCTGTCCGGGAACATCTGTACATTTCAATTCACCCTTCAAGAAACAGTCTTCTGCAGCCTGTTTCTCGGCATTGGTTGGAAGATAGTTTGGATCCAGGAATTTGTCGACCAGAGCCTGGTCCTGGCAGATACCGTAGGTGAACATGCCACCATGGTCGCCATTGTTATCGACACACCATTGCACTTCCACGATCTGGTTTGCAGTGTATGTGGCGACCACGTCACCCCAGTGAGCGGCGGGCTGGTTATAATCAACACTAACTCGGGCATTGTAACCACATGGTCCACTACGGCCAACTTGGGGTCCTTCAAGATCGGGCCAAGGAGAAACTGGTTCAAGGATGGAACATTCAGGACAGGTATCAATGCCGGCCTAATAAAGTCAGTCTGGTATATTACATCCATGAACTCATCTGAGAGCTTACCTCGAATCCAAGCCGAGTACGACTTGAAGGAATGGTCAGGTATCCATGGGCTTTGACTAAGGACAGAAGACCGGCCAGGCTCAGAATAGAAGAAGCCTTCATCTTGGGTGTATTTTCTCAAAACTAAGCTGCTGGCTCTCGAAATGGAGCGAAACATTGCCCTTTTATATATGTCTTTTCCATAATTGCTGTTCGACTATACCAACCATTCACACATCATCCTACCCTTCCGTCGTCGGCTTGAAAGTCTGAATGTGTAGGGGTTTTCGTATTTTCACAGCCATATTTCCTTTTGTAGCATGTAGTCCGATAATTATCCGACAGCCGCTAGGCAAAGGGATGCAAGCCTCGCATTTTAGTCGAATTGTGACAAGAAAAGCCGATAAATTCCCGTTTCCCTCTCATATACTAACAGAGCCTGGCGACTGCGGCGTTTGGAATTTGCGTTTCTTCAGGATATCGCGCCTACTCGGTTGGTATATTCAACTTATAGTCCAAAAGTGTACTGGCACAAGGCAAATGACCTTCTCAGATGTAGCAAACAACCAGTTTATCCACTTCTGCTTACTTTCAAGACCCCACCCTTTCTAACTTATGGTAGTACTCTCCACGTCTTACTTTCCCGCCACAATTTATTATGCTTCTTCACCACCGTGGGCCCTCTACCTGAGTGGTGCCCAGTTACGCCATAGGCGTCAGCCTATACTACTCGCACTATATGTGCCGAGTTCCAGTTGGGGATATCTCCGTGATTCAACTACGCCACCGTAATTGTTCGTGAACAGTCGGTTATACACGGATTCGCAGCTATATGGTGAATAAGAGAACTACATGTGACGATACATCACGGGTTATGCGATATAACCCTAATACAAGACGCTGAATATATCCAAGAAACGAAGCAGAATGCAAAGGCCGAGAAGTGGGGGGAAATCCACTGCATAAGTACATAAGTACCTTTTGGGGTGTCTTTTCTAATGCCGGGACTTCCTATCTGGATTGCCACTTCTATGAGGGCCTCTCAGAGTCAGGCTCAATCAATAACGTCGTTCCATGAATAGTCAAAGCTATACTCCGTACATCATATCTATAGAACTAACCACAGTGTTAGCCCATTCCAACACAGACAGGGCTCTTTCTTTTCCTTCAAATCTTCCACTGGCACACTCGGATTTCACTTTCACTATCCACAATATACCCCAGGGCAGAAATCATCGATTTTGTCCCAAGAGAGACTCATTTCGTCACTATCACACATCATCTCCCAAAGGTCCCATAACGCACGGGACCAACACTTCATCCATCCGGGGAAGTCGTCCATTTCGTCCAAATCCGGCCACGCTTCGACAACCTTCACATACCGTATGGCAGGATCTCGATGGTACTCTGCTTCCTGCTCTAGAGCCTCCGCCGATATACCTAGCATCGTCTGGAGGCATTCCTCGTCAATGACGATACACATTCGATATTTATTGAATTTATCACGCTGGCCCTGTGCATCTACCCACCCCTCGAAGTGAGCGCGAATCAAATCAATTGATGCCCCATCCAACTGCGTCGCATCTTCGATAACGGTAAGGCTGTGTCGGGCCCATATTCCTTCGTAAATCACGGGATCTACACCAGTACTTTCGTTTGCACATTCTGCTGCCTCTGCAAAGAATGATTTTTTGATGCAGGCCTCGAGATACTTGATCACGGTAGAGAGGTGCGCGTCAGATTCAGAGGAGTAAGTTGTACGATAGATAACATATCCCCAGCTCGGATGGATTTTGAGCTTGTCAAACAGCTCCCACAGGGAGCCAGAGGGCCGAGGCATATTGTGACGAATGAGACTCAAATCGAAAGAAAAATGACAGAGCTTCGGAGACCCCGGGAGCAGTAAAATCAAGAGGGATAAGAGAGAAAGAAATTGTGAGAATTAATTCAGAGTATTTTACCACCAGACAGAAAAACTAAGGTACGTGTATAGCCTAGTAAGGCCATATCTGCTATTCGACAGAAACTGCGCTCTTCAATCTGAAGATATCTAAAGGTCTCGAGCGAGAAGGAAAGAGAATAGGGGGTCGGTCTGATAAATTTAATCAACATAGCATATGACCATAGTATGAATCGAGAAATATAGATTATATTCATAGTCTCTGTGGGTTTCGGCCAATCAGACATATACTAACGAGGCTCTCTTCTATCTAAAAGGTAAGACCCTAAACTGCACCTTTTCGGATTTTTTAATGTAAAATAATGAGGTCCTAAGAAAAGTGAAGACATTATGTGTGTGAAAGAGGTGATCTTCCAAGCGCTACCGCCTAAAACGCGGGGCAATCTCAAAACAGCATTTCACACCAGTTTTCTCCCTAAAAGGCAGATGTACATCATTATAAAGTTCTATAATCTTATATGGACCCCCTTTCTATAACCGCTGGGATCGCAGGTCTAGCCAGCCTCACTATCCAGGTGGCGCCCGCACTCCATGTTTATATTGCTACTGTCAAGGGAGCCGAGAAAGATATCGGCTGGTATGCAGACGAAGTTACTTCATTGATCGAGGTATGTATAAGCTTGGAGGACTTTCTGAAAGTCGACGTGGTATCCCCCGAATCCCGTTTCAAGACGACAGAATCAGTTCTGGGCCGCACGGTGTCTGCTTGCGACGCTTCCCTACGCCAATTGGGCAAGTTGGTACAGGTTCCGACTAGTTGGACGGAGAAGATGAAATGGCCCCTTCGGAAAAAGAAAGTTGAAGAAATTATTCAACGTCTAGCGAGATATACTAATATGTTCCAATTTGCATTGACGGTCGAGGGGCAGTATGTTGTCCCCTTAATCTCCAATCTCTGGCTTTTAATCTCAAAATTATCAGCGCTATTTTCTCAAATACCCCGGAAGTCGTTGAAGAGCTTTTGGAGCTACAAGTCAAGGCTTCATCCAAACTCCACGAAATCACCAAGGGTATCGATGCACTGTCTATTACAACCGACAACTACCGCGATACATCTGAGAGCACTTCGTCCCTTTTAGAAGGTATTCGGTCGTTATCAGCCAAGACTGAGCAACTATCATTTATCCAGAAAGAGGTTGGTGACATCAAAGCTCACCTCAATGACAGCTACGACTTAGAACTTCTATAATGGCTGTCACCGGAGCATAGCCGTGGACGACATTTCGATGTACGCTCGAGGCGAACCCCAGGAACTGGAAAGTGGCTACTTGAAACGGCCGAATTCCAGAATTGGCTTGACAAGGAATCTTCACGGAGAATTCTATGGCTTGTTGGCGATCCAGGTTGTGGAAAATCTACCCTGTTGTATATGCCCACTAATCTCAAGTCATCTATACTAGAATCTACCTGCTGATCTCACTACAGGTCTCTTGCTGTAGACGAGCTTAACACATGGTATATGGACAACAAGTTTGTCGTTACGTATTATTACTGTGATTACCGAGCTCAGAACGCGTCCCCCCTCACGGCTGTTATAGGGCGCTTGCTTCGTGTGCTGCTCGAATGCAGTTTAGTTATTCCGCCTATACTCCGTGACATCTTCGAGAAAGCGCGTCGCCAAGGAAGAGCACCAATTTCTTCGGAGCTGAAGGATATCCTGATCTCTGTGGCTACATCATTCGAGCGTTGCTTCGTCCTTGTGGATGCGATGGACGAGTTTAGCATTTCCGAACCAGGAAGCACAGCAGAACTTATTCGAATATTAGATGAATTGGCTGCATCTGGCGTGAAAGTCTTCGTGACAAGTCGGGCAATTCCAAGTCCACCTTTGAATACAGACCATTATATCGCGAGAATCCGCGCAAATGAAGCGGATATTAGGAGTTACGTGGCATACGCGTTGGGCACTGATCATTCACTGATTGATATCATCGATAAAGCTCTGGAAAGAGATATTACCCAAACGGTGGTTGAGCAAGCTAGGGGGATGTAAGCAGCACTGTACTTTCTTATGGGATATTAACTGATGAAACAAGGTTTCTTCTCGCTGTACTCCATCTACAAAATATTCGCGGCCAAGTAACCCGATCCGGTGTCCGCAAAGCACTAAAGTCTCTCAGTGGCAGTCTCAGCGATGCATACGACAAGACATTTGAGTGCATCAGATACCAATCTCAGGCGCGGCAAGAGCTCGCTTTCGACAGTATAATGTGGGTCTCATCGTCGTGTCGTCCACTTAATAGTCTAGAGCTTCAACATGCTCTCGCAACACAGCCCGGAGACGGAGAATGGGACTCTGATAATATGCCTTCCCTGCGGCTGATTATTGGCAGTTGCTGTGGACTTCTTGCTGTGGATGACCTCGATGACCCCGACTCTGAAGTACGTTTAGTGCATCATACTCTACATCACTATTTACAGGACTGTCAACCGGGGTGGAAACTGAGAGCCAACCTCCTGATTACCCGGGTTAGCCTGAAGTACCTATATTGTGCTTCGGTGGTGAAATGCACCCAGGAAGGCGGGGACAAGAAGACAGATTTGGTCCTCGCTTCATTTGTTCGCGATAATTGGGGTCGCCATGCTAAGATGATACCGCCAGAACTTTACTGCAATACAGCACTTAATCTCCTCCAAAATGAACACCACCTGCATTCTCTATATCCCGACAACCACTTTACTGGCCTCCATATCGCGTCAAGATTTGGCCTAACCGATCTCGTCACAAATCTGCTAGATCAAAACCCAAGATCTCTCATAAATGAGATGGACGACGATTTCGAAACAGCTCTCTACAAAGCTTGTATGAATAACCACATCACCACCGTATCCACCCTACTACAATACGGCGCGGACCCAAATGCGGGCATGTCCTCGTTGACACCTCTCTATATCTCCGTTATGAACAACAATTTACCCCTCGCAAAGCTCCTCCTGGATAATGGTGCAACTCCAGATATAGAGTGTACAGATGATTGGACCGCTCTGCATAAGGCTGCAGACAGTGGCTTGTTAGATCTCGTAGAGCTCCTAGTTCTTCGAGGAAGTTCAATGAGCCGATACTCTGCGCGGGGATTGACCGCGCTGCATCGAGCCGCGGGAAAGGGGCATATTGAAGTCATCAAGTACTTACTCGACCATGGAGCTAGGATAGATTGTACAAGCGAGGATGGATGGACGCCATTGCATGGTGCTGCATCCGCGGGGCAAACACGGGCTGTTTTACTGCTGCTTCTATATCTGGCTCAGCACAGCGGAGGAGTTAACCGTGATATTGGCACCAAGAAGCCAATTGTGGACAGAGAAGGCGGTTTTGATTTCCAGACTGAAACTGGTCGTACACCGCTTCATCTTGCATGTCAGGGTGGTCATGTCGATACCGTTGAAGTATTGCTTGCTTCCCGTGCAAAGGTCATTATTGCTGACGAAGATGGAGATTTGCCATTGCATATTGCTTCACGCGAGGGAAATGTGGGAGTCATGGAATGTCTTCTGCGGGAGGAAGATGACAGAGGTGTGCAGCTAGCATGCCGGAATGAGAGAGGGTGGACGCCTTTGGAAGAGGCGCAGTTGAATGGGACATATGAAGCTGAGCAAATGCTCTGGAAAATTAGTGGCAGAATGTCACTTGATTCTGATGTCGATGAAGAAGAGCTGATTAGTGCGATCCGGACGGACGATGTTCAGGAGGTGACCAGTCTACTCGGTCTTACCGCTGATGAGGATACCAGTCGGGAAAGTTGGAAAAGGTTAGAAATGAGGAATCAAGGAGGCCGTACACCTCTCCAACAATCCTTCCTTTTTGATTCGCTCAACGTGGCCCGCGCACTCCTCTCATCTGGGGCTGATATCCACGCGAGATCTGATCCGGGGCAGTGGACTCCCCTTCACTATGCAGCAATGCTACTTGACAAAAGTGCCGTTGCTCTATGCTTATCGTACGGGGCAGAGGTGGATGCTCGTACACAGCAAAAACAGACGCCTCTTCATCATGCCTGTCGACGTGGTGCAGAGGGCCCTGCAAGAATGTTGCTTGAGAAAGGGGCAGACTTTGAAGCTATAGATGATCGAGAGTGGAGGGCAGTACATGTTGCTGCTGCTGGGGGGTATCTAAATGTCATTGTGATGCTATTGGAGCATGGAGATAGTGGCAAAGCGACGAGAGATGGGCAATCAGTTCAAGGATGTGCTGCAGAGAGGGGTCATCATAGTTTAGTCGAAAGGCTTCGGGAGTTGAGATATTATTGGTTGACATCTGAAGGGAACTTTCGTGTTGATGACGGTTACTGACGAACGGGAGGAGGAGGAAGAAGAATCATTGTTGATTAAACTAGCAAAGAGCAGGGTAGAGCATGTATACCCTGCTTCTGACAAACAAGCTGGTCAGTCCTCAAACAATGGGAGATGAGATCATCTAACAGTATTGATTCTGATGAAATAGAATCTTCTATTTTCTGCTTTTGTCTGTACTTCTACATATGAATTTTTTGGTCACTTGAACCCACCTCACAATTTATCGAACTTGTGAATGGCGTTTGCTCTTCTTTACCGCAGATACTCTTTCTCTTCTTCCTTCTATAATGCCGAGGCGTTAAACTGTAGATTAAACCGGTTCCATGAATTTCTTGGATTCAGCTTCGAAACGAGTCAGATGTCGTCAGATTGGTGAACCATGCCTTCAAACCAGTTAGAGTCTAGGTAGTGTGACATTGGCTATATGATGAGGTATTCACCCATATAAGCAATGCATTGGGGAACTCCTTTGCCAGCAGAATTGAGTGACTTGGCTTCGACAACAACGATGTTTACCACTGTGTCGTCGACATTACTATACCAGACTACACTCTGGTTTGCCGACGAGGGCAAACTTCTTCTTGTCCAACTGGACCAGTTCGAACATACAGTGCCTTTCTGTCTGTATACCGATATATCAGTCTCTCTGGGGACTTTTGGAGATCGTTGGAAGATATAGTGGAAGGGTATTGTAAGTAGAGATTTGGAGACGGTGATTTCATCGCCAGTCTTTTCGATAACAGTTGATTGTATGAAATAAGGACGTCGGAGATTTCCAAGGTTGCGTCCCATTCCCATGTAGGGGGTTTCAGCTCAGGCTTGCGAGGGTTGACTTTCACCGTGATAGCCATACTGGCTTCATCTCTGGCAGGATCCACCCACATCTGGCTGTTTCAGCTTTCCGTCGCCGACCTCAACGTTTACTCCTCCATATCCCTGAGTTGCAAGATACAGCCCCATGGGTTGAAGGATTTCTACCACTACACGGTCTAGTGCGACAGCAGCCTGGATATGTTCGAGTGCCGACATTCTGAGAATGAGGAGATAGAGTTCTGGGTTGTAAGATATGCGAAGACCTGCGGTGGAATCGGGTAGCAAGAATGCTTGCTTGAAAGAGGAGGGATCAATGTCAATATCGAAGTATTCAGAAATATTGGGGGTATCAGCACGAGAGTGTGCAAGACGGTTGGCTTCGGTTTGTAGGATTTGTTCGAGTTGCTCTTTCGCTTCATAGTTGTATCTGTTGGAAAGAGGCAGGTCCGTCAGAAAGCGTTTCATCTCACTTTCATCTCTGACGCACTTAGATCCGGTCATCATTTGAGAGTACTTCTTGTTTTCCTCGGGGTATATATCCAGGGAGTAGAAGCAGGTACAAAGACAAAGGCTCAGATGCGAAGTCTAGGTTGACTTACTTCACAATGAGCATATATATAACTATTAGTTCGCCTGTATTGGTCAGAAACATACTCCAAGGAGGGTACATACCATGTTGCCTCCTTAATTTCTAGTATCTGCTTTCAGTCTGAATCTAACCAGTTCTATTTTTATCGAAAGTCGTCGAATCTTGAAATGTGTAGAACGAACTTCTCGTCACCGCCTCTGATTGGCCCAACTCCAACCTCAAACTGCGACAAGAGAATCCTCCGTCTTCAATCAACACAACACCACACGAGCTAAGTATTACTATCTCATTCGTGCGCCGCCCTTCAAATCCGAAAAAGGGAACGAAACCCCAACATCCACACCGACACACGAGACCGATCGACGATCACCCCTCCCATTACTCCGCACGCCGCGCCTATCATTTCCCCTAAGCCCATACCTCTACGAGCAGCACGTCACACCAAAAAGAGGGGAACCTGAATAATCCACCCTACCCCCAAACAAGCACCGCAAGTATGGCGGGCGATGAGTACTCCATCGGCGGCGGCAAGCTCAAGCTGAAGGGAAGTAAAGTTAGCGGAGGGCGGGTAGAGAAGAAAAAGAAGAAGAGCACGAAGAAAAAGGAGGGCGAAGTGACACAGTCAAAGCCGGAGTCAACGCCAGATACGGAGCGACCAGAGAATGAAAAGGATGAGGGTGTGAGGTCTGAGGAAGACAGGGAAAAAGAGAGGGATGCGCCTGGGAAGACCGCGGCCGAAAAGAAAGCTGAGGAAATTCGGCGGAAACGGGTATGTGTTGTCTTTATTTTTTCCCTTTCTCTTTTTTGCCAGGCTTGGGCTCTTTCTACTTCGGCTTTGTTGTACAGACTAAAACTGACTTTTTGGGACAGTTGCATGAGCGGCTCCAGCGCGAAGGTGTCAAAACTCATAAGGAGCGTGTGGAGGAACTGAATAAGTATCTCAGTCGGCTGAGTGAACATCATGATATGTATGTCTTACTCTCTTTATGGCTTTGTTCTATGGTGTTCTGTGGGCATTGAACTATAAGCTAACTTGTTATATAGGCCGAAGATCGGACCGGGCTAAATGGCTGTGGTGTTTAAGGGGTTCAGTTCGATCATACAATATTAGTCAAGCATACCCATATCTGTACTTGTACGAAATACTTTCTTTCCAAAGTGATGTCAAGAATCTACCATGTTTCAGGATGATCCATAAGCTACCTAGCGTACTGCCCCGTAAATGCAAGTATAGGTCTTGTGATAAAGAAAGTGGCTCAAAATTTCAGAGATATGTATAGTTTATGGCTAAGATGAGCCAGAAGAGTTATTTAGCATTTCCGGAAAAAGAGAATAGGCATGCCCAAAATGCGAGATGACAGTGGGAGCAGTAAATAAGTCGAAATATCGAAAGATCAGAAGATGTTAAAAAGATGTCAACACCAAGCACAACGCCATGCAAATGGAGACCTTAAAAGCCTCAACCCAAACAAGCCGTAGCCAAAAACCGCATCCGATCTAAATATAGATCACGAACAACCAGACAAAAGAAAGACGAACCCCATCCCAGGAGAAGGAGAAATAGTTAAAATGAAACACCGCGCTAAATCCAAAATCACCGCAGAGGCACGCAAGAAAGGGAAAAACCGGATCAAATCGAACCGAGTCGAAGCCAAGCCAAACAGGGATGGCACCTGATCAGCTGAGGCAGATAAGATAGGGGGGAGGAGATGAGATGGCCCGAGCCTATATCGACTAGGCTGGTCATGTCCTTGGCCGCCCCCTTTGTTTCGAGAGAAAAGCGAAGCGGCTATTTCCCATTTCTGATTGTAGTCCCTCCATTCTTCATACGCCTTTGACGACGACGGTACGCTCGCTATTCAACTTATCGGCATTTCGGGCGTGTGATTCTTTCTTGCAGTCTTCCAGTCCGGTGCAGGAATGGGCTTCCAGCATGCGGTGCTTGGAGCAGAAGTGGCCGGTGCAGAAGCTGCAGTCGCCGACGATGCGTTGGGCGGCTTCCTTGCACTCCTTGAAGTTGCAACGTGGCTTGCGGGGAGGCATTGTGACTTGGTTGTAGGTTTGGAGAGAGAGAGAGAGGGGGGGGGGGTTATAGAGGCGGAGAGAGATAAGTAGGGAGATAAGTAGGGAGAAGCAGAGTTAGGCGAGACGCTGCGTGATAAGCGCCAGTGTTTAAGAGAGAAAAGTAGTGAGAGGAAATTAGGCCAGCAAGAGACTATATATAGGGTCGGAAGACACGGGAGAAGGCCAAAGAAACAGATAAAGGGCTGACTCAGTGAGGCGACAGTGACGGAATCATGGGTGGAGTTTCCCAGAGTTATGGGACTAAACACCTTTTGGGGTTTTTGAGTGGATTTTTTGGAGCATTTTTGGAGCATTTTAGTGCTTTTTTAGTGGATTACAATTATTGAAATTGAGTCTTTTTTTTTATATACTTTGATATTTTGTATCCTTGGACCCCTATACTCTATAGAGTACGGTTAAAGATTTTTTTTTTCTCTTTGTTTCTTCTTCTTTCCTTTCTTCTTTCTAATTCTTGACCTTTAATCCATAAGTACTCTCTGTACGTATCAAGGTCCGATGATGTTGAACTGCGCGTGCATTCAAGGGCGCCTTCACGTGATGATTCAGGAGTCAGGAGTACTTTCCAACTCACACTAACTAACATGTACCAACTAAGTACGGACTACGAACTACTAACTAGAGTCAAATTGGATCTGGGAAACCCAAATATCGGTCTTCCGTTTTACCGCGCCACCAGAGTGGCAAGGTGTTCACCCGGACTTATCCTACTACGGTACTCAGGCAACATGCCCTATACCCTGCATGTGCAATGATACCATCCATTGCATATGGGATAATAAAAAGCCACAAGTGCAAGTCGACAAAAGGAGCTATGACCTCTGCAAGTGAACTGTCTTCGATACGGGGTACAAATGGACGAGTCCGCCGAGCCAAGTCCGCGTAGGCACGGATGATCCGCTTGGAGCTATTGCATCGGCAAAAGCATCCTTTGCATGACTGCAGGACTGCAGGACTACATAGGTTTGTCGTTGTACTCCGTCTACTCCGTCGTACATACTACATTTCCTGGGTTAGGCCTAAACCGCCTAAACTGAGGGCCGATCCCGCTACCCAATTTCACCGTCTCTCCACCTCATCGCCTTATCTATGTTGTATGTAGTACTACCCACAGATCCCTTCTGCACACGCTAATCAGTACAAATCAGAATCCTACCACGTTGACACTCTCTATACGGGCTACGTGTACGGGGTCAATTTTAAATAGCGATTAGCGTGGATTGGTTTCATGATATGTCCACTGGGTTGAGAACACAAAAAAAAAAGAAAGGAAAATGTAAATGTAAATGTGAATAAAAACGCCGGCGCAGAGACCGATGATGCGCCCAAACCGCCCTTGCCCTGCCCAAATAGCAAAAAGGTTAAAAAGAAAAAACAGGTTAGGAATGAAATCTCATAATCTCATATCATACTCCTAGCTCATTTGCTTTGCCGGCATCTGGGTCTAGGTAGTCCTCCCGTTCGGCTGCCTCGTATTCGCCGATCAGATCCATCACAACGGCCCGTGCCTCGTCGAATTCACCAAGTCCGTCAGCAAATGGTGCTTCCTTCTTATATGAATCCAAGAAGGCATTGCGCTTGCGGAGCATGTCATAGTGCTTCACAATGCGCTTAAAGAGTGTCGCGACAGAGGTGTGGTTGGCTAGCATCAGCCCGCTGACACGGTGCCCGGTTTCCTCAATGTAGGGGGATTTCTTCGTGAGAGCCACCTGGATGCTGGCAGGGCCCCAGGGGATGAAAGAAGCAAGACGGCGCTCACGAATTCGCAGTAGAGACTTGTGCACGTCGGTCGGGTCGGCTTCCCCCTGGATAATATTGAGGATGCTGATGTAGCAGCTGGACTTGCTGGGGTTGACGGAGACCATGCGGTTCTTCGGTTGTAGAAGGCGACGCATAACGTCTAGCACGGTTGTCTTTCGCACTGTCCTGGCTTGCTCGATGTTGGCGCCTGTGAAGGGTGTGTATGATGTGAGAAGGAAGTGGCTGCGTGGCGTAGGGATGAGCGAGGCAATGATCCCGGCAAGATCGTTGTGCATGTATCCAGGGTATCGTAGCGTGGTTGTGGATGCAGACATTACCGTTGACACGAGTTGGTTGGTTTGGTGGAATGAGGGCTCTTGAACGTGGAGACGATCAGCAACAATCCGTGACAGAGCGCCATTGTCCAGGACGACCACAGAGTCGGCATCTTGGGTCAATCGTCGCATGGCAAGCAAGCTGTTGTAAGGGTTGACGACCACATCGGACTGGGTGTCTGGGAAAACGGAGTAGGTCTGGATGAGTTTCTTCGGGAATCGATCGTTCATGCGCTCTAGGATGAAACTTCCCAGTCCAGAGCCTGTTCCTCCTGCGATCGAGTGTAGAAGCATAAATCCCTCTAGTGAGTCACTTCCGTCTGCTTCGCGGTCGATCATATCGAAAATCTCCTCTTGCACGCCCTCCCCGGCAGCATATCCGGTACCCCAATTGTTTCCAGCTCCGATACCTTGTTGTCCGACGAAGAAGTTCTCGGGGTTGTAGATATTCTTGTAGGGCCCAGTCTGAATGGCGTTGAGCACCTAAAAAAAGCTTTGCGTTAATCATCGCGTGTCGATGTGATATATTAGTGAAGGATAGCATACTCTTGGCTCTAAGTCGAGGAGGATCGCTCGAGGGATGTACCTGGTGTCGTCACTCTACCCACGTCTGTTAACTGGTGTTTTTGCTACATCAAGCCGATAATATGCTCTCCCAATACTGCTATACATACCTGATAGAAGAAGACATCCTTGCGATCACCAGCGGCCCCATCAGTCGCATGCTCCTCCAGGTTTCCATCTGCGCTGATTCCGTGTTCCTGGCATAGTTGCTGCCAAAACTGGCTGCCCACTAGATAAATCGGATATTAACGACATGAACTATATTTTCTCGTGCTCTGTTCAACAACATAGGATCAAGGGTTTCGTGGAATGGATCGCGGAGGTTAGCCACATACCGTTGTTGCCGCACTGGCCGGCTTGGATCGTGATGATTTCTCTGCAATTGCCACCGATATTAGCATCGGTCTTGAAGCTGGAAAGAGAACACTCTATTATAATTGGATCGAGAGAATGAACGAACCTTGGCATATTTCCTTCGTAGAGGCCGTGGAGTGTTGCTGCTCGTTAACGCGTATCGCGTTCACGCGGGGAACTTTTTGGCTGATATCGTTGCCTCAGGCATAAGCTCTTGCTACCTTACGCATTGGACATCAACAACGTCTGAATGACATGTGAGATAAATTTGTAAAGCAAGATAATTGATTAATATGAGATTCAAATGCTTTTCGATCCGCCCAGCTATGCAGAAATATTGATATATCGTGTTCCTCAGGTGAGCTATTTGGCCAACCGTCGCGTTGGACCACTATCACTCAGAATCCCGCTTTCAAGGCTGTGATGAGGTTTCCAGCACCGGCAACTACCCCGTCCACAATTCGTACACGTTGACCTTCTGTTCCATATTCCTGAATACAGCCCTCCCGTACCGCCTCCTCCATGCCAGCCATACCTGCACAGCCCAGACAAACAACCTTAACACGAGATGACGAGTTCCGAAGCAAGTTGCGGGTAGCATCGATGATCCTCCGTCGCACTTCCTCTGGTTCCGTGGTATGTAGTTCAACTGCTGTTAGGCCAGTGGTCTCGACGCCCGCAAAGTGCATAGAGGTCCCATCTTCATGATCATAACCCAGAGCTCCTTGAACCGCATTAGTGAGCTCCTCCTTCCACGCGGAGCCAGTAGTCACAATTCCAAAACTCCCTTTCTCTTGGTACTTGTGTAGCCCCTCTGCCGGATTGATTGGATCTTTCAATGCGAAACCACTAATTAATGAGAGTGCAGCGGTGAGGGATGCTTCAAAGATTCCAGTGACATATTTGTTTCTCGTCGAGCTCGCTTTTTCGCTGGACGTGATATCCTCTCTGAGCTTGCCGACGAATGGATGCGCTGAGTAGCACGCTACAAGAAAGGCGTCATAATGGCCGATAAATTCCCGCACAGGCCAGCAATTCAATGCCGATTTGCATGATTCTTCGGCGTTGTTGATGCTGGCAATTGGCTCAATCTTGACCCCGTCGACCTCAACAGTAGAGTCTGGCGCAGTGAAGTACTCGAAGTGCACGTCTCCGTAGTTCATGCTAGCCAATATGGGCTTCAAAGCTTCGGTCATATGCGTTGAGGTGTTGGGGTTGATGATCAATATGCTATAATCCCGCTCGCCTTTCCTCGGATCCAGCTGGAAGATTTTGTTTGCGTCATATCGCGGCTCAAGGAGACTCATTTTTGGAAGAATAGGGTCCATTGAATAGACAGGAAGGACAGTTCTTTGTCGGGGAGAAACGAATGCCCGCGGAGGCTACGATGAGCTCCGTTATCCGTTATCGGGGATCCTCCGCAACCTTGGAACCCCACCATCTCCTAGGAGCTTAGCGGACAATTTCTCAACAGGCCTACAGGTCATATATGCATTGCGTTTCGTGGCTTCGGGTAATCCTTACCGAGAGAGGTAAGGTTTTTTGTATCATAATCTATACATATCACATTGGAGATTCTTGAAACTTATTGATTATCAACCTTGGAATAATGGATTGTGGCTTACAAATTCATCGTATCATCCTGAGCACTGGAGGGCTCCAGGATCTCGTATAAGAGACTCTACCCCACCCCACCACACTTGCCCGCCATTTCACCTTACAACACACCTCAGAAACAAACAAATTCCAATTCCCAGTATGCCTCTGATCGTACAGAACCCCCAGCCGAGAGTGATTCTCGGATTGATGACCTTTGGCCCAACCGAGGCCAAGGGTGCTCGGATCACCTCACTTGATGAGTTCAACAAATGCCTTGACTACTTCCAGCAGCAGGGGTTCAATGAAGTTGATACCGCCCGTGTCTATATCGACGGAGAACAGGAAGCATTCACAGCCAAGGCGAACTGGAAGTCGCGTGGACTGACTCTGGCCACTAAATGGTACCCGAGCCAGCCTGGCTTCCACAAACCAGAGGTCGTCCGTGAGAAATTGGAGCTTTCTCTGAAGGAATTGCAGACCGATACAGTCGATATCTTCTATCTTCATGCAGCAGATCGCGCCACTCCATTTGCTGAAACTCTTGAGGCTGTTAACCAGTTACACAAGGAGGGCAAGTTTGTACAGCTCGGTCTGAGCAACTTTACAGCCTTCGAAGTGGCTGAGATCTGCCTCCTTTGCGCTGAGAGGGGATGGGTCCGTCCCACTATTTACCAAGCCATGTATAACGCAATTAGTAGGTGATACTTTTTCTCTTGTCGGTATTTCAACTCAGTTGACATGGTTGGTAGCACGTAACATCGAAACTGAACTCGTTCCCGCCTGCCACCGCTATGGTCTCGATATTGTCATCTACAACCCGCTGGCAGGTGGTCTTTTCTCCGGAAAATACAAGTCGAAAGATGTCCCCGCGGAAGGCAGATACAGCGACTCGAGCTCTACTGGAGCCAATTACCGCCAACGTTACTTCAGAGATGCCACCTTTGAAGCTCTGAGTATCATTGAGCCTGTCGTGGAGAAACACGGTCTCACAATGCTGGAGACGGCTCTGCGCTGGGTCCGTCATCACTCTGCTCTGAGAATGGATAATGGCGGCCATGATGGAGTCTTGGTGGGAGTCAGCAGCTTCGCACAGCTTGAGACTAACCTTGCCGATCTTCAGAAGGGCCCGCTCCCGGAAGAGGTCGTGCAGGCTTTGGACCAGGCTTGGCTGGTTGCCAAATCCAATTCTCCTAATTACTGGCATCTGGATCTGAAATATACTTATGATACTCAGAAGGCAGTGTTTGGGCCTAAGGAGTAAGGTAATGCATGCATATTTGTCCATATTATTGATCATCGCATATGAATGTTCGATAGTCAACCCCATGACAATTTGAGGAATTTTGAAGCCATGCAATACAGTCCAACATTTCTAAAAGAAGTTTGCAGGGGGCAATTTGGAGCAAGACCAGATTATGACCAATAGGGGAATAGATCTCGATATTATAGACACGGGAAAACTTTTGACCTCTTTACCAGCATTTTCCCCCATACTATTAGGGGCCTTACACTGAGACCTAGAGGGCCAACTAAGGCCAACTTAGGCTAGAGCGATAGGACCTCGAATCCTTTTAGAACGGACCTTCCAAGCTTGGAAATACCCCAAACGATATACATTGCAGGCTAACCTAAATATAGAATAGCACCAGACGAGGTCACGTGCTGTAATCACAGGGGTCCCGCTTTTAGGTAACAAGTGAATGTGACGACACACCTAAAGGCGGTCATTTTACTACGCCTCATTTGATTTTCTGATCATATTCAATTTGATGAATCCTTCGCTCTAATTAGCATCCGAAATAATTGTTACTCAGTTTGTTGAACCTACCATTCGAGCTACAACTATCCCCGTGCATGTATCCCGTGAACGCAGTGCACGAAACATTGAACACGTGGGAATAGGCTTCATGGGTAGCCTTTTGGGGGATAAACTATAGCCACGTTTTCTGCATCACCTGGATAGGTGGCCTTTGAACAATTCCCTCGTGGACGTATCGGCTCCTTATCCCTTATTTTTCGCCGCAAGCGCAGTAAATCGGACAAGAACACCCCCGACGGCGGTATTCATGTCGAGGTAGTTAAGCCGACTAGCACCTTCCCTCGCAATCAACGTTGTGGCTTCCGATAGCTTTGAGCTTTCAGAGCCGCGGGTGACCTCTACCCCGGACGCGGTCTACGACTTCGAATCTGACGACGAGATGGTTGTCAATCGCTCCCCATTACACCCACCAACAGACGGCCGCTCGCAACAACCCCTTCTAGATGACCACCATCGTCGGTCACGCTCCAGCCTCGGTAACCGCGATGCAGAAGAAGGCCGGCCCATGCTGCATGAAACCAGACGGCCGACAATCCGGAGTAGAAGTCCGGAACACGACGCTACCCAAGCAACCCGCAAGAAGTACATGGTTGCATCTGGATTCCTCCTGCTTAGTTTGATTAGCTTCGTGGTCCAAACGGAGACCGCTTCATACATTCAAAATGAGCTACACTGGAAGAAGCCGTATTGCATGCTGTAAGTCCGGACCCAAAGATGCCAACGACAAGCCCATGCGAAACCCATTTTCCGGAATGTAAACGCTTACCATTTTTCTTTCCCTATGCAGTTATATGACCCATGGGTCATGGTCCTTGCTCTGGCTGGTCCAGCTAGGTATCCTTCGGTTACAGAAACGGAAGCTCTCATGGGATGCTTTCTGGCGGCGCCACGTCTCTCTTCTTCGCAGCACTGCGCAGATGGTAGAATCCCAGGAAGTACATCTGAGCGCTCGCGCCTCCAGTCGATCTCCTGTCCCCTATATGCTGAAGACCACCGCCTTTGTGACTACAGCTCTCACAGTCGCCGGAGGATCATGGTACGTGGCAGTCAACATGACCACAGCCAGCGACCTCACAGCAATCTACAACTGCTCGGCTTTCTTCGCGTATGCCTTTTCGATTCCGCTCCTAAACGAGAAACTGCGGTTCGACAAGGTTTTTTCCGTGGCTGTGGCTACCATCGGTGTTATGGTCGTTGCCTATGGGGATCGGCCAGATAAGAAGCCCTCAAAAGGAGGCGAGGTCTCAGATGACCACGTGGCGCAGAACAGGTTGCTCGGAAATATCGTTATCGGCATTGGCAGTATCCTCTATGGGCTTTACGAGGTGCTCTACAAACGCTTTGCCTGTCCTCCGGAAGGTACCAGTCCTGGCCGGGGTACGATCTTTGCCAATACTTTTGGCAGCCTAATTGGAGTTTTCACTCTGTTAGTACTATGGATTCCATTGCCATTTTTACACTGGACGGGATGGGAGACATTTGAATGGCCTACTGGCGAGGCAGCATGGATGTTGATCATCTCCGTCGGTGCCAATGCCAGTAAGTACCAGATCAGCGGTTGAAAATCCGTACACAGAGGCTAACACCAATCTAGCATTCTCGGGCTCTTTCCTTGTGCTCATTTCCCTCACATCGCCTGTCCTATCGTCAGTGGCTGCTCTCCTTACCATCTTCCTCGTCGCTCTGGTGGACTGGTTCCGAACCGGCGACTCGCTTTCTATGGCCTCTATTATTGGAGGTATTTTGATTATGGTGGCCTTTTTCATGCTGAGCTTCAGCACATATAGAGAGATGAATGAGGAGCAGAAGAAGCATCTGGCACACGATGCACTTGAGTCTGACAGTGATGCATAGATAGATGTTTTTTTTCGGATATTATTTTACATACAGCATTTGGATTATTGTCCAGCGTTTTTGAGGTATAAAAATTTTTTTTTTTTTTGGGGGAGGGGGGCGGGAAATCTCCGGCTCTACCAAGTCCAAGGTTGATCCCGATTTAGTCCATGGTTCGTTCAGTTATTATACAAGAATGTATGATATCATCAACGGGCATATCCGAGCTTTTAGGCAGATATTTTTTTTTTCGGCATCCCGCATTGTGGATTATTACATGTACACGTTATCTCTATACAATATTTGTACGATAATTTCCTTTTGCCTTGGCATGGTTCGCAAATCAGATCCACTATATATTTTAATAATTATATATTTACTTCGTAATTCATACTCCGTATTATCGGGGAGTTTAGCCTTCTAATGTAAATTACAAAGTATAGAGAACGGTGAGAACTAAGTCGACTTTTAAAGACTTTTAAAGGCGTGGTACAGATGCATATGCAGACCATTTCCAAATTCAAAGGATCCTCAATTGATCAGCCCCACGCAATTGTCCCCGAACTCTGTCAAAGACCTCATTGTTATTGGTTTAAACAAAGAAACTGGTCCACCGATCGCTAGGGGGAAAATAATGTTTCACAGCAAAAAGTTCGTTTGTCTTTCAATTTTCATCCCCTGCCAAATGGCGCTAAATCGATGTCTCGCGCCACTATTTATATCCGATCCGACTCCGCAGCCAAGACAAGCAATGGAGAGTGAAAGTATGGATTCAGGTCTGACAATCTCCCGGCATCCACATATACATAACGAAAAAATATGGACTTTGGCAATGGTTTAGATGTCACCTTTCTAAGACCTCGGCAATGAATACTTCTTCCCTAACATGGATATAATCCCCTTGACTTGCAGCCCCCCAGCGTGGCGCACTATCCGGACCCACCGAATCAAGCGAGATTTGGACGATCAGGCAAACTGATTGGCAGTGACAATACCCGCTTTTTTCTCCGGATGTCACTCCCTGTTCATTGGTACTTTGATGACCCCAGGATTGAAAGAGGTGCCTTTTTTTTCGTACAGATATTGTACAATATACGAGTGGATTCAAACCAGTGAGTGAACCACTTTTTACGGGAGTAACGCTTAAATGGAGCGTGGCCAAAGGTCATGACGTCCTTCACAGAGTAAAAAGTTCACATTCCAAAGTATTGACAGGTGTCACTTAATATGCCTGTACCTGTATAATGATATCAAATCCTTCAGGGGAGAGAAAGGGATTATTCCTAAGATAGAAATAGGTAACTCCTATATGATTTGTTTAAAATTGTAAGTAATTGGTTTGTCCGGATGGCAACGGGTGATACCGTGTATGGTAATTTCACGTCCCCCTTCTTCCCCTCCTGGATTTGTTGTTCTCTTTACCTCTCTCTACGACCAACTTTTCCACCTTCACCCTCTTTGGCCTTCGTCGTGGCCGTCCATTCATTTTCCATACCTTTTGGATACTTTTGATTTCACTTTCTGCCTGGCGCGGAAGATTCAATGACCCTCACCCGTGCTTAATCTTGACCTCCAGATTCCTAGGCTTTCTCGCCGAAGGGAAGTCGGTCTGGAGGTCTTTGCCCTGGACCTTTACTGGGCTTTTGTCACTCCGCTAAATTCCTTTATTACATCCTTTTGTTATTTTCTGTTCGCCTTCCACTATGGCTTCGCTTTCACTTCCTCCGCAGTCCCAGGCGGGCTTCCCGCCACATTTCGAGAACTCGAACCTCTCCGCCAGCCACGATCGCCGCCAGCACATGCACGCACCATTGCCTAATCCACCATTTGTTTTTCCAGCACGGGATCCTGATTTCCCCGACACCCAATCGGAAACCCCTGAGCGCCGGGAACGGGCCGCATTGCCCTCATTCTCTTTTAATCCTGGATCAGAACAGCAGTCACCACACCTCTCAGCACCGTGCTTGTCGAATCCTCGGACGGGCGGACACCGTCGGCGACCAAGTGAGTTTGTCGGAACCGACAATTTGGTAACACCGGAAACACTGGGACCGGGTCACAGACGGGCAGCTTCTATGGCAGACCAACCTATTCCACCTCCAGGGCCTGGGGTTGGTAGGGTTCCTGGACGACGAAATCATGCTCATCGGCGTTCAGCTGCGATCTCGGGTGTCGACTTGAATGTCATCACCAAGGCACTTAGCCCTAATTCTGTGGTTGGAAGTGCGCCTACTACACCCGCCGACCCTTACCGCAAATCTTCATCTGATATTCCGTCGCGACCACTCTCTCAGTCCGCTGTTAGTCTCGGACGCCCTACGCCCCCTGCATCTCCTCTATTACCTCCCGTACCTCCCATTCCCGCTACCATTCAAGCGGAAATAGCCTTCAACAACCAAACCTCAAATGTCGAGCGACCAGTCTCTGCTGTGTCGCATGGTACCTCGGATAGTACGACCACAATAAAGGCACAGCAACAAGTGGAGAAGCCGATTTCCTCGGATCAGGCAATGCCGAGACCTCACTACAACCCAAATCCTCGGCCGAAAACTGCCGATGCTTCTTTGGTGATGGATTTCATGCAAACGGATGACGACTCGGGTTCCTCTATCAAACGTTCCCACTCCGCCGCTGGCCACTCTCGCTCCCGAAAGAGCAAATCAACACCGCATCTCGATTCTACTCTCTTGCCCGATGATGCCCAGTCGACGGACAACTATCGACCTTCATTTTCGGACGATGGTACCGATACATCTGGCGATGAAGCGATGGAGAACTCGTCTGACAATAAATCACATATCAAGTCTAAAAAGAAGAAGCAGAAGCGTGTTCGCTCTTGGGCCGGTCACATTCTGACTCGAACCAAGAGCAAGGGTAAGAGTAAGCGCCATGCGAAGTCTGACACACAAGAGGAGCCGCCTGTACCTCGCACCCCTGCGCCTCGCCCACCTGCTCTTACTCGGACCAACTCAGGGGCCGGATCGGTTTTGGATGTTGATTTTGATAATGACGATGTCGTTGTCATCCGGACTCCGACCAATCCTTCGATGCCTCCTTCTGCCCTTGAGCCTGTTCAAGATAATCGTCAAATCGAAGGTGGTTTGTTGTCTGCACAAACACTAGAGACCTCGTGGAAACCGAGGAGTTTCTATGAACAGGGTGTTGGCCCGCACGATAATGTACTAAGTAGCCCTATCATCGACCTCGATGCTGCGCTTGGTCCTTTCAACACTCCCGATATGCGACCGGTGACGCAGGGTGCGCCCAACAACAACTTTTCGGTTGCAACTCAACGGATGTACAGCGGCGGAAGACGGGGTGAATTTGTTGGCCCAGAGATGCGCTACCATCGGCGCACAGAAAGTGCTCCAGCGATGCAACCATTCGACCGCTCTGCTCTCGGCGCGTTCCGTTTGGGTCCGACCTCGGTAGTTGAAACGCCCGATGTGTTTGACGAAGAGGAAGAGGATGCTTTCCTGGCTGCTTCCCAGTCACCTAAGGGCGAGCGCATCCCAGTGAACGTACAATCGACCGACAACGCAGTGTTCTCGTCGGAGGAGGATGATGTGAAATCTGTCCACAGCAACGATACCACTGGCAGTAGTGATACTCTGACTCGTGCCCCCGCCGGCAGCATTTCCTCTCAGAATGCTGGCTTAGGCATTCGACAAGGCGACAAACAGATGAATCAAGAACGGCCAGTGGAAAAGAGTGCCCTTGAGCAGGTACATACTGCCAGCAATCCTTTCGCCGGCAAGCCTCGAACCCCCGTGGAAATTTTGAAGACGGATACGCATCAAGTGATTGGACCTCCCAGCCCCGACGTTTCTCCTCGATTCTTGGCTATCGACAAACGACCAGCGACCTCGCCCATTGAGCTGCTCCCTAATATTCCACCGTTCGCATTACAACCCGGGGATTCGCCTTCTGACTCGTCTTTCCCGTCTCCCGATGCTCCACAGTCAATTGCAGACTCCTCGATGACCGACCAGAACTTTTCCAGTCACTCGTATCATCACCTTCCATCGGCGGAACATCCTTATGCATCAGTTGAAGATGTTCCATCTTTGACTAGTAGTGCATCGACCATGACCAACACTCTGAATCGTTTCTCCGCGGCTTCCTTCTTTCCCCGTGGACGTCTTTCTACCGACCGCGCAGCGTCTTTCTCGGCTGCTGGTACCAGACGTACCAGTCAGGCTAACGCCTCCAAACGCTCTAGTCTAGCCAGCCTTTCCAAACTGGTCGGTGGTCCCCATTCTGAGCGGAGCAAACTCAATCAGGAGGAAAAACCTCCTAGCAACGCATCCGACAAAACGAAGAAGAAGAGCCGCCGTCTTAGCCGCATGATGCACTTCTGGAGACCTAAGGACAAAGAAAAGCCCTGCAATGAGACGGCGCCGGCAAATGAACGACCGCAGTCGTAGGCTTTAGTTTTGAGATTTTTTACTTCAATTTACGGCGCAACCTCGGCATAGCGACATCCTAGCAATTATTGAGACATCACATTACTCCCCCTGCTTTTTCCCCTTCGACAACATGGGCGTCTTCACCCGATTTGTACATATTGTGTTCCGTTCAGCTTTCCTGTGGATTTTTTTTTTTTCATCAGTTCTATTTCTGCGTCCCACCAAGACGCTCATTACGAATTTCTTTAATCTCGAGGCGTTTCTGTCTTGGGTATGATCTCCCCTTTTTCTTGTCAATCCTTATGTTCCGGTGTGAGTGACGCACGGGTTTATTGACTTTCTCTACACGGTCATTGCTCTTCTGTGGGCCTTTTCTTTACCTTTTTGTTTTGATTTTGCTCCAGGCTATTGGCCTGGAATATCCTTCGTCCCCATTGGAACATCCATTGGGTCCCCCTTTTTTTCATATCTGGGACATGGCTGTCTGTGTATCTATTGTGTGGCTTATGTGTCTGCACCACTCAGGTGGTGTGGCCTTTGTCAAGAATCTGTCTCTATCCGATTACACAAATAGCGGATAATGAAATCACTCTCCAATTGCGTATTATAGTCCTTGTAAGTATGTGTTAATTTAGTAGGTTTCTAATGTTCTAAGGTCTATACCTCTTAGAAGAAATAGTGAATAACCGCAGACCAAGGCATCTATATAGACTTGCCCCACTCTGAGCACTCCTGTTATAGCATCATCCCTATAGGACTTAAGACACAGGTCATCTTCAAATGAAAATTCACCATAAGATCGGTTTCGCAAACTCCCATCCCGCCATGAGTTCCAATTGCGCAAGATGGATCTTCTGATCCTCCGGGTCCTCAAAGTCTGCCTTCGCAGCCACGCGCCCATTCTCATCTGGCTTACCGAAATATACAGAATCAACCTTACACCGCGTGTACCCATCAGGAAGCTTCCCTTCATACAAAAACGCACGCAGATGCTGCGCAGCACAAATCGAAGCCACAGCCACAGAACAATGCCCATACCCCTCAACCTCCACAACCCGGGATCCAGAAAACGCCTCATTACCCAGGCGCGCCGAGGCAAGCGGACACACGGGGTCGTAGGTAGTCGATAGGATCAACAGCGGATGCGCGGTCTCCACGTCTCGCCTCGGAACATACGGATGCATCCTCGGTACCGTCCACTGCTGTTTCTGATAGTATTTTGTGAGAAAGGAGGCGCTAAAGAGACTCTGGTTCAACCATGGTGTGATCTGTGTTAGTAGTTCGTCTTTCCCCTGCGGCCAGTGAGCCGGACCAGTTCGGCCGTCGTTCAGCGTGACAAATTCATTAGACTCGTCATTCAGACCATGGTCCGTGTTATAAGCCAGGAAGGCGGGTGTTGCATTTCCTTGGATGAAACTGTAAAGATTCTCCGCGAGACTCGACCATAATGGAGGCTTGTACAATGCCGCGAAGACGCCGTTGTACCAGACTTTCTCGTATGTTAAGATTCCGTAGACGGTGTTGTTGATGTATATGTCCAGCGGGTTATTACGCAGGTTATCCATGAACGAGAGGACAATTTCGTGCAGTTCCGTGCAGTTCTTCTTTCGACGTTGACAGCGAGGCAAGCGCACACATAGCACCTGCTTTTATGCATTCGTCGAAGAACCCGTCCAGCACTTTATCAGTGTCGATGAGTTCATCGGATTCACCCACGCCCTCGTACCACACGAATTGATCTACGACTCTGTCGATAACAACCCGCCTCGATCGTTCTGGGAATAGTCCCGCGTAGGTCTGTCCGAGCAAAGTCCCGTAACTGAATCCCCAGTATATCATATCTTCCCGTCCCACCGCATCGAGGATACTGTTCATATCCGCTGCGGTCTGGGGGGTGTTTATATACGGCGCGTAGTCGCCCATTGTGTCCGCACATGCTTTGGCGAAGTTACGCGCCCATGCGTAGATCTCGGGGCTATCGGCTGCGGCATCGCGCGCTCGATTATGAGACTATTCTTGTCGCGTCTTGGCGTCTGGATATCAGGACGCTGCGGGTGTTGAGCTGTTTACACCGCGCGGATCGAATGTTAGGAAGTGGAAGCCTGAGCCGAGGATGGTCTTGAGCTGGTCGCCTCTACTGTATAGAAATTCGAAACCGCTGGCTCCTGGGCCGCCGGGGTTTAGGAGGAGGTTTGGGTTGCGTTCTCGCTTCGTAGGCGGATGAGTGGGATTGTGAAAACCTTAGAACTGGTCGGATTTGGTTTCTCTGTTGCGAATTGGTCTATGGGGACTTGGATGCTGCTGCATTCGAGTGGTCGGTCGTGCAGGTCGCCGCATGGTTCCCAGGTTATGTGCTCGCCGCTGTATTTTAGGGGCTTTGGACTATGACTGAGATATGATATGGGGTCTGGGTTGTAGTGATTGCTGAGAAGGTGTAATGCGAGGAGTGTCGATATTGATGAGAGGGTCCATTTCTTAAGGCGTAGATATCGCCTCTCCTGCTTTCTGGTAACAACCCCCGGCAGAAGCTTTTCCTCCATGATTGATTTGTATATTTGGTTTGATTATTGAGTACCCAATTAGCAAGAAAGTCCAGGAATGTGTTCTCTGCTTATATTATCGTGGAGGGGTACTCAAAGCTCGGAGTTCGGTTATGGCTGAGCTTGTTTTCCCCTACAGTTCAGCCTAGATTGGTCTTCTACTGAAATGACACAAGGTATCATCTTATAGATTTCAAATGAGTGAACTAATAAAGGTCACCACATTTTCAAGTGTAAGTGGGTGTAAATGCGTCGGCAACATATATATAGGAAAGATATTAGAGATGATCCCATTATTCTTTGATTTATACATATTGTACTGCAACATCTATGTACTATATTCCTATAATTAATGATCTAGTTAAACCTGTCCAAAGAATGGTTTATACATTCAGCCCAATGCAACACGGGTCTCAGTTCCGGGTAACGGCATTGTCCTAAGTACAAAAGGCCTGGCGTAGACATCGCCGACAACTTGAAGCGTGACCAAAATGCTTTTATTGGAGTCCAACATACCCTAGAGATCACCCTATATATTTGTCTAGCTGTCAAACTTGCCGCGTTTTGTATGATGCGAATTGACTGATTAGATCATTGGCAAGCCGTGTCATGTTTTCCCGTTTTTCAAACAATGCTTTTCGGTATCTCATGTTTTATGGATTCATACAAAGAATCGGACTCAAATTTGAAGTCAAAGCCAAGAGAATGAAGATCAAAGAAGGTCAGGTACACCCGTTGCGGGTGGAACCTTGGAACATTACCTAATCGCGAGCCGCGTGCAGCCTCCCCTCATAGAAGACGTTGGATATTACAACCTTGAAGCCATGTCTTTGAACCCATTGACTACTGAAATATTGTCACTTTACTTCAAACTGTCTTCCAGAAAAGTATTCTAGTTCCGGGTGATTCAACTTGACACATTCCCTACATCTCCACTACATGGAACCTAGTGTGTCTCGCACTTCCAGTGACCTTGACGATTGAATTCATGCATCCACTCTGCTTGGATTCATGACATATTTGATGATCTCGTCAACAAGTCAGCCCAGTAACATTTGATACTTGTTACATCAGAGCTATCAGACAGTCCACAAGTTTGCAAAATACAATGTTCAACGGCAATTCACGCAGAGAAGTGCCTATGTCTCACGACGGGCAGTCTTATTATGTTCGCACTCAAGATTACACGGCTACACCACGATATCCAACCCCCGCGCGGATAGACGGATCTCTCGTGGCAACCTATTACGGGTTGTCGGGCACCGGCAACGATGACACTGTAATTGTCGACAGGAAGGTCTTCGACCGAGACTCCCACCAATTTGCAGAGGGAGACTTTGTTTGCCCAGGATTTTTCAACCACGTCGATCTGGGCGGGTTCACACGCCGCTTCAACCCTTCCCAATGGAACTACGATATGCGTCGCCAAGCCCAGTCCGTCTTCCCATTCTTATCTCTTGGCCCTTCGTCATGTCTACGTGATAGCGATTATATCCGCAGCCAAGGGTTCACTCTCCTTCTCGCTATTCGAAGTCGGCACTCAGCCCAGGCTCGCCTCGTCTCTGGCGACAAGGCTGCGGCCGAGGTCGGTATTATGGCAGATACGATTGATGTCCTTGATAATCAAGAACTCAGTTCCGCATTCCCACGTGCTATCCGCCGCATCAATGATCACCTTGCCGGTCTGGATATTCAAACTGATGGAATGATGACAGACGGTCAACAGCAGAAAAGAAAAGTTCTCGTCTTCTGTGAATCTGGGAATGAACGCTCCGCTGGAGTCGTCATTGCCTATATCATGGTTATGCTTAATGTTCAGTGGGCTGAGGCTACACACATGGTTCAGCAGCGTCGCTTCTGTACCTCAATTGAGGACAATATGAAATGCATCCTCGCCGCTTTCGAGTCCATTCTTTCCGCTAAGCGTGATGTCGAGCGTGCTAAACAGATTATTGTTCGCGGGGCTGCGACTCTTGCGCCTCCATCGGTACCACCAATGCTTACGAAAAAGCGAAGTTTTCAAGATCATAGAGATGATGATCTTGCCATCGGGGACGGTGAAATGGATATGGACGGAGATGAGGACCCTTTCTATGAGCGAAAGCCGAATGCACCCTTCCAAGACCGTGTAGTCTAGAGGGAACAGAAGTGGTGTGTTGCGAGTATCTTCGATTGAATTGTGAATGGCTATGGGGAAGGGGAGAGAAATCAATATGCTGAAAAGGAAAGAAAATGGAGGGAATCTTTACAATGTGTAGAATATGGTGGCTGTCTGCTCTTCTTTTATGTTTGCTTTATTTGTCTGCTTTATTGCTTTATGGTTCTTGTATGCAAATACCCAGCTGCAGTTGCTCATTGATGCTATCTTCCCCATATCCAAGCCATGCACCAGCCATTAGACCCTTATATCTTCATATCCGTAAGATAATAAACATGGGAAAGGTCGAAGATAGCGTGTGTCTATATTTTGCATAGGAAATCAACTATGGGGTCAATATCAGGATCTGGCAAGCCTCAAGACGCGCATAAGTCGGTCAATGCCTTCAAGCATCTGAACCAACGTTTGCCCACCTTGTCGACTCTCGACTCAATTTGCCCCTGCCTTGCGTTTTCCTTTTAAATCTGAGAGCTCGAGTCGTGCGCTGACTTTACGCGACTTCAAGCCCACCCCCCTCTTCCCATATCTTCTCTTCTTGTAGCTTGCGCGACAACCCTTCTGTCTCGCAACCACCCTACCATCATCCCCCATCGCCCCCCTACGATGAAGCGCATGCTTCCAACTGGCATTTACACGTACCTACCATCGATACGCCCACATCAACCATTAAGCGCATCACCTGTCGTCTCACACTTCACGCTTCACCTCGACGCGCCGCCAAAATGAGTGGGATGAGACTGCGTGACAGCATCCGTGCGCCAGTGCGATACGGCGAAGATGACTACGAGACACCATCGCGGATCTCGCTGCGCCACGGATACGATGACTTCTTTGACGACTCCATGGAGCTTGGGGAATCAGGAAGGCCACGCCCACAGAAGCGGCACAGGCGAAACACTGTGCCATTCAACCCCAATCTGCCACCAGCTGCATTTCCCAGTTTGAGCAGACCAGATCCAGGTCGTGACTCCACCACCTCCGCGCAGAATTCCGGCGTCGACAACAGCCAACAGAACATACAAGTAAGGGATTTCGCATTCAATCCCCGCAATGATGAGTCGACGTCAAACATTCCACCGTCGCAGTCTAGGATTGAACGAATTCCGATGGACCAGCTCGAAAACCACCTCGCTAGTAACAACATGGACAATCCGGTTTATGCGCGGAACGTCAACATGGCACGCATTACTCGTACGGATGCCGCTCCGAGTTCCGAGGATATGGTCACTTCTCAGGATAGTGACGACGAGCCACTGCCAGATGCGACTCAGGTGCTCCTTGATGCGGTAAGTATATCGTTACTTCAGCTATGTCAGTATCATTGAACAAGTCTGATGTGAGTCGTCGCTTTAGATCCCTAACCCCAAATGGAAAGATCTGAACAAAGCCATGCAAGTTGAAATCGTCGAAAACACAATGAAATACCACAATTGGAGACGTGTTTGCGACCTCCTTGGTCTCGGGCCAGATGAGCGAATGCAGCTCCAGCAGGTCATTAGCATTCGCAACAAACAGATCGAACGAGAGAACAGAAGTCTGGAACAAATGCGGCGCAAACAGCGTAAGGCACTCATGAGAATTGATAACAGCGACTTGAAGCTCTTCCAGCCGCCACCTCAACTGGTACTGAAAAGGATCGCTCGAGAGACAAATCGGAACCTGCTGCTCACCAAATACACGGACCTCTTGATGTGTCAAGCTCACGATGTCCTGAAAGCTAGACAATACCTGCATCAGCACGGGCTACCTCGAAGATACGCTGGCGATTGGGGAGACAGCCTGGTGGTGCTGCGAGAATCCGAGGGAAACCCCCATGAACCCGACAAGTTTGAATGGAAAGACGACCTGAGATTCAGTCCGCCTGCTGATGAGATGGAGAACGCAATCAATCCCTTTCCAGACCCAGTCAGTGGTGCTAAGAGTGAATTCATTCAAAACATTGGTCTGCACGGCACGATGAATCCAAAGGATTTAACTCAACGCAGCACTGACCCGAATCCCATGATAAACTGGGACAAGTATTATGAACGGAATCCGGACTTGTCGTGGGACACCACAAAGCCCCGTCTTGGTGGAATGATCAAGGTGAAAGTGGGTTCACAGACCGCAGCGCAGATCCAACAATACGAGAAAACCGGTGTCAGACCCCAAGGATTAACCTCTCTGAAACAAGTGAATAGCATGCCAGAGTCATCTCCGTCGGAGTTCCCACAAGAAACGCCGTCTAGGGAGCCACGGAATGCGAGTGACGCCCAGTCCATTTTCCGGAAACCAGCCAGACCCTTCAGAAGAGTCCTCACCGGGAACTGGTCTTCGGTGAGTTCCAGTCACTCCGCGAGTCACTCCAGGTATCAACGAAGAATACAAAAGGCCCACCTTGAAAAGGTAGAGGCTGAAGCAGAGGCTCAGCGCCGTCGGTACAACTACCGGCCAGAACTCCAGGTTGATGGCGTTGGTGTTGGAATCAGTCTCAGACACGGAAACCATCAACAACTTCCCCTGACTCAGACAGTCGAAGAAACCATCCCTTCGAACTTCTTCGCCCGGGCGTACCGTGGAATGACAAGAATGAACATTGACCGCCTCACGGAAGAATTTGTCTGCTATGAGCCTACTATGATGCCCGAAGAGCAACACGAGGAAGAGCAGCCCGACGAACAACAAAGCTCCACTGATCTCAGCTCCATCACTGATATTTCCATGGATGATGTGATGCTGGTGCCAACGGATGGCTGTTCCTCTTCGCAGTAGTGGGATACACACAAGCAATATTGAGGAAACTTCAAGAATTCAAGGATATGAGACCATCTTCTTCATATCAAGCTTTATGAATGATTCATTTGTATGATAATGTTCAAATATGACAAGTATTCAATGATGTTGAAGTCAAGTAGAGGTGTCTAATCTAAACTTGGTCCGTGCGTCGAACGCGAAAATGCCGCGTCGAGGACGCGATCATACTTTGATCTAAGATACATCACAAACCAACATCCACTCGTGCGCAGGGCCAGCCTTTGTCTGAAGTACGACTGTCGATTTGTCGGAAACTTGTGTCCGCCCGGTCTGTGCTATTACATTCGTTTGCCCCTCGCCGGCAGTGAAACTTGACGTCGCGAAAACTTTTTTTACCCCTGTGAATGACGTACTATCTCCATCCATCTAGTGCTCGCTTTAGACCATTCACTCTCTTTACTTTATTATTCAATCCTATCAAGAAAAATGTCTGCTGAAGACACAGCTACTCCCACGGATTCCTGTGCAGGAACTATGGCGCCCGAGTCGGTCATTCCTTCGTCGCCACTCACAGACCCGACTGAGGTTGAAGACTCGAAGTCTTCTAATGATAAGGAGGACAAACCGAAAGCAGAATTGACTGATTCGGAAGATGTCGAGGGGATGGACAGCAAGGCCAAGGCCTTGATGCACTTGTTGAAGACGAGCTCCGTACGTGTCCAGTCCATCCTAGTCTTATCTGATTATAGTAGTCTGATATCATCTCGTACCTGCAGGTCTTTGTGGCTATCATGTCAGATAAAATGAAAAAGCAACAAGAGGATGCACGTTTGGCGGCGATCAAGCAGCGCGAACAAGCTGCCGCGAGTCTAAAGAAAACAAAGTCTCCTCCTGAACCTGCTCGCCGAACTACTCGAACTCGGCCAAACCAAAATGCGACGGAGGAGAAGGAAAATAAACCAGCCGGTGGACAAGAAGCCAACGAAAAGACCTCAGCATCCACCCGGGGTCGACCTAGGCGAGCGGCAGCCGCCAATGGCAACTCAATTTCTAGTTACTTTAAAAAGGCCGACGTGGAAGTGACCGAAGATAACCCCTCGGTGCAGCAGGCCCTTGAGAAAGCTGCAGATGACTACGAAGCACATCCCACAGCTCTTGGTGAGCAGGAACTAGTCGCGACACAGCAGCCAAAACTTGTGACTGGTGGCAAAATGAGAACATACCAGCTGGAGGGACTCGAATGGCTCAAGACGTTATGGATGAATGGGCTTTGTGGCATTCTTGCCGATGAGATGGGTCTCGGTAAGACTGTTCAAGCAATCTCAATGATTGCTTTCTTGAAAGAGATGAACGTTTCAGGGCCATTTTTGATCTCAGCACCGCTGAGTACGGTGAGCAATTGGGTAGATGAGTTCGCCCGATGGACGCCGGGAATTAAAACGGTGTTGTACCACGGCTCAAAAGATGAGCGCGCTGCCATGCGCAACAAATTCATGAAAATGAAAAATCAGGGAGACATGGACTTCCCGGTGGTATGCACGTCTTACGAGATTTGCATGAACGACCGGAAGTTCTTGGCTCAATATCAATGGCGTTATATCGTCGTTGTACGTTTTTTTCGCTCTATGTTCTCATTTATAAGGCGCTAATCGATCTACAGGACGAGGGCCATCGGCTGAAAAATATGAATTGCAAGCTCATCAAAGAGCTTTTGACTTATAACTCGGCCAATCGTCTGTTGATCACTGGAACACCTCTCCAAAACAACATCTCAGAGTTGTGGTCACTTCTACATTTCCTGCTTCCTGAAGTTTTCAACGATCTCAACTCATTTGAAGGCTGGTTTGATTTTTCCTCCGTGCTGGACAATAAGGGCCAGGCAGACCTTGTTGAGAAACGCAAGCGTAACCTTGTCACCAGCATGCACGCTATTCTCAAGCCTTTCCTTCTACGGCGCCTCAAAACAGATGTGGAGACCTCCCTTCCCAAGAAACGGGAGTACATTTTGTATGCTCCTCTGACCCCTGAACAGAAAGATCTCTATCGAGAGATCATCAACGGTACAGGGCGTCAGTACCTCGAGGGAAAGGCTCTGGAGCGTCTGGAAGCTAAGAACGGCAGCTCTATACGCTCCTCCAGTATGAAGCGCAAATGGAATGGCAGTGGCGATGCATCGCCAGTCAAGAGTGCAAGATCTAGCGGGGTGTCCACGCCGGCGAGTAATGGAAGGAACTCTAGCCGACGCAGCCGACGCAGCACGCGTCAGAGTTACAATGATCTAAGTGAAGGAGAGTTTGATGAACACCTCCGCAAACTGGAGCTGGGGATTGAAGAAGAGGAACAGAAGAGCGAGCCCAGCGATGATGAACTTGAAGAGATGCAGAAGGCTGAGAACCTCAAGCTTGCCAGTATGTTACCTTCATGTCACATTTCCTAGTCCTTTTGCTAATATTGTCTTGCAGAGAAAGAGATTGGGCAAAAGAAGATGCAAAACCCAGTCCTGCAGGCTCGCCTCGCCTGTAACTCTCCGCACAACTTCTACTGGCCCTGGATGGGCGAGTCCTCTTCTGTAGACGAAACACTCGTCTCTGCTTCCGGAAAGATGCTTTTGTTGGACCGCTTGGTTTCGTGTTTGCTTAAGAAAGGCCATAAGATTCTCATTTTCTCTCAGTTCAAGACACAGCTTGATATCATCGAAGAGTGGGCAACGACACTCCGCTCCTGGGAGTGTTGCCGAATCGACGGCGCCATTGCGCAATCCGATCGCCGGGCTCAGATCAAAGATTTTAATACCAAGAAGAGTCACAAGATTTTCCTCCTCAGCACCCGAGCTGGTGGTCAAGGAATCAATCTCACTGCCGCTGATACTGTCATTATCTTCGACTCGGACTGGAATCCGCAGCAAGATCTGCAAGCCCAGGACCGAGCTCACCGCATTGGCCAGACCAAGCCAGTGATTATCTACAGATTGGCTACGAAGGGTACCGTTGAGCAGACACTCCTTGAGAAAGCGGATTCCAAGCGCCGCCTTGAACGTCTGGTGATTCAGAAAGGCAAATTCCGCTCCTTACTCGATCCCAGTGCGAATTCCCAGGATATCGACGAACTGCGCAAGGCGCTTGGCGAGAACGAGTTTGAGCGATTTGAGGTTGGGGTTGACCCTGCGTCGATCTTGTCAAATGAAGATCTTGAGATCTTGACTGATCGCTCGGAAGAGGCTTATCTCCGTGCTGAGAAGGGTCTTGACCAGAAAGGGGCTACGTTCATTGCAGTTGAAACGAAGCGTGATCCTGGTGAGAGCATTCTCTCTTGAGGTGTTCAATGACTACACCGTATCTCTTTTCCATCCAACCTACACGCTGGATGATGTCCAGTGGTTACTGGACTGTAACAATATCTATGGGCTGGCTGGTTTGATTGGCGTTCGCTTACACGGTGGGATGGATGACTTGCTTGTGTATCAATTGCTACAGGTCATTTCGATGACCATGATACACCCTTCTATTGTATCATATGTAAGATTATTTAGATGTTCCTTGCACTAATCAGAAATAACATGCAAAGAATATCCACTTGATGCCTGAAACCCCCTAATTGACCTTCAATCAGAGATTTTCTAATGGGTTAATGCTTTTTAAGAGATATATAGCCTCTCAAAGGGCTTTGGAAAATCATTTACAACTTTATGATTAAGATATATATTTCTGACTTTAAGCAACGTAATTTTCAATACTACGATAATGCAGGTTTCCGATTTTCTTGAAACTGACATATGGTGTTTAAAAGTCTTATCGATGGCTATCGGATGACGATGAAATTAAACAGTATCGTGGTTGCTGGGATGAAGGTTGTACAATATCCTATTTACTATGGTGTTTTTGGGGTGGCTCGGTGGTGCTGGCGGCTCGGTAGTGAAATACGTTATGTTCTATGAGCTATTACAGAATAGGGTTCAACGCCAAGTTTGATGGCGTAGAAGTAGAGGCGTGGCATACAGCATTACTATTTACGAGGGTTTACTTCGTAACATTGATGGTCTAAGGGAATTCGGTTCTGTGAAGGACATGGCCGAGGGCCTTGACTATGTATTTGCCCTTTCATATTTCTTCCTCTTTTAACACCCAGTAATCAGCATACAAGCCTCTTCCCTATCTTCTTCCATCGACTATGTATTTGCCCTTACATACTTCTTCCTCCTTAACACCCAGTAATCAACATACAAGCCTTTTCCCTATCTTCTTCCATCGAAAGTATCGATTCGAACTTAGCAAGAAGAAAGAGACGACTGTCCCTTGCAAGAGGCGGTGGAGTCCAGCTTCGGGCTCTCTCTTCCCTCGGACTTGTCCACTCCCTCAAACTCCTGGCACACATGGCTGACGGATCCACAAGTGTTGGTCACACTGGAAGTATCGCCGTAGTTGGAGTTGATTCCCACCAAGGTAGACACATTATTGACCTTGACGTTCTTGACCACCACCTTCCGTGGGCTCTTGCTCTTGTTGCTGCTGCAGTTGCCGCATGATCGGTAGAGCTTGCCTGAATTGACCACAGTGAATCCATCAATGGTGACGGTTCCTCGGCCATTGTGCTGCACAACCTTGTCCTTGGCCTCTTGAGCACCACCACCTTTGATGAGTGCGTCTCCAGTTCCAAGGATGGAAATAGCGTCCTATCGGGGGGCTGGTTAACAATAGTCGACCGGACAGATATGGGTGGGACTCACCTCGCAGACATCGCGGAACCAGACGTTGGTCAGAGTGCAGGATCCCTTGCAGTGGATTCCTTCAAGCTGGTTCTTTCCGATGATCACGTTGCTCAGGGACGCTCCGTCCTGCAGGATGAACACGGCACTTGCATCGCCTATTCGATTAGCTTCATTCATTTGAACTCGTTGGGTGGACTTACCAGTATCATCATCACTGTCGCAGGCGCGGCCACGATCGTACTCCCGGTTTCCCAGATCGACATTGCCCGTGATCACACTGGGAGAAGGCAAAGAGACGATGCTACCCACGCGAGAGGGGATGTTGAGTGTCTGGGCACTGGCAATGCCAATGAGGCCGAGGATGATAGCGCTGGAATGCATTTTGTTTAGCTGATGGTTGATCAATTCGAGGGCCACCGAGAGGTCTTTTATACCTTTTGGATATCATACCAAGACAGGAGCTACTCCGTACCGTTTCGGTGACCTATATAGCTTCGGACTCCACAATATCCGTGAATAAATATGACGCGATCTAACTGGATGGGCTCGATTGCATTACCCCACGAATCCCCACTAGTTAGACTGGGTTTAAGCCCCAATTCGGCTTAGATGAAGTCTATCTACACGTTTCCGTCGGAATATAAGACATTTTCTGACAGATGATTCTCCGGCTTGGCACATATCTAGCCAATATGCCAAACGCCAAGATTCATATAGTACAGTGGTATTGTGGCTATGTCTATCAGCTTGAAACTGCCGACGCATTTACAAGATCCACCAACCAAAAGTACATAATCATTGGCATAGCGAAGTCCTCGTGACGATCATCATCTCTCCAATCCCTGCATGTCCCAATTTCTTTATTCCAGCTGACTACTTGGCCGTATTCTGCCTCTGAACCCGATTGGTAAGCTTTGGGATATTAGGAGGTGTTTAATCTACGGAGAAACTGCATCGGCGAGAGAGAAATGGAGAAACAATGGAGAATCTATGGAGATATGATATGCCTAGGAATAGTCGCTATATTTCGTTGCACAAACTTCCTATTCCCCTGACAGGAACTCTAAACTCTAAACAATAGGTATCTTTTGTATTGCACACCCATACAAAAGGTACATCGGTTGTCTACGGATGCAGAACATGATTATTCATAATCCGGGTGAATAAGGACCGAGAGGCATCATAGGCCTGGAAGTACAGAATCTCGCCCGGGAACAGGTTATGAACTGAGACTAGCTCGAACCCCCCGTGGATGGGCTCTGTGATTCCATTGGCACATTTGAAGTATTCATTTCCTAACAAAAAGTAGATAGATTACATATAACTCATAAATGATCCACCTATTTGGATAGCATAAATATATACAGGCATAGATTGATTGGTAACATATAAGTTGAACTAGGAGAGCGTGATATATTATTTGTTTCTGTAATGCAGGGGTAGATAGACTCGTAACACGAAGTTATTTTAATATCTCTTAGAAATAAACGACGCAAAGAATGTCCATTTGACGCCTGAAGCTCCCTAACATGAAAATGGCTGTACAAGATAGTGCGCGAGAATCAACAGGATGGGCATATGTGCAGCTAATGGGGCCGTAGAAAGCAAAGAAGAAACAAAAAGTATTAGGCCAGCTGGTCCATATTCACACACTAATCACCGCCGAGCTTTCTCATCCTCAATCTGCCGGCGGAGGTCCGAAAGGACATCATGCCGTTGGGCCATATGGCTCTTCAACCCGTCCACTTGTTCCCCAACAGCCTTGACATCCTCCCGGAGTCGCTCCAATTCCTGACCATCCTTAGCACGGCCAGTACCCTCACGCAGCTCCCGCAACTCCCGCTCCTTATACTCCAAGAGCGAAAGCGCCTCTTTCTTAATCAGAACCCAGTTGGGCCGGCCATCATGACGCGGGCCATCCCGCCTAGAAGCGGATGCTTTATTGGCCGATTCTAGCTTCTTCTCCAACTCTGCAAGTTCCCGGCGCAGCCGCACCTTCTCCCACTCCTCGTCCTGGATCGTGTCGCTGAAATCGGTTCCCTTAGGCTGATACGAGCCCTTACCGCCAACACCCAGACGACCGAGGTAGGTATCGCCGAACTTGGCCTTGCGACCTGTCCGTGTTTCCATGTCGCCGTCGACGCCGTAGCGCTGCGCCGGTCGCGCCTTGTCGACTTGGTAGTCGATCTGGTTGGTCTCAAACGAGGCACGCAGCGATGCGGGGATGGTGCGAGGGACGCGGAAACCCTCGTGGCGGAAGTTCAGGATGTGCAGGAAGGCGAGTGTTGCATCTTTGTTGATTGCGGGTGATGCGGAGGGGTTGACCAGGTTCCAGGCGGAGCGGATATCGGTGTCGGGGACGTCGAGTGATTCGTAGAGTGGTTGTAATTGTTGGACTAAGGTGGTCAGCGGGGTGTTTTTTCTAGTCGTGCTGCGCAGGTTACTCACATTCTATTTGGCCGCGCGCGTTCCGGTTGGCGTCGTAGATCTCGGTGTACTTGTTCTTGTCGTCGGGCTTCATATACCAATCAAATCCGTCCTTCAGACCGAGCGAGTCGTCTTCATCTTCTATCCGCTCGAACTGCTCGTGTCCGCTGCTTAGTGCGCGGGTCGCATGGACGAGATGTGATTTGGACTCTGGGACTAGCCAATCTGGCAAGACATTCGGGACATCTTGTAGTTCCTGTGATAAGATGCCGGATTAGAGCGATTTAGCGATGATCTGAGAGGGCGGGGTCACTTACGCCGTTGACCAAGTCGAAGACTAGGCGCATCGCAACACAAAACTCTTCGAAGTCCAGCTCTCCATCTCCGTCGACATCGGCAATGTCCCAGACCTTTTCGAGCTGGGCATCGCTCAGCCGGCTGTTCCTCAGCACTGAGGCGGCTTGGGAGCTGTTGAGGTGTTTTTGGCCATTTGATAATGAGGCAAAAATCTCCCAATACCGCTCAATCTCCCATTGTTCAATCTTTTTAGTAGACATGATGTATGGAGCTCCGATGAATGGGGTGGTGGATGAGGTGGGAACAATGGGGGAGAGACTCGGATTTACCTACTTCCGTCAGGGGCTCTGAGGTCATTGGACTCACAATGTAGTTCTTTTTCGTTGTATTCATATTCAGATGTATTTAATGATTATCGTCTATATGGTTATATCTATGAATCTGATGTTCTTCTTTCATTATCGTACATGATCTCTGAGTAGAAGAGCTCGATATCTCCTTTCCCAAGAACATAGTGATTAAATCCACGTTATAAATCCTTCTTCTCATCCTTCACCTGTTGTTTAGCCTTCGCCGAAGCCTCGAGCTGCTCCCTGACTTGAATAATCGCTCGTTCAGCTTCCAGCGCAAGCTCCGGTGCTTCCAATATCACAGCCAACTTCTTGGCGTCTGACATCTTCAACAGGACCCGATCCTCACTTTGTTCTATGCCGTCGGCAACTTCGGAATACGGTGTATCGGTCGTAGTGCCTTCGAGTGTTCCAGATGCGCGTTTGGCATATAGCTGTTCTAGCTCCGGTAATGAGATTGGGTTGAGGATGTTCTTTTCAAGGAGAAGTTCTAGATGTTTTGAGCCATTCAATGCTGTGTATACACGTCAGTTTCATGGACCGGGTTCGAATAGAAGAGCAAACTAACCGCGCCAGTGGGACCAACCCCGGTATGCCAAATAGAAAAAGGGAATATTCGGAACCCTGCTCTTGATTAGTATATATATTACCAGAGAAGGCGCATGACATTCACATACACTGGTATCAACCCAAGGGGTGCTGTAATCGGCGCAGCAATCAAGCTCCACATCATCCTCTTCCGATGAAGCTCTTGTCTCTCGGTGGCGATTTTTCGCAACACATCCTGAATTCGGTCCAACCGCACCGCGTTACCGGGGAATAGCACATCGATTTTGGTCTTTCCATGATCTCCATTAAGACGCTGCTGGGTTTTGAATGAAGGAATGCTTTTGAGGGCCCATTCTTCGTATGGTATCCGTTGCTGGACACTATTGCCCCAACGAACAAGGTGCATCTTCCATCCTTTGTCGGCTTCCTCCCACTTCGCCCATGTTTCAGCCGCCTTTGTTGTTATCCTGTCTATGATTGAAACCTCTTTCGCTAAATCCTTGCGAAGGGGTCGACCATATATGAGGACTCGTTTTGTCGAGATTGGAATTAGGAAAAGGCGCATGGTGGATGCCTAAGACGATTGAAAAGGGACAAATGGTTCGAGGGGATAGGTAGATATCAAATATTTTCAAGATAGAAAAGAGAAATAGTAGACTTCGCAAGAAATAAGTGTGTGAAGGTTTTTACTTTTTTTTTAGTGTGGTGAAAAGGGATGGAGTAAGCAAGTATCCAGACGTCATTCCCGCCATTTTCGTAAGGAGATCATCCTGTCCTGAGCATAGCCTCCTATCTCAGCTTGAGAAATTGGGGATTCGCGGGTGACGTTTCCCGCGATTCCCAAATTCCAAGTTCTTTTTTTATCATGGACAGCTCCAAAGATAGCGCTATAGGGCGAGTCTTTAATGAGAAGACAGAGAAGATCCAGACCATCCCAGAGTCACCACCACCAGGCCAGCTTAGCGTCGATACCCAGTGTGCTGTTCGCAATAAAACCTCCGATTCCACACTTTCACATACAGACGGTCAGACAGCGGAAGAAATCGCGTATTCCCAACACTCCGCCCTCCGATCTCTACCTGGTATGGTCCCATTTAAAGCTCGATCCGACAATCATTCACTAATCCCAGATCTTTGTAGCCTGGATTCGTTCGGTCGGTGAGCCCGAAGAGGACGGAGATGAAGCTACGGCAACCGATCGCTTACTCCCATCCCAACCAAATGGCGCATTCGTCGCTCAGCACAATCACTCGCCTTACGCATCGTCCAAGACCCAACCTACTCACGCGACAACCAATGGCCTGTTCGAGGATGGCTCGCCATTCGTCAACCGTGAATCGCGCTGGATGACATTCTCACGAACCATCCAATACCCCCGAGAGCCCGGTAGAGAGCAACAACAAGTGACGCCAGAATGGTTGAATGAGAATCACGGTGATTACTTACACCCATGGCGAGGAAAGCATTTGGAGGGCGATAGTCCGGAGTATCCACTACACAGTGGAGACCGAAGGGATATCTGGATCAAGCGTTTCAAGAAGACGCTTCTGCGAAGCCCGATGATACCAATGATTCTTAGAATGACTGTTTGGTGCTTCTCACTCTCTGCACTGGCTCTGGGTGGGTCGATTCAGCACATGGCCAATCAAGGGCATCGCTCTCAAGGCCCATCTGCATTGATGGCAATCATCGTTGATGCAGTGGCCTTGGTTTACCTCTTATACATCACATTCGATGAATACACGTCTAAGCCTTTGGGTTTGCGCCCTGCCGCGGCTAAAGCACGTCTACTCCTTTTGGATATCTTCTTTATCGTCTTCGATTCCGCCAATTTGAGTTTGGCATTTTTATCACTTACCGAGGTGACAGGATCCTGCACTGAAGCGGAGGTCAACCAACAGCTCAATCCTCAGAATGATGCTATATGTGTGCGACAAAAAGCACTTGCTTCCGTGCTGCTGGTTGCGCTTTTGGCTTGGCTCATGACGTTCTCGATTAGTGTTCTCAGGTAAGCCCCCTTTCGAAAATTGGCATACTCGCTCCATTTTCTAACGATCTACTAGGCTTGTCGAAAGAGTAGCACAGTGATATCCGGATCCAGTTGTGTTTCATGCATTTTTTAACTGTAGATTAAATATACCATTTGAGCGGGATTTGATTTTGCGCAGGCGCAATTATTGCTAGACGTGCAAAGCAGGGCCGTCGGCGCCATACAACGGATCTTGACGGAACCAAGCCACATCCTTGATTCTCTGCACCTTTGCTTCCTCTTCCGGTTTCCCATAACACATATCCCACTGTTTACCGGGTGGATATGCGCCAACCATTTGGAACTCTTCCTGGTTCCCGTGCAGGTCCTCCAAGAGTCGATGACCCACTCCCGCGGGTACAATGATCAAATCGCCGCGCTGGACAGTCGGCTGAAATCGCTCGGGGTTCTCCTCACCCCCGAAGCAAAGACGCGCGCTTCCTGAAATCACCCCGAGCACCTCCGGTGTTGTGGAATGGAAGTGGGTTTGTCTATACATGCTATATACCCATTGAGGAACAGCCTCGCCCACTCCCTTCAGATGCTCCTCGAGCTCTGGGGACGTGGCATCGAAGGCTCCATGGTATATCATGGGCGGCTTGGATTGGATGGAAGTGTTCGGTATATGGTGCCACTCTGGAATCTGGCGGGTGGTCACTTGAGTGTTTGAAAGTGGAGTTATGACCATTGCGAGAGACTCGCTATTTTGCTTTGCTGGTTGTTGGCATTGAGAATGGAGTTAAGTTTGAATTGGATAGATCTACAAGCTGTAATCTACTTCAGACAAGTGACGTCATTTACGGGTCAACATGAACTATAGGTAGGAGGTACATAGTTATACACCGGCGTTTAGGTCGCGCGACATGGCTTTCCCATTCCGTTTGAGTGCTGAACTGAGCGAAACTGAGCACGCCCCTGAGTGTAAGACTGAAATACAGGTGTAACAGTATATGATAGTAGCCTTAGTTTTGTCATTTTAGCTAGTTATTGTAACTAGTAGCTACGCTCGACCTGGCTTTATCAAACATTAAGGGCTATAAAGCCGGAACTACCAATGACAAAACATTGGAAATGAGTTTCTTGTGCTGACTGTTATGAGATAGCCGCGAAGCGACCGAGTGCTCCCACAACACTGGCACTTCTAAGACCTAAACATTTGCCGTCTTCGAGACCGACCACTGACATGACTCCGACAATGGTGCTCCCTACACCATCCCAGTCAGTGATAACCTAGAGAGCTCGGACTACTAGGTCTTCCATTAGAGCAGTGATAGAAAGAGTATCGGATACGGCAGAGTTAAAAAAAGCATTGCTCGTGGGTTTGTCCGAACTTCCCTCAACAGGCATGAATCTTGAAGAGATACTAGTCGCCAGCACTGCGCAGAAGTGCAAACCCATCGCTGGCGCACCACCCCCAAAGGGGCGGTGCCCAAGGAGACTTGCGTCTCCTTGGTATGTTGTGGAAGAGACAAAGGTGTTCTACCACACCAGTAATGGAAAGTAAAAGCAAGCCGAACAAGCAAAAGCCCACCAAAGCGAATACAACCACAGCCAAAGCTACCACTAAGTCCCTTGATCCTGACAAGCAGGGTCAGGGATTTCTCCCCCCCCCCCCCCCCCCCTTCCCCCCCTTCCCCAGCGGAAGCTAAGACGTCAATCTGCTTCTGTATGCTGTCACGCAAAGCCCCGAGAGACTCTCGCATGACATGAACTTCCGTCCAATGAGTTGGCCTGGGCAGCCATGCGGTTGTGCGCTTGACAGCCTTGGTATTAGGTGGTGCGTTCAAGGTCAGAAACGGTGGGGGGAATTTTATTTCGAGTAAGCGTCTAGCACATAAGCAAGAAGTACTCCAGCAATGGAACCGACCACAGGACCGGTCTAAGTGCCAAGGGATGTGCTCAGCTCAACTTGAACAGTACTCATACAGTTTGGGTCGGACATAAATGTGTTCGAAGAGCTGGCTTGGAGAGAGTCCCTCTCGAACCGTAGGCGGGAATCCACTATTTCGTGGTTTGGTGAATCCAGTAGTAGTTGATTATCGAGGCGACACCTCCACTGGATATCATTTGGGCTCAGCCCCGGCCCCAAGTCGATCCACCGGGTAAGAGTAAGGGTTGCATTCTTTTCATCTAGGGTTCGTATCTCCAACTCCCAAGAGGTATTGCATTTCTTACAACTCCCTTGATCAGCCGGTTTCTTTGGGCTTATGGTAGAGCAATAGCGCGTAATGTGAGAGGTAAAGATATCGAAAAAGCCCGATTTGGCGACAAATTCCGATTCATAAGTTTGAATATGGTTGCAGATTATTATAGGTCCATTTTCGCGGCATGGCCACATTCGGGGTACGTTCTGCCGTGTTACCACCGCTATTTCTTGCGTCCGCAAGCACAGGCCCGGAGGCATAGTACAAGTTCGAGCTTCAGCAGAGAATATTGTCATCAGGAGATCTTTTTGGGGATCTTCTTCTAATATATTATTGACGGGAGATTGTACCAAAGGCGGGGGGCTTTACATCTGAGTCGAACAGCTCCTATCTCTGTATAGAGCAATGACTCAACGGGGATTCCAAACCCCGATCCATAGTAAAGCCTTCTCATAGCAAGCTGAAGATGAACGAAATGGAATTGATAATGGGTATATGATGGGTAGTGACAGAGGGGCAGGGGCCTTCGAAGGTACGAATATTCCACATCCAAGGCATTTGAGCAGTGGTTGAAACGGTAGCTTGGTAGACCAGTACTTTTCCACAAGTGTACTTTAGAAATCTTCGTTTTTCTGCCTGTCCAAAACCCCCAGTAGTCAAGTCAGTCAATTGACTTAATTCCCATGAGAACTCGGTCAACATTTGGGGCTTGGACAGCAATTTAAATACTCAAAAATACTAGAAATCCTTATGGATCTGCCAAGAATTAACATGTTTTGTCTTGTTTGAGCCCCAGGGCCCCCATAAAAGCCCAACCCATTTTCAGGGGCGGGCTGGGCTTTAGGCTTTATGGGCCGGTGCGGAGGCTGCAATGGGCTTTGCTTGCGCTTCCAGTAAGAAGTTATTCGTCTTCCACCTTCCTATACCCGAAAAGAATAAATAATATACTACCAAAACCTAGATCAATCAATATTAGAATATTTAACCCTCATCGTAGAGCCCTAAGAAAGCCCACTGTAACTTGTATCTGTATAAACTAAGTCTAGGCCCAAAATGGATGTGCATCTGGACATGTATGCAACCCAAACCTTGCATTCTACATGGATTCATTTTATGCAGACATGTCAGCTTTTTAGATGAGTCTCATTCCTTGGGGCTTAGGTCTTCAATTGTACATGGTATAAAGTACCATGTCTGCTATATCAACATGCGGGCACCGTATCTTGATATTACAAAACTTTTGGACTGGAGATAAAGGCACAAGGAATATCATCCATACCCCCCAAGAAAAAGGATGACCGGCCAATCAGGAAAATACGTGGGCCTCTTAAGCGACAAAATCGTGCTCATTGTGGGAGGAACTTCAGGGATTGGTTATGCCGTCGCAGAGGCCGCACTGGAACACAATGCAATTGTAATTGTGGCCGGATCCAACCCAGTCAAACTGGAGCAGGCCGTCTCCAGACTCAAACTCTCATATCCATCGCAAAGCTCCAAAACGCGACTGAGAGGGGTTACCATTGATCTCGCCGACGCCGAGAACATGGAGGAAAATGTGCAATCAGTGCTGCGATTCTCGGCCAACGGGGCGAAGATAAACCATGTTATTATCACCGCCGCAGACATGATGCCTCCTCCGCCACCACTAGGCGAAATCACCGTCCACAGTCTCGAGCGATCGGGCCGCATTCGATACACTGCGCCGCTGATATTCGCCAAATATCTGCCCCAGTTCATGGACCGAGTTTTGGAAAATTCTCTCACTCTTACGAGCGGTGCCCACGGCCACAAGCCTGATCCAGGCTGGTCCGCCATTACTGGCTACATTGGAGCAGTGGAGACTATGATGAAGGGCTTGGCCGTCGATTTGAAGCCTCTCCGCGTGAATGTCGTCTCTCCAGGGGCGATTATGACAGAGGTCGTACGGGAAATGCTAGGCCCGCACTACGATATGGCCATTCAAATGGCAAATGAAAAGTCCTTGGTGGGTAGCGCTGGCACCCCAGAGAGTGTAGCCCAGGCGTATCTGTATCTAATGAAAGACCAATTTGTCACCGGAACCGTGTTGGAGACCAACGGAGGCTTGATGTTGGCTTGAAGATGCAAATAGAAGGCAATTCTCATCCATTACGTACATTACATTCTGTTTACCCAGGAACAATCCAACAATATCAGGGTGTTTCGTGTCGAGTATATCATATCAGATCTAAATTGAACAATCTGGGGCGTGGAAATTGCAAGCCCTAGCTGTACGTTTGGGATCCTCGCCCCCGACGTAACTTTCCGTGGATAATGAAATCTAATGACGTGTAAGTTGTGATCCACAGCACTGCGACTGTAATGTACGTGGGACCATGCATAGTGTGACTGTTATCATCCCTTGCCTATGATAGCCCGTCAAGCTGCAATACGACGACAGCGCATCGATCCGATCGCGACTAGCGGTGGGAGAAAATCACCTGTCATGTATCTCTTCGCGGGTGCGATACATCACGTACTTGTCATTTGTCTTGGTCTTGTCTTGTTCAGTGCAAGAGACTTGACCGGTCAAGAAACACAGGACCACGGCGATATTCGGCAGATTCGGTCTGTTTTGGATGGCCATGGAGCACAACGTTCAAAGCAGACAGTTCCACTATTGGTCCTAGCATGGGCACTCTTATTGAAAGAATACAATCGATCCGAAACGTTGCTCCTCTCAGTTTGCGAGAACGAGAGATTTTTGGCGCAGATCCCATTCGAGTCGCACCCAGCATCCTCAATTGAGTTAGCCTTAGAGCAGGCAGCTGAATTTCTCACATTTCCCAGTGATCCCGTCAAATCAGAAATCCATGCGGCAGGGAACGACCAATATACTCCTCATGTGACATTGAGCATCATGGACTGCCGGTATCAGCATCCGAAGACACGTGGGAGCTTCCAACTCCACCCACAAGAAGGTCTTCGATTAGTATGCTAGCAAACGGGCACAACCATAGATGCCCATGTATACTATGACTTTACAAAATGTATGGATGAACAGGCGCAATGATTTTTATCCCAATACCAAAGCCTTGTACAACAGCTCATACGGCAAGATCACACTCGGTGTCTCCGGGATATCGATATGATCAGTGTCGAAGATAGGGACGCTTTAATGAAGTGGAACTCGAGTCAGATCACGGTCTCACAAGGTCGGCTGCATGAGTTATTCCAAGCCAGGACTCGGGAAAGACCTAACCAACCCGCAGCTGTTACCACTGAAGGATGTTTGACATATGAACAATTAGATGAGCTTTCTACCATTCTGGCTGTGACCTTGGTCGAGCGCGGCATTGGTAGGGGAGCAATTGTCCCCATCCTGTTCCAAAAGTCGCTCTGGGCTATCGTCAGTATACTGGCCGTCTTGAAAGCCGGAGCGGCGAGCACATCGATATGTGCGAGCCATCCAAATCTTTATGTTGCGAAAGTAGTGGAACAGACAGGGTCCGCAGTGGTGCTGACCTCGAAGACCGAATACGATCGATTGGCACGCGTAAAGGGTGTCGATCGCATAGTCGTTTCAGAGGCAACGCTGAGATCATTGCCTCGGCCATCAGCCAGCTGGCAGTTCCCGAGCGGCGATAAAGAAGATGTTGCGTGCGTTCTCTTCACATCTGGTAGCACGGGACAACCCAAGGGCGTTCTCTTAAGTCACCGGGCCATTGCCACAACGATACACCACCACGGCCTTGCCACGGGAATTGACAAACCTCCCAGAACCTTACAATTCTCATCATATGCATTCGATATGGCTATTTACGAAATATTCCATGCACTGGTAAGAGGAGGGACAGTGTATACCCCGTCCGAGGAGGAAAGGCTGCACGATCTTCCGTCTTTCGTTACCAAACATCGAACGACATGGGCATTCATCACGCCCGCAATGCTCAGGACCTGCAGCCCCTCACAATTTCCCACTATGGATACCATTGTTGTTGGTGGAGAGGCTGTGGGTAATGACCTGGTTCAAACATGGGGTAGTCGGCTGTACAACGGCTTTGGGCCAGCCGAAGTCAGCATATGTGTGTCAACTCGAATGGACCCCCGGTCATGGGTGGATGGCACAATTGGCCGTCCGGTTGGGTGCATCGGGTGGATAGTGAACCCAAATGACATGAACATCCTGACCCCAATTGGAGGGGAACTGCTTGTGGAGGGGCCTATTGTTGCTCATGGATACTTCAACGAGCCAGAGAAGACCGAGCAAGTCTTCCTTTCGGCCCCCAGCTGGAGGTCTACTTTTCCCATTCCACATCGCGGTGCTTTCTTCAGGACCAGCGACTTGGTCCAATTCAACTGGGACGGGTCGATGCGATACCTGGGTCGAAGAGACACTGTGCGGAAGATCAACGGCCAACGAATAGATATCGAAAACATCGAATTCACCCTTCGACAGATGGAGACAAACTTGGATATTTCGGTAGATGTCTTGACCTCGCCTGGTGCGCACCATCAAGACATTGTCATCGCCTTTGTGGCAGAGAGATCGACGAAAACCGATATATTAAACGTGTCCTCGGTGTGCAAAGACAATGCGCATGTGGAAATGAGGCGCTAGGGCCGAGAAAATGCGATCCGTGATGAGATGGGGCATCGTCTACCGCGGTATATGATACCGGCGTTTGTGATTGAGCTCTCGGCTCTGCCAAAGACACCTACTAGCAAGATCGACCGGAAAAAGCTTGCCGCCATGTTCACCGGCCGAACAGAATCTGAGATAACGAAACTTCTCAAGTCAAAGACAAATGGGAACCCCAAGAGAATCGCAATGTCCGCGGTGGAACATCAAGTGGCGTCTCTCGTTCAGGAGACTCTAGGGTTAGATGCCACAGATATTGACGTGAATAGCGCCTTTGTGCACATAGGCGGAGATTCTTTGGCCGCTGTGAGACTAGTCAGTCTTGCTCGAAAGTCAGGAATGTCTCTAAAAGCCATGGATCTTTTACAGCACGACCTGAAATTATCAGACCTGGCACAAGGGCTTGAGAAATGCGAACCAACTCCTTCTTCAGACGTGGGATCTACTGTTGTTCCTCCTTTCTCCATACTCCCGGAAAATAGCGACGACCGTACTAGGATCCTGGAGGCTGCCCAAGAGCAATGCGACATTGGGGAAGAGTCTATTCGTGACATCTACCCATGTACACCTATCCAAGAGGGACTATTTTCTACAACCTCCATTGGGTCCCGGGCGTACATCGATCAATTCACGTTAACGCTCTCTCCTGAGGTCGACCGGTCCCGGTTAGTGAGGGCCTGGAATACGGTGATTCGATCCAGCGACATACTGCGCACCCGCATTATCCAAACTTCCGTTGGGGTGTACCAGGTCGTCACGGATCACCATGAGGCCCCGATGCCATCCTTCAAATCCGAGGAACAGTATTTGACTAGTGACGCGGCGAAGGAGATGGGGCCCGGGACTCCTCTGGTTGTCCTCGGTCTGATAGTCCCAGAAACGCATTCCATCACAGAGAAGAATAACATTGCCACGCCCAAGGCACAACTCGTGGTCACTATCCACCATGCAGTCTATGATGGCTGGTCGTGGGAAGTGATGTTACAGGATGTAGAGACAGCATCCAACCATCTCCACCGCAGGATGACTTAGATAATGGCCATCACAGCGACCTGCTCTATGTCGTATTCACCTCGGGGTCGACCGGGAACCCTAAGGGCGTGGAGATTGAACACGGGTCCTATTGCTCTGCCATGATTACCCAGCGTGAGAAGCTCTACATCCGAGCAGGTACCCGTGTTCTACAACTGTGGTCGTATACATTCGACTCTTTTGCAGTGGAGATTCTCACGACGTTGTCTAGCGGTGGCTGTGTGTGCATCCCGTCGGCTGAAGAGCTAGCCGGGGGCATTGGCTCAGCAATTCGACAATACCGTGCCGAATGGATGTGCGCCACTCCATCCATGCTTCGGCTTATTACGCCTGCTGATGTCCCCAGCTTGAGAACAGTGGTCGCCGTGGGAGAGACTCTGCTACCATCGCAGGTCGCAATATGGGCACCCGCGGTCACATTATTGTGTGGTTATGGACCGTCTGAATGTTGCACGGGAGCAACTGTGCACACCATACACGGTGTGTCCGTTGACCCTCGCAACATTGGCACGGGAATGGGATGTACATTGTGGGTGGTGGATCAGTACGACCACAATCGATTGATGCCGATCGGCGCGATCGGAGAATTAGTCCTCCAAGGGCGCATCGTTGGTCGCGGCTATCTGAACGAGCCGGAAAAGAGTATTGCTGTGTTCCTAGATCAAACCGAATGGTCCACCAACATGAATTCCTCAGGGGAGCGATTATACAAGACCGGAGACCTGGTGCGGATCAATCCCGATGGCACATGCCTCTTCCTTGGTCGCAAAGATCACCAAGTGAAATTGCGCGGCCAGCGCGTGTCGAGCACCACCTAACGGAAGCCCTGGGAGCTCAGTTCACCACGATTATGGCGGACATCATTAAACCGAGGACAGAAGAAATTGGAGACACCCATCATATGCTGGTGGCAATGGTTGAAACGTCGGACGAGGGAATGTTCAGCACGTCCACCTCCCAGGCTCAAACCAACGACGGGCTCTTATTTGTTCCCCCCAGTTCCCGGTTCGTGAAGATAGTCAGCCAAGTCGAGCGGGGGCTCTCGGCCACGCTGCCAGCAGTCATGATACCCTCGCTGTGGCTCCTCACCCGCTTGCCACTCGCCGTTTCCGGAAAGGCTGATCGACGACAGGTTCGAGCCGCTGCCACATCGCTAACGCCCGAGGCACTTCTTACTTTCGGGTGCTCCGGCGCTCAGGCAAGCGACGTCCCATTGGCATCAACGGAAACTACTGCGGGGTAAGTGTCTGAAGTGGTGGCTGACGCTGTTCATTCGCGGTTGAAACTGGACAGAAACCGTGTGGTAGGGAAGAATGTTACCCTGTCTCGGATTGGTCTGGACTCTATCGATATGATGGCTATATCCGTGGCCATCTCCAACCGCTTTGACGTTCGTTTGCCCATGGCACCACTCTTCCGGTCGGGATTAACTGTTCGCGATGTGGCTCTCATGGTTTCGATGCCCCCGACCACGCAAGATCTGGAGCAAAAGCCGCCGCTGACAATGGATCTTTGGTCGGAGTATCAAGTTATACGGGAGAGAATACGTGGAATCTGCGCGCACTCGCGGAAACTGGCGACTTCTAGTCTCGGTGGACGTTCCAGCGGGAAGGAGCGTCGAGTTGGCCGCGTCCTGTTAACAGGCGGCACGGGCTTTTTTGGAACACATATCTTAAAAGCACTGCTGGAAGATCCTCGGGTGCAGTCAGTCACAGTTCTCGTTCGCGCTGAATCCGACAAGATAGCAATTAGGCGTGTCGTCCAAGCCGCTCATGGCGCAGGCTGGTGGAGAGAGTCGTATCGAAATCGGGTCCGAACATGGCGAGGATGTCTGTCCCAGCCTTGTTTGGGGTTGTCCGAAAGTCAGTGGAAGATCCTCTGTGGGGTTGACCACTCAGGTGGTGGATTCGACACTGTTGTTCACAACGGCGCCTGGGTTCATTGGGGTCAAGATTACAACAAACTCCAGTCGGTCAACACAGAAAGCACGATCAACCTCCTAAGTGTGCTGGCGCATCTAGCCTATCCCGTGGCGTTCACTTACGTCTCAGCCCTCCTACCCGGCTGCTCGGCCGTGGATGATGATCGCAGCGTGGCCAAGTTACTTTCCACCTCCGATGGATATAGTCAAAGTAAATTCATGTCGGAACTGGCTATTAAAGAGTTTCAACGAGACTCAGCCTGTAAACATATCCACATGAACATCATTCGGCCGGGTTGGATAATCGGATCCACGGATAACGGAATGGCGAATGTGAGCGATTATGTTTGGCGGGTGGTGGGCTCTGCTGTGTCCTGTGGGCTTTATAACAGTGAAGAGGACTCCAAATCGTGGATCTTCATCGCTCCCGTGAATCTCGTGGCAGGTCTGATCACCAGTCAAACTCTGGACGGGCATCAAGACACAACTGGTCTTAATGATGGTGGCTCCCAGTCTGTTCAGATCACATCCATCACAGATGGCCTTGCCGCCCCGGACTTTTGGCGCGCGGTATCAACAGCGTGCCACCAGACTTTTGGGAGCCCTCTTCAACCTTGTCAGGGAATCAATTGGTTAAATCAGATGAAAGGAAGCACGATGGCGACAGGGGGAGAACATCTGCTGTGGCCGGTGTTTGAATTTTTGGAATCCAGCAATGGCCGTTTGGGGTCCTCCTATGCCGATCCGATTGAAAGCTCTGCCACATTGCGAAGTCTCCTGTTGCGCTCAGTCATCCAGAATGTACAACATATTTGCTCTGCAGGATCGATTGAGATCGAGAGTGGTCTGATGCTGGCGTCATCTAACTTATTCGGCCGGAGACCCAGCTAGGTGGAAGATTGAAAGTGTCTTAAACTCGTTTGTAGCTCCATTAATGTCTGACCAGGAGCAATTTCAATACTAAATAATCCAGCCAACATTCTAATAGTAATATAATGTCAGTTCTAACCCTCCCAAAGTGAAGAAAGAGAGAAATCAGAGAAAACAGTAACACGTGATCCGGCAAACCGCTCAAAACGGAATCACGTGCCTCCCGCCACAAGGGTATCTTGTCCCCTATATCGGACAAGAATAGTCGCTTATGCGACCTTGTAATGTCCGTTTAGTGGCCTTTTTTTGGTTGTCTTCTCAAAATATTCTTTTTCTGTGTATTTTTGAGATATTTTTTCCTTCTCCGTTCTATATCTGGATGGCAGAAAAGGGCACAAAGAAGTGCAAACTATACAGACTTTCTATGTACAATTCTAACTACGCGGAACAATCCAAGCTAAGGAAAACAAGAAGATCCTCTAGAATGGGAAATCTACAATTGTTTGCTACTTCTCTCTCTATGAATGCCGTTTACACATAGAATTTATTTGTCTGGTAGACATAAAAAGTATGTAATGATCTCAGGATATGTTAAATGTTGTCATTTGAACACCGGACTGGACCTAATCAGGAAATTAGGAAACTTGAACAATGTAGGCCAATAGTCTCCACATGCTCCCAAAGTTCCGAGACAGCAAGGGGCTTATTTTGCACTCATTCTTGCTACTGATGTAGTTTGAGTTTGATATCCAAAGTCTGTAATAGTACTACGTAGTAAGAATATAGATCTATAGATCAAATGTCATTAGACAGGCATGTTATGATACCACAAGGATAAAGATTGATTCATTGTAGAGGCACAAAAACCAAGACGAAGTATAGCATATTATTTTTTTAACCTGATTGGTAAAGAAATATAGTAATGGAATTATATGTCCGACTCGTCAAAGCATCAAAGCCGATGATGATGTAGATTCGGCGGGAAAGCTCCGCCACCTCACCGCCTGCGGCAACAAGGCCATCCCCACGCTCTGGTCCTTCTCAGCCTCATCACTCTCTGCTCCCCTTCTGCCTAATCTCTTTTCCTATATTTGCTCTAGAAGTTCCTGAGGGTTGTATCTTCTTTCTTCCGGCTTGTCTTCTTTGGCTGCCCGCACCCCGCTCTTGCCAACCCCTCTTCCCCTCCCAAGCGCCAACACTCATTTGATCACCCAGGGATCTTTGAGGCGTGACTGTGGCGCTACAACCGTCTTGAGGTAATACTCATGATGTGTAACTTACATGTTACTATCGAGGGTCAAAAGCGCGTTACTGACTAGTGGAGCAGGACCCCCGGCCTCGACCACTCGCTTTCTTTCACATCCCACTCGACTCCTCTGCAACCGCGATGTCTTTTGCAATGCCACCAGTGCCTCACAAGGATGACCTTGATTCAACGTGAGCAGACAATTATCGAGAACTTGCTTTAATACAGCGGTATAGCGTAAGCTAACTGTGGGTTAGTTGGTCATTCCTAGAAGCAGGAATCGAGAGCGTAATGCTCAACCTTGACTCCGGTATCGATATGAAGACTGTAAGTGAAATGCTGAACACCTGCCGATGAGAGTGTTTAAAAATAGAAACTAACTAGCTGTTTTGTCTAGTACATGGGTCTATACACGTGTGTTTAAGATTCGATCCTACCTCTTATCTGACGAGAACTGCGCTCACAATCTGATATTAGGGCTGTCCATAACTTTTGTACATCCCAAAAAGCTGTTGCTAGCGGCCAAGGCCTACAAGGACAACGTGGCGGTTCGTTTCCCTTCCTTCGTACCGCACTCTCGGCTTCCCGTGATGAGCTGACCTGGACAAAAGCTCACTTGCTGGGTGAGGAACTTTACAAATTACTCGGCGAATACCTCTCCCGTCATCTGAGTGGAGTTTTCAAACAGTCACAGAGCCACACCGAGGAAGGACTACTTGGCTTCTACATCCGCGAATGGTTCCGCTACACGACTGCCGCAAAGTACGTGAACCACCTCTTTCGCTACCTCAATCGTCACTGGGTCAAGCGTGAAATCGACGAGGGTAAGAAAAACGTCTACGACGTTTACACCCTGCACTTGGTCAAATGGAAAGGGGACTTTTTCGAAAAGGTCCATGAGAAGGTCATGGACGCCGTTCTAAATCTGATCGAGAAGCAACGGAATGGAGAAACGATCGAACAGTCGCAGATTAAATCCATTGTGGACTCGTTCGTTTCACTGGGTTTGGATGAGAATGATAGCTCTAAGTCGACACTAGATGTCTATCGGCAGTACTTCCAGCTGCCATTCATCAGTGCCACCAAAGCGTATTACGAAAATGAGTCACGGCAGTTCGTGGCCGAAAACAGTGTGGTGGAATATATGAAGAAGGCAGAAGCTCGTCTGAAGGAGGAGAAGGACCGGGTCGGTTTGTATTTGCATCCAGATGTCACCAAGAGCTTGACCGATACCTGTCTGTCTGTTCTTGTCACCGCCCACTCGACTTTGCTTCGCGACGAGTTCCAAGTCCTGTTGGATAATGAACGCCAGGAGGATCTTGCTCGCATGTATCGACTCTTATCACGAATCAAGGAAGGCTTGGATCCTCTGCGCACGACATTCGAGAACCACGTGAGACGGGCCGGTCTGGCTGCTGTCGAAAAGGTTGCTTCAGAGGGAGAAACACTAGAGCCTAAGTTGTACGTCGATGCTCTACTGCAAGTTCATACACGGTACCAGAGCTTGGTCGATGAGGCTTTCAATGGCGAGGCCGAGTTTGTGCGTTCTCTTGATAACGCCTGCCGGGAGTTTGTCAACCGGAACCGCATCTGCAAGACCAGCTCTTCCAAGTCTCCCGAACTGCTGGCAAAATACACGGACTCATTGCTCAAGAAGGGATCCAAGTCGGCTGAAGAGTCAGAGCTTGAGGATATGCTGGTGCAAATTATGACAGTCTTCAAGTACATCGAAGACAAAGACGTCTTCCAGAAGTTTTATTCGAAGAACCTGGCCAAACGTCTCGTTCATGTGAGCTCTGTGTCTGATGATGCTGAAACAAGTATGATCAGCAAACTGAAGGAGGCATGTGGTTTCGAATATACCAACAAGCTGCAACGCATGTTCCAGGACATGCAGATCTCCAAGGATCTCAACAACAACTACAAGGTCTGGCAAGACAAAGTGCTAGATGATGAGGACCGAAAGAGACAGGCCGATGCCCATTTCCAGATCTTGGGAACTGGCTTCTGGCCCCTCAATGCCCCGACCACGCCATTCCTTGCGCCACCGGAGATAGTCAAGACCGCTGAACGGTTCCAGACATTCTACTTTGACAAGCACAGCGGCCGCAAGTTGACATGGCTGTGGCAGCTATGCAAGGGCGAAATCAAGGCTAACTATATCAAAAACACCAAAGTGCCTTACACTTTCCAGGTGTCGACCTACCAGATGGGTATTCTGCTCCTCTTCAACGAAGCCGACACTCTGTCCTACGAGGAGATCGAAAAGGCCACTACACTGGCATCCGAAATCCTCGATCCCAACCTGAGTATCCTGCTCAAGGCCAAGGTCCTTATCGCCAGCCCCGAGGGCGCTAAGCCCGAGCCCTCCACTTCGTTCACATTGAACTACAACTTCAAGAGTAAGAAGGTTAAAATCAACCTCAACATTCAGATCAAGTCTGAGCAAAAGGTCGAGGCCGACGACACACACAAAACGATAGAAGAGGATAGGAAGCTTCTGCTCCAGGCATGTCTCCTAGCTAATCATCAACCCCCCACACAACCCATTTGTCCTAACCTTGCTGTAGTCCGCCATTGTTCGAATCATGAAGTCGCGCAAGAAGATGAAACACGTCCAGCTTGTCCAGGAGGTTATTCAGCAGGTCAAGTCCCGCTTCCCGCCTAAAATCCCCGACATCAAGAAGAACATTGAAGCCCTCATGGAGAAGGACTACATTGAGCGCATGGACGGCGATGAAATCTCATACATTGCTTAGATCAAATTAACAACCCCCTCCCACCAATATTGCACAACCAACTTGCTTCTATCTCCTTTTTTCTGTTGCTCTCTGCTTTTGCTGCCGTCTCTTTCCGGAACTAGTGGCTTTCTGTGTCCCTTTATTACCCTTCCATTCTATCGATGATGGAAATGCAAGGCAAGGGGGAATGGAACTCCTGCTGGTCCAGGATAAGACTCCTACAATGGATAGCCGGCGGATGGAATCAGGCTGATAGGAGCGTACGAATTCTTCTCATTGTATCGGCGATTTATTTTATGTTTCCAACTTCATAGCGCTGAGACGACAAACAAATGATGACCTCTTTGCTCTTTCCTGTTTGTTCTCTTTTTTTTTCTAGAAATACTACTTTATAAATTGATAGTTCTTTTCCGGCTATCATGGCTTTGAATATTGCGATTGGTAGAGACCTAGCCCTATAGGAAGACAATAAATAACAAGGCACAATGAAACAAACATTGGTATGCATAGTACTGGCCAGACCCAGTGGTATATTTATTATGTATAATAAACATGAGAACTGTGCTAGAATGGATATGCTATGCGACGCTAGAGACAGGAAGACAGAAGACAGAAAGTCCGTTAGTACTTCATCACCCTAGATGCGAAAAATGCAAGCCAACCCCCCGACTCCCAAATCCAGCGCGCTAGTTCGTACCAGATGAGTCCTTGCTCTGGGCTTGATGCGTCTCCTCTTTGGCAGGGGGTGCTGTTGCTAAGTCCATAGGCTGTGTATCTACCACACCACCGCTGGGGGGTGTATTTTCCTTCTGGCTCTGGGAAGCATTCTCCTCGGTTTTCAAACTCAGCCCCGGGCCTTCATTTGGGGTCAGATCCACTGACGAGAACCCATCTGCATCAACGGTATCCCGAGCAGCGGTCATTCCATCCTGAATAGGGTGGTCATGTGTCGGCTCACGGTCCTCCTGTGTCCGCTTGAGATCCGCATCATCCGCATAAGCCGGGAATCCCTGTGAAAGAGGAGACTTGGGGAAGGAAGTTTCGACAGAATCGGACGTGGAGACATCATCGTAACGTTGGAACTCGCCGCTGTCGCGTCTGAGCAGGATATTACTCCATCTCTTTCTTCGGCTGACGCTGCGAGCAAGACCACCTTCAGAGCTATCGTTGCCTTCGCTATTATGCTGGATGGAACGGCGACGACCGCGGTCCAACTCGGCCGATTCTGTAACGACTGACAAGACGGGAGTTGATGGCGAAGTCATGCCGGCACCGGGTGTGGCAGTCGCATTCGGGCCTGGGGATGTGACACGCTTGTCTTGCCATTCGCGACGCTTTTCGCTAGCCCAGGTGCCCCACGAGCTGAGATAGGAGCCGGCCTTTTGGCTGGCTACGGCCACGGAGGCCTGGGCCTGTGTTATGTCGACGGATGGCCTTTGTCGGCCTGCGAACCAGGAGGCATCGGCGGGGTCCTGTGAGGAGGGGGTCGGTGATATAGGGCTTTCTTTGTCGATGGAGGCACGTTGGGATTGGGACTGAGAAGCTGCTTTCTCTTCATTGCGCTTGCGTTGCGCTTCGCGCATTGTCTCAATGTCCGACCAGAAGCTGGTGAATGCCGCGCTCACTTTCTTTTGTCCGGTTGAGAAGTGGCGATTCAGAGCCTCGCGCCCTTCGCGGACACGCTCATCAAGGTGTAGGTCTGCTACCTGTTGTGCGAGTCGTCTTTGGACATCTTCCATCGTCAGGCCGCCGGCATTGGGGTGTCGTGGCTCAGTGATGGAAAATAGGAGCGCATCCGAGGTGAGACGGGAAAAGAGGGCGTAATTAGATGTGGTTTTCCACTGGGCCAGGAATTCCGTATTGAAGTCGCTGGCAGGGTCCCCTTCAATGTTCAAGTTTTGCAGCTGGGTTCTGCTGAGATGCCCCGATTCTCCGACATCGCATGGGTAGAGCTCCTCGTGGTATTTCATGGACGATAATAAGGCCAGCAAGTATTCTTCGAACTGCAGTCGAATGAATTCCTCTGAGCCCATAAATCCAAGAGTCTTAGGTTGCGATGGATGTTCCTCATCCCAAGTGTCATTAACAATTTGTGTAAGCAGGTCAATCCAGCGCCTATCGGCCGCGGAAAGGACCAGGGCACTGCGGAGGGAAGGAGAATTTATGACGATACTGTCTTCGTCGAGGTTAATTAGAATATCACTGTAGCGGTCCTTTTGCTGGAGAAGTAGCGAGTTTGTTGAGCCAACCACATAGGATTTTGTGCCATCATCCGCCAGCAGATCCAGCAGCTGGAGAGGTGTATAAGGGCCAAACATGCTTCCCTTTCCGAAAATCTGCAGTGGAAGCCCCATGTATGCCAGCAAGGAACTTCTGTCACTCGTCTTGAGAGACGTTGGTTTCTCAACGGTCTGAGAATAGGTGTCAAAAGCAGGATCCGCACAGTCCTGCAAGTTGTTGAGGAGGCCGGGTATTAAAGATATAAGCGAGAACTGAATCATGCACAGGCGTTCACAGCGCGTCCCAAAGAAAAGCATCTTGGGCTGCAACAGTAGTGCCTTGAAAAGAACTAAAGTCTGGAATTTGAATTCATGAATCATTTCCCGAAGCGAAAGGCCTTCGTAAATCAGCAAATCTTCACACATATCGGAATGGATGATATCCTTACCCAGATTTTGATCTTTTGGGCCATCATTCAATAGAGCAATCACCAAGCCCTCGCGGAATTTCTGTACCAATGTCAGCGTTTCATTCTACAACCGTCGCAGCTAGTACATACCTTCAAGATATCAATGTCCGAGAAGTCACTGTCAAGAAAAGTGCTCTATTAGTCACATTTCCTCATTCTAAGCCGTGCCAGTGCATCAGGGAAGCAGATAGTCCACCGGGGGGAGTAATGCCACATACCGTTGCGCGAACCAAGCCGAGGTTACCACGGAAAGCTTCTCACGCAATTGACCTACTCGCTGCGGAGTATCTGTCACGACCACAACGGCCTTTTGTACCGTTGATCGAGTCACATCGGGCGAGCGATTGATGAGCAGGCTTGAATCGATCTGGCGGGAGCAGGCGATGCCGAAGAGGGAGGTTGCGGGTGTAGTAGATGTTTTCTTTCGGCAGAGTGTGAAGTATGAGAATTCCTCGGTTGACCTGCAATTCCACACGGTAGTTAGTCTAGCGCAAATCGGCTCTCTTCGTCGCAGGATTGCGCCAAAGGAAACCAAGAAGGGGAGGGGAGATGTTTGTCGGCGATAGGGGTATCATACAGATGTGCGCCATCAGACAGGGCCATGAATGGGAGCAGAGACCAATCGTTCTCGGTTGCTGGATCGGTTCCTTCGTCGGCAATGCAATGCTCAATCTCGGGGCCGCTGCAGGTATATGTCTCAATCAGCCAGGTTCCAGTATGGATCCGTCTTTGACTTCGTTTCAAAGATACGAGCCCAGGGTTTCCAATGTCTTATGGCTCACCGTGCATGGTGGAAATCTATGACCAAGACAATTGGGTCTTGTTTATGCTGGACGGCCATCGCGCCGAACCTTGCGACAGGAGATTAGGCTCGGCTGGGAGTAATATAATTGAAATGCCAAGAATGAACGGCTTAAATGAATGTGCGATATGTAGAAAAAGAGGTGCTTCTCCTCCAAAACCTCAAGGTTTTCCATGAGACTAAGATCGTCGCAAACAGGGGAACATCACTGATACAGTTATCGCACGGGCGGTGAACGGTAGCCCCGCCAATATCTGAGGGCATCAACATCATATATGGGGGGAAGTTATATAGTAGTTTGGAGACATAACTTTGGATTGCATAGATATTTCAAAGGATTAAAGGTTATGAGGCCATCGCTGAACTAAATCAGATCCCCCCTATGATTTCTCCTAATCACCAACCAATTCTTGACGACGCCGGAAGAGCTATGGACAATGATTTCCAGAAAAACAAAAAAAAAGAACCAAGTAGAAAAGGGAAAATAAAATAAAAACACACAAGTGAACACCACAGCTTCGTAGCACCTTTGAACAGAAATAGAGCCAGACTTCAAATTTGGAGACTGGAATTCAATGGCAGAAGGGTGTTTTTAGGGAGATTTTACGCCAAACCATTATGCGAATGCCTGTCCAGTAGGGTCGCCCTGAACTGCGCCCTGTACCAAGGCTTCTGCAGCGTCGTTTCCTTGTTCAATGTTGTGGAAGTCAAGGATTTCCGAGTACCTATGTGGAAAATTAGTACAGAATAATTGTGGCGGGGTAACAAGTCAAGCAACTTACATCATGATCTTCCAAGTATCTACGGGCAGATCGGCATCATTGAATGACCAATCGAACTTCTCTTGTGCGACAGGCTCGTCGGTCGGGTCATGGTATGGCGCCAGGTACTCATGCGCTAATGCTTCGGGGGCTTGAATGCGCTTCTTCGGGTTGAAAACCAGCATCCGCTCGAGCAGATCAACAGCTAAAGAAAAGAGACAAATTAGCGTGGTGCTCATAATCCCCATAATGGGCATAGTTATCACGTACCATCGGCATCGGCGTTCTTGAATTTATTTGCGAGGGGTTGGCGCTCGCGCTTTGGTAGGGACTTGACAAATCTGAGTGTCTGCATCATCAAATATTAGCATATTTTCGTTATTTGCCAGAAGAATGACTACTCACGTTCTCGCTGCAGATGGTCTGGATCACGTCATCGGGAGGAGTACCAAGCAGCTCCGTAATGATCGAGAACTGGTTGACATGGTCCTTTCCGGGGAACAACGGCTTTCCTTCCAACATTTCGGCGAAGATGCAACCCGCACTCCAGATGTCTACTTCGACATCATACTTTTGCCAAGTAAGCATGATCTCAGGCGCGCGGTAGTATCGTGTTGAAACATAGCCGGTCATTTGGGGGTCCTGGATGCGGGCGAGGCCAAAGTCGCAGATTTTCAAATCACAGTTCTCGTTAATCAGGATGTTACTAGGTTTCAGATCCCGGTGGACCACACCGGCGGAGTGAACATATTTCAAGCCACGCTATCAAAAAGTTAGATTCTGACCCGGATGTTATTCCCGTGGAAATCTTACCAGAATTTGGTATAAGAAGTACTGAATAAATTGCTTTTCAAGAGGTCGTGAAGTAAGAAGTCGGTGGAGGTCAGTTCCCAGAAGTTCGGTGACGAAGTAGCTGTGGTCATTAGTATATCAACCCCACCTTGCAGATAAGGGGGGACATACATGTCTTCCAAAGGCGAAATGAAAATGTCACTCAAGCTGATAATCTGCGGAATGTCAGCAAAGGAAGTCGATTTATTTGATGTAGTACGGACGTTCTCATGACGGAGATGTTTGAGCAGCTTCAGCTCCCGGTAGGTTCGTTTGGACAGAACGGGGGTACTGAAGGGCTTCATAATTTTTTTAACTGCGACTGGCTGGGCAGTCAATTGATCTTTGGCCGAGCTGTAATATTGATAACCTAATTAGTACGGACTTGGGCTTGGAAATATCTTGTGCGACACAGAATGCAACATACCAAACCAGTCCGAAGGCACCCATTCCCACCGGCTGCAGTTCTGTATACCTAGAAATCAAGTTAGCACCAATATTCCCTTGGATGCACCTGCTAAAGCGCCTATAGTAAATATAGCAGAATAGGGCATTGCGAACCGGCTGGTGATCTCAAAGGTGGTGCCGAAAATCTGGGCACGCACGAATTCCGCCATGATGAAAGGTGGGGGGGGGGGAATGTATAATCAGAGAGATAAACGAGAAGAAATATAGAGATTCAAATAAGGAATCTCAAGTCGAAAAGCAAACGAAGTTTCAAAAGAAAGAAGAAAGGGGTCGCGAAGGAAAGCAAGTGTGTTGGCAACAGATGTGGGGAAGGGACTGAAAAGCGCAGAAAACAAGGCCGATGACGTTGGCGAAGCCCAGTTTTATGCGGATGACTCAGCAAGCCACTGCCCCCCAGGTGCTTTATAGGTCATATTAAACTAGGAATTTCTTATTACTTTTAGAATATCTAATGAATTAATACATTTTCTTTGCATTTCTTCTATACAATTCATGTATTCCATGTGTTGATTTGTGTGAACTTCCAAGGTTGCCCTCGCTCCACTACTACGCGGCCCAGACCCTGGTCTTATACCGGAACAAGTTTCCCTTGAACGGTCTCTTTGATATATTTGATCTAGAATATAGAATATAGAACTTATATACAGTCAGATTAGATAAGATTTATCTACTTTATATATTAATTTGGTTTTCCTTTAACCCCAAAAAAACAATATAGAGAGAGTTCTTGGACCCTTTAGAACCTTGGCAGGTCAGAGTACAACCCCTCACCTTCAATATCCTTAAGACAGACATAATAAACATTAGAATTTATCAACTCTACATGAACATAAGCTACCTTCCCGGGGTTCTCTCTGATGTTCTTATAGGTCAGGTAGACTGTCCCGGCTCACATTGACCTGCATTAGAGAGACACCATCTAGAACACTAGGGCACACCACTTCAGCATATCAAATGCACATTCCTTCCACAAAATCGGCCAGTCTCTCTACATTTTGTGAAATGATCTTATCAGCTTACAACATTTCCCATCTCATCGCTACATAGTTCATTGCACATTGCATATACATATATATATACATTAACCAGGAATCTACACCCAACTGTAATGGCCATGTACAATGCAACTCTGGAGGAACTTAACCAGAGACCTTAGTTCAGATATGAGTTTCAATGGGGATACTTAGGTTCTGTCATGAATGTTGTCGCCGTCTAATGTGGATGTGAATCTGGCGGCTGAGACATGTGAAACAATGCCCACGCTCTTGCTGACATAATATGTAACTGCGGACATGCAACAAAGACATTTGAATGATGTGGTGACTGGCCAGAAGTGTAACTCGGGAGTTACCTTTCGGGGTTTCATATTCCTTGGATATAACCTGATAGAAGAGGGCATATTCTTATATATATGGATCCTTGGGAAATATATATATGTAACTAGTGACTTTCTGCGATGATTTCCCTCAACTTCGTATCCCCGAGGTGTTAATAATACTAAGAGCAACAAGGCACTCTCCCAAGCCTTGGTTCTGGCTGTACATCTGTCCACAAAGGCTGAATTGACTTCCGTGTTATGACGGGAGATGTGGCCAGTACCCAACTCACCGCATATCTTAGGAATGCCAACAGTTCCAAGTTCCAAGTTTGAACGCAGTTAATTTAAACTGGCAAATAGTAGATTCAAGTGCTCTCTATATATAAGAGTCAGAAACACACCGAACCCAAGGTTGGAATACAACCCCGCGCTGCCTGAGGCATTCGATTTTGCGTCACACTCCACTTTTAAGCTCCAGAGTGGGTTGAAAAGAGTATGAAACGGAGTACTGAAGTTCTTTGGATTAAGGATTTGCGTAAATCTGTAAATCTGTAAATCTAAAAAAAAAAGATCCGAATTGATATCGGATTGCACGGGTCATCCGGTGGCGCCCCGTTTAATTAGCAGATTTTGTCGCTTAAACAGCGTTTATAGGATTTTGAGAATTTAATACTAGATCATACCCTACGATCGGAACGTGCTTTCCCCCGGGTTTTTATTACCTACATGATACCTATATATAACCCAGGTAGTTTGAAACTTAATATATAATATATCACTTAATAAGAAAAAAAAAAAGGGAATGAAATTGGATTACATTACCTTGGAAATGTAAGCTGAACCGTACATGTTTCTTACATTTCTTACCTTCCTCTCTCCACTCTTCCCCCCCCCCCAGCATGACGATGGTCGCACTCTCTCTTCTTTAAACTCTTCATTTATTACACTTACTCTATACTCTTACCTATTTTTTTTTTAATTCTCGCATCCGAGAACATCCCTGCTCCGCATTTACCCACTTCCGCCCCCATCTCCTCCCGAACTCAACGCCTCCCCTTCGTCGCAACTCAGCCTCAACCTTTCGCCTTCACCATCTTCTCAGGGTCCCACTTTGATTCCAATCTATATCGCTATTTCTACACATCGTACTGAGATTCTTCTATCCCCGTGCCGCTTGTCTTTACAAGCGAAGGCTCCGGCCGTCTTGACCGGCACATTTTGTTCTTGCGCGCGGTTGATGAATCTCCTCCCTGCTGGTCTGGGTCACTGACGATTCCAAGATGGGGTCGTGTTTCAGCTCAGAGTCCACGGGGGATGCGGATCAGAAGAAGCGAAGCCAGCAGATCGACCGCAAGCTAGAGGAAGATTCTAGACGGCTACGAAAAGAATGCAAGATCCTTCTTTTGGGTAGGTAGCTTGGTACTCCGGAGAGAAGAAATTATGACTGACTTTAGTCTCACCCAGGATCCGGAGAAAGCGGCAAATCAACGATCGTAAAGCAGATGAAGATCATCCACCAAAATGGTTACACCGTGGAAGAACTCTCCTTGTATCGATTGACCGTTTACAAGAATCTCCTGGATTGCGCAAAGGCCCTCATCGGAGCATATCACTATCTCCAACTCGAACCGTCCAGCCAGAAGGTGCAGGACTACATTACATTTTTGGAAGATTACAACGTGGACCCCGATCCCAACACTCCGCTCGATTCGAAAGTGGGCGATGCCATCACATATCTCTGGAACGATCCGTGTACATCAACAGTTCTGGAGCATCAGAATGAGTTTTATTTGATGGATTCAGCACCATAGTAAGTCCAATCATGTCTTCCGATCCCAAGGCCGAGTTCTCACGCGTGACCAGTTTCTTCGATGAAGCGAAACGAATAACGGCCGCCGATTACGTTCCGGATGTTTCAGATGTGCTCCGGGCGCGAACGAAGACCACCGGTATCTATGAGACACGCTTCACAATGGGCCAGTTGAGCATACAGTACGTGGAGACAGTCTTCGACACTCACGATTTGGGATATGTCTAACCAGCCATAGCATGTTTGATGTGGGCGGCCAGCGCAGTGAGCGAAAGAAATGGATCCATTGCTTCGAAAACGTGACATCCATTATCTTTTGTGTTGCGCTCAGTGAATATGATCAAGTGCTGCTGGAAGAAAGCAATCAGGTATGAGCCTCGATACACCCCGAGCATTCTATACCGAAGCTGACACACTTTATAGAATCGTATGATGGAAAGTTTGGTTCTCTTCGACTCCGTGGTCAACTCTCGGTGGTTCATGCGGACAAGTATCATCCTTTTCCTAAACAAAGTCGATTTGTTCCGCTTGAAGCTGCCTCGATCACCGTTGAGCAACTACTTCCCCGATTACTCGGGCGGCAACGATGTACACCGTGCCGCCAAGTACCTGCTCTGGCGATTCAACCAGGTGAATCGTGCACACTTGAACCTGTACCCACAGTGAGTTCACATGATCTCAACAGTGCCAGTTGTAACGCACCGTTTCTGACTTGATTTTTCTTCTTTAGTCTCACCCAAGCGACTGATACCTCGAATATCCGTTTGGTGTTCGCAGCAGTCAAAGAGACGATCCTGCAGAATGCCTTGAAAGACTCGGGTATTCTATAGTCGAAATATACCCTGAGGACCCCAGTCACATGTCCTCATGTGCACACGCACACTTTCCCTCTCAATCCAACCTTACGACCACACACCGTCCCTTTTTCTCAATGTCGCCCTCGGTGTTTCTTGATTCCCCTTAGGAGACTGCCTGAACAGTTCTCCAACGATCCCTCATACCATACCCTTTTTCGTCTTTTTTTTTGCTTTTGACCAGCTGTAGGCGTTGATGGCGCCTTTTATGGCTTTCTCGGCTGATTTCCCAGGCACTTGGGTCTGGGAATATCCCATTTGGTACTTAATGTGGTTTTCCCTAAGCATGGGTCTATGTTCCATAAAGGTCTCAGTAGCATGCTCAGACAGTGAACTATGTTACTGTTTCTGTTCCATGTGCCTTTTTCTTAAACCCCGGAATGTATCATCCCGAAAATGCCGGGCAAGAACCCCGGTGGAATTGAATACTCTCCGACCTTTTTTTTTTTTCGTGTACTCGATATTGGTGGGTATGCAGCCCAATGGGCTTTATGTTTCCTTTTCATATGTTTCCTTTGCCTCTCCAGCTCTGTTCCCAGTTCCTTGCATACCATGGCGGTTTTCTTATTTTCGTTCAAGTTCTGCTCTGATATTCCCTCTGCTAATCTCTGTCCGTTTTATATGTTTTTCTTTTCTCTGCGTTTTATTTCCCCTATTAAATATCACTATTAACCCATCCCAAGCACTTCCACGTCCGATGCTTTCTGATTTCTTTCGTTTTTATTTTTATTAGGCTGTCCTTCAGCGTTGTTTCAACTTCTAGAGGACTGTTATCTATCTTGTATAGGCCCGATCCCGGGATTGCCGAGCATGGGCCTTGCGTCAGGCGACCCCGGAGCTTGGTCGGAAGGGAGTTGTCCGGGCTGATGCACAGCCGAGCCTCCCGAGGTCAATATATAAATTCTTCCATTTAAGTCTGCTTTGTTAGATTAGGGTAGCGGGTAGTTGTGAGAATCTCCTATGGATAGCGAACTTCTGGCTCTGACGGGTTGCTATCCACTTCGTGAGATAAACGGTCGAAGCACCTCAACAAGGAATCAGAGAGAGAGAGAGAGATATATATATATATATACATATTCCTTCCAGTCTACAACAGTTTCATGAGTGCTTCGGCATCAAATCCAATTCCTCGTGCGGGAGTCCAGACCAAAGCATCCCTGCACCCCATTCCCACCGCCACCCACATCATAACAACCAAGTCCCGCTAACGATTTTTCTGATAAAAGGGTTCCCCCGGGCTAGAACATCTCGTAAGAATACACCGCCTGTAATTCATTTGGGCCCAGGTTCTCAAGAGTAAGTCACGGGAGGCACTGGGGCCTCGTCGGTGCACGCGCTTCATGCAATGCGTCTGTGCGTTCGCGGGGTATCTAGGTTTGTAGGTGAGCTCGGTGAACTCGGAAGTTGACTTATAAGAAAGTTGAAGTGGGACAATGAAGTATGTACGGATGTTGAAGGGAGATCAACGGGGTCGGGAGAGGAACACGTGGAGCCGAGAATCGGAACCGAAATGGGCCTCTTACAGCCCAGGGCGAGGAAATGGCTAGTTGAAGTGTTTTATTAAGGGTATTTTTATGCGAAAGCGAAATAGACATGGCATGATATGTCTCATATATCATCACATGTATTCGAAATCAAGTATTTTAAGAGCTAATAAGTTATATGACGTACTTGTCTATGTAGTACTTCCAGAAACAGCCTGAAAAGAGGATTAAAGAAAGAACTAAAAAAAGGTCAGTGTCACAATATCACTACATGTCCTTCCCCTCTTTCTCTGTACATTTCCCTTCCTCTTTTTGTACTGGACCTTCCTCCAGACAACTCTCCAAATCTAACTTCCCTTTTCTCTTTTCATCATGTCAACAAACCCAGTTGACCCAGTTGAGGCACCGACTGAACCTCGTAGGGAGCGCAGATCTTCCTTCGGAGCTCCTATTGCCGACCTCCAAGGTCCTGTCGGTCCGGGATTCAGTCGTCCCAAACACAAGCGTACATCTACTGGCCTTGGTCCTGCTGAGATTAAGCATGTCGAAGCTAGCATTCCTGAGCCACTGCGAGAGGCGTGAGTACCTTTCTTCCCTACTTGCTTCATAGTTGGACTAACCATATGATCCTGTAGCTGGAGAAAGCATGTATGTTGAGACAAAACTGGAGATTCGGTCGGGAAGACTAATGCCTCGACGCAATCTAGTCGGCCACTGAATTCAACACTAAAGAAGAATTCGAGGTGAGTCTAGTTTGTGATAGTATTTGATACCTCGGGTCTAACGTCTCGCATAGAAAGATCTCGTCCGCCACATCGAAACAACCCTCGCTCGGTCGATGTATAATTGCGATGAGTTGTATGTGCTTTGTGTCTTTCATTCAAGGTCTAGCTGACTTAGGGTTTCCTATAGGGCCGCGTACTCCGGAACCGCGCTTGCTTTCAGAGACCGGTTGATCATCGAGTGGAACAAGACTCAGCAGCGCCAGACTTTCAAGGATCAGAAGCGAGTCTACTGTATGTCTCCAGCTCGGTGACAGAAGACAATGGCTAATCGCTGTAGATTTGTCTCTTGAGTTCCTTATGGGACGTACATTGGACAATGCTATGCTGAATGTTGGCTTGAAGGATACTGCTCGAGGTAAGCATTAGGAGGATCTATGACCGGGATTATTGCTGATGATTCTAGATGGATTGAGCGATCTCGGATTCCGTATTGAGGATGTCATCAACCAGGAGCACGATGCAGCATTGGGCAACGGTGGCCTAGGCCGCCTAGCAGCGTGCTTCTTGGACAGTATGGCGACGCTAAACTACCCAGCCTGGGGTTACGGGTTGCGTTACCGCTATGGTATCTTCAAGCAGGAGATTGTCGATGGCTATCAGGTGGAGGTTCCAGACTACTGGCTGGACAACAACCCTTGGGAGTTCCCCCGTCATGAAATCACAGTCGACATTCAGTTCTATGGTAACGTCAAAAAATACCAGGATGAGAATGGCAGGATCTCGCACTCGTGGGAGGATGGTGAGATCGTTCAAGCCATCGCATATGATGTCCCCATCCCCGGGTACGGCACGAAGACTACCAACAACCTTCGTCTGTGGTCTAGCAAGGCCAGTAGCGGAGAGTTTGACTTCCAGAAGTTTAATGCTGGAGACTATGAAAGCGCAGTGGCGGACCAGCAGAGGGCAGAAACAATCTCAGCTGTTCTATACCCCAATGATAACCTCGAGCGAGGCAAAGAACTGCGTCTGAAGCAGCAGTACTTCTGGTGTGCTGCCTCGCTGTTTGACATTGTTAGGCGGTTCAAGAAGACAAAGCGTGCCTGGGGCGAGTTCCCTGATCAGGTCGCCATCCAGCTTAACGATACCCACCCAGCACTTGCAATTGTTGAGTTGCAGCGCATCTTGATTGACAAGGAGGGATTGGAATGGGATGAGGCGTGGCAGATCGTGACCAAGACCTTCGGGTATACTAATCACACCGTCCTTCCCGAGGCGCTGGAGAAATGGTCTGTTCCGCTGATGCAGAACCTGCTTCCGCGACACTTGCAAATTATCTATGAGATCAATATGTTCTTCTTGCAATCCGTTGAGAAGCGATTCCCCAATGACCGGGATATCTTGTCGCGTGTCTCCATCATTGAAGAGTCGCATCCCAAGATGGTGCGCATGGCCTACCTGGCCATCATTGGCTCTCACAAAGTCAACGGCGTGGCTGAGCTACATTCAGACCTGCTCAAGACCACTCTCTTCAAAGACTTTGTGAAGATCTATGGACCAGACCGTTTCACCAATGTTACCAATGGTATCACCCCGAGACGCTGGCTCCACCAGGCCAACCCCAGATTGTCTGCGTTGATCGCAGAGAAGCTTGGAAGCCATGACTTCCTGAAGGATCTCACGCTTTTGGACAAGATAGAGGCCTTTGTCGACGACAAGGCCTTCCGCGAGGAGTGGGCGACCATTAAGCGGGAGAACAAACTGCGCCTAGCCGAACACATTAAGGCCACCACAGGATATGATGTCAACCCCAATGCCCTCTTCGACGTGCAGGTGAAACGTATCCACGAGTACAAGCGTCAACAGCTCAACATCTTTGGAGTCATCCACCGATACTTGAGTATCAAAGCCATGTCAGCAGAAGAGAAGAAAAAAGTAGTACCCCGAGTTTCCATCTTCGGAGGCAAGGCAGCCCCTGGTTACTGGATGGCGAAGACCATTATTCACCTCATCAACAAGGTGGCCGAGGTCGTGAACAAGGACCCGGAGATTGGCGACCTTTTAAAGGTTATCTTTATCGCCGATTACAACGTCAGCAAGGCAGAGATTATCTGCCCTGCTTCAGATATCAGCGAGCATATCTCAACCGCCGGTACCGAAGGCAGCGGCACGAGTAACATGAAGTTCGTCCTTAACGGCGGTCTGATCATCGGCACCTGTGATGGAGCCAACGTAAGTCTTCTTTCACTTATGTCCAACTTCGGTTCTAACCCAACTTGCAGATCGAGATTACCCGCGAAATCGGCGACCAGAATATCTTCCTCTTCGGTAACCTCGCCGAAGACGTCGAGGACTTGCGTCACAGACACTTCTACGGCGACTTCAAGCTGGACCCACAGCTGGAGCGCGTCTTCAACGCAATCAAAGACAACATGTTCGGTGATAAAGCTGACTTTTCTGCGCTCACCAGCTCCATCGAAGAGCACGGCGACTACTACCTCGTCTCGGACGATTTCAACTCCTATATCACCACTCACGAGATGGTCGACGAGGCATTCCAGAATCAGGAGGAGTGGCTTGCCAAGTCGATTACCTCTGTCGCACGCATGGGATTCTTCTCTATGGATCGCGTTACTAATGAGTACGCTGATAGTATCTGGAATGTCGAGCCTCTGGATGTTACGGACTAGACAGACTAGTTTGACGTAGGCAGTGCTACGCCTTGCATTTTTTTGATGATTCGAATGCGTTTTTTCATTAGTTCGACGAACTCATCAGCATCAGTTTATCAATAACCGCAGCATTAATAGTATAGCAATTATATCGATTCTCTTGTATGTTCAGATTTATAAGTCATCCAGTTAACCATTGATATTCATTGACATTCATGCCATTGATAACAAGACTATATACAATTGGTCTATGCACAACTAGGTATCTATACAACCCATTCCAATCCAATATACAGCACCGTGTACAAACCCAAAGATGCTACCTCAAGGCAGTCATGACAGAAAATATCGAACACCCACTCCATGCCAGTGAAACCAAAGAAACCCAACATGACAACATCAAACCATAAAAACGTCAAAAACATCCCAATAACAACCTACTCCTCAATCGTCGCCGGCTGAGGCTGCTTAGGCTCAGAGAAATAATCCGGCCAAAGCGCCATCTTCTCATCCTGCGAAGGCGTAGCAGTAGCCATAAGCGTCGGAACCTATAACAATCAGTAAAAGTCCCCAAGAAACTCAAAACGGACAAAATCATACAGCCTCCTTACTAGAAATCCTCCTCCACATATTCGCACGCGGGTTATACCGCACCGGTTTCCCAACACCACCCGTCTTCCTCTGATCCTCAAGACTAATAGCCTCAACCTCCTTCTTGATCTGCGAGAAATCATCAAACGGAGTATGCTCGATCCCATGTTCGATGCAGTATTCCTCGAGTCGCAGACCCCGTCGAGCAAAGAGGACATCTGCTTCACGTGCCGCGGCAAGATCAGACACGCCATCGCCGATAAATACAATTAGCGGGATTTCATCAGGCTCGCATTCAGCTTGGGCTTTTTCGCGCGCTTTGTTCACGCTTGCGCCCTTGTCGTGGCCGGAATCGGTGTTGTCGCGCCACACTGGTTTCCATGGGATACCACCTGGAGCATCTAGGTCGTTTGCGACGATTTCAATTGAGGAAGCCTGGGGAAGTTAGTAGGTGGATATTTGGATTGGGACGGGGTGGGGGATACCTCTTCTGCACCTAGGAAGAGATCTAGGGTGCGTTGGAGAACGGGTTTTAGGCCTGCGCTGATCACGTTGAAGGGGAAGCCTTCGGCGACGCAGTATTGGTGGAATTCGCGGAAGCCTGAGTCGAGTTCGAGATGCTTTTCCATGAGTTCGAAGCCGTCACCGAAGGGGATGGTGAGAGATCCCCACATATCGTCTGAGATTTCGCGGAAGGTGCGTTCGCCGGTTTTAAATTGTAGTTCGAGTTTGTTGCGGTAGGCTGCGCCGCAGCCGAGGTTGTCGACTAGGACATGGCCGGTGTCCTGAAGGAAGATTGTGCCGTCGAAGTCTGGGGTTGTTAGGTTGGTTATGTGGATTTAGGGTTTTGTGGGGTTGGGATTGGAGGGGGATAGGGGTTATAGTGGATAGGGGAAGTGAAAGGGATTTGCATACCGGAGAAGATGATGATCTTTCTCTTTTGATGGGGGTTTGTCTGTGAGGTAGCCATTTTGGGTATATATATAAGAGGGCTTGTTTTACAAGCGTGTGTATATATGGGGGGAATGGTTTATATAGACATAAAAAGGAGTTGAAGCAAAACAGCCAAGTCAAGATCCTAAGTAAAGAACTTGGTATTTCGTGGCAAACAAGATAGAGAGAGAAAATGACGTAGGGATCCCTAACGACATCAGTGTGGGCCAGAGGGGCTCATCTGAACATCGTGAGATTTCATTGATATAACAGCCGTTGATTGGTTGAAAGGGGCCGCGGTCCAAAAAATCCATAAAAGCCGAATAGTGGAAGACCGAGGCCAAGTCTTGGATGAGATTGGTCAATATAACTGGAAGTGGATGCATAATACATCATCGATTTCATTTCAACGCTAAGAGAATGATACAGTTAAACGGTCAAGCCGTTAATTCGGCAACCCGACGTTGCAATTCCGGTACAGCTCGTAATTGCAAGTCCAATTCTTCCTTCTCACTGTGAAATAGTTAGGACTCAGTCGGGGAAATCGGATCGGAGAAACTTACTCTTCGAGTTTTAACCGTCTCTCCCAGTCTAGACCAGTGAAAATATATCCGCCCTCTCCATCAAACTGTAAGATCTTCTGGTGATACTTCCAGAGGCTGCGTCGGTGCGAGACAGTCATCAGTGTGGTTCCAAGTTTCTTGGCCGTCTCATACATGACCTTCTCAATTTCCAGCGTCACTGAGGATGTGCATTCGTCTAAAATGGCAAACTTAGGTCGATGATAGAACAACCGAGCCATAGCAATGCGCTGCTGCAGACCACCAGATAGCACGTCGCGCCATTCTTCCTCTGCGTCCCAGCCTCCAGGACGGTCTACGACAGACGCAATCTCAACTACCGACAAGATATCGTAGAGATCGGCGTCGGTGACACCCTTGGCACGCATCTCGCGCACTCCATCTGGGTAGATCACTTGTTGTCGCAGGGTCCCACGGGACAAATATGGTCGCTGGGGAATGTAGAAAATATCTTGGAAAGGTGGTTTCTTCACGGTGCCTCCATATACCGGCCAGAGCCCGCCCAGGATCCGGAAGAGAGACGATTTGCCGCACCCGTTGGGTCCAACGATCAGAAGATGGTCGCCCGGGTTGACGGTGAAGGACAGTTTACGCACCAATACGTCGCCGTTCGGGGATACGATCGGTACGTCGGTGAACTCAATTGCATCGCTTTCTATGACTTTACCCCGACCAGATAGCACCTCCGCATTCTCTTCTGTCGAAGCCGAAGATACCAACTTCTTCTCGAACCTTCCAGCGAGGAGGTCGTCCATCACTTCCAGTAATGAGGAGACACGCGAAGTGTAGCCAGCCAGCTCCGAGATCTCTTTGTAGGAGAACATCAATCGACCAAAGGCATCCGAGGAGGAAAGCAACATCCGACGATTGGTAACGAAGCCTGGGAGTAATTAGAATGTAAAAATTCAACATCAAATGACTACAACTTACTTTCGGTATGATCACCCATGCTGCGGGTGGCCTGGCCGGGAATTTTGAAGAAGACAGGTACACTACAGAGTACCAAGCCCATAGCTCCCCAGAAATATTTGATCACAAAGTCCTCCATGAATCCATGATAGAGCCGGCGGCGCAGAATGCGGTTCACATGCTTGATCAACGTGAAATAACCCTTGTCCAGGGTATCCTTCTCGGCCTCGTGGCCATGGTAAAGCGCGACTTCTTCATTGTAATCAATAAGACGTGAATGAAGGAAACGGAACTCGCCCTCTAGCCGGGCCTCATCGGCAACGTATTTGCCAAATGGTGGAGTCAACATCCGCATAACGTTCGCGGACAACTGCACCAGCAGACTCATGATGAACAACCCTTCACCTCCTACGTTCTTGGAGAGCGAGTAGTTGTAAATAACCATATCAAGAATAGGCTTGGCTAAATTGGAATACAGCTCTGCCAGACTGTCCGAGAAGCGAGACACATCGACCGTGACGAGCTGGTCGGGATTCTTTATTCGGTCGTCCAAGGCGGAGATGGCATAGAAAGTCATGTTGGACAGATACTTCTCATGGATATAGTCCGTAAGGCGCTTGCGATAGCTGAGAGCAAGTTTGCATTGATGGTAGGAGAGCTAATACAGCAAAGTATCGAGTCAGCAAATGTATTGAACGGTCGCATATCAACACCCCAGAGCCGAGGCTTGGGTGCCATCACCGGGGGACTTACCATAGAATTAGTGAAAGTAGCAGGGACAGCGACAATCATCCACCAGACAAGACCGAGCAAGAAATCCTTCCCTTTACCGCGCACCAGGTTGCTCACAAGTTTTCCGTCCAGCTCGGCGACATACAAACTAAGCAGCGTCCGCAGCACCAAGAAGACACTGTGGCTCACCAGCAGTCGCAACTCCTTGCTCCGCCATCCGGGTATGACGATTTTCAGTAAACGGAGCAAGTTCTTGAAGAATTCCCGGTTGATCTCCACGCGCTTCTTCCGGGGCTGCTCCTCATCGCCTAGACTGCTGGTGCCGGGCCGTCGGCGCAGCTCTACCTGCTGTGACGCGGCTTTCTGTTCGGAAATGGCATTGTGGATTCGTTTGGCGAGCGCGGCGAAGAGGGCGAGATATACGGCGCGTGAGATTCGGGTGCGGTTTCGTAGGTAGAGGGTTGTTAGGCTAGATAGGATATGCTTGATGGACCGTTCGGGCGGTAGTATTTTTGACTGAACGGCCATGGCGGAGCTGTTGAGTGCTATCAGCCAGAGTCGGGCTCATACATGTCCGCTGTGGAGTTGAAGGAGAGGAGAAATATGCCACTGTCATGACGGAGGTGACATGTGATACCCCAGGAAACTGGGGGACGTTCAGCCGAGGAACCCACTCTTCAATTCTTCAGGTAATCTCACCCTGGGCATCGGCGATTTATTGATCTTTATTAAAGCTTTTATTTAAAATACATGGATCTGTTCACATTAAATATGTAGCCTTTTAACAGATTCTGAGATAGGGCATTAGAATATCATGTATCAAGGAGAGAAAACATATCGGCGCATGGAGACTGGCATACCGGAGGATTCATTTATCCTCCCAATGCTGTAATATTCATTATGTAATCCAGATTGTATAAATTGCTAGAATAGTGGATACAGCAATACAGAGAATTTGATACCATTGATTGGACCCTACATTTTTTCGATACGGAATGAACCGACAGTTATAAGCCCGGTTCGCACTGAAGAAGACTACTATATCGGTATATAGTATCTAGCACGCAGCTAGAAGTTGTCTTGCAACCCCTGAAGCTACCGAAAGTAGCAATTGTGAAGCTATTGAAAGCTACCCCTGAATTTAGCAATGGAGGTAGCGTCGATCCTCTCCGCTATGAAGGGCGAAAAACTAAAGGACGCGCCGCAATAGCTTACCTGGTATACAAAGGTGTAGCTATACGCGATGTAAAAGAATGTATAGGATTTATACAACCTAGACCTTACTACGTCGCCCTCCTAGAAGCGTCCCGAATGTAACGGATAAAGGTCCGTACAACTGGGGAACAAGGATATAGACTCTGGGCATATATGTTACGGACCTACCCGTCACCAATCAGCAGTGACCCATAGGGGTACACCGATGGGCCACCGAGAGCCAACCAGTTCAGTATCACTGACAGATCACGTGGATCGCGCGTCAACCTTGCGGAAAGACAAGAAATCACGTGACATTAGCGGGAGTATATCCCTACATAGGGGTAGGATATACCCTAGGGAGACGATATACCCTAGGGAGTAGGGTATACCCCTAGGGGGTCGTCGACTCTAGGATACGAAGGATATATAAGGACACTTATTTATATATTTAGTTTAGTTCTTCGTCTTCAATCATATATTGTTACTTGTATTTACCTTTGATAATACGGTGACTCTTTTACTTGAATTATAACCTAACAAACCCTACGAGTAGACTAATACCCCGGTATAGATCTACTCGGCGCTCTACCTAGTATCGGTTCCTCGAACTCCTAAAAGGACTTAGGCTATAGTAAGGCCCTATACGGCAATAGTACGGTTAAGGTAGTTCGTTAACGTTAGTAAACCCGAGGCGGATTAAGGTAAGTATCCCCTAAACCGGCTAACCTAACTGTAACTAGTTAGTAGTACGTAATATATTGAAGACCGTCTCGAATCAAGTTTCGAGTTACTAGTAAATATATTATCTAGAAAAGCGACCTCGGCTAAAGTACCGGTCGAACGGGAACTAGATAACTAGGAGATAGCCTAAGAAAAGAAAGTCGAAGCCTTAGAAGCTATAATCACGAAACTTACCAGCGAGTTTAACCGGTTTAGTTAAGGTATAGGGAGTAAGTTTACTACTATCGACGATTACCTCGAGTAGATTAAGGCTTAAGTCGTCGTATCTACCCCCGCTAGCGCGGTTTAAGGACCCCGACTACCTAAAGCTAAGTATTTTAAAGGAACGCGAACTAAGCTTCGAGGGTTCCTTACTTAAATAGATATATATCTCGATATAAATAGTACTAGAATATCTAACTGTAAAGATATACTGTTTCCAGGTGTATGGCCTGTTAACCGGGTAAGATACAATGACTAAGGAGGGGAATGCAAATTGTATTGTCTCTGTGTGCCAAGACTAATTCTTGCAGAATTAGGAGGGATCTCGGGGGCTTCCTGATTATAAGAAAATCATCGGGAAAGCTAACGTGATGATCACCTGACGAACCCCGCACGGATCGTCTACAATACTTCCAAGTATATACCCCGAGTCTTTATCCTTGTTTCCCAGTTGTACGGACCTTTATCCGTTACAATTATCCCCTCCTTTCTAAGCGGATACCCTTATCCGCAATTAGATCAATAAATACCAAGGGATTCCTATTCAAGGTAAGATATAGGATCCGAGTATAGAACAATAAAATATCGGGGAGAAACCGGGGGTAATTCACGACAAAAAAGAGATATTTCAGAACAACCTAAAAGACTTTACCTATAAATAGTAAGCCTTTGTATACCGTAGTATATATATAGGTCTAGCATTCTAGTCTTATCGGTTGAAATATCGTCTTACTCTTTCTTCCCTATATTATAGTTCCTACCCCTCGTTCAACCTAGATTTAGTTAAAGTATACATAGTATATACAATATCTTCGATCTACTATTAATAACTAGGATACTACAAATACCAGCGAACCGTTCTCGATTCAATACTTTCTTAGGACCGAAAATTCGAAGAAATACTAACAATTTATCTAGCGTTATATATATTGTAAACGCCTTACTAAGGGTATATAGGGTAATACCCGCGATTTAGTAGCGATTCTCGACTAGGCTATATAGGTTTATTATAACGATAACGGATACTACGCCTAGGATACTACTTATTTATAGAACGTAAATAAGGGGGTCCTTAAGTTCCTAAAGGACTTCGTAGCTATATACCGGGCTTATAAATCGGAACACCGCCTAGGGGGTAATAATAGAGTAGGGGTAAGTAGAGTCGAGTTACGAGGAATTTAGTTCTACTTCGCTAACGATTCGGTAGCCTCTCCTAGTCGCTTATTAACGATATCTAGAAAGTCGACGGGCTATATATCCGAATCCTCTTACGCGACTATTACTTTCTACAACGTCGAGGGAGTAGTACCGATACTATACCGAATCAAGGTAGCGTCTTTAGCTTAGAGATAAGGGATACGTCTTATAGATATAGGCGAAATATAATCTATTACGTTAGGTCTAGGAAGCCTATATTACCGCCTATAACCCCGTAAGTATTAGTACTACTTAGGAGTTATCGTAGGATTTCGAGGACGTATTTCCCGTTCTACTATATAAATTGTAAGCGGCGAGGGGCCGATTTAGTAGTATTTTAAGGTTTTAGTAGCGCTTAATAGAAATAGTAGGTACGAATTTATTTATTTATATCCTTAGTCGTAGCTTCCTTCTTAGTATAGTTTAATTTTTATTATATCGCGTAGACGACTTAGGATTTATTTACTTCTTCCTAAATCTCTCTCTCTTACTCTTTACAATCTCTCTTACTTTTACGATTTTCACAACTTTTTAGTAGGTAATCATTATATCTATAACGGATCGACTACGAACTAACCTTAGTTTATAGTCTCTTCTACCCTTATCCGCTATACCTCGAGATACGGCTACTAGTTCTCCTAGGAACCGTCGTAAGAAATTAGTAGTACTAATTCTACGTTAGTAAACCTAGTATATAAACTACCTATATATTTCCTATAGGGACTAGCCGAAGCAGTCCCCTATATACTACAAACCGTTTACTATATAGTACTTTATAGATAATATTAATAGTAAGTCCTATAAGGACTATACTATAAAAAGGAGGGTATACGAATAGGTAAGTATCCTCCTCTCTTCTCGGTAGTAATTCGGTAGAGATTCGTACTAACCCTATATAATAATATAGGTTGCCTCTAGTCTTTCTAGCAATCGTTTCGAACTACTAGCAATCCTTTCCTAGGTTAAGAACTTCTAGGCTAATACTATTAGGGGTTTTAGCGTCTTTTCTAGCTAGGTTGATAATAATAGCGATAAGGTAGTCTTCTAGGTTCCTAAGACTCTTATCGAGGAGGTTATAGTAGGGGTACGTAACCTTCTCGCTAGTTTTAATAGCTTAGTTAAGAGTTACCGGTATATTTATTATTTAGCTAGAACTTATATTACTCTAGTAAGTCGTTATCGATCTACCCTCGGTTTATAGCCGGACTACTAACCTATCGCTCCTAATTTAGGATATCTATACCCGTTATAATAGCTAGGTCGCTAGGCGTAATAACCGTATCGTTAGGGATACCTATAAGGTCGAGATACCTTAGGATTAGCTAGCTATAGAGGCCTCGGAGCGGCCTCGTCTTATTAACGAAGAGGAGTCGGTTACTATATAGCACGCGGCCGTTTCGGCCTTTTATACTCTATATACCCTAGCTATTAGAGCTTATCTTCCCGAGGGCTATATCAATTACGATACTATATCCTCCTACTTATCGGACTTCCCTTTTAATTAGAAGCTTTAGGTATTTTCTCTATATTTCTAGCCGTAGTAGGACGGTAGTAGCTCGGTCCTTTTCTATAGATTCTTCGGCCTCGATTCGAGGGGGGTTCGGTAGACCTTAGTTTTTCTAAATATATACTTATTTTAACCTTTTCTAAGTCTTTTTATACTTTACAATAATTCGAGGGGTATTCGCTATTACTTCCTCGGGGACCTATTGATTGTACTCTAAGGGCTATCCTATCTATTTCACTAAATAGTATAGCTCGCCTTCGAACTTTTAGTTATCTTTAATCTCTTCTACTTCCTATTTATTATTATCCGCTAGCGCTAGTAGAGGTAGGTTTTCTAGTTCTCCTTCTCTTTATCGCTAGGGCTATAGTAGGGATATCGGGAATACGTTATAAATCGCTATATACTCGTTAGGGAGTAGTAGGCGATATACTTGTTTTCCGATATATTCGAGGATCCTAAATAGTCCGATCTACTATAGGGAGAGTTTCTTAGTAGTCCCTTCTTTTAATCGGAGGTTCTTTATTAATAGGGCTATAAGATTATTCTTTTTAAAGGTTATTTCTTAGTAGCGTTTATTGTATTAAGTCGCTTATATTTCGGTAGCTTTTTACTACGAAATCTATAGTTATTCTTAAAGCTTTATTAGCTTTTTAAAACGAGATACTACTACTAGTACCTCCCTCCTTATACTACCGTCCTCGGTATATATTTAAAAGTTAGGATTATACCCTAGTAGGGCCTAGAAAGGGGATATTCTAGTTATTACACTCGTTATATTATTATATACGAACTTAGCTGATTTTAGTAGTAAGGGCTATATTTTTTACTATTTATCGATAAAGTAGCGGAGGTAATATTCGAGGGTCTAGTTTATCCTTTCCGTTTAACTATCGGTTTAGGGATAAAACGCTATCGAGAACCTCAATTTTATCTAGGATAAATAGTATAGTTTTAACTAAAACCTACTTATAAAAATAGATCCCTAGTCGGATATAATACTATTTAGTGGTCTATATCTTAGTTTAACTTCTTAATAGAATAGCTCGGCTAATTCCGTAGCGTCTATCGTAGTTAAAACTAGGAAGAAAAGGTACTATTTTAAGAAACGGTCTACGACTACTAAAATCGTATCAACTATCCTTCCTTTCTAGATCGATTAAGGTAATCCTATAATAAAATCTATAGATAATTCGGTAAAGGGCTGTGATAGTATCGGTAGCGATTTAAGCTTACCGAATGGCCTATACCTTAGGGTTTGCGCTATTTAGTATACCCTATAAGAAGCGATATATCTTTTTATATCTTCTTATATATAAACCTAATAGTAGTTACGCCGTAGTAGTTCTTCTATCCTTACTCGGCTAAAATATCCCGCGGTAGGGTTATCGTAGTATATTTATAGTAGTTTTCTATAGATACCCTCCTTTTTTAGGATATATAACCGCCCTCGATACTATAGTAATCCTAAGGTATCGGTCTCCTATCCTTTACTACTAGGTTTCTAGGTCGAAACGTTACTTTTTCGCCGGCTCGTTTCTTAGTCTTTATTTTAAAGCCTTATAACCTATTAGAGAATATCTTTAGTATCTATATTAATAGACTAGACTACTACTAGTATAGTATCGCCGACGTCGAATAGGATATTTAGTTCGTTGTATAATTTTCTCTATTTAGACTACTCGTCTAATTCGGTACCGATACGCTCTATATTTATTCCTATAGGTATACCTAATCTAGGGGTTTCCTAATTAATTCCAATTTAGAATTCTAAGTTAAGTTCTTTTAAATTATACTTATAATCTACGTCTAGATTTTTTATCCCTATAATACTCTATATCGTAAGGGTCGGTACTTCCTTAAGCCTATAGTTCGGGAGCCCTTCGCCTACGATTCGGTCTTAAATCGGGGTCGTTAATTCTATTCCTAAAGCTACTTACTCGGAATTTAGAATTCTAGAAAGCCTATCTATAGGGTTTATCTTTCTAGGCCTATACTTTATAATAAAGTTAAAAGGCGTTAGAAATATATACTAGCGTACTTACCGGCCGTTTAGTTTCTACTACGTTATAAATATACGTAGATTTGTATAGTCTAAGAGTACTTCTATAGGGTACTTACTACTATTAAGGTAATATCTCTAGTATTAGAAGGAGTATACGATAGCGAATAGCTCTTAATCTAGTATCGTATAATTAAGCTTAGCCCCTAAGAATTTTCGCAACTAGAAGGCTATAGGGTACTAGCGTCCTTCTTTATCGGGTTAAGAAAGGATACCCCCTATACCTTTATTCGATACGTCTATTTCTAACCTAATATATTTTTCCGGGTCGAAGTAGTATAAGAGAGACGCTAACTAAAAGGCCTCTTTTAGGTACCGGAACGCTAGCGATTCGGCTACGTCTAGGGCGACTTTACTAGGTTTTTTCCTATTTTTTAACCCTTTTAGTATCGAGGTAAGGGGTAGGGATATATATAAATACCCTTTAATAAAGCGCCGATAAAAATTGTAAAATCCTAGGAATACCTAGATATCGTAGAAGCTCTTCGGTTCTTCCTATTCCTAGATAACCTTAATATAGCTTTCGTCTATATGGACTCCCCTTCTATTTACAATAAACCCTAGGAATTCGACTTCTTTTCGATAGAAAGTATATTTTAACGGTTTTACGTAAAGCTCTAATCTCCTAAGTCGTTCGAAGACTTATTATAGCGCTTTTATATAGGAGTCTCGGTCGGGCGAAAAGATAAGGATATTATCGAGATACGCTATACAAACGGTATCGATTAGCCCTCCTAGCGCTATATAGATATAGCTTTAAAAAGTAGCGGGGGTATTAGATAAACCGAATGGTATAACTATATATTTAAAATAGCTATATCTTATTCGGAAGGCGGTTTTCTATTTATCTCCTTCGCGGATACGTATACGATAGTAGGTATCTTTAATATCTACCTTACTAAAGTATTAAGCCCTTAAGAGCCTATTAAGGATCTCTAAAATAAGGGGTAATAGGTACCGATTCTTAACCGATACTCGATTGAGTCCTTAATAATCTATATATAAGCGTAGGCTACTATCCTTTTTTAGAACGAAGAGAATTGGTACTCCTATAGGGCTCTTTAAAGGCCTAATTTACTTTTTCTTAATATTATCGACTAAGTAGGCCTACAATTCTTTAAGTTCTACCCTCGAGAGGGGGTAGATTAGACTGTAAGGCGGGGTTTTACCTTCTTCTAGTTTAATAGTATAATCGGAAGCTTTTAAGATAGGTAGGTTTCCTACCTTCTTATAATCGAATATATTAAGATACGCCTCTAGTTCGAGGGGTATTCGTAATAGGTCTAGATTCGGGTAATCCCTGTTTTCGTTAGGGAGCTACACTTATTCGGGTATTTTTATAAGAGCGTAGATTACTACTAAATTCCTCGCTAATTTCGCGAATCGATAGGGTTTTACTAGCTTAAAGCTCTTAACCCCAAACTACTACTAATCTACTCTAGGGCGTAAGATTACGTTGAATTTATTTATAAAGGTTCGGGATAGGAGTATAGGGCTTCCTTCTATACGGTAGTCCCTATCGATACCTATATATAGTCTTTTAATTGTCTTTTTAGTTCCCCTAGAGTCCCTAATCGTAAATAGGACCTAAAATACGCTATAAGTACGTACGTATTTAAGGGCGACGCCCTTTATAGACGGGGATAAAAAGGGGGCGGCTAGTAATTTATTTTTATAAGTAAATTCCTTACTAAATATATCGTATTCTATACCGGTATCGAGGTCCGCGTACGTTTCGATACTATTTCCGAGGATAATCGGTATATAAAGGCGTATTATAGTCCCTATTAGTAGGTATAGAGCTAGCGTATTAGGATTTATTCTAGCTCTTCTACTTTTCCCGCTTATACCGGTTTTTAGAGGCGTACTACCTTAATAATAGACTATATTATAGTCCCCTATAGGTATTTATTTACCTAATAGTTTTTATCGCTATAGATAAAGTAGGTAGTATTCGGCGTAGAATCGCTAGCGTTTCCTATTTTTATCGGCGTCGTATTTTTACCTAAGGTATAGGGCTTTCTTAATCCTCTATATCTTCGGCTACGGCCTTATAGTTGGCCTCTACCTCTTAGGGTCGAGCCTCTTCCTCTTAGACCCCCTCGTCCCTTATAGTTCGACGACGAGGAGCTAGCGGATTAGGACTAGTTCGATACCGATTCGGTATAATTCCCCTTCTTTTTCTTATCCTACCCTTAGGTAGGATATTCTTTTCGCTTATAAGGTAGGAAATAGACTAGGAATAAGGTAGTAGCCTTTTTCGATATTTTATCCCTAGTAGTCGGTAGGGATCTATTAATATTAGTAATAATTACGTCCCTTAGGGGTTTCTATAGCTTTATAAATAGCGTTTAGGCCCTTACTTCTTCGGTTTAAGCTAGGAGGTAATTCTCTAGCGATTCGAGGTAGGTTTCGAATATACGGGGGGTCCTAGTATAGACGTATTTCTACCTTTTAATAGGTAATAAGAACGTCGGTAACGATATTATAGGAATTTTATAGTAGGGTTTTAGTCTATTCCTTAAAGGTTTCCTAATTATTCGCGTCTTCGGGGTATTTTCGCTCGTAAGACGCCTATTTAGTCTTATACGTGGTATAGAGGAAATTCGTAGTAGCGAGGACTTTTTAGGTACCCGAGATATATTTCTTTAGGGCCCCTTTAAAAAGGGCATTTAAATCGTTTAGCTATTCCTCTCTCTATTTAATACTAAAGTCCTCCTCGAATTTATTAACGTGTCTCTTGATTTCTCCTCTTTAACTCGGCTCGCTTTCCGATAATAAATCGTAGGAGGATCGAGGGCGATTCGTTGATTTTCTTCCGTTTAGGGTTTTAAGTTTTTCCTCGTTAGCTATAACGAGTTCCCTAGTAGCGATAAGGCGCTATTAGAGGTCTACTTCGGCCTCGAGTCGCCTAAGTTCCGCTTCTATTCCTCGGGTTACCGCTTCTAGATCTAGGGTATCCTAATATAGGTCCTCGGTTCTAGTGGATTGTAGGTCTTCTACTTCTTAGGGTTAGATCCTAATAGATTGATCCGCTTCTACCTCGATCTAAGGGGTTTGCCTAGGCGATTCGATATCGTTCCTAGTACTACGACGAGTAGTCGGAGGAGCCATTGTATCTTAGGTAGTTGAAGATAAAGAATTAGAATTGTAAAGATATACTATTTCTAGGTATATAGCCTATCAACCGGGTAAGATACAATAACTAAGGAGGGGAATGCAAATTGTATTGTCTCTATATGCCAAGACTAATTCTTGTAGAATTAGGAGGGATCTCGGGGGCTTCCTGATTATAAGAAAATCATCGGGAAAGCTGACGTGATGATCACCTGACGAACCCCGCACGGATCGTCCACGATACTTCCAAGTATATGCCCCGAGTCTTTATCCTTGTTTCCTAGTTGTACGGACCTTTATCCGTTACACTAACGAAGTAGGAAAGGTAATCTTTATATCTACTTACCTACGGGGATAAGTATAGAATTAGCTTAAGCTATACGTCCGAGACTATTACGAAAAATAGCCTTAAGAGTAGTTAGCTACTACTACAAGTATTTTTAGAAGCTATAAGAGCTTTAGGGAATATCTTAAGCGAACTTTCGGAGATATCGATACTACTAGGATAGCTAAACGTAAGCTATAGAAAATCAAATAATAAACTAGCGTATCGGTATATACTTCCGAGTTCTAATAGATTATATCCTATCTAGATCTACCCGATCGAGCGTATATTCCGTACTTCGAGGTAGGACTTAAACTAGACGTTAAGGATAAATTAGTAAGAATCGATAGGCTAGAAACCTTAGATTAGCTTATTATAATTACGGTTAAGATTAATAACTATATTAATAAACGGCGATACGAGCGCTAGGAAATAGATTAATAGAAAAAGGGTAAGAGCTACGGATTTAATAGATTCGGGAACGGGCGCCGAGATAGGGTACCCCGAGACCCCGACCTATATAGCCCGAAGCTAATAGAATTAGACGCTACTTAAGAGGAGTAAAAGGAGCGTCGATAGAAGAATCTCTACTTTACCTATAGGAAACTAGGATACTACGTAAGGGAGTATAAGTAGAAGAGACTATACGAGAAACGGTAATACTTAAAAGCGATACGCGAAGAACTATATACGATATAAGAGTCTAGAACGGGTAACCCGAGGACGGAGTCCTTAGAAGATCTCTTAGCTAAGCTATCGAGCTTAAGCCTAGAAGAGATAGATATAGGTAACCTATATATAGAAGGGTTAGCCGACGAGTAAGAAATCGATTATCTAGAGATCGACTAGGATACTATAGAGAGCTAGGGATAGACCTAGTACGTCTTATAGGAATTATACTATCCCGCGGAACTATCTAATAGCCTCTAGGAGTAAGAAATAGGCCCCGAGGGGATAGCTACTACGCTCTACAGAACGAATACTATACTAGGGACAAACGAGACGTCCTACGATAGCGAATAAGTAATCCTAGAAATACTACTAGAAAGCCCCGAAAACCGTTACGATAACGAAGAAGCTAACGATATAGAGCTTATAGGATATCTCGAAGGAAAGATATAGCCTAGTAGACTAGACTAGTACCTTATTAATACGATTAAGGAAAGCGACGACCTAGTAGGATACCCTTATAAAGATTCTACTTACGCGTATAAAGGATACGTACGATACCTAGGATATAGTAGGATAGCTAGCGTTATATACTACGACGAAACGTATACTACTTATAGGACTAGTAAGGTAGAACGAGGTATCGAACCTTAACTACTACGGTAGATAAAAAGGCCGAAATAGAGGCTAGAATACTAAGGAATATAGTATAATAGGCGCTAGGTATACGATTATAAGGATCGACTAATAGATTACTTAGTAGTAACCTTACCCGGGACTTATATAAAGCTATATATAATTCTACCGATAGGAAAGGTATAGACTCTAATTGACTCGGGAGTAACGAATAATTTTATAAACCCTAGGTTCTAGGAAACCCGATAAGTCCTTACTAAACTACTACTATACGTAATCCCCGTTATAGGACTCGATAGAGAAGTCCTTACCGGAGGAGTTAGTAAAGAAACTATTATACTACCTATATCTATCTACGGATACCTAGAATTGATTAAGTTTAATATCTTAGAAACGGGGGACTATAATATTATCCTAAGAATACTATAGCTTAAGAAGTATAACCCGAGTATCGATTAGTAAACGGGACGAATTACCTTCGATAGGTATAAGTATATAAGATAATATAACGACTACGAGACGCGTTAAAAGAAGTTTAGCTAACGGGAAAAGGACGGAAGTAAGTAGTCTAAAAGAAAAAGGACTAGAGTATCTACCGCGGGCGTCGCCCTAGATACTATAGAACAATCACTAGGTATATCTAACTAAGAATTAGTAGAATATATAAGTATATACGAAGAGAGATTATATATAACTAGCGACGCGCTAGGAATTCCCGAAGAGTACGAGGAATTTACGGATATATTTATAGTACCGACTGACGGAGTACTACCGAAGTATAGACCCTTTAACTATAAAATTAATACGATAGAAGGTACTAAACCTACTTTTAAGCCTATCTATTAATTATTATAAAAGGAGTCCTAGATACTTAAGGAATATATCGATAAGAACCTATAGAAAGGTTATATCCGGGCCTCGAAGTTATCGGCCGGATACCCGATTATTTTTATACTAAAAAAGGATAGGAGCCTTCGACTTTACGTAGATTATCGATATCTAAATTCGATTACTATTAAAGACCGATACCTATTACCTTTAATTTACGAGATATAGGATCGGATTAGAGGAGTAAAGTACTTCTTAAAATACGATATTACTAATATATACTATTATATTAGGATTAAACTAGGCTATAAGTAGAAAACGGTATTTAGAACTAAGTTCGGATATTACAAATATAAGGTTATACCTTTCGGCCTTACTAACGTACTAGCGATATTCTAACGCTTTATTTTTAAGGCGCTCGAGGAATATCTTAATATCTTCGTTATTATATACCTAGATAATATCTTAGTATTCTCGGTAACGCTAGAAGATTATATTAAATATAATAAGTTAGTACTATAGAAGCTAAGGGAAGTAGAGGTTACCCTTAAGCTAAAGAAATATAAATTCTACGTTTAGGAAACTACTTTCCTTAGATACTATATTAGCCTAGAAGGACTTAGGATAGAAGAAGATAAAGTTAAGAGTATTATAGAATAGCTAATACCTAAAACTATTAAAGAAGTATAACAATTCTTAGGACTCGCTAACTACTATCGAAATATTATCGATAGGTACGCCGGAGTTATATCGGGACTCTACTAACTTACTAAGAAAGATTAGAAGTTTAAATAGGATAAGGTAGTAGAAATATTATTCTAATAACTTAAGTAGCTCTTTAGATAAGGGACAATTATAGCTACGTTTAGCTACGATAAACTAATTATTATAGAAATAGACGTATTAGACTACGCTCTAGGAGTAAGACTAACGTAGCTAGGATAAGACGGGAAATATCGACTAGTTATATTTTAGTTAAGAAAGATAATCCTAGCGGAGCTCAACTACGATATATACGATAAGGAATTATTAGCTATAGTATTAGTATTTTAAGTCTAGAGAGTATATCTAGAAGGAGCTAAATATATAGTAACGGTTAAGTCGGACTATAAGAACCTTACCTTTTTTACGATAACGAAGGTTCTTACGCGACGATAAGTACGATAGGCTGAAACCCTTATATAATACGATTTTAGAATCGAATACTATAAAGGAATAGAGAATAGCTAAGTAGATATATTAAGTAGACGACCGGACTATAAATTAGGAACTAAAGTAGTAGAACCCGCTATATTAAGATAAAACTTAGATAGAACTATCTCGTATAATAAATAGTTGCTAGCCGTAACTATAGAACTTAAAGATAATAAGTTTCTATAGTAGATTAAGGACGCTCTATAAATAGATACGATTAACTTACTTATAGAGTAAGGAGGGAAACTCGTTAAGGACGATAAAGGATTATTCTATATATATAGACTTATCTACGTTCTAATAACGTTAAGGAACGAAGTTATTAGGAGATACTATAATAATATTATATATAGATATCTAGGGGTAGAAAAGACGATCGAGTAGATCTCGCGAAACTATTATTTTCCGAATATATATCGAAAAGTTAGATTCTATATTCGAGGCTACAATACGTACTAAAGGAACAAGCTAGTACGATACGTACCTTACGGAGAAATATAGTTGTCTAAGATACTATCTATACCGTAGGAATAGATTATAATAGACTTTATTACGAAGTTACTAGTCTTAGAAGGATACGATATAATTATAGTTATAGTCGATAGGCTTACTAAGTACGCCTATATAATTCCGACTACCGAAACTATTAACGTAGATTAGATAGCTAATATAGTCCTATAATACGTAGTTACGAACTATAGACTACCGGCTAAGATCACGTTAGATAGAGACAAGTTATTTATATCGAATATATAATAGTTATTCGCGGATTAGATAGGTATTAAGCTTAGACTCTCTACGGTATACTATCTACAAACTAACGGATAAATAGAGAGAGTAAACTAAACGCTAAAATAGTACCTAAGGTATTACGTGAACTACTAGTAAGACAACTAGGTAGGACTATTACCGATAGTATAGCTAGTATATAACAATATAGTATACTCGATAACTAACGAAACGCTATTCTTTATAAATTACGGATACTACCCGGTAGTATACGGAGAACCAATCGGTAAAATAGCTATAGTAGAATCAGCGAGGCTAAATACTATAGGGCTAAAGTAGTTATATACGTAACTATCTAGAGATATCGACTTCGTTAATCTACGTATAAAACGGTATTACGATAATTACTATTGTGATCCCACATGAGTGGGACACCTATAATATATATACCACTACCGTTGTGATCCCACATGAGTGGGACACCTATAATATATATACCACTACCGTTGAACTGAGTTTCATAACTCAGTTTGGCTATGCCTTTTGGCTCAATGGGTAAATGCTCGGAGTAGTGGCCGACTGAATCTCATCAAACTGAGTTATGACTGGGTCTTAGAGGGTTGTGGTTCGATCCCGGCACGTGCGGAATTTAACCACCTATTATTTAATCATGCCTTTGGATTGATTATATAATAGCCTCTAATACACCCCTAGAAAAGGTCCACTGAAAGTAAGCTGCTCCGAGTTCCGCCTCGCTCTTACTGTGGAATTAACCTTTATGGCGATATATATTGTACACGTGGCCTCTTTGCTAAGAAACCGGAGATAGTGATCTTCCGGCGTGGTTGACTGATTCCGGCCCGAGGATTGATAAGCAGATCAATGCCTTAAAAATCAGGTAAAAAATCCCAGGAGTGATTTGAACTTAGTGGGGGAGGATGTGATCCCACATAAGTGGGACACCTATAATATATATACCACTACCGTTGAACTGAGTTTTATAACTTAGTTTGGCTATGCCTTTTGGCTCAATAGGTAAATGCTCGGAGTAGTGGCCGACTGAATCTCACTATTATATACGCACGGGTCTAACTAAATTATATATTTAATAATATCGCCGTGATTGATATTGAACTAAGGGTTACTTATTTCATTAACTAAACAGTTAGCTAATTTATTAATCCTAGGTCAAAAATAAGTATATAGAATTAACGTATAGCCTATAACAATTGTACAGTAAGGGGCTCGGTAGGTATTATTAGTATTCTTAATATAGCTTAGGAAAAGGAGGAAGTAAGATACTACAAGTATTAGTATAATAATACCTAGGAATAGAGATACTTTATAGCTTTCTATAAGTTCGCCTGATTGATAAATATAAGCACTTGTTAGGGCTTCTTTAAAATTCAATCGTACTAAAGAGGACCTCGTTATTAATTGGATAAAGATATAGTAGCTTCCTATAATAATCCTACGTTACAATAGTCTACAATATTAGGGAGGGTGTATATAAACTCCCTCCTAGTCTTCCTTTTATTTATCGCGGTTGTTTATACTCGATAAGTATTAGGAACTAGGAGGTAGATAAAATCATAAAGAAGTATATACGATAATATATTATCGTCGTAAAAGGGAGGCTGGTATAAATAACTATAACTACAATAAATAATCTAAATAGAGATTACTAAACGAGAGAGCCAGATAAGGAAGAGAGGGGTATATAATATTACGGTAAAGGTCCTTAGTAGATAACAACTAGTTCCTATACGTATCTTTAAATATAAATTATTTAAGTAAAATCCTACCTAAACCGGGTCTAATTATACTATTAGTCGATTTTCGCTCTAATTCTCGGATAATAAATATATACTTAGTATAGTTGTATAGGTCTTCCTTAGTCTCCGTTAGCCTATTAACCTTGTATTTATATACTTATTTATTCCAGCTAGACCTACGTCAACTATCTAAAAAGGTAGAAGGAGTAATTAACTAGTGGCTTATATATACCTTAACCTTTTAAGAACGAGACTCTAATACCTATTTCTTAAACGACCGAAGGTTCGATATATAAATTAGAGGTTAGAGATCAAGCCAATCTACTATATAGACCTCCTCGGCCTACTTATCGCTAGAAAAGTAACGCTAAGAAGACTTAAACTATACTAATAGTTTCTATAGTTTAGTTATATTAAGGTCCGGCTAGGAATAGCTATAGAAGATAGGAGTATTTAGCGGCCCTTTACTAGAAAAATCCTCTGATTCTATTTTATATAATTTAGTTGACTGAAAAATGATTTAGTAAAGTCGGTAATTTTCTAAGGGCTACTTCCTCCTTAAATATTTATTACTCCAGACTACTATGGTTTTACTTAGTATATACTATACGGTTCGTACTTACTATCCTCGAATAAATAAATTATAATTGGTTTAGGACTAGAGGTTAGTAGGTAGGGGTGGCTATATTATAGCCTATAAGAAGCTATAAAAAGTAATAAATACCCCCCTTTAGTCTAAGACTTATAGAATCGATTATAGCGGGGCTAATATAGATAAAGTATAAGAATAGATACTACCTCCCTTTTAACGATCCGTCGAGTGGTTTATTAGCGTTAATTGTAAGGATAAATCAATTCTAAGGTTTACTATTAAAGGACCTTAATATATTAACTATCTATAATCCTCGATACGCTGTTTAGTTATATTTAAGTATAGATAACAATCTACCTTACTTCATTTTATTATAACGTTACGTATATAGAGGAATAAGTATTATATAGATAGAATTATAAAAGTAGGTAGTACTATTAAAGGCCGAACCTATAGTAAGAGCTCTAGAATAAGAGAGGAAGAAGGGTCGACTTATAGCTATAGCTAGAGTAAAATAACTACCTAGGAGTATTTAACAAAGGGAAATAGATTCGATTATATTATTGCTACAGCTATTGCTACTAATTTAGGATTTAGCGGCGAGTATAGCCGTTTCTTTTCTACTACTCACCTAACTACGGGTATTCGAAACAGCTATCTTAGGGTCGTCTCTAAACTTTATTAGATAGTTATTTACTTCCGCGGTAGTCAATTAAATTAGGGAAACAATATCCGCGAATTTATTAGAGAGCTCTAATATTATATCGTCCTATATCTCTTTATTGTTTGCGTCTCTTTCCGTAAGTAAAGAACCTTTGTTAAAAAAGATAAGAAAGAGCTACTTAGCGCTTATAGTATCTACAAAGTCGAAGTAGTATCTATTATCTACTCGACTAGGTCGAATTAAGGCCGAATCAAGCTATTCGAGATAATTGGTGGTTATAATAAGAATACGGCCCTCCTATACCGCGATACTATTAAGATAGTTTAAAAGGGCTAATAAAGAAATACTAGTACGTTTAGGTTTATTTTCTTAGAGAGAATCCTCTATCCGGCTAGTTTAGCCGGTATCCTTCCTATACTAATTACCCTCTCGGCTAATCCCGGCCTTATCTACGTCTTTAAGAAGCAGGATATACTATTTTAGGAGACTCTAAAAGAGGCTAGTTAAGCTATCCTTATTAAGCTTTTAGGCGTTTAAGCTAACCGTATAAATATTAAGCTAAAAGTACCCCGCAATTGTAAAGTACATACTTAACTTCCCGGTTCTAGGAGGACTATAGAGAAGATAACCTCAGCGGTATAGAATACTACAAGATTTATACTATACTTTTAATTGTAGATATAGGAAATTCTCGATATCCTTCAGTATATTATCTTTAATCTTTCGAGGTAAGGCTAAAGTCTGTAATTAACGAGGGGGCTTTAATATAGTCGGAGCCTAACTAATTATATTTCGTTAGTTCTAACTGCGAAATACTATAATTTTATTCTAACGACGCTAGATTAAGGTTTATTATACTTCTTTTAGAAGTCTAAAAAGTACCTTTTTACTCTAAAAGAACGAGTAGATCGTAAATCTTTCTAGATTTATAAGCTAACTATTCTAGTTCTTATACGGATCACGGTAAAGAGCGATAAGATACCCCTAGTATAGGAACAAATAAAGCTTCCTTTAGAAGGGGGTATAATAGATTAGCTTAATATTTTACTTTTCTTTTAGAAAAAACTAGAAGTTTTTTCTACTCTCTTTAAAGCGCTCTTACTCTACTAAGGTATCTTCTTCGTTATTATTATCGCCTTCGTTTTACTAGGATATAGAGATAACACGTGTTAAGCGGATAGTAGTAGAGCGGGTAGAGCTTAATAAACTATTCCTTTCTATCTAGTGTAAGAACTAGCTATATAGCTTATCGTAGTAGGGAATCTTAATAGAGATAGTAAAGTAAAGGAGTATATTTTAGACGTTATAGAGAAATCGAGGAAGTAGGAAACCGAAGAATAGATATAAAATAGCGAATAGAACTAAGGAACCGGAGTATAAGGAAATATCGATAGGTAAATAAGAGGAGATAAGTTAGATTATTATAGAAAACCTAGGAAAAAATAACTTAAAGGCAACTAGTAGTACCTCTATAATATTAGTGTGTATATTACTAAGATTCCTTATAAGTATAGGTAGATAAAGGAAAAGGGTATAGGGCTTTTATAATAGACCGAAGCTAATTCTAGCTATAGTTAGTCCTTACCTACCTTAGTATTAGTAGATAGATCTACCTATTTTCCCTTAGTAAATTAATTTATCGCGACGATCTATACTAATCTAAATACTATTATATATAAGGATAGAAATTTTAGATCTAGGCTAATCGCTTTCGTTATAATATACTTACCTACGAATTCCCTTTCTTCTAGATAAAAATAATAGGGAGGAAAAGGAAGGGGAAAAAGAGATAGATAGAACTATCTACTATATTAGGTTTAATTATATATAGTATATCCTAGGTACCTAATAGATTCTATAGATAGTACTAATATCTATAACTAGAACTAGTTATCTTATTAATATATAACGACGTTATATATTATATTCCGATAATATAGTTACAGATTAAGTACTGTCTAAGCGGATGATTTACTAATAAAAAGCCCGATAAATCTTTAAATAATATATATAGCGAATAACGTAGGATATTAAGAAGCTTATAGAAAGACGAAGGAAATATACGAAAGATCTGTAGAATAAAAAGTTTCGGATAAGGTAAGGAAAGATATCTAAAAGCTAAATCGAAGTATAATAGGACTTATAATTAATAAAGAAAGAATATTAAAAAGGTAATAAATATCCTACCTACTAGCAATTTAGTAGTTATTTAGTATCCTATTATATATGATTGATACTAGATAGTACTATTGCAGCCTTTAGTTTAAAGAATTGTAGTACTCTATATCGTGAAAGTCTACCCTAGGTATTTAGTAGTGTATTGTAGTACTTTAGTTTATTACTAGTGAGCCGTCTTATAGGCTATTGATACCGTGATTAGAGCTTAAATCGGTCCTTTCGCGATAGCGGCCTAAGGCTTTATAGGTAGACTCTATAAAGGTACTGTGAACGGAACCTAAAGTAACGTAGATAATATTATTAGTATCTAAGAAGTATAAGTTATCTATAAAGTATACTAGGAGGACTTAAATATACTAACTATATATCGCTTAAACTGTTCCTCTATATTTCGGACCTATAAGAGCTCGAGGATAAGGTTCAAGTCTCTTATATACTTTAATTTCAGCCTAGTATCTATAGCAATCTTTACTAGGCTATTAGTAGTAAGACCGGCCTTATAGAGAATATAAAGGAATAGATCGATATAGTCTAGCCTAGCAAAAAAGTTAACTCGGACTCGGAAGAACTACTATATAGAAAAATATACCTTACTTCTTTAAATGGTTAGGATATATATAACTAATACGTAAGGGCTACTAATTAGGCTTAGTTATTTCCGGGTCTCTCTTTTCTCTACCGTTATAAGGGTAATATAAAGGCTTTTATAGCTCGATTACAGTTATAAGAACCTTAAGAATACTACTACAACTCCGGTATAGGATACAGTTAAGGATACGTATATAGTAACTTATAATACTTTCTATATCCCTAATCCGTATATCTAAAGTACTAGAGCTATTACTACTAAATCTCTATTAACCTATCTCTATAGAACGATTAGTTAGGGCTTATATATATAGAATACTTATATACGGAGAGTAGGTTAGCGTATAATTTCGAGAAAATTTTAACGCGCTTCTATATTAAATATATTTTCGCCTTATTACTAGATAGACCGAGATATAGAGGTCTTAAGATTACTATCGTAGTCGATATATATAATAGTATAATAGGTAATATTATCCTAGGCCGTAATATCAGCGATAATAAAGTTTGACTATTACAGACTACATTTATATAAGAGTAAGATCTAGGTCTTCTTTAACCGTCTAAGTAGACGCCGCTATAGTATAGGTTATAATAGAAACCGTGGCTATAGTATACCGACTAAGATTAGGGTAGCTACTACTTTTATAGAGTAAAGAATAAAATAAGCTATAGCTTCTTAGCCCCTTCTTAGCTTTAAGTAGGGGTATACCTAACTTTCTAGCCCTAATTGTATTATATCTACCCCTATTAAAATCCCGTTCCCTATTATAAATTATAGTAGAGATAGTAGGGTATAGAAATATAAAGGTAGCGAATAAATATAATATAGAAAATAAGTAGAAACTAGCGTAGAAATAGACGAGAAGGAGTAAATAGATAAAATCCTAGAGATTATACTACAACTTAGAAGTAAACATTTATTAATATCGTATTCTCCCTATAAATAGAACTACCCCCTCCTCTATCCGGAGACTATTTGTAACCTTAATTTCGTAGTAGCCTTGTATAAAGATCTATATTATTAGCGTCTTTAGAAATCCGCTCTAAGTTCTATATTATACTAATAAGGCTCTATACGATTAAAATAGCTAGGAGATAGCGACCTACGGTGAGTTCTCCTTACCCTTTAGGGATAATTAAAGCGAATTAGGGTAGAGAAGGGGTCGGGAAGAATAATAGTATCGCCTATCGAATATCGAGCGGATTGGGTAGGAACAGCCTAACTAGTAATAGCTAAAGAGAAATTGCTTAGTATATACGATTAAATATTCTAGGTAGCCGATAACGAACTACTGTAAAATATTAGTAGGGAGTATATAGTTAAAGCTTCTTCTGTATCTATACCTTCTACTCTATACTCTTCTTAGCTTCCCGAGGTAGATAGAGGGTCGTCTTGAATAAAGAAAATAGATATAATATAGGTAGGAAGTAGTCTCTATATCGAGAAAGTTAAAATATAATATATAATGGTTTATTAGTAAGCTAATAGCTAGTTCTAGTGATCTAGGTATAGGGAACTATTTAGATAGCAGAGTAGTATTAATAAGTAGTTATTCTAACCTATAGACTTTCTTTATAGAATTTTGTTTTTATTAAGGTAGGTAACGTTATTATTTTTTGCTTTAATATAAAGGATATTATTTAGGGTAGGTTGGTCTAGTACAACTATACTTCCTAATTAATAAGAGGAAATAAGATAGGATACCTTCGAACTTATATAGCTCTATATATAAGAATAATAGTTATAATATAGGTTAAGACTAGGCGATATCTTAGTCCTATAATATAATCAGTTTCTATAGCTAAAATAATTTGTAAATCTTAATATTAGATATACATTTAGTCTACGGCTAGTCTAGAAATACTTTACTAAATCCTAAAGCCGACTTTTAAAAATATAGACAATTATTAAAGCAATCTATAATAATAGGGTATAGGCTAGAAAGTTAGAAACTAAGTCGTTATCTATACTTTAAGGTAGTCGAAGGGTCTTTTAGTTTTAGATTCTAGATAGTTAATACACTAGGAAGTTAAGGTACTTTTAAAATATAACTTCCAAACCTTTTTTATAGATAATAAATTGAGAAGCTCTCTTTATATTTAGATATAGAAGACTATTAGGGTATATATATTACTATTAGAGTATTCGCCTAAGAGGAGCAAATCGTATATACGACTCTTAGAGTACGCTCTACCGACGATCGTAATTAAAAGATCCTTATAAAGTGTCCGGCCTATATAGCCCGTATCGTATCTTCTATATCCCGGAGGCAGGTATTATATAAGGAAGTTAAAATTAGAAAGTTATAAAGTCTCTTTCTCTAGATATTAGATTCCTAGATACTATAGAGTCCCGTAATACTAGATAGTACGTGGTTATTATCTATCGGCTTACTTTTAGGAGAATAAAGTAATTGCGCTATATATATATCTTCCCTAAAGCTATCCCGCTCCTATATTACTAATATAACTATTTGAATTAAAAACCTATAGTTCGGTTTGATTTTACTTACCTATATCTAGCAAACTCTATACTAACAGCTAATTAAAATGTAAACCGTTAGGTCTTAGTACTAACCCTAGGTTTAGTACTAAGACTTACAACTTCCCCTTAAAGTAGTATATTATCTAAAAGTACTTCTATCTAAACGATACTATAATAATCCTACGGATTGTATTATTTTATCGTATAAAAGTAAGAATATACCGCTTATTGTAGGGATTATCTACTAGTATACGTATAAGATCTCTACGAGGTATCGTAGGCGGATATAAGACTGATGATAGCAAGCTAGTTGAAATGTGACTTAGAAGTGAATTCTGCTGATAATCCCTAAAGAAAGAAGGCGAAAGTAGATAGCTAAATTGTCCGATAATATAGAACTAGGTATATCCCCGGAAATATAGGATAAAATATAGCTATAGATTTCTTTATCAATCTAGTCTATATATATAGCTAATTAGTTAAATAACTTACTTTTACTTTAGAAGGATAACGATATTATAAGCTTTTCTTCGGTTGAAAGAATGAAAGAGATATAGAGCGAGGGGTTATATATTAACTTTAGAGTGTAGGACTAAGGACGATAGACACGTGATATTACGTATATAAGCTTCTTACCGACTACTTGATTAAATTATATAATATAATCCTAGTTTTCGGGTATATCTGTAGATTATCCCCCTCTACTTACCCGCCTAACTCGTACTATTATAAAGGCCTATTAACTACTTTTAGCCGGAGGTAGTTATCCTATTCAATATATAGTAATAACCAATCTCGCGCGAGTTAAAAGATATTATCGATACAATAAGAGTGCTTATTAAGAAAGGAGAGACGGATCACTTAAAGAAAAGTATAACCGGATAGTAGTATAGGGGGACGAATTTTACCGGACTAGTAGCTTCTCTATATAAAGAAATAAAGTAAGAACTTTAACGTTAAGATATATATATAAGTATATCGCTCTACCTTTCCTACGCAAAGCTATTTATTGATTTCCTTATAGGTAGTCGGCTGTACCGTACGGTACTTTTTTAAAGGCGCTAATATAACCCCGTCTAATCTAAAAAAGCAATTACTAATTATACCGATAAATAGAACCTTAACCCTTTTTCCGGGCGGCTAACTACTAAGCGATACCTACTACTATATCGATGATTATCTAACGCTTTCTAGGGAAAATATCGATATTGTTTTCGTTATCTAGGAGTTAGAAGATAAGGGTATATAATAATAGATGAATATATAGAATAAGATATTTTTGTATTTTAATAAATAGGCTAGGCTAAAGATTCGAGTGCTTAAAAAGGAAATACTTTATAGTAATCCTAGCTAGCTTCCTAGGGGAAACCAGGTACACTCTACGTGGTTTTATTGCGATCTAGGTTTTCTATATTCTCGGGGTACTCCTGTCTATCTATATAGTCTACCCTAAGTAAGTCGAGGTCTGTGATTGGGTTAAAATTTCCTAAGAGATCCTACAACTCCGTTAAATCTTGTAGTAAATTTAGGCTAGGTAATGATTTACTATCGCTTCCTCGCGTGGTAGGGTGATTATAGCTATCTTCCTAGGGGAAACTAGGTATACTCTACGTGGTTTTATTGCGGTCTAGGTTTTCTATATTCTCGGGGTACTCCTATCTATCTATATAGTCTACCCTAAGTAAGTCGAGGTCTATAATTAGGTTAAAATTTCCTAAGAGATCCTATAACTCCGTTAAATCTTATAGTAAATTTAGGCTAGGTAATGATTTACTATCGCTTCCTCGCGTAGTAGGGTGATTATAGCTATCTTCCTAGGGGAAACTAGGTATACTCTACGTGGTTTTATTACAGTCTAGGTTTTCTATATTCTTAGGGTACTCCTATCTATCTATATAGTCTACCCTAAGTAAGTCGAGGTCTATGATTAGGTCAAAATTTCCTAAGAGATCCTATAACTCCGTTAAATCCTACGGTAAATTTAGGCTAGGTAATAATTCACTATTACTTCCTCGCGTGGTAGGGTGATTATAGCTATCTTCCTAGGGGAAACTAGGTATACTCTACGTGGTTTTATTACGGTCTAGGTTTTCTATATTCTTAGGGTACTCCTATCTATCTATATAGTCTACCCCGAGTAAGTCGAGGTCTGTGATTAGGTTAAAATTTCCTAAGAGATCCTATAACTCTATTAAATCTTATAGTAAATTTAGGCTAGGCAATGATTTACTATCGCTTCCTCGCGTAGTAGGGTGATTATAGCTATCTTCCTAGGGGAAACTAGGTATACTCTACGTGGTTTTATTACGGTCTAGGTTTTCTGTATTCTCGGGGTACTCCTATCTATCTATATAGTCTACCCCGAGTAAGTCGAGGTCTGTGATTAGATTAAAGTTTCCTAAGATACCCTACAACTCCCTTAAATCTTACGGTAAATTTAGTCTAGGTAATGATTTATCGTCTTAAAACTAATATAAGTTTAACTCTGCGTAAGTTGAGTGACTTCTTATTTCAGTCGTATTTTCTAATAAGGATGTAAATTGCTAGCGTTTAGACTAGCCCTACTTATTCGGATTTAGGGCCCCGAATAGACGCTTCCTACTACGTACCTAACGCGAGTATCGTACTACAAATATATAAGCTTTAAGCTATTTGTATTAGCTAATATATTAAATATACTAGTAGTACTATAGATTACCTAGCAATCGGAAATCTAAGTGGCTTTCTTATTCGAAAGGCCTGACTATTCCGAGGAACTATAAATTAAGTCTAATAAGAACTTAATATATAGGTAGGGTATATCCCGAAACGTAGTAAATATTTAGCTAAGGAAAGCGAAGGCCCTAAAATTTCCGTGGATATAGTAAAACGAATGATATTTGAGTCCGTGCCGTATCGCCCTAATGATTCTTTAGTCTTCTAAATTAATAATAGATATATAATTCGTAACTAGGCTCGAATGCCTGTTAGTAGTATCTGTATCTTCCGGTTACAAAATCAAAAAGTACTCGCGAGGTAGATTATAGTATCCCGCTACCTAGGCTAGATAGCTATCTGTAAATAAGTACCGGGTAAGCTAGCCTCGTAATTTTATAGAGGGAGTAAGACGTCGTTCTACTAGGTCGATATCGACTAAACGGGGGTTATCTGTCGTCTAGTCATTATTTATAAGTAGAGTATTATCTTCGCTCTAGTTTAGGAATTTACGAATATTTTTAGAAATACGGTCGAGCTTTTTTATAAATAGAGTAACGGTATCTTTCTACTCCTATATAGGATTGTTATCGTTACCCAATTCTAGTAAACTAGGTTTAGATTGCGGTAATAATAAAAGCACCGGCTACTAAAGCTAATATACTAAATATAAGATATCTGCGGCTTCTAATAGAACTCGTTAATCCTAATAGGGGAGATAGTGCGGTAAATCCTCGCTCTAATTTTAGTCGGAGGGTTCAACTACTAGGAGGCTATACGAAGTCGATAATCGTAGTATTCCCTATAAATTGTCGAAGGCTAGCTACAACTCTTATCAGTAATATAATAGTAGTTCTTAGGCGTCTCTTTCTTATAGAGCTTTAGACAACAATGTAACTATATAGAGAATTTTATCGGTACTATATATTTTAGCTAAAAAAAAGTATAGTAATAAAATAGTAGGCCCTACCTAGTAGAAATAGTTCGAATATAGACCGTAGGTCTTAGTACTAACCCTAGGGTTAGTACTAAGACCTACAATACCCCTCAAACTAATACGTTAGCCTTCTACCTTCGTAGGTCTAGACCTCTTATTCCTATATATTTTATCACACTACTACAATATAATAGGGGTTTAGACGCCTTACCTGTGGTCCGTTAGTCTCTAGATACTTATTCGTACTTTAATAAGTTGACTTTATATACTTCAATCTAGAGGGTTTATAGCCTACAATAACAAGATCCTAGCTAGGAGACCTTAGAAAGATAATATTATATAGGGTTCCCTTCGAAAAATATCGTTAGCGTTATTATACAGCGCTTAAAATATACGGGATCTAACCTCTAGGAAGTATAGGTTAAAAATAGTGATAAAGGGCTCGTTATTAAGCAATTACAGACAAAAGTAACGTTATAACTACCCCTTTAAAAATACGAAGCGCTATAACTCGTTTTATAAGCTTAGACATTTTATCTTCCCTAGACGGTCTAGTGGGATTAATAGCCTTAGTATATCAATACTAAGACGTAGGGTTCCCCTCTCTATACAATTATACTCCTATCTAATAAAAAAAGACTACGTCGGGTAAATAAAAATAATCTAAGGTTATAGATCTATAAAGTTATAGCTTTCCCTCTCCTACTTAAAGGTACTCTCTCTTTAAATAAGAAACCACTCCTATACTTTATAACCTACCTAACTTATTACTTAAAAGTAAGCTTATACTAGTCGCTTAAATCCTAACCTTAATCTAAGGGAGCCTAACTTCAGCTAGACCCTAATCGGAAATTACTAAGATATACACTCGATTTATCTATACCACTAAATTTATTAATTGCACGGTACAACCTAAATATATTATTATAAAATATAATCCTTAGCCGCTATACGGCAAACTAAATTACAGTAGATATAAGGACTAGTATATAGGCCAGTCTACTAAGAAAGGAGGAATATATCCCAAGTATTAAGATTTAGAGATAACAATTACGACGTCCCCCGCTCCGTGGCTTTTCTTCCTTTTATTCTCTATATCTAGATTGTTATAGATATATACCGTTCTCTCTATATATATAATTGGCAATAGTAGTATATCGCTAGATATAGGTTACGAAGTAAACCTAGCGGCTCCTATTATTCTCTTTTCTATTACTAGAGGGCAAGTCGTAGTACTAAATATATTAATAGTTGATTGGTCTATACCCGGGAGAAGTAATAACTCTAATAGCTAAACAGTCTTTTCAGCTATAAGCTTAGTAAAATTGCAACTTACTCTACTTACTCGCTTTATTTTCGAATTTTTGTTTCCTTTATCGACCTTTACCTTGGCTATCCTAGTAGGTTTCGTTAAAATAGATCGCTATCTACCTTATATTAGTATTCAATTCAACAGGCTAAGAATATTAAAGAATCTATAGATATATCGATTCCCGAATATATTTTAGTAACTATCTAGGTAACTTAAATAAGAGATAGATTAGAAATAACCTCAGTAGCTTACCGATACTACTACTTCTAATATTTTTCTGTAATTTAGGAGTAATAATAGTTGCTATTCGGGAAGAGCCCCTTTTAGAAGCGCGATAAAATCTCTTTATTATCTTCTAAGCTATTAAGTTTAGGAAAGACCTTATATCCGGTTATAATAAAGTAGATAGCGGAACCAAGTATAAAAAGATCGGTCGTTATATATATATAATCCCTATAGATTCGAGGCTAATATAACTTTAAGTATTCCCGAGAGAGTCTATCTAATATAGTATTACTATTAACGGACTTTAATATCCCCTAAAAGTCTATAAGTAATATATCGAGATTACTATTAAGGAGGAGATTCCGAAGGTTTATATTATAGTAGATAATACGTTTTTTATAGATATAACTGATTACCTCGGCAGCTTACTTATACTAGAGTAGCCTCCTATCGAGAGGTATAAACGATTGCGATACAATATAGTCGTTTAAAGAACCATTTGATATACGTTGTAAAACGAGACTATTTTCTATTAGGCCCTTAAAGGCGATAATACGGGGATAGCTTCTAAGGACCTTAAGGAGCTAGGCCTCTATTTAAATACTCTTACAATCGCTAGGAATATATAGATATTTCAAGACTGTAAACTTATTAATAGCTCCGACGAAATACTCGCTACCGCGACCGATAATCTCTAAAACCCCTAGGGGGTAATATCGGGGTACTTCGATGATTTTAGTATAGGATATAGTATCTATATATTTATTCCGGATATTCTAGTACTATTAGGAATTAACGAAGTCAATAAATGCCCCTTATAACTTATAATTGCTAAAGTTAGTAAAGACGTTACTTTAGAGTTACTAGTATATTGTATCCGACCTTGTAAGGCCTTAAAGATTGAACTAATTATAATATCTAAGGGGTACTATATTGCTTAGAATAGATAAAGAGTGCGTGAAGAAAGAATCCGTAAGATAGATGATATATTACGAAGGTAAGATATAAAGGAGCCTTAATATCCTAATATATTGAAGGGGTGATTATACAAACTATATAAATTAGTTAAATTAATTAATTAAATTGAATACTACTTGGTAGAAAAGGAAGGATAGTATTTATTAGATGTTATTAGCTTATTTATCTCTACTTACTCTAATATCCGTATATTCTCTAGACTACCTCCGCTCTATTCCGAGCCCTTAGGCGAGACCGGAGAACTTAAACTCCTCGTTAGGCTAAACTAATTTCGGGCTAGAGACTATAGGGGTACGAGAGAAATAGGTAAATATACAGACCTTATGTCTAGGTAGAGAGGGTGATATTATTTAACTAATCCTATTCAATAAACCCAATTTCTTTTTAGAGGGGATAGTATCTAAACAACCTTCTAAGTACTTTTAACGGACGGCCCTTATTTTATATACTTAAATTTTAATTACTATAGTGTGATTCAGAGAATAATCGCATGGTTTGCTATGAGTTGGAGAAGCCAACGGCTAAGTACTATAGAATACGGGTACCAGGGTATCCCATAAGTGCAAATACGGGTCCCGTAGGGATCCGTACGGGTCCCTATAGGGACCATTTGCGTCGCTTATGTCACAAAAAGGCTTTTGGGATCACATCCTCCCCCACTGAATGGAAAACGTCCCCTGTTTTCCTCGAAATCTCATACAAACCAAGTTTAGACCCCAGAAAAAGGATCTACAAAGGAGTGTTTCGGGTCGTAAAGGTCCGACCGTGTCTGTGCGGTGATAATTGTACATATACAAAGGAAATCAATCAATAACTCAGGTAAAAATACCCCTTTAGAACCTATGAAAGGTTCTTTCATCTCTGCGCACCCTTGGATCATGTGAATGGATATGAAACAGGGTGGCAAGGTATTAGGAGTGGGACAAAGAGAGGTGTAAGAGAATCGACGACAGGGTTGGAACAAAGAAGGCCTCAATAAGGTGCAAAAATAGCAATTCCTGTTCATGGGGGGTCATCTGGGCGTTTGCTCATAAATGAGATGAATTTCTGCATCCGTGACAGCCATTCTCAACTTCGTGGTTCTCTTCATTTCTCTTCTCTCTTTCTTCCTCTCTCTTCCTGTATCCATCCCCATCCACATATCCTGCAAACCATCAGTTCGAGATGGTTAAGACCCGTGTGTATCCTTTCTTTTACCCCATGAATGCTTTTGGAGGCTTTCCAGTTCTTTTTGACTGGGTATCAGGGCCCATGGGGTTCGGGGGCCTGTGCAGATCTGATTGCTGACTTCCTGGGATATACAGGCAGATCTTCCTTGGAGAACCCCGAGGCATCCGGCGTTCTCGAGACCTTCTTCCTTCGTTTGGAGCCCCCTGTGAATAGCGAGGAGCGCCAGGCTATCCGTGCGCTGGAGATACGGGTCGGTGCGGCCGTGTATGACCTGATGTCGTACGACCGAGTCATCCGCGACCTGATGGAGAGCGGTCTTCGTGGTCGTGGCTTCCGTAATACCCTCGATTCCATAGACACGGAGCCCGAGGCAGATCCTCTTGGTGCTCTTGGAGGTGGTGACGGGGATGATGGCGGCAGTGATGATGGCGGTGATGGTGACGGTGGTAGTGTGGCTGCCGCTGCGGGCGCTGCTGGTGTTGTTGGTGTTCCTGCGGTTGTTGTTGCTGGTGCTGCAGCTGGTGTTGCTGGTGCTGCTGGTGGTGACACTGGTGGTACGGGGCCGAGTGGCCCAAAGGACAATGGGAAGGGTCCTGCACAGACTCCGGTGAGTCCATTCGCCCCTTATATCCCTGTTTTCTTACTGACGCCAGTTCGTAGTTGCCTGAGCATGGTAGAGATGGTAGCTGGAGCCACGTCTTGATGACTGCTGCCGATGCGCAGGCCTATGCGGCTCAGCAAGTTGACAATGGTAAGTCGTTTCTCGTCTGGTCGGGTTCGTGCAGGGCTAATCTTGTGTTTCTAGGAAATGGCGTGGATGCTGCAGGTCTCCCGCTATTGGCTCGTCTTTCTGCCAGTTCTGGGGATCTGATCTGGGTCCGTGTGCTTTCCAAAAGGACCGTACTAGACTGGCGATCCACGCGCGTCCCCAAGATTCCTACCGCTCTGCAGGCTCGTGCTGCTCTGGGCCATCTGATCGGTCACGAGGCCCCGGCTGCGGATATATACGTGCAGTGTGCGAAGGGGAGTGGTCCTTTCTTGTCCTGCCGTGTCACTTTTCTGTCAGGTCTAGGGTTCCAATGGTCCCTGTCTTGTGCTGGCTGCCAATTCGGTGGTGCAGCTGCACGTTGCTCCTTCCGTGAGTGCATTTCCATACTAACACTTGTCCATTTGGTTAGCTGACTGTCTGAATAGGTCCGACCGGTGCCGGTTCCGCCCCTCCTAAGTGGCTGTACGATCTCGTCGCTCAGTTTCAGCCAAGCAACCCCTTTCTTCGTACCGATACGATGAAGATCCATGCTCCGAGCGTTGCCGTTCAGCCCCGTGCTAGTGATAAGCCCGGTAAGGACAAGGCTGCGGGGAAGAAACGGAACAAGGACAAGGCTGTGGAGGCGGCTGCGGCTAAGGCGCTAGCGGCGGCCAAGGCTGACACACCCCTGAAGGCTGGAAAGAAGTCCGACAAGAAGCGTGCGGCTTCCGCAGCTAAGGGAACTGTCCCGCCTGTGTCTAAGAAGAAGAAGAAGAACCATGGTGTGGTTGAGGCCGTGCCCGCGGCTATGAAAGCGACTCCTCGCGGGGGTGCTGGTCCCGGTTGGGATGCCGCTCTATACGCTTCTCCTTTCAATTGGAAGCCCGTGTACCGGCTGCAGGACCGTGCGACTGTCCGTGATGCTTTCGAGCGGATCCGTGAAGTTCGTCGCCGAGTTGGATGGGAGGTAGCCACTCTGCGCGAGGTCCTTGCGGAGCAGGGCTGGGACGAATCGGGTGACGAGACCAGTTCTGCTAACGAGGATAGCGATAGCGCGGCGGATGTTTCGGACTTGTTGAACGTCAAGAAGTGACGTGCGGGCTGTTTTAGGCGTCTACGGCGCCTCTTTTATTTCTTTCATGCTGTTTTTGGTGGGGATAGGGCCGGTATGCCCTCGTTTTCTTCGCTTCTTTAGCGTTTCTTTTCTTGGGTCAGCCCCTTCTGGGCTACCCCTTCCGTACTATAGTATAGGCAATGCGAGTCTATCGTTTTCTATTAGTTCCGCGTAGTTGTACGCTCACGAATAGCTCTTGACGGGGGTGGAATGACGACTGCGAAGGGACGTGGCGATCGAACTGAGCCTTGTTGAGGTTCTTGATGAGCGTCCTCTTCCGATTCCTATCCCGAGGATATGGCCGAGCTGGCTTCATCTTCTGATTCGTAGTCGTTTACTTCCGAATCCCACTCGTCAGCGTCTGGCGGGCCCTGCACAGGCGCTTTTGTAACGGTTTCTTTCCGTTTCTTACGCGCGGCTATACGTGTCTTCGCAATGATACGTTCAGCCATAACTTCCTCCCCCAAGAATTCATTGCGGGCGCCTAAGCGCTTGAATTCTTACCATTCCTCACGTGTATACGTGGAAAGGTCCGCATATGTTGGCGGTGGGGGTTCAACCTCATCAAGGATCTTGCGTATTTCTTCGGGGCGGCCAATCTTCTATCCGGCTCGGCGGAGGGCCGAGCGGCCAGCCGGCGAGGCCCACAGGCTGGGATCCTCGCCGACGTTTACATCCGTCAGTCTCGCACCGTTGATAAGGTTCCTTAGAACACGGCCGTTTGGTTCCGCCAAGGCGTACGTACCCAGTGGGTGTGACTATACGACTTTATACGGGCCGAACCATGTGTTCTCGAATTTCTTTTTCGATTCATTTCTTACCAGGACCCAGTCATCCGGCTAGAAGCTTGTTTTGGTGACCGCAGAGTCCCGTATCTTCTGCTTCTTGATTGCATGGACTAGAAGGAGCTCGTTTGCTTTGGAACGGACGTCTGCGAGGGTCTGGATTTATTCATCCCGATCTCTGCTAGGCTAATCGGGTGCTACATCGCCTCTATCGGCGATGATACGGGGGTGTACCCCATAAACCAGGAAGTATGGACTTTTCCCGGTGATTGTATGCTCTCGCACGCGGCTTGCGAAGAGGGCTTTCATGAGGTATTCATCCCACAATCTCGTAGGCTTGCCCATAAGGTATTTTGTAAGCATCCGGCCAATCAATCCGTTGAAATTCTCCACTTTCCCATTCGTACGTGGGTGATATGGAGTGGTGGTGCGGTGGCGGGCTCTCAGGAGTCCAACGAAGTGTCTTACGGCCCCAGAAAGAAGGTTTGGACCGTTATCGGAAATAAGTTCGTTGAATACTCCGTAGTAGCAGTAGATATCGCGGTATAAGAACTCCGCGAGGACTTCTTCGGTCGCGTCCGGGACTACTCGGGCGACTAGCCAGCCTATTGCGTAGTCAATCGCCGTGATAATCCATCGATTTCCGTTAGGGGTGGTTGGTAAGCGTCCAATTAGGTCGATTCCCCAACGCTCAAATGGACGAATCCCGCTCGTCACCATATGTTGAGCTGCCTCTCTCTCAAGGCTTTTTCGAGAGCCTTGTGCGGTCTAGCAGTTCGGGCAGGACTTGACGGAGTCCTCTATATCTGCGCGGATTGATGGCCACCATCCTCGCGGGCGGATGATACCGTTAAGGCCTAGAAAGCCCAAATGGCCAAACTCGTGGTGAGCATTGCGGAGGAGATCTATTCGGAATGGGGCCTCAAGATATGGTGATACTACTCCGTCCTCGTGCGTGAAGACGAGTTGTTGATTCTCCCCCGGGGCGGCCCGTGTGAATGTTCGGGCGTCCCTCAAGCTCAAGCGCGTGGCAAATTTCTTCACGGCTCGAGCAACTGTACGGTCGTCCGGCTCCGTTCCATCCTCGAGGAAGCGGATAGTGGCTTTAAGCCAGCTTTCTTCCGGTACACCGTGGACTAGGCTTATAGTAGCCAGGTATGCGTCCCAGACTAGGCGTTCGGCACTCATATTGGCCGGTGTGTCCCCGACAAGGTCTGGTCGGCGGCTGATAGCGTCCGCAACAACGTTTTCGGACCCTTTTCGGTAGCGGATTGTCAGCCTATATTGCTGGAATTCCGCAACCCAGCGCGCAAGCCGCTTGCTATACTCTCTTGTAGTATTGAGATACTGCAGATAGGCATTGTCGGTGATGATAGTGGTTTCGAACCGGTCTCCGTCGATATATCTATCCCACGTGCGGATCGCTTCCTTGATAGCGAGGAGTTCCTTCTCATGCACGGGGTAGTTTAGTTCAGCTCTATGGAGCTTGCGGCCATCATAGGCGACAGGGTGAAGGTTTCTATCATCATCTTCCTACATCAAGACCATACCGAGGGCCCATTCAGAGGCATCAGTCTCGATTGTATAGGGCTTGTTTCGATCGGGTTGTTTCAGGACCGGTGCGGAGGCGAGTAGCTCTTTTACCCTCAGGAATGCGCTCTCACAGGCCTCCGACCAGGTAATTGGTCGGAATCGTTTCTTCCGGAGGGTTGCGTCGCTCTCTTTAAGGAGTTCGTGCAGAGGGACACAGACCTTTAAGAAGTCATGGATAAATCTCCGGTAATACGTGGCCAATCCAATGAATTGTCGGACATCATGGACCGTTTTAGGCCTTGGCCACGCCTTTACAGCCTCAATTTTGGCGGGAAGGGGCCGAATGCTCCCGTTCCCAACGATATGGCCACAGAATTCCAGTTCTTCTATGGCAAAGACGCATTTTGTGGGAGATGCGTATAGTTTTTACTCTGCTAGGAGTGATAGCACTTGTTCAAGATACTTCCGATGCTCCTCTATCGAGTCCGAAAAGATCAAGATATCGTCAAGGTAAACCACCACATTACGGCCCAATAATGGCCGTAAGGTATTATTCACGATCGATTGGAAGGTTGCGGGTACGTTACAGAGGCCGAATGGCATCGCTAACCACTCGTATTTGCCCCATATAGTATTGAACGCAGTTTTCGCAATAGAGCCCTCCCCCATACGGATCTACCAGTATCCTACTATAAGGTCAATCTTAGAAAGGACCCGTGCGTTGCCGACGATATCCAATAGTTCTTGGATACGTGGTAACGGGTATCCGTTCTTCTCGCTCATTTAATTAAGGGCTCGGTAGTCGATACACATACGCCATTTTCCGTGTGGCTTCCGTACGAATACCACCGGGAATCCCCAAGCACTGTTAGAGTGGCGTATCAGGCCTTTTCGGATCAGTTCTTCGACTTGTTTGGCCTGTTCATCGAGCTTTTCGGCTAAGAGGGTATATGCATTGATATTAACAGGTGAGTGTCCGCCTATATCGATATCGTGCACGACGTTGCGCTCTGGCGGAAGCTCTGCAGGAAGCTCTGCGCGGAATAAATCTTTGTATTTCTCCACAATTTTCTTGATCTGGGTGTCGACGTATTCTGACGTCCCTAGAGTATCCTTTCCGACCACACCCGCTGTCGGGCGGATCACGAATAGGAATGCCTCTCGGTTTGCTTTCCTCATAAGCCTCCGTACGTGTCTTACGGAGATTAAATTGGCGTGTGCGTCCCCTTTCATGATCAATCGAGAGTTGTTCGTAGGGTGTATAATGCAGGAACGGTAGTGATGATCTGTGAGGGTCATCACGGAGGTACGCCAGTCGATTCTAGGGTTCTCTTTACGTAGAAAATCGCGGCCAAGAATCAGGTCGTACTCTATCGGGAGGACCTAGGCCTTGATTCGCCCGGTCCAATCTCCAATTTTGATCGGGAGGTATACGAAACCAGCTATTTCTATCTTTTCGCCATTGGCGGTAGTAACCAAGAGGGGAACTTTGGGTTTGCGGGTCCGCGTGCTTCCATCTAGTCTCCTAACGATCTAGGGAGAGATAAATGTATCGCTTGCACCGCTATCAAGGAGCATGCGGACCCTCACGGGGTCAGTTGTATCTGAGTAAACTTTTCCCCGGTAGAACGTTAGGCTGTCGCCCATAACGTTCAACGATGCGGGTAGCTGTAGTGGCTTTCGACTAGGACACTTGCTATCTGGGCGGGTCTTTTCTTGTCCGCTCAGAGTCTAGGGATCATTGTCACGTCCCTGTATCTGCGAAAAGGACTCTGGCCGAGCACGCGAGGGTTCACTGGTTGGGTAGTACAGATCGAGGAGATCCTCTGCGTCAATGGGCGGGTGCTCGGGAGCCTGTTAAAGGCGGCCGACGAGGGCTTCCACGTCGTGCGGCCGCACTAGTTTTTTGAGGGCCCTTTAGACCGTTCGAACGCAGCTTTCTGTTTCTGCTTCGTCTCTTCAGTCTTGGGCTTTCTGCATGCACGGGCCAGATGGCCCTTCTTTCCGCAGTTATAGCATTCTCGGGTCTCTCGAGAACCCGCAGTTGGTCGTGCGGGCCTTGCTTCAGCCATATTCACAACCTTATCGATGTCCATGGCGTCTGGGTCTCGTACGGCGCTGTTTTCATGTTTCCTTGCGACCGTGCGACCCTCTTCGTACTGCGCAAAGCGTAGGACGACGTCTTCGAACGTCGTGGGCTTGTGTGGTTCCTCGGCCCATTTGGCCCGGTAGGCCGATTTCGTGCCCGAAACGAAACGTTGGATCAGCATAGGGTCCGGAACCATCCAGTTGAGGTCCGCGATGACCTATATAAGGTTCCCGGAGTATTCCTGGATAGAGGAATTCCCCTATTTCAAGCTCTCGTATCGTTCGTAGAGCTTTTCGGTGGTAAGATACTCCGCAAATTGCCATTCGATCCATTCCTTGAATTCGTTCCAGGTTTCGAAGGGGGCGAGTCCTTCTCGCTCACGTTTCTTCTTGCGCGCGTCCAATCGTTCGTTGGCGGCGTCGATAAGCTTCCCTTCGGCATGGAGGACTTTTGCTTCATCGTGGGCCTCTGACCCTATTAGCCTTACTAGCCCTACGAAGTAGCGGTCGCAGTCCCGCGTCCATTTACGGACTGCGTCGTTGAGGATCGTGCCCTTGTAGTTGGATATCGGGCGTAGGTCGTTCAGGAACTTCTTACGCGTGTCCTTATCCAGTCTTTCGAAGTGGTTTGTCCCTCCCGCTGGCGTGGTAGCGGGTGTTGATAGGCTCGTGTGGCCGTCTACAGTCGCTGCGGCTGTCTTAGCCAGGCCCTCGTTGATACGTGCGAGTTCAGTTTGGTTTGCGCGAAGGGCTTATACCCGGCTTAACGCCAGTTGGACAAGGGGATGGACCTATTGGTGGTCCATCGTGCTGTACATTTGTAGGTACATGTTCTACTCGTTAACCTCCAAGAGGTTAAGGGCATCATTCACCTCGTTCGAGAGAGTAGACCGAATTTAGGCCTCTGCGAGGCCCTGTTGTGGCTGTTCGGACATACTTTCGTCTCTGTGCGGGGTGTTTTCTTTCTAAGAGGGTCTAATTGAATGTGATTCTTTTCCCTCTTATTGGTTCAGGAGGCTGCCCCTTTTTAATGGCAGCGCCTGGATGCGGATCCTTTCTGTCTCTTGCCCGGTATCGGTGTCTTGTACGGGTTGTTTTCGGGCCCGCACAGATCACTTCGCCCCGCTTTACGGGGAGAATTTGTCCTTTTTCCTCGTGTTCGGGCGGTCTTTCCTTCCGTGTCTCACCAGAACGTCTCTTAACCCTTCCTATTTTCCTCCGTTTCTTTTTCTAGCGTCGGTTGTACGGAGGTTGGGTTCCGTACAGCTGGCTTTTTCGGGGTTTTTTGGCATGTTCCGTCTTTTCAAGGGAAGATAGGGGAAAAGGTAGTAGCTTCTGAGAGATACTCTTCTGTACCAGGCATTTTCAGGTCCGCTAGATCGAGGTCGGGATGGAGCGAGAGAGTATTGGTACCGCTACCTCCCTATGCGGGTGTTTGCGGTACTGTCTCGAACCTCCCTAGGCTATTCGTAAGAGATAGCCTATACCGACATGCTACCAGATGTGATTCAGAGAATAATCGCATGGTTTGCTATGAGTTGGAGAAGCCAACGGCTAAGTACTATAGAATACGGGTACCAGGGTATCCCATAAGTGCAAATACGGGTCCCGTAGGGATCCGTACGGGTCCCTATAGGGACCATTTGCGTCGCTTATGTCACAAAAAGGCTTTTGGGATCACAATAGTATTACTACCTCTGTTTTTTTACTAATATTTATTAAACTTACAATTAGGTAGGCCTTTATATCTTATAGACTAATTCATTTAATCTAATTAAGAGACTATTATTAATTAATTAAGAATTAACGGTAGGCCGTAGTAGTAGTCGCTTAACTACCTCGGCCCTTACAAATAAGGTATAGTATTAAAGCGAAGCTATACAAGTCTACGGGTGTAACTACCGTAAGTATAGAGTCTAATACTTAGTTTTAGATTAGCCGAATTATTACCCGGTAAGTAACTTCCGCTAAGCCAGAACCCCTCGCCTTTCTACTCCCTAGGATATTCTTTGTAACGGTACTCGGAACTCCTAATTTTTACAATCTACCTTATTTCCAACCGAAACCGACGAGGATTATTATATAGCTCGCGACGGATTCTAGAACTTTCGATTAACCACGTATTACATTAGACTTCCTATACTTACTCCTAGAATAACAACCTAAGACTATTAGAGAACGCTAGATACCTTAGCTTTCTAGTACTTGTAATAACCTATAGGGTAGACGCTAGCTAGGAACTAATCATATATTGGCTCCTCTGACCTATTATTACTCCTCTATTTCTATTTTCAAGCGGTACTTAGTACGTGACTTCCCTATCAATCGCTCCTTAAAACGAGACTCCTTTAGGAGTAGTACGACTATCTATAGAATTACTAGTTATAGTAACCATATTATACGGCTTTCTCGGTCTTTATTATAAAGGTAGGATTAGGTAGTACTAGCTTATTACGTCTATACTTTCAGATAAAGCAGGGTATATAACCAGTGACGTCATCGTATTAGAAGTAGGATAGAATAGGGAATAGTATAATTCTCTTATCGATTTCCTTATATATAGATTAATCGTAGGATTAAATCTATCGTAGGAAAGATAACGGTTTTAGTATACCTAGATTTTCCTACGAATAAATCGATCGTCGGATCACGTCTATCGTAGGAAAGACCACGGTTTCAGTGTATACCTAGATATTCTCATAAATAAATCGATCGTCGGATCACGTCTATCGTAGGAAAGACCACAGTTTCAACGTATACCTAGATATTCTTATGAATAAATCGATCGTCGGATCACGTCTATCGTAGGAAAGACCACGGTTTTAGTACACACCTAGATATTCTTATGAATGAATCGATCGTCGGATCACGTCTATCGTAGGAAAGACCACGGTTTTAGCGCACACCTGGATATTCTTATAAATAAATCGATCGTCGGATCACGTCTATCGTAGGAAAGACCACGGTTTTAGCGTATACCTAGATATTCTTATGAATAAATCGATCGTCGGATCACGTCTATCGTAGGAAAGACTATAGTTTCAGCGCATACCTAGATATTCTTATGAATAAATCGATCGTCGGATCACGTCTATCGTAGGAAAGACCACGGTTTTTAGTATACCTAGATATTCTCACGAATAAATCGATCATTGGATCACGTCTATCGTAGGAAAGACCACGGGTTTTAGACGTTAATATCTGTGCCCTTTGAGAGAAGGGTTATAAGTTTATCGGAGGGAATTGTAGTCTATCGTAGGATACGAAGTATCGGACGGGCTACGCTTAAAGAGAAGATTAGGTAAGGCCATCTGCTTAACTAAAGGACAATATATACAGTTCCTTGTTTGCTATATAGAACTTGATTCTAGGAGAAAATCAATACTAGTATCTAGGTTAAGAAGCGATAAAGGTACTCGAAATATACGGAGTAAGGTTGCCAATTTCGGTCTAGTAGTACTCTTAATAATAGTAAGAGATACGCTAACTATATCCGGTACTTTTATCGATAGGGCTATAAATCGGCGGGATAGCTAGTAGGGTTATCGAGTAGTCTAGAGCTTCTCTAAGGTAGAGTAAGGAGAAGTTAGGAACCAATTATATATTAGCTCCTCTAATCTATTGTTAGTTACTCCCCTACTTTTACTTTCAAATAGTACTTGTAGGATCGAAGGTATTATATATATAACGAAGATCTACTATATAAGATATATCTTCGTAGGTATATAGAAGAGGTTTATCGCCTTAGTATTGAACGGAATTACTACGCTAAAGAAGATACGGGATCGGATATTAGATACCAATTAATTAGGAGGCTTGTATCTAAAGAAGTATAACACTAAAACTTGTATCGCGCTTATTACCCCCTAAAAAAGATATAGGGCTCCTAGGAACGTCGATCGAGTTCCCTAGAGCTAACTATAGCCTAGGAACGCCAGACGCGCTCCTAGGCACGGATTAAGTGATCCTAGAAATACCTCTAATCACTAGGAGCGACTAAGAGCGTACCTAGGAACTATACTATAGATCCTAGGAATAAGCGTCCTAGTAGGATACTATCTTATAGATTCTAAGTAGTTATTTACTAGCCCTTCGCTCCTAGGACCTAATTCTAAGTTCCCGGGGGCCTAGGGGCTCCTAGGATTACCCGTGGCGTTCCTAGGTAGAAATTATAGAGGTAATAAAGTCGTTCGGTATTAGCCGGAAATAAGGACGTGCTAAAGATCTAAGAAGGGTTCTATCGGACTCCTTTCTCTACCTTAGAGTAGGAAGACCGAGTAGCTAGGCTAGCTAATGATATCTCGCATTTACTAGCCCTATTTAGGTTGGTAATCAGGTCTCCGTAAGCCTCTATATTGTAGTCCTCTTCTATACGGAGCCCTCGTCTATACGGGGCTTTCTTCTATACGTAGTTCTCTTCTATACGTAGTTCTCTTCTATACGGAGATCTCTTCCTTATAGAGCCTTCTTCTATATATAGAATTTATTATTAGACCGCTAATTATAGCTATATTCTCGTAAAGTAAATTAAACTATTAGGATAATAGTCCCTGACCGAGGATAGGAAAAACAAAGGTTCTTTATATAGGTTGTTATAGTATATCTTTACTAACCTACTATAGATCCTAGTCTATTACTAGTATCGGGGCTAGATAGTAGGAGTTCTTAATAGGTTAGTTATCTTTTTATTAGAGCTATAGTTTGAGATATACTAATTGTAAGCTAAGGAAAGCCTAGAATCCCGAAGTATCCGCTAATAAAATATATACCTAGCCCGTCTCTCGGATACGAATTCCTACGTATATATCTACGCTATATATCCTACTATATTCGTATACCTTTTTTATTAGACTTATTTTGCGGCGGTATTGTTTTTGCTATATCAATTTTCTCTTCGAAGTAGTATCCTTAGACTTAGTAGCCTTGATAGCGGCTATTAGATATATTGCCTTAATATCTAGGGGTATTTAGGGAGTAGAGAAACCTATATAGAAAAATATAGATAGAGGGGACTCTTATAAGACTTAGGTCCGCTAATAGGAAAGGGTTTAATAAATATAATATTATTTTACAAAGGGGAGCTATTAATTATAGAACGCGAAAAGACTACGATATTCAAAGACCACGATATTCCTTAAATTATTATACGTAAATTGGTATAAAGGCGGCCCCCGTAAGACTTGAAGGGCAATTACTAGTATTATTTACGGTTATCAAATAGGTACGGTAACGGGAAAGCAACCGTATTTTAAGAGTAAGTTTCCCTTAGAAGGCCGAGAATAAAAGAATATAGAAGTAGCTATAATTATATTTATCTTGTAGGCGCCTATACTTACGTATCTTATTTGTATTATACTTTTATACCTTATAACTATTACACTAATTCCCTATATCCGGTTAATACCGACGGAGTAAAAAATTATTCGTTCAGTTTCTATAAGAAGTAGGGTATTTATTGATTATTATTAGCTAAACGACTCTCTACCTAAAATCACCTTTAACCCCCCTCTATTATATCGGCCCTCTTTAAATAACTAAATAACTACCTCTATTCTTTATACCCGCTTCCTCTCTCTATCTATAAAATGATTCTAATTAGAGTAGGTTCGAAATAGGAAAAGGAGGAAATATACCTTTTAATTTTTAAACGATAATAGTATTCGCTAAGAAGACCACGATTTTAGCTTTATAAGTATCTTAGGGACGAAATACCCTTTCCCCTCTAGCGTAGATAGGAACCTATATTATAGGTATTCCTCTAGAGTAGATAGGAACCTATATCGTAGGTATTACGGGTAGAATGTTATTTTTTAATATTTAGGACCTACCTACTTACTTCCCTAAATAGTAGGATAGGCCGGAGCTATTAACTAGCGTAGTAGGATAATACTTAAAGATAACTTACAAATTATATAAAATAATATTTACAAAAAAGCGTAATATTCTGATAGGTAACTATATTTACTAGCTACTATTATTTTATAGTCAAAGTAGATTAATAACTTCGTACGGGTTAGTACCTAAAATAGTATTACGGCCACAAAACGGGCGCGGTATTTTATATTCAATCGCCCTTATCCTTAAGTCCAGTTAATACCGAAGTATTTTAATATTATAGTATCGATAAAATTAGAGGAACGAAAAATTAGGGTATATTAAAATATAGTACCTACTAAAATTAAAGGCGTATAATCTTAAGCGTGGAGTAATATTCCGAGCTCTTAAATTATTTTCGTCGTTAATATTATTATCTCTTTATTTAGGAGCCCGTCTAATATCTTAAATATTATTTATCGAGTTCGTTATATATAATAGTCAATATACGTTTAGGATCTATTAACCTATCCGATTTCTATACTTGTTCTAGTTCAAACCTAGCTAGCTACTTACCTAATTAATCTACGTTTTACTAAGTAGTCCTACTACCGTCGCTCTTAGGGTTATACTTACGGCCTCTAGAAGCTTAATAGCCTCTAAGAACTATTGTAGCGGATCGTGGTAGATCTAAGATCCTTGTACTACTGTAAGAGCTACCGGGGACTTACTAGAGAGTAGGGACTTACTATAGGGGCTAAGGATCGAGTTATAAAGAAGAAGGAACTCCTACGGATTAGATCTAAGCGATTATAAGATACTCCTTTTAGGTATTAAATAGACCTATATAGCTTAAATTAAGAGCGTACTACCTATAAGATATATAATACCCTTAGAGAAATCTAATAGGAGTAGTACTAGGATAAAAAACTATTTTTATATCTATAATAGAGCTATATAGCGTATACTAGAAGTAGTATAATAAAAGAATATTAATAAAAGATAAGTTTTAGGTAGCTTATTTTAAGAGTAAGGGTCGCTTAGAAGGCAGAAAATAAGAGACCTCTTTCGAGAGGGCTTAACTTATAGGATAATCCTCTTAAGAGGAAATTGGTTATAGTATGGCCAACTAAAGAGTATATACGATACAGAAGGGTAAACGTTATATAAGCTAGGTCTTAATACTAGTTCTCTCCTAGTCTAATTATTCTAGGCCTAGGCTAGTTTTAAGATAGTCTAGGGCGACTACGAATTGTAGATAGCGGTTTAGCTAGACGCTATTTAGTAAGGATTGCGTTTATTGGCTTATTATCTTACTATAGGAGCGGGTCTCTGTAGTGGCTTTTATTAGACGATAGTATACGCTGTAGACGCTAGACCCGCGTTCTCGTTTTAGAGCCTCGGTAGGCGCTTATATATAGCCACTAAAACCGTCCTACGATAAAGAAGGCGGTATCGAAGGGTGTTTTTTTAGCCCGCTCTCTATCTAACTTAGCTCGTTATCTCCGTTACCCTACCTTCTACTTCCTACTAACCGTCTCCTCTACCCTTCCTCTTAATATACTATATAACTATATCTACTCCCCCCTTTAGACCTATTCGGCCTCTAATAATAACTAATAAAGAAGTAGTAGTTAATCAATTTTAAAATAAAGTATTAAAATAAGATACGAAGATAGTCTACTACCTATAAAGAATGTTAGCGTCGGCGGATAAAGGTAGGGAATATTATAATAGTATAGATCTTCTACTTACTTTTCGTTAAAATAGTATAGTGGTAGAAATCCGTACTTGGAATATAGAAAACGCGACTATATCTATAATATTAATAAGAGCTCTAATAAACGACGTAAACTCTACTTAAGTATAATAGAAGAAGAACTTAAGTACTATTAATAATTTATAGACGGGTTTCTTAATATAATACGGACTTCTAACGATACTAATATCCACTATATTATCGATACTATACGGTCGGGATTATCGACTAGTAAGATATAGACTATAGTAAATCGCGTTCTTACGGATAATCGTTCTTCTTATAATAACGTCCCTAAAGGAGGTCCGTTAAGGGGCTAGCCTAAGAGTAAGGCTTCTAAATCGGCTATATCGGATTATCTTATAGCCTAGTTACTAGATCTAAGCGAAATTTAAAGTAATAGCGACTTAGCCTAGTAACCTATTTCCGTACCCTACAAGCTATCGCGTACTACTAAGGTATATCTCGAGAAGTCTAAGAATCTAGAAATACTTTGCGAATAAGGAGCTTCTAGACGATATTCGCTTTTAGATATTTTACGACGCCGGCTCTACTTTAGCGCTATTTATCTAAAAGAATAGTCACCTCAACTATAACTAGAAGTATCCTTACTATATAAGATAGCGTTCCGGCGCTATACTATTAATATATATTATATACGCAGTCAGTCGCTAGCGTTACTCGAATTTAGTATAGGAACTTTAAAGATAAGAATAAGTAGGCTATAATCTCCTAAGCTATAGTTAAGTAGGGAGATCCGGATAAATATAGGTATATACTATCTGCCTCGTTAGGGTAGTATATATAACGCTATCGCCTAGTTGTATCACTATTACGACTTAATACCTAATCGTATAATATAGCTTAGAAGATTGCGATTGTACTAGTATCTAATTATTTCCCGAGGCTAAGTCCGTTACCGTTAGATCTTAGGTATATAAAGGGCTTCCTTCCCCTAGCCGGTTATATACTCTAATATTCTCTTTTCCTCTTCCTAAGCTTATATCGACTTTCCTCCCCTAAGAGTAGCGATAAAGATTACGATAGTAAGCCCCTCCGATACGATTATTATTACCGATAACGAGGAATTGCTAAGCCTCGAGCTAGGTAGCTTACGACCTCGGAGGGCCCCTCGCTGTGATTATAGTTATCGAGATTTTAAGAGTATAATCGTCGAATCAGTCGCTAATAAGACGGATATAATACTATCACGTAAACGTAAAAGAACTAAAACGAAAGAGCCGTCTACTTTAATACTAGTTCCCTATAAGACCTTATTCGTCCTTAACTAACAATAGAATAGGAAAACGCCTTTAAGGAGCTCCGGGGGGCGGTTAGCTATAAAATACAACGGCTATAAGAGAAAAATTGTATCCTTCGAGATAAACTTCGCTAGGAGAGGGAGAGGTACTAAAAGACGTAAGAGGAACTTTCCTAGTAAAGAGAAAAGCATATCTTAGAGTATAAGATCTATTATATACAGCCAGATCGCTAGGTGCTTATTCTATATAGATATATAGTATATAGGTTATATATAGGAAGTCTTAGAATAATAGAGACGTGTCCTATCTACCGGGTACTAATCACGGGATATATCGGATACTACCCTTTTATAGGATAAAGTATATATATATATCGTATTGCAGGTCTAGTTTAATGACTGAAAGTTTATAATTAACGTATACCTAAGCTTAACGCTAAGTGATATCTTCTACGGACTTAACTACTAATAGGCTTAAATTTCTACTAGATTCTCCCCTAGGAAACCGTTATAGCTGTTTTATCTCTACCCTAGTAGACGACGAATAAATGTACTTAAGATCTAGATTAAAATACTTGTGACCTATATAGACCGTAGTTAGAAGACCGAAGGCCCTTACGGTTACTAAGCCTAGGGTATTAATAGTTTGAAAGCCTATCTAGACTCGGAGCTATAGATATACGTCTAATGTAGGTCTGTATCTATAGCCGTCGGTACTTGGCCTGGAGTTAACTATCCTAGATTATAGGGCCTAGAACTAAAGGCCTTATAGCCGTAGCTCCTCAACCACAGACCTATATCTCTAGGCCTAGGACCTATTTAGATATAATTCTATAGATTTATTATAAAGTTGGCTTCGTATCACTCGATATATATCTAGCTTGGATAGCGAACCATATAGGCTAGGAGACGTTGTTTCTGGATCTTTAGGGGCCTCAAAGTACCCTAAGGTAGGGTTACTAAAACATAGGTATCTCTATTATTCTATGTGGTTTGTTTGGTATTACGGCTAAGAATAATATATTTAGTTATCTTATTGGAAGCTAATTATCGACCCGATGTAGAGCCTTACCTATTAAGGCTGTAGAGCCCGCTTTATTTGTATACTAGCGATAAAAAGGTGGGAGGAGGAGGCGCTAGATTAGGCTGTACTTTCCTAACTTAAGGCTAGTTATGGTAAGGGAAAAGTAGTAAAAAATTTAATAAAATTTGGTATCTTTAATTAGCGTTTTATGATTGGCCTAATATTACTCCTTTAGGGTCTATACTTGAGAAATACTATAGTGTAGGCGGTGATACCGTTCCCGGAAGTATATTATATAGAGATAAGTAAAAGAAAGTGTAGTCGAATTGATTATAATCTATTAATTAAAAGGTCGAGATAACTACGATGAAATTCTGTTCCGGTAGCTCTAAATAATCGCGATAAATCTGGTACGCCTTAATAAAATAGTTACTAAACTAACCACGGCGCTAATTGTGGTAAGATAGAGAATAAAGGAATGGTATAGGGGTCTCTAAGATAGAAAAAGTAGAATCTAACGCCTATATTCGAAGACTATAAGCGTTAGAAGTATACCGCCGCAAGTATATCTCGTATAGGACGGATAAATCGCAAAAATTATATTTTCGGTCCGTTAGATATAATATCCTAAAATGCCTTTTTACTCTATTATAGTCGGAGTATATCTTAGGGTATTAGAAGTATACGAATGTTTGCTCTGTATTCGGGATATATTTCCCGCTAGAGGTATATCCCTTCTCTTACGACGTATTTAGCTATATATTAGCTTATATCTTTCGAGCTAGCGGAGAGGGAACGATATCCTTATTATCGGACGGGGTAGAGCGCTTCCGTCGTCCCCTAAGGGGCCTACCCTCCTAAAAGCTACAATATTATATTCTAGCCGTAATAGCTTTATTGTACCGCGTCTACTCGTCTTCTAATAAATCGGTAGTAGGCTAAGTAAAGAACGTCTCTATAAGAAGAATCTACTCCGATAGTATTTTAAACTCCTTCTATAATACCTCGCGCGTAGGCTTATTACTAACAGCCCTATTAGTTAGCTATCTTTCAATATCAATTACCGCCTATTTCCGACTAAAATCGCGGCGTATTTCTTTCCGCCGTTTATCTTACAGACGCCGGTATAGATTGTAGACTTAACGCTTCTAGTCCTCTAGTATCGCCCGTAATACTAGGTTATAAGAGCGATTAGCGTACTAGGTCTCTAAATCAACTTACCAGCGTATAGCTAATTGCAGTTCTAGGTCTTTCTCTACTAATTCCCGATTAGCGTCGCTTAGGTATCGTAGTCGTCGCCGATTAATCTAACGGCTTATCCGGGTTATAGCCTTCGAGAACTCTTCGTCTAGCTTAAGGCCGTATATAATCTCTTATAAGCTAGTATACCGACGGGGACGATAATATTTAATAAACGTTCTACTAGTAGCGTAGGCTATAATTATATTACGCTATACTTTACTAACGAAACCTAGATAAAAGACTTAGTCTACCTATCTAGAGAAAACTTAGGGATATATAGGCTACTTACTACTCTTATCGAGTAAATCACCTCCTCTATATCGGAATTAGTAAGAGAAAAAATAATTAAGGAAGCCGTATATCTTACTAGATATCCTAAGCTATACGTCGAGTATACTTCTATTTATTAGTATCTCCTATAAAATATAGGGCTAGCTATAGATCACCTCGACCTTCGGGAAGATATAGTAATTATCTATCTCTTTCTTTAAGGGAAGTAGTATTTCCTATCGACTACCCTCGATAAGTAGTCTCCGAAGGTCTTCTATCGATATCAAGTAAGGTACTTTAAAGGCGTAGATATAAAATAATATAATAAAGAGTAGGATATACGGGCTAAAGACAAGTAATACGCTATAGATAATTTTAGGTAGCGCGAACGTATTACTAAGTAATATCGATTAGTTAGTTAGATTGTAGTAAATAAGTGTGACTTAGGTACTACCTATAGCTTCGATATACCTAGGACGCTTTTTACAAACTAGGGCTCGAGTTCGATTATCGGCTTAGGAGGTCCTCCGTGCGGATCCTACTAGAGCGATATTTATAGATACTTGAACTAAAGGTTAAGTATTGCCTATTTTCGGTTAATAGTAAATAACCTAATAGTATTGTATAGATATAGGATAATACGCTAAAACCCTAAGTAGAATCGCTTCTCCCGTATTTAAAGGATTGTCTTATTAAATAGAATTATATCTTCGATATATACTAGGATATTTACGCGCGGTTATTTATCTAGACCGCGCTTATCTACTAAGTATCTTATACCCTATTAATCTTCGTTAGCGTAAGCCTCCTATAGACGATTAGGAGGGAGGTAGAAAACAAACCGTACGAACGGCCTCGCCTATCTCTTTACTTATCTTAGTTTTAGTAACTCGCTAGTAGTAAATCCGGAAGTACTTCTAATCCGCTTTAAGGGCGCTAGCCTTTATATAGCCTTTCTAGCGGCGACTATTGGGACTATACTCTAGCTTTAGATACTAATTAAGAAATCGATATATATCATTTAGTAACGCCTTATATAGTATATCCTCTGCAACCCCCTACTTGTGATTAGTAGATAGCTCTATTACTTTTATTTAGTAGTACCTAAAATAAGGTAAGTTGGTCAGTTAATATTAATATAGTATAAGCTTTTAACGATATCCTGATTACTTACCAAGCCTAACGCTCTTTCAGTCGAAGTTTTAACTTCTTTATTTTATTAGATCGGCTATAATCCTCCGGTACTTAGGCTAGGTCCTTATCCGTATTATCATCGGGCACTTAGTATCGGGCCTAGTAGATACGTTCTATATTCGATAGGTCTATTAGTAACGATTTTATTCTAGTCTTTAGGCTTAGCTTCTTCCGAGTAATCGTTCGACCCGCTAGAGGGGAGCGCTCCGGCTCGGTAAGATCAGTCTTAGAGGAATCGGGCTCGAACGGTCTATTATTATCGGTATCGATAGGAGAGGTATAAGAGGATTCGCTTGTGATTCTGTGGTTGCTAGTATTAAGCGTCCTCCGACGAGATATAGCTAATTAATTTCGCCGAGCGTACGAAGGAACTACCGCGGAGCTCGAGATATATCAACGTACGATACGACTAAATAGAAGAAAGTACGACGGAAGATCAGAGGGAGATTTTTAGAGTGGTATTTGAGTCGAAATAAGGATAGTATTAGACGGAGAATAGGTGGGAAGGGGATATTTATAGCTATAGCGGCTAGGTGGCCAGAGTACAGCTAGCATAGTGCTAAAGGAGGCCATTTTCGGCGCCCTCCTCCCCAGTAGGCGTGGTAGAGCTACTAATAAGCCCTTAGGGAACTAAGGATATCAGCGCGTACGAAATGGCAGCCTGAGGCATAAAGTAGTGCGTGGTCGAAAGAGGCGGGAGCGTGGCGGAGGGAGGTTGCTGAAAGACGGCCATTTTCGGCCTCATCTGCGGCCGAAAAAGGCAGCCAAGTAGCAAAACGCAATTCTTATATAGTATAATCTTTAGTATAAGGTCTATTTATTATTGTTTAGCTAAAGCTAGTTCCTTAGCTACTTTCTTTTTATTTCAGAGAACGGTATCCTATTCCGCGTTACTATAGAGCTTACGCTTATATTTGCGATTACGGCGAGTATACTCCGTATAGTTACGGTTCTTCGGAGCTATAATATAATAGATACTATAAGACGAATAGAAGTTATAGGAGAAGTCGACTAGCGAACCTTTTAGAAGAATTAAGTTATATTATTTCAACCTATTCTATTTACAAGTCGCGTTATTAATAGGTATAATACGAGAGGTATATAACTAAGGATAGAGAAAAAGAAGGAAAAAGAAAAATAAGATATTACTTACCTAGGGGGCGGTTGTTAGCTTTAAGAGGCTTCGAGGACGAAACCCTAGAAGAGGGGGAGATAATATTACGGACCTACCCGTTACTAATTAGCAGTGACCTATAGGGGTATACCGATAGGCTACCGAGAGCTAACTAGTTTAGTATTACTAATAGGTTACGTAGATCGCGCGTTAACCTTACGGAAAGATAAGAGATCACGTGATATTAGCGGGAGTATATCCCTATATAGGGGTAGGATATACCCTAGGGAGACGATATACCCTAGGGGGTAGGGTATATCCCTAGGGGGTCGTCGACTCTAGGATACAAAGGATATATAAGGACACTTATTTATATACTTAGTTTAGTTCTTCGTCTTCAATCATATATTGTTACTTGTGTTTACCTTTAACAATACGGTGACTCTTTTACTTGAATTATAACCTAATAAACCCTACGAGTAGACCAATACCCCGGTATAGATCTACTCGGCGCTCTACCTAGTATCGGTTCCTCGAACTCCCAAAAGGACTTAGGCTATAGTAAGGCCCTACGCGGCAATAGCACGGTTGAGGCAGTTCGTCGACGTTAGCAAACCCGAGGCGGATTAAGGCAAGTATCCCCTGAACCGGCTAACCTAACTACGACCAGTTGGCAGTGCGTAACAAGTAGCTTATACTTACTTCTCTTAAGGTAGTAGAGAAGAAGCTTTCGCAATATTATAGCTAGACCGATTAAATTGATAACAATCTTTACGTAATTAGCACTATTCTCTTACCCTAATAAAAGCTTGACTTTTTTAAAGGAAAGGACTGGGATAATCTAGTTAATAACTAGCGTACAATCTATCGAGTAAGTCTTAAGGAATACTTTTAGTCCTATAAGAAACTTCATTCAGATATACAATTATTATCTAGAGCTCGATTATCCGCAATCGCGATTTTAGAGCTTGAAATAGAATACAGAGTAGAAGGGTCCTAGCCCTTAGTATTAAGTGAATATAATAAGCTTAAGGAATATCTTAATAGTAGTAAGTTATATCTTTTTATTATCTATCCTATATTAACTTATATTTAAGGTATTATACGAACGCCTACCTATATATTTTAGAAAGAGTATTAGTATTAGTACCCTACTCTTACAAACCTTGTACGCGATATACTATTAATACTAGCTATAGGGGCGGGTATAGAACGCCTTTTTAACTCCGCCCGGGATATCTATTACTACTAACGAGGCTCTTTAAAGGTATCAATAGTTTAAGATCTAATAATATTTATATATATATTAAAATTTAAGATCGAAGATACCTACCGAGCTTTAATCAATAAGTATCTTTTATATAAAGAGATACAAGCCAACTAAGAGGAGAGGGATACAACTAACACTTATTATTTTAACCCTATAAGTAATAATAACGAGGGCAGTAATACCTACGAGGACGTAGAGGATAAGGATAGTACTATCGAAGTAGTAGTTAATTAAGGTCAATTACAACGGAGGTAGCGGACTCAATAGGAGCTCGAGGTTTAGGAGTAGGAGGAGGATACGGATAGTAAGCCTAAGTTGCCTTATATACAACGGCATTTAGGGAGGGTTCGGAAGCGCTTAAGTAAGCTTGATAGTTATAAAATTGAGAGTGACAAACGCGGTAGAACTTGAAGCTATATAATGTATATTAGTTCCTCAAATAATAAGATATTTCTATTAAGATTTAATATTATTTAGCCCGTTTAAATGATTACTCCTAGTTGTATTTATTTTCTACAATACTAAGCTGTAAACCAAATACTAAATAATACAGCTGAGGAATATATATTTTATACAACTCTAGGGATTTCCCTGTTTGTCCTATTTGTCGGCCCTCAAAATGTTTGGAGGGCCGCCCTCTAAGGGCAAGAAAATAACCTGCCCGACCCGCGGGCAGGCGTCGCTTACCCTCCGCCCGCAAAAGTGCGGGTCTGCGGGCGGCCCTCAGAGGGCCGCTCGCGGGCGGTTATAAGGTCTAGCTACTTTACCGATTGGTTCTCCGTATACTACTAGGTAGTATCCGTAATTTGCGAAGAATAGCGTTTCGTTAGTTATCGAGTGTACTATATTGTTATATACTAGCTGTACTATCGGTAATAGTCCTACCTAGTTATCTTACTAGTAGTTTACGTAATACCTTAGGTACTGTTTCAGCGTTTAGTTCACTCTCTCTATTTGTCTATTAGTTTGCGGATAGTATACCGTAGAGAGTTTAAGCTTAATACCTATCTGATCCGCGAATAACTGCTATATATTCGATATAAACAACTTGTCTCTATCTGACGTGATCTTAGCCGGTAGTCTATGGTTCGTAACTACGTATTATAGGACTATATTGGCTATCTAATCTACGTTAATAGTTTCGGTAGTCGGAATTATATAGGCGTACTTAGTAAGCCTATCGACTATAACTATAATCATATCGTATCCTTCTAAGACTAGTAACTTCGTAATAAAGTCTATTGTAATCTATTCCTATAGTATAGATAGTATCTTAGACAACTGTATTTCTCTATAAGGTACGTGTCGTACTAGCTTATTCCTTTAGTACGTATTGTAGCCTCGAATGTAGAATCTGACTTTTCGATATATATTTAGAAAATAATAGTTTCGCGAGATTTACTCGATTGTCTTTTCTACCCCTAGATATCTATATATAATATTATTATAGTATCTCCTAATAACTTCGTTCCTTAACGTTATTAGAACGTAGATAAGTCTATATATATAGAATAATCCTTTATCGTCCTTAACGAGTTTCCCTCCTTACTCTATAAGTAAGTTAATCGTATCTATTTATAGAGCGTCCTTAATCTACTATAGAAACTTATTATCTTTAAGTTCTATAGTTGCGGCTAGCAACTATTTGTTATACGAGATAGTTCTATCTAAGTTTTATCTTAATATAGCGGGTTCTACTACTTTAGTTCCTAATTTATAGTCCGGTCGTCTACTTAATATATCTACTTAGCTGTTCTCTATTCCTTTATAGTATTCGATTCTAAAATCGTATTATATAAGGGTTTCAGCCTATCGTACTTATCGTCGCGTAAGAACCTTCGTTATCGTAAAAAAGGTAAGGTTCTTATAGTCCGACTTAACCGTTACTATATATTTAGCTCCTTCTAGATATACTCTCTAGACTTAAAATACTAATACTATAGCTAATAATTCCTTATCGTATATATTGTAGTTGAGCTCCGCCGGGATTATCTTTCTTAACTAAAATATAACTAGTCGATATTTCCCGTCTTATCCTAGCTACGTTAGTCTTACTCCTAGAGCGTAGTCTAATACGTCTATTTCTATAATAATTAGTTTATCGTAGCTAAATATAGCTATAATTGTCCCTTATCTAAAGAGCTACTTAAGTTATTAGAATAATATTTCTACTACCTTATCCTATTTAAACTTCTAATCTTTCTTAGTAAGTTAGTAGAGTCCCGATATAACTCCGGCGTACCTATCGATAATATTTCGATAGTAGTTAGCGAGTCCTAAGAATTATTATACTTCTTTAATCGTTTTAGGTATTAGCTATTCTATAATACTCTTAACTTTATCTTCTTCTATCCTAAGTCCTTCTAGGCTAATACGGTATCTAAGGAAAGTAGTTTCCTAAACGTAGAATTTATATTTCTTTAGCTTAAGGGTAACCTCTACTTCCCTTAGCTTCTATAGTACTAACTTATTATATTTAATATAATCTTCTAGCGTTACCGAGAATACTAAGATATTATCTAGGTATATAATAACGAAGATATTAAGATATTCCTCGAGCGCCTTAAAAATAAAGCGTTAGAATATCGCTAGTACGTTAGTAAGGCCGAAAGGTATAACCTTATATTTATAATATCCGAACTTAGTTCTAAATACCGTTTTCTACTTATAGCCTAGTTTAATCCTAATATAATAGTATATATTAGTAATATCGTATTTTAAGAAGTACTTTACTCCTCTAATCCGATCCTATATCTCGTAAATTAAAGGTAATAGGTATCGGTCTTTAATAGTAATCGAATTTAGATATCGATAATCTATATAAAGTCGAAGGCTCCTATCCTTCTTTAGTATAAAAATAATCGGGTATCCGGCCGACGATTTCGAGGCCTAGATATAACCTTTCTATAGGTTCTTATCGATATATTCCTTAAGTATTTAAGACTCTTTTTATAATAACTGATAGATAGGTTTAAAAGTAGGTTTAGTACCTTCTATCGTATTAATTTTATAGTTAAAGGGTCTATACTTCGGTAGTACTCTGTCGGCCGGTACTATAAATATATCTATAAATTCCTCGTACTCTTCGGGAATTCCTAGCGTATCGCTAGTTATATATAATCTCTCTTCGTATATACTTATATATTCTACTAATTCTTAGTTAGATATACCTAGTGATTATTCTATAGTATCTAGGGCGACGCCCGCGGTAGATACTCTAGTCCTTTTTCTTCTAGACTACTTACTTCCGTCCTTTTCCCGTTAGCTAAACTTCTTTTAACGCGTCTCGTAGTCGTTATATTATCTTATATACTTATACCTATCGAAGGTAATTCGTCCCGTTTACTAATCGATACTCGGGTTATACTTCTTAAGCTATAGTATTCCTAGGATAATATTATAGTCCCCCGTTTCTAAGATATTAAACTTAATTAATTCTAGGTATCCGTAGATAGATATAGGTAGTATAATAGTTTCTTTACTAACTCCTCCGGTAAGGACTTCTCTATCGAGTCCTATAACGGGGATTACGTATAGTAGTAGTTTAGTAAGGACTTATCGGGTTTCCTAGAACCTAGGGTTTATAAAATTATTCGTTACTCCCGAGTCAATTAGAGTCTATACCTTTCCTATCGGTAGAATTATATATAGCTTTATATAAGTCCCGGGTAAGGTTACTACTAGGTAATCTATTAGTCGATCCTCGTAATCGTATACCTAGCGCCTATTATACTATATTCCTTAGTATTCTAGCCTCTATTTCGGCCTTTTTATCTACCGTAGTAGTTAAGGTTCGATACCTCGTTCTACCTTACCGGTCCTATAAGTAGTATATATTTCGTCGTAGTATATAACGCTAGCTATCCTACTATATCCTAGGTATCGTACGTATCCTTTATATATATAAGTAGAATCTTTATAAGGGTATCCTACTAGGTCGTCGCCTTCCTCAATTGTATTAATAAGGTACTAGTCTAGTCTACTAGGCTATATCTTTCCTTCGAGATATCCTATAAGCTCTATATCGTTAGCTTCTTCGTTATCGTAACGGTTTTCGGGGCTTTCTAGTAGTATTTCTAGGATTACTTATTCGCTATCGTAGGACGTCTCGTTTGTCCCTAGTATAGTATTCGTTCTATAGAGCGTAGTAGCTATCCCCTCGGGGCCTATTTCTTACTCCTAGAGGCTATTAGATAGTTCCGCGGGATAGTATAATTCCTACAAGACGTACTAAGTCTATCCTTAGCTCTCTATAGTATCCTAGTCGATCTCTAGATAATCGATTTCTTACTCGTCGGCTAACCTATTAATATATAGGTTGCCTATATCTATCTCTTCTAGGCTTAAGCCCGATAGCTTAGCTAAGAGATCTTCTAAGGACTCCGTCCTCGGGTTACCCGTTCTAGACTCTTATATCGCACGTAGTTCTTCGCGTATCGCTTTTAAGTATTACCGTTTCTCGTACGGTCTCTTCTACTTATACTCCCTTACGTAGTATCCTAGTTTCCTATAGGTAAAGTAGAGATTCTTCTATCGACGCTCCTTTTACTCCTCTTAAGTAGCGTCTAATTCTATTAGCTTCGGGCTATATAGGTCGGGGTCTCGGGGTACCCTATCTCGGCGCCCGTTCCCGAATCTATTAAATCCGTAGCTCTTACCCTTTTTCTATTAATCTATTTCCTAGCGCTCGTATCGCCGTTTATTAATATAGTTATTAATCTTAACTATAATCGCAATAAGCTAATCTAGGGTTTCTAGCCTATCGATTCTTACTAATTTATCCTTAATATCTAGTTTAAGTCCTACCTCGAAGTACGGAATATACGCTCGATCGGGTAGATCTAGATAGGATATAATCTATTAGAACTCGGAAGTATATACCGATATACTAGTTTATTATTTGATTTTCTATAGCTTACGTTTAGCTGTCCTAGTAGCGTCGATATCTCCGAAAGTTCGCTTAAGATATTCCCTAAAGCTCTTATAGCTTCTAAAAATACTCGTAGTAGTAGCTAACTACTCTTAAGGCTATTTTTCGTAATAGTCTCGGACGTATAGCTTAAGCTAATTCTATACTTATCCCCGTAGGTAAGTAGATATAAAGATTACCTTTCCTACTTCGTTAGGTATTCTAGTACTATTTACGTCGAGATATATATCTATTTAAGTAAGGAACCCTCGAAGCTTAGTTCGCGTTCCTTTAAAATACTTAGCTTTAGGTAGTCGGGGTCCTTAAACCGCGCTAGTAGAGGTAGATACGACGACTTAAGCCTTAATCTACTCGAGGTAATCGTCGATAGTAATAAACTTACTCCCCGTACCTTAACTAAACCGGTTGAACTCGCCGGTAAGTTTCGTGATTATAGCTTCTAAGGCTTCGACTTTCTTTTCTTAGGCTATCTCCTAGTTATCTAGTTCCCGTTCGACCGGTACTTTAGCCGAGGTCGCTTTTCTAGATAATATATTTACTAGTAACTCGAAACTTGATTCGAGACGGTCTTCAATATATTACGTACTACTAACTAGTTACAGTTAGGTTAGCCGGTTTAGGGGATACTTACCTTAATCCGCCTCGGGTTTACTAACGTTAACGAACTACCTTAACCGTACTATTGCCGTATAGGGCCTTACTATAGCCTAAGTCCTTTTAGGAGTTCGAGGAACCGATACTAGGTAGAGCGCCGAGTAGATCTATACCGGGGTATTAGTCTACTCGTAGGGTTTGTTAGGTTATAATTCAAGTAAAAGAGTCACCGTATTATCAAAGGTAAATACAAGTAACAATATATGATTGAAGACGAAGAACTAAACTAAATATATAAATGAGTGTCCTTATATATCCTTCGTATCCTAGAGTCGACGACCCCCTAGGGGTATACCCTACTCCCTAGGGTATATCGTCTCCCTAGGGTATATCCTACCCCTATGTAGGGATATACTCCCGCTGATATCACGTGATTTCTTGTCTTTCCGCAAGGTTGACGCGCGATCCACGTGACCTGTCAGTGATGCTGAACTGGTTGGCTCTCGGTGGCCCATCGGTATACCCCTGTGGGTCACTACTGATTGGTGACGGGTAGGTCCGTAACACGAGGGTCCTAGTATAGGTATATTTCTACCTTTTAATAGGTAATAAGGACGTCGGTAACGATATTATAGGAGTTCTATAATAGGCTTTTAGTCTATTACTTAAAGGTTTCCTAATTATTCGCGTCTTCGGGGTATTTTCGCTCGTAAGACGCCTATTTAGTCTTATACGTAGCGTAGAGGAAATTCGTAGCTACGAGGACTTTTTAGGTACCCGAGATATATTTCTTCGGGGCCCCTTTAAAAAGGGTCTTTAAATCGTTTAGCTATTCCTCTCTCTATTTAATACTAAAATCCTCCTCGAATTTTTTAACGTATCTCTTAATTTCTCCTCTTTAGCTCGGTTCGCTTTCCGACGATAAATCGTAGGAGGATCGAGGGCGATTCGTAGATTTTCTTCCGTTTAGGGTTTTAAGTTTTTCCTTATTAGCTGTAACGAGTTCCCTAGTAGCGATAAGGCGTTATTAGAGGTCTACTTCGGCCTCGAGTCGCCTAAGTTCCGCTTCTATTCCTCGGGTTACCGCTTCTAGATCTAGGGTATCCTAATACGGGTCCTCGGTTCTAGTGGATTGTAGGTCTTCTACTTCTTAGGATTAGATCCTAATAGATTGATCCGCTTCTACCTCGATCTAAGGGGTTTGCCTAGGCGATTCGATATCGTTCCTAGTACTACGACGAGTAGTCGGAGGAGCTATTGTATCTTAGGCAGTTGAAGAAGAAGAATTAGAATTGTAAAGATATACTGTTTCTAGGTATATAGCCTGTCAACCGGGTAAGATACAATGACTAAGGAGGGGAATGCAATTTTTATTGTCTCTGTGTGCCAAGACTAATTCTTGTAGAATTAAGAGGGATCCTAGGGGATTCCCGATTATAGGAAAATCATCAGGAAGGCTGACGTAGCGATCACCTGACGAACCCCGCACGGATCGTCCACGATACTATCAAGTATATGCCCAGAGTCTATATCCTTGTTCCCTAGTTGTACGGACCTTTATCCGTTACAACTATATACCTAGTAGATATATCTAGCTAAGCTCTTCCGATCTAGGTAGTCGCCGTACGAAGTATCACTCGCAAACTACACCGAGTTTATTTCTACTTTAGTACTATATTTAATAGCGAGGTTCCGGGTAGTATAGAGGTATATAATTACTCGGTCAGCTGCTTGCTAGTACTCGGGTCCTAGGTTTATTAAGAACTGTATAAGCCGTGTAGTGGCTTTTATAGTATCTAGTCTCGTGATTGTAGTAGTATAGCCGGCAGATCTAACCTTCTTCTAGTAGATTAGGATCTCTTTTCGTATAGCTACTCCTTAGTATAGCTTTAAATCGTTAACTGGTAATAGCGTATAGACGGGTGGTCGGTCTATCAAGTTGAACCGAGTAGTAATACTAGTTATATAGCTATCTTAGTATAGCTATAGTTTCTTTTACTTCCTATCCCGAAGAATCCGGATATTAAGAAACTATTGTGATTCAGAGAATAATCGCATGGTTTGCTATGAGTTGGAGAAGCCAACAGCTAAGTACTAGATAATACGGGTGCCAGGGTATCCTATAAGTGCAAATACTGGTCCTATATGGATCCGTACGGGTCCCTATAGGGACCATTAGTGTCGCTTATGTCACAGAAAGGCTTCTGGCATCACATCCTCCCCCACTAAATGGAAAACGTCCCCTGTTTTCCTTGAAATCTCATACAAACCAGGTTTAGACCCGAGAAAAAGGGTCTACAAAGGAGTGTTTCGGGTTATAAAGGTCCCGGCCGCGTCTGTACGGTGGCAATTGTATATATACAAAGGAAATCAATCAATATCTTAGGAAGAATTTTGGAAATATAAGAGATACAGGGGATTTAGGAAAATAGGATATCTGGGAAACCTAAATACCCAGTTACACGAATCACTGATCCCCGGTTCGCCACGTCACAAGAAAAAACCAGGCGCTAACTAGAGCCTAGACCGTTTGGTACTTGCCTAGTTTCCCTTTCGGAATATAAAGCGGGTCTAGCGTTCAGCCGCTCGTACTTTGTCATATCGGGGCAGCTTTAGCGCTAACATCTTGGTGATAGGATCACGTTAATGCAGAAGTGATCAACTCCTTGTTCTGAAAATTTGCTACCTACAGCTAATGATCGGTGGCTCCGGATGTAGTGCCGCGCACGCAGATGTTCGGGAGAAAATAATGGTGTCGCGCTGGATGTGCCTTAGGTCGTGGTATTCGCGTCTCCTAGATAGGGTTCCCCGCTCGGTTCAACGTTGCTGGCCAAGTCAAGGCCAAAAGCGCTTTTTTTCCTACATTATCTAGAGAACCAATACAGAGAGGACTCTTAAGGGGAAATTTCGCCTTAACCTTACTTGCTTCTGATTATGCTTGGGATGCAATATTTTAGCAGATCATGCTGGATAACCCTTTCCTCCATGCAGACGTTAAAGGTTCTGGGGTGCGAGCGGCTCATTCCCTGTCAGGCCCCTTTTTTCCAAAAGGGCAGCTCGATTGTCCAGAAACGCTTTGTATGGCGCTTTCGGGACAGTCCTATCTTCATTCTTCCATACTTGATATCCAACCTCCTCCCAAACTTGAAGTTGACGAGTAAGATTCGGGCTCGGTTTGACTTTTTGTTTGGATTGGACAAAATTCAATACGTCTACTTTCGGGATGCGGAATTTGCGCATGAGGTAGGCGACAACGATCGTTGGCGAGCGTGATATGCCAAGATCACAGTGGACTAATATCGCCTCCGAAGGTACACCGCATAGCTCATCATTCGTAGCATTTTTGTGATCGACAGGCAAAGAGGACAACGAGGAAAGAGCAGGAGATGCCATTTGGTCGATAAAGTCGCAAATATCGCTCATATGAGCAAGGAGGTCTTGTGTTGACGAGTCTGCACACTGAACCCATTTGTGACGATGCTCTGGAATGCCTGCCTCTCTTGTAGCAGTGTTCCACCATACCCACCGAGCATCAGTAAAAGAGACAATTGCGTTGATACGATTTTTTTGAAGCAGGTCCCGTTTGTATGATGCCTCAACATTCCCGAGAAAGAGACCAGGGACGATCTGCCTCATCCGGGCCGTGAATACCATCTCCCACTTCTTGTTCCTCTCATTTTCGGTGTCCTTTCCTGATACATTTTCACCCATTATGGTTTGCCCGTGTTCTTCTTCCTTCGAAACCGAGGAAGACGGATGGTGATGGTTGAGGGATTCTGAGATTGCTTGCGGGGTTAAAGTGGATGCGAGTAGCGCCCTATTTTGCTTAGTCTTAAAGCCCCAGGCAATGCAATTCCAGTCCTTGCCCGTTATCGTCTCAGCTATGTTCTGTCGCGGCTCGGTTGCCTGGAGACTGCAGGTGCTGCGCCCCTGTCAACCCTATCCAATGGCATAAAGCACAATCATCTTCGCCACACCAGGACCTCGAACGAAGTGAGGCGTGTGAAGCCGAGTGCATCGGTTTTCGTTATCGTCGGTCCCTCCAACCTCTTTTCCCACTCTACTTTGACTTGAGGCTAAAAGCGTCCGAACTACACATACATGACCCGGTTCACACTTCATATGAACAATGCACTGATCAGCAAATGTACACCTGTAACCGGGTGTTTATCATAGAAATCAAATACATTTTTGAGCTGAACCTAACTATCGTTTCAAATTTGCGTTTCCATTTTTAAACTTTGTTCTTTGAATATTGCGGTAATGAACCTACTATTTCCAAAGTTATATATAGCGCTACTAATATTTCCCTCACTGTCGGACACGTTTGCTGGAACACTAGACATCCATAGATTCTCCGTATAGGTGTAAACTTTGCAAGCTGGAGAGGTTAGTAGATTTGCTTTAAATTTGGGATATCTGCGTCTCGCAAAGTCGATGCGATATATTAATATTCTACCTGATTCTGGGAGTAAATACATAGTAAAGAGTTGCAAGGTAGAGCCCGAGTCGAGCATTGCAAGTACTAAAGAAGAAAAGAATGCTATGATGACTGGTAGACAGTATCGTTCCCTCCGAGCTCCTCGTCCTGTGCGATACTGGTGTTGCTCATGGTTGAATCGCCTGCGCTCAGTTGTTCCTTTTCCCCCTCTTTCTTGTCCTTCTTCACACTTACCCACTCGGTGAAGACAGCTCCGAGCAAGCTCAATGAGCCGAAAATAACAGCGATAATCCACACGGGTTGGAGGGCTTTTGCGTACGATTCCAGTATCTCGTCAACAGCACTTGCAGTATAAATCTCACTCATGGCAGACTTAAGACCAGCTACTCCATTCGCAACGACTGCGGCCGGATTGACGGCCGGCGACAATTTATCTAGCTCTTCAAGGAGTTTATTTCCGAACAGCGTCTCGCAGACTGCTAGGAAAACAGCACCGGAAATCGTTTCGGCGAACATGATGACAGAAGTACCAAGTGCGATGTCCTCACCACTGAGGATAGTCTGTGGTACCATCATGCACTGCTGAGCCCCAAGTCCGAATCCCATTCCCGAAAGGATGAGTGCACCGACCCAGTACCCAGTGCTGGTGTGAGCGCCGAACTTAATTATCATCCCACTTGAAACAGCCGATATGACTGCACCGAGAATCATGCTTGGCACATAGTAGCCTATTATGGTTGTCTAGAAAATATTCATCAGCAGCTGTAGAAATTTAACATAAACTTTATGAGTAAGACTCACTAGAGCACCTGTAAGAACAAAGGAAAGGGTCATTGCCACTGTCATGGTAAGCATGTGAATACCAGACCAATAAGCCGAGTCACCCTTTAGAGCTTGGAACCATATGGGGATGTAATAAGACTGAATGAACATCATGCCAAACAGAAAGAAAGCGAACCACATGGACGCGACGATTGACCTCATCTTCAAAAGGCGCATTGGAACAGTGGCTTTGTCACCGGCCCGAACCTGCATATAGCACCATATGAGGCCTAGAACGCCGAATATGCAGAAAAGGAGAATACATCTCCAGTTCCCCCAGTCATACTTAGTGCCTCCCCATTGCAATGCAAGGAGAAGGCAGACAATTGAGGGTAAAAGTAGAAGGGTGCCAGGGAGGTCGATTTTGTCTAGCAGTGCTCGTCCAGTCGCAGCATCGCTCTTTGGACGAGGAGGGAGGTGTACAAGAAGCAAGATAAGAAAAACGGTAACACCGCCAAGCGGAAGATTGATCCAGAAACACCATCCTACAACCAGACCGTCGATGGTTAGTAAATCGTTCATCACGTATTTAAGTTGAGGATAAAGACGCGAGGCACTTACTCCAAGTGAGCTTATTTGTGAATACTCCTCCCAGGAAAGGCGCAATAACTAGTGTGACCCCCATACACGCCCCGACAATAGCAGTATACTTAGGCCTCTCGTGGACAGGCATGATGTTGGAAATGATCTAAAATCACATGATCTATAGTTAGTATTACGGAGGATATATTACAGAGGATATATCACAGTCGGCAGCGTAGAGTTTCAACGTACCAGAAGAGCCCCGGTTGAGATTCCAGTAGCTCCAAGCCCAGCAATAGCCCGACCCACGATAAGGGAGTCTGAGTTAGGAGCTGCAGCGCACACGATTGAACCGACTTCGAATATGGCAAGGGCGCTTAGGAATGTCCATTTTATATTATACCCAGCGTACAGTTTCCCAAACATCAACTGGGAGCAGCATGATGTGAGGAGGTACGCTGAACCATACCATCCAATATCATCCAATGAGTTGAATTCGGTTGTAATCTCTGGAGTGGCAACACCGAGGATGGATCGATCCTGTAAGAGGAGAGCAATGATTAGATATAGAGATCTTAACATGAAGAAAAAAGGGCGTGGCACTAACTAAGTTACTACAGAGGACGGCAAGACATAGGCCGACCCCTATCGAAAACAATTTGATGCCAGTTACGTATTGCGTCTCATCGGCTTTAGCTGTCTCCGACACATTATCTCTATCACTGGTCGCAACCTTTTCTTCATCAGTTTGTTGCTCTTGGCCCACAGTACGGCTGACATTGACAACATCAGCCATTTCGATTGGTGCACCGGCTAATGACCGGCTAAATAAAATTCGGGTTTGGATTTGAACAGATGGACGCTTTTCTTGGGTGTTTCTCGCGCAGACTATGGCGTCTTCATAGAGTGAACTTTATTCTTGCTCTTGTTAGGTTCGGGACGTGTTATTGTAGTGGATAAAGGTCAGAGATGTGGTAAAAAGGGGTAGTTGGAATCACGAGGGGTAACAATCCCCTGCGAAGAACCATACTAAAAGAGCAATTGAAAGCATCTAGGGGAAATTAGTCAAGCATTGTAGTTGATGCGATGTGTAGATAGTCGGAATCACCGACAAACATCTGATTGGTGGAGCTGGTGGAGTCTGGCCAATCGGGGTTTATGTTGCTGCCCGAACCCGATGTTCTTTGTCTCCGCTCGACGCGCATATCCTCCATCGTTGTTGACAATGTATATCCTCAACGCCCCCGAAAACCACCGTATTTCTTTGTTTCACATCGCGGGCTCGGAGGTTCCGATCTAGCCGACATTTCTCGCATTGGATGCACATCTGCTAGCTGTCTTCTGCCCCATACAGCCAGCCACACCCGGGGCCACGAGTAAAAGAGAGCATCCTGTCATGTCCACACCAGTATCTGCCGATGAGTCTCATGTCGACGCCCATGCCCAAAAATACAGGCCGCGTGCATGTCAAGGCTGTACCCGATCGAAATTGAGATGCGTCTGGCCTTCTGATCCGAACGCCACCTCCTGCCAAAGGTTCGCGTGGTAGTGTTTCTCTCTCATTTGTTGATTTGCTAATTCCTTCGTAGATGCCTGAAAGCCAATGTACCTTGTATCTTGCGGAATGCGGGTCCCCGTAAACGAAGAGGGCCATCCACGTACGTTTCAATTATTATTATGGATTAGGGTCTTATCCGGTGACCTGGATGTACTAATTGGCATACTTCATAGGCGCGTCGAAAAGCTTGAACAAAAGGTTGACGATCTTATGTTACTCCTCAAGGGAGGGCAGCAGCTTAATGGAGGGATACCACAGCAACGCAGGTTGGTCTCGCTATGCGAGCTTCTAGATGAACTTCTATTTGCCATGATAGACTAAACATCGCCGTAGGCCAGTATCTCAGGAGCCCGCAGAGTCACCATTTCCAAATATAGCACCACGGCCACATTCATTAGTACCGATGGACAATGAGTCCGTACATACATCATTGGAATGTATTGATATTGTGTCAGGTTTCCGATTAACCTTTGAGGAAGCCGATGGTGCGCTCAGTATGTACCAGTCTCTCTATACGCCTTACTTCCCTTTCGTGCCTGTGCCTGTCACTATGACGGCGAACGAGATGCACGATAGGACGCCGTTTCTGCTTCGCACAATCCTTCTGGTAACGGTGTCGCAGTCCCTCTCTATCCAGAAGGCGGCCCAGCTATGGTTTCGACAGCAAATCGCACAGCGTGTAGTAGTTGATCAGGAGAGGCGCCTCGAGCTATTGCAAGCTATCCTTGTTTTTGTCGCCTGGTGGGTTTATTCATGTCAAAGCTCCCTTGTATTTTGATTATTGCTGACAGTCTCGGAGGGGAAACTTCCAATTTTATATCGAATCTCAAGCAACGGATCTTTTGCAACTGGCTGGTGTTATCGTGGTAGACCTTGGGCTTGACAAATCCCCCGATTCCCTTGTTTCCTCCCGACTTTCATTTGTCCCAACAGCTATTCGCAAAGTGAAAGGACTTATCAGAGAAGGCCACGCCCCGGATGACAGGCGAGCCATGTTAGGTTGTTTTTATCTCAACTCAGTGTACGTAGCGGCCATTCCCATGTCTGCGTCTGGTTACCTTCTTCTTTTAACGAGGTTGATTGGATTTTAGAGTAGGGACACTCTTTCGAAGAACACGGAGCTTGGTGTATATATACACGCCTTACCTCACATATTGCTGCGACAAGTTGCTTGAAATCCAGGAATACGACTCTGACAAATTTCTCGTTGTCCTGGTTCGCATCCAACAGCTCGTTATGCGCGTGTCCGATGCCCTTCCCAGCCCAGAGCTCAATGATAACGCGGGTAACTCTTTGGATGCACCTCTTCACATGATAATGGCGACCGCCCGGAATCAATTGGATGCTCTAGTCCAAAATCAGCCTCTAAAGGTGGGGTGCAATGGTAATATCTAGCCTGCAAAGATTTTTGTTCCCCACAGGAAGTGAATTTGCTGACAATCATAATCGCGGCAGTCCTTCTCTGGGTTCACTACTATGGAGCTCTCATGAGGCTTTACGAGCCTGCTATCCACATGCGATCTTCCGGCTCCTCCAGCGGTCCACTAGGGTCAATTCGCCGCACAGAAGCCCTCTGGGGTTGTCTACAAGCTGCTAGAGATTTTTTTACCACCTATACCACAATTCCCCTCGATATTATCAGCTCTATGCCCTTGGTTGCTACCGCGTACATGTCATTCGCAGTCGTAACATCAAGCATGATTTTGCTACTAGACGACTCTGACTGGGACATCAATTTAGCCCGCAAGAGCTTTGACTTTGCTGCTGCGTGTCAGAGCCTTGGCGATAGATTTCGCGAGGGAGATCAGGTTGCGCAATCACTGGGACGCAGACAAAAGTTTGAGGAGAATGGAAAGTCGGTCCTAGATGCGTACCATATGAAGATTATGTGGATCAGACACTGGTATACTTCGAAAATATCTACGGTACTCCCAGGTGGAACAACGATGGACAGCAGGCCCCTTTCTTCAACGACCATTGGATCCACTAGCCAACCCATGGATGTGGACCAGCATTCGCACCAGCAACATCCACTAGAAGATCCTTCAGTATTCCCTCCTATTGACTTAGATGAAGACTTCTGGCGGGCCATTTTGGACAACGACGGACCCACTCAGTGGACAGCCTAATTTGCTATCTTACTGATGTTCGCGCATGAAAGAACAGCGGAATATCATATCATTGTGCTACCGTGGCTACTTCATTTTTCGATTTATAAGGCTTTATTTGAGTTTAGGCACATGTTATCGCATTCATTGCTGGTGTTTGAAAGGGAAAACCACTATTGCAGTTGAACCTGGCCACCACCCCCACAGCCTTTAAAACATGTCTCCCCATCCAATCCACCGGAAGCAGCTTCAAGGAAACCCGTATTTCCTGTAGCCTGGGGACCAGGGGCGCTCGTAGGCATATTCCACCAGGACTGGTTATGGCGTATTTTGAATCGCCATTTCTTGTTGCTTCCATTCCCTGACGCCGATCCCTGGAGAAACTCAACAATATAGCCGACATTCTTATCACGAAAACTACCAGAGACGGCGACTCCCTCGCTCTCATTCACTTCGTAAATCTTCTCAACCATTACGGCGTCTCCCGAAAATCTGCCTGTTTCAGCCGTGTCCCTGTCCACGACTTGCTGCGTGGTACAGACAAGGTCCTGGCCCTTCCATAACCTAGCCAGCGTGTGGTGGCTATACCCCCTTGTGGCATCAGAGATGATGCGTATCAATTGGATGTTATAAGGGCCGACTGTGGCGCGCAGAAAGTAGGAGTCGGTCATGATTTGCGGCCACGATAATGTAGTCTAGCAACGATCTATGCCTCCTTTTCCGGATTGAAAAATGAGTTTACGTTGCTCAGGGGCTTCATTCCCTTCAGACTCAGCTGGTAGAGGCACCATCTCGAATGTGAGGTCGACACTGACTTCGGCTAAACTGATGGGCCGCATATAATACATACCGGGACTCAGAAGGGCCTCTTCTTCCGTCGAAGGTAGCCCGGCCTTGCTACCGCTCGTTGCACGCATCTCCAAGGTGCCTGAAACCTTATTGGGCACTGAGAAATTGAGCGTAGCAGTTGATAGGTTCGCCGCAACGGTGAAAGTTGCGCTGGCGGCATCATCCACCGTCTTCCAGACTCCATGAACTTCGGCTTGAACAGGTGAATAGCCCTCAGCAGTAACTATGGACTCTGCGAAGAACAGCTCGATATTCCTCTTAGTACCGTCTGGCCACATGGCGAAGATCTGAGTGCGGAACCCACCATCCCTAAGGCCACGCGCATCACGAAAAAAGGAGATGGTGATGGCGGTCTTTCCATCTTCTGTACCGCCATCGAAATACCACAGCTCCCAGGCTGTGTCATTAATGCGATCTTTCATCTTTGGGTAAACATTCCCAGAGTCGCAGTCGAGGGGCTCTATGGGCACGGGGCCGGTGACCAGCGAATCGCCTGTAGCGGCGTTCAGGTACGAAACGAATGTAGTTGACATGGATATTGATTTCCCCAGCGTTGAGAAACCGTAGCGTGGATGGAAGATGGCCTGGAAACTAGTGGAACTATCGTAAGAAATTTGTTTTTCAATATGTAGTTTCGGGTGTGCCTGAAACTAACTAGCAACTAGCTGGCGATGCAGCTGCCATGTCTCACCTTTTCGCCCCAACGCCGACTATTCGGCGTGTTTCGGCTGTACTTGAATCCTGGGGGCTTGTTCCTGTATAATCTATCTTCATTAAGTGGACCCGACAATTTGGGCAAGTAAGCACCAGGGTAGTCCGAAGTGACCAACTGCATCTAACCAGACGCATAAGCTATACTCCGCCGGGCACCTCATGGGATACGCGTGGATCCTGCACCATAACGAAGGCGTCAAGTTGCTGCTATCAAATAAATCATTTTCACTGGCTCAATTCACTCACTCGCATCTTTAGCGACTATGAGCCTTGATCACCCCAAATGTGGTGTCTAAATCGGTATGTTTCGGTGAGTTTCGGTCCAAAACCTATACTCAACAGCCTTGTGGCCCTACTGCCACGTGGAACTGATCACCATAACATGATATATCCCAATATATCTGGCCATGGACTGCCTAATATATCTTCTGGTACAGTGTCGATCTCTTCACGCTGAGATCTCACCTTTATTTGATCGGTCGAAACTTGCCAAGTCTAACTCTCCACTTCCTACGTGAAACACCTCATACTCATCCACCATGTCATCCCCGGAACCTATTGCCATAATCGGGACAGGCTGTCGATTCCCAGGTGGCTCAAATTCGCCTTCAAAGTTATAGGACCTTCTTCGAAACCCGCGCGATGTTCTCCAAAAGGTTCCTAGTAAGCGCCGCTGGAACCCCGAGGCCTTTTTTCACGAAGACAATGAGCATCATGGAACTTCCAATGTTCAGTCGTCGTACTTTGTTGATGATGACCCTGCGGACTTTGATAACAACTTTTTCAACATCCAGCCTGCTGAAGCTGAGGCAATTGATCCACAACAGCGGATGTTGGTAGAGACTGTCTATGAATCCCTTTGCTCTGCTGGCCAGACTATCGAAGGCCTTCGTGACACCCCGACTGCTATCATTGTCGGTGCCATGGGTGACGACTGGAGTGGCGCTCTTTACAAGGATTGGGAAACGCTGCCTCAATATATTGCCACTGGAATGGGTCGCAGTATCATGTCCAATCGTATCTCCTACCTTTTCGACTGGCACGGCGCTTCCATTACACTCGACACTGCTTGCTCTTCTAGTCTGGTTGCAGTCCATCTTTGTATTCAAGCTATACGCAATGGCGATTCCCGAGTGGCTGTTGCTGCGGGAACGAATCTCATTCTCACCCCAGGTAAGCTTTAACACAAACTAATTTTTATTACATGTATATGGATATTGGATCAATTATTAATTACTATTCTAGCGCTCTACCTCGCGGAAAGTAATCTGCACATGGTTTCCACATCTGGCAGGTCTAAGATGTGGGACAGCGATGTTGATGGATACGGGCGAGGAGAAGGCGTGGCCGCTATTGTTATGAAGTCCTTAAGTGCGGCTATTGCGGACGGAGACCACATAGAATGCATCATCCGTGCTACAAGCATCAACCAAGATGGAAAGACTTCTGGCATAACAATGCCTAACCCTCTGGCGCAAGCTAGCCTTATCCGAGACACCTATGCTCGAGCTGGGTTGGATCTCGACAACCCAGCGCATCGTCCGCAGTTCTTTCATGCCCATGGTACTGGAACACCCGCTGGCGACCCACGAGAAGCGGAAGCTATATCCCGGGCATTCTATAGTAACGGAGCCGATGACAAACTCTATGTTGGGTCGATCAAAACGATCATCGGACATACCGAGGGTACAGCCGGACTTGCAAGTTTTATCGGGTCCGTGTTGTCCGTCAAACATGGAGTAATCCTGCCAAATATGCACTTTAACGAGCTCAGCCCCAAGGTTGCACCCTTCTATGACCATCTAGAGGTTCCCACGACTGCCAAGCCCTGGCCCAAACTACCCCCTGGGCAGCCGCGACGAGCTAGTATCAACAGTTTTGGTGAGAGACTCCTTCATCTTCATATTTTCAATCAATATCGCACATATCAAAATATATACTAACTTCAGAAAATTGATTATAGGTTTTGGAGGCACAAACGCTCACGCTATCATCGAATCATATGAGCCTGGATACCTTAACCCCTCAACTGGCCCCGTATTCACACCTCTCACTGTTTCTGCTGCTACAGGTAAATCTTTGCGAGAGCTGTTATCATCATATTCTTCTTATTTGAAGGAGAACCCTAACACGGAATTACGTGACTTTGGCTATACCTTGCAAGAGCGTCGCTCAACGCTTGCTTGTCGTAATTACATTTCTGCGTCTACCATCGAGGAGGCTACTGAGAAGTTTGACGCCCTCGTGCAAGATGAAAAGGCCGCAGAGTTTAACACCAAGCATTTCGCCGTATCCGATCCCCGGGTTCTAGGGGTTTTCACGGGCCAAGGTGCTCAGTGGCCACGCATGGGAGCCAAATTAGTCGAGATGTCACCACTTGTGTCAAGACGACTGGACGAACTTGACGCGATGCTGGCTTCATTGCCCGAGACTGATCGTCCCAAGTGGACATTAAGAGAACAGTTGCTCATGGATAGCAGCTCATCAAGAATTTACGAAGCCGCCTTATCGCAGCCTCTCTGCACTGCTGTCCAGATATTACTCATTGAACTGTTAGAATTGGCTGGCATTAAATTCCAAGCCGTGGTGGGGCACTCGTCCGGTATGTATCCCGTGCACTGACATTTTGATACCATTGACTTACTTTTATTAGGCGAGATTGCGGCTGCATACGCTGCAGGCTTCCTGTCTGCTCGAGATGCCATTGTTACTGCTTACTACCGTGGGTATTACACGCATCTGGCTAAATCGCCAAATGGGGCAAAGGGTGCAATGATGGCAGTTGGAACATCCCTTGACGACGCCTCCGAGTTCTGCCAGCTGGATGTATTTGAAGGCAAAATTCAAATTGCCGCTCAGAATTCTCCGTCCAGCATTACCCTGACAGGTGATGAGGATGCGATAGATATCGCCGCAGAGATTTTCAAAGACGAAGGAAAGTTTGCGCGCAAACTCAAAGTAGACTTCGCCATAAACCGCAAAACCCATAAACCGCCCCACCCCAAACCGCAATTGGGGCGGGTTTTGGTGTGAGGATCATAAACTGCAATGGTTTATAGTTTTTTACTTTCAAACCGCAATGGTTTATGGGGCCCCAATTGGTTTTTAAAGTAGAGTAGAATTATAGAGCATGTGACTTTCATAATTTATGCAAATGTCCCTTGAATTCTTCTGTATTTTGTTTATATATCTGAGATTATTTTATTTTAATATTTGATAAAAACTAAGATTGTATGATTGTATTCTCTTCCTAATGATAATTATATATATCCTTATCGCGTCTCGTACGTTTACGGGCTCGTAAATTAGCCCGTAATTGATTACTACTTTCTAAATTAGAAGGTAGTGTAGGTTTAGCTATATGATTAACTATATTAATAGCAACTGTACTATCTATAGCCTCTATATTCTGCCCTTCTTTATAACCTATATCCTCCTTAATATCACTGATTGGATTAATATTAGCTATATTAGATATAATCTCCTTCTCTTCCTTGGCTTCTTTAATCTTATCCCGTGTAAAGAACTCCTGTAATAAGGTCGAGTCCTATTCTTCTTTATCGAACTTCGATGTATATAGATATATTATCAATTCCTAGATTGTAGACGTATGTAGCCTACTACGGCGGTAGTAATAGATATCCCGAGCGGTATTAAATAACCGTTTAATACTAGTACTAGTAGTAGGGACTGAGAGAATATCCCGAGCGAGAGCTATAAGAGCGGGGAAGCGAGGTGTGTTAGTCCTCTAGAACTCTAAAGGGGCTATATTAATAGTAGCTATATTAGTTAGTTTAATAGAATAAAGGGTGAAAGTAGAATTAAGGTCTAAGGATATACTACTATCCAAGTACTGTATAATCTTATTACCCGAAATAGTAAGATATAGGCGGTTAGGTTTTAATATAGAGGTAAGGCGAGACTGTGATCCTATTGACGAAGGAGCTTTAGAAGAATGTAGCCGGAGATTTAGGCGCTCTTTATATAGAGATAGGTGATCTTCTAGGCTTTATCGGTATATTACTCGCTAATTATTATCCTAATCGTTAGTCTAAAAGAACTAGAACTTATATATAGGATTAAGTATTGTACTAATTGTATATAGATATCCCCGAATGTTATTAGTCTTAGAGTAGTACTAACCGAGCTTCTTCCTAGATACTTGTAAGGTCTGTAATATCTATTGCTTCTAGCTAGTTCGTTTCCTATTAAGCTAGGAGATTGATTTCTCGAGATACTTAAATAGTTTATTATAGATTAGGAAGATATAGTATATTATAGTATCTCGTATCTTTGAGAGCTTAACTATAAAATCGAAGAAAGGCTAGGTAAGAAAGAGAAGGTAATTAACCTAACGCTATTCTTGATTACTAAGCGCTATATTAGCTCGCTTATACTTATTATAGAAAGGCTAGAAGATTAGCCGTAGGCGCTTTATACGTCGAAGTATTAGGAATATTGAGTTCTAACGTATTTTTATATCCTATAAAGGTATAATCTTAATAGTATCGCTTTATAGGTTATAGAATATCTCTCGGCGTTAAGGGCTTGCGTTTATATAAATAGCGAGGTTTCGAATCTAATAATATAAATAGTTAGTAATATATAAAGAGAATTAAGGAATATATATTACCTTCGAAAGTATATAAGTAATATTGTGATTCAGAGAATAATCGCATGGTTTGCTATGAGTTGGAGAAGCCAACGGCTAAGTACTATAGAATACGGGTACCAGGGTATCCCATAAGTGCAAATACGGGTCCCGTAGGGATCCGTACGGGTCCCTATAGGGACCATTTGCGTCGCTTATGTCACAAAAAGGCTTTTGGGATCACAATATTAAGCTTCCCTGAATTAATATACGTAGACTGTAATCGCTGCTTATTCTATCGCGTCTCTATTGATTTATTGAGCGGGTAAGCCTTAATATAACTAAGTAACTTATTTAGACTAAGCTAAATTATATATATAAGGTATAGAACCCGAATAAGAGTAACGTTGTTAGATATAGACTCTTATAAGGTATCAACTATTATTTGGTTATTTAATATATTATCTATCGTAACTGTAAAGACTCGGTCCTTAATCTTATACCGTTTTAAGATATTAAGGAGGACGATACTTAGATTTATACTAGTATACGATCTATAAAGTAGTTTAAACCTAAGAAGAACCTTACGGTATCTTTAGTCTATATCAATAAAGTAGCTAGTAATAGCTATAAAGGCCTAGGTAAAGGGTAAGGTCTAGTAATTAAGGGTAATTAATATCCTTGTACCTTAAGGAAGTATTTGTAAGATTCCCTTCTATTAGTCTTGTATAGAGGCCTTAAGCCGGCGCCGTATCGTCTTTACTAAGGGGATAGATAGTATAATTAGGGCGGATTAGGCTTACCGAATTAATTTATAAAATATAGGATATTCAACTAGCTAAAAGGGAAGCCTTGTATCCGCAATAAAGGTAAGAAGACCCTACTCCTAGGCTTCCTAGGAGAATTCTTTAACGTCTAGTATATTCTACTTATAGTAATTAGAGCGTAAGTTATTAAAATTATATAGAAGATCTATATACCTTTTATAAAAACCGAGTAATATCCGATTTTTAACTCTACAAGGCCCTTATACAACCTATAGTTTTAAGGTATGTTTTTATAGTCGAGGTTCCTTAACGCGATTTTCTTCTATCCTTAGTCTCTCGGATATAGTTTAGATACTTAAGAATCTATCTATAGCGCTTATATATAACTTTTAGTACTCTATCCGAGATATTTGCTACTTAGTAGAAATCATTCTAAGTAGTAGATTGATATATAGTATCCTAGGGTATATTATACTTTTTTCTATAGCCTGTTTTAAGCTACTAGCTTACCTATTCGTTATAAACTATCTTATCGTAAAGAAGATAGTTTTTTACGCGATTAGGGCTAATACGAGTTAGATACGAGGGAATTGACGAAGGAATAGCCGGTCGGAGAAAATCTTTAGTTGGTAGAGTCTCCTAGCTCTCTAAGAAATCGGGGGTAAATTGACTGTATATAATAAGATCTAAATTACTATCGTAGATAGACGAAGAGAATATTAACTGCTGAGTTTGAGATATAATAAGTTATAAAAGGTGAAATATAAGGGGGAAATAATATAACGGAGGGAATAATACCTATAGAAATACTTTAGATCCCTATAAATACGACCGATAAATAGGAGAAAGAGGAATTAGTTGATATATTGCGTTTTAAACCTATATCTCGCTACTAATTGGTTGACTAAGTAGATTAAGCTCTACTATAAACTGTAGTAAACCATTATAAACTGCAATAAACTATTATAAACCGCAATAAACCACTATAAACTGTATCTAAACCGCAATAAACTATATCTAAACCGTAATAACCTATATCTAAACCGTAATAACCTATCGATAAACCGTACTAAAACCACTATAAACTATAGATAACTTATTATAACCTACTAAGCCCTTTTAATACTTCGTAACTATATATAATTATTAAAATAGCAATTTTGAACTTAGGTATAGCCCTTATCTTTATTACCTTCTAAGTTAAGAATAATACCTTATTTTACACTATATAATTCCCTATTCAATGATACTAAGTAAGGTATAATAATAAGGGAAATTATAAAATATAGAACCCTAGCGTTTACTTCGAGAAAAATCACTTAGTTTATATCACTTTAAATATATATATCTAGGGCAAAGTATGTAAAGAATTATAATACTCAATTTAACAAACTATTTTTGCTTAAAACTAATAGTAAAAAAAGGCCAAATAAGATAACTGTACCTAAATCTTAATACTGTCTATAAATCAATATAAAATTCTAATATTTTGTACCCTATTTAGGGTGATCTATAGAGGAGTACCTGATATAAGGTTTAAAAACAGTAATTTATAGTGATAAATAAGTAGAAATATGTATGCCAAGACCTCGATTTTATGCAAAAATAGGTTGTAAATGGTTTTCTTTAGGGCCCCAACAGAACCTATCAAAAACCGCAGTGCGGTTGCGGTTTGGCCGATTCTAAACCGCACCCAATGCGGTTTGGGGGTTGGGGTGAAGGTTTGGCCCCAATTGCGGTTTATGGCGAAGTCTAACTCAAAGTCGATGCTGCCTACCACTCAGCCCATTAGGATCTAATCCGAAGAAGTAGAAGACCTACAATCTACTAGAACCGAGGACCTATATTAGGATACCCTAGATTTAGAAGCGGTGACCCGAGGAATAGAAGCGGAACTTAGGCGACTCGAGGCCGAAGTAGACCTCTAATAGCGCCTTATCGCTACTAGGGAACTCGTTATAGCTAACGAGGAAAAACTTAAACCCCTAAACGGAAGAAAATCTACGAATCGCCCTCGATCCTCCTATAATTTATTATTAGAAAGCGAACCGAGCTAAAGAGGAGAAATTAAGAGATACGTTAATAAATTCGAGGAGAACTTTAGTATTAAATAGAGAAAGGAATAGCTAAACGATTTAAATACCCTTTTTAAAGGGGCCCTAAAGAAATATATCTCGGGTACCTAAAAAGTCCTTATAGCTATAAATTTCCTCTACGCTATATATAAGACTAAATAGGCGTCTTACGAGCGAAAATACCCCGAAGACGCGAATAATTAGGAAACCTTTAAGGAATAGACTAAAAGCCTATTATAGAACTCCTATAATATCGTTACCGACGTCCTTATTACCTATTAAAAGGTAGAAATACGCCTATACTAGGACCCTCGTACGTTCGAAACCTACCTCGAATCGCTAGAGAATTACCTCCTAGCTTAAACCGAAGAAGTAAGGGCCTAAACGCTATTTATAAAGCTATAGAAACCTCTAAGGGATATAATTATTACTAATACTAATAGATCCCTACCGACTACTAGGGATAAGATATCGAAAAAGGCTACTACCTTATTCCTAGTCTATTTCCTACCCTATAAGCGAAAGGAATATCCTACCTAAGGGTAGGATAAGAAAAAGAAAGGGAATTATACCGAATCGGTACCGAACTAATCCTAATCCGCTAGCTCCTTATCGTTAAATTATAGAGGATATAGAGGCTTAAGAGGAAGAGGCTTAACCCTAAAAGGTAGAGGCTAACTATAAGGCCGTAGCCGAGGACGTAGGGGATTAAGAAAGCCCTATACCTTAGGTAAAAATATAATACCGATAAAAGTAGGAAATACTAGCGATTCTACGCCGAATAACGCCTACTTTATCTATAGCGATAAAAACTATTAGGTAAATAAATAACTATAGGGGACTATAATATAGTCTATTGTTAAAGTAGTACGTCTATAAAAATCTATATAAGCGGGAAAAGTAGAAGAGCTAAAGTAGACCCTAATATACTAGCTCTATACCTACTAATAGGGACTATAATATACCTTTATATACCGGTTACCCTTAGAAATAGTATCGAAACGTATATAGACCTCGATACTAGTATAGAATATAATATAATTAGTAAGGAATTTACTTATAAGAATAAACTACTAGCCGCCCCCTTTTCGTCCCCGTCTATAAAGGGCGTCGCCCCTAAATACGTACGTACTTATAGCGTATTTTAGGTCCTATTTACGATTAGGGACTCTAGGGGAACTAAAAAGACAATTAAAAGACTATATATAGGTATCGATAGGGACTACTAGGTAGAAGGAAGCCCTATACTCCTATCCCGAACCTTTATAAATAAATTTAATATAATCTTACGCCCTAGAGTAGATTAGTAGTAGTTTAGGATTAAGAGCTTTAAGCTAGTAAAACCCTATCGATTCGCGAAATTAGCGAGGAATTTAGTAGTAATCTACGCTCTTATAAAAATACCCGAATAAGTATAGCTCTCTAACGAAAACGGGGATTACCCGAATCTAGACCTATTATAAATACCCCCCGAACTAGAGGCGTATCTTAATATATTCGATTATAAGAAGGTAGGAAATCTACCTATCTTAAAAGCTTCCGATTATACTATCGAACTAGAAGAAGGTAAAACCCCGCCTTATAGTCTAATTTACCCCCTCTCGAGGGTAGAACTTAAAGAATTATAGGCTTACTTAGTCGATAATATTAAGAAAAAGCGAATTAGGCCTTTAAAGAGCCCTATAGGAGTACTAATTCTCTTCGTTCTAAAAAAGGATAGTAGCCTACGCTTATATATAGATTATCGAGGACTTAATTAAGTATCGGTTAAGAATCGGTACCCGTTACCCCTTATTTTAGAGATCCTAGATAGGCTCTTAGGGGCTTAATACTTTAGTAAGGTAGACGTTGAGATCCGACAGGCTCATTACGGGCACATGACCTGCGCCTCTGGTCAGTATACATACCCGCACGTATACCCACGTGACGGATATTCTGCTATATTGGTGTATCTGGATCCCCATACTAGTATAGTATATAGCGTACGGACCTAGCTACCAATACAAACCATGCGATCCTTTCTGAATCACATCTGGTAGCATATCGGTTTACAACCTTTTTCTATAGAGGTCTAGGGATAGGAGCGAAAAGGGTATATAGGGCCGTACGCAGCCCTAAGAAGCATATGGACGCAGATATAGCTTCTCCCTCTACTCCTATACCCGACACTCGATCTAGCGGACCTACGTTCTATTACACTCGTGAGGAAAAGAAGGCTAACGGGGAGGGGCAAGTAGCGGTTAGGAAAACAAGACCAGCTAACGACGCGCTAAGGAATCCTCGGTAGTATACGTCCTTAGCCGGGACCGGGCGGAAGCAAACCCTCCAATCGGAAAGCCGGTTATATACAGCTAGACACGTACGGAAAGGAATACCCCTTACGAAAACCATCGGATAGAACAAGTTAGAATTAGATCTGTATCTAGGGGAGCGCCTTTTCGAAATATAAAAGGGCCACCCTACCGCGAACGGGAAAAACAAAAACACCGTTTACAGAAATCCTAAGTAATAACAAGGTTATTACGTATTATAACTATCCTAGAAACCTCCGCGCAGACTAGCGAGTAAGTCCGGGCGGGACTTAGCCCGGACGTACAACAAGCCCTCGACGTACTTACTACTAGAGAGTAAGAGGTATACCTCTATATATATAGTACAACGGAGTACGAAGTGGTCTACCCGGTACTATACGCCGCTACGGAGCGCGTAAGAAACCTAGAAACGCACCGAAACGAGGTCGTACGGCTTACAGCTATAATCGCCAACTCGGCCCTACCGGTAGTCCTAACCCCGTTAACGGCATCCGTATTAGTAGGACCGATCCCGTATATACCTAAGCCGACCCCGGCCGCGCTAGGGATATCCGGTTACGACGGAATAGATAAGGACGTACGAAGAACTATTATAAATAATATCCGGAAAATCGAAAATTACGATAGTACGATTTAGGGTAATACGGCCCGGAAATAGGTCGTCGACTACGACCGCTTCTTCTAGCAGATTATAGATATTACCGGGTACAATACACCCGACCCCGTACGAATTATTTACGCTAGTAGAAAACTAGTAAAGACAGTACTAGAGCGGCTTAAAGGCTACAAGTAAGTATACGTAAGCTAAGGATCGGGCGCGTTCCTATCCTAGTCCGACTTTAAGAACTAGCTTATACGTGAATTCTCGGAGTACCTTAGCTAGGAAAAGCTTTAGGAAAAGTTTAACGGCCTTAAATAGAACCGTTTATCCGTTAGCGAATATACTAGCCAGCTATAATAAGCCGCTACGGACCTAGACGCCGGTATCTCCGAAAAACTCCTTATCCGCCGCTTCGTTTTAGGTACGAAGGTAGACTACCGGAAGGAGTAGGCTAAGGAAAGGCCCTAACCAACGAAGCTAGACGAAGTCGTATCCCTATTTATCGGATACGAAGAAGGCCTAACCCTTACGAGGTACTAGTAGGGGGGCGTATAGGCGCCTATATACCTAGACGCAATAGATCTAGCGGTAGTTACGACCTAGACAGCTACGGAGACGCGTACCTACTACAACTATAAAAAGATAGGATACCTCGCCCGGAAATATAAGGCCCCGAAAACGGAGGAAACTAAGCGTCGGTAGAAGGCAGCTACCGAACGTCGCAGTAAGTAGCCGTCGGAAAACTAATACAACCGAACGACGTAGTCGCCCTCGTCGGTCGTATCTAATAGGCTCCCGAGTACCTAGTTCTTAACGTAGAAGACCTTCTAGACCTATGTTAAGCCGCGAACGAATACACGCGGACTCGGCTAGAGTCACTATCGCAGTAACGAAGGCGGGAAAAAGATAGGATACGGTACAACTCGAAACGCGCTACCCGCCGTAGTTAAAAGAAGCCACTATACCTTTCAGCCTCCCTAAACGTTATAGGCGATTCGTTAACGTTCTATCGGGGAAAAATATTTATAGGCCCGTCCGAATCTATACGGACCCGAATACTCTTAGATAGCGGCGCGAGTAATACGTTTATCTCGCCCCGGCTAGTATAGAAATTCGGCTAGTCCCGACGGGTTCGAAAACCTAAGATCCCGCTCTTAGTTACAATCGCAAACGGAGATCGCCTTAAAACGGCCGGTTTCGTTATTTTACCTATACAGCTAGGGGGGTAGACGGGTCGCGTAAAGGCGTGGGTACTCGACACGGAATACGATGTTATCCTTAGACGGGATTTCTTACGTACCGAAAACCTACGAATTAATTAGCAAACGTCCGTTATAACTATAACGGACTACAAATATAGAACCTTCGACGTATACCCTACTAGCAACTCGTATATAATCGCGAAAGGGGGCGCGTACGCTAATCTAATCTCGGCAAGATATATATACCGAGCCCTTTGTAAGAAAAATAGGGAAGCCCGACTATTCGTTATATAGGCGAACCTAGACGACCTAGCGACGCTACCGCTGGGGCTACTATAGTACGAAAACCCCCGGATATAAGCTATCCTAGAGAAATACAAATAGATATTCCGCGCGGAACTCCCGACAGCCCTACTACTAAGAAGAAATATGGTACACGAAATCTAAACGGGCTTAGTACGACCCGTAAATATTAACGCGTACCCTCTCTCCGCTGAAAAGCTCGATAAGCAGGCACGGTAGGTAGAGGAGTTGATCCGGAAGGGCCTAATTCGCTACTCTAATAGCGTATAGGGGTTCCTAGTCGTATTCGTTAAGAAGCTAAACGGGTAGTGGCGGATATATATCGACTACCGTAGGCTCAACTAAATCACGGAAAAGAACGGATACCTACTACCGCGAATCTAGGAACTACTAGATATCGTCGGTAACGCTAAGGTCCTATCTAAGATAGACCTTACGGCCGGGTACTAGTAGATCTAAATAGGGGAGGGCGTAGTCGAGAAAACCGCGTTTAATACGATATAGGGGAAGTACGAATAGCTCGCTATACCATTCGGACTCTATAACGTACCTACGACGTTCCAATCGGTGATTAATAATACGTTAAGACCAATACTAGGCCGAAACGTGGTTATCTACCTCGACGATATCCTAGTCTTCTTAGCCTCGTTCGAGGAATACTACGAGTATCTAGAATAAGTATTATCCCTTTTAGCGAAACAGAAACTATACGCCTCGCCTACAAAATACTAGTTCGCGACCGAATAACTAGAGTTTTGTAGCTATATCGTCGGTAACGGATCCATCCGACTACTTATAGCTAAGGTCGGATCCGTACAAATATAGCTGTACCCGAAAAACGTCTACGACGTACGCTAGTTTGTAGGGTTAGCTACGTACTATCGTAGGTTTATTAAAGATTTCGCGAAAATCTACGTGCCACTATACGAACTGCTTAAAGAAAGCGATAGTACCTTACGAAAGAAACGGTTCCGCCTAATTATATAGACGGAAGTATGCGAAAGCGCTTTCCGGAAAATTAAGGAGCTATTAGTATCCGTACCGGTCCTAAAATAACCCGACCGAATAAAGCCATTTACTATCGAGATAGACGCCTCCGAATAGACGCTCGGGGCCGTCCTAATATAGGAGGACGACGGGGGAGTCCTCTACCCAGTCGTATATAACGGCCGAAAACTATATAGCGCGGAGCTAAATTATCCTATATACGAGAAGGAGCTCCTTACTATTAAGGAAGCGATTCGTACGTAGGATAGATATATCGATAGTGATCGCTTCGAAACCACAATTATTACCGATAATATAAGCCTATAGTATCTTAATACTACGAAAGAGTATAGTAAGAGACTTACGCGATAGGTCGCCGAGTTTTAGGAATACCGGCTAGCTATCCGCTACCGAAAAGGCTCCGAAAACGTTATTATAGACGCGATCAGTCGATACCTAGATCTAGTCGAAGACGCGCCTACAAACGTAAGCTAAGAGCGGATAGTTTAGAACGCCCGCCTTACTACGATCGAAATCGTACGGGGCGTCCCTAAAGAAGACTAGCTAGCGGCGACAGTTCGGTTCCTCGAAGATAGAACGGAATCGAACGACCGCGCGACCGCTCGGGCCGTAAAGAAGTTTGCCGCGCGCCTAAGTTTCCGTTATACCCCGATCGATAAGAGGGTATCGCCGGAGGTCAACCGCCAGCTAATCTATACGTACGAGGACGGGGAGATATCCCCCTATCTCGAAGGCCCGTTTCGTACCGAATTAATACAAACCTCCTACAGAGAGTTTAGATACCTAGGATTCCCGGGTCTATACGGAGTAATCCGGCCCAGAGGATAGTAGCCTGTACTTAGAGCGGATATCGAAGAAGCTATCAAAACGTGCCCGAACTACTAAGTCTCGTAAGGATCTAGGAAGAGCCTAGAGCGAGAAGCCGCTTAATATATAGTTACAAAAGGAGAGAGACCGTTCGAACGGTAGGGGATCGACCTAATTGGTCGGTTACTAACTATACCGAACGGGAATTAGTAGATTATTACTACGATCGACTATATAACGGGCTAGCCGGTAGCGCGGGCGGTTCTAGACGCTACCGAAGAGGTACTCGCGGAGTTTTTATACCGAGATATCTACTCCTATTACAGTACGTTCGCCGAACTTATCTCTAATAACGGCCTAAACCTACTATTAGGGGTAGTACGCTACTTCGTCGGTATTATTAAAGCCCGGTACCGTACTACCATACCCTATTATCTACGAACCAATAGAAAGGTAGAAAACTTTAACGGTTTAGTAGGCCGAATACTTACGAAATACCTTATAGGTAAACCTACGCGGTTGTAGGACGAATACCTTATACAAGCAGTCTTTACCGCCCGCGTACGGGAATACGCTATCTCTAAACGGAGTCTATACTTCCTAGTATATAGAATATATCCACGAATCTTATCTAATAGGGAAGACTCCCCGGACCTACGCCCCTAAATAGATCGCGATAAGTAGATACGGCATCTTACGGATACCCGCTCTAAGGCGAATAAGCTACTATTGATCCACGCGATTAAAAAGTAATAGGTCCGGGATACTACGGTCACGAAAACGAGTTTTTAGCCGGGAGATTAGGTACTAGTTCGTAATAAAGCGAAGAAGAAATACGAGAATATATAGTTCGGGCCGTACAAGGTCTTACAGAGTCACCTATTAGGTATATATACCTTAGCCGAACCACAAGGGCGTATTCTAAGGAATCTTATTAACGGTATAAGGCTTCTAGACGCAAACGTTAGCGATAACCCCCGTCTATAGGCCTTACTAGCGGGAAGATCCGCGCTCCGTAGGGCCGGAATAAAAATCAACCGTCCGGAAGAGCTCCGCAAAATCCTTAATAAGGTCGAGCCCCTACCGCTAACCTACGTAGATCTTTCTATATTTACGAGAGCGGAATAGTAAGAATTTAAGCGTACGGGCGCGTAGAGAGAATTCGTAGGGGAGGAAGCTATTACCGAATACCTAATCGCTAAGACGCGGGCGTAGGTTCGGAAGTAAAACCGGCAAAATAATAGTATAGACGTGTCCGCGCTAGGCCTACCGGATACAGACGAGTGGAATTCGGAAACCAATAACTACGAATCTAATAATAATACTATATCAGTAGCATCCTTAGGGTACGAATCGACAGAGGACGCTTATTAAGAGCCTATACAAACGGGCTTAGATCGGTTAGTATACCCGTTCGCGGTCGTTATTCTACTACCGTTAGAAGCTATAAGAAAAAGCTATAATAAACAGAGGTAATATTATTCACGAGGACCCGCCCGGGTTAAAGCGGAAATACCAGAAGGATATTTCCTTAAAAAGAAGTTTTATATAGTAAGGAACGGGGTCTTACTACCCCGGTAAAAAGAAAAGGGAAACCCGTATAGGGCTAAAAGGGTCCTACTAGATATAAGAAAACGAGAAAAGATAAGACCCTACCGACCTACGACTTCGCGGCCGCCGCGAAGGGATCCTTAGAGCTCTCCGAGGCACCGTTATTACCCTCGCCTGTATCCGAATCGTCGATTAGGCCCTTCTTAAGTAGGACTTTCTTTATAACGGATAGGTTATATACGGCACGTTCGTACGCGAGCTTTAGGGTCTCGTACGCGTCTACGGACGCGTCTTCGAAGGCCAACTTCGCAATTACAGGTACTTCTAGAGGCGAATTATACTAACGCGAGTCATACGTAGGGCTATATTTAGGTACGACTATTTTAGCGGTAGGAGGGCGGGCGTACTTAGATTTCTTATCCGTACTAGCCCGGCCGGACTCGGCTACCTTACGCTTAAGGGCTGTAGGAGGAGTAGTAGGAACGGTAGGGGTAGTAGTAGGAGCGGTATAAGCCGTAGGGGTCTTATCGGTACGTCCCTTACCTTTACTAGTTCGAGCCTTACCCTTTGCGGGCGCGGCCGGAGAAGGAGTAGGGGCGGTAGTAACCGAACCGAGCTACGCAACTACCTTCTAGTATTTAAGGAGAGGGTTAGAAGGCGTACGGGTCTATACGAGGTCGATAAGCTAGCGAGGGGGAGGAGAAGTACTAGTAGCGGTCGGACGGAAGGAGTAACGACTTCTAGCGGTAGAAAAATTGCAGGACGTATATACCCAGGACTACTATACGGAATCCTATTTACTACCCGGGATTAGAACAACCCGATAGTATTTAAACGGGCCGTTCCTATATATATAGGAGTTGTATTCGGATCTAGGTAGGGCCTAGTGACTGTAGACCTAGCTAACTAGGTAACGAATCGAGTTGCTAGTTTTGGTATAGCGCTTATCCGACGGGCGCGCGGAGCGCTAGTCGATCTCGGTCTAGACTAGGTCGAGACGGGCGAACCCGCTATCTATACCGTCCTTCGCTAATATACTGATTAGGGGTATACCGTTCGTATCAATACCTATCTAAGCTAAAACGGAGCTAGACGGGTCAGTACTATAATATAGGAGGACGGTAGAGAACTTACCACTCTTTACCTAAGCGGCGCTATACGCGTTACGTTCCGCTAGGGTCTATAACGAAGTAGCCGGGCTAGGATCGGAGGTCCTGGAAATAATAGCGGCCTAGGCGGGACCGGTAGGAGGCGTAGCGGTTATGATAGGACCTATAGGAGGTAGAACAGGAGGAGCTAGAGCCGCGAGGACAGCGGTAGGGGCGGCTAAAACTAGAGACTTCGGCGCGGGGCCCTCTCCGGGGCCGGTAGCAGCGCTACTACTAGGGAGACCACCTAAAATAGCTACCTCGGGCTCCGATATAGCTGCTTCAGAGTTAGTATCGTCGGGGTCGGATACGGAAGCGTCCGAGATAGTAGAGCGGCGGAGCCGAGATAGGGGCGAAGACGTGAGACTTGTAACGGTAAGCCTTAGCGCGTCACTTATCGGACGCGTGCGGGGGGGATCTGCGGGGAACTATATTCACGGGGGAATCCTGCGAAAAACAAAGGTCAGTCTGGAAACTCAAAAGCCACGAAAAGGCCTATAGGTCCCTATAGGACCGTACAGACCCTACGAAATAGTCTAAAAGGAGGTTCTTGTACCTTACCGAGAGCTAAAACGTTAGTTCTAACGATTTCTGGATGGAAACTGACAATGGTGGATGAGGAATTGATGATTACGAGGGGATAAGGCTGTGGTATGAAAAAGTAAGAGAAGGGAAGTAAAAAAAAAAAAAAAAAAACGGGGGAGAAAAGGCGGTTTTTATATTTAAGAGGATCCTTACGTCGAGGAAGCAAATAAAGAGTTATCTGAGGCTATTTCGGACAAAAATGGACTATTTCCCTATACTAAGGAGCCATTTCGTATCCAAAAGCCGCCTCACTTCCCTTTCAAACCACCTAGGGGAGAGCCAAAAAGAGCGAAAATCCCCAAAAATCCTTTAAGAGATACTTTATTGTTGCTATTTTTACGATATTCCCTTTGTTTGTAGGTTTCAGGCTATTTTTATGGCTTTATAGCAGCTTACGAAGCTTATCACGGGGTATTTCAAGCTACTTTAAGTGAAGTCGCCACTTACATTTCCTTTGTCAAAAGAAAAACTGCGCGCGTTCTGGCTCGCAAGAAGGGTTTCGGGCCTTGATAAACGGGATTGAGACGCTATTAAGGCCAATCAACCCCGAAACAGAACGGACGGCCCCGAACTGAGGCGGACGAGACGAATTACCTGGTTTGTACTTGGCCATCTCGAAACTTGGGACCAGTTTCGGCTTGTTGGGGGAGGATGAGATCCGACAGGCTCATTACGGGCACATGACCTGCGCCTCTGGTCAGTATACATACCCGCACGTATACCCACGTGACGGATATTCTGCTACATTGGTGTATCTGGATCCCCATACTAGTATAGTATATAGCGTACGGACCCAGCTACCATACAAACCATGCGATCCTTTCTGAATCACACTATTAAAACTAGCGAGAAGGTTACGAACCCCTACCGTAACCTCCTCGATAAGAGCCTTAAGAACCTAGAAGACTACTATATCGCTATTATTATTAACCTAGCTAGAATAAACGCTAAAACCCCTAACGGTATTAGCCTAGAAATTCTTAACCTAGGAAAGGATTACTAGTAGTTCGAAACGATTACTAGAAAGACTAGAGGGAACCTATATAATTATACGGAGTTAGTACGAATCTCTACCGAATCGCTACCGAGAAGAGAGAGGATACTTACCTACTTATATACCCTTCTTTTCGTAGTATAGTCCTTATAAGACTTACTATTAATATTATCCGTAAAGTACTAAATAGTAAACGGCTTATAGTATATAGGGGATTACTTCGGCTAATCCCTATAGGAAATACGTAGGTAGCTTATATACTAGGTCTACTAGCGTAAAATCGGTACTACTAACTTCTTATAATAGTTCCTAGGAGAACTAGTAGTAGTATCTCGAGGTATAATAGATTTAGGTAGAAGAGACTATAAATTAGGGTTAGTTTAAAGCCGAATCGTTATAGATATAATAATTACCTACTAAGGAGAAAAGTTGTAGAAGTTATAAGAAGTAAGAGAAAGAGATTTAGGAAGAAGTAAATAAATCCTAGGTCGTTTACGCGACGTAATAAAATCGGGATATATTAAAAGGAAGCTACGACCGAGAATAAGTAAATAAGTCGTACCTTCTATTTTTATTAAAATTCTAAATCGATAGGATACTACTAAAACCTTAAAATACTATTAAATCGGCCCCTCGCCGCTTATAAATTATATAGTAGAATAGGAAATACGTCCTCGAAATCCTATAAAAATTCCTTAGTAGTACTACTACCTATAGGATTATAGATAGTAATATAGGTATCCTAGATCTAACGTAATAAATTATATTTTACCTATATCTATAAGATATATCCCTTATCTCCGAGCTAAAGACGCTATCCTAATTCGGTATAGTATCGATACTACGCCCTCTACGTCGTAGAAAGTAATAGTCGTATAAGAGGATTCGGATATATAGCCCGTCGGCTTTCTAGATAACGTTAATAAGCGACTAGGAGAGGCTATCGAATCGTTAGTAAAGTAGAACCGAATCCCTTATAAAACTACTTACCCCTACTCTATTATTACCTCCTAGGCGGTATTTAGACTTATAAGCTCGGTACGTAGCTATAAAGTCCTTTAGGAACTTAAGGACCCCCTTATTTATAGTCTATAAATAAGTAGTATCTTAAGTATAGTACCCGTTATTATTATAATAAACCTAGGTAGCCTAGTCGAAGATCGCTACTAAATCGCGGGTATTACCCTATATACCCTCGGCCGGACGCTTACAATATATATAACGTTAGATATATTACTAGTACTTCTTCGAGTTCTCGGTCCCGAGAAAGTATTGAATCGAGAACGGTTTACTAGTATTTGTAATATCCTAGTTGTTAATAGTAGACCGAAGATATCGTATATACTATATATATTCTAACTAAACCTACGATAAACGTAGAGTAGGAACTATAATATAGGAAGAAAAAGTAAGACGATATTTCAACCGATAAGATAAGAATACTAGGCCTATATATATACTACTGTGATCCCACATGAGTGGGACACCTATAATATATATACCACTACCGTTGAACTGAGTTTCATAACTCAGTTTGGCTATGCCTTTTGGCTCAATGGGTAAATGCTCGGAGTAGTGGCCGACTGAATCTCATCAAACTGAGTTATGACTGGGTCTTAGAGGGTTGTGGTTCGATCCCGGCACGTGCGGAATTTAACCACCTATTATTTAATCATGCCTTTGGATTGAGTATATAATAGCCTCTAATACACCCCCAGAAAAGGCCCACTGAAAGTAAGCTGCTCCGAGTTCCGCCTCGCTCTTACTGTGGAATTAACCTTTATGGCGATATATATTGTACACGTGGCCTCTTTGCTAAGAAACCGGAGATAGTGATCTTCCGGCGTGGTTGACTGATTCCGGCCCGAGGATTGATAAGCAGATCAATGCCTCAAAAATCAGGCAAAAAATCCCAGGAGTGATTTGAACTTAGTGGGGGAGGATGTGATCCCACATGAGTGGGACACCTATAATATATATACCACTACCGTTGAACTGAGTTTCATAACTCAGTTTGGCTATGCCTTTTGGCTCAATGGGTAAATGCTCGGAGTAGTGGCCGACTGAATCTCACTACGGTATACAAAGGCTTACTATTTATAGGTAAAGTCTTTTAGGTCGTTTTAGACTTCTTTATCGTGAATTACCCCCAGTTTCTCCCCGATATTTTATTGTTCTATACTCGGATCCTATATCCTACCTTAAATAGGAATCCCTTAGTATTTATAGATTTAATTGCAGATAAGGATATCCGCTTAGAAAAGGAGGGGATAATTATAACGGATAAAGGTCTGTACAACTAGGGAATAAGGATATAGACTCTGGGTATATACTTGATAGTATCGTGGACGATCCGTGCGGGGTTCGTCAGGTGATCGCCACGTCAGCCTTTCTGATGATTTTCCTATAATCAGGAATCCCCTAGGATCCCTCTTAATTCTACAAGAATTAGTCTTGGCACACAGAGACAATACAAATTGCATTCCCCTCCTTAGTCATTGTATCTTACCCGGTTGACAGGCCATACACCTGGAAACAGTATATCTTTACAATAGTAGCCTAATCGACTAGAAGGCAACCAAGCAACCTACAGTGATAACGTCGACTATAGAAGTAGAGCTACTTAGTCTATCAGAGGCTAGAAAGCAACTCCAATAGTGGCGTCGACTTCTAAATAGCCTCGGTTTTATACCCTCCTACAAGCTAACAATCGACTGTAATAATAAGAGAACGATTAGCTTATTAATAAGCGAGGACACGGCGTTCGAGACAAAGCTTCGATACGTAGATATTTATCATCACTGGCTAAGATAGGAGGTTAGAGAAGGTCGTATAAATATACGATAGGTAGCGATAGCGAGTATAGTGGCCGATAGACTCACCAAACTACTATCTCGGCAGAAACATAAGAGTTTCATACGACTACTGAGAATGGTAGATATAGGCTATTTGATAGCTTAAATATGAGAAGCCAGCAATCCTATACTGGGACTACTGAGGGTGTGTATCGGCGTATGGAGACCGGTATACCGGAGGATTCATTTATCCTCCCAATGCTGTAATATTCATTATATAATCCAGATTGTATAAATTGCTAGAATAGTGGATACAGCAATACAGAGAATTTGACACCATTGATTGGACCCTACATTTTTTCGATACGGAATAAACCGACAAAACATGGTGGCCTAAGGCAGCAACGCCATATTACTTGCAAGGCATTTAATGAGAAAACCATAGAGACCAGGAAATCCCTTGATTATAAAGACTGATGCGGCCTTGAAACAACCATATGTAAACACATAGCCATGCAAGATACAAAGTAATGGCAATGACAGTAAAGATGCTAATAATAACAGGATTCCGCCCTTCTCCCGTGCCACGTATATACAAACCGGGAGTATGTGGATAATACTCAAAAGACATGCGCGCATAGAGTATGTACAGGTATTATAAAACGCAAGCTTGCAAAAGAATACATAAAAGGCCAAAATCATGAATCAATATGGTAATAGATGAAAGAAAACTTAAGATGGGGACTTGCTCTCTTCTTCGGAGCCTGTCCGGAGTTCAGCATTATCCCTGGTACGGATACCACTGTTGATCTGGGCAGCAATCTGGGATTGCTTGAAGCGCTCGAATCCTTCGGCGTCTTGTTTCTGGGAATCATAGAGGTCATCGACGGTGGTCCCAAGATGGTTAAAGGCCATGTCGGCGTCAAAGTCATCGAACTGACACAGAGACTGCTCGTCGTGTAGAAGGTCGAGCTTTTGCCGAAGAGCAGCAATACGCGAGTTATCGTCGTCGTAGTCGAAATCTTCGTCGCCGTCGCCAGGAACAAGAGACGGTTTGAGGAAGTCACGACGGAGGTTTTGACCAATGCGGTGGATGTGTCCTTCTTGGGATGTCATGGCCCGAGAGTGGAGGGAAGTCATAGAGCTGGTGCGAGAAAGGCGGACCGCATATTGGTCAGTGTCTTCCTCGTCGCCGCCAGTCTCGTCAAGCTGACTGCTGTTCAGATTACCGCCAGCTGTGATGGAGCCGTTTCCATCGTCATCACCGGAGTGTTGGGAGATGGTGTCAGGAACTGGAATAGCGGGCGGGGGTTGAGGAATGATACGAGTTTCCGGGTATTCATCCTCAAAGCGCTGGATCATCCTATGCAAGGTCATGTCCAAAAATTGCAGGCGGCGATAATTCGCATCATTACCAGCACGATCTTCGCGAATAAGAGCCGACTGGATCCGGACTCTGATGTTGCGCGCGGATTCCAGCAGATTCTTTGACATGTCGCGAGGCCGCTTAGTAGGAACACCTCGAGACTTGCGACGTCGGGGTGTTGTGGTACCACTGGCGGGTAAAGACTGCTCCCCGAGGACATCGAGACCATGTTGGTCCAGATTCCCAAGACAAACACCCAATGCTTTAACAACACCTGTGCCCCCAATAACATAATCCTCATCAGGAGCTGCCTCATCTTCATCATCGTAAGGCTCCTCGGAAACAACAGAGTGTCCGACAATATGCTGTAAAATGTCTGGTATATGGACATCCTCAAGTGGAGAAGCAGAGCCAGAAAGCTCTTCTGCAATAGCGCCACCTTCAAGATTCCGCAGCGAGTAAGCCACAATCTGGGATGCTAGAGCTTTGACAACTTCGTTGTTTTCTGCACTGGGAACATCGATGTCAACTGCAATGATTGTCCTTGACACACGCACAGCTGCCATCATTGACGCATACACAGCACATGCTTCTTCCTGAGCAACGGGGTCTGTGGTCGACGCCAAATCCACAATCTGTTGATTCTCCAGTATATTCAGATGACACAGACTAGGACACTCCGGCAATACCTCAGCAAGACCAATGACATGATCCGGCGACAAGGTGACATCAGCGAGGTGAAAACGCTTCAGAGAGGGCATTTTCGGCAGGAAGCGACGGAAAGCCCCCAGCGCGTTAGGCTGCGACGAGAATAACTCGCGGTTGTGAGAGAAATCGATGAACCGGAGATTATGAATCTGTGCAAGGGATTGGAGCAATGGATAAATCACCGACGGATTAAGGGAGCAATCAGCCAGACTCAGCGCATAAAGAGGAGTCTCAGGTTCAATCGCGTCTGTGATAAGATCGAGATGATCCTTTATAGTGTTACCGCCTAGATCCAGTCCTTCACACTGTCCCGCTTTGAGGTATTCAACCACATGCTCCAGGCCATCTCTTGTCAGACCATTGTTCGCAAAGCCAAGCCTTCGCAGACCCATTTTAGTGGTCGCCTGGCAGATATGTTTTACAGCGTCCACTGAAGGATAACACTCGCTCATGAGCAGTTCTTCAAGATGATCCCCAGCAAAGCGCTCTGCCAGAGCACTTGCGAAGACAATGCTCACATCGGCCATAGGCGACTGGGGTTGGCCCGTTGTCCCAGACCCATCGATCGCAACCTGGCCTTGAGGGAATGGAATACCCGATAGATCGATAGCTTTCAAGGATTTCGAGAGGTGAATAAAAAGGCTGATGTGGCGCCATCCTTCCCGTCCAATCTTCGGGTTATCCTTCAGGGAAAGTTTTTCCACAACACCGTATCGTTCATGATCATTGGAGTCTGGAGATTCCGGTCTTCGCGATCGTCTCCGTCGATAGCGCATCTGTTCTACCGTCTTGGTAGAAAGTAGGGCGGAAAGAATGGCTCGCACAGAGGTGTCCGTCAATACACAGTTTTCAAGGATGAGTTTACGGACTGGAACGACCGCGAGCCAGTCGCTGAATGTTGCCAAATCCTGTGATGTCATCGGAAAATTGCTCAGATCCAAAGCTGCTACCGTGCCTGGTGACTCGGCCAGTGTTGATGAAGGCTTGGAGATCTCGTCAACCACTCTCTTGAGAACAGGCGTCTCACGTAGCTGACAACAACGACGATAGATACGCACTGGGTCGGTTGTGGGGTGACTTTGCGTTTTTGACCGAGGGGCACCTGGTGCTGGTGCTGGACCTCGGTAATACTCTTCGTCATTCTCTGCATCGAGTTGCAATGGAACCGAACCATTCGCCACTGCTTGTCTTCGCTTTCTCTCCTTCCGTTCTTTCCGCTCTGCCTCGGACCTTTTCTTCTTCTCTTGCTTCCTTGATGGATCAGCCCCTTCCCCATTGGGACTGGGATCAGTAGATGGCTTGCTGCTAGTGGTATTTGTTGGTGGAGAGCTAGATTGGACCTTCGCGTCGCCGCTGACCGGAGCAGGAACCGGAGCAGAAGCAGGAGCCGGAGGCTCAGACGCGCTATCCTTCTCGGCCAATGTACCCTGGGGATGCTTCAAACCTCTAGCTTCGTCTTGCTCCTTCGGGTTGAGATCGGCCTTCTTAGACTTGTGGCTATTAGACTCAGGTGGAGGCTGCCGTAATTGATTCGTTGGAGGGGCCTCCTCGTCATCGTCCCGATGGGAAATACCCGCGATTTCAACATCCACACAGAACGCGACCCGGTTTAGTTTAGCCTGGTTTAAGTCCGCAATCTTGCATCGGTGCCGGTTTTGGTCTATGTTCATCACGCGACGCGGACAGATCGAGCCATTGGGATTCAACTTGGGCAACCCACCCGAGTTAGACGAGAACTTGCGCAGTGCATTGTGAATGAACGATGGCCCCTTAGGTGACGACGAAGTGAAAGGATTGGAATCATCTTTCTTCTCTTCTTCCTTGTCCTTCGGGGAATATGCGGCGCCGAATGGGTTATGCGTCTCAAGAGGAGAGGTTGTTTTGGGACTTGCGGGACTGGCCTTGAGACTAGATTGCGACGGCGGGGTAGATCCAGACGAAAACTTTGAGCTCAGACTAGAAATCCATGAGTTTCGCCGGCCGATGGGTTTAGGAGACGGCGTAGATGGCTTTGGCTCCTCCGCTTTCTCAACTGGTGGCGGTTTGATTTGTACTGGCGCTGCGTCATTTCGGGGAGCTTGCTTCGGTTCTGAGGCGGAGGGAGGTGGTGTTGGGCGTGCCGGGTTGCTGTTAGAGCGAGATCTCCGGTGCGACTTAGATTGAGATATCGGCGGTTCTGACTCGGCGCCAGGCTTATCGCTCGCTGACACTGACTTTGTGCGAGATAAATGGTCTGAAGAGGGTGTTAGAAGCTGTGCCGATTTCGGAACTCTAACACGCCGCTCATAATCTAGAGAGATGCTATAGAAAGTGGAACTCGCCTTTTTGTGAATGATGAAGCCAGCTCACGTCCACAGTTTGAACCCCTTCCATTTTGAAATCCCTCAAAAGTCAGGAGACAAAAGGAATGTAAACTCGTGCCCAGGTAATCGTTGAGAGTTTATCAGCGGTGTGGCGTCGTATAAAGAGCGCAATGACTGGATAGGACTAGATCGAGGGACGCATAATTGGCTGGTCCCCCACTTTCCAGTGATGATCGCAAAATATGAAAAGAGAATCAGGTGGACAATACAGCGCGATTAGAATAAGATAATGTTGGAAAAATTGGGAAATGCCGGAAAATGCTGGGAAGCGTCGGGAAATGCTGGGGAAATGCCGTATGATCTGCGAGCTTCAAGTGCGCCCGACACCCAATATCATTTCAACAAATGCATAGTAGAATGCAAGATACTAAAATGGAGTCACGGATGCAATTAAGCACCAGAGGTGACATAAGGGGGGCACGTGAGCATGTAACATGCAGTTTACGGACTTCGCTATTTTTGATTGGATATTTGAATAATTGGAGTGGAATTTGAGAGAGGCCAAATCCGGAGAATGTTCGGATCTCCTTATAGTGGGCAAGACCTCCATCGTGGAGTCTACGGTGGATTAGACGGGAGCCGGTATGATTTAGTTAAAAGAACATTTAGTTTGCAACTAAAAAGGAGTGTCGAACACACTCAAGAAATACGGGTATTCGCGATAAAAACACCTAAGAACGCCACACCATTTCCTGGAGAAAAATGCCGAGCAATAAAAAAAAAAAAAAAAACGCAAACGCCTCCGAGGGGTATGCGATGAAAAGAAAGTCATCACGGCGTCAAGCGGACGGGAATATTAGAGCGGTGTCCACTCTTCCCCACATAACCCCCTATTTTAGTCCATGCCAGGGATATCCTTGAGATATTCCCAACCGTACTCCTCTTCCGGCTTCTCGGCTTCCATGCCAAGCGCAAAGCGGTAGGCACGAACTTCATTCTGGAGACCAGAGATGACGCGAGTGGGGACATCGTCTTCTTCGCATTTGAGACGATAGGCGGTGCGGATCATTTCGGCACATTTCATGGTCTGGGCATGCCAGTAGTCCCGGTCGAGTCGGCTTTCCAGATGGGCATCGCGCTCAGCCTGAAGGAGATTGTTGTAGTGCTTCTTCTGCGCAAGGTAGTGCATGTTGTTGTTCTGGCAGTAGTTGCGGATTTGCTCGACCATAACACCCACGGCGGTCTCAAACTCCTGGATCATCTTCCAGTTTTCCTCGCGGTGATACTTGTGGTCCGCACTCACACGCTTTTCCTTGGCCAGTGCACGCTCGAGCTCGGCAATCCGGGCGGCTGCTCCAGCTGTTAGTAAACAAGGATGTGAATATCACCGGGGGTCAACATACTAAGGTTTTCGCCCTGCTGGCCATTCGCACCAGAGCTGTCCACGATACCGTTCTTCTAAATGTATGTTAGCTGAATATCCAATTTGAATGAATGTTTTTGAGTTTCCACATACCACAATCTCCTCCGCATTTGCGACGATGTTCTTAGTCACATCTCGGTTGTTCTTCAACACGTCGCTCAATTCTACAACCATCTCATAGAGATGATGCAGGTCCATCTGATGGCCGGCGTTCATCGGGATTGCAGCGCTCATGGCGCCCATTCCGCCGCCATTGATCTGGGTGGTGACCGAAGAGTGGGAGGGAGAGGGGGATGGAGTTTGACGGGGAGGAATATTCGGCATATTCATCGTGCCGGTGTTGTTTTCATAACCCGAGAAGTTTCCGGGGCCAGTACCGTTGCTAGCCATGGCGGTGTTGTTCATAGAGACGTCGGCGTCGGCGAAAGCTCGGTTTAGTTCCTCAAGTTGAGGATCGTCAGGGGTGAAGGATTGGGGAGTGCCGTTGTCTTCGTCGAACCACGAGGCGTGATTCTCAACGCCTAGGACCTCCGATTGAAACTTCTCAAGGTCACGGCGAGTAACGTGCGTGGAGCGACGGCGATGCCCACGCGTGAAAGCCTTGGAAGGGGAGGGGGAAGTGTCGCCCTCGATGATGGCGGGTGCACTCAAACCAGGGACAGTATCGTCACTATCACTCGAGTCTAAGTCAATGGCAAATTCGTTCAGGGAGCTCTGATCAGAATCACAGGTCTCCAATAGGCAGTCACCAAGCGTGTTGTGCTGGGAGCTCACGCTAGCAGCGGGTGGGGCTAGCGCCGAGTCAGCACGTGATCGAAACTCACGTGATGACACCATCTCAACAAGCTCCCTCATCTTCTTGGGGCACTCATTCGGATAGAGGATAACAACTATGTCGCAGCAAGGAAAATCGACAAAAAAAGACACTTTAGAGGGGTCGGTTTCCTAACATATTGGTGGGGCGAAGCCTATTTCTTTCCGACCGCCGGACGAAGGTGTAAGTGTAATGGTCGAGATTTAAAGACAAATGGGCTCTCGCCCAGTACAAAACGTTCAATTATGCTTCAGTACAAGGGGGCACGTGCTCTATGAGGTCTATAATTGTCTTTCTGCGGTCATAGTTGATACGTACTTGCCTTTCTCTTCCGTTGTCGACATCCATGAGGTTATACTATGTGTCCAGATGGAAGGTACATAGATATTGGGATCATTGTAGCCAGGGCAACGCACTCAAAATCAAAGTATCCCAAGGAAATTATCATCCATAAAATAAATCAGAAGAATTAACAATGTGTAATCATCTCGTATGGCAAATAACTTCATTGTATGCACATGTGGGCATGGGGTATTTTGGTTTCATCAAGGCAAGTCTAATAGGGCTTCCAATCTCTGATCAGAGCCTGGAAGTGAGTAATCATAAGTTTCAAGAGCACCGCTGCTTCTTTTCTGCTGTGCAATCCGGCCTCCAACTCTAGCTACGAGCATGCGCATCTTCTCCAATTCTTGAACAAGTTCCCCATCCTTCGTGATAAGATTGGGTTGAATGTTCTTTTGGGGATCTTCGAATGGCTCGAGTAATCGTCGAAGATGCTGCAACTGATCAAGGCGCCGTTGTCGTTGCTGCCGTTGACTGTCAAGACTCGTGAGCCGCTCAAGGAGCTGCTGATACCTGTACGACTGGCGTAAGGCAGGTGAAACTTCAATCGGAAAAAAATCCGGATTTGTATTTATAAACTAACCTTGCATGCTCCTCTTCGCTTGCTTCCTGGATTTCCAAGTCGACAGGCATCTTTGCGATGTTTCTAAACCATATAGTGAGTGTTGTCATACCTTGTATATAAATAGATGGAATCTTACATATCCCTTGACAAGTCCGTTGTTTTTTCGATACCAGGAGCAAAAGCATCTCGACTTCGTGCCTCTTGGCTAACCGACGACCAGTACAGGTTTGCAATCTGTTGGGCGACATGATGTATCGCTTGGGATGAATAGACAACGCGATTGTGCTGCTTAGCAGCTGCATTTACTATATGACTATGAGTATGATTTTCATCACCATATATGGGCGCAAAGCCATAGAAAATTGTGTTGTTTGATTGAGATTCGTGCTCTGACCTTTATGTAGAACATCTTCGATCACCTTGTCACTCAGGTTACCTTCCGTGGTTTCAGCAGCATAGTTTCGCCAGTCTTCGGGTAAATCGAGGCTCTCTGAGAAAACGCGGACTTGGCTCCAGATAAATGCAGATTTCAACTCAGTTATAGTTCGAGTTGAATCCATTTCGAGCACAATCCAAAATGGTGTTAGAGAAGTACCATTGTTGAGTCTTCAAAAGTCCCGCGATCATCTCTGAGCGCGTCCTTATCGATAAGGGATCACGTGCCTCTCCGCAAATGGCATTTTGCGGGATGGCCAATATTGGTTTGGGTAATAAACCACTATAAAACGAGAGAACGATTTTAATAGTATGGATTAACTAATAATTCAGTCTCAATATACGGCCCTAGTAGGGTAATAATGAAGTTTGTTGGTGTGGAGTATACCCTCGGTTTAGAGACGTACCTCGGCAATCTGACCGTCTTTTAGGTCCAGATCGCTCTCAAAGTAATTCAATTCGTTGCGATTTGAAGGTCATCACAACACATTTAGAAATAAACAGCGGTATATCTTGCAGTGACCTCTACTATATCCAGCAGCCCCATTACCATCTCAAGATGGCAGAGATCAAGCGGCCGATAGGCCTACTGTTTGACATTGGAGGAGTGTGTGTAAGTCAGCCACTTGACCCGCGAATTGAAGATATATATATCTGACAAATCTCTAGGTTGTTTCTCCGTTCCAGGCAATTCTTGACTATGAAATTGCGCAAAACATCCCACCAGGATGGGTCAATTTCAGTATCTCGCGAACAGCACCGAACGGTAGCTGGCACAAGCTCGAGCGCGGCGACATCAAGATGGACGCGGACTTCTTCGCGGGATTCAATGCGGACCTAAGAGACCCCGAGCTATGGAAACAATTCCACCAGCAACTTCAAAAGAAAAAAGGCACAAGCGGATCCACTATCCCTCCACTGCCGACAGTGGATGCAGAATGGCTATTCTGGGAGATGATGCGGATATCTCGCACTCCAGACCGATACATGTACCCAGCCCTGAAGAAGCTGAGAGAGTCGGGACAGTTCCTTATGGGCGCTCTATCCAACACCGTTATATTCCCCGACGGGCATGAATACAATAACGCATCTGAGGTTAAGAAGCAATTCGATTTCTTTATCTCGTCTGCGCATACGGGCCTCCGCAAACCTGACCCAAAAATCTACCAGGTGGCGTTACAGGAGATGGACACTTTAGCAAAGAGGCGAGGGCTGGCCGGAGTTAATCCCGACGATGTTGTGTTCTTCGACGATATCGGGGAGAACTTGAAGGGTGCGAAGAACGCTGGCATACGTACAGTCAAAGTCACACTTGGAAAGACTCAAGATGCAGTTAAAGAGCTGGAGAAACTCACAGGCCTTCAATTGCTGGATGAGGACAAGGCACGATTGTGAGATGTTATATATAGAAATTGGATTTCTAGAAGAATATCAGGGTTTTATGTAGAAATGATGAAGAATAAGAATTTCAGAATATTTTCTTAATTTTTCCAATTTGTCTTGAATTTATTATCGTTTTTCTTTTTCATAGTAAAAGAAAAGTTGATGTTCCACTCGTCGCCGACCTCATTTTTTGGCGGGGGATGCAGCCACACGCTAAGCGAAATCCCGCACAAAGTCGACCCGCGAAATTTCTCACTTCCTCTTCTTCGTCCATCTCCAGCGTCCTCGACACCCCGTCAAAATGGTGAGTTCGAATGGTTGAAGAGCCATTATGCATTCCTTTTGCATTTCTATTTCCTCTCCGATTTCTATCGGAGCCGGGTCCCTGCAAGTTGCTTCGGCGTAATTTCTGAAGCGTTAATTGCTGACTCGCGTTGCCCTACAGCCTTTCACCAAGACCGTCAAGAACAACGCCTACTTCAGGTTAGTAAAAGTCCTTCTAAGGTATCTTTTGGAGATGCCTGTTTGCTGACTTTCCAATTATAGTCGCTTCCAGACTAAGTACCGTCGCCGTCGCGAGGGTAAGACCGATTACTATGCTCGCAAGCGCCTGATCACCCAGGCCAAGAACAAGTACAACGCCCCCAAGTACCGCATGGTCGTTCGCTTCACCAACCGCGACATCATCACCCAGATCGTCTACTCTGAGGTCACCGGTGACAAGGTTCTCGCTTCCGCCTACGCCCACGAGCTCCCCAAGTACGGTATCGACCAGGGTCTTACCAACTGGGCTGCTGCCTACGCCACTGGCCTGCTCCTTGCCCGCCGTGTCCTCAAGAAGCTCAACCTTGACGAGCAGTTCAAGGGTGTCGAGGAGGCTACCGGTGAGCACACTCTCACCGAGGCCATCGAGACCGATGATGGCGAGCGCCGCCCCTTCAAGGCCTTCCTCGATGTTGGTCTTGTCCGCACCTCCACCGGTAACCGTGTCTTCGCTGCCATGAAGGGTGCCTCCGACGGTGGTATCTTCATCCCCCACTCCGACCGCCGTTTCCCCGGTTACGACATCGAGTCTGAGGAGCTTGACGCTGAGATGCTCAAGAACTACATCCACGGTTCCCACGTCTCCGAGTACATGGAGAATCTTGCCGATGAGGATGAGGAGCGCTACAAGTCCCAGTTCGTCAAGTACATTGAGAACGAGATTGAGGCTGGTGACCTTGAGGAGATCTACGCCGATGCCCACAAGGCCATCCGTGAGGACCCTTTCAAGGCCGATGAGGATGCTGGTCCCAAGAAGACCAAGGAGGAGTGGAAGGCCGAGTCCAAGAAGTACAAGGTCGCCCGCCTCACTCACGCCGAGCGCAAGGCTCGCGTCGAGGAGAAGATCCGCAAGCTTGCTGCTTAAGCGTCTCGCTTCCTATCTTTACCAAAAGTTCCCAATATTTCCAATTGAGGGAATAAGCTACTGCCGGCGTTTATTCATGTGATGTAGTTTTTGACGGATCATGGCACATACCACTTTTTATTTTTTATTATCGGAAGGGGGTTATTTTTCCTGGGAGCAATTAGTTCGGTGTTCATTTAAGGCAATTTTCTTTACTCAGTTCTAACTGCTCCCGAATGTCCATCTGTCTTCCCTCATTTGCCTTGCATTTATTTGCCTTGTAGCTGGGATTTGTAAATTAAAGTAGTTCGTAAGTTTTAAGATTTTATCGCATCATGCCATGGTGGTGCAAGCCCAATTTATTAGAAGTAACCCACATAATTAAAATTAGATCGACGCCGCAGAATGTGATGGCCCCAATCCCATTGCCAGCAAACTTGGTGGCTGTTCAAGCAGCAAGGATGCAGGGAAGAAAAGGCTAGATAGTTCCATTGTTTACGTTTACCATTACCCGCTTTAAAAAGCTATTTGGTCCCCGAGAATGAAATCGCTCAATTATTTCATCCCCTCTGTATATATATCCCTCACCTAAATCCCATGTCCACACATTATGAGAAGATATCAACAACACACACACGCAAGTTGGCACCGCGCCTACGCAGATAAATTCGATTGCCCCTGGTGCCAAACCCCTCACCGGGCAGAATCCACGACACAGAACCGAAACCGCAAATCCGCAAAGAACTCAGACAATGGCAGAACTAGCAGAGCAATTGCTACATCGACACCAGTCGGACGCCGGATAGAGCAACACGGCTCTAACTTTATCGACGAGGCTATCGGCACCCCACTCCCACAGACTCCAGGCCCGGCTCCGCACGCGGATGAAGAGACATCAGAGCTGGAACCCGATACAAATTACCCGTGGCATAAGGGCCGCACCGATGGCTTGAATAACGGGTTCGCATCAGATACGCCGCGTCCGCCGCTTCCCGAAGAGTGGACGAAGGAGATTGCGGATCAGGAGCATGGGTAGGTAGTTTTTAGTTGATGGCTTTGGTTATAGCTGGTTTCGTCCTTGTGCTGATACGGTGTTGTCGATAGTGCTGCGGAATGGACCCCACCGGCTGTGGAGGATTGGCGCTCTGGGCTAGATACGTCTGCAGATTTGAGAGTACCTGCTGGGGAAAAGATCGGCTCCCCGGAGTTGACTGTGAAGGAGGTAGAGGAATCTGGCGAGAGACTTGGTTGAAGTAGATAGTGACAAATCATTCATATTAACTACAGATACCAGGATTATGCTTTGGTCGAGTTTCTAGTATTTCATAGGCCCCGGGGTCCATTCTGACTTGATCAGCATCTTCGATGCATGACTTGTGTCAATGTTCTCGCTCTACATCTTCCATCCTTCCCCCGGCGAGAATTGTAGCTCTGCATTCTGCAAGGTACCGATTCGTATTGGCATGCGCTTCTTCAAATTCCCTACGGAAACTCATGGTTTGCCTACTATTCCTTGGTAGCCGAGCTAGTAGAGATCTGAAGTCCTCTACATTAGCATTCGACTCGGCTTCCATAGTAAGCAACAGTTCCATTTGGTCTATGGGTGTCCGTTCACTCGCCGCATCCTCAGCTTGGACGATCAATGAAGTTGCGGACTCCTCAAAGTCACCGAGAAGCATTTGTTGGCTCCTATTCAATGCTGCGAGGGCTTCTTTGCATTCCTCGCTCGATCCCTGGCGCAGGAGAGCCTTAGCCTTGTCGTTGCCACTAAGGATCTCTGCCCGTGCCCTATCCAAGAAGTCGAGTTCTTGGTCCAGATCTAGGTCTTGGGATTGAGGTTGAAGTTCAGGTTGAGCCTGAGATTGGGCTTCTGTCCGTGCCCTTTTTGACGCGCGGGGTACATCGAACGTATTCACTGGCGGAGGCTGATCTCGAGACTGGGATTGAGATGGGGCTCCTGCGTCTGATTCGAGTCTTGTAGGTTGCCGGACATTTCTGCACACTCGAGATTGTGGTCGAGCTCCACCTGCTCAAGGCGTGGATCGGGGTATTTCTTCTTAAGCTGCTCCATCGCTTCTTCCGATTCACACATTTCTCAAGTTTTCCGTGTTCGACTGTACTCCAATGCCAGGAGAAGGAAAGCGGGATCCTCGCCGACAATGCGAGATAGTAGAGACACGGTCGTTTGCCAATCTTCCTTCAACTCGGCTTCCCTGGCTCTTCTTTCGAGGTCTTTGTTGTTTTGTATTTGACTTTCTCGAGCCTTGTCCAATTCCGCAAGGAGTGGCTCAAGGACTGTCTTATCCGAGATCCCAAGCAGCAGAGACTTGGCTTTATGAAAGTCATGCTCCTCTTTTGCTAATTGATAGCTCGCTTGGCAAAACATACTCCGTAGTCTGAAGGACAATGCGGGAAGGGTGTTAAGTGTCAAATACGAAGGTCAAATATTTGGCTGGATACAGGGTTATTTATATCCACGGCCCGAAGGCCTGAGAAACACACAACAAAAGTGGCATTCTTGCTTAGTCAGTTCGTCCATTTAGTTGCGCGTGTTTTGCATGTTTTCTTAGTTCCATACCTAAGAAAATACCATACCTTAAGTGCTGAAATGTGGGGCGATATGCGACGCGACGCGTTTTAGTCCCCAGGAGTGAATATTGATAGATCTACCCACAGTCCACTAGTTACTGGGCTGTGGGCCAGGCGTTCCCCATTTGTGGGATTTGCTGTACTTGGAACCTTGGAAACCCTGGAGATTTTCCACGCTTATTAGGCTATCTGAAGTTCACGGACAGGAGCTACCCAGGTAGGTACCCAGGTATGCAAAAAGGATCTATGGATCTGGCCGACCTCGGTCAGATAGGAACCTTGGAATGAATAATCTTTACCTAACCAACTCGTACCAACTACGATTTTCTTACGAAATTTTATGTTGTATGTACATTATTTGATATATTGTCTCCGGAGGCCTTTTCCATCTGCCTAGCCGGCTTCTAGCTGGTGAAAAGCAACCATAGGTATCTGATTCACAACATGGTTCCCGCACGACAAATAGATCTTACATACATGTACGGTATGCCAATCTCCAGTTCCAATTAGTCCAGGAAAGAAAGGAGTACCCCGTAAAAGGCTCTGGGGTCCTGAAGGAAGGGCGCATGGCCTAGACCGGGGAACATATGGAGCGTACAATTGGGGATCATGGATGCGGCAGCAGGACCGAGCTCTGCATAATGGCCCAACTTTGCAGCGATGGCAGGGGGTGACCATGCTTTTCCAAGCGCCGAAACGTCGCTATCTCCCACCAGGAGGTAAGTGCGTGTCTGCAGGACAGGGAACTGGTGGATAACAGGCTGGCTGAGTAAAGCATCGGTGACGAGGGCCATCACGTAGGAATAGTCGGAGCCATAGTCACTTGCATAGATGTCGGCTAGCATGTGGACCCAAGTATCATACTCAGGCTTCCAGGGGGCATTGTGGAAGTAGCTAGCCTGCTCATACGCCTTGAGAGTGGTGAAGTTCTGTCCAAGCCCGCTCTGGTACGACGCGTCGACTGATAGGTAAGGCACACCTTTGGCTACCCAGTCCTCCAGGCCTAGGGGGTTGACGAGGAAAAGCTGTTGAACACTAGTCGGGTACATAAGGCTGTAGCGTACCGCAATCATGCCACCCATCGAATGGCCGATCACGGTGGCTTTATCGATGCCTAGCGTAGTGAGTAGGCTGTGGATATTCAAAGCTTGTTGGTGTACGTTGTAAGCATAGCCTTGGGGCTTGCTCGATTTGCAGAAGCCGATGTCATCGGGAAGAATCACTCGGTACCCGGCGGCCGACAGCTGGCGCGCGGTGTCGGACCAAGTGACGCCACAGAAGTTCCCGCCGTGTAGCAAGACCGCTGTCCTCTTATTCTTGTGACTTTTCTTTGCCGGTACGTCCATAAATGCCATTGAGAGGTTCTGGCGCTGATTGAAGAAGTTGAACTGCTTTACCGGCCAAGGATAGGGGTAGCTGGATCCGTATAGATCAGCTGGCACAGGACCATCATAGATGGTGCCAACTGGGTCGGGGTCGGACTGTGCGGAGACAACAGTCGTACACGACAGCACCGCCGTGAAGGCACTGAAGACGGAGAGGAGCTTCATCATGTGCTCACACAAGGACCAAGTTCTCTTAGTACCGTTTAAACAGCACAGTGGTTCTGTATCAATTGGATAACAGGGAGATAGACGTGCCTGCTGATGCAAACGTATATAGCAGAGCCAGGGGCACAAATTTCGCGTTGCTACCTACCTATATGCAGTTAGTTACTCCGTATCCCCGGATAATAAATTGCGTTGTAATCAGTTGCAATTTCACTAGTACATATTTGGTGTAGTCAGGTTGAAGAAGAGAAATCGTCCAAAACCAATGATGAACGTGGCCCCAATTCCCAAGCTATCGCTTTTAACGCCCGGGCGCCATGCATGAAATTAAATAATACGATTCTATTCACATTAATTGGGAAAGAAGGTGTTTATACCAACATGCTCCTTCCGTTCTGAAATTTGAGGCAGAAGATATTTCCTAAAGAGGTTAGCTAAATTGTGTGTCATTCTTTGATCGCCGTCATGTTTGTTCCTCTTGTGTAGTCCTCTTTTTACCTTTTCACTTTCATATCTTTCCCCCTTCAACTCTTACTATCTTACCTCGCGATGCAGCTATATCTAATCCGCCATGCTGAAACAGTGCATAATGTTGGAAAAGTCCTGTAGGATCTCCATATTCCTGGGTGTTTCCACTTGGCTTGCACTAACTTCCTATAATAGCGCGGGCACCACTGACTCAGCACTAACCAGCCATGGGATGGCTCAGATCAATTGCCTTGCTCAGTATTTTGTCTCCAATTCAATCAAATTCACGACGGCCTTCTCTTCAGACTTAAGTCGAGCAAGAATCACAGCCGAGGGGGTCTGCCATGCACAGGTTTCACCCGGTGAAACACAATTGCAACCGATATTGACTCATACTTTAAGAGAGAAGGATTATGGATCAATGGAGGGCCGCTCCTGGAAAGACTCTCCTCCATCACCAAGGCCACGAGACTGGGTCATCCCTGAGTCAAATGAGTCGATGAGAAAGAGAGCTAAAGCCTTTTTCGACGAACACTTGCTCCCACTTATAAAGCGTGACCCACACGGCGGACAAAACGTCGCAATCGTTTCCCACGGCATTATCCTTCGAGAGCTATGGACATATTTTGTTGAGATCTCCAATCCAGCGGATACCAGCATGGCTACGCTTCATAGGAAGCCTGTCTGGTCAAACACTGGCTATATGACGATACTGATCATCCCAAACCTGACAGAAAGGACCATGCTGCCTACTGTCATGACAGGCTTCGAATTTGTGGTGCTGAGTATTGACGACAAAAAGCACCTGGCCAATCTCTATCGAACTAGGGGTGGTGTTGGAACTGCCGCACATGACGTGAAACAAAGAAAGATTGATCAATTTTTCCGATAATCGACCGTCTAATAGAGAATCTCTGGCTATGTACAAGTTCAACTATCTTCACAATCGCTGAAAGATTTAGTCTGTGTGGAACACTTCCTCCAAGGGCTTCCACCACCCTGGACCCTCCGCACTGCCCACAGCTCCAACAATAGGGCTCTCCTAATGATAGGTTCTTCGGGTTAGCTCCGTATCTCTCCAGTTGTGTTATATCGTCGACATACCTGCATCCCATCAGTCATAGTCCACCACTCTCTCATCTTCGGGAGTGATGCCATGCTCTTCATATCAGCTTCGAAGTCTGTTCCGATATACTTGAAGGTCGCGAATAGAGTCCGATCATTATCAAAGTAGATTGAGTCTTCATCGGTGCAAATATACCATGTCAGCCAGCTCATGCATATTTTTGACATTGGAACTTACAGTCTACGATGTTGCACTCCTTGATCTTTTGAAGAATCTCAGGCCAGACATTGGCATGGCACTCCTTGTATGCGGCGACAGCGGAGGGCTTGAGGTGCACGATCTGGGCGAAGCGGCGGGGTTGAGGTTGAGCCATTGTGACGAGATTTGGAATTAGAGTAGAATACAAGAAAAAACCAAGGGAATCTCATTTATGCCCCTCTTCGCCCCAGCTTCAACCCGTACTCGGAGTACGCTAACCCGAGAGCTTGGCATATATCCGTGCTTTTTTTTAGCTAGGCAGTGGATACCTATATTGCATATTCTCGTCATGTGCGGTGTCAATATTGTCTATAAAAGATTGACTATTCCAGCATTACTCTGCAAAAGATATCTAATACTTACAATTTGTTCGGTGAGGATTTCCTATCCCACCAACACTATGTATCACGTGAAGCCTCACTTATGCTGCATAAAATTATGTACATTATACCAATTGAGTTGTATACATATCTAGAACACGTCACAAATATATTCTAGCCTGGCGCCGGGATGTATATGTCAATCTAGATGCAAGTCACAGGAAATTCTGGGAAAAATTATATCATGACAGCAGACATTCCGTAGGTATTCGATAGTGGCCCGCATATTGAGGCCAGTTGGCAACGTGATGTTGGGTGATAGAGGCGAGTATATTCCCTCTATCACCCAAGTGTTGTTGCCATGAAAATAAACCGCTCGGCTCGTATTGGCCTAATGCGGTTTAGTCGGTTGATACATTAGAAGTTAGAAGGCATACGAAGTAAAAGGGGCTAGTATCCACTCTGTATTTCTTGGCATCACGAGCATTTCACCAAATGCTCGAATATCTGGAGTCTATACACTCACCAACCGCACTACTACCTATGGCCAACGAAACTGAAACCCAAGGTACTACGCCAAATAGTATTGAATGGCCTACTTTAGCATCCCAAGGGGTACACCCTCAGACTGACCCCCTTCCCCGCCCCCAAAACACCAGCCTTGAGTCTCAATCAAGCGCAGTGCCTTCTGTGATTAGGGGCTGGTATGCCCCATCAGGCCCCTGGGCGCAATTCGACCCTCCCTCAACACCAACGGCTAGTCAAATTGCTGGTCAAACACCGGTTTCAACTGCTGTTGGGATCGCTCCTCTAAAACCGAATCAAGTGACTGGTCAAACACCGATCCAAATTGCTGGTCAATCTGCGAGTCAAACCGCTAGTCAAATGCCAAAAATTCCTAGAGCTTCACCCCTTTCAAATGAAGATGATCTCGAGCTACTACGCATTGCCGTTTATTATAAAGATCGGTTTACTTCCATGAAGGGTAATGCCAATCTTTATGAAGCGATAGCAGAAATATGGAGAGCCAATACTGGTCGGAATATCAGTCACCAAACCGTTCATAAGCATGTCACCGATAGGCTAAAAGAGCATGCCGCGATACTTGCCATACCGGAAGCTAGCTGGGCTAGAATGAACGCCGTCGAAGCTGCTATTTTCGCCTATGCCAATGAGATATACGAAGTGCTACAACATAACCTAGTAGCAGACGAACAACGAAAGGAGCTCGCTCGTGCAGGCACTAAGCCTCAGACACATGTCGACTCTGTGCGGGATGATATGGCCGATGAATTAGTGCAGCGATCTAGGGATAAAAGGCCTAGAGATCCGGCGAGTTCTAGCCAGGAAGGTATGTAAAAAAAGATTGGAATATTTACGTTATATTTTACTAATTATAATTTAGAAATTGAGCGTCCAACAACCCGGCCACGGACGCGACCTCCCTCGCCGCCGACTTCATCGCCATCATTACAAGCAGAAATGGCCCTATTTCTTAGTATGATGAATAGTCGAGCAGCTAGTGAAGCCTCAACGGGGGCTAAAAGGTCAGATATCACTAGGCTAGAACGTCGAATTGATAGCATGGCTGCTACCATGGACAGCATGATGGGTTTGCTTAGAACCCTTGTACAAAGGCCGCCCGGGTCCAGTTAAGCTTCATTTATATAAACTACATTATAAACTAAGAAAGACGATTGTATCAAGAAGTATTCGTAAATTGAAATAGGTATTCGTAATTATAAAATCATATAAAATCGCTCTCAGGACAGCATCTGACTCTTAGGAACAGGTCGAATCCAACAAACGGCCAAATTAGCTGCCAAACATATAACACCGATGATCCACATCGATCGCCCGTAATTTGATCCGTTGTATCTGAACACAATGGCAAAGACGATTCCTCCAAGATTACCGAAACCACCAACAATCCCAGAAACAATACCTAGTGACAACATGTTAGCTTCAAATCTGCCATTGGAGTAAGAACGGGATTACATACCATTAGCAAAAGGATGCACATGAGGCACAAGAGCAAAATTGGCTCCATTAGATGCCTCAAGGAAGAAAGCCATCCCAGCGATGAGACCGAACATAGACGCCTCCGTGGACGGGTTGGATAACCCGATCGCAAGCTGGAAAGCTCCCATCGCGACCCCCAAAAAGGTAATCAGAAGCTTTTTAGACCAGACCTTGTCTGTATACCGGTAAACCAAGTCACCGAATAGACCACCTGCGGGTCGGAAGACGGCATTCAGCAGACCGAACATAGCAGCCCACTGGCCTGTTTTTGTTTGTCCCATGTGTGGGAAGGTCTTTGTGTAGTAAGATCCCAGCATAGAGTTGATTGCCAGCTCTGCGCCAAAGGAGCAGGCGTAGGGGATCGCCAGGGCCATGGTGGATAGACTCAGGGCGACTTTGAGGCCCTCTCGGAAGGTTGGGGAGACGACTGTTTCTTGTCTGAAGATGACCATCTGGCCAATTGCTGATGGATCGGCTTCTAGGACTTGCGGTGACTGTGCGCCTTTCTTTTCGATGTCGATTGTTGCGGCGTTGTGGGGGGTTGTCATTCCGCTAGTGAAAGCGCCGGAGTTGACGTCGACGATGTTTCCGTCGGTAGTTGTCTCTTTCGCCCAAAGGTGTCTCTCAGACCACTTTCCTGTTGGTGTATCTTCGCAGAGGAACAGCATGCCCAAGGCGATGGCGGTGATGAGGATGAATGGAACGACATAGGCGATACGCCATGCTTTGTGAGAAGGGAGGCCGCGGGCGTGGACTAGGGAGTCGTAGATGGCGGGCATAACAAAACTGGATTGGTTTGTTAGCATGCTCATAGGGTCAAAAAGAGAAATGGCAGACACTTACTATGTAATTCCTCCGCCTGCATTACCCCAGCCTCCAGCGAGGGAGTTGGCAGTACCGACAATACTTTTGTCGAAGAAACCAGTGCACCAGACCTGGCATGGGACGAAGGTTCCGCCCAGAATTCCCACGAAAAATCGCAGAGCTATCAGGCCCTTGGGGCCAGTGACGAGACCGGCCATGGCTGTAGGAATGGCTCCACATAGGAGTAGTCCCACAAAGACCAAGCGTGGGCCATATCGATCACAGAGTGGGCCTGCAACAAATCGGACGAGTAGACTGGAACGGTCAGAGAGGTGTTTCTTTCCATTGATTCGATATCTGGTACTTACGTTGCCAGAAGTGCGACGATGTTTGAGTTGGCAACATCGTCTTGTGTCATACCCAAGTCTTTCTTAATTGTCACACTCAACTAGACAGATGAATCAAATTAGAGACGTTTTCTTTTGTCTCTCAAACATGCAATTGTATCTTGAACTTACCAGTGGTGGAAACGCGTACCATGATAGGAATGCTACCATGAAGCCAAGCCACGAGAAAAAGAATACCCGTCCATATTGATCGAAAGGGTTCAAAATGGGGATGGATTTGGCTTTTCGATTACTGGGGTTAACTTCTGGTGATATAAAGAGCTGTTTAACAAAGCTTGTTGCCATTTTGGTGGGCTCTTTGTATTGTCGACCGATGGTGTCGAGGTAGGCTCGATAGCTGATATTCTAACAAAAAAAAAGCTCAGATAATTCGATACAGACTTGTAGATTAGATGGAAGTAAGGGTTTCTTTGGAAGGTTAGGAGAAAGATATAGGATGAAAAATAGAGAGACGTTCGCATCTATATAGATGTTGTCAATGCTTTGATGAAGCATACATCTCAGATGTATCTCGTCGTGACACAGTAAATCCTGCAGCATGCTAGATTATCCAATTGTCGCAGATAGCTAGGTGCTGCCAATTCAAAACAGTTAGTCAAGAGTTGCCACCGGGTATCCATATCTCAGATCGCTGATTTGATACAATCCAAGAACAAGGTTAGATCAAGGATCATCATATCCTTGGATTCTAAAAGTTACTTCTCGCCACCGCTTTCATTCCTGAAAATTCCGCCGTATCCTTTGCTGAAATTCTGATAGAGATAAGATATGTACTCGAATGACCTATCAGAGTCTCGGAAGTATACTATGCCCAGTGTCACAATTGGAATCAAACCCTGATCGAATGATTTAAGCTACTTCATGTAACTCCGCGGACCTTCAATTGACAATTATAGGCTTACCGAGGACTCCATAACATCATGTCGGGTCTGGGGGGGCGTTTTTCTCCACAGCGGCCAGGAATCTTCGTTGATAAACGCGAGCCTCCTCATTGGATGAGAAGCCAACTGCGATAGGGACTGAAGAAGCTCAGCCTCGCGGGTCTTTTCTTTGAATATCGATTTGAGCTCCGCGGAAATACTTAAATCTCGTTGTGGTGCTGGTCAATTGGTGCTGGATGCTACCGGAGTCAACCCTAAAGACCTAGTCTCATCCACAGATCCAAAATTAGGGCTTCTTTAATGATTTCTCTCCTCCGCAAAGCAAAGCCGTCCTATCAGTCTAGACGGGTCTTTTTGATTTTCCCTGACATTTTGAGTGTGTGTGTAGCCCTATATTAAGTATACCGAGATAAGGGATCTAGGCGATATTGACTATGCGAGCATAATTGCTCAGCAAGTTGCACCATTAATGCCATTTTTGATTTCTCCTTTCGCCACGTAGTATATTAGAAATCTTGGGAACTCTTCAGAAGGATGTGAACAAGATCTGTGGCCACTGTTAATCTCTCCACGGTGGAAGTAAAAAGCGGCTCCTTCCATTGAGGCTCTGTACATATGTCGGGAGATGGATATTGGGGCCACCCTTTTTAACATATTGAACCAGGTCTTCCTTGAATGATCTAATACCTGAACACGATATACACTGGTGTATTTGACAATATATCTACATAGTATGTGCGATTTGCCATTCCAAGGAAAGACCAAAAAGGGAAAAAACTGATGCAGAGCAAATATATTCTCATGTATTCTCATAAGGCCATTAACTATTTCGATAATTCCATACGCCAACCTGTTCCGTCGCAAAATTTCAAATAAACCGACATGTAAAACAATTACCAGTCAATCGACTTTGCTGGCTGCACCGTGGGTGAACGCAAGAAACCATCAGTAATCTTCTTCCCCTTCATACCCTTGAACTTCTTATCAATCTTATGGAACGGATCCTCTGCCTCCCCCTTGCGCACTTTCCACTTCTCCGTCCCTAAAATCGAATCCAACTCCTCAATCGGCGGAAGTTTGATATATACCCAGCCATCGTCCCTCTCCTCAACAGGGAACGTAGCAATATTCATGCTCTCATCATTAGAGCACCGACCCGCCTGCTCACCGTTGAGCTCAAAGTTGCGCTTGTGATACGGACACGACACCCAATATTTCCCAGCATCATCATCACCAACAAGACCATCAGAAAGAACGAAAGCCCGCTTATGCGGACACATCTGCTGCGTCGCATAGAACTTGCCCTTGATCTTAAAGACAGCAAGTTGAGTGTCGCCACGCTTGACATTCGCCGATGAAACCTGAGGAGGCTCGTCGGAGAAATGATCTGCTCGGACAACCGGTTGCCAAGAGACAGTTGACCACTTGTGACCTTTGAAATCCGTTCGCTCGGCAGAGTCTTTTGGCCAGTATGTGGGTCGTTGCTGGGACCGTTCTTGGATAACTTCCACTGTGTCGACAGTCTCGTCTGTGTTTGCAAATTGTTGGAAGACCTTTCGGCGCTTGGGGTCTTTGACGGTCTCGGTCCACTCGCAGAAATAACTATCGACTAGATCGTGCATTTGCTTTTCCATGTCGGCGCAGATTCCAAGTTTGTCATCCACAATCACTTCTTTGAGATAGTGGATTCCGCCTGGGAGATTCTCGATCCATCGTGCTGTTCGCTGCAGTTTGTCGGCAGTGCGGATGTAGAAGATAAGGTAACGATCGATTATGGGCATCACCATCTCCGCTGGTACATCTGTAACAAGAAGCTCGGCGTGTCTAGGCTTGGCACCTCCATTGCCTCCAACGAAGATGTTGAACCCGGTTTCGGTGGCAATCAGGCCGAAGCTGGCAGCTATTAGCGAGTGCTCTTTTTTTTATCATTGTGGGGACTATCTGCTCACTCTTTGTTTTGGGCCTCGGCACATTCTCGCACGCAACCTGAGACAGCTCCTTTAAACTTGTGAGGTGCGCGAATGCTCTTGTATCGCTCTTCTAGTCGAATCGCCATGCCGACACTGTCACCGACACCAAAACGACACCAAGTGGTTCCAACACAACTCTGAACGTTCACTGTCAGCTGATATTCTCCTGCAAAGTAATTGATTTAACGTACTTTGATTGCTCGAAGTGCCTTTGCATAAGCGTGTCCACTCTCCATGCCCGCATCCACAAGTTCCGTCCAGATGTTCAGAAGATCCTGCTTCTTCGCACCGAACATGTCGATGCGCTGGGCACCGGTGATTTTGCAATACAGCCCGTATTTCTTGGCCACAGATCCGATAGCAATGAGCTTATCGGCTGTGATTTCACCACCTGGGATTCGGGGTACCACAGAGAATGTGCCGTTTCTTTGGATATTGGCGAGGAATTTGTCATTTGTCTCCTGCAAATCATTGAAGCCTTTGTCCATGATGTGCGGATTGAACAGACTAGACAGAATCGATGCAATTGCGGGCTTACACAGTTCGCAACCGAGGGACTCCGGGTTCTTTCCAACGTCTTTCATAATATCGACGAAGGTTTTCAGTTGCTTGATAGCCACAATGTTGTATAGATCGGCGCGGGAGTAAGGGATATGTGAGCACACTGGATATGTTAGTGGTGCTGGGGGATAATACTGGGGTAAGTTGATATCACTAACGGTTGTTTGATACTTCCTGTCCCATTTCGAGCATTGTTTTGTTGAAAATTGATTGAACCAGAGGCATGCAACCACCACAGCCTGTTCCTGCTTTTGTGCATGACTTCACCTGTGCAATGGTTGTGCATGTACCATTCTTCACATTGTCGACCACGTCTCCCTTGGTGACATTGTGGCATGAACAGATCTGGGTGCTGTCATCACTGCAGAAATGAGTTAGAATCTCTTCCAAATAGAAGAATGCAATGATACTCACAGGTCATCTGCATTTTCTTCTCCGCCATTCTGGGCACCAAGGATAAATTGACTAGGAGGAACATCAAGTTCTTTCTGGAGTTTAACCATCTGATTCAACTTCAGATAATCCTTGGTATCTCCAATCATCATGCCGCCAAGCAAGAACTTGCCATCCATGGTGAACAAATATTTCTTGTACACCCCACTGAATGGATCCTTATATGTCAAGGCCTTGACAGGAGGTTCCTCTCGCGAAGCATCCTCTGCCAAGCCAGGAACAGTAGGAGGCCGACGACCTGGAAGGAACTTCGGCCCATCTCTGTCGGCAAAGAAGTCACCGAAACTAGCGACGTCAACTCCGAGCAGCTTTAGCTTTGTGCTGAGATCTGGGCGCGTGAAACTCCGAGGCGGTTTGTTTGGGTTTGTTAGATTAAAAGCGAGCACATCAGCCATCTCAATACCCGGAGCAATGATTCCGAATGTCTGGTTCTCCCAGCTTGCGCATTCTCCGACGGCGTAGATATCTGGGATTGAGGTTTGCAGACTATGCAAGTTAGTGACTTGACTGCTATCCACAACTAGTAATAGACGCACCTTTCATCGATCACAAATCCGCCGCGATCGCCACATTGGATTCCAATATCTCGACCCAGCTCATCTCGAGGTTGCACTCCAATCTAGGTCCCAGTCAGCATATTCATCAAAAGAAAGCCAAGAAAAAAACATACCGCAAAGCAAATGCAACAACAATCAATCCTCTCCCCATCCTCGAATGTAATCCCGATCACATTATTTTCCTCGTCGGTATGAACAATCTTCACCTGTTTCTGGTGCAGAACATCAAGGCCCAACTCCCGGATCTTGCGAGTGACCAGCATTCCCGCATCTCCATCCAGCTGTCGTGCTAGCACCCATTTATTCCGATCAATTAATTTGACATTTCCGAAGTCTTCTAGATCTGTCATGGCCTTGGCAGCTTCCAAACCCAGCAGTCCACCTCCGACTGTAACGGCTGTTTCGCCTTTATGCTGAGCTGCGAAGTCGATGAGGCGTTCCAGGTCTGAGATAGTTCGATATACGAAGACGCCTTTGGCATTGTAGCCGGGTGTATGTGTTGGGAGGGTGGCATCGGAGCCTGTTGCAAGGACGAGGATGTCATAAGATAATGTGACACCGGTAGAGGTCTGGACGGTTTTCTCCGTGGGGTTGATAGCTGTTACTCGTGTGTTGAGGTGGTGATCAAAGGCTCGTTCTTTGAACGAGTCATACTAACAAGTAAATGTTCATTAGGTCTTACGTTTCTTCGGTCTTATTCAATGGATAGCTTACCCATTCGGTTGGATTGAGGTATAGATCCTCAATTTTGCGATGTTCGAAAAATGACGATAGTCCAACACGGTTGTATGCTACGTGGGACTCTTCGCCAATGACGACAATGTCGTATACTCGTTCTGTATCCTGCTTGATAATTTTCTCACTGGGGGTTGTTAGAGGAATTCTCATTGTCGGCTGATAGAATCCCTTACATGAGTGAGACAGCCACCATTCCCAGTCCAACTATTACAATCTTTTGGCGTTGAACACTGTTGGTACTTGGGCTGCCATCGACTGGCTCCCCATACCGTAGTCCATCTAGCACAGGCATGGCTAAGATTAAACAATGTGAGATGAGTTTAACGGAATAGGGCCGTTCATGCTAATTTTAAGGAAACTAAATGCCTCGTTCCACCAAAGACTGATACTACGATGTGATCTGTGACACTACAGATTGAGTCGTGCGAATCATTAAATTAAGGCTAATCAGACCACGAACCCGGAGAAAACAGGAACGGCGGGATTTCCTGAGATAGTCGATTTTATCTCCGCGGAGATGGTAGTTTTTATGTCGATTGTGATTGGTTGTTAGGGGTTCGGGCTTATCTCGACGTCTATAGATAGGAATGAAAATGACTCGGCATGGAAATTGTCATCTTCTACTCCATAAAGGAATGTGGATTTTGGAATGAGCAGGATCCGCGGAGATCTTTGGTCTTGTGTGCTGGGGTTGGGGCCTGATGGTCAAGCCTATATGTTGTTATTCGCAGTGAAAATGTGGGTATTTTCAGTTTCACCTTACACAACGGGGTTGATTTATTCACTGGGAATTTTACCCATATTTATCATATTTGGAAAGCAATTTCGACCGTTGTTCTATTATATACCATTACATTCATAGCACAACGCAGCGTAGAAGCCTCGTGCCAATACCATCATGACCAGCATTACCACACAAACGATAACAGAATCAGAGACCATCTCTTTCAAAAATCCCCAGATCACAGTGGAAGATATCATTCCAACTCCAGGAGAGCCCGATATCCCACTCCCACCACCATCAAAGAACCCCGTCGACATCCTAGAGGTGGATAAAGGAACACCTGATAACCATGTACCTCGCGATCCACGATTGATTCGGTTGACAGGAGTGCATCCATTCAATGTGGAGCCGCCATTGACAGCATTGTATAAAGAAGGTATCCATTTCCATCTGCCACACTCAACCCGCCAAGCTAAGCCGGTACCTAGGCTTTCTCACATCCCCGGAACTGTTCTATGTTCGGAACCATGGACCGGTACCTCAGGTCCGCGATGAGGATATCCCAGATTGGGAGATCAGTATAGAAGGGTCAGTGCGATTGAAATTATGCTCCCAGGCTTCGAGTCCAGAGGGACTGATTGATGAGTTAGGTTGGTTGAGAAGCCATTAGTCCTAAACTTCCGCGAAGTGCTTCAGAAGTATGACCAGATCACGGCACCAATCACACTCGTCTGTGCTGGCAACAGACGCAAAGAACAAAACACAGTTCGGAAGTCAAAGGGCTTCTCATGGGGTGCGGCTGGTTTATCCACAGCGCTATTCACAGGACCTATGATGGCGGATATTCTGCGCAGTGCGAAGCCACTTCGGCAAGCGAAGTATGTCTGTATGGAGGGTGCCGATAAGCTGGTGAGACTTCCATATCAATATTTCAGGGTGTCGGGAAGTATCGAACTAAAACTGACACATCCATAGCCGAATGGATTTTACGGAACTTCAGTCAAATTGAACTGGGCCATGGATCCAAATCGAGGAATCATGTTGGCTCATAAGATGAACGGCGAAGACCTTAGACCGGATCACGGTCGTCCATTGAGGGCAGTTGTGCCTGGCCAAATCGGAGGTCGGAGCGTGAAGTGGCTGAAGAAGTTGATTCTGACGGATGCCCCAAGTGATAACTGGTATCATATCTATGATAACCGAGTGCTCCCGTAAGTCTCAGGTCAACCAACCGTGCAGTGAATGTGCTAACAGTGCCAGGACAATGGTGACGCCGGATATGTCCTCCCAGGATCCCAAGTGGTGGACCGACGAGCGATATGCCATTTATGAACTTAACGTCAACTCGGTGGCCGTATATCCACAACACGAGGAAGAGATCGATTTATCCACAGCTGGGCCCACATATACAGTCAAAGGATATGCATACGCCGGGGGTGGCCGGAGGATAACAAAAGTTGAGGTTTCTCTGGATAAAGGCAAATGTATTTACACCCCTGAACCCAGGGATGGAACATGGCTGACATTTCTGATCTTTTAGCATGGCGCCTCTCCGAGATCGAATATGCAGAAGATAAATACCGCGACTTTGATGGCGAGCTGTTCGGCGGCAAGGTAGACATGTGGTGGAGGGAAGCATCTTTCTGCTGGTCTTTCTGGTCTTTGGAAGTCCCAGTGGCGGACCTAGAGACCAGTGATGCAATCCTAGTTCGTGCAGTGGATGAGGCATTAAGCGCTATGCCGCGGGACATGTACTGGTCTGTCTTGGGCATGATGAATAACCCGTGGTTCAGAGTGGCAATCACGAAACAAGGAAATACGTTGAAATTTGAGCACCCCACACATCCAGCGAAAGCCGGAGGATGGATGGAAAGAGTCAAGAAGACTGGTGGTGACTTGCTCAATGGCAACTGGGGCGAAAAGGTCGAAGGCGAGGAGCTCGTCGAACCGGAGCCAGTGAAAGAAATAAACATGAAGAAAGATGGCGTGAACAGACAAATCAACTTGCAAGAGTTGAAAGCTAATAGCACCAGCGAGAAGCCGTGGTTCATTGTGAATGGCGAAGTATATGATGGTACAGGCTTCCTCGAAGGCCACCCTGGAGGAGCGATCAGTATTACATCCTCTGCTGGTTTGGATGTATCAGAGGACTTCCTTGCAATTCGTAAGTGACAAATCAAACATTCTCACGACATTGCACCGCTAACTTTCTCCTAGACAGTGAAACTGCCAAGGCAATGATGCCGGATTACCATATTGGCACACTAGACAAGACATCTCTCGAAGCGCTGAAGAGCGATTCAGCCGCGGGTTCTGATGAGCAACGTGCAGTGTTTCTTCAGTCACGAGCATGGGCTAAAGCCACTCTGACGGAGAAGAGAGATGTATCCTGGGATACACGAATATTCGTATTCGATCTGGAACATGAGAAACAGACTCTCGGCCTACCAATCGGCCAGCATCTGATGATCAAAGTCCAGGATCCATCCAATAACGAGGCAGTCATCAGATCCTATACGCCAATGTCAGACACAAGCCTCATAGGCAAGATGGAGTTACTCGTGAAGATCTACTTCCCAACGGAAAGGATTCCAGGAGGAAAAATGACCATGGCTCTCGACAAGCTTCCCCTGGGCTCAGTGATTGACTGCAAGGGCCCGACCGGCCGATTTGAATATCTCGGCAACGGCCGGGTGTCGGTCAGCGGTAAAGAGCGCCAGGTCCGCTCGTTCAAAATGATCTGTGGAGGAACGGGGATCACACCAGTCTTCCAAGTTCTGCGGGCCGTCATGCAAGACACGCAAGATCCCACGACATGTGTTGTGCTGGACGGAAACAGGCAGGAGGAAGATATCTTGTGCCGTTCCGACCTTGATGCCTATGTGGAGACTGATTGTCGGAAATGCACTGTCGTGCATACCTTGACTAAAGGATCTGATACCTGGACTGGTCGCCGGGGCCGTATTTCTGAGGATCTACTCGCGGAGTATGCGGCCCCAGAAGAACAAAGTATGGTTCTGGTCTGTGGCCCTGGGCCTATGGAGAAATCTGCTCGTGAAATTCTTCTTGCTCAAGGTTGGGCCGAGTCGGATCTTCACTTCTTCTAGATTTGGTGCAGGCTTGGAATATGTCGATTTTGCGCATGAGGACATGAAATGCTTTTTGGATTGGAGTTGTAATAATAAGGGACACGAGGCAGAAAATACGCCATTCGGAAGGGTATAGAAACATTGGGATTTCATTTGTGTAGAAACGAAGTGAACTTTGAAAGAATTTCGTCAATCATGAATCATAACATGTCCAAGAAGTAAAAACAGTGTGATAAGCGTTCCGGCCAAGATCCAGTAGGTTGTTCTTTACACATTCGGAACGTGTAGTAGCTGCTTCCTTTCATCAATAGTAGTTATTCACGTCTAGCCTCACCCGTAGATGCTCAAAGATACTGGTTGGGTCTGTTCGCGAACGGAAGAATTCCCCTGATTTAGCCATTGATTTCGAAGTGGCTTTTCCGGCCTCCAGATTGCGAAGGTAGTTGACAAAGGCGGAGGTCTGTTTTCTAAAAGACCGATAGAGGTGTAGAACAGCTCCTTCACTTTCGTTGCGCATCCCGATACCATCTGCTCTTGACAGAAGACTAAATGTGAGGATAGTGCCGAAGATGGATTCAAGCAGTTTGGCCGCCTGTGCATGGCGCTTGCTGAGGAATAAGGCGAACAGCATCTGGTCAAGGATGTCTTCGTGATAATCACGAAGTCGTGGTACCGAGTGCGCCGCTTCAATCGTACCGTCGATATCACCACGGTTGAGGCAGCGCTCAATCTTGGTAAGTGTGTCTTGGAAGCGCTCCCAGGTGGATCCAATGCCAACGTGGAAGCAATAATCACTGACTGCTAGGACAAAGTGTTGGGCATCCACTCTAAACTTCTGATATACATCCCGTGACCCTCCTGATAGGGATCTTCGAGCAGTAGAATCACGGACAAGTCCTTTGACGGCAGAAACCATGCGGATTAACCGAAGTAAATGCTTGAACAGACGATCATACTTATTCAAAGAGTGAACAGTAATGAGGGGTTCGAGGACTTCTGGTGGGGTGTACTGCAGACGAAGGAAATCCAAAGCCTCTATTGCATTCGGATTTTTACATCCTTCAATTTCTTCGTCTGTCAATTCTCGAATTCCGAAGCTCATACCACCAGGCAACTCGTGATCTTTTTGAATGTGGGTTTTCTGGTCGTCCTCTGTGTTTGTGGTGTCAAAGTAACAATCTCCCAGCAAGCCGATCAACACGAGTCGCAACTCTGAACTAGCTGGCGGCCATGTGTCACGACTGCCGAGACGTAAACCGGTGCCAACACCACTACGAACTTTCCCAGCCTTGCGCTCCCCGCTTTCCATTTCCGGGTCGAATAAGGAATGAGAAAGGCGGGTGACAAACGAACCCTCTCCGAGCAACTGGAAGCGCCATTGCATGTTCAGATGATGGCGAAGTCGATGCTCCTTGAAGAGAAGGTGTAGGCAAGAGTAGTCGATGAGAAGTGCCTGTGATAAAAGAATGGGGGCAAGAGATAGATGGATTCCATATGTTAATTCAGGGCTGAGGTAGCTTCTTTCATTGGTGTTTTCGGTTTCAAGTCCCCGAGCTTTATCGAGAAGTTGCTTAAAATCATCCTTTGAAAGAGCCTTGTGATCTGTTACCGGTCCCGATGCACTTTTCTCATCATCGATGTCGAAGAGTTCAAAGGCTGCCGCTATAACTTCTACGTCGGTGGATCGATCGACACCCTGGGTGACAACCTTTGATGGTGAATCCTGCAAGCCTGCATCACCCTTATGATATTTCTTGATCTCGGCGCGGAGACATGACTCGTACTCCTGGGCTTTTGTTTGAATTTGCTCAATATCAGCCCAAGTGGTCGCACAATGCAGGTGAAGGCTACCAGTTCGCAAGAGAACATCACGCTTTGCGATGGGATGACAAGGATGGGATCGTTTCAACAACTGAAGACTTCGCCCGCTCTCAAAGATGGAACGGGCTTGGTCGGGTGGGATGAAAGACGGCATGTGGTCCGCTTGATAGATGTGGTCGATTCGTGCTGGCCCAGACTTGAACTTGCCTGGGTCATGAGTTACCAGTCTGACGAAATTTTTGCCGTTTGCCATGGTTTCTTTAAGAGTTGCATCTTCGGGGCTAAGCCCAATCCAAGTCTCAATGAATTTGAACCACGGCCGAGTCACTCGAATCACAATCTCATGCACAAGGTTCTCCATCCAGTCAAACTTCTGGGCGAAAAATGCTGCACGTTCTGTAACAATTGACATGACTTGTGCATCCGAGACAGCCTTTTGTGCTGCACCAACAATAGCTGCCAAGACACCAATCAAGTCCCCGCAGCGGTGAAATAGTGCCTTTATTTGCAGAAGTGAAGCAATATTCCTTGAATGATCGGATATCTGTTCTTCAAGGTTGAACATTATTATTGCGATGGTGCTGCTTAACGTGAACAAAGCAGAGAGTTCTCTGCACTTCGCTGGCGGGTCTTGCGCAAACAGCCGCATGCGCTGCATGTTGGTACCACAATGGACCACATACTCAATAACATGTTCCAACGCCAATGGGCTAATACCAGAAACCCGGATATCCTTCAAATGTCTTTCAAATTGGTTGGTGCGCTGATCGTAGCGAAAGAATGGAGAGCTCCAGCCAAGCCCAAGACGAAGCAATGATCGAATGAATACATCTGTTCGAACCAATCGTTGTGGTACACCATCTCTGTTTGCAGTTTTTGGCCGTGCCAAAACTGCATCGAAGCCCTTCGCCCCAGATTCACTAATGTAGACAGACACATGTTCTTGGAAAGATCTGTGCTGATATCTCTCCCATGATTTCTGCGGGAGGGTCTGACCCGGGTCTTCCTGAAGTAAATTCAGGGACCATATATCGCTGTCATCGCCCGAGATGTCTCTCAAAGAATCACATGTGGCGTCAGACTCGCCGTCTATGGAGGGATTGATGATCGAGTCGGGAAATGATTCGGGGTTCTCCAAGCCGGTTGGAAAGAGATCCAGCTTCCATATAGGATCGATCTTGTCTGTGGACTGCGGATATATCTCAAGGCAAGATGTAGTATCATCTATAAGAAAAGAGTGTTATTGAATGTTCTAGGGAATCTGCAGTTGATACTCACCACTTAGCGTAGTGTTCCATGGTAACGATCCCAATGGCTGTAGAGCTTCTATGCTGAATTTAGAGAGTTTCCAGAGACTTTCACTGGAGAAAGGATCCAGCTCATCACAATCCAATTCCATAATGAGATCATGCTCAGATGAGATGTTTGACGCGTGAAAGTTCCCAGGTCCCGCGACGGAGATGGCTATCGTGCACAGACCCTTGATAACAGAAAGTGCTCTCGCCCAGCTCGAAGCTCATTACCTCCCCTCCCTCTCCAATTGAATACCTACTCCCTGCGGTCCTCGGATATTCCACCCAAGCTACCATGCCTCCAAAAAAGAAGACCAAGCGCGCGCACTCGCCCACACCTCAAGACGATACTACTGTGGAGTCGAGCGCAAACACCCCGTCAAGCGACAGCGTCGACAAGCCTGACACAGACTACAACCTCATCACAGATCCCTGGACAGACGAGCAAGAAACTGCGCTACTCAAAGCGATCATAAAATGGAAACCAGTTGGTGAGTTCAATTCGCTCCTCCGCTGAGTCGACGACGCAACTAACCGTCTGGCCCCATAGGCCTACATAAACACTTTCGGATGCTCGCAATCTCAGATTACTTAAAGAGCCAAGGGTACGCACCTTCCACGGCAGAACACATGCGGATTCCAGGGATCTGGAAGAAGCTAGGCTCGTTATACAATTTGGAAGCTCTTGACGAGCGGGTAAGCGGTGATCAAAGCTTTGTCCGCGCTGGTTCATTTTGCTGATTAGCGATATCATTATAGGAAGATTCAGTGATCACCGATGTCAACGAAGACGATGAAGGATCGAGCGAAATGTATTGCACGTTTGAGCTCCCGTATGACGAGTACGGTGATATGATGTTTGAAAGGCGGCTTGCGATGGAAGAGTCATTGTCGCCTGTCACTAGTCGTGCCAGTCGGGCAGGCGGATCACGGCGAGGAAGCACAGTTGCAGACACAGATGGTAAGGAGTGATGTGATTTACAGCCTGTTCTACAACCCGTAAACTGACCTCTTGCCCACCACAGAACCACGGTCTTCTCCTGTCCCGTCTCGAGGTCGCGCATCCCGTCCCTCCACGCGTGGAACACGGTCAACTCGGCTGCAGGTAGAAATCGGTCCAGGTAGTCAAGGCAAGGTGTCAGATGAAGGGGGCGATTCGGCAGAAGACACTGGTGCGAATGATGAGGATGACGAGGAAGGCGAGGAGGGGTCTGAGGGCAATACTGACGAGGATGAGGGCGAGAGTGAAAAAGGTGGTTCGCGGAGCACCAGAGCGCAAACATCTCGATCCAAAGCCAAAGATAAGAGACCTTCAGCTGGCACTGCGACGCGCAGGACTGCTCGACGACGTTAAGGTGGCCGAGGTTTCGATACGGGGTTTAAAGTTTGATACCTACGGAGTTCAAGGGATGGCGTTCTCTTTTGTTTTAGTGATGTGTATGACTATGCAGGCATCTTGTACTCTACTGCTACAGTAACAGAACCGATCAATCTACGATACAGAACTATCAAGACATGAGTAAAGTAAAGGGAGTTCAAGGTTGTTTGAGAATCAGGCGCCTCCAGGTAACCAAAAGTAGGTATATTTCGATCGCTATAGGTCTAATGTCGTTCGAAGGGTACAAAGGGAATAGATCAGGGGGTCATAGTACAAGGAGTCTTAGCAGCGCTTGCTTTACAGGCGCTTGATGATAGCCCCAGCGTACTCGTGGGTCTTGGCCTTACCGCCAAGATCACCGGTGAGAGTCTAAAGATCATGGTGTCAGTAATGCGCGGTAACAGTAGGAATAGATGTAAAAACTAACCTTGCCCTCGGCGAGGGTGTCGAAGATAGCCTTCTGGATGCGGCCGGCGTGGTCGTGGAGACCCATGTGCTGCAGCATCATGATACTGCTAAGAAGCATAGCAGTGGGGTTGGCGAGGCCCTTGCCGGCGATATCGGGGGCGGAGCCGTGAACGGCCTCGAAGATGGAGCACTCGTCACCAATGTTACCGGAGGGGGTGAGACCGAGACCACCGATGAGACCGGCGCACATGTCGGACAGAATGTCACCGTACAGGTTGGGCATAACGAGAACCTTGTCGTTGTAAGGGGTAGGGTCGGTGACGATGCGCAGGCATGAGTTGTCCAGCAGCTCAGCGTCGAACTCGATATCGGGGAATTCCTTGGCGATCTCGCGGGCGGTGTTGAGGAACAGACCGTCGGACATCTTCATGATGGTGGCCTTGTGGACAACGCGGACCTTCTTCTTGTTGATGGACTGCGCGTACTGGAAGGCGAAACGGAGGACACGCTCGGAAGCCTCGCGGGTGATGAGCTTGATGCTCTGCACGACACCATCGACGACAACGTGCTCAATACCGGAGTATTCACCCTCGGTGTTCTCACGGATGAGAACAGTGTCGACGTTGTCGTAGGGGGTCTTGTAGCCAGCAATGGAGCGGCAAGGACGCAGGTTGGCGAACAGGTTGAAAGTACGGCGGAGAGTCAGGTTCAGGGAGACGTGACCCTTGCCAACGGGGGTCTGAAAGAGCGAAGTTTAGTATCGCAGTCCAGATGTGAGGGTGCTATAGGCAATTTGAAGCTGGAACATACAGCGAGAGGACCCTTCAGGGCGACGTAGTTGCGGCGCACACTGGCAATAGCATCGTCGGGAATGGCGGTCTTGCCATCCTTCAGGATGGGGGTGACATCAACAGATTCCCACTTAATGGGGGCCTATTACTGAACTTAGTATTTCGATCGCGTTGAAGAGTTAGAATATTAAGAAATCAGTACCTTAGCGGCCTCGAAGATATCCTTGATGGACTGAGAGATCTCTGGACCAATACCGTCACCCTCAATCAGAGTAACAGTGTACTTGCCCTATTTCAAATTAGATTAGCATTGACATAATTATACACGTGGTGATGTTCTAGCGGTTTATCGTCGGTAGTGCACTGGCGCGGCTTGCACCGGCATAGATGAAAAAAAGGGAAAAAACGTACATCAGGACCCTTCTGACCCTTGAACTTGGCAACAGCCTCCTGCGCAGGGCTGGCGTAGAAGCGAACCTATTTAAAAGATCAAAAATTAGTCAATTGAGCTTTGGTTGTTAAAAGACTTTGTTGTCCTTGAGGGGGGATTGTGTACCTGCGCGATAGGAGTAGCAAAACGGGCCACGCGGGAGGGGCGCATGCACTGGCGAGCGACAGAGAAGTTCCGGGCAGCGATCATTTTGAAAGATCCCTTCAATTATTCTGGGGGAAGATATAAGTGGTGAGGGGGTAAAAAGGAAGAAGGGGAAAGGAAGAAAGAATCAAATCTCTCGGCGCCGCACCGATCCGGGACTCAGACCGCATTGGTTTTCCCCCACGGCCCGAGTCCACTCTTTTAGGTGTCCACTCTTGACTACACATACAACTTAACATTTCATTAGGTTTCTGTTATCAGATCTCGGGGATAAACTCCGATTCTCTATTTTGTGTTTCAATTCGTCCTGGCTCCTACGCTCCACCCCGGCAATTATGACTGACCTCGACGTCGCAAGCCACTATAACCTACCCTCCGAGTTCCCCGAGGAATGGCCAGCATCTTTAGACGTGGCCGATGAGCCAGAAGAACAGCCAGTTCAACGAGCAGACTCCCGTCCACGCAAGTCTCGATACATAGCTCTTGAACGCAGTACCAGTGATTGGAGGAGCAACTTTGGTTCACGAAGAGGAAAGGAGGGCAGAGAAAATGCGCGGGAAGACGAGCCGGATCCATTGGGTACAAGCGACAGCGTTCTCCGGATCCTCAAGCAGCGGGGAGTGCCCTTGGAGGAAGATGGCAAATCACGATTCCTGCTATCATCAACATCATTTTCGCCCGCATTATTCCTATCACAGGCGCATCACTCAGACTCTATTGAATCGCTGACGAGTGGTCTGGATAACCTGTCGCATTCCATCGACCAGAAATCGGCGTCTCTAAAAGTACTAGTGGAAGCCAACTTTGAGCGTTTCGTCCGTGCCAAGGCAACTATCGATAGCGTCTATACCGAGATGAGGAACCAGGGTGTTGATAAACAACAGGCTCTAAGTCCCCGCAGGTCAGGACATTTCCGGAGTTATTCAGGTCAACAGCGGGTCGCGTCTCCCGCCCCAATGGTTCCCAAGAAGACCGCCCTTGTCAAGGAGAGTGAGTTTGGCATGAAGGGTATCAGAGGTCCTTTGGTTGAGGCTTCTGTCAAGGCAGAAGAGGTGTGGGGACCGGCTCTTGGAGGTCGGGAACGAGAGAAGGTACTCAAATCGGTGGTGGAGACTATGGAGAAACAACGCGATGTCTATGAAATTGGAAGCCTCTTGTCCAAGTCCATCCAGCAACGTGACTACGATGCTGTCGTTGAGCAATATACCAAAGCAAGGACCCTCGCGAATCGGGCGAAAAATATCGCAGAACAGGCGTCGTCCAGTCCCCACCGGCAATTAAACGACTCTGAGACACACACCATTCTAGCCATGGGCCGGATGTGGATGGACGTTGACCAACAAATCCATGATTTCAAGCGTGATCTATGGAGACGTCTTGCCGATGCGCCCACTACTTCAACTATGAGCACCGCCTTAGGGCCCGTAGAAGAACACATGGAGTTGATCGGGGCATTGTTGGAACTGGGTGTCGAGGACAACCCCATCTGGAAATGGCTTCAGAGTCGTGTTGAATTCTTGAAAACAAAGATCAACGGATTCTGCGACCGATGCAAGGTTGAAATTGAAATCTTAAGAAGAAGACTTGCTTGCGGAGAGAGACCAACTCCACAGGCTACAGCATCCTATCTCCGCCTGGCACCTCGTGATGGTGCGGTAGAAATACCAGGGAGACTAGACACGGATCAAGTTATTGAGTTGTGGGAATGCATACAAACGTTCTTAACCCGCCTTCTGTCCTCTCAAAGTGGTTTGCTGGGCGAGGTATTGGATTTCTGGGAAGTTGCACAATCATTCATTGATGGCAATCGACAACGGCTTTTGCCTACCGGGTTTGAAGGGGAGAGTCGCAAACATCACCATCTTTCTGACGACAATATTCAAGAGTTAGAGAAGGGTATCGACGTGTTGGTCAATATCATTCGAGAGAACGTTGTGGCCCTCTTCGCGGAACCCCCAACAGAAGATATCTCCCTTCTCTTCTCGCCAATTCCAGCAAGTCCATCAACCCCAGAGTCGAGGGGCATTACTCCGACAGAGTCCCGATTCAAACTGGATCCAACGAACCTACCATATCCTCCTCCAAAACTTGGAGAGCACTGGGAGAGTTTCGCGTTCTGGCCACCATTTTCCAACTCTCTCAGTGGAGTGCACTATCTGAGCAAATTCCTTATCACTGTAGGCACCGCGGCGAGCGAAATGGCAGCCCTAAGGCCGATTGGCGGCGCTGGAAAAACTTATGACCTCCTCAAGACCCTTCTCAGTACATCCCGGGAACGATGTGCACGTGTGGCGTGTGCTGCCTGGAGTAAAGACGCGGAGATCTGCAAAATGTTAGAAGACTGGACACGCGATTCAGAGAATCGTGATTTGACTAAGATGCCCGGGTTCTTTGTGGCTTTTGAGAGTGCTATCCTTGGGGGCATGCAAAAGATCCTTTACATTTCGGAAGCTATGGCAAAACCAGGTTCGGTGGATGTTGTCACTCAGCCGCCTGCGAAGCTACTTCAAATGGTCCGCTCTCAGTTCGTATCGAGTGTTTACAAAGCGTTAAGTGGCCTGGTCGAAAACGCAGAGCGCCTGACTACAGTAGATGAAGAGAATGAATGGATTATTGCTCGACCGGCAATGACAAGCCAAGCGACTGACGCTGCTTTGTCGGTTCTCTCGGCGGATTCGGTCGATTCTTGGAATCGGGTAAGTGTCAGTCCAATTCGATGTGATACCTGCGTAACTGACCACGTAATAGAATGTTCGAATCCTTCTCACACTATCAAATCTCAAAGCTCTACAGGCCGACCATGTCCCACAGCTTATCTCGAACTTTGAGACATCCTTCTCAGTCAAGCTGACGGAAGAGGCCAAGACCGTCCGGGACGTGCTGAGCCAGATTGAAGACAGGCTCTTCCAATCATATATCACCCCAACTACTGTCTTATTACACAAAACAATCACCGCTGGGATTGCATCTCCAGATTGGGAGCCGTCAGTTGACAGGCCGGAGCAAGTTCGGCCATATGTCTACAACACCATGCTGACCATGGTGCTGGTCCACACAGAGATCTCCACAACTATTCCGTCTACTGTGTCATCAGGTGCTAGTCGCGCTACGTCAAGTTCACCTTCCTCACTGCTTTCCACTGTGTTGACACATCTCCTTTCTCAAATTTCTTCGTCACTACTTGATGCCTTCCGTGCTCGGTCCTCCTTCTCGCTCCCAGCTTTGATGCAAGCCACCCTGGATACCGAGTTCATTGCACAGACTCTTACCTCGTACATAACCGAGGAAGCATCGAATGTGCAAAGCCAGATCTACGTCGAGCTAGATTGCCGCACCACAAATGAAGCTCGCACAAAACTGAAGGCCGAACTAGGAGAAATGCGTGTTGTCCTGAAACGGCTCAGAGATCGGACGAAGGGCGAGTTTGCTTGTTTCAAAAAGCCGAGAAGCGGTACAAATGGAGGGAACAATAAGTCTTCTGCTGGCGCGGCGTAGGTTTAGCAAGACAGTATTAATCAAAGTGCTATTAATCAAGATCATATATTGAATGCTTTGAATTTTTTTTTTTCATAACCGGGTATCATGAAAACATAGTCAACACTATGTGTAGTTCTTGCCTTTCCTCTCTAATTCTTACCAACCATGCGCTGCACACGACTAAGCAGCGCATTGCTCTCTCTGCCTAATCTCCTCTTCCCAAACTGATCTGGCCGCTTCGCGCGGAGCAGTTGGTCACGCTCTTTTTGTTTCGCCTCGCGATCCTTCTGTCGTGCTTCCTCCGCCTGCCTCCGCTTCTCCGCAAACTCCATCTCCTTGGCGAACGCCGAGGGCTTTGGTCTGCGCTCCCTCTGTTTGCCCTCACCTCGTGGGCGCCGTTCTGCTCTAGGTGCAGGTGTCGGCTCGGGCTCGGGCTCGTTCAACATGGCTATGCGATCCGGGTGGAGTTCCGGGGTCTTTGCGTCTTCAACAGTCTTTTCTTTATCCTTGCCCGTTTCGGCTTCGTCTGCCGCGGCGGTATCGTACACGGATTTCCTAGGCGCGATGGCGAGTTCTTCAGCTTTGATCTTGGCATAGGCCTTCTTCACTTTGGCTTTGTGAATCAAGTCATTTTTGATCTTTTGGGCTGTTGTTAATCATTTGATTAGTCTCGTTCAAGGTATGGCTTTGGGGCATGCTCACTCTTGCGACGATATGTGCCATCTGGGAGGTTTGCAGGTCCAACGCTAAAACCCTTGCGCTTCTTGATCTCGGGCTCGCCCTTTGATGGAGCAGCATCGCCGTCGTGGGTACGTTTTGGTGCCATGCTGATATTGAAACAAAACAAATCTGTTTTGTCCTGACGTGTGAAATCGAAAGACTTTCGGAGAAGAAAAAAAAAAGTGGCGATCTCCGCACGGAACATCGGTCTCGGCCACTAGCAGCTAAGTATGAACTTTTTTGAAAGAAATATGTATAGAAAGCGTTATTTTTTTCTATTTAGGTTCTAAAATACGATAGGTAGTAGCATTCACATCTACAATATCTACATTTACAATATCATATATATTGTGCCACAACATATGCGCCATTATTCATTCTATTGGCATTCCAGCCAGCACATTCTGCTACATTTCTCCCCAACATCTCTACAATATTTAGGCATCGGGCCTTGATATTATGACTCAAAGAATTCAAATATAAAAAAACAATGGCCTAATCACCGGTGAAATACAACGTCACTGGTCCATCACATGACGTTCTCAGTCCGGATTTCCGAGATCGACGGGTGTCCACCTCCCATTCAACTGCACACCCAATGCTTTTCTTTCACCTATTCAACATTTTGAGATTGGGTATTTATACTTTAAGAGAAAGAAGAAAACAGCTAAAGCCAGGCCCATGGACTGACATGCTACCTTCTATATAAGCGGTGCCTTCCTCGCCAATCAGTAGAACTATTGACGGCATATACCTGAATCATCCTGATACCGTCTAACTCTCCCCCGCGGCACAGCTTGGCTCTGGTTTCAGAAGGTGTTGCGCGGCTGGGCTCCTGAAATGTTACTTCTATCGTCTCAGGCCTTATAGTCTGCCCTTATCACGCCATCATGCCTCTATTTCGAGATCCGGATCGGCGGCGTCACTATCTATGGTCACCCGACCATGACCGTGAACAGCCGACAAGGTCATCGGAATCACAGCTAAATGATCTCAGTCACTCTGAAATACCTGCTCCAGATATGGCAACCAACTCTATGCATTCAACGGCGTTGAATCCGTCCAGGTCGTGGGCGAATGACCGGGAGGAGCTCATACACCATATCAAAGAATCTTCACCTTGGAGACTTCAACACATGGTATGTGAATCTCTTCATGAATATCTAACTTTCTTTCAAATCATTGCTTGCTGTGGCATCCATCTTCTTTATTCCTGTTCTCTTTCTCTTTGTCTTTGCTTTCACAGTCCAACGTGCCTTCTCAAGTATACATCAGCTAACATGCCAACAGTTCCCAGGTAGGGAAAACAATGAATTGTCAGTCTCTCAAACCTCACGGGAGCAGTCGCAAACAGCAGGAAGAGAGCATGACGACCGCTCTCTTAGCCAAGAACGCCACATCAACGCGCCAGAGGAACTGGAATCGCCCGCCGATATCCAGAGACCTCGATCAGCGTTACACTCGGGTGATTTCAGAGAAGGAGCCACAGATCCCCATGACTCACACTCTCCTCGATCTTCTTTTACTGAGCGGAGTTCGGCTTCTCCCTTTGTTGATTTAAGATCTTCCCCCACTACTCCCTGGTTCGGAGCAACGGCCTTGCCACCCGATTTGCGGAAGACAAGTACATCGATTGAAAACCATCAGCCCAATGTTATCGTGGAGGATCGTGCTCGTGCACCGTCGGTGGGCTCATTCTCATCAAGTTATGTTCTGAAAGCTCCTACCAGTCCTCTGGTATACCAAGCAAATAATACCGACTTAGACTTCTCCCCTCGTGTTGACCATGTGGACGTGGAGAGAACAAACCGTCGCCGTACTTTGCCGCCAGAGACTTTTAGGAATCTACAATTCTCGCCACCAGGCGATGAAATTCCCAACCTTAGTAGTCCATCTCCGCCCGGGCGGCGGCAAGATATCTTTACCAATCAAACGCCCTTGCCTCGCCGGTCATTGACTTCAGCATATAGTCTTCAACTCGCGCCGTCCCCCGGGGGCCAGATCCCACCATCGCGAGTAAGAAGGCCGTCTTTTGTCTCTGACATCTCGTCAAAACCCCATGCACCGATGGTGGGGTCTTATGAGGAGTCGATACTGTGCGGGAGGATGTCAATGAATCCTTCCAAGCCGCTGGACTTCATGGCTCAGATCGGTGTGCTGGGCAAGGGGAAATCCAAAGGCCATCTCAAATGCCCGCCACATGTTACAGTGCCGTTCCCGGCTGTTTTTTACAGCTATCCGACCTCAGGCTGCGGCCGCTCGATTTCAGACGACAATCCGAGCCCCTATATGGGAGTAATTGACCTGGAAAACTCCCTCCCGAAAGAGAATCCTAGTCCGACTCGACGTCGCAGGCGACATTCAAGTCCCACGGGTGAAGGTATTCCCACGGCAGAAGGAGCAAACAATAGTCGTACACCTGATGCCGGATCACGACGCCTCCGGGAAAAAAAGAATCGCAAGCCAGAATCGCCTAAATGTCCCCCAGGGGGCTCTTACCGGATTCCGCAACAAGGTCAACTACAAATCATAATTAAGAACCCACACAAAACTGCGGTCAAGCTTTTCCTAGTTCCATACGACCTCAGTGATATGGAACCTGGCACAAAGACCTTTATTCGGCAACGGAGCTATTCGGCAGGTCCGATCATCGATATGCCGCTCAGTGCACGGAAGAGCTTTGGGACAGATCGCCCTGAAGCTTCTTTGAATCCCACGGAAGACCCTCACGACAAGCCCACTTTGCGATACCTCATTCATTTGAACATATGTTGTCCGTCGCGCGGTCGCTTTTACCTACACTCGATTATTCGCGTTGTCTTTGCAAACCGTGTCCCAGATGGCAAGGAGAAACTACGGAATGAGGTCCAAAATCCTGAGCCTCGGTACAGCCCGTACAAGCCATACCGAGAGCCTTCCACCTCTAGTACTGCCAGCGTAAATACGCGCCTAGGAATTGAACAAACTTCACGCAGACTGAGTGTGGAACAAGGAGCAATCCCTCACTTCCGTCCACATATGTCGTCTCCCGGCCAGTTCCCCTCGCAGCTAGGTGTGCGAAGTTCCTTGGATACTCCAGGTGGCCCTGAAAATACTCCGTCCTCGCATAGTGCGTCTCCGTACAGCAAGCTCACCAAGGACAACGAGGATTCCGGATGTCATCCTTTTATTTCGAATCCAAGCAGTCCAAAACTTAGGGAAAGCCTACTCGCTAAGAGACTCCGAGGCCTCGATGTGCACAGGGCAGAGACCTCAGTAGATGAACGGCATCCACGCAAATTAGACTTCTATGATTGATCATCTCCCACGCACAACTACCGTCCTCGCTAAACGAACCCAATGCAATACACTGCAAAAATCTCCTCGGTATTCAGTACAACAATAGCACTGCCCATCTCCCACATGTATCTTAACCTTCCTTGGCTTGACATATTTCCTGACTACACCACCCCCAAAGCCCTGGAGAACAGTACAGAACAGCATGACAATAGGCGCACTGGTTTGCCGCCGATCTTTGTTCATACTAATCACATAATAGCATCGAGTATCTTCATTTATCTTGATTCACGTCCCAGCGATGTGTGTATTTATGTTCTTTACCACTTGGACTTCTAGTTGATCTACTTTCATTGTCTGCTTATGGATATATTGGGAAGCCCCAGGCGCATAGGCCGTTGACTATACCCCGTTTCTATATTTCTTTTTGGTATCTTCTCCGTGTTGATTTGGTATTTACACAAAGTTTATCTGTTAGTTAAATTAACTGGGTAAATTTTGAAATTGATTATATATATCTCGCTACACGAATTGCGTTGCTGCACGGTTTTTGATTTTCGTGTCTGTCAACAACGTACATGAACAGCGGATATATATTAGATGATTTCACATTCGAAAGTTTTGATTTAGAGGAAGATACAAGAAGGTAAGATTTTGGAAAATGTGTTAGAATAGGTGTTCCTGCAGTTTATATCTACAGAGCGCTAGATACAGCAACTAAATTATCCAACATAACAAGTGCCAAGCAACCAAGGAGAAGACTGTGATCTCGACCCGGTCGACATAATGTATTACAATTCCTTCGAGTCCAAGAAAATAAAATTTCCTAGCCTCAACTAACGAGCTGAGCTTAACCAGCATGCTCCACGATCTCGCTTACCAGCACGCCGTTCTTGATGTAGCTCTTGAACTGCTCGGGCAGAGGGCACTCCTTGGTATCTTCATCGGTGCCCTCCGGCGGCGGAAGGTTGATGTTCACAGCGGAGCACTTACTAGTAAAGACCTCAGTGTTGAGGCTCTGCTGGCCAAGGTAAACGGTAGCACCATCAACCTGGTCCATCAGCAAAGTGGGGACCGTGCCGTCGATCTGCACAGCAAACTTGGGGCACTTGATAATGTCAAGACTGCTGACGAGAGAGTCGACGATGAGAGAGAGACCAACGCAGTTGTCGATGGCAATTGCGTTAGCCTTGTTGGAGACCTTGATGATGGTTTTGTTGCAGCGGCTAATGAGGATGGACTGGTTCTGCTGAGCGGGGATCTCGATGATCTCGCCAGGGGCATCAAAGTTCTCAATGAGCCACTTGCTGCCCTCGAGTTCCTTGCGGGGCGGTTTGCGCGCGCGCATATTTTCCGGCTTGGGCTTTTTGTTAGGTGCTGGCGACTTGCCCCGCACGGCGCTGGAGCCTGCGGAATCCGAGACTGTTGATCCGGCACGCAGACTGGGGTTCTTATGTGTCATCTGCGATTTATCGACCTTGCGGAGGCTGGAGGTGATACCCTCGCCCTGGTTGAGCTGGTCGAAGACAGCACCCATGTCTGCTGCTGGTGCTGCAGGGGTTGGAGCGGGAGGAATACCAGGAGGCGGAGGTGGGGGAGGAGCACCGCCACCGGGGACGTTGAGAGATGGGACCGGAGGAGGGGGAGGGGGAGGAGGAGGAGGGGCACCGCCGCTGACCGGAGCAGGACCGCCCTTGGCCTGCTTCAAAGCTTCCAAGGCATCAATGCCAGATGCATTGTTCCACGTGAGACCTTGGGGGAAGTGCTTCTTAAGGTACTCTGCAAGAGCCTTGAAGTTTTGATAGTAGGCTTTGATGTAATCGACATGTGTTTTGTCCCTGTCAAATTGTCAATATAGGGATTCCTCCAAAACGTCATTAATACGAGAGCTTACTTGTCCTTGTACTCCTTCAGCACCTTATTTCCGTAGTATTCGATGCCACCAATCATATCCGTGACAAACTCCGCAGGCTTGCTTTCAAAGAACCAAGCGAGCGCAACAATGCCCTCCGCAACAGCGCTCAGGTGGTTGAATAGCGGCGATGCTCTGTTTGATTCGCGAATGTTGTTAATGCTATCAGATGCCTTGTGCAGATCTGTCATTAACTCCGGAGGCTGGGTATCAGGCTTCTTGGCCTTTGTCACAACGAAAAGATAGGTGCGTTCGGCTTGGAAGGCTTGAAGGACGGCTTTGGACTATATATCCAGTCAGCAACTACTCGCGACAGACCAAGCTCCAAGGATTCCTTTTAAGACATACTTGCTCAGCAACCAGACCACCAATCTTCTCTCCCAGGTTGACGAAGTTCTGAACATCTCCCTTGATCAATGCATCGAAGTCCTGAATCTGTGGCGGAACCGGGGCCGCCACAGGGGCTGCGGGCGGAGGAGGGGAAGGTTTAGGGGGTTCTGTAATAGCGGGAACGGAAGAAGGAGACCCATCCAAGGACTTTTGAGCGCTAGGATCATCGTATGACATCGCCATATCCTCCAAGCGTGAGGTCGCTGCCTCGAGCCTGTAGACAAGTCCAATGTCAGTCAAGTGTGCCAGATGTAGTTGCCAAACAGTTTAGCAAGTACTGAACCCAAAGCAAAATGCCATAGGCCCGACACTGCTAGTACTAAGCATACATACCGCTTGATGAGGGTGGTGAAGTTATGCATATGGCCGCCGGACGCCATGATAGGCAACACGTTGCTCCAACGGTGGAAGAGGAAAGGTAAAAAGGGTAATTTGAGTAGGTTGAAATGTAGGGATTATCGACATGCAAAATCCCCTACTATTCGGTAAAATTTATGCCCTCAAGTTCCGAAGACAATGCACGGGATGATAGGGGAGTAGAAAGAAGACAAAGGAGCTCCTGAGGCGGATGACGGCTTTAGACGTGGTATGGTACGTTACAGCGGGATCCGCAGATGAGAATGACGTTGTGGGGTATATTTGGTATTTATATTACCATAATTCGATCCACCGTAATGCGATAGTCGGACTCCCAACACTTCAATGTTCGGTTGTTCTCTCTCTGAACAACCATCTTCTTTTCCGTATCTATACATAGCCATTTAGATGCGAATATGGTACCCCAAGATCAGCAAATGGAGGTCGAGTTCTGCACCTTGGGAATGTTTATAATTGGTATGGTTTACTTCATCTCTCAAAGTGGGATGTAGACTTACAGGTGCATTGTTGTTCAGATGAGATTGATTTCGGTGATTCAAGACCCGGTGTCAAGAATATCCTTGGTGGTGCAGCCTCCTTTGCAGTCGTGGGCGCCCGCTTGGTCTCGGGCTCGAAGTATGCACGATCTGTGAGCTGGATTGTGGATGTTGGCTCCGATTTCCCCGTTGAGACGCTTGATGTAATCAAATCATGGAACACGTCTTGTGTTTTTAGAGAGGACCCTAGCAGGCTAACAACAAGAGCCTGGAATGGCTATCATCCTGACGAGAAACGAGGCAGGTTTCTGATATCTTGTGAAGGAATGCACCCAGTGACTGACTCGGACAGACTTCAAATACTTGACCCCGAAATTAAGACTCGAGCCTGAAATGTTGTCCGATTCTCAGGTGTGGTCCAAGACATTCCATATGGTCTGTTCTCCATCTCGTTGTTTGTCTATAGTGCATCATATTATTCAACGACGAGATGAATTGCAAGAGGCAGGGAAAGCGCCGTCTGCCGCGCATGCTTCCAAGCGCCCTATCTTCGTCTGGGAGCCAGTCCCTGATCTCTGTACTCCAGAGGAACAGGACAAGTTTTTCGCCGCAAATAAAGTTGTGGATGTGGTGAGTCCCAACCATATGGAGCTCGGCATGATGTTCAACCATCCCGGTTGGACTGAGAAGAGCCAAGAAGGCCAGCAGCTAGTCCAAAGGATTGCAGAGTCCGGAATTGGTCCCGATGGAACTGGCATGCTGGTTATTAGGGCAGGAAAGGATGGTAGCTACGCCTACTCAAAGTCTAGCAAGATTTGGCTCCCCGCCTATCATCAACCCGATGCCTCCGGTGCTACGCCTGTGATCGACCCTACTGGGGCGGGCAACTCTTTCCTTGGTGCTCTAGCCCAGGGCATGGTGACTGCAGGCCGAGAGCCATTCGAGGTCATTGACTCTGTTCTATCAAAATCCAACAATTGGAATAAAGCCCTCGAGTCTTGGGGTAATTACCAACATTATCCAGTAGCGCTCATTTGCGCAACTGTCGCAGCTGGCTTTGTGGTCGAACAAATCGGTGTGCCGCATATTGATGCTAATAGAGACGGGGAGGAATTGTGGAATGGGACTGAATTCACGGAACGTGTCCGCCTGTACACGCAGCGATTATTGAGGACACTTGAAGAGTCCCCTCAGAGACATATATTGGTCAATTGACCAATGGCCGAATGAGGAACGCCCTTTTATTGTCGTACAGCACACAAGTGATCAAATAGTAGAAAAACATGAAAAGAAAGGTCCGTCCTGCTGAAAATCCTCCTACAACCGCCATCCAGTATCCTGGACCTTCTTCATGAGTCGTTCTTTGCGGCTTGTTGCTGCTCGTGTTCACGAATTTGCTTGCTCCAGCTATAAAGTAAGATATATCAAGGTCAGCATAAGGTACACCGAGTGACATAAGATTTTGGGCAACGGACTATCGGCTGGGGAAGAAGCGGCCGGGCTCGGGCATCTTGTCGCGATATTCCCGTTCAGCGCTGATGCTGAAGGCGACAGCAGCGACACCAATCACAAAAGCGCCCATGATCGCAGTGTTGGCCCTCCAGTTGGCTGGCTGGGCGTACCAACCACCAGCGGGGGACCAGACTTCCTTGGGGTACCTGCCAGATCAAATCCATTAGCTCCTGGCAAAATCATGAAAAGCACAAGTACCTACGGGATCTTTCCACCTCCACCCATTGTGACGAAGATGCAATTGAAGGGTTTGTTAAGTAGATAAAGCGAGCGTAGGGCTAGTAGTTCTCAAAGGTGGAAGCCGAAAGGGCCGTCTCGGTCGCAGGTCTGATGCCAAGGCGCTAATACCTCACTGGGTTTAGCGCAACCTCACACGACTTGGCCATCCCGTGACTGCCGCGACAATTTCTCTTCTCTCTCGTTGATGGTATGCTAATTGATTGCGTCGCGATTCTCCCTCCCGTCCATTGTATATTCGTTTTACGCTCCTCAGAATACCACAATCGCCCAAATGAAGAGACTGCAACTCCAAAGATGGAGCAGTTCAGTCCTTTCGCCGCGGGCTCGGACTGTTAACCGCCTGCATCAACACATATACGGGCAACGGTGTCAATCGACCGCTTCCCCGATCGAAGCCCGTGATGATCAGACCACAGCGATTTTCGAGGAACCAGCAGCTTTGGATGATCAATTGGCTCGAATTGTCAAGCACTCCCACACCCGCAAATTGCAACTCAAATATCCCTCTCCCCCAGTCAACGCAGCTCGAAAATCTGCAAAACTTGCCGCTCTCCACGCTCGACTCTACCTACCCTCCAGATTACCTATCGAGACACTTGCACGCACATTAGTTGATGCATCAGCTGATTCGAACCCGAATTTCAACAATGCCTCGCTGGCCACTCTCGGTCACGACCTCCTTTCATACTACGCAACAGAGCACCTTATTTGCACGTACCCTCGTCTGCCGTTGACTGTGATCTTTGCTGCCATGTACGCATACGTTGGGCCCAAGACTCTTGCCGCGATGGCACGAGAATGGGGTGTTGACTTGGCCGCGTTGCCCGGTGGAGAGGTCGATCCCGGCCTGTTGCAGTTCCAGAGGCTCGACCCTGGTGCCGAGCTTCCCTCGAGCCCGACCCACCCGACAGCACGACCATATGAAGCACAGAAGAACTGGAGGAAAACGGTCACTTCTAAGATTTTCTATGATGATGAATTCGGTGACCCCCTCAAGGGGCTCAAGCCATCTGCCGCAGGTGTCACCACCGAGCAAGCGAGCGCTGAGTTCGTCCGAGCTGTTATGGGCGCCATCTACCTGCATGCTGGCCGCGCCGCTGCCAAGCGATTCTTCGAGCAACACTTCCTTTCACGACACCTCAACATCTCAGAATTGTTCAACTTCCAGGCGCCAGCCCGTGACTTGACCCGGTTGTGCGCTCGCGAGAGCTTCGAACGTCCAGTCGCCAAGGTCATCAGTGAGACTGGTCGTAAGAGCAGACACCCCGTCTTTGTGGTCGGTATCTTCTCTGGCCAGGACAAGCTAGGGGAGGGCGCTGGCGCCAGTCTGATGGAGGCCCGTGAGCGTGCTGCTGTTGCCGCGCTTAAGGGTTGGTATCTCTACAGCCCTCTTTCTGTGCGCGTTCCCAGTGCAATGGAGGAGCCATCGGCCCTACCGTGGAAGCCGGTCCACGTTGACCTGGGCGAGGTCATTGTTTAAGATATTTGGTGCAATGGGATGCCTTAGTCCAAGGCACGGTAACATATTATTTCATGTCTGTTTTTTTTTTGTCATCTCGCTTTTATTTTTCCGGTGTGCTATTCTTTCGCATGGGAAGCTGGCCGGCGGTAAAAAGAGTCATCTATCCTGTCTCCTGCATGACTGGATCCTGTATATTATGGGAATTCCAATCCCTTCGATTCACCTGGTGTCTTTTTCTTCGAAATTTCCCTTGCTGTTTTCTTTCCCTCTGTTTTACTCTCCAGTTAGATATCGGGCAAAACTAGGCATGTCACCTTCGTTTTGGCCCTGCCATCCAAATATAGAAGCTCTCAGACATCTACTGAACGCATACAAAGTCAATGTTAATGGAAGCTCTTTAGTCTGTGACCTGCTAGTTGTATACCTCTAGATTACTACGAAATGAACCTACCATGCCTATTGATCTGGACTTGACACTCATCCCATCACTCTGGGTTTAGAATCTCATCCTCCCAGTTCCCACTACTTCTCCCGACACCCACCTTCGTAGGACTATCCAGATACTGGCCATACTCTTCCCACAACTCTCCAACCCCAACCCCGAAAAGACCCTTCCAGAATCCAATACCCTGTTCACCCACATCCTTCCCCTCTTCTTCATCCACATACCCAACTCTCAAAAGCCGATCATTCAACATCCCCACCGCGCCCCTCCCAACCCTAACATCCTCAATCCACGCCAGAAAATACGCCGTATGTTGATACCCCATATCCCACTTCGGCGGCCGCTCCGCCGCAGAAAGAGGACGTTCCCAGTGCGGTGGCTCTAGACCAGCCTTGAGCCGCACGAAGTCAGCGATGCCCTCGATTAGTCCGCCCGGCGGACGGGGGATGTCCTTGTTACTATCCTGCGGGGAGCTAGGCGGCGTTGTGTGCTGATAGCAATGCACGAGCTCGTGGGTCAAGACTCCTACCAGCTCATGGAGCGGGTCATCTTTCGTTGACGGGCCAGATGTACAGTGCTGGATGTATGGGAGCGAGATGTGGATTTCCTTGTGTGCATCGTCGAGCTCTGTGCCTGTTGTGTAGGCCACGCCACTGTAATCACGTAGGAAAACTGTTACGGATCTTGTTGGCGGGATACTGGGCGTGAAGAAGGGCAAGTGGGTATTCTCTGACTGTGGAGGCGAAGTATAGAGGTATTTGATGATGTTTGCTAGGGCTTGGTTAAGTGTTGATGCAACGTCTGGGATGAGCGCGAGGAATGCGCTTGAGGCTGGATGGCGTAGTTCTTGCACATGAAGGCGGAGCTTTGGTTGGGGAATTGATGAGGCGAGATTGATTCTTAAGTTTCTTTGCTTTTCTGCTTTGCTCGAGGTCTGTGGCTCTTGCTGGGTGCTGCCTTTAAGGACTGCGGAGGGATGAGGTGCTGGGACGGTGCTCGCCATGATGTAATTGGCTTGACTGAAATCGATCAACTGAGAGGCACGGGTATCTGTTCAATTTATACAGGTCTCTCTATATTGGTGAGGTGTATGAAAGGTCAAGTTCTCTGAGAGCGGGGTTCCTTCAAAACGGCAACGTGATACTAGACTGAGGTTACATGCATGTAAACAGCCCCAAACCTAGGTACAATCTGGTCATCTACAACGATATGGTTGAATGCTTTAGTCTTCATACCACCTCTAAATAATGTACCTTGTCGACGCCGGTAATCCTTAACAGGCACCATGCTCCACTTTGACGATCTCGTGGGGTGCTAGGACGCTTTGATTCACATTGATTGGAGTGAAAGAAATATATGGGGTAAAATGTCATGGATTGTATGCTAATTGAGCATTATACTGATTTTTAACGTGTCCTAGTCAATGCTGGGCAGCTTCTAGCCATGCGATGTGTTACTATGGCTTAAATTAGTATTTAGATATCTTGTTTTTGGAAGATTTAAAATCTGACTACTCACATATACTTTCCTATCTAAACATTGACATTGAGATGTAAATATGACGACTGTTGGTTGCCCATTGCGACGCGTGAATCCCCAAGTTAATAAACAAACCAGGTTGGGCTCTTAATATCGGGCACCTCACATGTGTAGATCCAAGGGAGTAGACAGGTATAAACTAATGATAGGTAGATCTTAGGAAACATCTTCTAAAATAAAATAAAAAGGATCTTAAAAGGGATAACCCCTTTAATATCCTTGTTAATATCCCCCGAGGCCTCTCGCGCTTATCGTCACGCGCTTATCGCCCCTTGTTTTCCCTTCCACTTTTCAACATCCCACTATATCCAAGTCACCTTTGCGCTCTATTTGTCGCTTTCATCGCAGTCGGTACGTCGTTACCATCCTTCACCCCCGAATACCTCGATGCTCCTCGAAATTCCTTTCCCGATGTTCCGTACCCTTTTGCGACCCCATCCTATAACCAGTTTATGCGTTCACTGCCTACATCCATGTTATCATCTTTGCTTTATCATAATCCCTCTGCTTTTTTTGGCCTATTAATCTGTTGCGCTGGAATCTGCTGCTAACTTTCATCTTCGCTAGTGAGAATTGGAATCCAAATCTGTGTTCCTATCCGCTATTGGCCTTGTTGCCTTTTGATTCCTCTGGATCGTCCATTACATACGATATCATCCTTCTGTCCATCCCCTTCAGTGTCTGACCCGAGTTGAGATCAATATCTCGGTTTTGACAATGGAGGCGAAGGCAGCAGAACTACTGGCGGCCTTCAAGAACCCCAACCTGTCTGTTGACTCAAAGATCGCCTACCTCTCTAGTGTCAAATCCGATATTAAACAGAAAAATGTCCCCGAAGGAGCGATTCGCCCCATTTTTGAAACATTGCGCCTCGCCATCGGCTCCCAACACTACTCTGTTTTTGGGGCGGGGTTTTCCACACTTGGCCACCTCCTGAAGCGCCTGGCAATCCAAGATCAGGAGCAATGGATTGTTCATCAGGCCCAGAGCTTGTATCCTATTCTTTTGGAGCGTCTTAATGACCCGAAAGAACGTATAAGGGCCCAGGCTGCATCAATATTCACCGAACTGTGGCCATTTGCAGGAAATGAAGTCGAATATCATGTTCTAGAAGTTGCACTGGTTGGGAAAAATCATCGGGCGAAAGAAACGAGCATGCTTTGGCTAGCAAATGTAGGTTTATGCATCCTGCAAGGCTTGTCTCAGCTACTAATCTCGACCTGCAGATGACGAAGCACCATGGTTTGTTGTTCCGCCAATATGTTCCTTCCCTAGTTTCGTGCTTAGAGGACGCCGATAGCGCCGTTCGAGATACGGCTAAGCTGGTCGTGATCGATCTGTTCCGGTGCGTGAACATATCCGTCTTGACCGTTGTATTCATCGTCCCTAACCAAACATAGAACCGGTCCCGCAAGAGCGAAATCGGACCTACAAAAGCAAATGGCGGCACGCGGTGTGAGGAAATCTATCGCGAATGCTATCCTTTTAGGAATTGGTTTAGGGTCTGTTGAACCCGATACTGCATCCTCTACGCGCCCAATCTCTCGCGCTGAACGATCGATTTCGGTGATGTCGTCACGTTCACATGCTATGGAACAGACTGATGATGGTTAGTACTTTGATTCTATTTATTCCTGGGAGATTTGCGCTAGGTGTACTAATTTTGTTCGCAGAGATGGAGCCTGTGAAGACCCGCCCAGCGTCTAGAGCTAATCGTGAGAGGCCGATAGCCTCATCCGCACCTATAGAACCACCAATGGTCAACCGACCCCGCACACCAGCCCCGGCACCTGTATCCCAGGAACCGTTGCCAGATGATGATGGTTTGGAACCGTTTGATGTTGCCTCGGCAAGGGACGTTGATGATCTTGTGCGCGATATGCTACCCTGGTTCGAGGGAAGAGAATCTGAGGACAATTGGTCAAAGCGTGAAAAGAATGTGATTCTTTTCCGCAGACTGACTCGAGGCAATGCGCCGCACGACTTCTCTCAGACCTATATCAATGCAGTAAAAACACTCCTTGATGGTATCTTGAAAGTTGTCAACTCTTTACGAACCACAATGTCTAGCAACGGCAGTCTTTTGATCCAAGATATTGCCCGAACATGTGGCCCTAAAATCGACCCAATGGTTGAGATAATCATGCAGAACCTATTGAAGCTTTGCTCGGCGTTGAAAAAGATCGCCGCCCAAAACGGAAATGCTACTGTCGAAGTCGTCATTCGAAATGTTTCATTTAGCGTTCGCCTCCTGCAGCACGTTTCTTTCGCAACCCAGGATAAAAATGTTGCAGTGCGTCAGTTCGCTATAGGGTGGCTAAAAGCTTTGATCATCCGCCAGGCTCATCATAAAAGCGCAGTTGAACATGGCGGTGGCCTTGATCTCGTCGAGAAGTCGATTACGAAAGGATTGGGAGATGCAAACCCTGGCGTGCGGGAAGCAACAAGGAGTACCTTCTGGACGTTCTACGGCGTGTGGCCTGAGCGAGCCAATATGATAGCGGACACTCTCGACCCCAAGTCGCGAAACCTGCTGGAAAAGGATTCATCGAACCCCAACCCCACTTCAAAAGGTGCACCTGCATTGCCTGCAAAGAGCCCCGCTAAGAGTCGCTCCGCTCTACAAGAAGCTATTGCTGCTCGGAAGAAGGCCCAGATGCCTTCTCGACCCGAGTCGGCACAGCCAACCTTTGCCGAGGCGAAGCCACCTGTTCCTACCTCCAAGTCAACTCGGAGTGTACCCACTGGGGCTCCTCTCTCGTCTCTGTCTTCTGCGCCTATGAGACCCGCCATGAAGCCTCGACGGCCGGAACTGAGTCGTCCTGCCACTGCAGACCCATATGCTCGTCGCCCCGAGTCACGAGCCCAGTCTAGTAGTACCCAGTCTACCCGACAAGCCACCACTTCCCCCCGGGCTATTAGATCTACCAAGCCTTCAACACCTACATCAAAGGCCCCTCTAACAGCGCCTCGCACTCGCCCGCATGAGACAGCGCAAGCTGCTTCAGCGAAGGACAGACCGAAGAAACTCGATTTGTCCAAGTCCAAGTCTCACAACGATCTCATGGCTGCCAGTCGCGCTCGCAGTGACTCGAACGAAAGCCTTATCAACCAGCCAGCTGCAAGAAGTCCCCATCACGGGAATTATCTTACCCCATCCGAGGACCACCATTCCCCAGCGCCTGTCTTGTTGGAAAGTCCTCCCCTTCATGCATCACAGCCTTATCTGTACTCAGCACCGGATGGACCTCACGCCGACTCGGTTCCTATTGAAGAACCGGAACCATTGATACAGGAGGAACCTGTCGTTGCCGCCCCTCCACCTTTCATCCCCGAACCTGATCTTGCAATATCTCCCGCGCCCGTGTCTCCTGCGCGCCAGCGTTTAAATCTGTCTTTTGGTGCTGGACCTACATCAGCTGTCAAACCCCAGCCTGAGTCAATGGTGATCTACGAAGATCCTACCACGCCTACCGCGGACAAACATGAGACTGTTGACTACGCCACCTCGATGGGAAATATTTCCCCTTCAAAGTCGTCCCCTAGCCGCCCTGCTCAACTTGAACATAGCGAAGCAGAGGACCACCCCATTTCTGAGGACATCTCAGCCTCGGTGGCTGCGTCGGCTAGGAAGTCTACACCTGATTTGGCTCCCAAGCAGGACTCTAGTATGAACATTGAACTTCGAACTCCATCTCCAACACGCCGGGCACCGCTGCAACCAAGCCCGTCACCAACGAGGGGTCGTGTCCAGCCAGCGGCTTCTAATACCATGGATACTGAGGCCGCGCTTCCCCAAGAGCCCCACGTGGGAGCGAATCTGATCGATGGGAACAATGAAAATTCGACTCCACTTCTGACCAAGACTGTAGACTTGCCCGCGGTCCCGCGGTCTGCAGCTAAGCCGAGTGCCCTTGAAGAAGTGACGGCAAACGAACCTACACCGCGTTCGCCAGAGGTGAGACAGAAATTAGTTGAATCACTGTCTCAATCAACACTCTCCCAGTCAACAATGTCTGACGATTCCACACGACGTACTCGAAAGTGGGTTGATCGTCAACGCAGCCCTAGCCCACGGTCGAAGGATCCAGTTAATGCCAAGGAGATGATCCATAAAGGCCTAGCTCGTATTCTCTCGAGAACCATGGAGCCTTCGGGTTATCGGAAGCTACAGGGACTCATCCAATACCACGGCGATGAGATTGTGTCCCAAAACCAGGACTACAATTCGTTGCTGGAAGCTCTATTTGCGGAACTGGAAGCGACGCCTGCCAACCGCAAGGACCATGACGTGAAGACCCAGGTTTTGGCCACTATCCGTTCCATGCTTCTACGGACCCGTGAGAATTTCCACCCCTACGACACTCGCGCCATGGCAGCTATTATCCGGGCCCGCCGACATTACGAGTCCACTTCCCACTTTGTTACCTGCCTGGAGGAGGTGGTAGATAAACTTGTATTTTTGACATTGCCCCAGACAGCGATTGTCGGTGTTCTGCAAGGACTGGATCTCGGAGCGGAAGCAGAGAATGATGAGACCTACCGGTCCACCATCATGGGCTTAAGTACCATCCAGCAGTCGCTATCGCGTCCCGGTGTTGATATCGACGACGAGCTTCTGGCTCGCATCGGCGCTGTTGTAATGCAACAGCTCGGGCACCCTCGCCCTGGTGTCAGGAAGAACGCCACTGAGCTCTGCACATTCTTGAACATCACCTTCGGATCCGAGCGAGTGCAAAAAGTCACTCAGCCTCCTCGTGAAGGATCCCTTAACCTTCTGACCTACTTTATGGCCCGACGGACTCAGTAATTGCTTTTTGTTTTGTTCTTTTTGCTCAGGTCTATCTGTGTATGTGTTTAATACCTCTGGGTAGCGTGGTGGCGTGTCAGGCCGTGGGCTTTCCGGTGTACATAGGTTCCTGTTCCATATTTATGTTCAAAAATTCATCTTTGTATGTTTATTTCGTTTGTGATATATAAGCTCTATCGTTCATCTTGGTGAACATTGAACAAGGAGCTAAAGCCCTAGACTCAATCCTTCCCTGTAAGCTCTGGCAGCAGTACCCGATTTGTTTCCATTGACCGGCCATATCTGAACTCAAGCTAAAATGAGATACAATGAGTCCTTTGTCCTCATTATGACTAGGCTTGGAATCCTTGCTTAATGTAAAGAACGATGTAAAAGCCTCGAGTACAAAGGTATTGTAGAGTCCCGAGTTTGTATTTGGATAGATCAAAGACAATAAAGCGAATCTTTGAGATCAAATATAGTATCATGACTCGAACAGTCAAATTGCATAGGCCCTTGTCATTCTATAAATCGATCTGTTTGCCTCGAAAATGATATCTCACCAACATCACATTGTGATTATCCAGCTCCCCCAGCAGCCCAACTTGCAACCATGAAGTTTTGGAAACTCGGCTGGGGCCAAAAGGAGCCTGCACACTTTACACCCTCGGCATCTGAACACTTCCCAATCGAAGCAGCAGAAGCCTTCGAGCCCCTGGATGAGATCGTCCGCAATGTCCACCGCACCGGCTCACCCCCTGGCACTCTCCTTTGTTCATTCCCCGATCCTGCATCAGGGACAAGTCTCAACCAGTTCTGTTTCCAGCTATACCGGGAAAACGGGGTTCTGCCCGGTCTTGTCGGTTACCTTGAGAAGTATGTAAGTGCTACACATGGTCTGGAACATGTGTGCTATTCTTGTAGATAGTGGTATCGATCTAGGTTGGAAAGATATATTTGAGAGGTGGCAGCCACAGTGAGATCAGTTCTCTAGGAGCTTTGAAATCCATGGAAATATTACGCGCACTTTGGATATTCCACCCTCGCCTGTGAATGTAATATGGATTCAGAAGCCTAATAGTCTTCGCTTTGTTAAGCTTAGTCTTGGTGATTATAGGGAGAAGAAGAAGCTTGATCGTGATGTTCTGGAGGCTCTCTGGAAGTGGATGCTTGATGTGCCGCCTGAAGCGATTGTTCAAGGGACGTTTATTATTATGCTTGGGTATGAGTCTTGGTTCCCTGAGGAGTAGAGTCGAAGAAGTGATGAGTAGAGCTGGGATAGATCGAGAATGAATGTCAATTATGTCCTGATATGAAACCTGAAGTGTAGATGTAGGCTTGTAATAGTAGAATATAGTAGAGATATGGAGTAGTAGAGGTAGTATGTACTGGGCTTTGGCTGAGCGTGGATTCTGGTTCCCGAGACCCTAAGTAGAGCATATTGTGCAAGCTATTGGCACTTCAGATCACGGGTTTCATTACTGTGATTACATGGTGGCAATCGCTTCAAGGAAGAGAGTGTCTTGTGCGAGAACGGTATATTCTAGTAGTATAAAAATTGAGGACCTGGCTCAACAACTTCTTTCGACGTGAATGTAGTACGGCGACATCTGGTCTCGATCTCCGCTACGCCAGGTCCAAGGAATGTACGAAGATTCGCAATCTCCATATCAGCCTGTCCCCACATCACAGGATTTTCCGCGGCATCTATGTCATCTGGTGGTGGATGGCAAGCAGCACTGATAGCCGCGCTACAGTTCATCGCAATCGGCATGGCGGCCGACTTGAACCTTCGAAACATCAAAATGAGAAATGCCACAACCATAATGAGCCAGGGTATAACCATAACCCTCAAGCCAACAGACGACGCACCCATCCCGTGTAAGGTTCGACTGCGATTCAGATTACCCTGAGTATCTCGGGGGACTATTTGGATGAATGACAACGCCTCAGAGGCAAGCCAATGGGAAAGAGTGGATAACACAATAAATGGGACACTGTACCGGTATGGTACAGAAAGGTAGTATGTTGAGCGTTGTTCTCCAGTAGGAAAAGAGACTCGAAGGGGTTTGCGCTCGACCCCGAAATCATTGTATTCGACAGCAAGAAGCATTCGAGTGAGAGTATTGTTATAGACCGCGTAGATTATTGAGATCACAGCCTGCGGGACATTCACAGCCAACACGGTGGCAATGAATCCCAAGTATCCAAGTGGGTAGAACTGGGTATGGTACAACGAAGTGAGTGTCTGTTCCCATGATGACATGCCATCTGCATTCAGTTCTGCTCCTTCGTTGCCGCCAAACATAGAGGTATTATAACCCAAGGCGAGGCCAGCCATGGCAAGGAGGACTATTTTGAAAAACAGAAGGAAGGCAAATAGTCGACGTGGTAGAGCAGCCGACCATCTCTGTCGGACCGTACAGATCTTTTTTGGCTGTGGAGGTGGGCTCTGTCCCAAGCGGAAGGGCACAGCGCGGGAGAATATAGATACCCAGGGATAGTCATTAAAGGAATGCAATGATTTCGGTTGTCCTTTATTGACTCGAGCCATGAGGCAGTTGTTGACCGTGTAAGGGTCGGGGCATGTCAGAAATGACTTGAGGGCATCGCCAACCGTCAAAAATATCTCGGACCGGCGCTCGAGAGCAGTGATGAGCATGCATATTAACTTCAATGCAATACAGCCCATTACCACTAAGCCAATGGGCAAACTGCATCCAAGCTCACAGGTTGGTGTGACCGGGCGACTGAAGCAAGTACGAACCTGAAGCTCGTCGATGTAACTAATCGGCCGCGCAATTGTATAGTTACCCTTGTATTCCTGAATTGCACAACTCAATTGAGTACCTTCGTAGAAACCGCCGGTGGAGATGCTACCGGAGCTCAGTCCAACCTGACATGACCAGGCCGTTAGGTTTGAGGAAAGATCTGGGGTCAAAAGAACGACTGTGGATCGGGCGGTTTGATACGCGCCACTGTAGGCTTTCATACAAGCGTCATTGCTCATTTTCTCGAGCTTACCCGATATGAGATCATCATATAGGCTGCTCGCGTTCATGCCAACTATGCGGTGGAAGTCCAAAGGGACATCGAAATGAGACACATCTGTGTGATTATTGCCAAACACAATTGGTGCAACAACAATTCCAAAGTCATTGGCGTTGATTGATACATATATGAAGGAGTTATATCTGAAGACACGGTATATTAGCTAGAGCTCTTCTAACGGTTGCAACAAGAATCACACATCATCTGAACTGGCAAAGAGGTCCCAAGAATCAACAGCCATAATGTCTTACGCCACAAAGGCGCATACCAGACGTTCGTAAAACTGGAGGATCCAATCGAAACCCACACCCGTTGAGAGTGGGCAATATCGATTCTTGCACGCGACGGTGCAGCCAGAACTTGGTTACAGTAGCTGCTTGTGGCGGTTAAGGTCAAAACAATGATATTAACAAGAATATGGAGGCCGGTCGCAATTTGGTTTGCCTGGTGGCATGTGCCGTCATAGATAACGGCCGATGAGGAACCCCATCCATAGCCACCAGAAGCGGCTTTTGCGGCCAATTTGACTGTGAGAATAACGTGGGCGAGTAGTGCCAGCGCCACTCCCAATGCACAAAGTAGCAACCCAATAATCCATTTTTTCTTGGCCGGGGACAGTGGTGGGGGTGGTGAAGAACATTTTGAATCATCGCCTGCTGCTGCTTCATAGTCCGAGGTATCGCGTTCGCTGACGAGTTGGTATGCCTGTTGGTCTACAATGGAAGGCTGCCTGGAATGAGAAGCGATTTGTCAGTGGTTGTCACAACACAGGCCAGGATTTGTTCGACACTCACTTGGAACCTCGCAATGTGTGGAGTGGGATAGGTTCCTCTGCGTTAATCAAACGCTCCTCCTGAGAGATATGGAGGAGAGATGTCGAGGCATCACTCTCTCGCAAGCTCATCATTTCATAGAGGAATGTTTAGAAGAGCGCATACTTTTGGTTTTACTTTTCAAATTAGTTTGCGATGGCTGTGTTGGGGGCCAAACAAGCCTCAGTCGGAAAGTGGCTCATCCTTGGCTTTACTGTGTGGCTTAGCGAGTCTTAGCGGGTTCTAGATGCATTTCATAGTTGACAATCGATGAGGGCTCTAATGACTCGATTTGATTGGTCTCCATGTACCCACACCTACCCCACAGTCCCGTGAAACTGCGGCCTGCAGGAAAGGCTTATAATTTGCTTGTTTAGTTATATGTATTGGAAACCACCATTAAGGCTGCAGATCTATCGCCCTAATTTGCCAACTGTGAGCACTATATAAGCACGAGTGAGGGAGCATATAGGGCTTGGTCTTGCAACGACAACATCAGATAATGAGGGGGTGGGTATCGCCATATAGAAGATCGTCCAGTAATTCTATCTAGGCAAACCTTTCTGCATGAAAGTAAACATAAAATGGGGAATCCAATCGACATTCAGATGTTTTATATGTTTATCTCACACTTCAGCAGGTTATACAGCTACAAGTCCCGTATTTTTGAAACATTTTGGACCTCAAAAAACACATACTACTCAAACTATGATTTCCAAACAAGAACCGAGAAGGTGAAGTTCCCATCATTTTCTAGGGAACAGACTCTCCATGCTGCTTGATCGGCTGAAATATTTCCAGCCAGTCGATGTATTCGCAGCTCGAATCCAGTACCCCCCACACCCATCCTTTGCGACGACAGCCACCGGTGCTATCGTGAGTTTCAATGGGTTGATAATCATAGGATTGATAAATATGACTGACGCTTTTTGCCCATTAAGACTGGCGCCGGAAAAATCAAGACTTGTATAATCGAATGTCGTCCAGTGAGACACCACAGAAAAACCTAGGTTTCTTGTACCACGCAGTGCTAATGAGAGAGTCTTAGATATGTGATCTTCTGAGAATCGAAGGCTCTGCTGGACGGATCCGCTAGATGTATATTGCAGTGTTGTGAGGCGTATATCCCGTGCAATCTCAGCAACTGACTCTTGCTTTAGCTGCTGAACGGAGAATTTACACCGAAGGGCCAAAACACTGCAACGGATGTAGTATGTTCCAGCCTTCGGGGGTTCAATAAAGCGGCGAAAGTTGACAATCCCAAAATAGTCGACTGGATCAGAGGGTGTAGCTGTAGATTGAGGGGAATAGACGGATTTCAGATACCATGCAGCGATAACATCATTTCGTGTGAGTTGAATGTCAGGGGAACAATTCTTCAACTCTCCCTGTGACTTGGCCCTCAATTCGTCAACCCATGCGCCTGGAATGTAGATGAACTTGTCCTTAAGATCCTCACGGAATCCAAACTTCATGGCAATGATCGCTACCAGCATGTGCCACATAAGCATTGCCAGCTTGAATATCCCACTGTCATAGTTCTGTGCATGCATCTGGTAGTGGAGATTGGATTCAGTTTCGGTGCACTCATTTTTGACGTTCATCAGATCAGACATTCGGACATCCCCGGCGTCAGGCGGAAGAGCAAACAAAGGGATTGGCTTATTAGACAGTAGGTCACAGAATGCTTTCACCACTTCCCAGCAATCATTGCCGTCACAAATGTGGTGCGCGATTCCAAAAGAGAGCAGGGTAGCATCTCGTAGGAGAGTAACACGAAGGCGGAAACTGGTTGCGAGGCTGACAGGGACATTGAATATAAATCTCTCTTCAACTTTGGATAGTTCCGAGATTTTCATGACGTTTGGCTCATTACTATATTGTTTGTGGTGTATTGGAAGATAGGTAGCCAGTGATTGATTGATATCCCTGCTGGCGTAATCGACAGTAGAGCCACAGGTGAAGGACCATGGTTTTGTCTAGAAAAGAATATAGTTAAGTAGGCCGTAGTAGTGGTAAATGAACTCACGTCTTTGACCAAATCACCGCCCAGTATTGGCCATAATCTGACCAACTCTGTGAGATTTCCCTTCAATGTAGTTGAATCGAGCACGGCATTGACAACCAAGCCAGCATAGATGGTAGTGTAACCTCCTAAAGAGCTAACACTCTTGCAAGTGTATTTTGAGCCTAGCTTTGGATCCTCCATTTTCACGTTTGAGGAGAGGTAGGAAAGGTAAGAAAAAGGGAGAAAGCGATGTGGAACAAGGATGAGAACCTTTCCTCTATTACGTGACAGCGCTCGTGACAGCCTCGGGCACATAGGTGCTCAGGTTTCAGGTGTCAGTGCGACGCAAAGTAACGATATAATCGGAGTAAATATAAACATAAATAATATTCCAGATTTGAGTTTATGGAAGAATTGCCCATTTTGGCCGAGAGATATACGTACTACAGTGCTCAATGACTCCACTACTCAGGTACGAAATAGATAGAGCGCTAGATGCAGGGTATAAATATACCATTGCCACTCGTGGTCAGCAAACAGTATTGCATGTGCACGCTCGTAGCCAATACCGTATTATTTCTAGGGCATACAACAGGTCAAACAGGAGCCTGGCCTTAACTAAGTTAATTCTTATGCAGATGTAGTGGTATTACTATGCACTAATGCAGGCTGGATTCTCAGGCCAATTTGAGTTACCATGTTGAAATATATGATATGTCGAGTGTACACCGTACATTGTAGTACGCATTAGGAGTGCAAGAGACCTGTAATCGTGGCACCACTAACAAGAGCATGCGCTCTGTGTCGGTGTGCTTGCCATGATAATCTTTTTTGAGCCCGTTTCCCTTCCATTCTTGAATCTCTTCCCCATCAAATGTCTCCAAATCAAGAACCCCAGATATTCACATATGCCAAATTTGATCTTCAATCTCTGTGCCGCCAAGCCAGCGCGTTACGACAAAGTATTGTATGTTCTTGCGATCCAGATGAACGTCCTACCACGGGGGGTTTCAACTGGGCTATCTTTCTTTTCTTTGAAGACGGGGTACGATGGGTCTTTAGATCCCGATACCCTAGATCGTTTATGCCGATGGAGATGGGAATGAAGTTGCTATCAAGCGAAACTGCCACGCTGCGATACATTAGGGCTTATAGTGATATTCTAGTTCTAGAAGTATACGACTATTGGTAAAAGCTATCTTATACCACGCTATATCCTAGTGCTGATCTATTGAAGTGCTTCCTCCGATAACAAAATCGGGATTCCGTACATTTTTATGAGCGAAGCGTCTGTCCGACCGCTGTCGAATGCTTGGAAACCAGCCGGTTGTTCCCTACCTGACCTAAAGACAGCTAAAAAGGTAAAAGTTCCATCGCAGTTAGGCGCTATTACCTGGAAACTTTTACGGTTGCGATTCGATAAAATTGGCTTACTCTTCGAAGAAAATCAGCCCTTCGAAGTCAATATATCTCTTACGTGGTGCTACTATTACTGACTCAATAGAAGAGGTGTTAATCTACAAATATCGCGAGTCGCTTAAGCGGGGCCAAGTTTCCTAGAAATTGAATCGACTCCTCAGTTTTTACTCAATTAGCGATTACAACCTCTTTGCTACTGTCTGGAAGATTAGGTATAGTCCCGAACAGGACCTAGGACAATATTTTCTACAACAGCGGCGTCTACCTCAATACAACCAGCTTTACCTTGAATACCAACAGGAGGATCGGCCACTTTGGAAAATTGAAAGAGACGAAAAAGATTATTTTCGTAACAAGGATTTTAGAAAAGCAATAGCTAGGAAGCTGGCTCTTATATCAGAATGGAAAACCTAATATGCAGCCAGTGACTCACCCAGACTTCAGGAAGATATGTTCGTCGCTTCTCCCGAATTATGGAAATGGATTCAACAATTTATGCAGGACTGGGAAGACATGTCTTGATGGTCTGCCCCAACACTCTAGATCTCAAGTGAATACGCTCAACTAAGACATTGCGCACGGCTGGAACAAGAAGACACTTCTTGGTGCTCTCCTTGTTCTTAGATAGTGAACATAATTATCATGATACCAAACTTCTTGCGGGCGTTCGGTCTTCTCTTCCCACTGTGATGTTCACTTTTATTAGGGATTCACATACAAAAGATGCAAAAGATACAAAAGTAGAGATCAATTTAACCACCTTACAGCTTGCTTGCTTAGGAAGGATGGAAAGAGCCACGTGATGCGCACCCTTGGTCAACCGTTCTTTCCAATTCCAGGTTATACAATTCCCATGCACATGTGGATTATTCTAAACTGCATAACTTCATGGTACCGTTCTACATGATGAGGTCCTTGAAAAATATTCAAGGCGATATCTTGTTTCGTCTCAATCTACCACAAGAAATAATCCGGATGCCAATTGAAGATCATATTCAGCCGTAAGATTGCAGATACAGCGTATACATATCCCAGAAGAGTAATTGACCCTGCAGACACGAGCTTTAGCAAATTTCCAGAACCGATCGCCGGATTTTCCTCTTAGGGCTGATCCGCTCGGCCAACCTGCCTCGATGGTCAGCTCGGGGGGCATTATTCCGATCTCACCCTGGATCTCGGGGAAGAGGCCGGGGTGACTGATTCTAGGCGACTCCACGTGGACATTTCCATCTTCTTACTCCACGTTTCCCAGCTGCCCCTCGCTCGGAGACATGCCGTGAAGCTCGGCTCAGTTGCCTATGGCAGGATTATCCGGCAAAATGGAAATTGAGGGGAAGACAGAGGGTATAAGAACTGTCAACTGGGATCCGCAATTGATACAGAGGTTTACCTTCGCATCGCTACCTGAACTATACTGCCATAACGCCCGTTGAGTTGGCAAGTGAGCAAATACGTCGAACCATCTTCAAGATGGCAACAACATTAACCGGTGGAAACCCACACATCATCCAACTGCCAAAAACGCCCTCTGACGTACCTTCCGACCCGCAAAGCGTTGCTAAACAATGGCTCTCGGCTCTGGAAGTTCAACTCTCCCGTTCAGATAACTTGAACATCAAGGGGCTATTCCATGATGATTCCTGGTGGCGCGATATGCTGGCGCTGGACTGGGATATGCGCACTATACACACAGCCACTGAGATTCAAAACTTCCTATTTAAGCAACAGCCCAAGGCACAACTCTCCAAATTCAAACTCCAGGATATGGGCAGGTTTCAGCCACGTCTGGAGCAGGTTGTCGACGGGTTGTGCTGGGTATCTTCCATGTTCTTCTTCGAGACTGCCATTGGCACTGGGACGGGCATGCTGCGCCTGACACAGGCAGAGGATGGAGTCTGGAAGGCTTATGCTATGTATACGGCGTTACAGGAGCTCGGCTCGGCTCAGGAGCCACTCGGGAAGCGTCGGGCTGAGGGAACGACGGAGTCGATGCCTGGTGGTCTGGCTGGCGGCACTTGGATCGAGCGCCGGAATCGACAGAAGGAGTTTTTGGATGAGGACCCCGCTACTTTAGTCGTTGGGGCCGGTAAGGAATTATTTCGCTAAGATGAGTGTTCCTATGATTTGGATGCTAACTACCCAACAGGCCAAGCTGGATTGAATATGGGTGCCCGTTTGCAGAGCCTCGGCGTGTCGTGCTTGATTGTCGACAAGAGCGAGCGCGTGGGAGATAATTGGCGTAACCGGTACCGGGTATGTGATATTAGAGGAACATTATGTATACTATGGAGAGAAATACTAATTTCTCGCGCAGACACTTGTCACGCACGATCCAGCCGAGTACACACACATGGCATATCTACCCTTCCCGCAAAACTGGCCACAGTTTACGCCGAAAGACAAGCTGGGTGACTGGTTTGAAGCATACGCCAGCATTATGGAGTTGAATATTTGGATGCAGACCTCTATCGTCTCAGCAGAGTACGACGAATCCGCAGGCCAATGGACGGTTGTACTCGCTCGCGGCGATGGGTCCGAACGCATCGTCCGGCCTCGTCACCTTGTATGGTGTACAGGACACTCAGGTGAGGCGAAAATTCCTTCCTTCCCGGGACAAGAATTGTTCCAGGGCAAGGTATACCATGGCAGCCAGCACCGCGATGCGTCGGAAGGTGATGTCCGCGGCAAGAAGGTTATTGTCGTCGGTACTGGTAACAGTGGTCACGATATCGCGCAGAACTATTATGAGAATGGCGCAGATGTTACTCTGCTGCAGCGCAGCGGGACATATGTTATAACTGCCGAGAAGGGTGTATTTATGATGCACAGTGGATTGCATGAGGATGGCGGGTGCGTCTCAAGTCTTATCCATTTCTTCCTCACATCTAATCCCCCTGCTTTACACCATACTAATATCTACCGTGTAGTCCACCAACTGAACAATGTGATATCGTCTCCGAGAGTCTCCCCTGGCCTGTCCAATTGGCGTTGGGTGTACATATGACAAAGGACATTGCCAATGCCGAAAAGGAGACACTTGACGGACTCCGTCGGGCTGGCTTCGAACTTGATTTCGGGATAGACGGGGCTGGTATTACCCGTGCATACTTTACCCGCGGCGGAGGTTATTATATCGACGTCGGATGCAGCCAGCTTATCATCGACGGCAAGATCAAAGTCAAACACAACCCCGGCGGTATCAACGGCTTTGGAAATCGCGAGCTGCTCTTGGCGAACGGTGATTCCCTCCCAGCGGACATTGTTGTCCTTGCCACTGGGTACGATAATATGCGCACGACAGTCAGGAAAGTTTTGGGTGACAAGGTTGCTGACCGGTGTTCGGACGTTTGGGATCTGGATGCAGAAGGAGAGCTTCAAGCTGTAAGCTCCCATTTGCTCGGTAATCCTTTTGAACTACATGCTAATACACTGCCCAGATGTGGCGCCCGAGTAGTCATCCGGGTTTCTGGTACTTTGGTGGAAACCTCGCCTTGTGCCGAATCTACTCCAAGTTTTTGGCACTCCAGATCAAGGCTGTCGAGGCTGGAATATCGAACGGAGTACGGCAGTAAATGAAAAGAGCAACTTCGCTCGACCATACTTTTGCAATTGTCTGAATTGCAGATTGCATTGTATGTATCAATTTATGCGATATAAGAATAGTGAGCTGCATAAGCGGCCTAATATCTTTTCAGTGGTCTTTCCATCATTCCCAAACTCATCGACAAAAAACCCAAACCCAAAGAGCCATACATAAAACAAGAAGCTGCTGCTGTCCTTGGAAAGAAGCTGCTGCACTAAGATTGGGATTGTATTTGGGCAGATTACAGTAATTTGCCCCGACCCCAGTGTCCGGAATCTTCATATTCTGGCAAAGAGTAAAGTTGCCCTGCAACCAGCGACTCGCCTCATTATTGAGAGCGCCTGGCTCAGGCAGACCTTGGAAAAAGGGATCAGGAATCTCGCACCATTGGGCATTTTGGGATTCTGTTTGGACGGGATTCGGCGAACAGCATGCTGTCAAGGCTTTGGTTTGATTCTTGCCTGCGTCGCCATCTTCGATATAGTACATGCACAAGTTGGTTGAGGCTTGCGTTTCCTTTGGGAGAGTGGGGAGGCTTTGTGCTTTATCCATGTTTTCTATTCTAATGTAAGTTATAATCATTAACTGGGCGGGGCTCATCAGACCTTTTGTCGAGGTGGTTACGATATTATGGTTCCGCAGTGGGTTGTGTTTGGAGACTCGTGAAAACCTGGGGTGTCAGCAGATACCTATGTAGTTATGAACTCAGGGGCTCTATCTTGGCAAGGCGCATGGCGAAGGGGCTGTGGTAGGATTTCAGCCGCTAGCCCCCAATCTCACTCGCTGATCGTGGCCAAAGCATCCTTGTAGTGTTGGCAGCTGAACTATTCCTCATATATCCGATCTGACACACTGAGAAACATCCAAAATTTGGTAAAATATCCATTCCTTCGCTATTCAGCACTGTGCTGCTATAGGCATATTCCGCAAGCCCGCGTTTTACACGACATTGCCGATAAAGGACAACATCCCGAGTCTCGCAAATGGAGTAACACAGCCCAAAGAGAACAGCCCAAGAAGAGACCCATGGATGCCCCATCCGTCTTGTTTCCTCGTACGCTGATACACTGTTACTACGTATGTAAATTGAAGCACGTTGCATCTCCTAAATTATACCTCAACCTCGTGGTTTGAGCCAGATGCTTAATTGTATACACGAAACAGGGTCACCAGGTACGTTCCGACGATCCATTATACCACAAACGGTGTGTCAGAACACAATCACCTCTCAGCTTTTAGCTCCTCCTCATATGTATCTCCCATGAATGCATCATGAATGACATCTTGTATTTCCGGGATTAGCTGCAGGCCATAGAAGAGCTTCGTAAACTCCCAGTACTCGGGGTAGAAGGTGGCACATTCCCAGTCCACAATTTCAGATACTCGCCCACGATCAATGATAATATTTCTGGGATGCAGGTCTGCAGTACTCATGGGTGAACATAGACCGGTATTGACGCGCATGGACGGCCGCAACTTTTAGCAGGAGGGGTGCTCGTGAACTTTTTTTCAGATATAGCAAGCAGCATGCTCCGGATCCACGGCCAACCCCAGAAAAGCTCTCCAGGTTGAGTGTTCGGTGGGTGTGAGCGGGTGGATTCAATCAACTGGGTAGTTGTGTGATACTTTGTTCGTGAAGCCATTCTCAATGAGAGAAGAGCGTGTCTGGATCAGTACATCGATGTATATACTCTGTATTATAATTTAGTCTCTCTGTTGGTCCGATGGGGGTGGGGTTGAAGAGCCAATGATGTAGGGGAGTTGTGGTCGATTCCAGGCACCAAGGCAGAAAGGCCTTGTTTGCCTGCTGAGTCAAAACATCTCTCTTTGTCACGATGGAGCTATTTATACAGAAGGTCCATGGCAGTATGTAGATCACCTGCACTATTAACCATCTTCTTGGTTTCGCATGGTATATCCGTAGCATGTCCATCAATTCCTTTTAATGCGACCTTAACGGGTTGATGCTATCAGCTAGGTATTCGACAGACATTTTGAACTATACACAATAATTTCATACAACTGTTGTATCACATCTTTCGTTGGAACATCAAGGGAATCGAAGCCTACCATGTGGGTACAGTGGGTCGGCTCAGGCACTTACCCATTTCGGGTAGCGGTCGTCAGTAGAAGTATAACGCCCGCGAACGTGATTATTCTGGTTTTCATGCATTTGTGAGAAATAGAAGCGCAGTAAGTAGCTGGTACCTATTAAGAGAAATTATGTGTTGTTAATTAGGGAATAAAAGTAAAGTCTGAGAATAGATGAAATCGTGAATGGTCTGGTGAAATGATGTGAGATATATATGTTGTATGCATTGAGTTCCAGTGGCTGGTATAAGGAAACGCCAACCGCAAGGCGGCAACATGAGGCCAAGTCAGGGAGTATAGAGGGAGCAAAAGAATCTTTTCCATGGTAACCTTGTGATCCATCTGATCCTCCCTCGAGTTGATCTGCCGGGGATCTGTCATTCCCTCCTTGGGCGACATTGAATGAGCATTCTTTCGTGCTCGAAATGATGTGCAGTTTGTGAAAAGTTTGAATTTCTTGTTCCCACGAGGCGTTGTTGCTGGCCTTCCTAAAGGAGAAAGGCTAGCCGGACACGTGACCGGTGTTTTCGGTAACCGGCTAACATATCCCCATCAGGAAGTTGGCAGTCATTAGGACTAAGCCACAGTCTACGATCGATATACATCGGCAGATCTTTGCCAACTGTAACCAGATCTTTGCTTCTCTTGTCAGAGGTCTTGGTTGGCTAGCGTTCTGTTTTTGGTATCGCATGAAGAAGCGGCCATCATGAGCGAAAGAGGGTCGGAAATCGTTTACCGAGCGGAAAATGTCCCGACTCGCTATTTTAAAGCATGTCGATGGTGCAGAAGACAAAAGATGCGATGTGATGCGCGTAGCCAAGTCCCTTGCTTCCGCTGTCGCTCTACCGGCCGGGACTGCATCTTGGACCCCATCGATGATGGCCGACGACGAAGTGATCGTCGGCGGAAAACAACAACCCCCGCAAGGTGACAATTGAAATATCAATCTTGCATATGAAAGCAGCAAGCTGATATTCTGTCAAAGGAACCATACTGCTTCGCCGCTAGATCCTAGAACAGGATATCACACTCCGGCATCAAGAGATCAGGGGTTCTCACCTGCTACCGTACAAGACGGCGGCTTTGACACTTCAATTGACTCTTTACCCAGTTCTACTGGATTAAATAGCCTCAAGCGGTCTTATACGTCGGATGCGAATGGGCCGGAATCTCAACAGCTCAGCCCTAATGAAATGATTGCACCCGCATCAGCGGTACACTCAATGTCTGTGAATTTGCTAGGCACTAATGATGTGAGTCACTGTTCAAGCCACTTAAACAATTGGCATCGATCTAACAGACCAAGATTTTTATGGAAAATTCAACTAAGGGTGACCCCAGAGGAGATGTCGTCGTCAGAGGAATCGTTAGTGAGGAGCTTGCCCGTGTCATGTATGAGAGGTATGGAACTAACAGCAAAATGGAATCTCACTCTATCATAACCAATTCTAACTTCGCTACAGGTTTACAGGTGGATCAAAAAACTTTCTTCCCCTTTTTGATCCCATTAGAGACACATTCGACTCTGTGCGTTCGAGGTCCTTGTTTTGCTTTACGGTGATTATCTATTTGGCCAGTCGTGCAGTGACAGATCTGCGCGGAGACACGCATATGCAGCGTGTTCTACAAGATGAAGCACAACGTTTGGCCGAAGACAGCTTCTTCGAGCGACCCACTAAACTGGAAACAGTACAAGGAATGATTCTCCTGGCTGCCTACTCCGAGAAAACATGGTTCTCTATTGCCCTCATTCTTCGCACCGCCTTGGACTCTGGATTAGAGAAATCGTTAGACACTTTGCTGTCCCAAGAAAATGTACCCCGAAGTTCGCTCTCGGCTTCCATGGCTGAGCGTGAATTGGTATGGCAGACAAGAACCTGGTTAATCAGTTTCACATTGGAGTTGGACGTTGCATCTGGTACGGGACGAAAATCACGCATTGCCGAGGTCGATGTAGTAAAGCTACGCAGATTCCTGGACTATCCACTCTCTCTGCCCTGTGATATGCGGACTGTGTGTATCATTGAGCTTCATCAACTACGAGGTAAAACGAGCAAAACTGCGGTGCGATTCGTCTATCAAATGACTAACATATGGCAGGTAATTCTCGTATGATAATTGATAATACTTCGACTATTGGCGATATTGTGTCTACAGAACTACCGGCCATTATGACAAGATTGCAAAATTGGTGGACTACATGGGACGAAATCCATGAAAGTAGGCTGCCATTTCTCACATTCAATGCACCCACAGTCTGGATCAATTACTGACTTGAACAAACCACGAAGACAACGGTTTCCATATAGGGGCCTTTCAACGCAGCAGTCTCAAGCTTATGCTTCACTATGCCAGGATTTTTGTCTTCTGTGCTTCCTTGGCACGGATTCAAAAACTACAACCGACGTACGCGGATTCAAACTCCGAAATCCTTGACCAGAATGTGATGGGCCTGTGGCAGTCCCTTGTCACAACCATCATGGACCAATTAAGCTTTTTGATCAATGAGCCATCCTATCGCTGTCAATTACCCTGGGCGCCAACGTACCCAGCTCTCACAATCGCCTTCGTCAGTAAGTTGATCATTTTCTCAATCAGCTACATACATACACCTTGCTAATACAGATTTAGCAACATTCGCGCTTCGTATCGCCAGATGGCGTCCGAATCTGATCAATCAAAGTCTTCTACTTGAAAGAGCAGAAAGAATCTGTGACTTCCTCAAACAGCCCCCATATCCCGATATCCACCGGACTGTCTCCATCTTCGTGAACTATGCACGAGCCTTGATTGCGAGTCAGCGTCCGCAGAGCAATCATAGTACAGACGTACCCATCATCTCTGACCAAGGTGAGGGCCCACCCTTCGAGGGACCTGATAATCCCATGATCAACGGCCCGTCTCCGTCGGGGGTGGGTCCCCTCGACGATCTCCGCTATAGAACCGGCCCGACCATTCAGGCTGATAAAGATTCAAATATGGTCTCAATGCCAAGTAGTGACCCATCTGCAGTGGCCAGAGCGCCCGTATCTCGGCTATCCGGCACGATGGAGGCACCCAACTGGACTGTTTCAAATTCCATTGCAGATTCTTTTGGTCTGTTCGAGGAGGGGCAGAACGATATCTTCGATTTCTTGCCTATGATGCCGTCGATGCCACAGTAACAGTAACATACCTAATACACCTTATTGAAGTTAAGATCACTCTAATCCAACTGTCTAAACTGAGTAAACCGCGCAAGGACGAAAATGTTTTAGCCTAGATCAACGTTGATACTCCAACAAATTGGGCCGCAACGCGCAACGCAGTATGTTTTCTTGGTTCACATGTATTTGGTCACACCAGTCTAGATGCATCTCCAACGAAAAAAATGTATCATTAGCAATTAATTTGTGCATCCGGGGCAGTCATCCATGTCCGGGTCCAACCCGGCGCCGTGAGTGGATTGCCCTAATCCCCGGTCCCGTATCGGCCCCGGTTCCGCTTGCAAAAATCTCGAAGTATAGCAGTCTCCCATTGGCTTGTTACCTACTCCAACGTAGTAGATAGAGGCATTATGCAAGACCAACAGGTTCTAGCCACAGTGAGTCACGGAATCGACAAGATTTTCCTCTCTAGACCGGCCAGTTGCAATGGGAACGGAAAACCTTTGCATAGCATATATAGTGCTTCGATCCTCATCTACCGGAGTTTTCGAGAAGAATAAACACAATACTTCAATCTTCCTTTTCGTTCTAGCTTACCCCCACTCATTTGATGCAATATGGCGTCAGAAATGAAATCTTTAACGGCTCAGATAGCCGCCATCCTTTCTTCAGGTACGAGCAACTTCGACTTGGTATTCCCCGGTCTACTCTAACATATACTAGACAAGGACGGAAGTTCTGATAAAAGGTCCCTTGCTTCAACGGAGAATAATCACAAGTCAAATGGCGATTATCAAATAGTTGAACGGTCTCAAGATGAACTACTTGTCGAGTTTCAGGAGAACTCACCGAAAAGCCCACCAAACTGGGCCTTTGTACGCACATCTTTATATCACAACATATTACTATCTACTAACAAATAATTAGAAGAAAAAGTTATACAATGCGGTTGTGGCACTATTTATTGTTCTTAATAGCGGCATATCAGCCGCACTTCCTAGCAATGCAGTCCCCACTATCCTGCAGGAGTTCCACGAGTCCGGAGGCCAGCAAAAGGTCTTACCAACCGCCGTCTTTCTCGTTGGCTATGTAGTTGGCCCTCTACTATTTAGTCCATTGAGTGAAATTATTGGACGGAAACCCGTTCTCGTCTGGTCCTTCACTGTTTTTGTCCTCGCCACGCTTGGCTGTGCTCTAGCACCAAATTGGTCCTCTCTTCTCGTCTTTCGGACAATTTGTGGTCTGGCAGGGGCTGCTCCTCAGACCGTTGTTGGTGGTATATATGCGGACCTATTCTTTGATAGGCGAACTCGTGGTCGTGCGATGGCCATGTATATGTCGGTATGTGATCAATTACCTCGGGTGGAATTGTTGGATAGTACTGATATATTTCTCAGGCTTGCAGTTTTGGTCCCATTCTAGGCCCGATTATCTCTGGATGCTCGGTTAAATATGGCTGGCGATGGACTTTTAGGATCGACGTGATTCTGACAGGTGTTACCTGGTTGGCTCTGCTCTTCACCTCTGGTATGATATCACTATGGCCAACGGACTGTGCCATCAGCTAATCTCAGTCGAAATAGAAACCTTTGGCCCAGCACTTCTGAAGCAACAAGCAGCCCAATTGAGAAAGGATACCGGATCTAATCGGTACTTCTCGCGCGAGGAGCTTAACCTCGACTCGAGATTCACCCCAATGGAGATTATCACTCGCCCTGTCACGATGCTCTTCTTTGAGCCTATCATCACCTCAACATCTATCTATATTGCTATTGCATATAGTCTGGTCTTCTTTTATTTCCAGGCCTATCCCATCATCTTTGGAGGTAATGAATGCTCCTGCCGATATTCCCATCCACAATACTAATATATTGACAGGTGTCTATGGTTTCACCGTCGAACAAACTTCCCTCACACTCATCCCAAGTATGTCCACCTCTTTTCATATCTTCTCAACCATATCTAACCCATCACAGTTGGTGTCGGCGCCGCATCCTCCGGCTTCGTCGCCCTCTACTACGACATGATCTACGAAAAAGCTAAAAAGCTCAAAAAAGCCTGGACCTCCGGCCCAGAAGTGCACCGACTCCCCCTGTCGTGCATCGCCGGACCCTGTCTAACAATAAGCATGTTCTGGCTCGCCTGGTCAGCAAAATCAACCATGCACTGGGCAGCACCCGTGATGTCAGGGTTCGTTTTCGGGTTCGGATTCCAAATCATCTTCATTTCGCTTCTTACCTACGTCACCGACGCATACAAGATCTATTCCGCCAGTGCACTTGCGGCTTCTGTTATTGTGCGCAGCATTTCTGGGGCGCTTTTCCCACTTGCCGCTGAGCCGCTCTATAAGTCTTTCGGGGTTGCTTGGGCGACTTCTCTCATTGGGTTTATTAGCCTGGCTTGTATTCCGATTCCTTTTGCTTTGATGCGATGGGGCCCTTGGATTCGGGAGAGAAGTCCTTTCTGTCAGAGGCTGATTTTGGAGGAGAAACTCAGGGCTAGTGGAGCGAGTACACCACAAGTATAGTTTCTTTTTCATTTATGGCTTTGGATTTCGGGCTGGTTTATTGATCAGGAAATAGTTTGGGACGAAATAATGACTTGATATTTAATTTATAATGAAGTTTCTGATTTCTTTTCTATATAAGTGCTCCATGGGATATACTTCATAAACATATACTCTCGTTGATATTTCCTTCCCCCCCTTTTTACTGAGAGATCGCAGGATCTAAAGGGCTAAAGGGCCAAAAGAATCAAGAAAATGAACTATTCTAAAAGCCAAACCCCATTGAGATGTAGTATGCAATGACTTGCACGCTAAATTGAAACTTCACCAACCAGAACGTCCAGTTGCCTGGCTTTTAGAATCGTTACCTCCACTTTCAAAATCTCCGTTTTGATTCTCTTGAATTTCTTGAAGTTCTTGATTTATTTCGCTCGCAATGTACTCACATATTCAATCTGAAGGCACTCCAGTGAGTATCGCTCATTGCAAGGCACAAATCTTGCCAGTCGGTGCGTGATCCCCCCCCCCCCCCCCCCCCCAATTCTCCATCAGGAACTAACCAAAACGCCGATCAAGTCGATCGCATTCTTGAGCCTCAAACCATCGCACATTTTATAAAATTTGCATTTGGTGAACATCCCCTACCCAATGGTAATCAAGCCGATATCGAACGCCTGTCCCCAGATGAAATATCCTTCATCCAACATGACCAAACCTTTCCCCCGGGCACCGACGGCGAACCCATCATGACCAGTGTCATGGCCAGAATTGGATCCACGCGAGATTCCAGCCGTCTCTGCTTGGTCGGAAAGAACATCCAATCCCTCAAATCCCGTCTATGGGAGGGTATCATCCCCCTGAACGACCAGCTATGGCAGGAGAAAGGCCTCGACCGGCCAGAACATTTCGATTTCGCTTGTCAGCATCTATCAGCCGTGATTGCCGTATTCCAGTATTTGAATGAACCAACCGTGCGATTATACCTTCGCGACACGTTCAATTACATCTACGACCATTGGGCGACTCTCGACACTGTTCTCAACAAGCGCAGAGAGGAGCAAAATAAAAAGCCCGTTAGTGTCGCGGCTCTCTGGACAACGTTCATGTCTGCGCATTTCGAGATGATGAGCGAGCGCGCCCATAGATGGGTTACTGTGCATGTCAATACACTGCGCGCTCCGTTGTTGCGAGCCCTTTTGGAGTATCAGCCAGTCGGGGGCGATCTGAGTGGCGAACCTGATGATATGCAGTGGAAGATTACTGATTCGCTGCACATGCTGACTGAACTCACCGCGCAAGCGGATTTTACCATCATGATCCCCATGAACGGTTATAAGGGGCACTTCGCGGATCCCCCGCGGATGGGTCCGGCGTCACTTCATGCGGCAAATCTGCAGACGAGAAGAAAAGCATACCATGAGCGTTTGAAGCTGCTGACTCGAGAAGCGATATCTCGTAATGCTAGTGTGTGGAGAGGTTTAATTCCTACGTCCGGAGAGATGTACAGTGCGACATCCTACAGCCAGATTCAAGGCCAGAACAAACTGAGAAAAGAGGTGCGTGGTGCGCCTATTGAGCCTGTGCCGCGCGAACCTTGGATTGCTGCCTGCGCTTTAGAGATGGAATCTGGAAAGAAGGAGGGAAAGGAGGAAAAATACGGGTTGGCTGTGTATCGGTTGACTTATGGGCAGACGGAGTCTGAATGGACAGAATTCGTTCGCAAAGTAGAAGCTCATGTGTCGGATTGGGGTAAAGGTCAAACAGGAAGCAGTGCTATCAAGGAGCACTTAAAGCTTCACTGGCTGGATGGGAAGGAATTGGGTATTCCAGAGGACGATGTCGATGCAGCTAAGCAGTGGGTATGCCCTTTCCCTCTTGCATTTCGAAGCTAATAAACCAGACACTTCAAAAACGATATAAAAGGCAGCGACGACTGGTCAATGCTACAAGGTGAAGCTTTCCTCGTCGTTGACTCCGCATCTTTCGCCTCATACACCACCAATTCCTACAGCCCCGTGACATCCAGGTTCATCCCCGGCGACTTCGCCGGCTTCCTCCTCGCCATTGACCCAACCTTCGACCCGGAGAAGGGCATTGAACGACCTGACGAGTCACCAGGCTATAACGGCCAGATGCGAATTCTCGGAAGCCTTGTGTGGAGCGATCTATATTCCCTACTTTCAGCGCAGACATTCCTGCTGGAAGACTACTGGCCGTTAGCAAGCGAGCACCCGAACATGGTATATGTCGGCCCAACAATCCCATGGCAGCGATTCATCTGGCAGAATCACAACGAGATGCGTTGGATTCTCATTCGAGCGGTGATAAACTATGTAAAGCTCAACCCGGTACTGCCAGCAATGCCAACTCCAATCCAAGCCCAAGATACGTTTTCAGTGACCTCACCGACGGCAGCTATATCTGCAGGCACACCAGAAACATCTTCTTCGCCCTCGTCAACACCACCCGAACAACGGGATCCCCTCAACACCGCACTCCGCGAATACATGCTCACAGAGTTTCAGCGCTACTTGCGCCACCAGGGTCAGCCGCGGTCGGCGGCTATGGTCAATGAATTGCTCCATCTTCAGCCAGGTGAGGAGCCGGATGGAGCGAGGCTGCGGCAGTTGGTGGACGATGAGAATGAAAGACAGGAGCAGCGGAGGCGAGATGGTTTAGGTGAGGATGAGGAGGCTTCGACGGAGTATAACCCGGAATGCCCGTTGCAATAATCAGGGCTGGGTCTATTTTAATTTTGGATATTTATCATCAGGACGAAATCAATTGGCTCGCTAGCATACATGCAGAGACCGCTCGTGCCGTATTGAATGAAATTATTTCATGGATTGGAACATCACCAGCGCTCGAATCATATATCAGAAACGGAGAAAGATGATAAATCCAACCCCCAACCCCGAACTTCAGTGACAAACTCCATTAACTTTATTGGAGCTCACCCCAGATATTTCGTTTGCGAGGACGATCTTCCGGGTCGGCAGCCTTGTGCCAACCAACCTGACACACACCCTCAAGCAAGTTCCTTCCACAACAAGGATGGAAAAACCCGTCAGGCCAAGTCTCGCGATATTCCTCATTATCAACATCGATTCCAGCGACAATCTCTTCTTTGAAATACTCCTCGTCGATAATATTGGGGTCTTTCCATAGATTAGTTACATTCCGACCTGCCCATGTATTGACAGATGTCCCTGGGGATATACGTACCAACATGATATCTGCAACTCGTTGCCGAGTTCTTAGTGACTTCGAACTCTCCCATGCAGTATATGCAGGTTTCGAAACGTGGCGTCATGGCCATAGGTTTCGAGATGAACTCTTCCTTGACAGGTAGGACGGAAGTGACGGGAGTACTGGTAGAGGTGGGGACAACTGGCACACTGTTTTTCGCTGCTAATAGCCATTTGGACGTAATTTTGCGGCCCTCTGGACTGTGTTTGACGATATCTTGTAGGATACCCTCCAGGCGGTAGATCGGTTGGCCGTGGATTGCTTGTAGTAGGAGTGACAGGTTATCTGGTTGCTCGTTGGGCAAAGGAATGTTAATGTTTACTAAATGATGTGTAAGTCATGTAATGGAAGGAGGAAGGTGAAGTATCGGTTCGGGTGTTTGTATTGGGGTCTGAGATGTATCGTGTCGCGTCCTGTACCTACAGAACAGAAGAGAAGGAGCTGTGGGGGCGCGGAAAACGCCATCCCATAATGGATATCATGTCTTTCTTTGAGAAATAACCCCTTTCGGGCAGGGAAATAACCCCCAAAGCAGTGATTTTAATACACTATATGATGCCCACCAGATTCAATATGTACACACATTACTATGGACCGATACTAAAATGCCAGATTATATAACGCATCCTCAGCCCAAGAGGGAAAGATTCTGGGCCAGGTTATTCCAATCCGAAAAGTCGACAAAGTTCGGATCCCAACTATCAATATCAAAGCCTGCCTCAAGTTGAGAATTCCCAGCCCTAATCCCATCACAGACAGGACGATTTTCGTGAACAATTTGCTGACTCTGCTCGACAGAATCAAGTGCCTGACGAATACGCCGCGCCTTTTCTCGCAATTGCACAATCATCGGCCACTTAGGTCCCGGGTCCGGCCAAGAGGGATCATCAATCATATCGAACTGCATATCGATAATGCGCCAGGCTCGTTCGACATGTGGACCGGTGGGGTAAACACACAAACTCCAGAGAATAAATGTGAGGAGGTGATACTGGGTGAAAGTCATCATGAGCCAGCGGAACCCGTGCAGTAACTCATTGGTGAGCATTTCGAATTCCATTTCCATTGCATTGCAAGCCTGTGCTAGCGTCTTTTGAACAAGGTTGTGGTCGAGTGAGGAGGCTGCCGGTCCCTGTGACTGTAGCTGTTTCTGTCGAATGCACACTTCAGTCTTTGTGAGGAGCAGCCATCCCAGGAGGAACCCGAAGCGTTGAATCGGGATATCTGGGTCGCTATGTCGCAGGTATTTCTCCTCTATTGCGCCTTTGAATTCGGCGATGAGTCGCTCTGGATCAGCTGCTCCCGCTAAACTTCGAAGTAAAGCTGGCCGTCCCTTGTTAATCTCGATTGGGATTAGAGAGAAAGTCATCTCGGTCCATTCGTTCTGCGATACGGCTGGAGAGATGTTCGTCTCTGATATGCTCCGGTCGTCGATATTCAGTGGGACGTCAGTGTCGCCGTGGTCGTTTTCCGGGACGCTGAGACCATGGTCTTCTGCTACTCGGATATCGGCCGATTGGAGATGCCACCAGGTTCTTCGGCGTAGCTCACATTCTAATTGTGGGAGTTTGAAGTATTTTCCGTCGCGCTGGAGGCCAATTGATTGCGCGGCTCGGATAGTTACGCCGTGTATTGTCCAACCAGATCGGCCGCTATTGCTAAATCGAAAGCATGCCTAAAGAGCAACGATATGTCAGTGATACAAGAACAGGAAGCGCTAAAGGCACATAAAGAACCATTTTCTCACCTGATATATCACCATCGCTTGCAACGAAGTAAGGGTTGGAGCATCCAAAAAGTCGGAATGATATAGAGACAATTCTAAGCCTTGCTGATACCGCCGCAAATCGGCAAACAAGACTTCATTCTGACTATCCTCCGAAAGCATGGTTGTTGTAGCTGCAAAACAAATCGCACAGAGCAAAGCTCGGACATCAGCACCCACACTTGAAGGTCTGTTAATCGCAGCAAAGATGCGTGATTGCGCAGTTGGAACGTGAATGACCTTTATCAAGGGATCTACACGATTGATAAATGCCTCCCAGAGCGAAACTGCCTGCCAACGACTCGGAAATAGCCCCCGGCTGTCAATCTGGCCCAATAGCGGGTTCGAGAAAAGGCCATCTGCCCTTAATTCCAGTGGTCGGCGCGGACTCCTTGCATCAATGGGGGACCCAATTGCGGACTGCAGCTCTTGCTCTTTCTCTAGAACCCGTGATAGAAGGGGCTCATTGATGTACCGACCGTCTTTACCTAAGAACCCCTGGTCTGCTGCAGCTGGATTGCTTGGTGGTGACTTATAGTCGGATCGGTCATTCAGCGCCGGTAAGCTTGTACTCGGGCCGTGGTTTTGATTGTCCAGGGTATTCGGCCGTTCGTTTATTATCGTCGCAACAGAATGTTCAAGCTTCTCCAACTGTAATGCAATATGGGTTGTGTTTTTCTTCGGGGGTTGGCGCTTGACTCGGTCTGGACCTGGGTACTGGCAGGTCATATTCTTTCGCATGCAATTCCCGCATGGCGAGCCCTTGTCGCACTTGATCTTGTGCGCGTGGCAACGTAAACATGATCGCTCTACATTATACCGGCGTTGGTACATGGTCCTGTCTGCAGCTACACAGATCGAAAATGTATTAACAAGGATGGAGGATGTCTTTATCAGATCCTTCTAGTCTTGAGGGGTTCGGCCCTCGGCCATTCATGAATGGCCGATCCGATATTGTGGGGGCGAAACCTTATTTGGTAACTGGCAACTGAAAATGTTCAGTTCCTAAATAAAACGATTATCATGCAATTAAAATGTCCTCAGATATTGATGTTAATCAATTGTATTAAACCTATTATCCATATATTTTCCTCCAAGCTGAAACCAACACCTGCCTTCATAGGTTGGCCAACAACAAACTATATGCACCAATACATGTAGACATTAATCCGTCGAGATCCTAAAAACAGATGCTAAATTTAAACAACGCTAATAAAACTGCCTCTGAACTATTCCCAGAAGCATAAAAAAAAACCCCGAATTTCCCAATTTCCCAATGAAAACAGAAACAAAAAGCAGGTTGTGAGATTATGAAATAAGAAGATCGCGAACACTCATGCCCTTTCTCCTTTGAGTTTCAGGAGGTCCAGCTGGAGTCTCTTCCAAAGAAGTTGACAGTGCCGTACTCCCAAGGAAATTCTCACTGATCGAATCAGCAGTCCCTCTCCGATCTTGAGTCAACATGAGCAAGGCAGCTGAAGCCTCATGATCAACGCCCTGAAACTCCTGCATCTTTTCACTCGACGCCCATACCGGACCCAGTGCCGGGCTAGGAAGAATAGATGAAGCATCTTGTGGGATCTGTGCTGAGGGGACTTGAGTACGCGGTGAGAATGACGGGGATGTATCAGAGAATTCTGTGGGAGCAGTTTGCAACTCCGGTGATGCAGAGGTGGAGTAGGATGAATAAGTAGAAGAACTATTTCTTCGCGTGGGCTCGCCTGTTTCTGTGATGAACTCGGCGGATGTGGGCGAGGGCGGTGCAGCAGGTGTGTGTGTTGATCCTCCAGTCTTCATGTCGCGGATACATTTCTCTAGGTAATTGACATAGTCAATGCTTGCCTTGATGGGATAATTAGTATATTGTAAACTCCCGAAAGAAATGTGGCTGTACCTGAAGAATTGCGAGTTTATGCATTTCCTGTCCGGTGCATGCTGGGATCATATCTTTCAACGTCCCGAACTCTTCGTTCATTTTGGAACGTCGTCGACGCTCAATCAAACTGTGTGCGGTCTTGCGGGCGATCTTGCGTCCTGCAGCACTAGTTGCACTGGGTTGTTTTCTCTTAGAGGTCGATGAGGTGTTGGCCATTGCATCTTCTGAATTCTGTGAAGCTTTGCCATTTTCCCTTGTCTTGGTGGATTTTGCGGGCGATTTCGGTTTCATTTGGATGATCTTGCGAGTTCTAGTTGGTGGCGGGGGCAAATCAAAATCCTCGAGCGGGCGTTTGATCGATGCACCCGACCGTCCGGCATTACCCGTACGGCCAGGGAGCTCTGGAGAGGTCGGCGATGGCGGGACATATGAAGGATCTGATCGAGAGGACCTCCGACTGGCAGTGCTCAATGCAGCGGGGGGTAATGTGAAGGCATCCCCGTCGGGTTTATCTTTGATGATGAAGCCACCCGACATAGCTGGAGTTGGAAGTCGTGACATTGTAAAAATGAGGAAGTTGTAATAGTTGCAATCTGCTACAGCAAGGGGTCCAGACTATATAACCGTGAACGTCGGCCAGGTTATAGTGTCGCGTGCTTGTGCCCACGAGTCATAATGGGCGATTTTGATTGGTCGAGCGGAGACTCGTGCCTCAAGGAACAACGGGCATTTGCTGGACTAAAGAGTGGGGCCAGGAGAGCTTATCGGCAGGTACTAGGTACTTGCCTTCTCGAGAAGATTTTGGGAGAAAAGGGGTCATTTCCAAAGTACTTGATACTTATTCCAACAATTGAGGTAGCCCAGCACGTGCGTCAATTGGACAATCTCCTACACTCTTTATTCTTTTCCACTTGGCATTCTTATTCCTATTGGCTAGGAAACTGTGTGTTTTGTCTCAGCCCACGGTTAATTGCTGGGAGTCAACCTTGGAAGGTTCCTTGGCTTCTCCTCAATAATATGGCACGTGCTTTCTCTCCGACCCCGGGGCCCCCCCGGGGTAACTCTCTTTGTTACATTCAAATTATGCCCAGCTAGACTAGCAAAGTTGGTTTGTTTCAGTTCAGGCAGATTTTTAGAAATATCATTCAATTAACTGGAAGCTGCAACAGCTCTCCCGACCTTTCCCGGATAAACACTCCTCGTTATTAAACTGCAATACCCAACGATTGCTCTGCGGATAAAAAGGATTATCCTTTCCATTCTTACTACGGGTTGAGTTTGGTGAAGCTTACGCCTACTTTGCAAGACATGACGAAAGACCGCAAGACTTCAATGAACTTTTAAAAAAACAAGATTCTTCAGTCGTATCACATAGTCCATAACATTCAACAGTCTCTTTTATCCATATTTCCTTTTCCAATTCTGTTTACTTGCGGAAATGCCCAGGCTTGCACCTCTCCGTGCATTGCAAGTAAACGGACCAGCTAAAAACAGCATGTTAGCCCAATCTACAAAAAGAAACGATATTACCAAAGACAGCATAACTTACCAAAACTTATCATCATCCGGTACAGCAAGCGAGCAAGTCTGAGACTGCAAAGAGCACAGCTCATGGCAGCGGTTGACATTTACACGACCACCATGAGCCGTTCCCGTCGACAGGGGAGCTTTGCCCCGTGTACCCGTTGTAGTGGCATTGTGAGCGCTAGTTTCATTACCAGGGACATGGACAGAGATGCGTGCACCGTGGTACGCCCCAGAGAGACGGGGCATTGCGACAGCGGTGCTGCTCAGAGCAGCGACGCACACGGTGAATAGGGTTGTGAGCTGCATGGTGGGAAAGTGTGGGGATAGAGAATAAGAAACTCAGAAAGGTAGATCTGGAGATTGGTCTGATACTGAGATACAAAGTGAGATCAGTTGCTACTGGTGTGGGTCTTATCCCTGGACCGGCCGGTCTTATATAGAAACGGTTTGACGGCTTCCCTAATCTGGGGGTTAGTTGTTCAATTCCCGAGCCACCTGCGAAGGGCCTCCTGGATTGTACAGTGTTGCATATTGGCGTGTTTTATAGGACTTTAGTAGTAAGTGCCATGGTCGATCTCGAGGTACGACATTCCACATTCCTGGATAGGACTTTCCAGACACCCGCCTCGTCTCACAATTTGATGATTGCCTTTATTTGTTGAATATAGTCAGATCTTCTGGTTATTAGCTACATGGCTGTTGTTGATTGCATGGGTCGTCGATTGCAGTTCTCCATGTTTTGCGCGCCTTGGTGTAGCTCACACATTCTGTACATTCCAGCGGGAGACGATCTCCAGGCACCGCCCAATCACACTCCCGGGTACGAAATAGACAAGAAGCTTAACGTCACATTTGTACGTATGGCTTTCCATGGCTTGTTACAGGAAAGTGGTCTTACTTGATTTTCTCGCTATGACCCGCAGAAGAAATCTTCTCTCCCTTGCTTTTTGGTGATCAATGCTAGTCTAAGCAGTTGTTGTGAACAGAGACTATCATAATTTGCTCCTTGATTAGCTTTGCTTCTTTCACCGTCATTTGCCTCGGCTGACGGATACTGAGCAGAATTTGGACTAATGCCCTGTTGGTAGACCATGGGAGTCATCTGCTGTTGTGAACCAGCTCCTTCAACATCCTCGTGTTAAGATCGATCTTCCAAATTGCAAGGGCCAAACAGGCTCTGGCTTGCCGTCTTTAGGGGTAACAGAGGCTTGGTGAGCCTGCTACTCTCAAGAGGCGCCAACCCCGATACCATGGACCGAGACGGAATATTGCCATGGATCCAGGCATGCATCAGGGACAGGAACTCCATCAAATATCTGCTCCGAGATCACATGAAAGCTGAGTCCCCTGAAATGTTTTCGAAGGGTAGTGTATTTGCTGGGAATGGGAAAACGATATGCGAGGGCAGCTCTTCTTACAAACAAGGCCAAGTTCAGCTACGAACAAAGCGGGTGAGATGTGTCCATATCTGACTATATTTTCCCACCAGAACAGCTCACTGGCTGCCTTTTTCAAAAATTAATAACACAAGACTACGCACATTCGACTCGCAGATTGACTAGCCATCACCTTTTGCCTCCACTTAATCGTACTATCTCGATGAGCTGCTCTTGCTGGTAAGGGTAATTGTCAACCATCGACAATTGGATAGAGAATAAAATGATATTCAAACCAACTCATAACACATTTTCACTGAGGAGAATCATCTGTATAACGCCAAGCTAGAAGTGAGGGAAGACACCCAGCCTAGAGATTGAAGGGGACGAGGCAGGGGTACAAGCGACCGGACTCAGGTATTGACAGGCTATATCGAAGCGAAGCCATATACACTCTGGCTAACTTTGCGAACTGTGCACTATGCGTGGCAATTCGATAATTTGCGGCTTGATGGCGAACCATACTGAGCCGCCATCACGAGCCTCTAGATCTATGATCTGGCTCTTGAGACGTTCAATCTGCGAAGAAAGCCCTTCCACAGATCCTTTGGAATCATCCTGGCTAATGAGTCCATTGAGTATCTTCACTCCGACCAGCCTTGTCGGACGGTAAAAAGTCCCATTTTCCACAACCTCGAGGAGGTACTGAGTGAGTTCAGCCTTCGTAAGCACAAACTCTGTGGGCAAGTTACCGACTCTACTGTTACACTCCTCTATTTTCAAGCAGCAATCTGATATTTTCTGCTTTTGAGTGACGAGTTCCGCATATGTTTCTTCAAGCTGTCTAAGAAGCGTCGTGATCTGAGTTTGGAGTTGCGGAAGCTGCTTTTCAGCTAGCAGGCACTCCGCGTTTGTGCTTGTAAGAAGTACCACCTGATTTTGAAGCCGATCTTCTTCCTCAAGAAATCCTTGCAGGATTACCTTTTGCTCTGCTTCTCTCTTCCGTTGCTCGTTGATACCATCTTGTAGCTTCTTTCTCTGACGGAGCAGATCCAGGGGATCGACGACAACCTGTTGCTAGCAATCAGTACAGCTACCCACGACTATCACAGAGGAACGGACTAGAGCCTTTTGCAATTTGGCGACCTTTTTTTCCTGCTCCTCCATTTGATGAAGCGACTGTTGAAGTAGTTCAATTTGTCGACTTTGCGCCTTGATTTGATCTCGACGGACTTCGAGCTCATTATCTGCGTCGCGGACAGCATTCATGAGATCTGTATGCACACGTTCCAAGCTCAAACTCAGTTCCTTCATATCGACATCTTTCGTATTCAATGTCTATTGCTGTTTGTCAGTTGCTAGGTTCTGCCATAGAACTTGGGCTTGGACATCAGGGACGGCACTGTACCTCTTGACTGAGTTCACTGACTCTCTCAAAAACTGCAACACTCTGGTCTTTAGCGTCGTTGAAGGACCCAGATATTGCCTTCAGAATCAAAATGAATCCATTTGCGAAACTGGCATCTTTTACATTGTCGTCAAATTCCCCGTCGACCATGAATATATGGTCTTGGAGAGAGCCAAAGGCGGATTCAAATTTGAGAAGACTCGACTTTTGAGCTGTCTCAAGCTCAATTTTCTCTTTTGTGCGCTTTTCGACGAAAGTAGATTTCATATCGCGGATTTTGCCCTCCAGATTTTTGAAATCTTTAATCTTTTGCTCGGCCATGACGTATATTCGTCACAGAAATCAGGTTATGTAGCTTCGGAAATCCCATTGAAATTATCAGCACCAAGAATATGATGATGATAGGCCTTTGCGCGTGCTCAGCTAGGGTGGATTTTTTAATGCAGTTTTAGTATGTTTGATCGATAGACGGTTCTGATAGGTTCTCAAATATTTTGGCTAATACCGTCGACCAAATTCTTCGGTCGCAAGACATTTCCTACAAAGCAAGCTAGGGTTTTATAATACTACAAGCTTTGTGCGGGGGTTCCAGCATATCTATGGGCTTGATGCAATAGTTCGACAGTGTTGGCAAAACCCTATTACAATGATTTGACCTCATGATTTTTCATTGACTCTCTTCTCACCATTTGACGTCATTTGTTGCTTCTACTGGTACGAAGCCGTATAGGCACCATGGCGTCTATACGGCTTCATACCCTGGTGATGTCACTTGATCACTCTTCACTCACCCGACATAGTAAACCCATTTGATTGGAAAGTAATTTGATCAAACGAATATCGGGAACCACTTTCTTTCCATTGACCTCGATTCTGCCTCATGGCTTTTTGTTTGAATAGTCGTTTCCTATGACGGGGCCAGTATGTATAACTACCTACGTACTTCATGACAACTAGCCCATCGTCGTATCATTTGAGAGGATAAAACGCATTGGCTGTAGTGTACAAATGGCCTCGAGATCGCATGGGAGCAAATGTCACGGGTTTTTTGGGTTTGCTTGAACCATGGATAGTTTTTAAAGACATCACTCTAGGCTGATTGCCTTTTCAATTCCGCTAGAATCCGATCGGATATCCAATGTTATATAAATGGATCATGTATGATCATGTTGATAAAAGCAGTGTTCTCTGACCATTGAAACTGGATAGCCTCGAAAAAAGAAAGTTTCAATCAACCTCCGATAAATATCGACTACACGATGGATGCAGAAAAGAGTTTACAGAAATGGACAGAACATGAGCGTGAGAAAGAAGCTCGAAAAAACGCATCCGAGGCATTCATCAAGGATGTCAAGACTCGTCTCTTCCTCTCCTTGAACATGGGAGATTTCCTCTCCGCTGCACCCATGACGCTCAGTCTCATAGGACTGTGCTATGTTGCCTCGACTACAACTACTGGATCTCAAATCAAGCTTACACCGCCGAAAGATGGGTTTAAACACCTGAAGTAAGCTCTGACAGCTCGGGTGCTTTGTGGAAACACCCACATAGCCCGGAAAATCTCTCTTCTGACAGTTCCCAGATGGACAGCATTAAACGCCAATCTCGTCCAATGCTCAGATCAAGGCCGAATGGCATTCATGAAGGCTGAAGTCGGCATGGGGAACATCGCATCGATCTCCCAACATCTCTTTGAAACTGTATGTCCCACATATTCCTACTTTAGAGTCTGTTTGATCGTTGATTTATTTGGACTCAAAGGTCGGAAATATGATCAAGCTCCTGGGAGACATCAATTCAGCCAAAGAACTGAGGTTCCAGACCCGTGTACTAAAAACATCGGCCGAAAGATGTCTAAAAACAGCTTTGGAAATGAACTCAGAGTTCGAAGAATGGCTCAATATTGTGATGGAGTTGCATGGTGCAACCGTCCAACAGCAGGCATCGACAGGCGAGATGTTGCTCCACAACCAGATACAACTGCAGGTGCTAGTGGACCGGGAAACCAGTAGCAAGCAAGCACTAGACACGGCTAAGGAAACCATGAAAGACCTGAAAGGCGTCATGCAAACCGCAGAGCAGGCGTTCAAAAAGGCGTCCAAAAGCATCCCTAACGGGTATGGCAACTCCTTGTGTCCCAGAAAACATAGCAGACTCTTTTCTAAAAGACACTGACGAACCGAATAACAGGTGGGAACTCATTGCGCAGCAGTTTGTCAGTAGTCTTGCGGATCAAGTTGCCTCCAACGTCGGAAGTGGCATCATGGCCTCTTTTGGAACGCCAGGAGTCGCCAATCACGCGGTGAATATTTTTTCCAAGGCCTCAGAGGCGAAAGAGGTTACAGCCACCTGGGCCCCCAAACCCGGTCGGGACCTCTTGCCACCTGATGCAAATGATCCTGCCTACCACCAGATTAGACTCGTCAGCGTGAATGCTCGGGCCTTACAACACATGCTAGCAAGTGGCGAGGGCTCAGGCGTGAATTGGGACGATATCACGGACCCGCAAAAGTCCGGGCTTATTGGGCTCATGGGAATGATGGAGGACATCAGTGATAATACGCAGGTATCGAACACCGGGTCAAGCCAAAAACTACGGAGAATCTTGGAAACATTCCTTGAGGTAGGTGATGAGATATAGTAGCAGTTGGATACAGTTCAATGACTTATTCATTGACGGTAAACTAGGTCTCTCACCAAGTCGCAGAGACGGCAGAGCAACTCAAGTCTCTAGGTGCAAAGCCACCGCCGAATGACTCCGAGAAAGTTCAAAACTGGCAGCAAAAGGCTCAGGACATTGTTAAAGAAGCGTTAGAGCTCGAGACTGCCGCGAACAACCTTCCTGGAGGAGCAGCTGGCAGTGTAAGTGTCTCCATCGGCGAATAAGGATATCTATTACATCTTCTAATATTGAATACCAAAGACTCCGTTGGTGTCGAAGACCGAAGACCCACACGTGCCAACCAATGGAACGTCGGTGGTTGATTCCTACCTCAGGATCGTCTCGGAAAATATCGAGATAACATCGAAGACACTGGAGACAACCTCAGAGGCTTACCAGCGCTCATCGGACTCTTTCCTGGAGGTGCAACAGAAAGTTTCCGCTATCATGAGTGAAATGGCTGGGCTCAAAGCGAACACGATATCGCTGGTTAGTCAAATTGCATGTTTCCATCGGTGACAGAGGCTGACCATGCCAATTGAAGGAGGAGGTGAAGCAAATCCTTGCAAAGTGTCTAACCATTCTCGTGGAGTTAAAGAAACAGATAACCAGTCTGTGTCAGTTCTTCGCTGCATTCTCTTCGATGATAGAGGACGTGGTCGAAAGCCAAGTGAATGAATTCGTCGATTATCTGTCGTCATCCACTGATTCTGGGCCCTCGATCGCGGGATTTTCCTTTACTGACTTCCAGAGACAAGTAAGTGGAATAATCTCCACGCTGGCCTGGGTACTATCTAATGTGAAGTGTGCAGTTAATATTCACGTACATTCTGATGACACGGGCTTACTTCACCCTATTTCGCAAAATTGCGCAAATGTATACGGAGGTCTCACGAGAACATATTTTCCCTGGGCTCAAAATGTGTGACGAGCTGAGCAAACAAATTTCCAGCGGCGATACTGAAGCGGCGGTCACGATGAAAATGAATTCTCTGACTGAATTTTCCAATGAAGCTCAAAAGGGAATCAAATCGAAGGTAGACGAGGTACGTTTTTATTCACCATGAATTTTGTCTGTGGATACTAGCCTTAACGAACTGCCTATGCAGACTCAAAGCAATTACCTTGCAGATGTGGAAACGCTCGCATCAGAAATGGCCGAAAGTCAGACTCTCCTGCCTCCAATCCCAGAGTCACAGACAAAAGCGATTGAAAAAGGGCTCGATGCCTCAAAAGCCGCTGTAGCAAAGGCATTCGACAACACGCATTCCATGATGCTACTTCCATTCCAGAATACGACCGCTCTAGTGGTAAGCATACGTTACTGATATCATGAATTCAGGGGGTGGGCTAACAGATATTTCAGCCCCCAGAAGAGTCATAAGTAATGGGAGATCTTAGCGGGTTTGCAAAAAAGTTAGTGTGACTTGAACCGAGTCAAGGAAACTGTGATAGAAGCCTCAAGACTTCAACCCGGCTGTAGATAGTGTCAAGGCCATTTCTACCGAATCCACCCATGTTTTCATGGTTGTATTGTATCAATCATTTTTGTGCATCCCATACAGATTGCCATACTAGGGAAAATAAAAATGTTCTTAACATTTCATGAGACTTGGACGGATAGCTCTCTCAAATCACTCACTGTATTAGGGTATAGCATTGTATTGCTAAGTAACATAAGGCGTTCCGTGTACTTTCACAAACAACCCGATGAGCAGGCCGAACCCAACGATACTCAGAATGGCTACTCCAATTTACCAGGCCTATGAGTTATTTCAATCGTATGCCTTTCCTTTTGTATCAGCCTCTGGCCCGAGGATTTTAGATTCTGCGTTGTCTGACTCGGCAGCATTGGAAGCCGTTTCTCCTCGGGAAGGAGCCACTTGATTCGAACTTAGCGGGTCGATAGATGTTCGAGGGGTAGTGAATCTCGTGTACATGTTTCGCATATGTTCCTACCCAAAATTTCTGCTTCACATCTGAGACTGTCCGTAGCTCATTTTAAACCGACATGGCACTTGCCAGCCGAGATGTGACATTCTGTTCTTGCGGCAAGCTTGTTTCTCTTGGTGATATACGGCAATTTCTAGATGGTGATCTTTTACTGAGACTATTAGAAGACACGTCGATAAGTGCGGTTGGGACCTTCTGGAATCTCTCTGTTTTATACGTCATGCCACCCTACTTGGAAGATCATTTCCGAAATTCTCCTCTTGACAAATGATTGATTATGCTAACGACTTGGCAGTTGGTGTGCTGAACAATTAAAGTATTTTTGAAGCGGAAACCGATTTTGCTAGACACTATACCACTACAGTACTGGGTGTTGAATCCCAGTAAGCCAGTGTTAAATTGAGTAATTACGGCGATCCAGAGGACCCCGCAGACATATCTTAGCTGATATTACCCGGCAAATACGTGCACTTCCGTGCTGTTCGTGCCGGTGTTGCTCTTCTTGATGGCAACCAAGTCTGGTCGTCCATCGCCGTTCCAATTGGCCATCGCAAAGTCAAACGTGTCATCGGTATTGTGCAATGCAGTACCCGTGTGCAAGATGAAATCTTGGAAGTTCGAAGCTCCGGAGAGAATATGCACTTCCGTGCTGTTCGTGTTGGTGTTGCTCTTCTTGATGGCAACCAGGTCTGGTCGTCCATCACCATTCCAATCGGCCATTGCAAAGTCAAATGTGTCATCGGTATTGTGCAATGTAGTACCCGTGTGCAAGATGAACTCTTGGAAGTTCGAAGCTCCGGAGAGAATATGCACTTCCGTGCTGTTCGCGCCGGTGTTGCTCTTCTTGATGGCAACCAAGTCTGGTCGTCCATCACCATTCCAATCGGCCATCGCAAAGTCGAACGTGTCATCGGTATTGTGCAATGCAGTGCCCGTGTGTAAGATGAAATCTTGGAAGTTCGAAGCTCCGGAGAGAATGTGTACTTCCGTGCTGTTCGCGCCGGTGTTGCTCTTCTTTATGGCAACCAGGTCTGGTCGTCCATCGCCGTTCCAATCGGCCATCGCAAAGTCAAATGTGTTATCGGTATTGTGCAATGCAGTACCCTTGTGCAAGATGAAATCTTGGAAGTTCGAAGCTCCGGAGAGAATGTGCACTTCCGTGCTATTCGTGCCGGTGTTGCTCTTCTTGATGGCAACCAGATCTGGCCGTCCATCGCCGTTCCAATCAGCCATCGCAAAGTCGAACGTGTCATCAGTATTGTGCAGCGTAGTACCTGTCTGTAGAATAGGCTTTTGAAAACTTGGTGCTACTAAAGAGTTCATGGGTTCCGACACTCTCGACAACTCACTAAGCTTTTGCAAGACAGAATCAAGTAGACTGTCCGCCTTATTCGCTGCATCTCTCTCAATGTCCATGTTATCATGGATGTTGTTGATATTCTCTTTCCATGAACCAGTGATATCCCCTTTCCATGAACCAGTGATGGTAGCTTGCACAACGTACTTGATAACAAATGCGTTCACACCCCCAATTCTTTTATACTGAACAACGTGCTCAAGCTCATGCAGCATCCAGTGCACATCATCCCTGTTTGGCTGAAGATCATCAAGATTGATTGTTGTGGGGAAGTGAATACAGTAACCAAAGGTAATTGCATTGCCGGATTGAAGGGTGTCGATTCCTTCCGCATAACTAACTTCTGTGAGATCGATATCATAAGAAGCCTTCTCCTGGAGGATCAATTTGAGCCACCGTGGCAGAGACTTGTATTTTCCCCTTGCCTGACCCTCCACATATTGAATATAGGCCTGGGCAATAGGATTTCCCAGAACATCATTCCAAAACGGCTGAAGAACGTGACGATCTATCGTTCGCAGGGCTTCCCGTATCTTGGATTTTTCGTTGGTTGGATCCAAGTCCGACGGTTGTAATTTTCGAAGGTCATTTAACCAGCCCATGATCTTGACTGAGGGGGAAAATATATATATAACTGGATTAAGGGGAACGACCATGTAAACTGCGAGTCCACTTCGAAGTCTTTTAAACTGATTTCGCGCAAAAGAATTCGAAGAAGTATTCCAATGATTACTGGTTGGCAAATTAGACTTCTTTATAACTATTTATCTCCTATAGGTCACTAAAAAGTAGGTCCTACATCAGACAGACTGCTTACGCAATGTTGAGAGAGAGTTAATTAACTCAACCACTGTAATATTTTGTCATAGTTATGTCACAAACAAAGATTAAGCTTTTAAAAATACATACTGGAGAACCATCTACCAGCCTATTTTCCTACCCAGGGTGAAGGGAACTTAGGACACTATAACCTGTACTTGGTTGTACTCCAATCCATTATCCACTTCGATCTTGTTTGTGTCTAATCGACGTGTGGCGCAGGTTGACGTGGTCCAAAATTAGTGCGTGGTCCAGCCAGCCGGAATAACTATACTCCTATTCTTGAACCACGTTCAGCTCCCGGATACCCTACCCTATCCTATGGAGTGCGAGTAGGTAACAAGAGGTAGAATCTCGAACTGGCAGCCTGGTTAGTTACACCCAGTCTCTTTGTTTGTTTGTTTTGTGGCACGTCAGTATAGATTAACTTTAAGCTCTTACCCGTTTTATACCGATTGGTTACATGCAAGCGGGGTAAGACTTGACAGAGATGAGGAACCGTGGATGGCGAACCCACGGACGAACTTAACACGAGGTTATGGGCGGGATGAATGACAGGCGTTATGTGACGTACCCGAATGGAATGACCGTGGTCCCTGTCGAGTCTAAGGGGAGGGTCGTTAAATTCACAGCCTATAGCTGTCTAATCGTATGAAGAGAGGTTGAGGTATTTTTGTCGCTAGATATTGTAGTTGGCGATATCTAGTTGTCAAAGAAAAACTGTCCGTAGAAATAGCACAATGAAATGTAAAGAAGACTTTAACAAGACTTGGAACCAGATGCTCCCTAAATAGCCCTGATTCATATCTTATATTTTAGTTTTAAGGCCCAATTGGAGGGATATGGAGGAAATGAGAAAGCCCTCTGTATCTACTATATTCCGCTGCTGTTGATCTTCCACATGGTGTCCTGGTATCTTATATGGAACACCACACCTTGCAGCACTGAGAATGAGCGGTGGAGAGGCAACAGGCCAAGTTTCACAAATGGCATTGCTGAGATATTTTGGCGTATTACTATGTACCTCCTTCTGTTTAACCTCTGATTTTCTGGTATTCGTGTATCCAAACATGCTAGTAGGTCGCTCACAATAAAACAACATAAGCCTGCCACGTCTAGATTGGCTAGAGTATGTTCTCAGACTTCAAAAAAGGGACAGATTATTTCAGTCTATAGAAACCAATAGCTATGTGCGTCTATACCCAACAGATGTATTCCCTTCTATAAAACTAAGTTTACTTGAAAAGCCTGTCAATGATGACCTTACCAAAGCTCTCCTCCACGGGCGACCCATCCATCCGCCAGATGCGGTTACCAGCACGGCCACTTAGCCAGAGACCATGGTCATTTGGGCTCTCCTCCTCACCTTCGATGCGGTGACGGTTGCGGCGGTCAATAACGCACATACCGCGAGTCCACTGGCCCAAGGTGTCGATTCGAATATCCTCAGGTGAGTTCTTCGAGTAAACCCACTTCGGGTCTTCCGATGTCAAAGCATACCAGACGCACACAGGGTCGTGCAGGCTCAGCTTGGCATCATCACCAACATGTCCAGGGTGCAGTTTCTCCAAGGTTCTGAATGTGTGTCCCATAAAGGCATTCACCCACTCGGCGAGCGGGGAGCCGGCAGCCAGAAGAGGTGTGATGGCTTCCCGGAACTCACCGCGTGATAGATTGTGGCGGAGGGTGATGTCCAGCGGGAAAAGACGCAGAGTCAGTTGCCGGCTGAGACTTCGGGGGTACGGTGGGAGCCTATCGCTCTTTGTGGGTGGGATTGTCGTGTGCGGGTTGGGCGAGGTGAGTGCGAAAACACGTGCAGCTGCCACTGCGTCTGCGTAGGCGTTGAACTCGCCCATTGGTGTCACCTATTAACAATATCAATTTCGGTATCTCTACGGTCTGGAAAAGGTCGGGCTCACATTTCCGGGCTCGTTGATAGCACCGCCCATGACGACTACCTCTTTCACGCGGAGAAATGTCTCTGGGTCTTCTGCTGCAGCCAAAGCCAGATTAGTGAGCGGGCCCACTGCCACCAGAGTCACTGAATCTGGCTCATTATCACGGAGCGCGCGGAGAATCTCCTTGTGTGCTGGGAGCTTGGACGGGGTGAATGCGTGGTCATCGGGGCCTGAGCAGTCCTCAGCAGGCTTGATTCCCTCGCCGTCCAGTTCTTTAGCGAATAGGTGTACCCATGCCTTGTTAGCTGTGAGATGTGGGTGCTATTTAGAAGTTAGTTTGGTTTACTTGTTTGTAGGCCACATGGTTTCACATACCGTTGCGTGAATGCCACCAAGTCCGTCCGTTCCATCTGCGGGGATATCAGTAAAAGTTGTCTATGGTATGGTAGAACGATACGTACGGAAGTAGTCCGCAAGCATTTTCTGGCTTTCGAGGGGTTCCTCTGCGCCAACAGCCAATATAGGACGGGAAGCTCTCAAGCTACCGAAGCCTTCGGGGCCGCCGTTCTCGCGACGCCACTGCATCTCCCGCTCGAGGATGTGAAACATTGACACTGCATTGCGGAGACAGCTGCATATCAGGTCAGACAGTGTAGCTTTTCCAAATGAAACAATCACTTACCTGTCTATCTCGATATTACCGAATGTCAATGAGATGAGAAGAACCTCTACCTCCTCTGGTGTGGCGGACAGAGCTAGCAAAAGAGCGAGGATATCGTCAATGCCCTGTGATATCGGTCAATTATGGAGATATGGCAATGGAGTTTGAAGGAGCATACCGGATCAGTGTCAATGATAATCTTCTTTCCCATGGTGAATGTTGACCTTAAACGGTTGGAAGATGACAGAAGTTGGAGCTTATCAACGTTATCGACTGCGGGGGTTTCGTCTGACTATAAACCCCTCGTGGGCAAATATATTCAACACTTTGAGAGGTTGTATTAGAGGCACCACTGTTATTGAAATAATAATTACAACGTGGTCCGATTCTAAAAGATGGATTTATGGGTATATATCTAGAACGAAAAAAATACATATGCTAGTCTGGGCTTGGGCAGGCAATCCCGGTGCCCGACGGCGCCCCGGACTGCCAACCCAACAATCTCCCGGGGCCGGCCGCGAGCCTCACTGTGCCCCACCAGACGGCTGATTCCACGCCTAAGCTAGCAGGATAATGTCTATGTGGTAACGAGATAGTGCCCATTCGCCACTATTTGTCGTGTGAAGCACCTGAAGGAATCAAAGTGATCAGGTACTTGAAGCTGTTACTGGAACGTGCACCTTGAGCCAGTTATCCATGACCAATGTCGCAGGATAGGTGGGATCGCCAAGCTGGAGGAATAGGTGCAAATGGCCCCCGAAACCTTCGCCCTCGAACACGTGAAAGGCAACACGGGTACCCGCAGCTTCTAGCGCCACGGACAGCTCTATCTACAGCCTGGCGGGTATCATCTTGTGGACATGCAGGAGTAGAAAAAGCTGCTATAGTAATGGGAGTAAGATCAGATGCGATTGACGGGCCAACCTCGAGATGTCTGGCCGATGAGCTGTAGGCCCTATATTCAGATGCATGGTCACCGTCTCAATGCCTCTTAGGAATGGGGTTGTGACTTGGGTTTTGCAATAAACTTAAAAGGTAGAGCAAGATACCTGTGGAAAAGTCGGGATTTTAGAATTTTAGAAAGATTTTCGCTGTTTTAGGATAGCTAAGATAAGACGTTTGGACTATTTAGTAAGGTGTTGTTGGGCTCGGATGATCCCGAAGCATAGATTTTGCAGATGTCGATTGAATATGCCCCTCAATCACATGCACTTTGTAGGTTTTTATATCTAACTCAACACCCTAGTAGACATGTTAGGTTTCTTCGGATAATATTCCTATAAGAAGTAGTAATATCTATATAATTGGAATCTTGCAATTAAGACCAATATGGGGCTCTTAGCATCAGTCACAATTGCTTCGTAGGTCTAATAGTCAGCTGGTCAAAGAAACCTTCCAAGGTTTCTTATAGCGTGAATCAGACTTGGAAACATATAGAACGAAAAGCAAACGAGAATAAAGAAGAATACAAGGAGTGAAGTATACCTACCAGGGGGACAAAACAGTAAGAAACTAGTCAAAGATCCGCTTTTAAGGAGTGCATGACCAGCGAACCAATCCCAAGCCCTCTGAAGGTACTGCATACTGCAGGTCTTGGAGACTGGCCAAGACTCAGTATATATGCTTCACACGCGTCATTTGCATGATTCAGGGACTATCAATTAGACCAGGTTATGACTACATAACTCCTTTCCTCGTGGTGGGCTTGAGAGCCCCTGTAAGGGGGGGTAAAAAGAACCTTGGAGAAGAGATCCCCTGCCGGATCGGCAATCTTCAAGCGTCCCGGTCCGAGAAATCGATTAATCCAACTAAATTAATGCTCAGGAGGTCCTTTGACCTAGAACGCGCTAGTAAGATATAAATCGGTTGAGACAGAAAGCGGAGAGTGAGGCGGAGACGTGGCCTGTTCACTGTGAAAGTTATTGAGACTATTAGTTTTTTGAGATAAGTCGCACTGTTCCCCCAGGTACGGGGTATATCGAATACGTATGACAGCTTGCAGTACGGATCTCCCATACCATATGAACATCACATTCTTTATTTTTCCCGAGCTATAGAGGTATATATAGAAATATAAAGTGAAAATATATAGAAATGTCAATCAAGATGCCCAGTTGACAAGGTACAGAAATTAGGTGCAATTACATTTTGTACTCCAAAGCCAAGGTCTTGGTAAGTTACCAGTACGGTCACAGTACCAAGTGGATCTGCCACGGTTGCCCTTTCCTCTCTACTCCCATCTTCCTCCTTTCTCATCTTCAACTCTTCTACTTCTTCTCTTATCCCATTTTGCGCCATTGCGCTATTCCTATTAATCATATTCGCGACATCACCCACCCCGCGCACTCCGGTCAATTGACCGCCTTGGAATCTCGAAGACCTTCCCTCTGGAGAAAGTTTCCTGGAGCTTCTCTAGCTGAGCGCAATTGTCCCGGCTTTCAGTGCGCGTGCGCAATTGTCCTACCCTCTCTTCCGGCAACTTTGATCCCACATCCCCTCTCGTCCCCATAACTCCACCTCCATTTCAAATCCGACAGTAAGTTCCAGGCTTGCAACCACCCTGACAACGTTGATGGTACTGACTTATGAGTGCACAGCTCTATGACCATGAACCCCTACATTAGCTGGGCAATTTTGCTCGTCGTAGCAGGTGGCCTCGGCTGGTACTACACCAATGGCACAACCCCCAAGGCCAACATGATTCGAGCTGCCGTGGAGAAAACCGAGACCCCTGTAGCCCCCAAGAAGTCAAAGCGCAAGTCTAAGCCTGCCCCCGAGCCGGTTGCCGCCAAGAAGTCCGAGGTTAAGACTGTCGTGTCGCCCCCTACCACCGAGGATGAGAAGCCGGACGAGGAAATCGACCGCAAGGAGATGGCCCGCCGCATGGCCGGCCTCAAGACCAACGCTCCTGCTCAGCCCGCTCCCGCCAAGCCGGCTCCCACCAAGAGCCAGAAGAAGAACAAGAAGAAGGCTACCCAGCTCCAGACCAGCGACACCCGTGCCTCCTCGACCACTGGCGCTGAGGCCGATGACGATCTGTCTCCCGCCGCGTCTCCCTCGGTGAACGCCACTGTCCCCTCCGCCGGATATGTTTCCGACATGTTGGAGGCCCCCAGCCCCGGTGCATCTGTGCTCCGTGTTACTGGCAACGTTGAGAACCAGCCCAAGAAGCAGAAGGTTCAGACTTTCAAGGAGGTGGAAACCAAGAAGCAGCGCCAGCAGCGTCTCAAGAACGAGGCCCGCAAGCAGCAAGTTCAGGAGGCTGAGGCTGAACGCAAGAAGCTCCTTGAGAAGCAGTTGCACACCGCTCGCGAGGCTGAGCGCCGCGAGGCTGCCCGATCAACCGCGCCCGCTGCCAACGCTTGGCAGAACAAGGAGACCACTGCTCCAGTGAAGGCTAACGTGGTCAATGGCGGATCCGGCCCCGCTCCCGCCGTCCCTACTACTTCCTCTCAGACCCTCCTAGACACCTTCGAGTCCCCTGCTGCCCCTGCTCCTACTAAGTGGGCCCAGAACCTCCCCTCCGAGGAGGAACAGATGCGCCTCTTGGGAGCTGCCAAGGGCGATGATGAATGGACCACCGTCTCCAAGAAGCAGATCAAGAAGAAGGGCGGCAAGACCGACGAGAGTGTCAGCGAGACCAGTGCCTCGGAGAACCAGTCCACCCCTGTCGCTCCTGCCCCCGTTGAGCCCCGTGTGACAGTGACCCCAACCTACCTACCTGATATCTTGCGCTCTCGTGAGAAGGGCCACCCCCTGGACTCTGACTGGGCTGCGTGAGCAATTTTCTCCGAGTCTTTCTGTCTCTAGTTCTCTCTGATTCTCCCCGATGTCTTCATCTTGAACTGTATTTATTACCCTTTTTTGTTTGTTTTGTTGTTATTTTGGCGTTCTGGGGGTGTCACATCATTCGAGCACTCTCCCTCCCCTCAACTACAATGGGGGTGTCTGGGAGATTGCCACAACGCATTAGGAGCGGAATTGGTAGATTCCCCTTGCAAGTTGTGCAAGGAGGAAGAACTGCATTGCGAAACAAAAGCAGAATTGCGGGAATGGATCTGACGATGTGTTTGTGCAAGTTCTTTTTTTCTTCTTTGTTCTAGCAAATCTGTATTGCAATGAAATCATAACCGATCTAAAAACAAAATACACAAGAATGTAGAGGTCTTAATACCAAGACTACAATGTTGTATATAGATGAGGAGTGTGTCGTCACGATTCCAAAAGCGGTTTAGCGGCAAGTTCCGGTTATCGTGGCCTGAAGTTGCTTTTGTATACAACTCCTTGGTATTTGCTCCTGTTCTTCTTCACCAACTGACTCAACTACAAATTTCTTCTTCTCCACCTCTTTTTGTTTTATTCTTCCGCCATGGCCCAAATTCGTGGCACTGCGGGCTACAACCTCGGCCACCAGAACCCGTTCGGCGGGCCCGGTAGCGCAGATGCCACCAGCGACCCTAGTCCGCTAGATGCAATCCGCGAGCAGACAAGCAAGATTGAGGACTGGTTGGACACCTTGGCTGATCCAGTGAAGCCGTACGTTTGAGTTCCACCTTTTTGTCTTGATCTTCTTTCCGTGTTGTGGTCCGGGTCGCGAGAGAGCTTCAAACAAGGGATTCGAGGCATGCACTAACACCCTGTTCTTTCGCTCTCTAGCTACCTTCCAGCTATCGGCCGATTCCTGATCGTAGTGACCTTCATCGAAGACTCGCTGCGCATCCTCACACAATGGAGCGATCAGCTCCTCTACCTACGTGATTTCCGGAAGAGTAAGATAATACCCCTGCTCCTGGACCCTGATCTGCGCGACCTAGGGTCCAGGGTCCCGCACCTCTATAACGTTGTCTAACACACTTTTCTTGGCTTTAGTTCCTTGGGGAATCACACACATGTTCCTTATCGTTAATGTCATCGCTATGGCTGTTTGTTCGACTCTGGTCATCGCCCGCAAACGCACCGAGTTCGCCGTTGCTGGATTGCTCGGCGTCGTCATTACACAAGGTCTTGGATACGGTCTCATTTTCGACTTGAACTTCTTTCTTCGCAATCTGAGTGTTGTGGGCGGTTTGCTTATGGTCCTGTCTGATTCGTGGGTGCGCAAGAAGTTCGTTCCCGCCGGTCTGCCCCAGCTTGATGAGAAGGACCGCAAGATGTACGTCCAGTTCGCTGGTCGTGTGTTGCTGATCTTCCTTTTCATCGGGTTTGTGTTCTCCGGCGAGTGGAGCTTCTGGCGCATTCTGGTCAGCTTGTTCGGTCTTATCGCTTGCGTTATGGTCATTGTTGGTTTCAAGGCCAAGTGGAGTGCTATCATTCTTGTGGTTTTGCTGAGCTTGTTCAACGTGTTTGTGAACAACTTCTGGACGGTATGTTTACTGGGTAACTGGTTGTGTCTTTGGTTACTGACAGCTCTGTTTAGCTGCATGCCCACCACCCGCAAAAGGACTTCGCCAAGTACGACTTCTTCCAGATTCTGTCGATTGTGTATGTTTCCTCTCCCCAGTAGTGCGACATGTTCAACGCTAATAACTCCTACAGTGGTGGATTGGTCCTACTAGTCAACATGGGCCCCGGCCAGTTGAGCATGGACGAGAAGAAGAAGGTCTACTAGAGCAGAAGGGGCTCGAAACTCGATCCTCCTTCTCTCTATATATCTCTCGGCACCTGCATCCATCTAGCAAACACAACGAAGAGGGACAAAAATTAACAAAGGGCGGCCTGGCTGGTGCTCCGCGGGCTCCGAGCATTTGAATACGGGCCCCTTTGGACCTTTAGCTGGTTTACAGAGACTATGCATGACCGGGTTGGGCGTTGTTTTTGCATTTGGGATAATTTTGATACGCCGAGGAGATCCAGCGATCTCCTCTCTCTTGCGTCTTTCTTTTTGAGCTAAACTTTTGCGCCCGGATCTCTTGTTTCATCGAGATCAAAAAGACATGTCCTTTGCATACGATGTTTTTGATATGCATTTGAATTGCATTTATCACAAGGACGAGTTGATTCGAAAATCTAACGCTATATGCGTCGCATCTGTATAACCCTTCGCCTCTGACATCAATGGTAACCTACAATGGCTATAGCAAGAGACAGATAGAAGTACTGAACCCAACTCGGAAACTACCCTCTATATATCCCTTCGGACCTTTAAATCCCCATCTTCCACCTCTAAAATATTACCTGACTATGTAGTATACCCATTGTGTATCTATTAAACTATGCTCTTCAGAAAAGAGATGAATCGAGCATCCGAACATCGAAGTGTTAAAACACAATTTTTAGCAAATATCTTACCCTAACAATAGCAAATTTTCCTTTAATTTATATAGCCGTTCTGTATAGGAATCTGTTGGCCCGAATGAGTGTCCATATCCTCATCTCTAACCTATAATCTTCGTTCATATATATCTTTACCACAGCACGACCGAGATAGTGGGCCGTTTATACGGCCCTGTGGGGTCTTCTCAGTGGTCTTCTCAGATGTGTTCCTCATAGTATCTTTGCAGATCACCGTCCGATGTTTAGTATAGTATCATACTACCCAGGTGTGTGCGTTACCTGGTCATCGCATCACCATGAAGCAATCCCATTCCCCCATTCAAACTAAATAACATATCATCTTGTTTAACCTGCTCCCACCAAAATCAACATGCCTTCGACCAATTCAACTACAGATGACCATGGCACGGGTTTCCTGGGCAATTTTGAACCCTCAATCAAGAGATTCCCATACCCAAGGGAAACGCCAATTCAACAACATAACGAGCCAAGAATTCCAAAGATGATCAGAGTCCACCGATCCAATCGAGAAATAGAGCGAATAGGTTCTATTCACCGATATAGATGAAGAGACTTTCACCCGCGACTTCCCAGCAGACAGCGAGCGCCGAATCAACGATTGGACCACAAACTGCGCTTCATACGACAGCTCACTCTGCCTACTCCTAACCAGGATTAATCTTTCCTACACGAAGTCGCTATCCGGAGTTCTGACTGGTTGCTATACAGTGCTCTCATACTAATGGGGCTACGCCGTTCTATAGGGCTCTTGGGAAGCGCGACAGTCTATGGTACAAGAGGGGTAAAGCAGCCCGATAGCTCGTGGACACCGCGTTTATCTCGTGGTCACTCAAACGCACCCACCGTCGCTCTTGAGGTGGCCCTTTCTGAGACGCAGTCGAAATTGAGCTCGGATGTGAGATTCTAGCTGCACCAAGTAAACGGGGACGTTAAAGTTGTCCTGACGCTCGCTATTGACCGCAAAGGGCCGCAAATTGTACTTGAGAAATGGGAGCTCGTCAGTTTTATAGGCCGACAGCAAAAAAATAAAAATAAAAATAAAAACAGAAAAAGGCTTCGTGAAATGGACTTTTTTTTAACTATAACCTTTCATAAATCCCAACAAGGAAATCAGGCCGCCGGCCGGGGTTCTTGCCCATCTAGACTGATCTGATAATGTCTAAAAGAGAAAAACATTCATTGTTGGTCGAACGCTATGTACTGGTAACCCACGCAGAGAGAGGGAGTGATTATGGTACAAGGAAAAGATAATATCTAGGGATTGAAGGAAAGAGAAGAAAAGATAACTCTGGAGGGGCAACAAAAATGCTGCAGAAAACAAACAAGGAACAAGGAAAGGAATGTAAAGTGAGAGGAAGGAGTGCTGTCATGGCTCCCCCATTCTCGTATCGTTGGGTTGAAGCAACGGAAAAACTGTAGCAGGCGATATAAGGCATTTCGCTTTTATATACTGGACCAGCCAGGTACATGCCAATGTGGGATCTGAGGTCCCGACGAGAGAGAGGGTGAGTGTTTGCGTCGGGACATCAAGTATCACTCGGCAAACGCGGAAATAGGGTCTCAGAGAACCGAGGAGAAATAAAGAAAAACAAAAACAAATGCTGGCTGGTCTTGATGCCTCAAACGCCGTATAGCTGAAACCTAGGGAAGCTTAATGGAAGGAAGATAGGGGGATTTTCGAGGATGAGTGTCGTAGGGTGTTCAAAAGGCTTTTATATGTCCATGCTCCAACGCCATGGGCGGAGGGGCTGGAATTGACCCAGGCCGATATCATCGCGGTGGTCATCGTTGATCTCTAGATGTAGCATGTGGATATTCTTGTCGTCCCGGTGCACTGTGGAGAGAGTCTTTGAGATATTTGGGCGATAGAGCTTGTCACTGTCATCTGTGGCTTTTGATTGAGGGCGGGATGCCGGCGTTTCGGGGTATTTCCATGAAAGACTCTGGGAGAGATCCGAGTTGGTGGTGCCGGTGGAGAACATAGAGTCAGTTCGAGTGTGTAATTCTGGTTCCGGGCCATCGGATTCGATACGAAGTTGAGTCAGCGATGGCCGACGAGGCCGATGGTCCTGAGCGGTGTCATCGATAGCGCCGTCACCAGTCTCGTTACTGATTGGTCTAGTCTCTTTGTCCCTGGCCACGGTCTTGGGGGCCCAAGATACGTTGTTAAGTCCAGGGGGGTAGCACGAGTCGGAGATGTGACGTCTGCTTTACCGGCCATCACTCGGGCACTTGGTGGCGGCTGGAGCATCCATCTGGTATCGGCACGGCTACACGGTCCACTAACAATGGGCGGGTGGAGATCGTTCACAGGCGGGACGCGGGGGATGTAATACTTGGAGGTTTCATTCGGGTCTGCACGGCCACGTCCAGAGAATCCAATGGACGATCCGCGGACTTCTTGTTGTCCCCAAAGAGGTTCATCTTCCCGTTGGTACCGCATCGACTTCCACTTCTCGCCGAGCGGATGCATCAGGCCACCACTCTTGTCTTTCTTGAGCTGCGAGCTCTGGTCGGTATTCCAGCTGTCCGTTCGTTGATGACTGCGATGGCCACCCCGGCGGGCTGGGGGACCAGGGCCTAGGGATATTTCTTCCTTCCACCCTACATTGGTGCTGAAAGGGGTTGGTTGTGCGAATGGACGGGGTTGGTCGGTGATGACTTCGTTGTTGCGTCGCTCCTTCTCCTTCTCCCGCTGGACCCGGGCAGCATCCTTTCTACGTTTCCGACGATCGACATTTTCGGCGCAGGGGGTGCAACTGGCATAGTAGAAGACTGCGGACTGAGCGCCCCGATAGAGCCACATGGCTGACGCGGGGGGATGTGGGGGATATCGGTTGGTTTATTGGGCTGCTAAGGGTTGTAAACCTTTCAAGACGAGCTATCAGCCCGGGAAATCTGCTTGAATTGACCCGGTATTCGCTCGATGTGTTGTAGTGATACTATCGGACACATGAAGGGCTGAGCGGATAAGGGGGGGAAACGGCGAAAAGGGGCGGGACAGAGGTAAGATGTAGGAATTGGAGATCGCCCAGCGATCTTTAGACAAAGAGAGGGTAAAAAATAGTTGGGGGGAAAGAGAAAGAGTAAGAAAGGGGAGGTGACAAGTTGAGATGGCAATTAGGGAGGTCTCTTGAGGGGGCGGTAATTTCTGCCTGGATGTTTCGCCTTAAGTTTTAATTTTTTTTACTGTTTGCGGCCTAACTGGATAAATATAAAATACAACTTAACTTGACTTCCTTTTAAATCTTTCTTACTGAAATGTTCAGTTGTACTGAGTACGGAGTACACATCATGCCATATAGCCTCCTAACTTACTGCGCCAAGGCCCGACAGGGGCCTAAAAGGCCGAGTACCACAGTACACATCTGACGTTTGAAAGATGTACGGAGTAGACCATACGGAATAGATATACTGGCTAGTTATCTATATATGGCACTCTTTGTCTTTAAGATCTCTATGTTGTACGCAATACTCTGTACTCGATACTCTGTACTTGATATATTAGCCTTGGCATTTTCCCGCGTGGAGTCGTCGAGGAATGTGGCTGCAAACGGTAAGAAATTACTCCTTTTTCAAAAGGGAATGTGTAGATAATTATGATAAGTCACGTCCCTATTAATTGAACCATATTGCCGATGTAAAATCACATTCCTTTGGATCAAATAACGTAGGGGCCCCCCTGGAGATTTCAGACTTGGGAACTTGATACAATCCACCCCCTGTCGTAAATCCATCTTTGTGCCCATTGTCTGTGCTCTTGGCCCCCCCGCAAAGTCATGCGAGGGGCAAGAATGCCGAGTTGATGGCAAATCCCCATGTGCTGCCCCGTCCTTTATGTAACTTGCTGTGGCCATTGCATCATTCCAAGGTTGCTGCACATCAAAGATGTCGGCAAATCCTCGTGAGATATCGGTGTAGATTCGCAACGGAAAATCAAAACATGGCGGACATTCAACACCCAGCGTATCTTCGCATCGTTGTAGGGTCAAGCCTGCAACGGCGGATTCAATAGTAAAAGGGCCAACGTTGGTAAACTCCAGGATTCATCATCTTGCTGAATCGTTGTATTGCATGCAAATGGGTTCCCCAAAACGCCCGAAAAATGACAATGGAAAATAGCACCGTGCAAACCCCGCTCATGCATTCTTTGTGTCTCGGATTACCTCGCCCTTCACCTTGGACCAGTCAATGTCTCCATCCATCTGTTCGTCTATTTCACCGCACACCACGACATTGTCACCGCGGATCAGGTACAGCCCATGCTCGATTTCAGTAGAGGGCTCGTCGTCGTCTGGGGTGCGGATGATGCGTTCAACGGTATTAGCGAGGACAAGATTGGTTGTTTGGTCGGTTGACAGAAGATCGCCGATCAGTGTGCGGCCGTCAACGGTGAGGATGAGGACTTTTTCTGTTCGGTCGAAGTTGGTCAGTACTTGGTCTACGTAGATATGGTATGTATAATCATTTCAGCTAACTGCAAAACTCACTATTGACGTAAAAGTGGAGAGACATATTGGGTGGGAGAGCGGCGGATTGACAAGGAGCGACGATATCTCAATTTGCGGTTGATCGGGTATAGGTAGATGCACCGCTAAAGCAGGAGAAGGTTCGTGGATGTTCGTTCACTTCGGAGTCCGTCACTTTGCGCAAAAGGTGTTCGCTGAGGTAAAGAGCCGAAGTGGCCGTGGTAGGTCGTATAGTGGCAATGTTAATCTGCTGAGAATCTTCAAGCTCTTCGAGAAAAAATTAAAGCTATAGGAGCTCTGTTCAAAGTCCGAGGGCGATTCAATGCGAGGTGATGGGAATGGCGCGGAGCGGGTCTGTGCTGTTTGTTGAATCTTAATTGAAGATTGCGAGAAACTTCCTGGGTGATAATAATGGAATTCTGGAAATACGCGAGTCTGCGAGCTCGACTGATAGCAAAGAGACTGGTGGCAGCGCGTGATTTAGTGCATCATGGTCGTTTTCCACGATGGACGATTGACATCCCCGATTCGATCACGTGCGGGAAGCTCATGGGAAGGATACCACATCATTTTATACTGTTTAAGCAAAGGAGATGAACAGGTTTTGTAATTTTAAAAAAGGAAGGTTTTGTTGTACAAACTTCACTACAGTGCCAGTAATCTAGATAGATGACTCTAGTATAAAATAATTTAAGTATAGCAATTCACTATGTGTGCACGATATCGCCCGCAATTTCCCATGCACTCCAATCAGCCTCGCAAAGCACTCAGATCTAAAGGAACACTGCTGCCCCTGCCAGCGCGGTATCGGCGCTCTCCGCCGATAAATTGCCGTGGTTTGGGAAAGAGCCCCTCGCTTTGGAATTTGAATCGCACATCTTCTATTCGGACTGTGCCACGTCCATGTGTTGAAGGGCCTCGTGAACTTGGTGCAGGTGATCCACCATTAAGTGTGTAAGCACTAGGGTCCAGCGCTGAAAATGGTTCGTGGGAGACAGGGCGAGAGGAAACAGGGGATGGCCGGGATAGCGGCTCGCTTGGTGGAGCTACAGGAAGTGAAGTTGGAGGCGGCGGTGGTGGAGCACCTGGGGCAGCTGATGGGGGTGGTGGGGGAGGTGCCGAAGGCGAAGAATGTCCTAGGGCAGAACGGGCAGCCTGTGCAGCAATTGATGGTGGAGCTACTGATGGGGGAGGGGGTGGTGTCGATCTGGAAGCAGCCGGCGGGGGAGGAGGTGCCCGAGTCGCGGGGGCTGATGGGGGAGGTGGCGGGGGTCCGGATGGTTTTCGCGATGTAGGCGGTGGTGGAAGCTTGCCCGGTGCAGGAGGTGGAGGAGGCGCGCGTGGAGGCGGCGCATCAGGGGCCTTTGTAGCTGGCGCTGGAACTGTAGGTCGTGAAGCAGGTCTCGGGGGAGGCTTCTTCAAGCCGGCAACCAAAGAATTGACCGGTGGTGCAGGCGGCGCATCGGTCGATGAGGGACGGGGAGGCGGCCTGGCCCCAGGAGGCCTGGGGGCTGTTGGGGGCTTAGGAGCTGGCGCAGCAGGTGGTCGACGTGCACCTTCGGAATCAGAGATATATGGCGAGTCTCGACTGGCACCTGTATCAACACCTCCACGACTGCGTAACTTGGGAATCCCACCAGCAAATATACCACCTAGTTGAGGTGGCATTGCACTGGCTGCACCATCTGTCCCAGAAACTCCCTCGCTGTTACTTCGTAATCGATTCGCGGCTGGGCCGGATGGTACAGGCGGTGCAAGCCCGCTTGGAGGCGGCCTCGCGCCAGGAACAGGTGGTGCACCCGCAATTGGAGGAGCAGATGAGACACCTCCTGAGCCTCCGACTATAGGTGCTGATCGATCATTGGTAACAGCCTTCTTCAGCCTGGTGCCCTTATGAATATCAGAAAGAAGTGCGCCCTATCTATAGGTTAGCTCCCGAATTCCTTGGGCAACAAGCTGATTGCGTCAATGAAACATGAGCGCTGGGCTTACCCTGTCTTTAACTTGTGCTTTGGGAGGTCTGCTTGGGAGGCCTCCTGGAGGGGGCGGCGGGGGAGGACCGCCTAAACCTCCTGGCGGCGGCGGCGGCGGAGGGGGAGGGGGAGGTGGCATAGCTGGGGATTAGATGATGATATTATCAGGCAGAGGGTTGCATATGATTCAGAAAATAGTCAGGTCGAGAAGATGCGTTCCTTGAATAAAAGGAACATGGATTTGTTAGGCAGAGAAGTAAGAAGACGTCAGGGTGCGAGTACGGGGAAGTGGACAGCGCCGGGGCGAAGTCTCCGCCTGGACTCTCCCATCAAAAAAAATACAGCTGCCTTACAACGTCACTCACCACCAAAGCCATGAAACGAGTTGTTTTAACAGCCAATAAAGGGTCCCTACCACAGGGCCCAATCTGTCAATTATGTCAATTCTCGACTTCAGTGCCCCGTCGTGGTATCCCTATCGCGCGTCTCCCCACCGCTCGCGCAAGTCGAGCTGCGTCCTCCAATCTCCGTATACAGCCCTCGAAACGAACCGATAGATTGGCACTGGGCCCTCATCTGCTTATTTCCCGCCGATATGCTTCCGCTACAGCCACAAAGATAAGCCCAGAGGCTGCAATCAAAGAGATTGTGCGGGATGCATCTGCAGTGTATCGATCGAATGCGGTGGCCTCCAACGAGGTGGTAGTAGAATTGCTACAAAGATGCCAGCGGGTCGCTGAGTCCCTTGTCTCGCGAGAACGGGATCAAAGCGAGGGGTCCTCAAAGGGCGAGAGCAGCGCGATCTCTTCTTTACTAGACCTGGAGGAGAAGCAGACTGCCGCGAAGAACAAAGGCAAATCACAGTCATCACAACACCCGGACCCGCGACTTGCAGATTCAGTCTCAGATATTGCTGTTGGACTTTTGAAGGATGAGAAGGTCTTCATTTCACCTGAAGCTCTGGCCTCCTGCACTGAGACCCTGACTCTGCTGCGACGGGCCGAGCACTTCCCCGAGATCTTCCACCTTTACGCCTACAAGCCTGTCCCAGAGGAAGGCAGCTCTCCAGTGAAGTTGCTGAAGGCCAATCCCAAGAGTATCAACAGCGCTGTTCCAGCGGAGTTGGCTAACAAGGCTCTTGGGGTCGCCATTGCACAGAAAAACCTCTCACTTGTGCTAGCCATCATCGACAACACTTTCTGCGCCCCCGCCTTCCACCGCGCGAAGATCTTCAAGAAAGCCGGCGTCCCTCTAGTCGGTCTTGCAGCTGCCCCGGCTGCTTGCTATGCTCTCGCATCCTGGGCTGCCACATTCCAGAATACAATGGATCCGAACGTAGCGACTGGTATTGCATTCGCCGCTACATTGGCTTATGTTGGCGGTACATCCTCCATGGGTATCTTGGCTATTACCACGGCTAACGATCAGATGGAGCGTGTGGTCTGGATTCCTGGCATCCCTCTGCGGCAACGGTGGTTGCGCGAGGAAGAACGCGCTGCCATGGATAGAGTTGCTTGCGCGTGGGGTTTTAAGGATCCTTATATGAGAGGCGAGGAGGTTGGCGAAGAGTGGGCAAGTCTTCGTGAATTCATTGGCATGCGCGGCATGATTCTGGATAAGACCGAATTGATGGCAGGCATGGAGTAACTTGATTCCCTGCATGTGTATCATAAATAATCTCTGATTTCAATGTAAAATACAACTCTATAATATTTATCTACAGATACAATATACGATAGATAAAATTACGGTATGGAGATAGCAATTGAGACCGATCATGAGCTTCATATTTTTTTCAGTCGTGAGACTACATAAACCCAGTTCTCAGGCCCAAACTAGAATACACCGGCGCAGTTAAGCGACAGATAATCTAGTAGACACGGTGGGGAGGAGACATGGAAGCCTTGATGACAAGACTGCCAACGTTCTGCCAGCCCTTCTTGAGGAGGGAGACAAGGTAGTTGATGGCGAGCATGAGGTTGGCAACAAGGGCCTCCTTCTCCATCTCGACGTTACCGATGGCAACACCGAGGCACAGAACCTTCTTGAGCTGGAACTTGATGGTGGACTTGACGTCGTTGACCTTGGCGGCCATGTCCTCAGCGTGGGAAACGGGGGTAGGGAACTTTCCGGCCTTGGAGAGACCGGGACCGAGGAGACGGGGAATCTGCTTGATCAGACCCTCGGAAGCAAGGAAGGCATCGTACTTGCGAGCAAGCTTCTTGATGAGCTTCTTGTTCTTGTTGAGCTTCTTGAGATCGTCAACGGACATGGCATCGATGCTGTGGTGCTTAGCACGGTCAAGATCGTGCTGGTCACCAAGAATACTATAAATTTCGTCCGTTAGCTTCTGTATTCATTTGACGTGCGCATGTCCTTCGCGGCCAAGCATCGTAGACGGATGTAAAAATTTGCGCCGCGAGGCGGGTTGTCGAGGGGAAACGCACCAGATGGCCATGTTGGGGCGGGGGACGGTAGGCAGCTTGATGGTGCCAGAGAAACGCTTATCACGCTGGGGATCGTAGTTCTTCAGGCCGATCTGAAGCTCAACGGTCTCGTTGAAGTTACGCTTCTTCTCATTGAGAGAGTAGTTGAGAAGGTTCTCGACATTCTGGCGCACTCCGGCTGTAATGAGACAAGAGCAGTTAGTGATAAGGTCATGTGTGTGAGAGCATGAGGTGAAACGAACCGACTGTGATCTTGGACATGATTGCTACAGTCTTCCAAAAGAAGTTGAAATTCTTATGGTATGGCTCTGCGCTGAATGCTTGAGAAAAGAAAATGTCGAGGACCGTGAATTTCTCCGCTTGTGGGTGCAGACTAGCGCTAGTCTGAATTAGGATTAGCGGTGCCCTAGATTTTTCCTTGCTGACTATGTTATGGCCTGAGGCATAAATATCAAATTCTCCTCCCAAATCTCGGAAACAAGTACGCTGTATGACTGAGGATAATGTTCATCGTTCCTATAAGTCTATTCTTAGTTAATAAATCTCACTAAGGCTGTGAAAAAGTACATCATATTGCAACCTTTCGCACCATCATTACGTTGACGGATCAATATGTCCACGGATACTTCACCCTCCATCGTACATTTACAACTGTTGGCCCGGCTTGGATAAAATATCGGCAACATTGACATCTCTCAACACCACTGAGGTTGCAGGACAGGCCGTCAAATTCAACGTCTCAGGCGTGAAACCTCTTCGGTCATTAAGTGTCTTGAGTTGCTCTACCAAACTAGCGCGCTTGGACATGCGGTACAGGTCCACTGGAAACAGAACCAGCGTGGCACAGCTAAACAAGGGGAGGGATCAAGGCTTGACTGGAGAGTGGATCCACCGCGTTGTTAGACAGGAGGGCGAGCTTTTATGGCCGGTGCAAAGCGCCATAAAGCTTGTACATTACCTGGTAGAGGGATCGCCCCGTTTGCGAGCAATTCTCCATCTGATACATCACTATGGGGTATTGGAAGCGGCTAATCCAGCCCAGTATAGTCACCATCAGAAGGCTCTCATCGTTGAATGTTGTCCTCTCAATGCGTGGTATCTCGAGGTGGTTCTGAACGCTGCGTTGATTGGCACTCGAGCTATGCATGTCAATTTAAATGAGCAAGAGCGAAAGAGTCTCGTTGACAACTTCAACGACCCAAACAGCAGTCTTAAGATCATAATAACCACCTACGATATAGGCTCAGTAGGCCTCAACCTATATGAGGCGTGCGATCTTGTTATTCTTTCAGCTCTAGGGCGGAGTTAGAGCTAGGAAGCCCAGGCATTTGGGCGTTGCCTTCGAGTATGATCTCTAATAAAAAGTACTTTTTGAAAGGAAAGCTTTACTGACATCCGGATTTAGATCAACTCAGCTTACGACTTGCACGTCATTCGCGTGGAAGTACCGGGGTCATATAACCAGTTTCGTAACTCCAAATAGGCCGAAAAGGCCAGTTTCCAGCTCGCGGTGAATACCCGAGAGCCAGCGATCCAGTCGCTGCTTTTGAAGCTGCTGGAGTAGCTTTAAACTGAGGTGGACGTGTTTTGCCGAAGTGACAAGGCAAAAACCTCCTCGAGAAGAAAGCCACTATAGATAAGAAATATGAGGAGGCGTTAACGGCTTTCTTGTCACTAAAAGCGAAACAAAGGAAACAGCGAGCTATGTAACACGGTGCTTCTCAAGGGCCCCCTCTGGGTTATTCAAACACAGCACTCCCACAGGTAGACCGAGCCCGGAGGCCACCATCATACTACAGTGATATTGAGTATAATAAGTCAGGAAGGCCAAAGACAGCTGCACCTTCTATACCCGAACCCAACATCGAAGTTGTTAGGGAATCAGAGAGCGAGGTAGGCTGGGCTACAGAGGAGGAAGGCGAGGATGAAGATGAAGACGAAAACGACATAGACCTCTCGACAAGTCTTCGAGAGTCGACCGAAACGCAAAATGCCGCAGACTCAGAGGAATTTGATAAGCGCATGAAGTGGAAGTACTTTGCCGACGCCACTTAGCCAGATGGCCAAACTCGCTATGAAATGGCCCTACTGACTTTGCCATCGGAGAAAGTCTGGGGCCCTGAGGACTTACGGGATCCAAAGCACCCTTTGTACTTTAAGGTTGCTTTGCGGCTCCTGTATAACAAGCTGCGCGGTTCTCAGGGTTTGCACCTTGGTGCTTCCATTCACATTCCGTACTCGCAGATCTCCGATTTGCACCTGAACAAGCTGGGGGAAATTATTGAAAATCTAATGGATGAGGATGTCTCGAGAAAGGAAATTGATGATGTATTGCCTGGGGAGTCTAGTTTGGACCCGATCGTTGCGTGACTGCATGTTTTTCTCTTTTCTTGTTTTCTTTCTTTTTTTTTTCGAGATTAGCAGCTTCCGCTAAGCCGGCACAGAAATGATTGAGGAAATGAGGATAACCGAGGAAAGTTCAGGTAGATAATACCAACGATAATGAAAATTTTATGGATACTGATGATTATCCTTCATAACTATCTGCGTGCCTGTTGAACTCTCTTACGTGACACATTGTCACATGCTTCCACATGCCTCCATATATATAGGCGTAGAACCTTGTCCCACCTGGCAAGAGAGTCTAAGACAGTTTTGCCTGAAGGAAAGAGTATAGACTGATATTTATATTGAAGAGGGATTAGGTCAGCCGGGCTATCTCTCGGACCGAGGCTATCAAAGCCTGGGAGAAAGCATGGGATGAATTGCCTCAGTATCAGATCTAGGCTTGGATTGAGAGGATACCCTTCCATATTGAGAGGATTATTGCTTTAGAAGGTGGAAATGAGTCTAAAGAAGGGAGAGGGTAGTATAGTATTAGTATACAGGAATGAAACTGCTATTTAAAACAGCCTTACTGCATTAGGACTAGTTTTATACTAGCGTTAAAACTCATGGGACAAAAGTTTTGGGATGGACCTCCGTAAATATTGAGATAAAGGCTTCCACAGATTCGCAACTACGACATTTAGTCAACATGGGAGTGACAGTATATGAAACCAAATTACGCACGTGCGAGGCCACCATCAACGAACTCCGAAACAAGTTGGTAGAAATGGAGAGCTGAAGGACAATATGTATTGTGAAGGTGGTTGGTTGCAATGAAGAAATGAGAATTTATAATACACTATTTTTGCTGAGTCTGGCGAGGCCTCTTTCCTATAAAATAGAACTGTTCGCGTGGAAAAAGTTGCTAAGGATTGGATCCTCTTTCCTACGAGTCGGGCACGTCTTTTACTTGCTCTTAGAGGGCGGCCCTTGAGATATTTCAAGGGCCGATAGATATAATAAATTAAATCTGATTTAGCTATATTTTAAAGGCTATACTACGGAGGTCCATTTCAATACTTCGTGCCCGCTCGATATAATTGCTTTTTTTTTAAAAAAAAAACACTAGCTTGTTATGGTGCTGTATACGGAGGTCCATCCCAAAAGTTTTGTTTCTCTTTTCTTTTTGCTTTTTTGAATAATACACTAGTTTGTACTGACTTTGTATAGTACTTTTGTTGCTACTACCCCTCCCCCCTCTTCTATATCCCTCCTTTTACAACTACTAACCTACTAGTCTACCTGCCTGCCTGCCTGCCTGCCTGCCACTATGGGTCATAATATCGCTGTGCGCTCCTTCGCGATACATGCCAAATCTATAGGAATTAGTACGGATACTATCTCTGAGAGCTCCGGCCTTTCGAAGCGTACAATTAACCGGATATATGAAAGAGCGCTTGAGAAAGGATTTGAACCGGGTGCTCCTTGGAATGTTACCGAAGATATGGTAGCTGACGCCCCTCGCTCTGGGCGGCCGAAAAAGCAGTCGTTAGATATGTAGAATCAAGTACTTTCGAAAGTACGTCTTGATCGCTACGGGCGAGAAAAGACCTGTACCGATATTGCTGGTGAAATCAGTAATAATAGAGCTTCAGCTTCTATCTCTACTACTACGGTCTAGCGGATTCTAAAAAAGGCTAGGCTACGAAAACCTTTTGCATCTGAATGTTCAGAAGAAAGACCGGGTACAATTGTCCAAGAAGATAAAGTACCTTCTCATCAACACTACTATCAACAAAAGGTCTTCGATATTGCGGGTATAAAGCGCCTCCTTTAGCCTGGCAATTCACCTGACCTTAATATGATAGAGCCGGCGTGGTTTTATCTGAAGCGATATACTACTAGAAAAGGTGCTCCGAAGTCAAGAGCTGAGGCTATCAGAGGAGAAAGCATGGGATGAACTGCCACAGCAGCAGATCCAGGCCTGGATTGAGAGGATTCCCTATCATATTGAGAGGATCATTGCTTTAGATGGTGGAAATGAATATAAAGAGGGTAGGGAGTAGAGTACGGAGTATTCAATGAATACAGGGTTGAAACAATACTATAAAACCACCTTACTATATTAGGACCAAACCCCCAATTAGCGTAAAATTGAGCGGGCACGAAGTTTTGAAATCGACTTATTTACTTTATCTTTTATCATATGTCATTGTTTACGAAAGGAACTCTGTCGTTTCATAATACTATTGTGTAGCGATAATGGTGAGGACTTCATTCTCATGGTCCTTGAATACATGTACCTTGTTTGGCCCCTATCCCCCGAAGATCTAGATCAGCCACAAGCACGAGTCCGTATTAAATAGGTGCATACTGGTCCAGCTGCATAAAGAGAGTCATTTTTACAAGCTAACGTACATTATAGTAATTATTGGACACATAAAAACCCACCTAAAAAGACTTTCATGACTCCTGGTGTTGCTAACATCTGATCATGGCACAATATATATTGAACACAGTCCGGATGACTGACCAACACAGCATTTTCAAGTAAACAGGTGTATAACACAGCAACCCACAAGATGATCACACAGCGACTTATTTTAAGTCATATTTCGACAGGTGAAACAATCTTGTCATGGTCTGCGGGGACTGCAGATGATCGCAGCGCTTAAACGTGACCGGCGGCAGTGTCAGCCTGAGATGACTGGTCACCCACCCTCTGCCCGGTGGCTGCCTTCGATTTAATTGAGGCTGTACCCCAGTGAGATTAGAATATTTAAACTTGACTTTCTGTTTAATTTTCCATATACTCCGAGTTTATGTTCCATGATAAGTTTGTTTATATGACTATTCGCTTGGTATCCGATACCCCCTCCTGACTTCACACTCCTGACTTGACAGCTGATCTTTGGATCATTGGCCATTGATTGTGGCTTATTTACAATTTCCTCCAAGCCCAGTGTCTGCAAACTAGTCTGCAAACTAGTCTGATTTGCTTCATCATGTCTTATACAACAGATTCGCGCGAGTCAACTGCGCCTCAGGATTACTACTCAAGCCTCGACAATGGGGGCTCCCTGGTGGAAAAATTCAAGAATATCGACGATAACACGCAGTTTTACACTGCTATACGCCGCCTAAAGGATCCTCTTACCCAGAATTTTGTGCTTGATTTCGGGAACGAAGAAGCATGGTGTGCATCTGACCTGGGGACTAGTGAGCTGAAATTATTACTGAGCAAGCCGGTAAGTTTTGTTTCCATAACATCCAACTAAGTTGATTGTAGGGTCTATCAATATCCAAGGTCTGACATGATACAGAGAGACAAGTGTTTTGGCACACGGTGGATGTAAGAACCAAGTTCCCAAATATAGCCGAGTGTATACTACGTACTGACATCGCGATCATAGTAATATATGGGCACCAGAGGAGCAAAAGGAAAGCATAAGGGTAGAACTTTTAATTTCATTCGAATATGTGCAGTAAAGACTGACCATAAATGGATTCCCAGGCGATTACCAACCACTATGGAGTGTCCGAACGACTCCAGGGGATGATGTGCACAGAGCCAGTGCATCCTAGACCCGAACCTACACCTACACCATTACCAACGAAAAGGTCTTCGCGAGCACCCAGTATTGCGCCGTCGTTCGTACACGAAGTGGATGACCCAGAGAATGCACTCAAGCATCTTGCCGATCCAGATAAATCCCGCGAGTCGGCGTCATTCAAGAACCTTACCTTTTCACAAGTCACGGATCAAATCTGGCACTTCTCATCTGTAGATCATGGTCCTCGATGTAAGTATATCACACCAAATCCGAGTCGGCATAAACATTAAACAATCCATCAGACACATGTATCGGCTATAATACGTTGTTTGTGATTCCCACACTATCACAACCAAATGGTGAAGATCTCCCGGATGGAAAACGGCTTTGGACTTGGCTGATCCAGTGCGATGATGGTATGAGCCGCACGGCGACCCCATTTCCCGGGGCTCGAGTGCATCCGCTAACTTATTCACAGGCACAATAATCTCAATCCAAGAGAACCCGTTCCCAAGACGAAAGACAGTCCCGATAGACGAAGCCAAGCCAGTTCTCGACATCGTGCGCAGGAACATCCGCTTCATTTTCGCTGGCGTTTCGAGACAGCACTTTGCTATGTCCGAGAGCGAGTCGCTGATCACTATCCGGGTGCGACATTTCAGTGACCTCGGACCGGATCAAGCCAATATCAAGCAGGAGGACGGACCGAGTTTGCTCTTCTACTATATCTTCGATGACTGGGTGTCAAGCTATGGACTTATCGCAAAACGAGAACACAAATATGGTGTTGCTTTGGATAAATTGGTTAGTATCGTCCCTGTAGCACGTTTTGATGATGGCTAACTCCGCGCAGAGAAAGCAAATGCTCGATCGTCCGATAGTGGGTTTGGTAAACGAGTTGCACTGGTTGGGCCGGCGACTCGCGGTTCTCAAACGATTGTATCAGAGTTATGAGCTTATTATGCGGCGACTCTTGCAACGGCAACGGATGCTCCGCGACGAAGCGCGTTCGGCCCAAGCAGCCCCAATCATGTATGGGGCTACCTTTGGCGAGATGGAATTCGTGGACATGCGCCAGTCGAGTGTTATAAGCAATGCCAATTATCACAACACAGCTGATAAATCGGTCGGGGTGCAGCTGAGCTCTACGGCCGTGGCGCGCTTCGAACGGTTGGTTGATCGTATCAATTTGTATTGTTTGAGCGAGATTGAGAACTGTCTCAATGAAAAAGAGTCCTTGACATTCCTGGTGGGTATTTCCCCGGTCTTTATTCGGGGAAGTTTGCTGACGTGGCCTAGAATTTCAACCTGATTGCGCTCAAGGACTCGCAGGCTGTTGAAAAGCTCACTCGGATCACTATCCTGCTGGCTAAGGCGACCATTTTGTTCCTGCCGGTTAGCTTGATGAGTGCATACTTCTCGACGGAACTCATTGGCGTGAAGAATGGGTATACCAAGACGGATTATTGGGTCAGTTTTGCTGTTATCTTTGTTGCATCCATCTTGCTCTTGACCGTTTTCGGATATGCCAGCGATACGATGGAAGGTAGGACGGTTTATCGGTCCATGATACGAACGTTCTTTCGGAACTCTCGTGAGAAAATGTCACGACGACGACAATAAGAGATTGGGGTAATGTGGACCAGAGCCGAAGGAATTAAAGGGATTACGATAAGTGTCGAGGGCCTATCACTGTGGGACCTTGGGAGGGTCTAAGCCTGGACTCCCCTTTGGTATTTCATTTACGGGGCCAACACGGTGTCCTCTTCCACAAACCATTCATAGTACCTATGTATACTTTCCATCCATATAGGCAGAACTATTATAGTCAGACCATATATATATCTGAATTTGTAGAATCATAAGTTGCTACATTTTTATCTTTCTCTTATTTGAACGGGTTGCGTGCTCTTCAAGTTAAGCAGGTGACGAAGACTACGCCCACCGCCAACGGTCAGCGTATTTCTGCGTATTCAAAACAAAAACGAAACCAAATTTCCCCTTCTGACTTCTCTCATTCCCCTGAACTTGCATCTCATTACTTCTTAAACCAACTTTATACCTTTTTCTGCCGGTAAGTGGTTGATTCGGTTTTAACTGGCTCGTGCCCAAACTTGCCCCCCTGATCTCTGACCGACAAGTCCACAACACGTTTTCCAACCCCTCCGCTTCTCCCCTTTCACCCACATCCCTCGATATCTCTCTGACCTATCCACCCCTCTTAGGATCCGAGGGTTTTCTCGCTACCGACAATATGGGTATTACTTTCTCACGGCTGTTTGACCGACTATGGGGTCGCAAGGAGATGCGCATTCTGATGGTCGGTCTTGATGCCGCTGGTAAGACCACCATTCTGTACAAGCTGAAGCTCGGTGAAATCGTCACCACCATTCCCACAATTGGTTAGTCCCCCGATCCTTCTACCGGCGACACGATGCGCTCCTCGCAATTTCATAAGCCGTGTGGAAAATGTTGAATACCCGGAAACTGACTCCTGCAGGATTCAACGTCGAGACGGTCGAATACAAGAACATTCAGTTCACCGTGTGGGATGTCGGTGGTCAGGATAAGATTCGTCCTTTGTGGCGCCACTACTTCCAGAACACCCAGGGTATCATTTTCGTGGTTGACAGCAACGATCGCGATCGTATCGTTGAGGCCCGTGAGGAGTTGCAGCGCATGTTGAACGAGGACGAACTCCGGGATGCTATGCTCCTGGTGTTTGCCAACAAGCAGGATCTGCCGGTAAGAATCTTTTGCATCGAGAATATTTTCGAATGTCATGCTGACCTCCCCCGCTTTTTTCTAGAACGCCATGAGCCCCGCCGAGATCACGCAGCAGCTTGGTCTTCAGAGCCTTACCCGTCGTGCTTGGGTAAGTGATATCCTTGATGTATGTTTCTACAGGTCCACTAACCGATCTAGTTCATCCAATCCACCTGCGCCACCACCGGTGACGGTCTGTACGAGGGTCTGGAGTGGCTCGCCGATGCGCTCCGGAAAACCAACCGCGATTAAGGTCTATAATGCGAATTCGAATCGGACGTGTAGCTGGGTGAAGGAGAATACCGAAATCTGCAAATGATGGATTGATGATGACGATGGCGGGGAGTTCTTTGGCCACACATGACATTGATCTCTGCAAGGAAAGGGGTTCTGCAACTGGTTCGCTACTTCTTTTTGATGTTCTCTCTTCAAACGGCTCTTTTTCCTCTACGCTATGCTATTAGCCTCATTTGTTTTTCTTCTCGGCATCGCCCAAAATTGCTTCTCTGCCTTGGAACCCCCAGAGATCTGTATAAGTACTCAAATGTAAAATCTCAGAATCTCAGATTGGGCAAGAAAGAGAACAAGAAAGGAACAAATGAGCAGAAATTTCGAACTTTCTATCTGCTTTCTATCTGTTTTCCATCTGTTTTCCTATCTCGGCCGCTTTAGGAGACCTGTAAGGCTGAGTCGGGCTAAGTAAATTTCAGTCCGGCCTATTATCACGTGATGGGCTATGAATGGCAGTTGGGCACTCATTCCGAGGCTGTTTTTATTTACTTCTTAAGGTTAAAGTACATAAATGAAGTTTCTGTCTTGACGGAGTATCTAGCTAATGAGTTTGAGATTATGGATGTACATTATACATCGAAGTACGATGATCTACATAATTAGGGCTAGCACTTGATTCGCATAGAGTGCCCTGGATCTATAGGATGAAACGAATCTAACAACCTTATATAGGCGAGGAGCAGGTAACACTTCTATCTCCAATTTGGCTAAGATTGTTAATTTCATAGAGGGCATGGAATTGCGCTCTCTCACTTACTGTCTGAACGAATACTATAAACATCCACAGCTCTGACTGCCGAAGACATGTTGCCGCACTATCGATTACAATCCCTCAGTGTTAGCGGGTTCCTGGTACGGCCAAAGTTTCGTGAATAATTCCTTCTTCTCATCATCATCTTTGGCCAATTCAATGAAGATGTCTTTGAATTTCCGGCTATTCTCCTGGGCTGTATCATAGTCTTTGGGGTCGACCATGCCACCCACCGGGAGCACAGCTTCATCTCGGAACAATGTCAGCAACTTCCCAACACCATCTATATTCTCCTCTTCCTTTGAATGAAGCTCAACATCCTCCATGGTAAACTCTATCGGACATGGTATATCTGGGATAAGTTCTTCCTAGTCAGCGAACAGCGAGATAAGTGATCCACGGAGAAAGCATAGATCGCAGTTTTTCCACACTCCCGTAACGAGCAAAACTGGCTTTTGGGTGATAGGGATCCTCTTATTTTCGAGGCCAGGCCAGTAATGGGGCGGTTCGTCTATACACCTGGGCCTCGTTGTATTTGTGAAGAATCTGACTCTCTAGATCGTTGTCAATTCTGCGTTGTTCCTCTGCACTTAGGTATCAAAGTCTTCTGGTCTCAGGCACGCCCCAGCCTTCTTGAAGAGGTCTATGGTGCGCACACATCCTTGGAATATTGGCATGATAGAATACCGGTGCAACACGTGCCGATTGCCAATCCACGATACGTGTGATCTGAAGGGTCTCTAGATTGACGAAGGTGTTGTCCAGATGAAGATCGGGGTGTATTAGAACGTTGCTGGATGCTTCTTCAAGTTCCTCGCCTATTGAGCGAGGATCATCCTTGAAGTAAACACAGCCGTGCTTATCGAAAGTCACACCGGTTAGAGTGTTCTTAATATCAAAGAGCTGAGGAGAGCGAGATACGCAGTGTTGTCCTAGACGAGATGTTGAGATGAAGCTAGCATTCCGAAATTGCGAGTGAGGAAAGACGTGTATGTTAGATGAGGCTGATACGTCTATAACGGAATCGCTAACGGAGGAGCTCTGGAATATTTGTAAAAATGCCGAGGAAGAGGAAAAGCCTAAGCTGCATAAAGAATTGGCCAGTTATGTGGCTTATGTTACGCAGGGTATGGGCCCGGCTTATAGTACGGAATGGATGTTCTGCAGGATCCACAGTTTACCTCCCAGGAGAGAGTGTTGTTTCAGATATTCCGTTTAACTCAGTTTTATAGGCAAAAAAATGTACCTTTTCATCTCCCAAATATGTGGTAAATAATAGATATACAACATAAGTAAAATAGATTAAAAGGGCTCGAACCAGTCCATTTCAGGATGCAACTGCGTAATCCATTTCTTGGACAGTCTTGGCACTTGACACTTTGGCCTCGACACTTTGGCCTTGTTTGTCCTTTGTGTTTTTTAACTGCCTTCAGGCTATTTTTTTGGATCGTTTTAGTCCCTGTTAACCTTTGTTAACCTCTGTTTACCTTCTTTTTCTTCTTAACCTCTTAAGTCTAGCCTCCATCGTCTGGCCGACAGTCGCGTGCTCCCTCCCTCACCCCCTGATTTGGGCATTTGACTTGTTTTTCATTATACTTTATGAGTGATTGAATGATTTTGGATACCCCACTCATTCAATGTTGATATATTGTCTGGCATCATGACCGTCCAGGCGAGGAGGCACTCCGCCGCCTATAAATCCCCATCACCTTATAATTCACGAGATACAGACATCGAAAAACAACCCATTGGCCGTCACAAATACCACCACCACCAAAGCGACGACCCTGATTCCGACGATGAGTCGCTGGACGATAATAATGTCGCGGAGTCCTACCCACCGCCTGTCGTAGCTGGCGGCAGTCTTCGCCGCTCGCAAGCTATTGGCTTTCGCGTGCCCCAACGGATCATGCGCTGGCTCTGCTTCGCTCTTTTCGCTACCCTCATTCTCTTCGTCTTCACCCTCTTCCGCTTTACACTCTCCGGATCCGCATCACAAGTCGCTGTCGATCTGCCCAAGGTCGGCAGCACCCCGAAACCGCCACAATGGGAGAGCTTTCCCTTCCTCACTCGCTATCAGGGCGGTATCTCTTCCTTGGTCCCACGCCCTGAAAATATCCCCGAGTACCCTGGCGATGGCTCTGAGGACATGGGAATGGGGATGGATACAATCGAGGGGAAGAAGGAGCAGGAGCAGGACGCCAAAAAGGTGACCAAGAGGGATTTGGCCCCAAACATGTTGAGCAATGTGTTCAATCCTTATCCTGACTACCAGTCGCCGGAATATATAGGGAAATATGGCGAGAAGCGCGAGTGCTTCCTCAATGCAGAAAATACGCTACGAGTTCCATCTATCCAAAGCTATCCCGGAGTCCCAAAGGGCTTCCCGGACCCAGCGCTAGGCTCGAATACAGTGTTGGGTATTCGAGACGACATGTGCTTCGATCGATTTGGCCGATTGGGTCCATACGGTCTGGGATACGGGGCCAAGAAGGGTGGCAGTGGTGCCGGCATGGAGGGTCACCGTGAGGGTGCCGACCGTGTGTGGGAGGATGTCCCGCCAGTGGATTTCCGACAGGTGGATTGGGCTGCTGCGCAACACCGCTGTCACGCGGCTAACCGCCATCGCTTTAGTGAGCTCCCGGAGCCACGTCTCAATCGCTTTGTTTCTATGCCTATGGGCATTCCCAAGGTGAACATCCCGCCACCTGCGGAAGATAGTCGCCCGGAACCGCCCAAGGTTGGATCCGAGCGTCTGCCCCGTACTGCGATGGTCATCCGCACATGGCATGACTTTAAATATACACCGGAGGACATTATGTATATGCGCTCTGTCATCTCAGAGCTCTCGCTGATGTCCGGTGGCGAGTATACTGTGCACTTCTTGGTTCATGTCAAGGATACCAACCTGCAGATCTGGTCTGATGACGAGACATACCAGCGTGTGCTTGATGATGCGCTGCCAGAGGAGTTCCGCGGCATGGGAACTCTCTGGTCCGAGCCGCAGATGGCCCTGATGTATCCCGGATTGGAGGAGACCTTGACTCGCGGTTTGCCAATCCACGGTGTGTACCGCAGTACGTACATGCCCATGCAGTACTTCGCTTTCCAGCATCCTGAGTACGATTACTTCTGGAATTGGGAGATGGATGCGCGTTACACGGGTCACTGGTACCACCTCTTCGACAAGGTCAGCGAGTGGGCGAAAAAGCAGCCGCGAAAGGGTCTCTGGGAACGTAACGCTCGCTTCTATGTTCCATCCGTCCACGGCTCGTGGGAAGACTTCCGCCAGATGGTCCGCGTACAGACCGAGAGCGGTACCAACTCCGCCAACAACATGTGGAGCCCTGTCAATGGTGGAGGTAGCGCGCGGAGCTCAATTCACCAACAAGGTGACAAGTCCATCTGGGGCCCCGAGCGCCCTGATGAACGGGACATCTTTGAGGTGGAGGGAGAAGGTATCCCACCAACTAGCATGGATAAGGATCAGTACCAATGGGGCGTGGGTGAGGATGCCGACCTAGTCGTTTTCAACCCACTCTATGACCCCGAGGGTACGACCTGGCTGCTGCGCGACGATGTGACAGGCTACAACAAGGAGAATGGCATGCCACCGCGTCGCACCGCAATTATCACCGCGTCGCGAATTTCCCGCAAACTGCTTACCACCATGCACCGCGAATGCACTCTCAAGCGCCACAGCATGTTCTCGGAGATGTGGCCCGCAACGACGGCGCTGCACCACGGCTTCAAGGCTGTCTTTGTCCCGCACGCCGTCTACATCGACCGTCGCTGGCCTACCCGTTATCTGGAATCAGTGTTCAATGCCGGTCGCAATGGAGCTTCCGGCGGCGCTCGTACGTCCATCTTCGGCGATCGCGAACACAACTTCCGTGGTACGACCTGGTTCTACTCTGCAGGCTTCTCGCCAAATATCTGGCGCCGCTGGCTTGGCCTCCGCGTCGACAATGACGGCGGTGAGCAGCAGGAGCTGGCTGGCGAGGGCCGCATGTGTCTTCCTCCAATGCTGTTGCATCCTGTCAAAGAAGTCAATATGGTCATTGACGAGGGAGAGAAAGCAGAGGACCGCTGAAGGGGCCATGTCGGACTTCTTTCATTGCTGCAACCACCTGCGAGTCATGGTTTGGATTAAACCTCCTCTCTGCCATCTCCAGGATTCATGCACGCTTTTGGGGTAGATGCTTATTTGTTCTCATAATTACTGTATAATGTCCCCCCTCATTCCCCGGTGGCATTGTGTCCCCACGTTTTGGATTCCCGTTTCTCAATTTCGGTGCGAAAAAGGCGTTCCCATGGCCTGGATGGCCTGATGACCAGGTTATGGCTCACGATGCATGTCCCCTTTGTCCTTAGTCTAGTCAATAGAGGTTCGCTAGATGGGAGAATTTTTTTTTGGTTAAGATTCCCCTCCCCAGGGCTATTTTGGTTATTTGCACATAATTCATTTTGGTTTTCTAGAACAGACTCGCTAATACAACCATGCCAAACGCTCATAATGCAATCAACAATCCGGAATCATAACCTCACTCATCCCCAAATCCCCCCCCATCCTCTCATCCCAACTCCCCCGTCCTTTAAAAAGCGAAGGAATCTCAGGAAACTCCTTAACCAACCCAGGCGGACTCCTCGCCACAAACTCAACATGTTCAAAACAAATACTACACTCATAATTGCCCTCCCCATCCCCCGCAAACTCAAGACAAGTCGTACAAACCCGATGTCCACACTTCGTCAGCAAAACCTCAACCCTCTCCCCATCCTGCACACAAGTATGACAGAAATGCGTCGGGAACTTGACAGGCGGGTCCTGCTCCATGCGTCGTTCAATCTCGGAACCGAGTTCCTTGCCCTTTTCGACGCGCGCGCGCAGGAGTCGGGCTTTTGTGCGGAGCGCGTCCATTGTCGTTGCGTTAAAGGGGTTGTTGGTTGGTGATTTGCTTGGGTTGGGGTTTGGGGAGGGTTTGTGGAGGGTTGGGACTGGTTCCAGGAAGATAAGGGGGCGGAAGTGTTCGGTTATTGGGAGGTTTTGCATGCATTCTTGTTCGAGGAGGCAGCGACGGCGGATTTGGCTGTTTAGTTGGATTGTGTAGATTACTGTGAGGGTTTGCCAGGCGCGCCATTCGGAGATTGGGTCTAAGGGGAGGTTTGCTGAGGGTTTGCTGGATGACATTATCGATATTTGTGGTTGTTGAGGATTTTGATAAAGAAGTGTATTCATGTAGTTGAGTGGCGAAGATGTTGAGGTATTGGCTTCACAACCCTAATTTTGGGGTATGTTGATATTGAACTGTGGGCGATTAGGTTCTTTGTTTTCTGAGAAGATAGGTAGATATGCACTTGAGAATAGGAATAGAGGAATAGAGGAATAGAGATATAGATATATATAAATGTTGCATATAAGAATTTGTAGAGATCCACCAAAGTTCCAGACATCAACAGAAGATATCCCCAGACCAGACCAAACGTTTATTTACATGCAGTGATTGGCTGGATAATGTCTGTTTCCTTTATCCAAGGTTATCTAACTGGATTTAGCCTCTTCCCTGCTTAAGACCTCACTTTCAGTTGTATGGATGGTAATTACCCGCACCGGCGACTCCGTGGCTTTGTTCTAAGGGAAGGGAGAAGTCTAGAAGAATCAAAAGGGAAGAAAGTGTTAAGAGGCTCTAAATGGATGAAGACCTTAATCGGTGACGATTACATTTGGTCTAGAACTTTGTGGAGATGTTCCCGAACATCTCTTCAATCTCCAAGGAATCACAATCTTATTGCTAAAGTCTCTAGTTTTCATCCATGGTATATTATCTCTTCTATCTTCCTAATCTCCAGTACTCAATCTATGCTCAGTCTCTTATGTAGCAATAGTTCTTCCCATTGTTTTTTACACCCACTTGAACACATTCCCAGGACAAGATGGAAACCCCCTTGAAATGAAAAGTGTACAGATATTCGACTCCAGAAGCCAAATCAACACTCTTCGCAGATATCACATAGTCCCCAATACCCTCTCCATCTTTTGCCTCTCGGTAGAGTGGCATCAACTCCCAAACCTGGGTAAGTTGACCAGCTGACAGCCTATCGGTCAAGCCCGATGACCAAGTCTCAATTCGGGGAGTGGCAATATCAGATCCCACTTCTACCAAACGCATGAACCACATATTATCTTGCATCTGTTCCCGTCCAGCTGGGTCCAAATATGTGTCCACACAGACATATTCCCTGTCATATGAGGTTGTCGGGTACCGCGGGTAAAAAGCCAGAGACCCAGATATTTCGCGCCTACCCGTCTGCATAGACTTCCAAGTCCCATGCAGAGCCCGGAAAATCGCCGACGCCGCACCCTCCTGCGCCACCTCCCGGCTAGGGACAAGAGCGTCGCGCAAAGCATCCAGTGTCTTCTCGACTTCACTCTGCGTATCTGGCGTATCGCCATAAAGATACCTCGCAGGAATAGCAGGTCCAGACCGGGTATCGCCTTGCAATGCCGAGCGACTAATATCCAGATCCTTGGCGAACGACTCCATCAATCCAACATAGTCAGCCATGGGGAACTGACCACGGTCTAAACCCGCCAATCGGAGACTGCGGAGGCTTTGCTTCTGGTCGGTTTCGCAGAAACCGTTATCCCCACTCCATAGTTTTCCAAGGAACCGCGCTTGCATCTCCATCACGCCCCAGTACGGGCCGCGGTAGAATCCGACGAATCCGACGTCCGGGATCTCCGAGCGGATGGTCCCTCCCTTGTCGAGGATCAGCGGTGAGAAGGGATCTGCCTTGGAGTATTCAAGCGTCGTCAACACTTCATCTGGTAGTAATGATAGAGACTTGTATGGCGTGAATCCGGTGGCCATGATAACTGCCGCTACATTTTCTATCGTCTTGGTCACACCGCCGGGTCCTTCGTACTGAATTGAAGACTTTTTAGTATCCGGATCAGAATGCATAGAAGTCACCCGGCCCATCGATGTTTGAATCGCGCCGTGTCGGACGAACTCGGCGTAGTCGTTGCCGATAGCGACCCACGGTGGCTGGATTGTGACTTCGGCGCCATGGGGTGAATCCATGTGCGCGTATTTCTCATAGTCGCTGCCGAGCAAGGAGTGGAAGTAACTGTTCATTTTGACTGCTCTTTCTTCTGGGATCGGCCCCAAAGTGTATTCTATTGGACCTGGAGGCCGACGGCCTAGGTCGTACATGGCTAAATCCAACGGTAGAAATGATGGACTCCCGTCCGGAGACTCGTGGGGGAGATAGGTCGGTAAAGTCCAGAATGGTCTTGAATGTATATGATGCACTTTTGTCTCTTGGGTATGTGGGATTCCATTTGTGGAAAGTGTAGATGAAGATTGATGGAGAGCCACAGCCGATGCGGCTTCGACGCCTGACATGCTGCCGCCGACGACGACGACTGTGCCATTCACATCTTTTGTTTCATTAGAAAGTAGCTCTTCTCGCTTATAATGGAGGGAAGAGCTGTGGATGATTTGTCCTTGGAATTGCTTCAGACCTGGTATATCTGGAATATACTGCTGAGCAAAGTATCCGGAGGCGATGACAATCAGGTCGAAATCTTCTGAAGATACCCCATCATCTAGCAATCCATATTCCTGCTGAGCTTTCACCGCACTATATATGGCCGTGAGTCAGGTCTAACTCGAGTCCCGCGATATACAAGGAACTCTCAACATACCTCTCCCGAACCCACTGCACATTCCACTTCGGCTCACCTCCATCCTCAACCCTCCGTATAGTTCTTACAACTCTACACCCTAGCCTAAGCACATGGGCTGGAATATACCGCTCCGCATAACAGGCCAAGTACTCTCCAACCTGTATCGCCTGAGGAAAAGTCGGAACATCACCGGAAATCACCGACTCCCAAGCAAGATCTGAAAAAGCAACCGTGAAGCGGCTGAGGTTGGTCCTCATTCGAGGGTCTAGCGTAACGGGGGCATTGACTTTGGGAGAATGACCTGACCACAGACCCCCGACTTTGTCCTGGCTGTCGAAGATGATTGGAGAGAATGTTCCGCGGAAATGGTGAAGAAGGGTTTTGGCTGTGACTAGACCTGAGGGGCCGGCGCCTGGTTGTGTTAATATAATAGACTTATAGACTTGGGTTGACTCACCAATTATTGCTACTTTCTTGGACATCTTGAGAATCCAATAGAGAGACTGTCTAATTCAGTATATTAAAAATACAAGGCAGACTCGAGTCGCTAGACTTACCCCGCTTATATCCACTTAGGGGACATCTCGGGTGTCTTTCTATTTTTATCAAAAGATGTATTGATTTGAATATATAATATATTGTATAACAGCAAGTTCTAAGGGATAGTGTAATAATATCCAATTCGTAACCCTCTAGGTATGTTGTATACCCAATCCAATTATTTAGACATTATAATGTACAACACATAATTATGTACATTTCAAATTCCCCAATGACGTTAACGCCAAGCATCCGCATGTATTTCCCTATGGAGCAATTTAGTTGACTTCCTTCGTATTGGACGGGCGCAATGCAGTGCGGGGGTAGAAGAAGTCAAGAAAAGTTCGAGAAAAAGTCCTAGCGCAACCTTGACACATCCTCGTGCTCCTTCCCAAACGGTACTTTCGCACTCATTTGACTTGTCGAAGCCATTCAGTCACCTGGATCTCAGGCGAGTGTAGATTCGGTCTGTATGCTTCATTGCATTCCTGCTCTGTGACTAAAGTGTCGACATTTCTCTGAGTCAGGGGGATTTTGTACTGATTCTTTTTTCGGAGGAGTTCCTTTTCCGCAAAGGCGGATGGCGAGAGCTTTAATAGGGTGTTTCGGAGTCGTTTAATGCCAGGGACGGAGCGTGGGACTTCAGGTGGACTGAATGGGGTGTCGGATCTCCATGGGTTAGGAGTCTCGGTTTGGATGTGCTTCTGTGGAGCCAGTGTTCGCGACATTGGAGATCGAGAGTCACAGCATTTGGGGTATTTGAGATGGAGGGTGTGAAGTGGGATTGATTCTTATTAAGTAAAGATTAAGTAGACATTAAGTAGAGACTTTCAGTAATTGGCTAGGCATATCATCGAACTAATTCCGCGGGACCCACGGGGTCGTGCCCTGTTGGTATATTATTGGATCCTTCTTGGCTAATGATTTTAACACGTCGCTATACTTCCCCAAGTTCTGATGATCGCCGGTTCCCTTCGGCTGATCATAATTGGGGGGCTCACCGGTGTGGGAATTTGAGGATTTGAATCCACTACGTCATACGGTCTTGGCGTCAACTGTCCAGTGAATATCTCACCCAGGGAAGATAAGGTCTGTTGACGAATAGGCATTGGAATTAGAACCATTCGATGCTATAAGGCGTGGAAAGTATAAAAAAATACGGGTTGAGCATGTGATATCCCAGTTTATGCATAGAAAAGGCATAAGCACGGTTTACACCCCCTCCCCTTTACTATCTACAACAGTATAGGAGAAAATATTCAGACAACTAGAAAGACTACCAAGAAGACAAAAGGCCATATAATTGGCCTTATACATCTATACATATACACTGGAATCCAGCTCTTTCAGAACGTTCAATTTCCATCTTTAATAAGTGAATCGGAAACTGGGATGATCATCTCCAGCATTCTCCAGCTCCTCTTTCGGCCAATGGTACCGATGATCCCTCTTCCCCTGCTCACGCAGCCGATTTTCACGGTAGACATAACCAAAGAATACCGTACATGCCACACCACCGATCCATATCATCCCCAGACTAACACCGAACCCAGTTCTGTATGTTGGTGCTTCCGAGTCAAAGAAAACATTACTAGCAACCAGACCACCACAATTACCAAACCCGATTTGCATAGCCGAGGCGATAGATTGCTTGTAGTGTCCAGCCATGTTGTTACTCACCCAACCCAACAAGATCGGCTGTGTCATATACCCTCCGCCCGTGATCGCATATAGGGCGAAGTATCGGGCACCGACTGGCACCGACTCCTGACACATGAGAATAACGTACCCAATTGTCGCAATGACACATCCTGCTAATGTGAAGGTGAATCGATGGCGGAGTCGGTCGCTGGCGAAGGCTGTAGCAAGTGCGATTGCGGTTGCGACGAGGTAGATTGGGATACTCATTACTTGAGCTCGGACCGATGTCCAGCCGAGTTGTCGGAGGATAGTCGGGGTGAAGAATGAGGTTGCATAGCCTGTATTGACTATTCCGAAGTACATAATAGCACTAGGTCTATTGTCAGTGGAAAAAGGGTTGGAAGAAAGGAAGTCAATCTTACCCAAGATAAATCTTGATATCTGAGAATGTGCGCTTGACTGCCGGCTTATCAAAGCGATTCATTTGCGCTTCACCGCGGTCTTCGGATAGACGTCGAAGCAGCAGAGCACGCTCTTCATCATTTAGGAAAGTAGACGTTTCCGGCCAGTCGACAATGAGAAATTTGGCAGCAATTCCAGTGACTACTGTAAGTAGACCTTCGATAATGAAGATCCAGCGCCAGCCGCTGTATCCTCCTACGCCATCCATCTGGGCTATTCCGTAGGCAAGAAGCTAGGAACAAATTTTAGTATAGAATCAAATCATCACACAGGCAACACATACTCCACTGACTGCACCAGCCAGGATACTAGCACTGAAAAAGATATTGAATCGCCATTGCAACTCGTGGCGTTTATAGTACATAGCAATCAAGTAGATGCACCCTGCTACCATTAGCTTGTGCTATCAAGAAATCAAAAGGCTATCCAACCTGGCATCAACCCTGCCTCAAACAAACCCAGCAAGAATCGACATGCAACGAGGGCACCAAAGCTCTTTACCACACCTTGGCATGTTGTAACAATACCTAATATCGTCAGGGTCAGTCTCTCAATGCTCTTATCTCGATCGGAACATACCCCAGCAGAACATAATCCCGCTCAACCACCAAGACGGGGATACCTTTTTCAAGAAAAGATTGCTAGGAACCTCGCAAAGGATATAGGGAATGAAGAAAATAAATAAGGCGATATTATAATCGTGCCCCGTCATCCCCAAATCCTTTTCCAGACCCTGAAGTCGCGCGTTACCGATATTGATACGATCAAGAAAGGCGAGTAGGAATAAAAACATAAGAATAGGAACGACATGGAGGTCGAGTTTCCATAGGAGTCGTTTCTCTGCTGCTGAATCTATGTCTGGTAGAGAATCAGCAGACTTGACATCCTCAACCATCTCATGGTGTATTTTTTCCGGGTCCATTTTTGGATATTTGAAGTAGGCTGGGGATTGCAATTATATGGTAGCACAAGCTCTTTTTAAACCCAACTTCCTATATACAGAATAGTGGGACTGGGGGAAAATCCGGGGTCCCCGCAAGGTGTTGATTCCGCATTCTTTTGGCGTTTCGGTATTTTATTCCGCCCCCCCCAGGGATGCCAAGAATGTTCATCTTGGTATTTTAGGCTTGGCTTGGGATTCCAAAGGTGTAGTTAGGAGGTATGTGGAGGGTTATGGCACTTGAGAACCTAATCAGGAGGGATCCAAGTCTTGTATATAAGCTCGAGAGCGTATCATCTTATAATTTATAATTGGAATTGAAAATGTTATTGGTGAAGCAGATCTTATCTACGGAATGCCCGGAATGATACCGCATGGTGCCGCGCAGTTTTCCGAATATCAACTCGATAGTTGGAATAACCGACATAAATATAGCCGAATATTGAATTCAAATGCCAAAAGGTACTTGCAGTTATCAGGCTATTATGTTGTGTTACACATCTCACGCTCCTACATTCCTACGCAGAGCCGGGTCCAATGGGAACGTCTGCTTATCCTCTGGAAGATCATCATAGACTATATCCCAGCGGTCTTGGAGTTTCTCAGGAGTCTCCCATGCATTTTCAGGGTCTCGCAGCCACAGTCTCAGCAAATGACGCCTAAGACAACCACGTCAGTATCTTCATAAGAGCAGCACATGAAAGAAAAAAAAGAACATACTCTTTACCAGGCTCGTCTCTAAACCAATTCCGCGCATGGAAAATACTAAGGTTATTCACATATTGCACATCACCTTTCTGGAAATCCAGAGCGGCACTATGCTCTTCCGCCAAGAAGTGCAAAGCGTCAAGCGCCTCGGCTTGCGCGTCCGTGATAGGGGGAATATCCTTCGATCGAGGCTGAGCCATAAATCCGGTGAAGTATCGTCTTGCGTACTGAATTACGATTCTGTCTGGGGTAGTCGCAGTGGCTGGTTGGTGGTATAGAAGTGGGCGGAGAGTGTAGGGCCTGACCGGGTGATTGAAGCTGAATCGTGTTAGTTTGCAAATACGCCTTCTTTGTCCCTTGCTGATCCTTACCCATCCATTGGCCAATCCTGAGACAGAGTGTGAATAAGATCGGGTCTTTCCTTGGCCAGAATGTTGTACACATGCCAACTGCTAGAAAGATAACTTTCTCCTCCCTCTGCGGCGCGGTTCAGACAGAGGAGTGAGATGATATCGCCAGCATCAGTGTGGAAGACCTGCTTATCAGCCGTGTTCGAAGGTGCAGTGATACGACCCTTGTCGACCGTGTTGGTGAGGTCTGTGATGTGAGATAGCACGGGCCAAGTGCCGTCTACCAGTCGACCTTCTTGCTGACGTCCTCGAATATTACCGATGTGGGAAGATACACCGGCGTAGATGATAACGTTGTCTTCTCGGGAGTAATCATCGATGCGCAAACCCCGGAGAACGACAAATCCTCGACCGGTGTGGATCTCCTTCGAAATATCTCGAAGAGCAGGGTGGAGGGTAGGTAGAGGGAAAGTCGACTGATTGATATGTCCCAAGGGAAGATTGAGGGCTGCTAGGTCAGCAATGGTATATCAATACCGCGAAAATCACCTACCTTTGAAGCTCTTCAAAGCAGTGTCGAGCTCGTCCAGTTGGTCATCGCTCAACTGATAAATCCAGTCGTCCCGCTTCTCAACCTCTTTTCCTTCCCAGACCAGCGGCGATACTAACTTCTGCGGAAAGCCTGCAGGTACAGTAGACTGCAGGGTCTCAGTCTCCTTTCGACGACGAGTACGCTCCTTGTACTTTTCATATTCAGGGTGGTACTGAATATCGGGCTGGGTCGGCACAGTGATAGTCTGAACGGCGGACATGTTGGTTATTCAGAAGGCTAGTGAAGAAACAGCAGATCTCAGATGTGAGAAAACATTTAAATTGCGCAACCTTGCGTGTCTAAAGTCTATGATCGCGCCATGTCCGGAGGATTGTTAATCAGACTGGCACGACATCAACCCCGCAAAGCGCGAGATCAACACTCGAACAGCTGAAGGTCCTTTACAGTATTGCAGGTCGTGGCCTGACTAGTCTCATGGCATTATCTTACATCGGCGCAATTCCCGGGGAATGGCGTCCAATCCCTTTAACCTGTCAATATATACTAACTGGATGAGAGTACAGCATACGGGAGATTCAAGAACCCGGTGCTTGCATGGCCTGCTTGGCAGATAATCTAAGTAATGATAATAATGAGGTTTATAGGAACGTAAAGACTAGACTATTCGGGGCTACGAGGAGCTGTCTATCTCAAACATATCACTGTCGACCTTTATTGAAACTTAATATTCTCTACGCCACTTTCAAAATACGCATGGAATGGCCTTATCTGGGTCATTACTGGTGCAATATCAATAAAGCAATGATAATGCTCGAATTTGGTAGCATTCATGGACCCGGAGGAATGAAAATATACCTCGTAGGTCTACCGTGTTGTCCAAAACGCAGGTCGATCCTGCATTCGGCGACAAACATCTTGAATTTCGACCGTATATACCTAGATTCTCTTTAGTCTATAGCAGCTGCTATCACAATTTCTGACTGTCAGAAATTATCCCTCTCACACAAGTTCATATTCCTATGAGTATTTAATCATTGCCTCCTGGCTGAACCTTCTGTATTTTCTCTCAAATAGGTGCACGGCAAAAAAGGTGAAAAAGAGCTTAATGTGTGAAATGGATTTTTCTAAGTATAACCTTCGATGATTCAAAACCTGACGCCGTAACCTGAATAACTCCTAAATTGAATGAACAAAATACAATAAAGCAAACGACCAAGCCTAAGCAGCGGCTTCGATGTGGCGGCTTTTTGCTGCCACATCAGCAGCAAGAGCAGCGAGGGAAGCACTCTGCAGGATATTGAAGATGGAGACATCGGCAGCGGCCTGCAGCACCAGCATGTTGCGCAGCTCGACAGCGATGAGCGAGTCGACACCGTAGTTTGCTGGCGTTTTGCTAATATCAATCCCAGCAACGTCGATCATGAAAATGTCAGCTAACTTGGCAGCGATAGCAGTGCTAATGAGGCGGGCAGCGTCCTCACGCGAGCCAACCTCCGCCAGCTGCGTAGAGAATGAAACCCCAGCACCGGATTCGTCACCTGCCGGTGCCGCACGCGAAGCCTTGGATTGGCGCTTCAGGTGCACGTAGCGAGCATCTCGTCCGAGCTGAGAGCCGCCATGAGCGTCCCACTGCGGTCCCGGCGCTGTGTTGAGGCCGATAATAATCTGGCGGCAGCCGCCGAGCGGATGGGCCACAGCGGCGCCGAGGGCACGCAGAACTGTGGCCTCGTCTAGCATGACGTAGTCACCAGATCTGCGCAGGCGCTCGGCCACCTTGGCGGTCTCGGCGACGTATCCAACGTCGGAAATAGGGCCGAGGTCGATAGAGACGCCCGGAAGTCCCTTGGACTGGCGCCAGTGCGCCATGGCATCCTCGTAGGCACCACCAGCCGCGTAGTTGGTTTGTGAGGCAATGCCTAGAATGCCCGAGACTGATGACAGCATGACGAAGAAGTCCAGCGAGCCGGGTGTTGCGAACTCGGTATGCAGGTTCCAGGTGCCGTCGACCTTGGGACGCAGGCCGCTATGCCAGTCAGCTAGCGTCATCTGCTCGAAGATGGCGTCGCGCAGAAGCATGGCACCCTGAATGATGCCGCGTACAGGCGGGAATCCCTCGTCGGCACAGGCGCGTAGAGCTTTCGATAGCTCGCTAGCCAGCGAAATGTCACAGCTAACGGGTTTAACGCGGCAGCCAGCAGACTCGCGCAGCTCGCGCACGAACAGGGCGCCGTCGGTGTTTTGGTTTTCTGGCAAATCGATCTGGCCGGCGCTACGCGACAACAGAATTAGATTCTTGGCGCCGTGGGCTGCCAGCCAGTGTGCGACGGAGCGGCCGATACCGCCGACACCACCGACGATGATGTACGAGGCATCGGACCGGAGTCGGACTCGGGAGGCGGCGGTGACGTGATTTAGTCGCGGGACCACGGGAGCTTTCTCATCTGGCCCAACCGAGAGAACAATTTTACCGGTGTGGGCGCCGGTCTGTATAAACTTGAAGGCGGCCTGGACATTTTGTATGGGGTGGGCTGCCACGGGCTGGACCGGTCTCAAGACCTGCTGCTCGATGAGTATGGCGACCTCAGCGAGAACACGGTGGACATCGACACTACGGTGTTGTACTAGCATTGGAATGTCTAGCGCCGTCATAGAGATGCCGCGAGAGAAAGACGCCAGCGCAAGCAGGCTGTTGGCTTCGATATCGCGCTTGCCGACCTCAATCAAGTGGCCGAGAGGTGCAAGGGCGTCGAGACTGGCCTGCAGCAACGGGCCAGGCAGTGAGTTAAGCACGACATCGACACCGCATCCGCCTGTGGCGGCTAGAACGTCGGGGCCAAACGAGATATCGCGGCTGTTAAAGATACGCTGGGTAGGGATGCCGTACTTGCTGCTGATGAGGTCGCGCTTCTCCGCAGACCCAGCAGTGGCGAAGATCTCTGTCACTCCGAGATGCTTTGCTAACATAATGGCGGCCTGTCCTATAGCTCCAGCTGCCGCATGAATGAGGATAGATTGTCCCGGTGCAAGACGGGCAGCATCAATGAGGCCGGCATATGCAATGGTGAAAGCCAATGGAAGAGATGCGGCGTCTTCAAAGCTAGTGATGTTGTTGGGTATTTTGACGATGCTACCGTTCCAGGGGACGGTGACACTGTTACGGAGACAAGCGCTGCCATCTCCAGGTAGGAGGGCCATGACACGGTCGCCAACATTATAGTCGCCCTTTGCCTGGGCTTCGGTACCAACGCGGGAGACAATGCCGGCGCACTCAAGACCTATAGCACGGTCTTTGAGCTGGCCTAAGGACGCCATGACATCGCGCGAACTGAGGCCAAAGGCCCGCGGCGTGATCTCGACGCTTTCGGGTGCTAGACTCCCATCTGTGCTATCCTCGTCGTCATCCACAAACGCCAACGTGTCCAGGTGGCCCGGGATGCCGACCTCCAGCCGTAGTGGTCGGCCCTTTTGGAACAGGGGTTCCAGGGGGATGCTGGCTATGGCATCGAGATCACCCCAGGTTGCTGTAAGCGGACCGGTGACCATATCGTTGTGTTCCTCGTCCTTGTAGATGCGTGGGACTAGCAGCACACCGTTGCGCTCGGCATACTCGAACTCAGCGGGGCGGATCTCGGTCGCCAGGACGTCATCGATGTGACCGAAGCCCTGTTGGAGAACTTGCGCGATGGTCGAGACGATATTCTCAGTGGTTTGCTTGACGCACGGGTCCAGGTCCAGGTAGAGGTAGCGGCGACCGACATACTCGTTTCGGAGGACGCGCAGGAATCCCTGGGCAAGCGCATGCTCAGGTTGCTCGCTGTCGACGGCACCGCCGGTCGTGATCCAGAGCAAGCCGCCACACTGCGTGATCATGGCGCGGAGTCCGTCAATACGTTCGGCATCAAGATCGGTTAGTATGGTTGCCTCGTCGATTTCGCTGACAAAAATGCAGACTTTGGCTCCGTACGCGTCGAGGCTGCTCTCTTCCAGCACGAGATGTTCAACAGTAGTTTTGGTCAAATCTTGGATGCGCTGGGAGAGCAGCTCGACCAGACCAGCCGGCGAAGGTGTCTTGTTACTAGTCACCACAGCAAAGCCGCCGGGGTTACTGGAACGGCTTAGATCTGGCTTCTGGTGCTCAGCGAGTGGCAGGGTGGACAATATGGTGGTTGTGGCGTCGCCAATGGCAAGGTCAGCACCGCTGAAACCGGCTTTGCGAAGCAAGCTGTCCCAGGAAGACATCAAAGGGGACGGTGTTTCGGTAGGCAGCAATCCAAAGATAAACGAGATGTCAGACTGGTCCTCGTTCTGAGTCGTCTCTGCTAGCAGTAGCGTGCCGGCGGGCTTCAGAAGGCTGCGCACATGGGCCAAGGTGGTAGGTACATCCTTGGCCATGCGCAGAGACTGGTAGAACACGATGATATCGTAGCTCTCGGGTGCAAATTTTTGTTTAGACGGGTCGCTGTCGATGTCGAGCTGGCTGAATTCAAGCAGATCGGCCCAATCAGCTAGATCCGCCTGGGTATCTTCCAAGACATCTGCCAAGGGCTCGGTAATGTGCCAGCTGGCCACCAGAGGAACCTTGGGCGTGCCAAGCGCCTCAAGGATACGTCGAGTGGCAGCAGCACCAGTGCCGGCACCGACTTGCAGAACGCGCGCAGCTGGATTCTTGTGGGCCACTTTACGCACCAGCGTGGACAGCTGTGTAAGCGACGGCGCTAGACGCACAGAGTGGGCATAGTACTTGTGCAGCAACCCATTCTCAATCATAGCCACTAACGGGTTGCTCTCACCACGAAGGATAGACCCGATGAGGGGTCCAAGACGGCAGATTAGCTCGCCGTCGACGCTCTGCGAGGCTACGGCAGCCAGATTCTTTTGGCACTCTTCCGGGCCGTCTAGCGCCCATTTCAGTTTCTCGCCCTGGGCGACTAGTTGCGCGAGCCAGGTATAGTATTTGAAGAGGTGCAGCTGCTCTTCTTTCAGCCGGTCTACATCGTCGGGAGTGAGCGATTTCAGCGCCTCCTGAGCGAAGTAGAACACCGCATGGGAAAGATCCGTGACGATGGTCTCGGGAATTCCAGCAGTCAGCTCTAGCTCCTTCTTGACATGTGCCAGTGCTAGCGGCTGCTGTAATGTCAAGTCGGGTCCCCACTCGACCTTGCTGCAAACCTCCTCCCCCTTGTTAGCCGCTTCCTGGCGCGCCGTGGCGCCGCTGCCGCGCCCCAAGAAGACGCTAGTAAGGCCCTGGATCTCAAGAACAATCGCCCCGGTCTGGCTATCAATAACGGTGACATCAGCCCTGCCACTCTGGGGGTCGTCGTGCGAAAGCGATGTGTCACAGCGCAAAGTGTGGCCGATTTCGCGGCTGATATCGCTCGAGACCCACATGGCGTCGATCGACCGCGGCAGCTTGGGGTCCTCAACCACCGCGCCAACACCAGGCAATGCCGAGAAGAAAGACACAACCACAGCGTCTAGCGTGATAGGATGCAGTACACTGTCCTGTGCGGAGGCCACCGGGTCTGTGTGGGCCGCCGACTCGTACCGGATCGTGATGTCGGATACTGACCGAGGCTCCCGGCCATCCTGCACGATTTTAGTCGTGTTCTGGAATAAGGGGCCGTGATATATGCCTAGGGCCCGTAGGTTGGCAAACATGTCGCGCGGGTCCTTGTGGCGCGTGTAAGCCGACAGAGGACGTAGGCCGGTCTGGTAGTTCTCCGGCTTCGTCTGCACTGGAACTTTCTCTCCATCCCATTCCTCTTCCACGTCGGCTTTAACCAAACCCTGGGCGTGTAGCGTCCACCTGTTCTCAGGAGTGACCGTCGAAACCTCGAATCTCCGCCAGCCGCGCAGACCTAGTTCCCGCTCAGGAACGGAGCGAAGTGTGGTTCGGATCTCGACCCCATCACTGCTATCGGGGATCATAAGGGCCGCCATAAAGTCGACGTCGCGCAGGCGGAAGCCCGAGATCTTCTTCTGATCATTTTCCCCCTTGGCCAGCTGGTTAGCGGCCTCGATGGCCAGGCACACATAGCCGGAGCCCGGGTACACAATGCTGCCCTGCACCATATGGTCGCGGACCCAGGGCACCTCGGAGAGGCGCACCGTGCGACGCCAGACGGCTGCGGCCGGGTCATTCCCGGCAACCGGCATTCCCAGCAGGTCGTGAGGCGGCTGGCTGCGCTCACGGATGGCGCGGTTGACGCGTGCCTCCTGCCAGTGCCGCTTTGAATGGTTCCAGGGGTAGGTAGGCAGGTCAGTCAGCACGCGGGGCAGGTCGTCGTCGTAAATATACGAGTGCTCGGATAATGCTTTTGGGAAGTTGATCTCACTCATAACGAGTGGCACCCCCTCGCGGAGCAGATTGATAGCTGCAGTGCGCATAGTGTTGCCAGCGTGCTCGTTGCGCACTAGACATCCCCAATAGGGAAGATCGATGCCGTCGAACTCGACCAGTGACATGATCTCGCGGATAGGTCCTCCCAGCGCCGTGTGGGGGCCGACCTCGAGCACCACGTCGATGCTGCGGCCGCTCGCATCATCTGTCTCGCCAAGCACCATCTCCGTGAAGGCATCCACGAACTGCACCGGCTGCACTAAACTACCCACCCAGTGGTCAGGATCGGCGATCTCCTTGGCATCAGTAATCCGAGCGCCGGTGACGGCTGACGAAAAGATGACCTTGAGCTCCTCTTCTTCCCCGTTCGACTGCATAGTAACTGTTTCTTCCATCTCCTTACGGAGGAGGTCGCGGTAGGTGTCTGCCAGCGGGTCCATGTGGTGCGAGTGGTACGCCTGCTCTATCTTGAGTTTGCGGGCGAACACGCCATCCTCCTTGCACATTGCCTCGACGGCTATAACCGCATCGGCATCTCCCGAGACGGTGACGCTCTCCGGGCTGTTAACACATGCGATCACGACATTGCCCACGTCGGCCACTCTGTCAAGGTACTCCTGCGCCTCCTCCGCACCTAGACCCACAGCCGCCATGCCACCCTTAGGTGCTCCGGGCACCCGCAGTGACTCGTCTGCCGCTAGCACGGCACGGTAGTAGGCTGTTGCCATGGCCTGGCGGAAGGTTAGAGCGCCGACTGCGTAGGCCGCCGCGATCTCGCCTGACGAGTGACTGGTGACAGCTGCCGGCGTGATGCCCCATGATTTTAGCAGACGCACTAGCGCGATTTGCACTCCCACGCACACGGGGATACTGATCGACGTCGAGTGCACCCTCGTGGTCTTGGGGTCACGTTGTAGCTCCTCCAACAGCGACCAGGTGGCGCCGATATCGCGTAGGTGCGTATCGGCCTCGTCGATAGACTGCCGGAATACCGGATATTCTGCTAGCAGCTCACGGCCCATGGCGTTCCACTGCGCACCCTGGCCTGTGAAGACCATGCCGATGCGCGGTCGGGTAGTGGGCACCCGGCTGGGTTTAAACAGTGGCGAATCAAACGCCTCGATGACGGCGTCGAGGGGCTGGTCTGCGCCTGCTTCCAGATGCACCTGGTGGGCTGCCACCCACGGAAAGCGCGTGCGGCGCTCTGTTAATGTGTAGGTGAGATCGCGCAGCAACGCATTTGCAGCCTCAAAATTGAGTGACTTGTGCTTTTCTAGATAACTCTTCATGTCTCCCACCATACGCTGACAGCCGCGCTCGTCGCGAGCGCTGAGAATCAACACTTTGGTGTCAGCCGTTTTGTGAGTGCTGCTGTTTCCGTTTGTATGGCCATTGCCGTTCGAATGGCCGTTGCTAGTGCTATTTCCATTACTGGCGCCATTGTTGAGCGGGAAAGACACAGTGGGCGTTGAAGTCCACGGTTCGGCGCTCTCCATGATGACATGGGCGTTGGTGCCGCCGTAGCCAAAGTTGTTGACTGACAGGCGGTTTGGTCCGTCAACGAGACTCTCGGGCCACGGCTCTAGTGCTGTTGCCACCTTGAGGCGCCACTCGTCCAACTTGACCTTCGGATTGGGCGTCTCATAGTTAACGCTGGCGGGGATCAGGCCCTTTTCTAGGCACAAAACTCCCTTGACTATGGCGGCCAAACCTGAAGCAGCCTCGGTGTGGCCCACGTTGGTCTTAACCGAGCCGATGCGCAGGTAGTGCGCTTCATCACGGCCTCCATCACCGTTGTCGTCGACGCCGCTAAACACGTTGGCCATGACCCGTGCCTCGATAGGGTCACCAGCCTGTGTTCCAGTGCCGTGCGCCTCAAAGTACTGTGTGCCGCGCGGATCAAGGCCGGCGCGTCGGTAGCACTCGCGTATAAGCTCTTCCTGGGCGGGGCCAGACGGTGTCGTGATGGTCTCTGTTTTGCCGTCCTGGTTAAGCGCTGTCTCACGAATGACAGCGCGGATGGGGTCGTTGGCGGCCAGAGCGTCCGACAACCGTTTGATCACAACAGTGGCGACGCCCTCGCCACGGCCGTAGCCGTTGGCGCGACTGTCAAACGCGTATGACTTGCCGTCCGGCGATAGCATGCCGAGTGAGCCGATGGTCTTAAACGGTTCCAGGCCTATCATCAAGTTGACACCGGTCACCACGGACATGTCGGCCTCACGGCAACGCAGGCTCTGCACGGCTTGGTGCAGCGCCACTAGCGTGGTCGAGCACCCAGTCTCGATCGTCATGCTGGCACCGCGGAAATCGAAAACGTGCGAGATGCGGTTTGACGACATCGGTTTCCACGTGCCTACTGGCATGAATCGCGGTTGCTTGTCTTCGTCTCGCGCCAGACCCTCGTTGTATTCGTGCGTGAAGACGCCAGCAAAAACGGACGTCTGTGATCCAGCCACTTGCTGCAGTGTAAGGCCGGCTTGATCGAACCCAAGTTAGAGAGGAGGGCCCGAAAGAATCGTAGCAGGGTAAGTAGTATATACTCACCATTTTCTAACGCCTCGAATGTCGACTCGAGTTGCATCCGGAATTGTGGATCGAGCGCCTGTGCTGTCTCCCCGGAGTAGTTGAAGAATGCAGCATCGAAACAACCTATATCGCCGTCAAGAAAGTGGGCCCCCTTGACGTGTGTCTGCCCTATTGTTAGCACTCGGTCTTCCTGTTGGTATATCCTAGGTCGACTTGCCGTGCTGACCCTCTCATTGTTAGGGTGATAGATTCCTTTTAGATTGAAACGGTCCTCTAGTATCTCACTCTAGCTAGTCTTTCCTGAAACTAACAGATCCTAGAGCTTGTCTGGGTTATTGGCACCACTAGAGAACTTGCAGCTCATACCGATGATGGCAATCGGCTCACTGGCCCACTCGCTGTCGTCCTCCATTTTTGTCTAAAGAAGTCAGATGACTTGGACTTGTTCACTGATAATGTAGATGCTCAGTTACTCTCGAACAGAGCTAACAGTTGCGTCAAGTTTAAGAGCTGTAATGTGAAGATTGTGAAGACGGCTCTAAGTTCTATACCCAATTCGCTTTTATTTGAACACCAATTGTATCGCATAGTTCCTTATTGTAATGGGGGTTATTTATTCAGCTTTGGAGACGATCTCGCAATACGGACTTCAACTATCATGGGTGAAGCTCCATTCTCAAATGATCAATTCCCCGAAGCAGCGTCGGAAGAGGTTACTTCCAGAGAAATAGGTGATACGGGGTATAAAAAGTCCGCCGGGGAATTACCAAACCGGCTATCCTCAACTGGCTTGGTCTGTAGATCTGAGCTTGCACCCTTCATTTTTTTAAAATTATAGAGCCGTGAGGGGTCAGAGCTAGGCTATTGGTCTGACTGAGTTTCAACCGCGCACGGAGAATCTCTACGTGAGCGGGCAATCAATCGACTTAGGTAATGAGATAGGCAGACAATCACTGTACGCACATTTACAACTGATTTATTCTATAATCATGCAAGCTTCAATTAGGAGGGTTTAAATTTCAATCACATCGTAATTAACATGTAGAGTTAGTCAGATAGATTGATCTAACTACACAGTACTACCAACCTATGTAGTCTAAATTATGTAGATCCTTGGCTTAGCCGACAAATCTTACGTATTGCTTCCATACAGAATCCTTCTTTAGCCCGTTGATGTCTTCTTCGGGCATGCACAACGTCAGAGGGATGAAAGCACCCTCGGCTTCGTTGATAATAAAACAGCCGGGAATCGGCGCCGCTGTTGGGCGGCGGAAGAAGCACGATCGGCCCAAGAGAGGGCCCCAAGACGTCGGCAGAGGCGTCGCTTGGCCGACAGCGGTCACCATAAGGTCCGCCCGGGCGTCGTGGGTGCCACCGTACAGTAGGCTGGAGGTGTCGGGCTCACGAGCCATGAATGTGGCATAATTGCGAATGGACCACGGCGTGTTAGCCTGGTTGAGTTCACGGCGCAGCACCTGCGCAATCTGTGGCAATGGTAGCTTAGCCACCTGGTCCAATGGCAGCCGCACCAGAGCGTGGCACACCATGTGACCCATGTAAGTCAGCGGCACGCCCAGTGCCATGCGCCCGTCGATAGCGCGGCCAATCTTGGATGAGCGCTCCGGCGGCTGTCCGTTAGCCACGCGCACGGCGCAGAGGCGCTGCCATGCAAAGGCGGAGAAGATATCGTTCTCAGAGACCATCAGCGAGCCTGGCTTGTTGCTAGATGGATCGTCTTTGACTGACTTGACCAGCCTGGCCAGAGCGTTGACCGGTATCTTGAAGTAGCACCACATCGGTGGACTTGAGGGTGGCGCCCAGGTATAGCCGGGAGGGCGCCGCAGGTAGCTGTAGCTCTTGACGGGCTCAGTGCGCGGAATGAGCGGGATCACGCGGCTGCGGTCGCGGTTGGCCTGCTCCAAGTCGGCGGCCGGAATCTCTTTGCCGCTCATGACAAGGGCCAGGAGATTCACAAACTGGTAGATACCGGTGCCGTCGATAATGGTGTGGTGAGTGCTAAGGTTGAGGATCAGGCCGCCCTGCACAAAGTTGGCCTGCATGGCGACGACAGGGTCAGGGCCCTCGAGGCCGCGAGGTTGTGGCAGCGCCGGCCATGGCGTCAGAACCGATCCGTCCAACATGTGGATAGGCACGCCAGCTGAGACGAGCTTGGCCATAGGTGCGATGAGATCGTCACAGTTTTTGACGCGGATGCGCTCCTCGGGCACGTCCGCGGGCCACGGCATCGCCTTCAAGATGCCGCCGGGCTCTGACTCCCGGGCTACCTGCCACCCCAACCAGGGGATCTTCGCCTTGAGTTTATCAAAGCCGTCCTGGAGGGATGCGACGATAGCATCGCGGTCCACGTCGGCCGGCAGCTTGAACCCAAACAGCAATTGCGTGTAAGCATTGAGGATTGGGAACTGGGAGATAATATCACGGTGGAGCTCCGAGTCGGTTTCGGCTGCGTCGCCTTTCGGAAGGTGGTTTTCCATTGCGACAGACATTATGAAGAACACAACTTAGTTTGTAGTTGTCTATGAGCCTGGAAAGCTTCACCTGCAGGAGCCACAGGCTACTATTCTGTCCTTTGGTCTCTAGTTCTGTATGTTATACAATCTGCATACATCTTGATTTGTGTCTGTGGATACCGTTGCAGTTTCGGACTTTCGGACTTTCTTGCTAGCCTTAATTTCTTTTCTTGGAATTCACTTTTCCCCATTTCGGATTGTCAGCGATCGGGGCTTTGAGTCCATGCTGAAAGCTGCCAGATAGTCCACGGATGTCAGATCAATGTTTATATATATCCCTTGTTTTAAAGATCAGCCTATAGGGCGCGTTCCAAAGGCTAATCTGTTGTGATATCGACAAAAGACTAGGATTATAAGACGACCAACTGTTCAGAGCGGTGCACGCTATACCTTCATACCTTTCCGCAAACTCAAATGTAAGGCACTGTTATTATCAGTATTAGTGTTATTTGCTACTCGTTGGGTATATATTTCTTGGCCAAGTGCAGTCAATTTAAAATTAGGAAGAGAACCTTGGAAAGAAGAAGAGAAGTGGAGTTGATCCATGGTAGATCAAGACCCACTCCTGCAAACTATACAAACACCATGGCAAAGCTTCGTCTGTGACGAGGTGGGTATACAAGGCCGGCTAGAAGGATGCACGGAGACCGCTCTAGGAGCTATCTTCGAGGCGCAGAACGAGGATCTTAAGCTGGGCCCTTCTAAGGGCGCTTTGCCGCCATGCCTGGGCTATACAAATCCCCCCGACTTTGCGCTGTTGACGAAAAGTTATGCAGCCAAGGTGCTGGGAGAGGCTAAAGTCCCTTGGAACCCAGAGCACGACCGAGGAGGCCTGGTCTATAACTTTGAGACTAGGGAAACGGAGGAACCGTTTAGGCACACACACTAGGTCAGTATTGTGAGCCATTAACAGGAAGCTATTCATACTAACCCATACACATAGGTCAAATTGCGCAGTACATGCTCGCGCTGAAACTGAAATATGGGTTCTTGACAACGTATGAACAAACGATCTGTCTTCGAAGGTCGACATCTAAGGCTATACAAATATGACAAAGCACAAACCACGGGGCCATAATCTTGCAAGAGCCAAGAGATACGGAGTAATTAGTACTTGATCACATGCATTGTATGTGATTTTTGTAAGATGATGTATTTTAATGTTCGTATACGGAGTACCCTTTCTTACTTAGAAAAACCCTAGAGGGCTTAATGAAGTGATTATTAATCTATGGGCCTGCTCGAGAAATTGGGTGGAGATTAAAAGTGGGCTGATAATGTACAAAGTACACACCCTTTGTCAGACACAATCTGTGTCTGACAGGCACTCTTCGACTTTTAAATCTATCACATTCCATTCTAGAAACTTCAAATCCACCTGTATCCTCTATCGCTGTATAGAGCTGTATCTCTCCCAACAACTAATCCCGACCGGGCCTCTACATAGAGAATGGCTGGCCGATCAGCGCCATATGGACAAGCTTGTTTGAACTGTTTCAAAACAAAATGCAAATGCATTCCTCGTTCTGATGGCAATGGATGCGAAAGGTCTGTCCGGGCTGCGCTTTGCTGGCTGTTCCAAGTTTTCAGACCCTAACCTGCGAACACTTGTTGACACGAAAGGGTGCCCTATATAGGTGCCACCGCCTCAAGCGCCCATGCCATCCAGCCGATACAGTACGTCGCCGCGGCGACAAAAAGCAAAACTCGTCGGAAGCCCGTATTGCGAAGCTAGAGGGAACACTCGGTCAACTAGTCTCGATGCTCCAGGCGGGCAATGTCCACGGCGAAAGAGTTGATGAATGGTCGCAGCAGCAGCAGCAATCACCACCGCAACATCGCCAACAACATCAGCACCAACCACCACCACCACCACCACCACCACCACCACCCATTATTCCATACCCAGACGTGGCTGCAGAAGGGACCGAAGGAAGCGGCACTATAGAGGACTCGCGCTCCGGTTTTATGGACGAAGACGACGAGGATACCGATAGCGATGCCGTCCGTGCCTCTGCTTCTTGGTGGGGGATGGACAATGCGAACGGGTTCAGCGCCAGTGGCATGCCCGTCGACACCCCCCCTCCTCGACCATGTCGGGCGCGTTTATGTCGCCCGCTCTATCTCCGTCCTCGGTACCTCCATCCTCAGCATCAATCTCTATAGACAACTTCTGTTCGCGTATGCTGCATCATTTCCCGTTTGTTCATTTGCCTGCCTACCTCACAGCCGAGAAACTACGATTAGACCGGCCGTTCCTGTTTCGCGCCATTGTCTGCGTGACATCGGTATCGGCTAAGGACAGGATGGCAAGCTCCCTCGAGCTGAAGCGTGTACTCTATGAGACGGCATTTCTTCAACAGTCGCCACATCAGAAACAGCAGCAACCACAACAAACAATTGATCTGTTGTTAGGCCTCCTTGTCTACATTGCGTGGGGATGGGAGCACCTGCGCAGCAATCACAGCTTGTCTCGACTCATGGCGATGGCCATGTCGTTGGTCGGCGAGTTGCGTTTTCTGGACCAAGCTGTGCCAGAAATCTCACGCACAATAAGTCACCTCGAACCAAAAGGCGGTTTTGACGACGTGTATGGCATCACGCCTGGGACTACCGCAATGACAACACCGACAACCGGCGCTAGGGTGACTGATACCCAGCTCTACCTCGAGCGCCAGCGAGCCATTCTAGGCTGCTTTGTCCTTGGCTCGGCCATCTCATCCTATTTCTGCCAGGTTGAGGCGCCCCGGTGGATACCTCAGATGGACGAGGCCCTTGCTGCCATTATCGCCAGCGGCAACAGTGCCAGCGCAGAATGTCCATCCGATGCTGCCCTAGCTATCCAAGTCCGCCTACAGCTCCTCGCCACGAAGGCCGCCGAGGTCCGGGAGCGAGCCCAACTCCCCGACCACCTCCCACCGGAGACTCTTTCACCTCAATCTCTCTTGTACATCAAGGCGCTGATGGGCCAGCTACAAGAGCTCAGGGCGTCTGTTCCCCCTGCATTCCAACAACACTTTCGTAGGTGTCTAGTTTAGATGGTTTCGTTTAGAAGAATATTAGTCACTGATTGCTAATCGATATATAGTCCTCCTCGCTCAGACATACTACACAGAGATGTGCATTATCGAGACTATCCACATCCAGCAGTCCGCGCGCCCACCACAGCCAACATGTGGACCCACGCGCATCTCCTGCTTTTGGCAGACCGCCCTCGCGATCAAGTCGTGCACATCAACCTTCCTGACTCTCTCGCCATCTGGACTCCTCGGTATTTCCTTCACTCAGTGGGCTCAGCTGGTACGGTGCGTGGCCACCCTGCATCAATTAAGCACGCTTCGGGAGTCTGGCTGGGATCCAGCCACCGTGCGAAGGCTCGTCGACCTACCCGTCTTATTATCATGCACGGCAGACAAGTTGGAGCTCGCTGCTGCTGAAGCTGGTGAACAACCGGCTTCAGCCGACGGCGTATTCATGCAATTGGCCCGCGGCCTACGCATGTTCCAATCGTCATATAACGATAGAGTACTGTTGACTCAACAGGAAGAGGCATATAGAGCAAAGGAAACGGGTAATGGAGTAGCAAACAGAGCGGATAAGACTATGGCTCCAGTTACGACTACGGAAGGAGACACAGATGCGTTGGTATATAGTCAACAGGCAGGATACTTGATGAGTCCGACGTTATGGTTAGAGGAGTTTTTCGTTGACTATGAAGATCAGTCTATACCTACCATGTAGAGGCTTGACATATTTGTACTGCTAATAGAGGTACATACTCATCTACTACACATGTGAAATGAACTACTATACGCTTTCATGACTTCCGCAATACCACGAGAGACGGGTATACTCTCCCGTATCTAAACAATATTTAGTTTTAATGAGAGTATATCTTCACTGTCTTGCTGCTACTACTTGCCCTCACGGTCCAATTATATTGTTTTACTATGCGACGGTCGTCTGCCCTTGCCACACTGCCGCAGCCGCTCTCAGAAAAATTGAATATATTATTAATGGATAATTGTGTATGCATAACTTACATTTGAGATATGGTACCTAGAGAAGGATTTCAACTATGAATAGGCAAATACCGTTTGGGGTTAAAATGGTCTGTAAAAAGCCCAAATAATTTTAATACCTACAGCGAGCCAAATCTTGTATAATCTGTTGTAATCTTGTAATATTCCAATTCCTATGATTATAAAGATTTATGGCACGTTCCAGCTTGACAAGCCGGACATACTACTATAGTCCGTCAACAGGAGACTGACCGGATTTCAGATTCCGGTTCCGACATGCAGCTACTAGCCCTAAATGGATTTACATACTCACGCAGAACCATTCCGGTCCCTATTCTAAGCTCATGATTCCCTTTTTGAACTTAATTTTGTCATACAATTGTGTTATATAACCTATGACTGCAAGCTACTTTCCTTCAATAACTACTAATACAGTTTTTGGCACCAGCGAGAGCAAGAGTTAGCTCTAGTGCCATAACCATGACCATGACCGACTCTAACAAATCAATTGACACAAACATGGTACTGTCGGATAAGAGCGGTGATGTCGAGAAGTACGGCTCCGACAGCGTTCACTCCAAGGACGAGACCGCAGAAGATGAGAGCAACTTTCCCAGCGGTGTGGCCTTATGGTCTATCCTAGGTCCTGTTACAATCGCCTACTTCCTCGTCTTCCTCGACATGTGTGTCGTGTCTACCGCAACCCCCGCGATTACACAACGATTCAACTCTCTAGTTGACGTTGGCTGGTATGGTGGCGCGTACCAGCTCGGCAGCTCTGCCCTGCAGCCGCTCACCGGCAAGATCTACAGCCACTTTGATATCAAGGTTGGTCATTCTGGTTCCTTGAGAAGAGAGAACATTGGACATTGTTAATGCTGGAAGCAGTGGTCCTTCCTCATCTTCTTCTTTATCTTCGAGCTCGGATCTGTCATCTGTGGAGCCGCTGTCTCGTCGCCCATGTTCATTGTTGGAAGAGCCATTGCCGGTGCTGGATCGTCGGGTATTGGAAACGGCGCCATGACAATCATCTCAGTTATTCTGCCGCGCAGGAAGCAGGCCCAGTTTCTGGGCATGAACATGGGTATCGGCCAGCTCGGTATCGCCTTGGGCCCTATCCTTGGCGGTGCATTTACACAAAATGTCACATGGCGTTGGTGTAAGTTGTCTGAACGTCTTCTTTACTACTATTATCTTACTAATGATTTTCTTCTTCTTGCAGGTTTCTACATCAACCTTCCCATTGGCGGTGCTCTAGCCATTCTGCTGTTCCTCTTCAAGATCCCCGAACCGACCACCAAGCTACCCGCTAGGCAAGTCCTCGGCACGGCCATCAAGTCTCTGGACCTTCCAGGCTTTATGTTAATTAGCCCCGCTGCCGTCATGTTTTTGCTTGCATTGCAATACGGTGGTACCGTGCACCCGTGGAATAGCTCCGTTGTTATCGGCCTTTTGGTTGGCGCCGCGGTGACCTTTATCCTCTTCCTTATCTGGGAATATCACCAGGGTGACGGTGCCATGGTACCGTTTGCGATGATTAAAAAGCGCATTGTGTGGTCTGCTGCGGGTAACTTGTTCTTCCTTCTCGGTGCCATTTTGGTGGCCGAGTACTACCTCGCCATTTTCTTCCAAACTGTGCTTCAGAACAGTCCTATCATGAGTGGTGTGCACATGCTGCCAGCGACCTTATGCTTGGTAACCTTCACTATGCTCTCTGGAATGATGAGTTCGTTATTCCTCTTTCTTTTGTCACTCCAAAAACTAATTAAGCTAACCTTTCGCAGCCGAGATCTTAGGTTATTATTTACCCTGGAACCTGGGAGGAAGCGCCGTGACCGCCATCGGGTACGGACTCATGTCTTTGATTAAACCCACGACTATATCCCACAAATGGCTTGGGTACCAGGTGCTCTATGGTGTTGGCAGTGGTGCAATGACCTCAGCGGTGAGTTTACTTGCCAATATCCTATCTCCTCCACATCCCAAATCGGACTTTGCTAACTTGACTTTCATATGAAGCCCTACATCGCTATCCAAAATCTTGTTCCGCCTCCCCAGATCCCTATTGCCATGGCCATTATCATCTTCTGCCAAAACATGGGTGGTGCCGTGTTTCTGATTGTCGCTAATTCGATCTTCACGAACGGCCTCCGCGCGGAGCTCCAGAAACGCTTCGCCGAGATTGGTGTCAACCCGGACATCCTCATCAGTACCGGGCTGAATTCAATCCGAAGCCTTGTTTCGGGCGATAAGCTCACCGCTGCGCTTGAGTGCTATACCACGGCAATTAGCCATGTTATGTATCTCGGCATCGGAGTCAGTGTAGCTACATTTGCCTTTGGCTGGGGGTTGGGCTGGGTTGATATCCGTAAGGCGAAGAAACTTCAGGTCATCAAGGGAGATGCTCCGGCTGCATCGAACACCGAGGATGTGGACTCGACCGAAAAGTCGGCCACAGCCTAAGATGGAAATTGATCTAATGTCCCATTAATTGTGTGAGCGAATCACATAGCTCTCTTGGGGCATTGGCTAGTTGGCGGACGATTCGGCGTTTTTCATTTGTTGCATTTGTTTGATTGATTGTTTATTTTAGCCTCGACCTTCTGAGGATCGCTAGATCTTAGATGATGCTTTCTACGGACACTGACAGTAGGCTGTTACCTAGAGGAGTGCTGCTGCTGCTGCTGTTGTCAATGGGTGCCAAAAGTCTGTCAACACATTCTAAATCGCTAATAAATCGCGGTTTTCGACACTTTTTCTTGGTATTTTCTTAATCCTAATATGTTCACATAACTAAGATATAATGCATACAACATATCTTTGGTAGCACTTTTCCCATGGACTCTTTAATCTGTCGAAGTTCGGGGGATCCATCTGAGTATGCCTAGTTTATTATACAATAAGCATGAGGAATATGGATTTACAGGGGAAAACGTACTGTAATGTAGTACACAATTATAACTTGAAATTTTAAAACAAAAACAGGCTGTCATATAAATTTGATGAAGAATCTGGGGTTGAAGTGAGGTATTTTTGTTAGCAATTATGTAGCGGACAGGGGATTTGTAAATAACACCGAGATTGTTAGCACTCTATGTATTTAACGTCTAGATACTGTAGTACACTAGTACTAGAACACCACAGAGTGTAGATCAAAAGATAAAATGGGTGGTAGATAACTACATAACCGCTAGGCTGAGCAGAAACCAATATATAAATACCTAGTCTATAGTGACACAACAATCTTCTTCGCTGAAACACCCTGCATGTGAATTCCAAATGCCTCCTGAATCTTTTCCAGTCCCTTACCCACGACGATCGCCTCAGGAGCTGGCACAAACTGCCCGTTGGCTAGTGCCTCCGGGAGGTAGTTCTTGTAGATTTTGCTCACAACAGAGTCCGGGCCGGCGGCATCCGGGCCCAGCAGGATGAACTTGACCTGAACACTGGGGTCAATGCTGCTACCACCGGGCTGGCCGCCAGCAAGAGCAATGACTTTATTGGTGGAGGGGCCCTCGTGCTTGGCCAAGACGGCAGCCAGCAGGTCGATGGAGCCATCGCCGATGGAGTAGCCACCGGCAAGGTGGAGTCCCTTAACAGCAACACTAATGTCTTCAATCACGGTGTCACTCTTGTAGTCAAACACATGGGTGGCACCGAGCTTCTTGACGTAGTCAAAGTTCTTGGGCGACGCCGTGGACACAACCTCGTAGCCGGCGGACACAGCCAGCTGGATTGCAGTGCTACCAACAGCGGATGAGCCGCCGGTGATAATGACAGCATGCTTGTCGGCGTTGGACGGAGGTGCGGGCACGGTGGGTAAATCAAGGCCCAGGTAGCCGGCGTCAAACAGACCATGAGAGGCTGTGAAGACTGCCAATGGTATCACGCTGGCCTGTTCAAAGGTAATACTTTCTGGCAGTGGTGCGGCTAGCCACTCGCGAATGACTGTGTACAGCTGGAAACCGCCTTCGAGGGAGGTGTTGAGGGAGATGGCAGCAGCCGCAGCCACAACACGGTCGCCGACGCGGAAGCGCTCTACGCCTTCGCCCACCTCGACGACGGTGCCGGCCACATCCTCGCCAAGAATAAAGGGATAACTGATATGACCTAGCAAGCCTTCACCGAGCAGCTGCTTGGCCCAATCGACCGAGTTGATACCCAATGCACTATTCTTCACCACGATCTGGTGAGGCCCGGGTGGTGTGTATGGCGCCGGGCCGACCTCAAGCGGCGTAACTTTGGAGCCGGATAGCCAGGCGGCCTTGTTCTCTGGGGTCTGTGCCATTGCTGAAGTTTCTGGTAAACACGAAGGTTGACAAAGGGGTATCGGCTGCTGTTTAAGATAACACGAACGGGAGGGGGAAGTCGTGCAAGTCGACTTTGACAATTTTAATAATTCAGATGCTCGTGGTATCTTTTCCACATGGTATTGGTTATATGTTTATGCGGCAACTGATAAATGCCTATGATACCGGAGCGCCATGCGTCGCGTACGGAGTTAGGACAATCAATCATTCTGGAATCATTGGCTACATCATGGTGGCGAGATCAAAACGGAATTAATGGCTTTATTTTGCAATAAGGCCGTAGTTTGTAATAGCGCCGTGTTAACTGTCGGCATAGGAATATGAAAACCGGTTGATTCCTTCGTCGAAATATTTGGATAAGGGTCGGACCGGATTCTGAAATTCCGGTTGTATTTCCCCGCCGAGGGGGCTATCTAGGCGAGATGTCAGCTTACTTGTGGAGAATTGGATTCTAACCTCATATGAATTCCATCTGTGATAATTCTATACTGTTTGACACGGTTATACGCTTAACCGTAACAGTCACGTCTTCAGGAGTAAATAGGCAACTATTGCCGACCCAGGAAGATTAACACCGCCTTGCAATCAACAAATTCGTGTGGCTTTCAAGACTAATGTCTTCGGATAATTTGCAGGTCGTAAAGACGGGATCAAAATAATACGAACGACCCAATGAGGTGACAGACGGAAGTTGGAAGCGGTTACGGCGGCGGATGTTGCCGAAGACCCTTTGGTGGCTGCTGATTTTCCTCTGACTTCGATACTGCGAATAGAATTTGATCCGTGCGTTTTGGCTGACTCTGCACAAATTAGCTACCTCGCGTTACATTCGCTATTTTCTCAGAGATGGAAACTGAAGCCTATCGTTTTTAGCCACAGCATTGATACGATCCTTCAGCTCCGGAAGTGGCCGTAGCCTGGACCCTGTGAGTCCACAAACGACCCATTGAGGAAATTGAGACAGAAGTGCGACATGCACCTGGGGCACCAGGCATGCGTGGTTTTGTGTTTGGAGGACGCAACTACTATACCGTGCAGTTGAAGGATTTCTAGCCTTGCGCTGTTCGGTTAGAACACCTCTACTCTGCAGATAAGGGATTCCTAACGTTGTGTCTTGGGTTGAGACATATTCTCATAGGCGGCTAAAGAGCACATACTCTACTAGTTCCGAGGTTGGCTGGAGAGTTAGCTATTGGCTCCGGGGCCAGGTTCAGCTTGAAATACGGTATGTACTTATCGTATCGACTTACCTATGTGGCGAAAACTCTTGGATTCATCAGGTCCTGTCTCTTGGTCTCATACTCGTGAACTCGACTCGTGGATAGATTGCGTACTCACTGAATCTCGTTTTTTTTTACCAAGGTAGGTTTTGGCCCCCCCTCCGAGGAGCAGTCAGTAATCATTAATCACACCCTGTCTATAGTTGCATGTCCTGGCCTTCTTGGCGATTGATTGGATATGAAATGGCTTACAGGAATAAGCACTAATAAGTTGCGGCAATGATGCATACAAGGTAGAAAAGGCAACATATACCCCAGGCAATCTAGTTTATCTAACATGGTGAGCACAAAAGATCAAATCAAACATCTCATCTACATCTTCAATAATCAAATTCGGATTCCGCCTCGGCCTTTCGGCCTTTCAGATGGTACTATTGTGATTGGCAGCCAACGGCCAGGAGCTTATACCTGGGGATCATATCACTCCGTTATAGTCGTTTTAAATTGATGATCTGCCATGATATCAAGAGGATTTCGGCAACAAGCCGGGTTCGCGTGCGAAACCTGTCGGAAACGAAAAGCGAGATGCAACCGCGTCCGCCCACAATGCGGTCTCTGTGCAGAGATAGGCGTTGCGTGTGTGGTAATTGACCAGAGACCACAAAGAGGTCCCAAGAAGGGCCAGCTCGATGAAATGCGAGTCCGAATTGGTGAGTTTCTTTTGCCTTTTTTGCACTTCCTGATTGTGGGAGAAGTATAGTGCCATACCTATCATCTCTCTAGTTATATCACAAGACATTATTAATGCTGTTTGGTTGTAGCGGAGCTCGAATGGCAATTAGGCAAGCAATTGGGGAACCAGGACCCCAGTGCTATGTCCAAGACTCCACCAAAAGCAGAACGTCAGAGAAGTGGCAATACCACTGGTAGTACCACTCCAAGCATCATCCCTGTTCCGCTCGAAGATCACGCCCATACCTCCCATCCAGTGAATATACCGACACTTCAAACCATTACACCTGCCATGTCAACGGTATCATCGATCATTTTCCCCACAACGTCAAGCGATGCAGCGGCGACTGCGAGCGCAACTGTGACTGCAACAATGCCCACATTTCTGGCCACGGAGCATGATACTAGCCTCCCTGCCTTGATGGATTGGCAAGATATTGAAATGGACAGCGGGATGCTAGCAGACATGGGAAATATGTTACAGTTTGATCTGGAGGCGGCTAGTCCTGTCCGGTTCTTGGGTGGTTTTAAGGTGACGAATCTCGTCTTAGCTGACTTGTGCGTAAATCTTTGCATACCTTTTGCTCTTCATTTAAATCTTGTGCGCTTCCGTGTCTGTGTATCTTCATGTTTTCGTGTGAGAATGAAGGAAAGATTTGTGACTGACCTCTTTGTCTTACCTTCAGAGACCAACTATATTTTGACCGCCTCCATGATGTCCTTCCTATGATACACCGCCGACGGTACTTTAGCTGGGCAGATCAGGAGAAGCCCTCTCCTGCTCGAACCTGTCTGCGATCAGCCATGCATACTGTGGCAGCAGCCATGTCGGCACAATATCACAGCCTTGGCGACGCCCTTTACCAAGAAACATGCCAACTACTAGAATCCCCGTTCATGCGAACATTAAGTGGATGTGGTAGTTCTGACGGGTCGTGGTTCGCATCAACCAGTAACAACCCTGGACCTAGACCCTCTATTGCCGGCGACAAGATCCCCATCGAGCTGATTCAAGCTTGGCTTCTCTTGGCATATTACGACGTTGTGCGCAGTGGTGAACACCAGGCCATGGTTACAGCGGGACGTGCCTTCCGGCTCGTTCAGCTAGCACGCCTCTACGATGTCGATGGGGGCAGCGGTATTGAGGATATGCCGAGTAATCCTGCTTGCTCTGACGGCGACCACTCCGACCAAAACATCCCGTATATAATAGCTGAGGAGAAGAGACGAACTTTCTGGCTCGCTTTTAGCCTTGATCGCTTTCTCTGCTCACGTAACGAGTGGCCCTTGACGCTGCAGGAAGAAGCAGTCCGCACACGTCTGCCCGCCTCGGAGGCAAGCTTTCAGAATAACCAGCCAACTCGAGTGTGTTTCTTATCCGAAGCGATAGCCATGAGTACTAACCCACAGTGTTATTCGTCTACGATGATCCCTCTTTCTCCGTTTGCAGAGTGTATTGTGCTGGCAGCGCTACATGGTCGCTGCATGACACATCGCCGCAGGTCGATGCTGAACACTAGAACAGACGAGGCCCAAGAATTCTGGACGAGGCACGACCAATTAACATTGGCCGTGGAGAAAAGGGCTCAGATTCTCGCTCAAAGCCCATCCCTAAAACTTGTCAACCGCGACCCCATGGTGCTCTTCACTCACATGCTGGCGCAGAAGTCGGTCATCTATCTTTGCGGCACCCTCGAGATGGCGGTCTTGCAGCGACAGCAACAACAAGTTGGCGACCGCCAGCTTTTCGCCAGCTCATACAAGTGGCGGGCTGAGCGGGCAGCAGCCGAAATAGTGGGCCTTGCCGAGTCAGCCAGGTCCCTTGGCTGCTTCAGCATGCACCCGTTTATAGCTGATCCGGTTGCCTGCGCTGCCAATTTCTTCATCCTACGTGCACAGTCTACCAATGCCAGGGGGCCAGGAAGCGTAAGGAGCAATAGCAGCGCAGTAGCAGCATCAAAAGCAGCAGCAGCAGCAACAGCAGTATGAGCAACAATGATGGTGAGGTGGAGAGGCTTCTTTACTTGCTTCGACATTTAGGCTGCTTGAATGTTTTAGCGCAAGACTATCTCTGTACTGTCGAGGCTGAATATAACACATGGTGCGCCGGCCGGCGACAGGAGCAATAACAAGGCGGATATGATATTTTCCCGGCTCCCTCTTTTATGGCGGGTACTGTCTTTGAGATGATCTTCGTTGTTTTTACCATTAGACATGACATTATACACAGTGAAGTCTTTGCCATACCTTGTATCTATCTCTCTTCTTTGGTCTCTCCCTTAATGTTCGATATCTTCGTTTCGAGTTGCCCATAGCTATATATACAATGAAGTGAAGGATCGTCATGCTTGGCTTAATCGTTCCATGAAGTCCTTAGTCCTTTTGTTATAAGCAGGACCACCATCTATACCATCTACATCTAGTATACAGGAATCGTAACTATATGATTTTGCTAATAGTTGCTCAAACCAGATAGATATTTGAATAACACCGAGTTTCTTTTACCATATAAATATTACTAAATCAAGAAACTTGACCTAGGTCCGCGGTAGATTTTCGGGCCATGATGAAGCTGACATATTTCACATGGCAAATATGAATAGGGTTTGACTCGCACTGGTCTGGAATATGCTTGTATGATGAGGCGGACTGTAAATATTCCGCGGACATTGCGCACCGTAACATGACATTTATGTCCGCCATGTAAAGTAACAATTTCTTGGCTGGCTTGGCACGCTCGCCGTGCCTGCTTGCCAGGAGACTAATCCCCGGGGAAGTATTCAGGCTGAAATAGGACACTGGAATACATAAGTAGCACACCGACATGTTAATACTCATACTCACAAGCTTGTTCATACCATTTCCCAGTCTACCCACTCTGTAGACTCCACAGCCAGCCATCATGCCCGCTACTCCTTTGCCTGTCAATCTTGCTGGTCCACCTTTGAGTGACCGTGAGGCCATCGCCGATGCTTGCTACCGCACCACAGCCTCCATTGACCACGCCGACGAAGAGCTCTTCTGGTCTGCCGTGACTGATGATATATATGCCGAAGTTGCTGGCACAACTGTCACCAACGCTCAGGATCTAAAGACCAAAGTTTGGGACCATGTCATCAAGGTCGACACCATCCACTACCTCACCAACATGCGCATCAGCATCGACACGCCAACAACGGCCCGAGTGACTTTTACGTCCCTCGCTCAGCACTGCCGACATGGCAAAGGGTTCGAGCCAGGCCCCAACAAGTTCACCACTGGCGCCATCTACAACTGCGACGGCGTGAAAGTAGGTGACCTTTGGAGGTTCAAGTCGTGGAAGGCGAACCATGTCTGGGGTGATGGCGACCCATCTGTCATGGTGGCTTAGATGGTCTACCCACCTTCTGGAAATGGAAATAACTGCAAAAGTGAATTGTATGCATGATGTGGTAGCAGCCCTCTATCCAATATACTTCAGTGTACTTCAGTGTACGACTCAAATTTATCACGAACAACATCGCCTTTTCTTTGATATGTTGCTCTGTCTTTTCTATAAAGCAGCCTTTGACTATAAGCAGCCAGAAGCAACCTTTCTGCAAAAAACAACAAGAAAATGTATCTGGGTAATTGGCTACCTCAACTGGGAAACTACAAGTCAGCAAAGTATTTGAATGTGCTTAAATTATCAAATTTCGGGTGGGTTTGATTTGGAGTAAAATACGATTATACGCTCAAAATTTACTAAGAAAGAGGAATTGTCTTATAAAATTATGATAGAATTAGATAACTAGACCCATGGTCCGTCGATGGATATTCAAGGAGCAAGGGCTTGCTGTAACTGCAAACGCTGAATAGCAAGATTTAAGGCTACTAGGAAGCGGGTTTTGCACGGGTAATTCTTTAGCTCTTCCGTCTTGGAATCCTAAATGAAGTTTTCTATGGTCCTCTAGTTGTACATTAATTTGCAGCCCGGGAGCAAATGTCCGCAGTCATAGACGATAGTCGATGCTGAGACCTAACATGTCCAGGGGTTGGATAATATTCTTTCACACAATTGCCCAAAAAAATTGCCCTCCATTGCCTCGTCTTTTTGATACGCATATCGCCGTGCTCACCCCCAGTCGCGCGGCGAACGGCGATCACCCGTTCCTCTGACCAGCTAGTCGGCACTTTTCAAACTCAGGCAGAGCCCACTTCACCATCCATTCTGAATCAAGGATTTGCTTGGCAGTTGCACGACTTTCGGGCCTGAATACAAGCATTGACCGCAGCATCGAAAATATGGCATCCCGCTCCGCTGGTTCAACAAGTGGCATGCCTTCTTCCTGCCGAGGCCCCTGTACACTGTCTTCGAATCGGTCTTCCCACGATCGATAAGACTTTCGATTCATCGGCTTCCCGTCCTCAGTGAACCTACCATGTCGTCCCTCCCATTGGCACCACCATTCCGGAGGCAATATGCCAAGCGCCTCGACTTGCTCACAGGTTAAATCATCCCCACTTATAATATACTGATCGAAAAGTGGACTTTGGGCAATGATATTCCATACAGCGCAACCGAGTGACCAGACATCCGACGGAAAGGAAATAGACTTGTGTGGTTCGAATCGAACCTCGGGCGGGCGGTTTATAAGTGGGGTGTGAGACTCGTAATTTTGTTGCTTAGCAGGGGAGAAAGCCTCGCCAAAATCACCGAGCAAAATTTTAGCTTCCGGAAGACTAAGCTTATCGCTTGCTTCTCCTAGCCATATAGGTATAACAGCATGCGACGGGATGGTTAGTGGGAGGGGTTTCCCATCAAAGCGTCTTATCGCCTCGGCTTGCGGCTCGCCGTACTTTTGATATAGCTCCTCGATAGTCAATTGATCCAAGTTATACGGTAGCCGGAGCAGAACGTTTCCATAATGAAGGTCCCCGTGAACAAACCCTTGGGAATGCACGTATTCGACCGCGATCACCAGTTGTGCCACTAAAGCGCGGGCAACCTCCAGTTGAAAAAGGCGATTGTATGATTCATCCTTTGCCTCAGACAAGCTCATCCTAGCTGGGGTAGTCACATAGCAGACGTGCGTCCCGTTTGGGCCACGGATATTGAATGTGTCCAATACCGAAGGAATCATCGCCCTTCCTAGGCTGACACCCTGGGTCTGTTGCGAAGGAATCACCGTCCTTCCTGGGCTGGTATCCTGGTTTTGTTGCGGGCTGGCAAGTTCGGAAAGTACGTCAAGTTCGCGTGGATTCGAATCTGCAGTGCACACTTTGACTGCGACGTATCTCTTGAATTTTCGATCCTGAGCCAGCCAGACCGTTGAGTATGTACCGTGGCCGAGCTTGTGAACTACCCGATAGCGATCGTGAAATTGGTCCCCGATTGCTATGGGGTGATAGCCACCCATCCTGTAGCTTTCCAATTTCTCTACTGCCTCGATGGGCTCATAAAGATGGCAGAATGAAGCATCTTTCCCTGGCGTTTGAGACATGGAACTCAGAGTACGGAAAAGGCCACGGATTTGATTATGGTTATGCAGGGGCCTCTGGGCTTTGCTGGAAGCAGGATAAACGAGAGAGTAGAATAAAGGCGAGCGAAAAGGGCTAAGGAGCGATAAGGTCAGATTTTTCATGCTTTAACCAGCTCAGTGCCCGTATTTAATTGCGAAACGAATATCACGAAGGTGTTGTCGGGAGTTTGTCCGAGGTTGCTCCTCAGCGCGTAAATTACTGGCTTTTGTTGGAGGTTGGAAGAAGGGGGGTCCTGAGTGAGGCTGAGCGTGAACCTTTTTCCGAGCGAGTTGATCACACACGGCACCAAATCTAACATCGCGGCTCAACAACGCAAGTGGGTCCAATTCTTTCGCCTTCCCTCGGCGGAGCTGCATAAATGAATAGAATAGGGAAATAGATACCAGTTTTTACTTGGCTAGCAGCCCTTGTAACTGGGCGCATATGTGCAGTTACAGCGGTGAATGTCTACTTGCGTCTGTGCCACGGCAATAGCTAGTAAACCAATGTATGGACGGCCCCTTACTGTTTCTTGAATAAACCTTGTACTCGACGAAAGACATAAAAGCTGCTAGTATCCGGCTTTTTATTTTCTAATTCTCTGGTTTCCGCTATCAAGTCTTTCACAGGAAGACGCCCAGTTAAATTTCTACAAGTTATATATACCAACTCCAACAAGCAAGATGTCTACCATCAACATGGTCAAATATTATTTCTACAAGGGCATGCTTCCCAAGACCGAAGAACGTAAACGGCAGTTGATCGCCTTAGCGTATCAGACCGCAAGGGATAGGAAATTATACCCTAAAGCAGTCCTCATCAGGTATGTTGAAAATTTATGGCCATTCATGATATACTCTTCTTCACGTTATTTTGTTCTTTACTGTCCCTTTTTTGGTTTTTCCTAATACAAGCCTAGGTCGGAAGTTCACGATACCACTAGCATCAACGGCATACGACAGAAAGATCCGTTGGGGCTGCACGTCACGGTCTGCTATAAAGATGGGGATCAGCTTCTAAGGGGTACTCATGTGGCTAGCCATGGCTACGTGAAGGATGAAGTCAGCGTGGAGTTTGTTGAAGCAACGCATCATCCAGAGAAGCCCGATTCGACAAAGAGGCAAAGAGGAACAAAAACCATATGGCCGTCGGAAGACCAGCTTGTCGCTGTTGCTGAGATTGGCCATGGACATCCTCCGAGTGAATAGAGGCGAAAGCATCTGGCATTCTCATTACCCTAGAGGGACGAATTTCTTGGGAGAGTATTATGCTTCTTTTTGCCAGACAACTCACGTACATGACATGGATGTCAAATGAGCACACATCCATGGATATCAAGTATCCATGCATCACCCAAATGCCCAGCCTAGAATAGAACAACAATCAGCCATGTCGTTAAGACCCGTTTTTCCATGATTCCAAAATAAATAAACACAGTGAGAGTTTCGGGAGCCTTTTGCTCTGTACGGAATAGACGTCCGCAATGGGCCGGGTTGGGCCCTACCTTCGAAGCCTATCCAAGCCTACGGCCCATTAGTGGGGGCCCATTTCCCCTCTGTACTTAGTATTTTCGTTGAATGCACTTTTTTTTGTTTAAAGAACTGGCTCGTAACAGAAGTTATAAAGGTTGTTAGGGTCGATTCTAAATTGAAGGATTATTTTTTGAAGAAGATTAAACTACTCCCTAATAATTTTCGGGTCTGCGTATTTCCCCGCTCATAATTTTAGCGTCTGAAGAACCGGGAGGAAAGGAGAGGGTACCGGTTTATAAAACTGTAAACCTATTTATCGCCAACCGAAATAACCGGGGTATTTCCGCGCTTTTCGAGGAGAAGATTCTCTATTTCTCATATAGCAGAGGGCCGGGGAGCTAAACCGCGAGTATCTATAGAGAGAATCTATTTTTGAAGAGATTCTTCTTCTATTTCTAATAGTTTATATAATTAGCGCGAGAATTCGCGCGATCTCATATACTACTTAGGCGGCGAAGAAGTGTCGAACGCGGCACTTGAAAAGTCCGGGCAGCAAGATTGATATTTGCAATTTTTTTTATTTTGAAAAGCCTAGATAGCTAATAAGATCCTACTCTCTTGCTTTGCTGAATCTATAGAGGACTGAGAGCGAATTGGTGGCATAGTAGGTGGCTGAATTTACTAAGTGCTAATTCATGGACGCGTTTTTGGAGGGGGTGGCCACTTGCTTGCCGATTACGTTAATGTTAACTAGTTAGTAAATTTCTGAAATCCTGCCTGGCAATATAAACCAATGTGGGGGTTGTACCCCGGTGACATACTTAAGTCGCCCGTAGGTGGGACTAGACCTCCGCAAAGCCCATAAAGCCCAAAGCCCCAACCCACGGTGGGCTTTGCGGAGCTCTAGGTGGGACTATGTGGAGTCACATAATATGACGGGCCCACTGTTGAGTAATGGAGTTATGCATTCTTATGTGAAGCTATGACCAACGTATCACAGCTCCATTCCTAATTACGTCTCTACTTCCCATTTTCCCATTTCCTGGAACTGTGGAACGATAAGCACCTCGGTTATCCAGGTCAGCGGGTAGGTTACACTCCGACGGTGTTTTATTGATGCGCTGTTCAATGAGTTGTTGCTTACGGAAGAGCGTTATAGAGCTAGTAACGGACTAGCTCCACATCCACAGCTGACTTGTGTCCTGGACCACTTGCAATAACATCCTGTCTGAGTACTATTGGTCTTCATATGTTAAACTCGCCGGAGTTAGGTCTTGACGCGGAGGGATTATGTGATCAGAGAATGGGCTGAGCAGAATCAGCAGTCATGGTATCGGAGTGTGGCTAGTTAAATTTCCGGACTTTGGTGCTGGGGTGGCCATTAACTAATATAAGGGCCATACCAAGCTTTTATACTGCTCAGTCTTGGTTGCATCCTTATCTGCACAGAGCTATACGTCTCCCATCCTCAACCAATCATGTTGACCCGTCTCTTGACCTTGGCGAGTGTGGCTCCTAGCATGGTAGTCCACGGCCACTTCATTAGACATGATGCTTCTACGCTCGAAGAGTTGTATGAACCATGGGTTTCACCCGCCACGGAAATCGCATCTTCAACAGATGCCAACTTTTCTTCCGTTGTTGGACCGCGGTGGTCGGCTTGGGAAGCTCCGCATTGGTCTGGGGCAATCAAGCCTGCAACGGAAAAGGATCTCCAGACAGTGGTGAGTACTGTTTCTTTGCTTCATGATTGGTACGCCAGAAAGACTTATGGGAACAACAGGTCCAAATCTCAGTGGCAAACAAGATCCCATTCATTGCAACCAATGGTGGCCATGGCCCGAAAGTCGGCCAAGGCCAGTTTACCGGCATCAATGTGAACCTTGCCAGCTTTAATACTGTCAGTATCGATACTACCAACAATTTGGTAACCATTGGAGCTGGGGTCAAGCTGTGGGATGTCCAAAAAGGGCTGTACGATGTCGGTAAAGAAATTCGTACGTGCCTTCTATTTGATTTTCATATAATATCCGTCAAAGACCACTGTGTGAGAAAAGAGGCATATTGACTGACCTGTGACTGTCCAGAAACCGGCAATTCCATCTGCCCGGGTGCCATTGGGGTTACCATCGGCGCCGGCATTGGCATGATGACGGGCATGTACGGCCTAATGATCGACACGCTTAAATCTGTCCGTGTGGTGACCGCAAAGGGCAATGTGGTGAAGGCTTCGGCATCGGAAAACAAGGACCTCTTCTGGGCAATTCGCGGAGCCGGTATCAACTTTGGCATCGTAACAGAAGCAACCTACGGAATCCATGAGCAGACCAACGACGGCAATCTGACCGCAATTACTTTTGTCTACGCGGCACCATCTAATCGCTCGCTTTGGGAGACCATGAAAACGTTTGATGGCAACCAGCCAGCCAAGCTATCCTTCCAAGCGGTCATCAGGTTTGACCGGACTACCGACTCGTCGAGTATTGTTTTGCAGCTCTGGTACTTTGGCCCTGTGGCGGAGGCACAGCCATACATTGACCAGTTTGCCGCTATCGGTCCGGTTGTTAAATCTGTGACATATCTGCCCCAGACCGATGTGTTCTACCAGTCCCAGACGGCCGGAGTGTGCGACAGGGGAAACATCATCAGTGCACACACTTTGGGCTTCAACCGAACTGACGTCGCAAGCTATGAGACTCACTTTGCGGATATGACAGCCTTTTACAAGGCAAATCCTGCGTTTAAGGGAGAATCTGTGCTCCAGTATTACAGCAACGAGGTGACTCTCCAGACACCAGCGTCTGAAACTGTTTTCCCGTGGCGTGATATCCAAGTGTGGTGGTGAGTACTTCTGGTTCTTTGGGATTTCCTATTGTTTATTATTCCGTGTACTAAGTTCACGATTTATTTCTCTTTCTGCAGGCTCGCACAAAATGAATATACCGACGCCTCGATCAGACCTCAGGTTGATCAGTTTATGAGCGGACAACGCACAAATCTACAGGCAACCAGCGGTTTCTCTACGCCTCACGTTTATTTGAACTATGCCTATGGGGACGAAGGAGCGGCCGCGTGGTATTCTTCAGCCAACTTGCCCAAGCTTCGAAACCTCAAAACCATATGGGATCCTTCTCGTATATTTGGAAATGGGGCGTCTATTTACTAAACATGGATTTATACAGCATTAACATGAGGGGTTTACACGATAGAAAGTAATCTAGCTCTTTAGATTAATATCTTGTCTAAAAATGAAACTATCTGTCGTTGAAATTGTTTTGAACGTACACAACCTTTGGATTCTGCTTTGAACATTATACTGTGATCTTAAGATTTACTCATATACCTGATTCCGGATACACGCTGCAGTCCTTGTCGAGGATACACAGAGTGGGAGATAGGAAGAACGGGGAGATATTGAAAAATCTATAGAATAGCAGGGTAGTAAATATAGCAGATAAAATAATAGATGTAAAGATCTCAGTCTAAAATTAAAGTAACATGCAGCAGGGCCGTGATAAACCAACAGTTCTACATGAGGTTGTTTGTGTACTTGGATGTTGTAATTCAGTTCTATATTCTTATCTAAAACAACAGAATGTACATTAAGCCGCCGCAGCTTTGATGTTTGTTACCAATTTTTCAACATCATAGTCCCATATGATTCGGGAGGCTCTCTCAAGCTTCAATTTGCTCCTCCCAGCATCCCGCCCCGTGGGGCCGTATCGCCACTGGTACATTTGGCCCATCTCGCGCGAGCTACGCACAACCCACTTGCCACGCTCCATCCTTGCTTGGCTATAGGCTTGCAGTGCGTGTACAATCGCCGTTCTCTGGTCACGATGATTGCCATTACTGCTGCTGGCCTGCACCGTATCCAAGGCTTCACAAAGCACAAGAGCGTCTTCGACACCAATACAGGCACCGACACCCTGGAACGGGCTACTGGCATGGGCAGCGTCACCGGCAAGACAGACGCGACCGCGAGCATATGTTGGCGCCGGGTGTTCGTCCATATCGAAGATCCCCCATTTGACCATGTTCTCTGGGAAGAACTTCGCAATGTCAACCAGGTGCGGGCCCCAGCCGACTACGATCCGCTCGAGCTCATCGCGTGTAGCTGGAGCTGTCATTCTCTCTGGGTCAGGGAACTCCGAGGACTCATGGGCAAAGAAGGCAACGTTTAGGAGGGTTCCGTTCATGACCTGTTGTGGATATTAGCTTGCGTGTCCTTACGAATTGAAGTCAGTTGCTGAAGGTTGGGCGCTTAGACTGACAGGATACGACATCATGTTGGCGTTCGGGCCACAGTGCATACAACCGCTCATTGCCTTAGCCTTGCCGAGGGCGGCAATGCCGGCGTCGATAGGTAACATCGTGCGGTAAACAACCGTGTGAGTGTAGCTTGGACGGGTGGCCGGGTGATTGGCGCCGAGAAGCACCTCTCGGGTGGTTGAGTGAATGCCATCGCATCCAAGCACAGCATGTGCCTCGGCTGTGCTCCCATCGGCAAAATGGAGGACCACTTTATCATTCGCATCATTGTCGTTGTAGCTTACAAGCTGCTTCCCGAACTTGGCTGCACCATCTGGCAGCAGTGCAGCCATGCCTAACAGAAAGTGTGAACGCACGCAGCCCCAGAATGCGAGCTTGTTGCCCGGCATTTGGAAGAGCAGTGATGTCGATTCATCCTCGGCCTCCTGCTTTGTCTGTGGATGGTAGGCATTCCAATAGCTTGTGCTTGCATTGTTAGGATCTGACTTCTGGCTGATGCGGCTCAGAACGTCAAAGATGCCAGGATGCAGGCGCCGCATACACTCCTGGGCCACGCCAGTGAACGAAAATCCGGCGCCGATCTCGTGCCAGCTGGAGGCGCGCTCATAAAGGGTCACTTTGATCCCTCGGTTTATCAGGCCGAGAGCTGTCATGACTCCGATGATGCCACCGCCTACAATGGCCACCTCGAGAGAGGGCGTTGTAGTGTTGTTGTTGCTTGCCATGATGTTGAAGGGCAATCTAGTTGCTTCCAAGATCGGAATATAAACCAATTGGGTATAATAAAATATATGATATGTGACCAATTAGCAACAAAGGATACTACTCCCTTGATAGGTAGATATAGGTATGATGATTAGCATATAGTTACTACTTATTTTCATTCAAATGCCGTCATTTCTATTGAAAGCAACAGAATTTTTAAAAGATGGCCCCCAAAAGTATTGCATGTTTATAATCAAATGACAATGAACAATATCCAGCTGATTCTGTGTTGTGTAGACTTCCATCCAAGGCGGAGTTACTATTGTCCTCTAGGGGCTTACTCGTGGATTTACAAAGTACCTGCCCAGGTGGCCCTTGAGGTACTATTCCTAGTGCTGACAGTCCCAATATATTAATATATTGTTTTAGAACGATAAATTCCGCGCGGACTTTCGGATAAACTATAGAAACGGACTGCTATTCAGATATGAAACCCCCGGAAGTGAATCACGCCTATCTCCATGTGGAAGGCAAGTCCGTAGGCACCGATGTCCGATGATAGCAGCCAAATTTAGGGACCTGTAAGGCTGTATGAATCCACATGTAATATCTCGAGTATAGAATCAAATCATACAAAGTGGTTCGCAACAGCCCGGGTTGACCTGATTCTTTTTCACTTAGTGGTTGAGTACCTAGTCAGCTACACACATTACCTACACTACAATGACTACATCTTCTATTCCCTCTTCTGTGGGGGATGCGCAGAAGGCGACGACCTTCGTGTTTGGGGGTCACATCGGCACACAGAGCAAAAAGTCACTGGAAAAGCCAGTAAAGCAACTCCTCAGCGGACCCAACGCCAAATGGATACTGGAGGCCGTGGCTGGGCTGCCGCAATACTGGGCAGCCGTGGTGGAAAAGATCCCCGAGGCCGGCACAGTAGCGGGTGCAGAGCAGTTGAGCGACTTCGACTCATGGCTGCGACACGGCATCTCAGCGGGCGACCTGATCTCACCTGAGGCAGAGCTACCTAGCGTCGCAATCGGGCCGCTGATGGTAGCAATCCAACTGGACCAGTACTGGCGGTATCTGGAGTTTCGGTTGGGTGATGTTTCTGTCGAAGACCCTCAAGCAGAGCTCGTTCGACAACAGCAACAACAGAACACTACCCCGGTGGAAACGCTGGGCTTCTGCGCCGGCCTGATTGCTGCGGTAGCAGTGGCGAGCTCACACGACGTGAGCGAGTTTCAAAAATACGGCGCTGTGGCGGTACGCCTCGGCTTGCTGATGGCCGCGGTGGTGGATGCGCGGGAGGCCCGGGATGCGGCCAAGGGCAAGGGCGGGTCGGTGTCGTTTGCGATGGCGTGGCGCAGCGGCAGCAAGCAAGGCGACGACATGACAAGAATTGTGTCTTCGCTAACACCGGACGCTTATATATCGGTTCTGTTTGACGAGGCGCGAGCGACAGTGACGACATCAGAGCGCCTAGCGCCGACGCTAGTACGGAAACTACGGGCCGCTGGTGTGAAGGCCGTCCCGCTAGCGTTTAAGGGATATTTACACGCGCCAGGGGCGGAGCGGAAGCGGGACGCGGATGCGCTGATCGAACTATGCCACTCGACATCGCATGGTAGCCAGCTACAGTTTCCGGGTACAGCGGCCCAGTTGGCCCTGCCGACATATGGCAACTCGGGGGGCGGAGCCCATGTCTCGACCGATGAGACAGATCTCACTGCAATGTTGCTGCGGGCGATATTGACGCAGCAGTTCAACTGGGCCGGGACGATGTCGAAGCTTCTATCAGTGTCAGCGTCGACTCAGAAGGAGGTGTCACTAGTGGCGTTTGGACTAGATCAGTGCATTCCACCGACAATTACGCGGCGGTATGGGCCAAAGGAAACATCATTCGAGGAGCTGGAACCCCATATTGAAAGCCGGAGGATTCAAAGGGCGTCGATGACTGCAGTCACGAGTACCCCAACAGTCAACGGCACCAGCACCGGGGTTTCAACAACCATATCAGCAGGCAATGCTTCGCCTGTATCAGTAGAACGAGAAAAGGACACCGAGGAGGCCATTGCCATTGTGGGCATGTCCATCAACGTGTCCGGTGCCGAGGATCTGGAGGAGTTCGCGGCGATGCTGAAGACAGGCAAATCGCAGCATGAAGTGATCACACGGGAGCGGATGATGCACGACATGCTGTTCCGGGATGCGGCAGACGCGGATGGGAAGAAGTACTATGGCAACTTCGTGCGCGACGCGGATGCCTTCGACCACAAGTTCTTCAAGCGCAGCCCACGCGAGTCACAGGCTATGGACCCTCAGTGCCGGCTATCGCTACAAGCGGCATACCAAGCTTCGAGCAGTCGGGATACTTCACCGAACCCAAAACAGAGAAAGAAGACCACATTGGCTGTTACCTAGGGGTGTGCGGAGTCGACTATGAGCAAAACATAGCTTCCCATGCACCGAGCGCATTCACGGCGACGGGTGGCCTACGTAGTTTTATCACCGGTCGGATCGCTCACTTTTTCGGGTGGACGGGCCCGGCGATGACGTTCGATACGGCTTGCTCGTCGTCGACGGTAGCAATTCATACTGCCTGCCGTAACATCCTGTCCGGCGAGGCAAGTGCCGCGCTAGTCGGCGGCGTCAACGTCATGACCAACCTGCAATGGATACAGAACCTAAGCGCCGGTAGCTTCTTAAGCCCGACAGGTCAGTGTAAGCCATTTGACGCCGACGCCGACGGCTACTGTCGGGCGGAAGGTGTCGCTTTCGTCTTCCTCAAGAAGCTATCAGATGCCCAAGCAGCCGGCAACACAGTGCTGGGAACGATCCGGGCAACGGCGGTTTACCAGAACCTCAACATCACGCCGCTGTTCGTCCCCAACGTGCCGTCGCTGTCGCAGCTGTTCAAGGACGTGATCAAGAAGGCCGGCATCGATCCGGCCGAGATCTCCGTGGTTGAGGCCCACGGCACTGGCACGCCAGTCGGTGATCCGGCCGAGTATGAGAGCGTCAAGCTAGCGGTGGCCAGCCCGCGGCGTGAAACCGCCGTGGCCATCGGCTCGGTGAAAGGCCATGTCGGCCACACAGAGGGCGCATCCGGGGTGATAGCTCTAGTCAAATTGCTCATGATGATGCGCGACAACTTCATCCCACCACAGGCCAGCTTCAAGCGCATGAACCCACACATCCACGCGTTGTCGACTGACATGGTAGAGGTGGTGACGGCGCTACGACCGTGGCCGGCTGACCGCAAGGTCGCCCTGCTCAACAATTATGGCGCCTGCGGGTCTAACGCCAGTCTCATCTTGGCCTACTCAGCGCACAAGCCGACCCCAAACAACCGCTTGCTAGATGAGGCAACGGCCCGCCAGCCCTTCTGGGTCACCGGATTCGACGCACGCAGCATCGCCGTCTATAGCAAGGCACTAGCTCCGTATCTACGCTCCCACACAGGAGGCCAAAAGGCATCTCTGGGCGATGTGGCGTTCAATATGGCCCGGCAATCGAACCCCGGTCTACCGCAGGGATTGGTCTTCAGCTGCCGGTCGCTAGAGGAGCTGCAGGAAAAGCTTGCCCTCGCTGCCGTGGCTACTAAAGAAACAGCCGCCGCCAGCGGTATCGCAGCCGTCAAGGCGGAGCGGCCGGTCGTGCTGTGCTTTGGCGGCCAGAATTCCACGTTTGTCGGGCTAGACCGCGCACTGTACGATGGCGTTGCCGTTTTGCGACAGCACCTAGACACGTGCGATGCGGCCGTCACGGCGGCTGGCTTGTCTAGCATATTCCCTGCCATCTTCTCGCGCGAACCCATCCTCGACATCGTCCAGCTGCAGACAGCCCTGTTCGCCATGCAGTATGCCAGTGCCCGGGCATGGATAGACTGCGGGCTGGCCTCGAAGGTCGTGTCAGTTGTGGGCCACAGCTTCGGCGAAATCACAGCCCTCTGTGTGGCAGGCGTGTTGAGCCTCGGCGACACGGTCAGGCTTGTCGCTGGCCGGGCGAAGTTGGTGCGCGACGCCTGGGGGCCGGACTCTGGGGCCATGATGGCGGTAGAGGCGGATGAGGCACTCGTGCATGATCTACTCAAAGCGGCTAATACCACTAGTGACGGCTCCGCCAGCATCGCCTGCTACAACGGCCCTCGTAGCTTCACTCTGGCCGGGACGACCCAGGCCATCGACGCTGTGGCTGCAACTCTCGCTGGTAATAGCAAGTTTGCAGGAGCTGGCATCAAGAGCAAGCGACTCAATGTCACCAACGCCTTCCATTCAGTGCTGGTAGAGCAGCTCGTTGGTGAACTCGGAAACGTCGGCCGGGACCTGACCTTCCACAGCGCCGAGATCCCGGTCGAACGAGCTACTGAGCACGATTCAACAGAACCGCTAGACTGGAGCTTTGTGCCTTCGCACATGCGCCAGCCTGTTTTCTTCAACCACGCTGTACAGCGGCTAGCCAAGAAACACCCGCAGGCTATCTTCCTGGAGGCTGGATCTAACTCAACGATCACGGTGATGGCAAGCCGTGCGTTGGCCCAAGTCACTTCTGCCAGCCCTGACATGCTCGCTTTCCAGGCTGTGTCTATCACCAACACCGAAAAAGGCCTTGACGGTCTCACAGATGCCACCGTTGCGCTATGGAAGCAGGGCCTGCGCGTGTCCTTCTGGCCTCACCACCCTTCCCAGGCCCGTGAGTATGTGCAGCTGCTGTTACCACCGTATAAGTTTGAGAAGTCACGCCACTGGCTGGATGTGAAGTCTCCAACGGAGGTTGTCACCAAGGCAGCCCAGACCATGATTGAAGCAGGCGGTTATATCGCAGGAGGTGCATCTGGGACTCAAGTGGAAGATGCTCGGTCGCTCCCTCTCTGGACATTCATCGGTTACCCAGAGGCCAAAAAGAATAAGAAGCTTGCCCGCTTCCGTATCAACACGGCCTCTGACCCGTACCAGCGCCTATTTTCATCCCATGTCATCGCCCAAACGGCACCTATCTGCCCGGCGACGCTCGAGATCGACATGGCCATCGAGGCTCTCTTCAGCCTCAATCTAGACTGGCGGCCAGCTGGTTATTCGCCCACGGTGCACAATCTCATCAGCCACGCACCGGTGTGTGCTGACTCGACACGTGTTTTCTACATGGACCTATCGCCGCTAGACAAGGCCGAAATGAAGTGGCACTTGAGCCTACACAGTGTGGCCAGCAATGGCGATTCTCAGGTCCACGCCGAGGCCACGATACGAATGCGTGCACCAACTGACGCCTCCTTTTTACAACAGTTTAGCCATTACGAGCGTCTGGTCAGCCATGCGCAGTGTCAGTCTCTTCTTAAGCTAGATCTCGACAATGACGGCGTCGAGATGCTCCAAGGCCGCAATGTGTACCGCGCCTTCAGCGAGATTGTCGACTTCGGGCCGGTCTACCGCGGCGTGAAGTACATCGTGGGTCGCCCCGGCGAGAGTGCTGGTGTTATTCATAAACGCCACGAGGGCCACACCTGGCTCGACGTGCCCATGGGCGACTCCTTTGGCCAGGTCGCAGGCATTTATGTGAATCTGCTGACCGACGACCTGCCGCCGGGCGAGATGTTCATTGCCACTAGCTGCGAGCTCCTAATGCGATCGCCCAAGGCACTCCCGGAGATTTCTGGTAAAGAGAACGGCCCCGGTGTCTGGCACGTCCTCGCGCGCCACATGCGCAAGTCTGACAAGGCCTACATAAGCGATGTCTTTGCCTTTGACGCCGCCACCGGCGCGTTGAACGACGTCATGCTTGGTCTGCAGTATGCGCGCGTACCTAAGGCGTCCATGAGTAAGATTCTCACACGCTTCACGGCAGAACAGAAATTCCTTAGAAATCCGGCGGCGGCACCGTCTGTTCCGGCTGCCACTGCTCCTGTTTCTTTTACTGCTCCCCCAATTGCAGTTGCTGCTGCTCTCGAGGCCGTCAAAACTAGTGCTAAAGTAAAGAAAGCAAAGAAGAAGACTCGAGACATCACCCAAGACGTGTGTAACCTAGTGGCCAATGTCTCCGGTGTCGACCCAAGCGACATGACCCTCGACAGCGAGATGGCCGACCTAGGTATTGACTCACTGATGGGCATGGAGCTGGCCCGCGAGGTCGAGAACACGTTCAAATTCACCCTCGACCACGGCGAGATGATGGAGGCCACCAGTCTGCGCCAGTTTGTCGCCTGTGTCGCGAATGGGCTGGGAAAGATAGGGGGAGATGCCGGGGCAAACGCCGTCGAGCAAAATTCGGATGACAGCGACAGCGACTCCGCTGCAGAACTCATTACACCGCCAGATAATAATGATGACACAGCCTCCGATATCACCACCCCTGACCCAGAAGAGGCTTCTGCTTTCACTAAGCCCGTCTCGCTGCCAGTCGGTCCAGCCACCAGTAATCTGACCCTCTCCCACTCCGACATCCTCGAGTGCTTCGGCCAGGTCAAGCTAACTACTGACGATAAGATCCGCGAGTTTGGGCTTGACAGCATCGCCCGCGTCAGCCTGGCCGGCAGCAGCAAACTCTGCACGGCCCTAGTCGTCGAGGCCTTTGACCAGCTCGGGTCGCCGCTGCGGACAGCCGCACCGGGGCAACTGCTAGACCGAGTTGCCTTCTTGCCACAGCACGGCCGCATGATGGAGTTTGTATACGGCTTTCTCGAGCGTGAAGCGCGCCTAATCGATATCGATATAGTGACGGGCCAAATCACGCGCACGCACATAGCCGTGCCGCGCAAGAACAGCGCTGCCCTGCTCGAGGAGATGGTCGCTGCGCACCCGGAGTCCGCCATCCCCGACCGCCTGGCCTACTACGCCGGCAAGAACCTGGCCGGTGTGCTCAGTGGCACCACGGACGGCATCCGCGTTATCTTCGGCAGCGCCGAGGGCCGCCAGCTTGTCCAGGCCATGTACTGCGACTATGCCTTCAACCGCATGCACTACCAGCAGATGGCGGAGGTCATCACTCAATTATCCAGGCGTGTGACTCAGCCTGGTGAGACCCTGAAAGTCCTCGAAATGGGTGGCGGTACTGGGGGTACGACGAATGTGATGGCTCCGGTCCTGGCGTCCCTGGGCATCCCTGTTGAGTATACCTTCACAGACCTGTCGCCATCCATGGTGGCCAACGCGCGCCGCAAGTTCGCAAAGCAATACCCCTTTATGCGCTTTGCTGTGCATGACATCGAGAAACCCCCGGCTGCGGAGCTCCTGGGACAGCATCTAGTTCTGGCCAGCAACGCCATTCACGCCACCCACGACTTAGTTGTGTCGACCCAAAACGTGCATCTGGCCCTCCGCCCTGACGGTTTCCTTATGATCCTCGAGATGACTGAGTGCGTGCCGTCTATGGATATTGTGTTCGGTCTACTCGAGGGCTGGTGGCTCTTCGACGACGGCCGCACTCACGCTGTCGTGCCCACTGAAGACTGGGAGCGCGCTCTGCACGCCGCCGGCTTTGGCCATGTCGATTGGACCGACGGCAACCGACCCGAGAACGCCTTCCAGAAGGTTATTATTGCCCTGGCCTCTGGAGAGCGGAAAGCTCGCCTCCCGGTATCTGTGGCGTCTGTGGAGGAAACCAAGGTGGTTGATAGAGGCAACGTAGCGGCCCGCGAGGCCGAGGCTGAACAACTTGTGGACTCCTACACGGCCGGCTGGGCCACGCCGGCTCTCGATTCCGCAGTCATCGACGTCTCTGCTACTTCTACTGCTGCTGTAGTCATTGTCACCGGCGCCACCGGCAGCCTCGGTGCCCACCTTGTGCAGGCCCTCGCCAAGCGCCCCGATGTCGCCACTGTCGTCTGCGTGAACCGCCATTCCAGCGTCCCAGTCCATCAGCGTCAAGCCGAGGCCTTTTCGTCAAGAGGGATTGCTCTGTCACCCATCGAGCAAGAAAAGCTGCGCATCTACGAAACCGACACTTCCAAGCCGCAGCTCGGCCTGCCGACTCAAGAACACACCTGGCTGGTCTCGCATGCCACCCACATTGTGCACAACGCCTGGCCCATGAGCGGCACAAGGCCCCTCAAGGGCTTCGAGCCACAGCTGCAGACCATGCGCAACTTGCTTGATCTAGCGCGGGAGATAGCTCTGGGGAAGCCAAAGACGCGTGTCGGCTTCCAGTTCGTGTCCTCGATCGGTGTGGTCGGTTATGCGGATTCATCCGCCGGACCGCGAATCACGGAAGATCGTGTGCCGATGGCCGCCGTCATGCCCGGCGGCTACCCCGAGGGCAAGTGGGTGCACGAGCGCATGCTCGACGAGACATTGCACCGCTACCCGCACCTGTTCCGCGCGACCGTCACGCGCCCAGGCCAGATCGCCGGCTCCAGTCGCAGCGGATTCTGGAACCCAGTCGAGCACTTTGCCTTCTTGGTCAAGAGTGCGCAAGCTTTGCGCGTGTGGCCCGATCTGCATGGTACCCTGCAGTGGCTGCCTGTCGACCGTAGCGCCAGAGTCATGGTGCATTTGCTGAAACTGGAAAATGACAATGATGCCGCTTACCCCGTCTATCATATCGACAACCCGGTCGGTCAGCCGTGGGAGGACATGTCACCGGTGCTGGCGTCGGCCCTTGACATCCCTCCGCAAAACATCATCCCCTACTCTGACTGGATTATGCGCGTGCGTCGCTCGCCACTGTCCGCTGACGAGAACCCCGCTGCGCGTCTAGTCGACTTCCTCGACGGCCATTTTGAGCGCATGTCCTGCGGTGGCATCATCCTCGACACCCAGAAAGCGAAAGAGCACTCGGCCACCATGGCTGCTGAAGGGCCCGTGAATGCTGATATCGCGCGGGCCTATGTGGCATCCTGGAAGGCCATGGGATATCTGAAATAGATTGTCATATGAGGGAGCTGTTGATACGTTTGTTTGTTTTTGTTCTTTTTTTTTGGTTTGATTGATTTTGGCGTTTTGACTTAGTTTGGATTGGCTGGGATATGGAAATCTGCCAAGATTGTTGCTCTCAATGGTAGCTGAAAAATAAAATTACTTCATTGGCCGAGATCTTTAAGTTGATATAGCTTTTCTAGATGAGATTCATGTGTCAAAGATGTCCTGTGTACGGCAGATGATTTGGGCCAAATTTGATGTCAAATACTAAGGTCGAATACCTGCCTGGATATCGGGTAAACTGTCAGCATACTTGGTACTGTAAAATATAGGGGTCCAATCCAATTGATGGGGCTAATTTCTCTGTATTGCTGTATCGGCCCGAACTGATTAGAAGACGTAGTTCTACTAAAGAAGACCCCCGTAGTAAGCTGTCAGCCAGAAAGACTGGCATCAATTAAATTGAGTGAGAACCAGCGGTTGGCCGTGACAGCAGTCCCTCAACTACATCGGCCCTCACAAACAAATGGAGTATATGGTGTTGAAGCGAAGCTGCACTAGTTTACAAGTCTGTAGGCGCAACTAGAATGCTCAGCTTCAGATCAGCCGAATTATTACCTGGCGAGCACGTTCCGCCAAGCAAGAACCCCCTCCCTAAGATGTTCTTCGTTCACAACAACAGTCGGACCTCCAAATCATATTTACAATTCACCTTTATCTCCAACTGAAGCCGACGACGATCATCACATGGCTCGCACGAACGCTTCTGGAATTTTCGAGTAGCAGACCAACCACGTATTGCACTTCCGAAGGCCAATAGAGAACGCTGGAAGCCTCAGCTTTCTGGCATTTACAATGACCTACAGGGAGGATACTAGTTATGCAGAGGCTATGTATCATGCAAGCTGGATCTTGACTAAACCACAACTAAGGGGTCGATTATGCGAAGAGGATATCGGATACAACAGAGCCATGGTTTTAGAGTATGGCTCCGAACCCGAAACACCCTAGCCACGTAAGATATTAGACCATGGATACCTTAGATGGGTCGCTCTCAACGTCAATCTCACAGAACCATGGATCTGATAAGATTTTCGTAGGCGAAGGCCTCTTCGTGGGATCATATTGCAAAATCCATCGAATAAGCGCTTTCACTTTGTTAGCTTCCTCCTCATCAAGATCCGGGCTTGCCCTAACGAAGGACTCTTCCATAGACGTCTGCTCCACCATAAGCGGTTCCTCGCCGGGAGGGACTCCTCCAAGTTGACAATTAAAGAGCTTCCTCTCGGGCGTAAAGTAGAGCGACGAGGTCGTCCAGTGCTTGAATAACTCGTCGGGAAGGGGACCGAGATGGGCGGTAAGGGAGAGAAGATGATCGTCATCTTCCATCTCGGAACATGGTATACAGAAGAGTGGCTGTCCGGTGATAAGCTCAAAGATAAGGCAACCGAAGCTCCAGATATCAGAGGTATTGTTGACGGCTCCGTTAAGAATCAATTCGGGTGCTCGAAGACCGCGTGGAGTAACGGGCTTTGTTGGTGGGTCGGTAAAGAAATAAGCTATCTAGGTTAGTAATATTCGTTAAAAGGGATAATAGGGGGACTGACCACCGCCCATATCGGATAATTTGACCTTGAACCCTTCGGCATAGCAAGTAAAGGGTACCAGTGGCTGCGCAACGCAAAGATATCGAGGGGCCCATTTATCTTGTTTGCCGTCTAGCCTCTGTACTGGGGGCGAGATCGACCGGGCTTGTATATCTTCCTCTTGTAGGAGCAACTCCTCAGGGGCCGAGTCGATATCGTTAAGAGAGAAGAGTATGTTTCCCGGCTGGAAGTCTCCATGGGCAATACCATTTTCATGCAGAAATGTAAGAGCCTGTAAGGATTGCTTAAGGATACTCTTTGCCATCTGAAGCGGATAGCGAATCTTCATTCCTCGCCTACGAGGTTTAAACTGCGGTAGCTCCTCGACCATCGTATTAACACTCAGACCCATAGGCTCAAGTACTAGGCACTTGTGGAGGCCATTGGGTCCGCGGTGTTCGAACTCATCTAGTAGTCGCGTGATATACCGGGTCCCTTCTACTGGTGCGAATTCAATAATATGGCGTAAGATTCGTAGCTCAGTTGTCGATTCTGAGATTTCCGATACAAGTATCTTCAGGGCGATATATCGACTGTTGCTTAAAGGGAATAAGCAACGATCATATATAGCGTCAAGTAACGATCATATATAGAGTTTCCGGTAGAAATATAAAAATAGACTTACTTTAGGTCATGGGCGAGCCAAACCGTTGAGTAGGAGCCCTCGCCAAGCTTCCGGATGACCTTGTACTGGTGGTTGAAGACATCGCCGAGAACAACTGGATGATAACCACCTGGCCGATAATCTTCCACCCACTCACAGGGTAATGTGATAGTTTTGAATCTCCGTTCATCATCTATTAAGGCCCTTGATGGGGGAGTGGGAGGAGACGATATACTCATAACTGCGATGGAGATACGCCGTTCAAGAGTTGCCGAGGGGAATGTTTTGTAATGGATAGAGGATTGGGATAGGGAAGTCCAAAGCTTGGGGAGAAACTGGATAGACGGTACTTCCGGGGTACATTTATGGTGGACAAGTCTCGGAGTTTGTTTTGGAACACGCGGGTGCAATATGACTAAGAGTTTTGGGCTGTTGTTAACTATTGGCCTCGAGTAAAGTTGATAGAAATATATAGTATAACCGTACTATGTAACTTTCTAGTATTGTATAGTTATATTAGCAGCGATTACTAAATTTCTGTATAGCAGAAACCCTATTGTCAAATTTGGCCCAAATCGTCTGCCGTAACTCCCAGACACAAACAGCCCAATCGGTATACTAAAAACATAACATAAAGACACAAATTATCTACCTAGCTTCGAGCATGCTCCACAGTAACAGAATCGGCCTTCTCGTTTTCTTCGTCCCTCATATGAGCTCCCTTCTGTTGTGCCATCACCTCCTCTCCCTGAGCAACGTGATTGGCACCACCAAATAGAGTATCAATCTCCTCAAGAGGAACCATTTTGGTCTCCGGAATGCAGAACCAAACGAAGACAGCAAGCAGGAAGTTGATACCAGCAAACATGTAGAAGGCATAGAAGCCCTCGTTCTCTAGGAAAATAGGGAAGAATTGCTGGACGATAGCGTTGGCGACGTTCTGCGTCTGCGATGCCATGCCCACAGCTTGGGCACGGACGTTCATTGAGAAGATCTCGGATGTCCAAATCCATACTGTTGCGCCCCAAGATGGTTTGTCTGGGAAATGATGTTAGTGCGGTTTCGTTGTGGGGTATTAAGGTAGTGTGTAGAGGAAACTTACAGAAGAATATGAACAAGAACATAAGGAACACAATCGATATACCGACGGGTTGTGACTTGGATCCGTCGGCTAGTTGTGGTGTTTGGGTTTCGACGGCAGAAACAATGATCATACAGATACCCATGCCGATACCACCGACAATCAGAAGGAACTTTCTTCCAAAACGATCGATAATCCAGACAGCGTTCAGGGTGAAGAAAATTCCAAAGGTGGCATTCAGGGCATTGATCAGAGCAATCTGACTGTCGCTAGTGAAGACCTTCTGGTAGATCTTGGTGGAGTATGAGTTGAGCGAGCCTTGTCCGGTAATCTGTTGGCCGGCGTTAAGGACCAGAGCCAGACCCATGCGCTTGCGGAGAGACTTGTCCTTCCAGAGAGCAGAGTAGTTGCTAGAGATGGCCTCCCTTTCGTATTCGATGGCTTCACGAATCTCCAGCAACTCTTGTTCCACTTCGTCTTCATTATCACGCACTCTTTGCAGGGCTTCACGGGCCTTCTCAATGTTGTTGCCTTTCTGGATATACCTAGTGAATGTCAGAATTGTTCGGAACTAATAGACATTTCCAAACGGGACTTACCAACGAGGGCTGCCGGGGACAGTGGGCAGCAGGGCAAGGATCATGGTAGGGACCAAAAGCTGGAAAATAACTACCAACCTCCAGTCCCACTCGCCCAACTTTTCAACATTCTTAGTGCAGGCAAAATTGACCCAGAAGCAGATGAACGAGCCAACAGAGTAGAACATCTGCCAAAAGGTCATGATCTTACCACGGATCTCCGCTGGGGCCAATTCGCCAATGTAGATAGGGCCAGCAGCTGCAAGTAATTCCGTCAGTCCACGCGATTGAAACGACGGGATCAACAAGACTTACTCAATGCAATACCCTGACCAATACCAATGATACATCTACCCGCAAGGAAGGTAGCAAGGTTGTGGCGAGGAGCAAATGTTTGCATAAAGGTAGCAATTATGACCAAAACACAGCCAATGGCCATTCCAAACTTGCGGCCCAAGAAATCTGCACAGGGTCCTCCCAGGAAGAAACCACCAAAGATAGCGCCGACCGTGTATGCTGTATTAATTGAGCCGATTGTCTGGGCATTTGGGTTGTTCATCCAAGCCAGCCAGTTCTTGGAACCCTGGACCGAGTTGAACACAGATGCATCGTAACCGTAGAGTACCATGCATGATGCTGCAACACAAGAGATGTACCTAGAAACCGGATTAGAGTATGTTCTCCGAAGTAGTTTGCTATACACGAACCAGTTGTAGGCCCTCTTGTGGCTCATTAACAGACCCATGTTGCTGGGGTGCGGGCTGGCCTAAGTTCTAACAATGAATGAGCTTGAAGCTCCACCAATATATTTTTAAAAAAAAACGGGCAGTGACAGATGAGCAACTATACCCCTCGATAACTTGAAAGATAAAGATGAGCAACACTCCAGGGGTGCACCTGAGTGGGCGGAGGCCACAGCTATATAACAAGACACAATTAGGGCACATGAATTCCGGGGGCGAAAACTGAAACCCGCATGTGGGCAAGGAAACCCCATGGTGGATCAGCACCATCCCCAGAATCAACAAACCCCGGATACGCTAAGCATTATTTGGCATTTGGATAAGGGTGCCCAGTCTCTAAGATCGTTGAGTGGTGGGGTATCTGGAGTCAATGGCACATGGTAAAGCGTATCTCTCCCGTACTGAATATATGATTGGCTTGGAGCTTCATCGAATGTGCAGACCGGACCTGGGGTAATAGTGATCTGGGGTTCGAGGATATTTTTCAAGCTTTTGTTCCGGCGAGATAGAAATTAACGAGTTTCCACGAATCGGCATCCTGGATGGTAGTGGCTTGGGAGAAAGTCAAACTCCACCAATAGGGTAAATGTTGAAGGAATATGGTATAAATAAGACCTTTGAGAAGCATTATGGCGCTAAACTAAACAGATAGGAGAGACATTAAGCGACTGGACTTCCGTGATTCTTTCGGTCTAGAGATAGGGCTGAATTTATCCGTGTAGTCCTGGAGAGATGTACGGAGTAGATCAAGTTACAAGGGCAACATTGTATTACTTCTTATGGAAAGGCAGGAATGCATGCTACGTGGCTAGTCTTCAACCTAAGAACTAGATTCAAAATAGAAACTTATGGGATATATAATATGTCTTCGAATTTATTTTCGTCAACGATAGGCCAGAAAAAGACACTGGCAAAGGAGACATAATTTAGGAAGATCCATTGAAAGTTGGGCCGATAAATAAGAGTATTTTGAAGATATATAGAGCTTATATAGATATCTCGTGAAATCTCCAATGTCTTTTGGATCACTTTGGTCTTCGTCTTTTGGTTTCTATAAGAATAACACGATATGCCTTGTACGGATAATTGCATGGCCAGTTTGTGCAAAACATGCCCGCATAGTTACATGTATAATAAAACAGATATTTCTTTTCAATGACTATGATTGTCAATGTAACATATTCAAAGATACTTGTGGTCAATTACTCCTTTCACTTTATACTAGATTAATTATCGGTCCACAACATTTGAAGTTACTATATTTCTCTCACTTCCGCCATTTTCACCAAAAGCACAAGGCTCTTCAAATATCAGGTTACACAGAGAATATATTTCACAAAGATTTCTTCATTCCAAGCACACCAAGTTGATTTAATCTTGTAAGTATATAGGTCACGTGCTCTCGTGGTTTTCCCAACGCGATCCGCGACAGCGATGGTCCCACTCTGACGTGACAGGCTATCTTCTTCTTTGAACATATTTGCTTTTCTTTGACTCTGTTATGACCTACCTGGCTATATGAACCTGACACTCTTCCTTCTGATCCAGCCTCTTCTGTCATCTTGATCTTCCGTCACAATGCCACCCCGCAAATCGAAAAAAAAGCAGACGCGACTTGCCTTTGCTGCTGCAACCGCATCGCCTTCAGTAGATATGAGCCCGGAGCAAAGCAACCGATATGCAACACTCAAATATGAAAATCCACGCTTGGGCACATACTGTCCTCCAAAGTCACTCAGATCCAAGTCGGAGCCTTCGCCCGAGAAGGAACGGCCGAAGCTCCCCACTAAACCGAGGTCCAATAATAAACCCGCAAGTACGGTGGTCTCTCTTATCAATGCATCCTGAAAGCTAAGATCCAGAAAACGGACTATTTGTAGAAGGGCAATCGGACAATGCATCCTTAGATGAACCTACCATCCCCGCCTCCCAGAAGAGAAAGCAAGCCGCGCCACCTGACAACCTCGAAGTGGTGGTCCTCAGCCCGCCAAAGCTAGAGGACACCCAAGATACGAAGAAATCACACTCGAAAAAATCACAGCGATCCTTACGGTCTTCAAAGAAATATACTGAGAACAAAAATGGTTCTGATTCGGAGGAGCTATCCCGGCCACGCCGCACACTCAAGCGAAAGGCTGCAAGTTCGCCGATTGACTCCAGCGACTCAGATGAGCCTGTGGTCTCTTCGGTCACGAAACGGCGCAGGTCTACCCGAGATGGCCATTCTTCAAGCTCACCTGTTCTACTCAGCGGCGATGTTTCAAACGAGTCAGTAGCTCCTTCGACCGTCAAGAGGCGCAGATTATCAAGGCCAGCCGTAGTGAACGACAGTGACGATGACTCGGACGAACCATTAGCCTCCTCGCCAGTGAAGAGGCTCCGACGTGGACAAGAGAAGGAGACTCCCCCGCCTCCTCATACCCCCCGCCACATTTCTAAACAGGCCAGACTCGATATCGCAGAGGATTTGGAGGACCTTCAGGATTCAGGTAGGAACCCATTGACGGACGAGACTCATTTATTTATGCTGATGTCAATCATTCGTAGTCGTTAAGAAAAGTCGAACTCGCGGCCGGAATGTTGAATCTGCCCGAGACAAGAGAATGAAGCATCTTGAAGCCCTTCGCCGCAGACGGGCTGGTGTGAAAGATGAGGATGGTGATGAAGAAGATGACGATGATGACGATGATGATGAGGACGAATACGATTCGGATGTGCAGGAGATCGCATGTCCTGGCAGCGGTGCGAGCCCCTCTAGTCGTGGTCTCCGGCGGCATCACGACGATGACAGCGATGTAGAATCAGCCATCGACCCCAATGAGAACCTTGATCGGTACGAAGACGACTTTGTCCTGGAAGACGAGCATGAATTCGGTGTTCCCACCGAGGAGATCCCCTTTGAGTTCACCCGACATGCATATAAGCAACCAAAGGAATACTTCCGCGATGTTATCGGCTGGATGGTACAAAACAAACTTAACCCAGCCTTCCCTCGCTCAGATGACATGTACAAGATGGCATTCATGAAGCTTGAAGATGAAGTTAAGGGACGGGCTGGTTCACAGCTGATCTCCTCCGTTTGGAACCCTAGTTTCGTCTACGCCCTCCAGGCCCGGCCGCACATCGAGATTGCTGCATTCCCCACGGAGGAGAACCATTCCTGCGATGCTTGCAGGCGCTCTGGGCATCCCGCTTCTAGCGACATAAAGCTCTACGGGAAGGCATATTCCTTGCGGACGCTGGAGCCGCTGGAAGATGATAATGATGACAGTGATGACAGGGAGGATTCTAGTACTAAAGACGATGGAAAGGAACGGGATCGGGATGGCCATGTTATTCCACCCGAGAATGTCCGGTATTACCTGGGAAAGTAAGTTCCGTTTGGACAGTCATTTCGATCAAGCTCACCGTCTAACCGTTTACTTTCCTTCCAACAGACAATGCAAAGCGAGAGCCCAACTCGCCCACACCCTCACGCATTGGCGCTACCATCTCAATGAATGGGTCATCGACTTCCTTGAGCGTACGGGCCATATGGAATCGGACGAGATCCTCCGGCGAAATGATATGAGCGTCAAGCGAAGGACGCGAAATGCAAATCATGTCCTTGACAGCATGACTGGAAGTGGTGAAGTTGATAAGCTTTGGCGTGACTTCCACATTAACCTCAAGTCTGCCCGCGAGAAAGAGGTAAGATCTTGTTGCGTGTCCTCGGTGCTTCCATGACGCTAATCAGGCCTGTCCTTATTTAGTCTATCTATGGATGATGAGATGATCATACCCAAGAGCCAGCGTAGCTGAGGGTCGGTATTTGTCCTCGAATGGCCTTATCATGAAGTCTACGAGTCTTGCTAGTTTTATGACGTCGCTTTCCTTTTGCGAACTTTCTCCCGCGCTTGACCTTCCACAATGATACCCTTTTGTTCTTTGTTGCACATTCTCAGTCATGTCCAGCTAGCCTATAAATACAAGGACCGGCGAGCTCAACATAACAACTGCAATCTGGCTTCTTGGCCTTTTTTTCCTATAAGAAGGCTAGGACTACCCCAAGAAGCAAATTAGATAACCAAACCCATCCTTTTTCATTACCTGGACATGCACATTGAGAGAAGAAAAAAAGGTATAGAGAAACAGGAAGAAAGATGATTGGGGTTGTACAAATACATGCATGCATAAGCTGCCGGAGCCAAAATGTCAGAAAGCATGAGAGATGCGAGATAAAAAGGAAGTAAAAAAACAAGAAGTATAACAAAGATCCGGACAAGTCAAGACAAGAAGAGAATTGGGAAACCAACTCCTTCCAAGTGCTTGTAGTCCTGTATTTTGAGATGGCCAAAATAGGTGATTGAAAATCCCAGGATGTAACGAAATCGCGGCAACATGCACTTAGGTGTGATGTTTGCATGGCACCAAGTCGCGTGGGTCGATAACCGTGTCGCTGGATTCTTCGCCAATCTCTCTGCTTTCCGAAGTGGTATTAATTTACAGAGTGGGTTGAGCCGCCTTCTCGGCTTCGAGGCCGGGGGTGAGCATCTGCAAGGAGAGGTCATAATCAGTATAAGATTCAATGACTGGAAGTTTGGTGAAAAGCGCGAAAAGGGCATGTGGTGATAGTGTTGAAAGAGAATTTTGACGATTGCCGAGATGCGAATACCCGAGGCAATGTACACGGTGTCAATTGTGTGACAGGAGGAATCAAAGATTCAAACCAATTTTTGCAGTTTCGATAAAACCAAGGAAACAAAAGCAAAAGGAAACACAAAACACGTACCTCGTTAGCTCCCTTGATCATTCCCTGCTCGCGCTCCATCTGGATGTACTGCTCCTCCTCGGCGTAGGCCAAGGCGAATGGCACACCGAGCAAGAATGCGCTGGTGCTGATAACCCAGAGGGCCTTGCCGCTGAATGAAAAGGTGGCCTTGGTGAGGTCTGTGATGGAAGAGACGGTGCTGGAGACGGTGCGGCGGGCGGAGGGGGGGATCATGTCCTTCAGAGCGGCGATACGCTCGTAGACCGACTCGGCCTCGAGATCAACATCCTCATCGTCGGAGATCTCGGAGTCTGTTGTCGTTGATTTCCATGTCAGATACGGTTCTTGATGTTTATTTGCAACTGATGTGTTCATTCCTGGGGTTTCAAGGTCGCATCGTTGGGGATTGGGGATTGGGGATTGAGATGATGAGAAAATCCAGGGAGTAGAGTGTCTTCCTATCGAAGCAATTCCCCATGCAAATGACAATGGCGCGATCGAGTTCCATTTGGGTATCGGGATTCGGTACTAACCAGTGTCTGAGTAGTCATCCTCGTCGTCAGAGACCAGGAGAGCGTCGTGCTTTGTGGGAGTGGGCTTGTCGGTGAAGTGCTCGTCTTCGACTTCAGTAAGCTTGACCATTTTGGGCGGTTTGGATGAGAATGACGAAGGGGATCTAGTTAAAGGTGATGGTTGAATGATGGAAAGTCGCTCTGATTTCGCTCCGACTTTTTTGCCGAAAAGCGGCGAAGAGCTTGGACCCACCGACAACGATGTCATTTGTTTTCGTGGTCTTGTGGATGTTCGTGAAAAGGTGAATGAATGTGAATTAAAAGGTAAAAGGAATAGAAAGGGGAAAAAGTGTGAAAAAGGCTAGGTGTTCATATAAAGCCTGTTTTGAAGAGAGGTGTATTCTACAGAGTCGAAATGCTGGCCATGGTCTATAATTACAGATCATCCTCTAGATGCAACCACTTCACCCATATGACCCATATTCTCGACACATCCACGCGAGTCCAGAGGCATTAATCAACTATTTACCGGCGGCCAAGCTTCCACCGAGAAATCCGTTCTTGAATCTCCTCCCAGGGGAAGGTCCGGAGCTTATAGCCTTCCAATTCGCCCTCCTGGATCACAACGGTGGGCTTACCAGTGCCCTTACCATCGTTGTGGACCTGGCCACCGAAGACCTTGCCAGCCACACGGCGGAGGTCCTCGACAGTGAGGGCCTCAATCTGCTGACACATCTCCCGGACACTGACCTTGCGGCCGTGGACCTGCACCTGGCGTCCAAGATCCTCAAGCTCGACCATGCGAGACTCCAGGTTCATGAGAAGCGATGACCGCAGCTGGTTCTTCGCACGGTTGACTTCCTGCGCTTGCAGCGAACTGTAGCCAGTATCCAAAGTAAGGGACTGCAGTTCACGGCACATGACCTCGAGCATCTCCGTGATCCGGGTGGGGCTGCAGGATGCGGAAATTCCGAAGATTCCGCTATCCGTGTAGCTGTGGTTGAAAGCAATGCAGCTCTCGACCCAACCGTGCTGGTTCAGCACGTTCGTGTAGAGTCGCGAATACATACCCTTTCCAGGGCCACCAGCCGAGAATGAGCCACCACCACCGAGGAGGGTCTGGAGAGTAGCGAGAGCGTAAATATCAGGGGAAGAGATAGGGAGAGCCTCGAATGCAAGGTGTATGTGACTCAGACGAGGAAGCATGGGGCTCGCTGGCGGAGGAATCGAAGGGAGGGCAATAAAGCCGCCCGTGTAGTGAGCAGGTTGGTGGAGGTTTAGCGCGGATGGCTCAACCAGGGATGAGTGGAGAGGCTCGACTGAAGGAGAGCTCTTGGAGGAAGTGAGGTTCTTGAGGAACGGAAGCTTCGACAAGAGCGAAGATTGTGTTTTTTGGGAAGCAGCGGAGCTGCTGATTGTTGATGAGGGTGTGAAGGAAGGAACGGTCGGCACCTGGCCTTCGTGGGCGACTGTTCGGGAATCAGACAGTGTGGTCTCGATTCCACTGCCTGATAGTACAGGGCCCTTGGTCTTGCTGATGTCTCTTGGCTTCATATCACCAAAGTACTTCTCTGTGAGCTTGACAGCATCCCCATGTGGCAGTCCGGCAAACGCAACCACCATCCGGTCTGGGTTGAAGAAAAGTTCCCTATACCGCTCCACCACTGCCTTGTTGATTTCACCTAGCCGTTCTTCCGGGCACAGTAGCGGATTTCCAAGAGTGTTGTTGGCGTATGCAGTCATGTGTACCAATTCAGGAAGGATGAGTTCCGGCTTGGCCCAAATCTCGCCGATCTCGTACTCCGCTGTTGCGAGTTGTTGGATAACCTCCTCTTCGGTGATGAGGGGATCGCGGATAGTCTCTGCAAGCAGGCCGAGCGTGGTAGGAACTGCCGAGTTGAAACTGGCAGACTGGTACATCAATGACTCCCGGGATGAGGCACACTGGATGTTACCGCCCAGGGACTCAAGAATCTCAAGCATTTCATCTCCGGTGCGCGCCTTGGTAGACTTGAAGGCTAGACGGTCCATAATGTGGCTGACACCGCGCAGGCTCTCATCTTCGTAACGAGATCCGGCATCGATGTAGACTCCGACACCAGCGAAGGGACCCGGTAATGATTCCGTGGCGACGCGAACTCCGTTGGGAAGTGTGGTGATTTGTTCTAGCTCGGCGGGATCCTGCGGATAAATAAACAATTCGTCAGTTACATATAACGCTACGTTGCAGCACCTCACGGGGCTCTCCTACCTTGGCCGAATCATTGATGGTAGAGAAGCTTCTTGACACGGCGCGAGGAGCTCGTGTCAATGGCTTCGTGGACTCAATGGCCCGCAGTGCTGTGCGGCGCATGATGACTAGCTCTGTACAAATGCAACAGCCTGGTTAATTCAGGATTTCTTGTTGCACCGAATATATCCGGAAGAGGTGATGTAGGTCGGACGGGTTGTCGGCGAAGAATCGTAATGGAGTCTCGATCCGAAGTGCTTAGCTAATCCATTGCATGACGGATAAATAACTAACTAACTAGCACACATGCGAGGTCTTCAATGATAAATCGTTCACTTTATGATCGAATAATTAATGTTTTGACAAGAAGCCATGTTCTGTATTATTGTCTTGATTCGGGCCTAGACGCAGGAGGGCTTACCCAGGTGTCTAGTCCAATTACCCTGAGGCCGAGACCTGCATGGCTCGAATATATAGTTACGGAGTACTTGCTAACATACACATTTCAAGTCTTGATTGATTTACTTTTTCATTTTAGTGCTCGCCCCTTGCCAGTGTTTACTCACTGAGCTGCTCAGAGTCAGCCACGTGATAAATTAGTAAGGCCCTCTAAGCGTGCGCATTAGTTACTCAGAGATTGATCAGAGACATCTAACTAGTTACTTCATCTCAGTACTCAGACCTCCGATTGATGACTGGTGAAGTCACGTGGTTGAAGTAATTAAACTAAGCCTAATTGGGACGAATTGAGCGATTTCATCAGTGCAGGGGATGAAATGAAAAGGATCAGTTTCTTTTGGGAATGACCCCCATGGTTGCTGTCATCCAAATGAAAGCCCTCCAGGGCCAATTTTGGAGGCCGAGCTTTAGAGGAGGATCCGCAATTTTACGGCTGGGAATGTCAAAGAGCCGCTCGTACATCCTCTCACGCGTTTCTTGTGCCGTGGCCACCGATTGAGAGTCCTGCGTGCTGGCTTGAGGTGGGATCGGCGCTTGTACAAGGGCTTCGCTATCAATCAAATCAGACGGATAGTGGGGAAACGCCTGGTATCTCCTACTTACCACCTGTCCACAATTGTGGGATCTGGATAATGATGTGGTCGCAGCATGAATGTAACTTAAGTCAGTCCCTTGCTTCGGCATCACCATGTGCCAGCATGTCTTCTAGGGGTGTTATAATACTGCGTATCTCAGGTCTATATCGACTGGATTTAGATACCCAATCACGTCTCACGGCGGAATTGGCGCTTGTAGCCGTTATACTTATAGCCTTTCTTCACTCCAGTAACTCGAACAACCTTCCATCCTAGCCGGTAGGTTGTACTGGTACAAAGACATATATACTGGAGGCTACAGCGAGTTGATCTGAATCTAGTCAATCACCTGCACCAATTGCAACAACCTTGCGAAGTCTTGCAATTGTCCAGGCTCAATCCCAATGCAAATCAGGAATCTGCTCTCTTTTCGGCGTAACGGCTACGATCCGGTTGAGGAAATCGACCTTGAAGATTTACACGCCGACGGACGCCGCCGGGTACGTGAAAACCTCGCCGCTCGCGAGTACGACTTGCGACAGAGCTGGTTGACGGGGCTGATGCGGGCCATCCGAGCTGTCGACTACCTCGACGAGTCTCAGTTGCCCCATTCATCCAAGAATGCGGCCTACGACACCCCTCTGGCGGAGTATGTCCGCTGGCGCGAATTCGGTCGCACGCTGCGACATCCCGAGATCCTCGTGCCCCTGGTGCTGTCCGGCGTGCTAGAGGTAGTCGCCTGTCTATCAACAGTGGCGGCGCCGCTGTTGATGCAGCGCGTGTTTCAAGAACCTTCAGATCTAGGCCATCTGCTGCCTCTGTTCTGGGTCAATCTTGTGGCGACGATGGCCGGTCGCAGCAAAGATCAGGTTTGCCGAGTGCTGGCGGTTCGCGTCTCGTCGATCCTGTAGTTGGCGCTCTTTCGCAAGTGCTTCCGGTTCTCGGGTAGGACGACCTGTACGGAGGATCGCCTAGTAAGCTGTTCAACTACCGACATGATGCTCCTGCGTAACTACATCCTCGAAATGCACGACATTTGGAGCAGCCCCCTACAGTTAATGTTGATCATTCTCTTGGTGTTACATCTGTTGGGTCTGTCCGGGCTACTGGGTAAGAATCTGATCTAGTTTCAAAATATATTGGAAGCTAAGTATTGATGGGTTGAGTGTAGGATACTTCGCCATGGCTTTCCTCTTGCTTTCGCAAACTCAAGCCAACGCCAAAGTAGCGAGCGCTATGGAGAAATACCTTGGCCAGGACGAACGACGGATCACGATATTAAGCCAAGCCTTTCAGCGCATCAAAGGAATCAAATTAATGCTGCTCGAGTCGATTATCATGAAGAAAATAGCCGCCGTTCGTGAGCTGCAGCTTGTGGCGCTAACGCGCCGCCTTCGTCTCGTTTTTTGTTTTTTCATCTCTATCAATCAGATGATTCCCGGCCTCACGGCCCTGGTCTCCTTTATTTCCTACTGGACCGGCCAACATGCCTTGGATGCTCAGGTAATTTTCCCGGCTCTTACGCTATTGGAGCTGAGTCATGGCCCTGCATCGAAGCTGTCGCTAGCGGTGACGCGCCAGTTCGCTATCCTGCCCAGTGTATTCCGTGTGTGAGATATCCTGCGCCAAGAAGAAGTCGACGAACAGAGTTCCGGGGACCAGGGCGATATAGCGACCAGCCTCGACAAAGCCACCATCTCTTACCCTAGCCTTACAAACAACGCAGAGACCACATATAAGTACACTGCATTCCGGCTTGATGCCCTCACCTCTAAAATCCCACGGAGACGCCTCACCTGTATCTATGGACACAGTGGCGCCGGGAAATCCACAATGATAAAAGGGATTGTCGGCGAATGCGTGGCTCAGCCACCATCATCAGCCAAGGTCTATGGAAGCTGCGCCCTTTGCCGCCAGGATCCATGGATTATGCAAGGGACTGTGCGGGACAACATTTTACTCGGGAAGCCCTATGAGGAGCTTCGATACCGTCAGGTCCTTCGCGACTGCTGTCTTGAAGCCGACCTGACCACCTTTCCCGGCGGCGACTAGGCGTTGGTGGCTGGCAGTGGAGCGACCCTGAGTGGTGGACAGCGAGCGCGCATCTCACTCGCCTGTGCCGTGTATAGCTAAGCCGAAATGATCGTGCTTGACGATCCTTTCTCGGCTGTAGACGCCCGCGTTGCGCAATGTCTTTGGGACGATTGCATCAGAAACTGTCCCAAACGGTCGTCGTTGGTATGTTTACTATCTGCTATACTGTGAACTTCCACTTCCATCCCTTGGCTCTAGCTGACATTGCAAAAAGTAACTCATCAATTCGACCTGCTCCTCCAGTGTGACCACATCCTGGTCTTGGACAAAGGTGGGATCATTGCTCAAAGACCGCCGGATCAAGTCCTCAAACGCCCCTTCTTCGACGGAAGTACCTTGTTGGATACATCTAAAGAATTGTCTCCCCCGATAAATAATCAGGCACAATCTGTTGCCCCAGCACCTAACACAGTCAACTCCAAAGCAATTGCTCTTCGCAAGGAGGTCAGGGTTAGAGGAAGCGTTGACCGGGGATTATAGGGTGTCTATCTCAGACACAGCGGGGGATATCCCTATATCACTGCTTTGAGCGCGATGTTTTGTCTGACGGTGGGTACGCGTCGAGCCATTGTCGAGGTGTGCCACTGGCGCTCGGTGGCGGAAGCCGCCATGGAGGGATTTCAGGCGTGACGTGTATGAGAATTACATATCAATACATACTGTTTATCATCTGTACAGTGACTGGACATAAGTATTTGCATCGTCAGGACCCACACACCCTTGATTATATAATATACTGCCGGTCAAAAACCCCATGAATTCATACTATGAAATCTAGCATGGGGTATACCACCCTGACTCTCAATAATGGCTTCCACTCTTGTGGCATAGTCTCAGAGAGATGCTCCAAGTGTCGCATCTCTAATTCCTCCCATGCCTGCTGCACAGTAGCAACCAGGATCTCCTTTGTAGTGTTATTGTTCCCCATATGCAGGAGATCAGGTATACTACGCGTTTTAGGTAGGCGGTATGGATATATAGGGGCGGTCAGCTTGGTGGGTCCACAGGCGATGCAAATACTTATGTCCACTGACTGTATTTCCTTGTTGTACTGTATTGTATTGTACTGTATTACGGGTTTGCATAGCCCTAACCCACATGAGGGGGCGAAAGCCTTCTGATATAACTCCGTCTCCCGGACCCCGATGATTTAGACTAGGGAGTTCTATGTGCCTTGTTCATATTGAACATGACCGTTCATGGCTCACCTTCATCGGAAAGCGTGTCCAAACCCGCCACGTGGCCTCGACGGCTTCTCCGCGCTGTGTAGACACTGTTACTTCCAACCTTTCTGCAGTACCACAGCAGCACTGGGAGTAAGCCCCTCCGTCGCACAGCACATGCTCCACTATCGTATGGGCATTATGGCTGCGCTTCTGGTTTATAGCTACTCCATCACGCGGTGGGTGACCGTCTTGTTTCTAGCTGGAGCAATTATTGCGGAAACGGTGGTATTGTGTCCAATTCGTGAGCACGAGAGCCCTGCTAGCCAAGAGTGTCAGGATGGCTCTACCCCGAGGGATATCAACTTCTCCCACTGCAAGAGACGACAAACATGAGAGGTGCTCCTTTGCCGTCATCATCCGGTGCAGTGGGCCGCATCTCGTACAGTCTGTATCTGGTGCATGGGCCGGTCATGCACGGGGTCGGGTATCGGGTATTCCCGCTGATATGGGCCGCAGTGGGACGCGATGGCTGGCGAGACCCGGTGGGCTTGGCATTGGGATGGCTGGTAGTCTTTTCTGTCGTGTTTTATATTGCGGATCGGGTTATGGTTGCAGTTGACGAGCTTCGGTCGGTGGGTGGAGCAACGGATGCTTGCAGCTGCACACTGATCGGGTCGCTACAGAGGGAGTAAAGCTGAGTGGTGTTTGCTGACTTCACTCCCATCTTGGGTCCGGTCTGTTACCAATAATCATGATCTATGATCCCCCTTCAAGGGATATCAAGCACATACGACCATAGGGTGTGGAGAACAGGGCTTCCCGTCCGCTCAGCCGTACTTAAGCCACACGCTGGCAGGTTAGTAGTTGGGTGGGTGACCACCAGCGAATCCCTGCTGTTGTATGTTGGGGTTCACCTTTTTTTTTTGATTCGTTGGGTTTAGTGCCCTTGCCGCCCTCTCTTTCAGCCCCTTCACCCGAAGCTTACCCGAAGCTCACATGAAGTGCTCAACCTCTCTAATCTTCACCCAGTAGATCTGCGCGATACAGGGACATGCATACTTTTCGGTAAAACTTGCCCATTTGCCTTGAAGCGTGCTGGAAAGATCGGACTTCCCTGAGACACGTAAATTATCCACCCAGAGCACGGAATCACCTCTTGTTTAAGTCTGGTACGTAATATTAGATAGCTAAGATAAGTCATTAGATGATTCTTTTTCCTATGTAGGAATGGAACTCCGAATTCACGGTTGCACACTAATTGGCGGACACGGGACGTAAATAAATCCGGTCCTGAAATTGGAACTCCTCAGCAGACTGTGCTCGGGGCTAAGGTCAATAAATACATGTCATGTGGCAGGAATGGACAAGTGGCTCAATGTGTCTATCCCAGTTACAGTTCACCGCTGTGAAGGCAGGCTAGAGACAGGTCTACCCTTGCCTCGGATCATCTCTGTTTTGTTCATCCACCGCATGACAGCGCTTCGCCTCTTTGGAATCCGTTCATCGTTTAACCTTAAATGTGATGTGTTTTGCACCTGTTTAATTAAATCATATTTCTGCATGAGCGGCTAATAGTGACTACAGGAAACTTCTACATGTATAGTACTCAGACAGTTCTCTGTACGACTATGATAGAACTTACATACTCCATCACTGAAATCATCATCAAACTATGACTTCTATTTTAACTACAAACTCCTGTTGAAATCTGGCAACACCCATTTCACAACCCAGTCCGATTTTAGTACTTCTTCGGCGGTTGGTCGCTCTTCCGGTCGAAATGCCAGCATTCGTTTAATCAACTCTAGAATGGCGGCCGCTTCCTCCTCGTCAAACTCGCATACTCGACTACTTTTTCGTCGATACATCTGCACTCCTTCCTCGAATGCCTGGTCAATACGAGGCCACACATAGCGGCCTGCCTTTGGACGCACATACTCATCGAAGAATTGACTCCGTTCTTCCCAACGTTTCCACCAACTTAGAGGCATAGATCCCAGAACATCAATCTGCTGGGATACTACCTCATCTGCAGTTGCAAATTCACTGCTGAATATGGCCTTCATGCCGAGAATCTCCCAGATCGTGATGGCCAAGCTCCAAATATCTGCTGAATACGTAAGGGGGGCCTGTGGTTCGAACCGGGCTTCTGGGGGCCGCATTGCAAGCGGCGTGTGGCAGTCTTCGCCCCGACGAACCTCATCCAGGCTGAATGCTTCGCCAAAGTCACTTAGGATCACACGCGCGTCGGAAAGGGAGAATTCTTCTGCATCTTTCCCAAGGTAGAGTGGTATCACTGCCTTCGCAGGGACGTTGGGCGGGAGCGGCTTTCCATCGCGTGCCGTAATAGTAACTGTCTCAGGCTCCCCATATTCTTCATATAGTTGCTCGATCGAAAGCTGATCAATACTTGATGGGAGCTTAAGTAAAACGTTACGAAGATGGACATCTAAAAGAAAAGAGGTTAGTTGAGGAGATTTGGCTGTAAAAATTGAGATGACAGACCTCCATGAATATAACATTGTGAATGAGTATACGCAATAGCCAGAATAAGGCCACCTGACAGGGTTCGCGCAACTTCAAGAGGAAAGAGGCGGCTGAAAGAAACCTCTCTGAGGTTGCACCGTGCAGGAGCCATTGTATAGCATGGATGAGTCCCATTAGGACCATGCAGCTTGAATTCATCTAAGGGGAATGCAATTGATGTTCGCCCTGGATGTACGGATGAAGATGAAAGGGCTCCGAGGATCTTAGTTTCATGGGGAAGCGCATCTGCTATGCCGACTTTAATAGCAATATACTGCTCCAAGTGAGTGTCCTGGGCGAGCCAAATAGTGGAATAGCCACCAAAACCCAGCTTGTCCACAATGCGGTAGCGCCCGTGTAGTATATCACCAATCATGACAGGATGATAGCCACCGGGCCTGTATTTTTCAAGTGACTCTGCACCATCAATCCAGTTGTACTTTTGTTCGCCGCGCGACATTGCTTTTAATGAATAAGAACGGATAGGGGTCGGTCGCGTGAACAACCCAAAAGACTCAAGCTTTGAAGAACGGTAAATGGATAGTAGGCATGAAAATGGAGTCAAGAACTGGAGAGACCTAGTTGGTAAAAAAGAAGGGATGATAGGATGAGTAGCTACTGTTATTCTAGAATAACGCGCCATGATAAGCACACGGAGTGGTGTTCGTTTGTTTATAGGGGGGGGAAGGGGCTTTATTAACAGGCTTATGGTGCAGGACAAAACGCCACGATCTCCTTTGCAATGAATCAGATCCCATGTGTTCTTTTTTCTATATGTTCTTTATGCTGAATCTATTGTTTCAACAGACTGTCAGGGGATTGGTTTTGAGGCATCAGTGTTCTTCCTCTTTCCTAAACAATGCAGCTAATTATTATATTTCAATAAAGACTATGTTTATTGATGGATTTGCGGTATTTTGGGTTCATAATTTAGCATAATATCTAGTCAAGCTTTAATTTCCTCTCAGCCTGGTGGGTTGGCGACTGTACGTGGATCTTTGGAGCAAATTGCTCTAGGGTCTTTGTAAACCTAAGTGGCTAGACAGATGATAAATTGATTAGTAGGCTAATTGCTCAATTTATCTTATATAGCTAATAACTGAATACATGCGACGAATTAACAAAGATCCATCATCAGACAGGCTTAATCTCTTATTCTGAACCCGATTCATTCCGTCTTCTCTTCTGCCCACGAGGAGGCCGATAGCAGTGAACATCCATAAGGTGATGTCTTAACTCATCAAGGTTTTCGAACTTGACTGAGCAAGCAGGATGGTCGCAAAAGAAGACTCCCTTCAATCCATTCAGGTGGCTTTCAATATGACTGTACTCATTTGCTTCGGTCGGTTACAAACTGCTCCATACGACGGGAGAAGCTTTGGGTCGTATCCCCTAAGCAAAAGGGGCAATAGCCGGGCCTGACTGGGGTGTTTCGAAACATTACTGGGTCACAACGGAGCAACTCCTCTGGCCTTTGAAGATGTTCTTTGCAATGACTTTCCCACCCTAGACGATCATTAAACCAATGATCGCACTCAAAGCAGAGTTCTGCAAATTCATGTTCCCCCATATGACGAAGTTGCGCCCCTTTACAACGATAAAGGTGTAGCCATCTGCGATGGGGATGGAATCATCCCTGTCAGTATAAATGGTTCATGTTGTGAAGGATACCATACTTTTCAATTAATTCCCCGCATATACACTTCCCATTCAGCGGTTGAAGGCTCGAACGATATGCAACTGAGCACTCAAGTGTACAGAGTGATTCTAATGCCTCGAGAGCTCTTCTTCCCTCACTGCTTCGCAGACCTATCTTTTGAGGTAGTATCATCACCAAATAGTCTCGCTCCGGCATGACCCTCCTCCTGTAGCGGAAAAGAGTCTCCTCGTTGATATTACTTCCACTGTTAGTAGCGGGCCTAAACCCATGTGGCTGTGACCTCTGGAGGCCTTTGAGATGTTCGATATAAAGTCTTTTCTTCTCGTTATAGGCTCTGTGCTGCTTGAGTTGAATTTGATGTTTCTCTTCATTCCCAGTGGCTTCGGACAACAGCACACTAAGTATCTCCATGTCTTTGTCAAGAGCACGAATATCATTCCGTTCCTGAAATTCAAACTCAGCTTTGGCGGGGAGTGACTGCCAAAGCTGTGCATTGCGGTACATTCCCATTCCACGACGGTTTTGGATATGTTCGTGTCGGCTCGCAATTCCAAGATAGGTCGCAGGACCATCTATTTCGGAGACTGGGTGTGTGTAAGACTTTCCAAAGGTATGTCGATTTTCATGGCCTGCCATCTTCATCCTTGCGGTCTCAGAGTACTTCTTGTCTTATTGATTAATTAGCTGTCGAGTCTGGAAGTCCGTGACATTAGGTTCATACCTGCTTCCATGAGAACCCCATCTTCGACTTGCACGAACAGTGACATTGCGGACATATCCACTTCGATGCCCAAGTTCAACCAACGTTTTGCCGAAAGAATCCGCGCCGCGGGCCTTTCCAGTGGTCTTTTCAATGGCGAGTTCAGTAAACTGTCGGAATACCGGTGTTTTTAAAGCACTCTCTTTGAAAAATATGGTTTCAAGGACCTGGTTCTCTGTGGGGCAATGTTTGTCCAAGTCGTCTGCTAAGTCCAGTATCTCAGTGAGGGAAGCGTAATCACGGAATACGCCATCCGCCGAAGCCATTGGGAGAAAAAAGCCAAGAAAGTTGAGAAATAATGGCATATCCTCCATGTAGACATCATAAAGACAAGATAGGCCTTTCGACAGCAGAAATGCACAAGGACGGTCTATCACCAAATGATCTTACAGTATTGATGACTCAGTTATGGTGTAGGGATTTTAAGGAGTATCGTGGAGACCCTCCTGATCAAGCAAGAGTACAACTGAGTGCGGCAATGCTCCTGTACTGTTTCACGTCTGCAAGGGCTGGAGAGGTCCATGAGTCTACAGCTCGCAGAGCTATTGCACGGGAACAAAAGACTAATGGAGAAGACAAGGAGATAGAAGCGCGGGTCCTAGCTGCCTGTTATAAGGTTAGTGACCTAAGTGTGTTCTATGTATAAAATCCTTGGGAAGGGAATGCTAAGGCGTACTTCTCTAATGGTGGTGGAGACATGGCTTGGGAAGTGATATTTTCGGCGCCTGGACATTCCAGCTTCGAAGTCTCCACGGAAGTCCTCGACGGTTTCTACAGTACTCCTCTCACTAAGGTGGCTTCTTGTGTTTTTACCGTAAAACTCCATGAATGCCTTGTAGGACTTGATATCTGGTGGATCAACCGCTTGAGGATGTAGCCTAAGGAACCTGCGAAGAAATTACTATATATCTATCATTATCAAAGGTTGGGTTGACATATGTCGGCACTTACTGGTCATAAACGCCCAGTGCGGGTTCATATTTTAACTCTGTGTGATTAAGGACTGCTCGCTCGATTTCCGATTGTCATGCTCGCTCAAGTCAACAACTTGGTCAAAGTGAGACAAGGGGCCTTGCGACTTTATTTTATGCGTAAAGCTTGATAGAGAACGATATACAGATCCAGAGAGGATGGGTGATGGCGAGCGAAGAATTCTCACAGGGAGGGGTTTTAATAAATGAGTAGTCTATCGTTTGATCCTTCCCTGCAACAGATTGTAAAAAAGCGCTTTTTGTGTTCACTGTGCAGGGTTCAGTGGGCGTTTGGGTGAAGAATATTCAGGCGGGTGAACAATGGCGAGAATTCTCCTGAAGGCCGACTGAATAGGGCGGCGAAGCGCCCACGACGGATTCAGTAGAGTTGGGTGACCACCACCATACGCTGTTGTATGTTTTTAGTTTCATTTTTTACATTTTATTCAGAAATTAACGCAGTGGTCCGGGGCTGTAAACCAGAAATTGGTTTAAAGGATAAGAAAAAAAGGATGTTGCCGGATACAATAAAAGGCACAGAGGCGAAAGCGGTTCAGAAGCGAGGGCACGACTCTCAAAATGCTTTATATTTCAGGAAACCAATAATTCTATTCCTAGATCAATCGGACCAAGGATCATATCCTTCGGGCCATAAGAGATTATCCGCGAAATCGGACTTTCGAATATTTTCGGTTTCAAGACCACCTGGAGGCATCTGTTTGGACAGCTCTCGAGCACAGAACTAGTGTCACCACTGCGCTTGATGATCGCACGCTTGGTGATGGTATGCTCGAGGATGGTATCCATGAAACATCGCTAGGTATATCTTTTATTCACTATTTCTCTCTTTATCTTAAATCTCACGAGCCGTAGAACAGAACAAGTACTTTCATGTGTCATGCATGGAGCAAATATTTCCCGACCCAAGTGCCTTGGTACAGCGGGGAGTTTTGCAGATAGAAGGAGTTACCCAGCTACCTGATTGATTTGTTTTGGTTCTCCCCAATCCTCAGACGGCCACGATCTGGCCATTCACTTATAATGAACTACATATTTGAGCCTTGCTTCCTCAGAATGCAGCGTGCCGTACCTTAGAATTTGCTAAGTACTACAACATATGTTCTCGTGCTCCACCGAAATGAATGGTGTTTGATGAAAGTAGCAAAGAACCTGACCAAGATGAGAAAATTCCACGGTTACATTTCTTATGGAAGGGGGCTTCATGTAGAGAAATGAAGCCCAAGTATTTACGGCAGTTGCTAGTCCTTACAATCCGATTACCTTTATATGGTTTGGGATGTCCCAGCCCTACACTCAGACAATGCTTACGACTCCCACTCAAGTATGCCGATCATGGCTGATCTTTTGGAATTCAATCCACTCACACTACACTATGCCTACTTTATTTCAACATCTTTCATCGGCAGTATCATATTCTATACTGCTCCGTCGCCTATCCATGATCTTCAATATCCCGATGCTTTGTTTATGTGTTTCAGCGCCATGACAGGGACTGGGCTAGGGGTGGTATGTTCTGAGCTATTGATAGTTGACATCCGGATATGACAGTTGACTTTTCTAAGATGGACCTGTCTCCACTAAGCACTTTACAGCAGGGCACCCTGTTTGTCCTTCTTATTCTTGGACATGCTTTTCCTATCTTCGCAGCCATCTCTCTACTCCGTGCCTGGAAGATCCGATCTGCTCTGAAGGATACCCCAGACAAGGAAAAGGAGAGGCAAACAGTGTCAAGAATGCCGACCTTGCAAATAGGAAAGAAGCAAATGGCCTATGTCGAAGAGGGCACCTTGTCTGCCAATGTTATAGGCAAGGCAAAAATTGCCAATGTAGTGAAAGAAGTTCAATCCGATATCTCGTCTCTTTGTGAGCCTGAAGGGTCATGGAAAAAGTATGGCATTGTCATTGTCACAGACCGAGTACATCCCAACCAAACCGAGTGAGTGATTTCTATCATTATTGATGTCAAGAAAGATCTCGGCGATGGGAAGGCATATATTCCAAGCATGAATTCCTGGCTAAAGAACCACTTCTCTTGCAGAGACTCAATCAACAGCAATGGTCAAGCCGAGGCAGAGTACAGGGCACTTGAGTACAGGGCAATTCTCTTGACGGCACTGCTTACCATGCTCTATTTCATCGGCTTCCTCATCATCGGTATCGTGAGCATCGGCCTTTGGTCCGAGTTCGTTCGCCCAGACATTCCACGGGAGGATGAAACATCCCCTTTTTGGGCAGGCGCTTTTCTTGCTACATCTGCGCTTTGCAACAACGGCATGTCCCTCATTGACACTAATATGAGCCCTTATCAAAAGGAGTGGGTGATTGTTCCCTGTAGAAAGTTATGTGGCATTTGCTGACACGAACCATAGGTCCTTTCCACTTCTTACCTGTGGCGTTCTTATCCTTGCTGGAAACACGCTCTCCCCCTGCTTATTACGACTCTTCATCTGGATTTTGAGAAAGATGTTGCCAAATAAATCTACTTGGCAGTTGTGGCGACGAACTTTTGACTTCGCCCTCGATCAATCCCAAAAGATCTCAGCTTACTTATACCCTACTTGGCATACGTGGTTTCTATTGGGTACAGTCCTCGTCTTTAATGCCATCATGTGGGGTGCTTTCGAGGTTGCTGCCATCCGCAACGAGGAGATTGCCTCTCTTACATCCAAGTTCCGGGTCCTAGATGGGCTTTTCCAGGCTTTAGGTATCTCTTTCCGGTCATTTATTAATAAATAGAGCTGATACAATAAAGCGGTTCGAGGCGGCGGATTCTCTGTCGTGGCATTTGATGGATTGCCACAGGGTTTGCTTATTCTATACTGTATGTGTTTCATCAACGGAAATCCTGCTATGACTAGGCAAGTTGTTAACCGGATTTCATATAGTACTCATGATGGTGAGCTCTCATTCTTTTACCCCAAAAGGATTTAGAATATCGTAACTAAACATACCGGGTTCTAGTATATTTATGCTTTCCCCGTCTCGACCACCATCAGGTATGACAGCCCCAATCCCACCGGTTGAAATTCGATTCTGACATATAGTAGCACCACAAATATTGCAAGAAACTGGCCCACAGGGCCGCCTCAAAAAGTATCCCATCGCTCAAGCCTCTCAAGGTTTCCTCATGCCCGCTTCGTTTACGAACAAGTTCGCTCTCAATTCAGCCACGATATCTGGTGGCTATCCCTTGCTATTCTCGTCATAGCCATCACTGAATCAGATCACTCCGAAGCCGAACCCTTGGCCTTTTCAGCCTTTAGGATCATCTTCGAAGCCGTGTCTGCATACAGCTGCGTCGGTGTTAGTATTGGTTATCCCGGCCAAACCTATTCGTTTTGTGGAGCGTGGCACACACTCAGCAAGTTACTGCTAATTGCAGTTTCATTGCGAGGAAGGCATCGTGGAATATCCGTAATCCTTGCTAATGTCGATCTTTTTCATAAGCCAAGGGGCATCACCGGAGAAGAAAAGACAGGGTTGGAAAAACATAGACATGTAATTAGGAGATGGTTGACTGCGGTTAATATATGGCGCAGTTGAACCAAAAAGGCTTTGGAAAAACTATTTCGTGATCAGCAGATCCGCTCTGGGCCTCAGTTGCTAGCGGCACTTCTGCTCTTTCCCTTTTCTATGCCTTGCTCTTTCTTTGAGCCCTCACCTTTGCTCATGCTTGTTCCTATATACAGCCATTTCTGTCTCCAAGTCATTCTCAGATAATGAAAGCGCCTGGCTCTAAGCTTGGCTATCTGATACTGTACCACATCGTGTGCAAGCTATTAGTTGTCGGGGGTGGTCTACGCCGTACTAGCTAGTGCAGATTCATTGTTTTACACAGGAAATTATTATCCCGCCAAGACTTTATATTCGCAAAATTAAAAATCTATGTAATAAGGAATTCATAACTAAGGGTGTTCCGAAGCCCAGTTTCTATACCAATCAAGACATGAAGCATTTGCAACACTCGCACCAATCTTAATGTTAAGCCCACATAAGATCTGCTTGACAGCATTCTCGACCTTCTTGCCATTGGAAGTCACCGGAATCTCGGGACATGCGTCAATAACACCAGGGACATGGCGGGGGCTAAGTTCCTTCCGAATAGTGGACTGAATGCGTGCCGCGAGATCCGACGGCATACCAGACTCGTTGCCAGCAGCAAGCCGGATAAACAGAACGACGGTTTCATCGGCGTCGATGCCATCTCGTCTCCGACCAATGCAAAGAGAATCTTCCACATCGTCGGCGAAATGCTTGAGTAGAATATTGTAAATCTCGGCGCTGCCAAATCGCACTCCGGATGGCTTCAGTACGCCGTCGCTGCGGCCTAGCATGACTACACCTCCAGTTTGTGGGTTCAAGCGCACATAGTCTCCATGGTGCCAGACTGTGGGTCCAAACACGTTGAAGTAGCTTTTCCGGTACTTCTCCAAGCCTGTTGGTCCCGGGGGCCAAAACATGACTGGCTGGGCTGGGAAGGGTGTGATGCAGACCAGATCGCCGGGTTCGCCTGTTGCACTGATATCGTTGCCAGCATAGTCGAACACTGAGATGTCCATCCCCAAAGAACGACATTGGATTTCTCCTTTGTAGACTGGTAGAATGGGGCAGCCGGAGGCGAACAGAGATAGGATGTCTGTGCCACCGGTGATGGAGCCAAGCATGATGTCGTGGTGGAAAGAGGAATAAACGTACTCAAATGTGGATGGGGCCAATGGGGATCCAGTACTGAAGATGGCCCTTAGGGTCTTCAAGGACACTGGCCTCTGGGCATGCTTGCGAGGATTCAAAGCAGCTTGTTCGAGGAGAGAAAGGTATTTAGCTGATGTACCGAAATGGGTAATTTGAAGCTCTTCAATCAGTCGCGGCATGGCCATCTCCCCCTTTCCGCCTTCAACATCAAAGGGCCGGAATGGTGAACCATCGTACAGCACGATAGTGGCTCCACCGGCCAAGCCCGATACCAGCCAGTGCCACATCATCCAGGTTGTTGTTGTGAAGTAGAACAAGCGATCACCTGGTCGAATGTCACAGTGAAGAAGATGCTCTTTCTTATGTTGCAACAGTGTGCCCAGAGACCCATGGACGATAGGCTTGGGAGCCCCTGTTGTACCGGATGAGTACAGGATATAGACAGGATGATCCGGTCTCAAGCTTGCAAACTCCAATGGTGCCTGGGAGTTCTTAACCTCTGACAAGAAATCACCATAGACTGTTGCTTTCCCGTTTTCAGGTCGAAGATCATCTAGGTTGACTTCAAGTTCTGGGGTAGTGATAAAGAGCACCAAAATCTCAAGGTCTGGCAATTCAGAGACAATCTCCCATACCTTGGCATATGAGCTATGCACCTTGCCGTTATAGAAGGAGCCATTGTCCGCAAAGAGAATCTTGGGCTGGATCTGCTTCAAGCGTTCCAAGACAGCATGTACACCAGTGTCAGGTGACACGCCAGTCCAAAAGGCCCCGATTGAGGCTGCGGCCAACATTGCCACCACGGTATTGGCATGATTGCCCACGAAGCCAGCGACACGATCGCCGGTCTTCAAACCTGCTTCTTTCAAAGCATTTGCACACAGCCGAACTCGCTCTCGTAGTTCCTTCCACGAAATGAATTCGCGGGCTACCTCAGTGGCGCCAATCACTGCTACGGAATGTTCATCCGGTGAGGTGGCGGGATACAGAAGATTCTCGGCAAAGTTTAAAGTGCTGCCTTCGAAGAAAGAAGGTCTAGGAAATAGCACATCTTTTGAATCAAGGACCTGTGTAGATCGGATTAGGATCGGGTATCTCAAGACGTCCAAGATGTCCAAGATAATGCATCCAGGTTCAAATGGAAATTACTCACTTGGTGGTATGGATCGTGGACGATGATTTTCGTATAGTGCCATATTTCTTCCCAGAATTGGGCTGGTTCAGATACACTCCATTTCCAGAGAGCGTCGTAGTCATGCAAGGACAAGCCATACTTCTTGTTCACCTTGGTCATGAAATCATAGATCTGGGTTGTCTCAGGAGATGAGGGCCGCCAAAGCTCCTTGACATCCAGCTCAACGATTTCATCGATATGAGGCATAGTTAATGACGTTTGTAGCAATAGTTCACACAATCAAGCCAGGGACTGGAATTTGGAGTGTCGAGTATGTATAATGTTGAAACCGAATAAATCTGGGGTTCAACCTATTGTTACACAAGACAATGTGGCAATAGCTCAACAAATTTGAAGGATTTGATAGGGTTAACAGGGGTCAAAGCTTGACAAGTCAAGAGCGAGTCAGACAGTGCAAATACCCCAGGGGGGGGATGCGGGAATGATCGGGTGTTGAGTTGCCGATCTCCGCGGCTACGGGGAAGATAATTTGTATAAAAGCTCCTTGGATGTGAATTATTCCTTCGAAAGTCTGATATGCATTGCCCTCCGAACCTCGGGATAGAAATATTTCATGCCTCAGGCGATTTTGCCGTTTTCGAACCTCATTATGAGATGTAAGTGTCACAGACATGTTATTTGGTGCAAAAGTTGACTCGGATATACCGGATGAACATGCCATATTCCTTTCTGCCTGCATAAAATAGTAGTCTGTATTCTAGACTAGTTGTACTCCATACTAGTTCATGTAAAATTTCCATCTTCAGGGGCAAAGAACCAGGAATTGTGGGCATAGTGGACTCTGGTAATTTGGCCTCTAGACCCTTCTCGGGCCCGAGATTTTAGTGCGGAAAAAAAAAACCTTTAGTATTGATATGGTAATAATACCTCCTTGTCAAGTAAAATTAACCAATCACACGTAATTATCACTGTACTGCATGTGTTTTTAATTAATACCAGGAGGTGGGCTCTACACAGCTTAAGGAAACATCTCTTATTTACCTTGACTTTCCTTCTTCTTCATTCCTCTATTTCGGTGCTTCATTATTTCTGTTCTCAGTGGTCACTTCGTCATCTGAACGTAGGGCTCTTTGCCCCTTCGTGTATCTTGCCCCCTCCATTCCACGTGCACACAATTTTTAAGCCCCCTTCGGAGTATTCGGCTCCCGCTTACCTTGAATCGATCTTGCGGTACGTATCGGACTTGTGGCCTGCCAGTTCCTGAGAATGGGTTATTTGGGAACTGGGTATGCTCAGAGATATGGGATTGATAGTCCAGAATACTAATTGGCCATGGTTTCCAGGTCGAACACATTGAGGGTCTAACTCCGCCGAAGACCGAAGTCATCAAGAACACAGCTCACCCCAAGGCATCAACTTTCAACTACCTCCGGTAGTCCCTGCCTTAAATTCGTCAATCTGGACGCGCCTAACATAAAGCGCCTCTCGATCCTGACGTGAAAAAAAAAGAAACAACTGAGCCGAAACCTTGCGTTGTTTCCTCCTGCGATGCCTCGTCGATTTAGTAGCAACTCCTCCAACGACACCTCTTCCAACCCGCCGTCCTTTTCACCTGCTTCGGGAAAGGGCGGTATCTCCATCAAGGCGCCCACGGTCAAGACCAATCGCCTTTCTCAGTTATTCTCGTCCTCGCCGAAGTCAAAGACGGAAACTGTACAGAGTGGACATTCTCATCCTAACAATTCTTCTCCGCCGATAAGCTTGGCCTCACTGTCCCTACCGACGATCTCTCTATCAACAGCCACCGCGGATAATCCCAACATGGACGAGCTGCCTACAACACTCTTCCAGCCTCCGAGCCCGGAGGAGGCTCGTCGGCTGGCCAAGCAACATGCCCAGTTTGGTCCGATCGGTCATCCCAGCCACCGATACTCCAGCCAGCACCCTGGCGGTGTCTTCCCGGAGCCGGTGATGGACGAGCCGCCGTATTATTACCTGCTCACCACCTATATCAGTTACCTAATCCTAATTGCTTTCGGGCATGTCCGTGATTTCTTTGGCAAGCGATTCCGCGAAGAACACTACCGCCATCTCAAGCCTCGCAATGGCTATGGCGCTCTCAACAGCGATTTCGACAACTTCTACGTGCGTCGCTTGAAATTGCGTATCAACGACTGCTTCGAGCGCCCCGTGACTGGTGTTCCTGGCCGCACCATCACTCTTATCGATCGGGGTACGGATGATCACAACCAGCACTTCTACCTGACGGGAACTACAACCGATACCCTGAATCTGAGCTCGTACAACTACCTGGGTTTCGCTCAGTCGGATGGCCCTTGTGCGGATCTTGCAGAAGAAACCATCAAGAAGTATGGCATTGCAGCACCCAGTACCCGAGCGGAGTCCGGCACACAGGATCTTCATGTCGAAGTAGAGGAACTGGTTGCCAGGTTTGTGGGCAAAGAGTCGTCTATGATTTTCTCTATGGGCTTCGGTACCAATGCAACCGTCTTTCCTGCCTTAGTCTCGAAGGGATGTCTCCTGATCTCCGATGAACTGAATCACGCCTCGATCCGTTTTGGTGCTCGTCTCTCTGGCGCCTCTATCGCTATGTTTAAGCACAATGACATGAAGGACCTAGAGTTGAGACTTCGAGAGGCCATCTCTCAGGGACAACCCCGCACTCACCGTCCCTGGAAGAAGATCCTGGTTGTGGTCGAGGGACTCTACTCGATGGAAGGCTCTATGTGCAACCTTCCTGGTCTTGTGCAGTTGAAGCGCCGGTACAAGTTCAACCTGTTCGTCGATGAGGCTCACTCCATTGGAGCCATTGGTCCTAAGGGACGTGGTGTTTGTGATTACTTCAGCATCGATACCTCCGAGGTGGATATCCTGATGGGCACACTTACAAAGTCATTCGGTGCCAACGGTGGCTACATCGCGGCAGACAAGGTGATGATCGACCAACTTCGTGCCACCAACCCCGGTGTCTACTTCGGAGAGTCTCCCGCCCCTGCAGTGCTTTCCCAGATCGCTTCCGCTCTGCGCATCATCAGCGGTGAGCTCGTTCCCGGCCAGGGCGAGGAGCGGTTACAGCGACTGGCTTTCAATTCCCGATACCTCCGCCTCGGTTTGAAGCGTCTTGGCTTTATAGTGTATGGCCACGATGATTCACCAATCGTTCCACTCCTTCTCTTTAACCCGGCCAAGATGCCTGCATTCTCGCACGAGATGCTCCGGCGAAAGATCTCTGTTGTTGTTGTTGGTTACCCAGCCACTCCGCTAGTCTCGTCCCGTGCTCGTTTCTGTGTCTCTGCTGCGCACACCAAGGACGATCTTGACCGCGTGCTGACCGCTTGCGATGAAATTGGCAATGTCCTCCAGTTGAAATTCTCTACTGGTATCGCGGGTGGTGCACTGCCTGCTGCCGAACAGTCGGCTCCTCCACCAGAATTGGAGAAAGAGTGGCACCGCAAGCGCTCGGAAAATATTTCTCCTCCCCGCTGGCGCGTCGAGGATGTCATCCGACGCGGAGTCCAGGATGTCAAGAATCCCCTGTACTAGTACTAGATTGGCTTCTTTCTCCTATCGGTTGACATGACGTCTTGAGTTCACTAGGCTTTGAGATGAGTCTTCGTTCGGGGGGGGTTTTTTTTTCCACAAACACGGTTGTTGCTGGTCACATCGTGCCGGTGCGTTAACTCCATGTGTCCCCTTTATTTTTGTGCTGGGTTTCTATGATTATCGTGTCTTTGGACTTTTGACCCTAAGGCACATAAAAACAAGTGAACATCCTCAGACTAGAAAGAAAAGGGGAACTGGAGTAAAAAAACCAAAAAGAAACCAAAACGGTCATGAGATATTCGAACAAGCAACGAATGAATATGCCCCGTTTCCTATGATCCTTCTGCTCTTGCTTCTTCCCGTTTACATCCATACAGTATTTCATGTTACTTTCTTTGTCACTGTTATTCTCAAGATATTGCCTAATACTGTTTCACCCATGCTCTCAAATTCTCGTATCTATTCGGCATCCTGCCAATAGATGTCGATTAGGATGCCCTTATGGGAATATTGCTCCGATGTACAACACAACATGTATCATTCCGCAGGGCAAAGGCTGGCTCCTGTTCGATTATTTTCCTTTTTCTTTGGCTTTTATTCTATTTCTTGTGATCAGCCTATTTCCTTCCAGTTCAGGGAGTTTTCAGTTCAACTCCTAGGGTCCCGACATGTGGCATAGGACTTGATCATTGGATTTGCATTATGAATATTATGGATATGGATATGGATTGGAAATGGGAATCACAGACTGGCTATGGCTGTTACACTCACACATTATGTCCCCTGAGCTACTCGGCATTTATTTGTCGATTTGTTTCGTTTATGCAGCTGCTATGTGGGTTTGTGATGGGTCGATGTCCCCTTTATGTCTTTTTTTTGTTCTACTACTATGTTTATAATTAGACGATTGAGATAGCTGTCAATATTCTTCAATTCTTCTGATCTTATTAGTTTTTTTGAGACGAAACGTAAAGATATGCTGTTCATCTCAAGAGAGGGAAACTTTGATAATTCAGCTGTCACAGGTTGCGCTTTCCTTTTCCTCTCTCCTTCCTCTTCTTCTCTTTCCTTTTCTTCTCTCCCTTCTCCCCCTCTCCCCCCTCTCTCCTACAACTATTTCATCTATCCTCATTTCGTCTCTTTCACGGACTCCCAAGCTCTAGGCATGAGCACTGCAATAACCCCAAAGGACCCGTAGGGTTCCTCTGGGGGCACACATCTACTGTTCTTGCCTTGCTTGCCTTGAATCATCTCTTCCCTTCTCACTCTTGATGTTGTCAACTCGAGTCGATGTCGGTTTTGTCGTGACCTATAGAACTTCCCACGGGTAGCATCTTCGCTAGAATTCCAACCACTAGACAGCAACCACAGGGTGGCTGTCTTGATTCTGGAAACGTTGGTATTCTCACTATTACCAACAAATGCCTCGCCCATTTTCCCCTGCGTCCTGGTGAAACAGAAACCAAACTCAGGTCCACGAATTCTGGGGGAGCATAACTCGAGATTGCTGGAAGATTTGACTCAATCGTTTCCTCGAAGGGGTACTATGAAGGAATTCCGGGATCATTCCAGTCTTACTCCTACTTAAACAAAAGATCAACACCAAAGTCAATTCTCAAATATTCTTTGATACTCCTAACATGACAGAGTCTTACGGATGATATCAACCGGATGTATTATCATCTACATTGACAGTCCGACCTTCAAGCACGACTTCCTTAACTCAAACCCGAGTCCCGTCTTATATATCCACATATCATCCCAACCAGCCAAAAGTATTCTGGTGGTCAAGGTGAAGAAAGTACCTTTTTTATGGCTTCGGCGCTCCCTTACTGTTGGTCCCAGCATTTTCTTCGATTATGGCTCTTCGCCTTGAGTCGCGAAAGAACGCCAACGAGAATATTGACTGGACTTACCCATTCAAATGTTCTATACATTCGTTATAATGCGCTGGGCATCTTTCTGCAAAAGGAGAAGCGCAAGCCTTCAATAACGTATGCCTCTTAGGCCACCGCCTTTCGCATCTGTAGGTGGTCTCTACAGAATTTACGGTTGCATTGATAACCAGATAACCTATAGTTGATACGTTCCACACCAACAACTCGGCATTATGACACTTGACAATGTACGAACAAGATGGTGTGGCTTTATAGCATACTACCAACAACAGCGGGCCTCCAAACTCTGCTTCAAGGAGGTAGAGGATCGGGATAGGGTAGACCATCTCTCGACCCAAATATGCGTTCCAGGTTCTACTTCGATGATAACTACGGTCTGAAAGGAGAGGCTAGTGCTCATCTGAGAGATCGTCATGTTATCCTGCTGTTTCCGAAATGGGCCAAGGCTAGCAAGACTAGTAGCGCTCGGTGGTACCTTTCCATCTTACACTTATATGGAGGTTGCTACTGTTGTCGAAGGGGCTCGAAGTGGGTCAAGCTTAAACACAAATCATACAAAACCCACTATCTCGTCCGACATATGATCAAGTGGAAAGAGAAGTGTTCCAAATCGGGAAACAAATCATCGTCTCGGTACGCTCCCCTCTCCAGAACTTCAGGACTAGGGCCAGTCTACTAATCTGTGAATATAGCCCTCATTATAACCTCCTAGTCTCAACGTCATCAGAATTGATCTTTCACAATCCCATCCCCAATTCTTCAATGAACAAGCCGACAAGGCGATTCCTCAGATGGCTGTTAAAATTGATCCAAGAGCTTCGGTTGGAGATCGAAAGGTTCTGTGCAGCCAACCAACCTCCCATAGCTCTGCCGCCTCCGACATTTGATGATGTCCTCAAGCCCATCGTTCCAGTGTATCGACCACCGGGAGAGAGCTGGAAATGAGAATTCTTCGATTCTTTTTCCCAACCAGATGCAAGAAACGTCTCTGCCCACGATAACGGCACCGGCGTCAGAGGAAGTTTTCGATTTAAGACAGGCCTACACCTGAACCTCCTAGGGCGTGAGTGGATCGTAATCTCTCAAACAACATCTGGAGTGAACAGCTCAATTCCGAAAAGTTGATTGAATCAACTTTCATTCTTCTTCTTCTTCTTCTTCTTCTTCTTCTTCTTCTTCTTCTTCTTCTACTCTTTGTGCCTTTAACCCGGGAGGGAATCTTGACTTGCAAGGGTCCCTTTGATAGTCACTAGTCAAAGGTGACTCTTGGCACGGCTTCAATAGTTGCTGCTCGTGACAATCAACTGGGGGGGGGGGGGGGGCTCTGAACCATCCGTCCAGCCAGAAGCCATCGTCGAGATGAAAGCATCTGTTCTCCTAGCAAGTCATGCCAAAAAGGTACTTACGCAAATGGGAATTGAGATGATATGGATCCTCAGGTGCAACCAAGAATATCAGCAAAAGAAAGGGTAATAAATTGTCAAAGCAGATGTAAGGAAATTACTAACTTAACATCTAAGATATTCAACACGGTCAAAGAAATGTGGATCGTCATTGGGAAATATGGCCCTGGGTACCTCGATCGTCTATGCAGAAGACACCAGGAAGCTACATCACCAGGCAGGCTGATAGAAACAAAGAGAGAGACCAACTGCGGGATCAAAATTACCACCTACGATACCAAGCTGGTTCGTGTACTCAGGCGATGCGATCTAAATATGCCAGTGCAATCCATCTGTCAGAGGAGGGATTAATCATACCATCCTAGCTTGCTTGCAGCATATGCAATGTTTGCTAGGTGTCAACGGTGGAACACGGTCCGGTATGGGATACCGTTGTCTGGGCTCTGTCAACACTACGAACTTCCTGGCCGGACACGAACACCCAACAGGGGAGGCATCATATGGCCATCAAATGGAATCGGTAACCCAACTGAGCATCCCATTTGATTCGCGCTGGTAATGATGGCCGCGATTATGGAGGAGATTCCATACTTGATGTATCCAAGCTCAAGATTCAATGGCTTCTGCTGTGAGACCTGAGCCCAGGACATTCATTTGCTGGATAATCGCGTCGGCACTGAACATCTCAAACCTCGAAAGGTATTGGAAATACCATGAATACCGAACATGGCACAAGCATTCTCGAATGAACATCTGAGGTTGGTGCTGGGACAAGCCTCCCGATGTGTAATAGCCAAGCTAACAAATCACGCGAATAGTTCCACAGCCAGCTCCGCGCTGGAGCCCTTATGCTAGCTACCGTGCCAGTTCCTTGTACAGCCCCTGGTGAAGTGTGAGTCGGAACAAATATTCCTGTGGTCTCACTCTGATTGAGAGAAAGGAGTCTTCTTTGGGGTTACATGGTTCCTAGATCGTGATCTCTATGCTCACTCCCCGCTATTCCTTTGTTCGACTCTCTTCAAGATGTCTACGCTGGGCTTCTTCTTCATGGCCTTTCATACGCAGAGGCTGTATTTTGCCGGTCTGACTTTACGCCGCCCTATTCTTGATAATGGCGTTCTTCATCTTCCTCGCTATGAAGAAAGGGGGCTAGCATAAGGTCACGGCCTAAATAGGAAACATACAACACACGACGACGCGACACATGTTTTGTTGCTGCTTTTCGTTTATTATACCACACATTGTCGCTCAGCAAGAAAGTCACCCTAATTGAAGAGGCATGACTGGAGATTGCCAAAGATCTGCCGCATGCAGTCCGCTTCTTGGAAGGAGAATCAAGGGAATACATCATATTCGATGACTTCGGAAAGATGACGATGGCAAAGGCTATATCAATGACCATTAATCCCCATCTATTATTGCAGCTGGAGCGACCCTTTGACCGAAGTCAGAAATGAGTGGCCGTCCACGGCAGATCTAGGTAGGTAAACTAAAGACAAAACAATCAACATCACATGTGGCTAACTTTATCCAGCGTGGGGAGAGTTGTCCCGATGGTTCGTTGTGCCGCGAGTTGACTATAAACCTCCCAGTCAATATTCTTCCCTGGTCAACCATATTCGTCTGGCTTGTGGCCCTCATTTATGATCCTCGCTAGCTCCGTTAGTCGCAGACAATCAAGTCTCAACTATAATTTCTCTTGCCTCTTGCACCTTTCTATCTTACACTTACACTGAAACCGCACATATGCTCTGCGATCAAACCTCGAGCACCAACAGCTCATCCTATTGCCTCTGGTTCCACTTCCGTCTTTGGTCCAAATAATTGTACGTCGGCCCAGTTGCATCATCATTCACAAGCCCTCCTAGGAATCCTCAAGCTCTACATCCCAGACATTCACGGTTCTGACGAGGATTCCTACAAGCTTCCAGCAGCATCATCATCTATAGATCGCTATCTTTTCGAGCTCGGCATGATACCCCTCTCTATCTACCACCTATCTACGAATTCTTATAGCAGGTCCCGCTGACGACCAGCCTATCCAATTGACCCGGAATCGCGAGTCTCGACCTGAGATCTTTGCCTCGATCGTCTAACGTATCCTTCTGATGCCACCTTGTCGCATACTGGACTGTCTGGAAGCCCCGGTGGGCAGCCTATTTTGGCACCTACCTCTCTTCATACCCGGTCGACAGTTCTTAACCGTGGCATATCACAGGAATCTCGTGGATACTGCAGCAGGATGGCAGTCCGCTTCGTGGCCGATATTCTGGACATTGACGGAAGGCTTGAGTCAATTGAATGGCGAGAAGGAAAACCTTGATGTTGTGGTTGTTGAAGCTATGGTGCTGTTTGTCATTATTTCGTGTATGGTATTCGATATGTCCATGGAGGTGGGACGTCATTCTGATAGGGCATTGAGATATCCGGTTTGAAGTCAACCTTGGGCCGTTATAGCCTGTACACATCAAGGGTGAAAACTATTGTAGTTTAGAGACAGGGTGTGTGTGTAATCGTCATTTGCAAGGGTAAATTCCAGGCTTGATATGTATTGGAGATGAAAATTTCAAGAATAGACAGATAGTCTGGATATCGCTATTGATAAAATAACACAATATCCATGTGTAGAGTATCAAGTCCGGTCAATGTGAATGGTATTTCTATCATGAGCTTTTACGCTTTTATATCAGGCGACCGGGCGACGCCAGGATCAAAACAAACAGAAAAGCAAATCGGGATTCCATATGGAAGAACCCTCTGCACCACTCCAAGTGGGCTATGAACAGCCTAAAAGAGAACAAGATAATATCGAGCGACAAAAATAATAGACAAGGCGCAAGCAGAGACGCCTGTCGCAAAAACAGAGGGATATCATTAAGATTCGAAGAATCTAGACATGTCGCAAAACAAAAAAAATTGAGACAAATTGAAATGGGAGAAAGAAGGGGAAAAAAAGCAAAACCATAAGACTCGTATACTCGATAAGTCATCAGGGAGGAAACCATACCCTCCACCAATACACATAACCAGGCCACTCACTCGTCTTTCAAGCTTCCGACCAAATTGCGTAGCACGTCCATGATGACAGCTTCGTCTTTTGGCTCGCCGCCTGGGAAGGAGCTTTCTGGTGCATCGCCCAACACGCGTGCGCGCGCACTCCGAAGAACTTCCCGGATGTAGTTCTTGTCCTCGTAGTCTTCCATGAGAACAGCTTCAAAGTCATCGATTGCCTTATTTGCTCGCTCAATGAACGGGGATGACTCTGGCGGCCCTGGTGCAGAGTTTTGCTGAGCAGGGTGTTGCTGCTGTTGATGATGAGAGTGGGCCGGGAGGCCGGGAGGCGGATGATGCTGGTGCGGGTGTTGCTGCTGGTGCTGCTGGTGCGGATGCTGTTGGTGTTGTTGGTGTTGGTGTTGTTGGTGTTGTTGGTGTTGTTGGTGCTGCTGGTGCTGGTGCTGCGGCTGGTGTTGGTGGTGAGATAGCGGATGTTGCTGCTGAGGGGGATGCGACAGTGGCTGCGACTGGGGTTGGACCGGTGGCTGATGCTGCTGATGCTGGTGTTGGTGTTGGAACTGTGCTCCACCAGGTGGGGGGTAGACCCGAGGCTGCGGGTTGTTGTGAGGAGGTTGAGATGATGGCGGCTTTTGTTGTGGATAAGGGGAATGATGCTGAGGTGGCCCGTGGGGAGGCCGTGGTGTCTGCAACTGTTGCTGCTGGCCGCTGGGTGGAGCAGGGGCGGATGCGTAGGGCGAAGTGTAGGTTGAAGGGATAGTCGCCGCGAATGCAGCTGGGAGGTTGTTGCGGAGCTGACTGGGGATGGGGAAGGATGCAGCCGGATTGATAGGCGGTACTGGTGTTGGTGCTGGCACCGACACCGGTGCCGACGCCGCTGGCTGTGCCGCCTGTACTGGCGTGGGTGCCTGCGTAGGTGCGGGTGCAGACGCGGGCATAGGAGCCGGAGTAGGCGTTTGTGCCGGTGGCGGTATAGGAGCAGAGACAGGGGCAGGTGTAGGCGCTGGCGGAGGTGCCGGTGCCGGCGCCGGTGTTGCAGCTTGAGGCGGGGCCGGAGCAGGAGCAGGAGCAGGAGCTTGAACCGAGGGAGCGGGAGGAGGAGGAGCGGTGGGCGCAGGAGCAGGGGCCTTCGATGGAGGTGGATAGGGACTGGAATGTGGTGGTCCTCCCACATTAACAGACGCCGGGAAAGGAGCAGGTGGTATGGAAGGGAATTGGAAATGTTGCGGTGGATTTGGTACCGGCGGTGGGCCCTGAGGTGGTGGTGCATAAGAGTGGGACATAGGCATGTACTGCTGGGGAGCAGGCGCAGGAGGGTGGGACACCTGCGGCGGCGGCGAAGGGCGTCGTTTCTTTTCCTTCTCGACCGACGCGCCGGGAATAAGTTGCCATGACCAACCCTTACCATCTCGCTCTGCGTGCATGAACAAATGGCCGTTGCCGTTCAGGTTGTGCCGTACACTGGATGTCCAGCCCTCAGTCTCACACTTGAAGCGGAAGTACGGATATTTCAGTTTCAGGGCACGGTAGATCTGCTTCAACGTCATTGGCGTGCCGGCTTCCGTCAGAGCATCAAAGATGAGAACGGCGTAGTTGTACGGGGGGCTTTGCCAGATCCTCGGCATTGTAAGCAGACTCTGGAGGATAGTTGGGAGATGGTGACCGTGATGGTTTGCGCTTTTTGACCGGTGGAGGTTTGACATATTCCTGTGGAGGCTCTGCAGACATATGGCCGCCTTCTGTTGAGGGAAGGGGAGAATCCATTGGTGTCCCGTCCGGCTTCTTTCTCTTGGTGTACTTCCGCTTCTCGGATGGCTTTGGTGACTCAGGAACGACAGATTCTTTGGCAACTGTCTTTCCGGCCTTGGGTACTTTGGGTGGAGGAGGTGTGATACCTCCGTTGGCCTCGCGCTTGGCGGCATTTTTCTGCTCCCGGGCAAGCTCAGCTCGCTCGCGTTTGGACATGATCCCATCTTTAGGAGGGCGTCCTGGTCCCCGGCGACGGGCCGGCTGCGAATCGTTATCCCCAGTCTCAATAGAATCCATTGTCTGGGACGATTTGGAATCCTTTGTCTTGAGGATGATCTTCTTTGAAGGTTCCCTACTCTCGCCGCTGTCACTTCCCAGTCTCTCGGATTCATCAACGTCGTCATCCATCTCGATCGAAGCACGGGCATCTTTCTCTTCTTCCTCTTCACGTTTTTCTGCCATTTTTTCTTCCATCCTGTCGGCTCCAGTTTCGCCGATGGGGACATCTGGCAGCAAAAAGCGGATTCGCACGCCTCCAATTTGGATGTAGTCGCCGCTGTGTAACGGGCGAACCTGTCCCGGTGATAGCCAATCAGCCCCAATGAACGCTCCATTGCGTCCCATTACTTCCATTTCAAACAAATTACGATCAAAGTTGTATGAAATTCTGACATGCCTTCGAGAAATCCCTCGATGGCCTGCGGCACTGCCGTCAACGGTCGTTGGGGGGTGGATTGGAATGGTGGGACAAGAATCAGGGGATGGAAGCAAAGCCAGCGCATCAACGGGCTTTGCGTCTCCGTTTCCATCTTGCAAAGATTGCATTGCAAGCGCATTGTAGTCGGTAGTTGATTGTAGTTGAGCCGGGTTTGCATGCAATGGCACAACAGCGTCATCAAAAGAAGATTTTGAAGATCGTCGGCTTATGTTCATATTGTTTGCAAGATGCGGAGGAATATCTGGATCAAAGCCCATAATACCTCCCCGATCACTGACAACACTGCCCATCATGGCAGCACTTTCTTCCCGCTTCATACGGTTGGGGGTATGAGATGTGTTTCCTCCACTTGAACTCTTCGCCCGAGTGCTGCGCACGGCCTGCCGGTACTGGAACTCTCGGTGATGGGCGGCGCGGGCGGCGCGCACGTCTCGTCCTAGGATGAATGAGTAGGTATTGACATAGAAATGCCCATCATCAAACTCCAACTTGGCAAATGCTTGGATCTTTGGTTCCGATCCAGCAATTGAGGCCGCCATATCTTGATATCCCAGGGCTGACAGATCGGCATTCTGCGAAAGGAATGCGGCTGTGAGCAGCTCGTTTTGCTGGAGAGCTTCAAACGCATTTTTCGGGGCCGCGGAAAAATCCAATGGCGGAAGGAGCGAGGGCTGCTCGTTGTTCAATTTCGGATTCATGGGGTCGGACAAGGTATGTATGGCATCGGACGAGTTGAATCCTGTATGGCTCATATCGTGGTGTGCAGAATTTGTACCCATGAGCTCGTCATCTAAAGCTTTCCCATTCAGCAAGTCCTGAATCTCACGAGATATCGAGGCGGTGTCCTGGTGTAAACTCGGGTCGATGGGCGTGGGGTTCTGGGCGGACATGTCAAATTGATGTGAGATTGAGTCGTCCATCTTGATATCCATGTGAATACCCTGGTCCTCATCCTGTGCAGGTTGTATTGTAGTTGGGGTTGAGTTTGTCGCAGGTTGGTTGCCAAGTAGTTGTGCTAGGAGCGCACTTGCAGCGCTTTGAGTAGTTGCATCTTGTTGGTTTTGCGCTGAAAATCCGTTGCTGTCTGAGCGTTCAGTTTTGATTGCGACGTCCGGGGCGGGCATTCCGTTGGGAGTTGACGGGGCAGAATTATTCTGCATCGCGCGGATTGCGGAGTCGTCTCGAGGATTGGAAGGGGGTGTGGTGTTTGGTGAGCAGCCATAGTCATACAGCGGGCTATCGGAGCCTGGGTCAGGCGGTCGATGGCCCACGGCTGGCGCAGTCATGGTCTGCGACGACATGACAGGCTGGTGCTGGGGAAGGGGAGAGGAATGAAGTTCCAGAAGGGAAGTTCTCAACTTGGGCCCGGGCGGTGAGCGATGGCCAAGTCGGTCGCTGCAGATGGCCGTAGTCACCGCTGAGGCATGTTTTGAGAAGCTGGGGGGCGTGGGTTCTTGTTTTTCTTTAGTCCTCAAGTATTGCGATTTGACTTGACGATTTCAATGATCTGAAGTTGTTAACAGTTGGAGAAACGTTAGAAAGGAAAAGCCCCGATGATCTTCTTCCGGGACAAATTTTCTTTCCCGCCCCGCCCAAATCCATATTCTCTCCGACCTGATCCACCTGTACTATGGACTGGTTCCTCACCGATTTTGTTGAGCCTAGATCTACGGAGTATATATGTGACAATTCACTATGCTTCTATGCAATTGGCCTCTTTTTACTGCTATAACCTCACATTACCTCAGTCTACTGTCTTTGGTGGACTCGACCCTCTCAATATTCAGTGGCTTGTCTTTATATTGACGTGAGGGGAAACCACGGCGAGTAGCAGAGTTAGTTCTTTAGGCGAATTCCTATCAAGTCCGTATATATCATATGCAAGGGGTGTATAAATACATATTCTGGGGAAGCAGAATATATATAGAAACCAATGAGCTCGTCTACATGTCTTCCAATGTATGTAAGGTTGTATACCTGAGATCTTATCGCGATAAAAGAGCCACCCTCTAGACCCCCTCTACCCAACTATCTACCTTTACCTTCACCTACACCTCCACCTCCACTTCCACCTACATACTCACATAAAAACCGAAATGGCCCCAAAATTCAAAAAATCTGACCTAAAACCCCAACAAAAAACCACACCAAAGACCACACCAAACTGGCCACCCCTCCGCCCTCTCCTCCCCGCTGCCGATCTAACCCTGACCCCCCTCCTCACCGACCAAATCTACCTAATCCGCAACTTCCTCTCAGGCACCCTGTGCAAGACCTACGCCTCCTTCCTCGCCTCACTACCCCTAACAACAACACCGGGAACCCCCAAGAAAGACGAAGCCTTACGCGTCAACGACCGGTTCCAGATCGACGATGCGCGATTCGCGGAGATGCTGTGGAGCACTACAGCGCTGAAGGAGCTTGTCACGACGCGCTTTGAAGACGAGTACGGGTCTGACGAAGATGAGGGCTGTCTTGCTGAACGCGCACGTCAACTCTGGGGCGGAGAGCCATTGGGATTGAATCCTAATATTCGTATTTATCGATATTCCGCGGGACAGTTCTTCGGACAACATTGTAAGAGTTCTTTGGATCATACAAGCACTTCCATAAAACAAGAAAACCAATCTGACCCAATCGCAGACGATGATTCTAATAACATCACCCTCCCCCCACCGAACTCGCGCTCAAAAGCAACACCCGCACGCACAACTTGGACACTCCTTATCTACCTGACATCCTGTACAGGCGGCGAAACGGTCTTCTACCCGGAGCCGACGCGCACGAACCGGAATCCGGAGCCGATAGCTGTTGCGCCGGAGGTTGGGATGGCGCTGTTGCACCGACATGGAGATCATTGTATGCTGCATGAGGGGGGTTGAAGTTACCCGGGGGGAGAAGTGGGTTTTGAGGAGTGATTTGGTTGTTCCAAGGTGATTTGGTGATATACTACGTAGTTGATTGCATTTGGGCAGTGTTTTGGGGCATAGCATAATCGTAGTGGGCGGGTTCCTACGCGACTTCGAATCTGGAGTTTGGATATATAGACATGCATATGGGAATTTCGAATTGGGACCTCGGGAAATGAAACACGAGTTCTAATCATTCTGCTGGATCATACCTAAGTATTGGAGGGTCCGCGTGAATAACACAGTAGCAAAAGGACAATATGAACAAGGACGACAGTAGGTCCAGGTCCCTGTCACAGATCACAGAGGGCACGCATAAAAGAGATAGTTGTAAATACAAGTCAGATCGTCGTAAAGAGTGGAAAATTTGCTGGGAAAGAGATGGGAGACAAATAATGAACATGAAAAAAAAAGGTTAGATCATCAGTTATTGGGATAGGTAGCAGGTGAGTTTGGAATTCAACAAGGTGACAGATGACAGAGCTGGATCTCGCCAATGAAGAGTCTAAATTCCAGGCTCAAAAACCCCCATATTCAATTTCATTGTATCGTATCACATTGCTTTGGAAACAGGAGATTTCTCTCCATCCAATTCATACTCGGCCCCTCTCATCATCCCCTCCACGGGACCGAGAAGCCGCTTGAATCCATCCCGACCCAACCGTGCCACCTTCACATCCGTCTTGGTTCTGATGCTTGCCTGGCGCGGCTTGTCATCCAGCAAGGCAAGCTCGCCGAAGTAATCACCTCGGCGGTAGTTCTTGACGGGCCCGGAGACACCGTTCTTGGTTGCCTCGGCTTCGCCCGATTCCAAAAGATAGAAAGCATCTCCAGGATCGCCTTCGTGGATGATGGTGGAATTAGCCGGGTACTTGATGGTGTCCAATGCATCGGCGATCTTCGAGCGCTCGTATGGCTTCAGAGAAGAAAGCAGCGGGACTTCCTCCAGGAAAGCCTCGTACATGCGACGGCGTTGGAATGCCGAGTCCATTAGGATGCGGCGGAAGGTGATGCGGTCAAGGGCCCAAAGGTTGCTCTTTGGCTCAGTGGAGATCACAGTCGCAGCACGCGGGGCATTGTACATCAGAGCCAGTTCGCCGAAAGATCCTCCAGGCCCAATGCTGGCGACCTTGTTGCCCAATCCATCAGGGCCAGGCTGCACGGCGCCGGAGGAGTGGATATAAACGTCAAAGTTTCCCTTCTCCACGATGTAAAAGTAATCACCCGCGTCACCTTGGGAGATAACCTTGATATCCTTCGCAGGGATGGGTTTCTCAACGAGAGCGTTGAGGACAGTCAAGAATTGATCATCGTCGAGGTGGGAGAAGAGGAAATTGCTACTGACGGCGCTCTTGAGCCGGGAGACCTGTTCTTCGGTCTTTGGGTGGTGAGGAGGGGACCAGCTCTCCGAACCAGCTTCGGTGGGATTTAACGATTCTGCTGAGACAGATGTCCGTCGACCCAGCGCATAATTGCTAGGGAATCCTTGCTGTGCGGATCGTGCCGGGAGGGGGGCTAGCTCCCCCTCCTGTTCACCCTCCTCCTCTGCAGTATCCTGGAAGGGACTCCGACTGAACAACGATCTTCCCGTTTGTGGTCCTCCCTCCGCGAATCCAGTACCTCCAAATAAAGCAGTGCCCGGCGGCGGAGCACCCGAATTAGACTGTCGGAAGGTCAGGTCTGTTGGTGACGTCACTTCAAACTCGTCGTCGGAAATTTTTTGGCTAGCAAGTTTGTCGCCAGCTCTAGTATTGATGGCCGGAGTCAAACCTGGAGTAGAATTTTGTGCCATGAGGACGTTTTGGGGGGGGATGAGGGCCGAAGAGGCCGCAACGTCCGGGGTAGTTTTGAAGCTAAGTGTAGCGAAACAGAGGTAATATGAATATTAGAAAGGAATGGCTTTTAGAGAGATTGAGAGTAAAATGTAGAGAAAGTAGACAGAAGGTGGAAGATAGTAGGGTGAGGTAGGTCGAAAGGGTAGTAATAAGGAAGCAGCGGAGGGGCAGTGGGGAATTATTGGTTGGAGTCTATTTGGGTAATAAATGACTTCTCTTTCTTTTTTTTTCCCTTTCCCTTTCGTTCTTTTTTTTTATGACTCGGAAAGTAAATGAAATAAATTCAATGAAACATTTTTTAAAAAAAGCAGAAATTAAATGAAAGCGGGAAATTACAGTAGAAGCTCTTACTTTTACAATTTGACAGAAGTTGAGGCAAAATGAGGGGTAGAGACAACGACAGGTCTGAGCTTCGTCGATCATTTTTTGGCTTCAAATTTCAGTTGGACGAGTGATCGACGTCACTCATTCTAAGGAAAGGAAAGTTTTTTAAGACCTTCCAAGTGTCTTCTAGAATTACATCTTCGCCACTCAAGTGGCGGAACTTTGGATGTCTCTGGGCATATTTCCAGTGGATATGTCATGGACTCGTTTTTAAAATGTCACCTTATTAAATTTGGAATCCTGGTTTTGAAAGCTTTTCAAGCTATCGAATGTTCCTTTGGCCAGGAATGTTTATACTGAAATGACTTGAATGTTCTATATTGTGAGCAGTTAGAAGCCAGGTACTTCGTACAAGTACTTATACAACCTTAAAGCTCTGTGGCGTCATATCAAAAGGCAAGTCTAGAACGAACGCATAGACCCGAGTCCCAGCCCCCTGAGATATCTGCATATTCCTATCTTTTTCTATAAGAAAAACCAAAATTATATAGCCGCTAGTCCTCCAGGGTCAGGAACTGGTCTGTGTCACCCCCCCCCATTTAGTAGTCTTTTTTTTTTTTCTCTTCCCCAACCTCTATTTTTTTTTTCATTCTCTGCGAAATCAAGATGGGAACTTTTACATTTAAGTGGTGAGTCAAGCTTCTAACGTACAGATCTCGTCTCGTGAGATCCTCGTGGTACAATGCTAAGACGGTTACTTGCAGGCCTGGCAATGCGAGTGAGGTGTTCGTTACAGGCACTTTCGATGATTGGGGTAAGACGGTGAAACTGGACCGGGTGGGCGACATTTTTGTCAAGGAAGTGACTATATCTCCTGTACAAAAAGTCCACTACAAGGTATGGCCTTAATAAATTTTTTTTCCTCGCAACTTCCTCTTCCCTCTTTCGCCTGTAGATTGGATGGCGGTGAGCCTTAGGCAACAGGCCTTTTTCCACTGACGTCACCCGTGCCGCTTTCCCCATTTATATTGAGTCACTTCCCGGAAATCCCCAGGTTCATTACATTAAGTTCCTTTTACTGACTGAACCAAGTTTGTCGTCGACGGTATTTGGACTACAGATCCAAACATACGTGAAGAAGAAGACGGACATAACAACGTCAACAACGTGCTTCTACCAGAAGAGATCAATTTCGCCCCCACTATGTCCGGCGTGACCCCTGATTCTACAACCGCGGCTCTTGCTGCTAACGTTCCCAAGGAGCCTAATGGAGATTTGCCTGGTACATTCCCAGAGACTCCGGGACTGGAATCCGAACAGACCTTATCCGTGGATCCCATCCCAGCTTCGGGGGGTTATGGCAACCCCGTTTGCCTGAACCCGGGCGACAAAGTTCCTCATCACAGCACCCTCCACAACAACACTGTTAACTCGACGGTCACTTTGGACAAAGAGTCATATGAGAAGGGTCAAACTCTCCCTATTGACGGCATCCAGAACAACGACACTAATACTGGCGCTTCGCCATACTATCTCCCCCCAATCACAAACAACATGATTCCTGAATCCAGTCTTCCGATGGATGGACCCGCGCAACGCGCAGCTAGTGAAACCCAGCCGACTTATACTGGAGGTCCGGCGCAGCAGGCGGCGTTGACCGATCCTGGATATCACATCCAGTCCGCTGGCCCTAACTCGACCACAGCGGCACTAGCTGCCGCCGTGCCGCTGGAGCCAAAGGGCAAGCAGACTAACGGTGACAAGCCCGTCGATGAAGTCCCTCAGGTGGTGAAGGACTCGTTGGCCGAGGCCCACAGGGACCCCGAGGCTGCTGCGAACCAGGAAGCAGTCGACGAGAAGAAGGCTACCGAGGAGGAACTGCACAAGAAGGTCCATGTTGAAGAGTCCGTGGGTGCTCCGGCGCCTACTGTCACTGCGGCCACCCAGCCCATGGGCCCTCACCTCACTGTTGCTAGTGGGATAGACTCGGCAGACGTGTCGCCACTCTCGACTCCTCCGCTCGACCGCACTTTTGCTGCCTCTGCCCCAACTTCAGAGCCGAAGACCACCGAGCCCAGTGGGCCGACTGTCACAACTGGCCCTGAGACTACTTCTACTGCCGAAGTCTCGACCCCCAAGACTGAACCCGCAGCTCCCACTGTAACGACTGGAGTTGAGTCTACTCAAGCACCTGCTACCTCGACAGCAGAGACCGCCGGTCCAACTGAGCCGACTGGATTTGAGTCTACTCAGGTACCTCCTACTTCGACCGCGAAGCCCGCAGAGCAGTCTCGGAAACAGTCTCTCAGCACTGAAGGTGCTTCTACTAATGGCGAGAAGAAAAGGAAGCATCGCCTGAGCAGCTTTTTCGGCAAGCTCAAGGAGAAGCTTAAGTAGACGGAAGTTTCAAATTTCTGACATTGGAATATGCTTGATTCCAGTTCTGGGTGGTATGGTGGCTGTAAGAGCTGACCGATATTCTCTTTTTTGATGCCTCGCGTTCTTTGTTCTGGATACCTCTTCCTGCTTTATTGCATTGTATGCCTGCAAGCCGTTTTTTTTTTGTTTATGCCTCGGCTAGTAATTATCGTCTAATGGAAGTACCTTGCTTTTATGTTTTGTTTATATCGTACTTTTATGTCTAAGCCGAAGTCGGAGCCGCAGCCTGCGTAAAATGTAGTACAGAACTCGGAGTATAAGCATGTTGAAACATGAAACATGAGATCAAACGATTCAATCTCACTGTCTTAGAATCTCTGTCTTTGAATCTTAGAATCTAAGAATCTAAGAAAGGAATCTAAATCTATAAATTCCCTTGTCATAGTGGGGAGAAAGTCGTTTGCTAATTCCGCTCTTCTCCACAACCCCGACGTTGACTTGTTCCTTCTCTTTCTCCCTTCTTCTCTCTACACTTCTGGGGTTTCAGCAATGGCTAACCCCACATTATCCATGATCGACCCGACAAAGCAAGCCGAATACCCAATTGTGCTGGGGGAAAGGCTTCGAAATCCAAACACGAGCCGACTGATCAACGTCAACTACAACCACAAATCCAAGTCTGCCACCTCACAACAACGTTCGGTCATCACACACTCCCGATCGTCCGACCTCTATGACCTCACCGTTACTGATAAGGCCCCGAATGCCGATCAAACATTGACCTATTCATACAAAGGCAGCGAGGACTCCTCGAGTGACCGAAGCCTGGTTCTGATCTTCGATCCGGACCGGAAGGTCTTTGTTCTGGAGCCGGTCTCGACAACCTTGAACTTTAATCTACGGTCGGCTCCAGGAAAGACGGAAAAACAGGTCCGCGAGCAATACGAACAACTACAAATAAAGGAAGAGGATGAACCAACCTCGGGAGAAGACCGACACGGAGGGAGCACCAGCGAGGATGAGGGCCCGGCCGATGATAGCAATCCTTACGACTTCCGACATTTCCTCCCGAAGAATCGCCGAGAGGATAACAAGCCAATCTCAGGCCACAGCACCCCAGAACTTGCCGCTAGCAGGGCCAACACGCCATTAATACCAGCCGCCAGACCTGCGCCCAGACCTGCACCTCGGCCCACAACACAAACAAACCCGCTGCGACAGAAGAAACCGCCAACAAAACCACCAGTTAAAGCACACGTGAAGCCGAGCGAGCCTGTCAGCTACCCCGACCCACCTGAGCTTGAGGACTCTCGCTCGCCGTCCGATGCAGGCACGGGCTCACAACAGACTGGGCAGTCTCCCAGCTCGAACATTATTGTTGATGGAGATCTCATTATTGATATGGGATCTCCACCTCCGTCGCGCCCATTCGTCGTGAACCGGGCCTACTTCTCGTCCAATAACACCCCAGCAGACGAGGATGGGGATGAAGACATTGGAGAGTTTAGTTTACCTTCCCCGGTCGGTAATACTGCTCCGCCTGCATCCTCAGCACATACAGGCACGGCTACTCAAGAGGATGAAGTGGAAGATGATGATGCTTTGGCAGCGGAGATGGAAGCCGCTTTTGAACAAAGTGCTCGTGAAGAGGAAGCTCGGAGCCACCATTACACTCAACCCACGACCAGGCAATACATTCCCAGTGACGATGAGAGCGAGGTCAGTGAGGAGGAGTAAATGTCTATTTAGATTTTGTTTTTGTCGCATCTATCAGCGTGGCGCCAGGACGGACTTTTATTCCAAAGTACTAGATACCAATTGTAATTGTTTATAGGGAATGTTCGGAGTGTGATTGCATATCAATTACCAATGGGATTTACAGAATTCATTAAACTTATATTTCTTCCTTTCGCATATATAAAATCACAATATAACTAATGGCATCTTCTTACATGAGGCGGATAAATGCTTTTGCCCGGAAAAGCCATTGTTCCGACTAAAAGCTTCCCTTGTCGGCTGCGTCAATATGGGAGATCATAACCGCCTTGCAGGTTATCCGATATTGCTCGATATTTAGGCAGCTCTCTGTTGTTGATATATCGTTAATCCCTATCTTCCTTCTTTCCAATTCTCCGAACATCTTCCGCCGTCCATCTCACGCGATGCGCTAGAAAGCTCCGCCATGCTAGATTGGGTTTGACGACTGACGTTTGGAACGATAACGATTATTGTTAACCTCGCGCGAGCTCTTCCTTATCAGGTGCGCCAGATGCGCTTCTGTCGCCATTGTGTGAACAACCCCTCGTCGATCTTATTCGTCTTTCCCCTCTTTCGCACACCCCATGGCTTCCTCAGTACCGTCGAGGCGACGAATCCCCGGCCTACCGAATCCGGTGTTGGAAGCAGAGCAGCAAAAATGGCTATTCACCGAGGAAGAATTCGAGCGCACGCCATCGCGCATTGATAAGATCGAACGCGGGAAAGAGGACTACATCCGGCACCGCGCAGTCGAGTTCATCTGGCAAGTGAGCGTGATGTTAAAGATGCCCCCGCAGACCTCAATGACCGCCACGGTGTACATGCACCGCTTCCTCATGCGCTATTCGTTGATGGGCCAATATCCGGAGATGGGGTCGGACCTGATGCACCCGAAGGTGATCGCCGCGGTGGCTCTATTCGTCGCGTTCAAGGTGGACGAGGCCATGCGCCGCATGAAAGACTTCGTCATCGCATGCTGCCGCGTCGCCATGAAGCAGCCGAACCTGATTGTGGACGAGCAGTCCAAGGATTACTGGAAATGGCGAGACCTGATCCTGCAGAACGAGAGCGTCATGCTTGAATACCTATGCTTCGACCTACAGGTCGAGTCCCCTTACCGCATCCTCTGGGACTACTCCGTCTTCCTAGGCGTCGGCGACAACAGGGCTCTGCGACACTCCACCTACTCCTTCCTCAACGACTCAACCTACACAGTCCTCTGCCTCCAATTCCCACCCCGCGTCATCGCTGCCGCGGCCCTATACGCCGCAGCCCGCCACTGCAAAGTCGCCTTCCCCGACGACGCCGATGGCCGACCCTGGTGGGAGCAGATCGACGTCCGCCTCGACGACCTCATCCGCGCCTGCACCTTCATCGTCAAGATCTACGAGCGCGTCCAGCAAAGCCTCAGCAAGGGCTACCCCGACTTCGCACTTTCAGACTCAACCTCCCACCCCAACGACCCAACCCGCATCTTCGACACCGATCCCACAATATCAGCCTCAGAGCAACAATCCACCCCTCCAACCCTCACCGTCACCTCCGAGGCTCCAAATGGCCACAAACGCTCACGCGAACCCGAACCTCACCCCAACACACACCCACTCCCATCCTCCCCACAAAATAAACCCACTTCAACAACCCTCAACGGAAACGGCGAGCGCGAACGATCCCCCAAACGCCAGCGCACCATAACCCCCTCCCACGAAGCAATCCCCGACCAAAAACAACCTCCAGTTCCCCGCCCACGGGTCCCCGCAGCCGCATTATCCCAAACAAAAGCCACCCCTCAATTCAACTCCCTCTCAATCGCGGAGAAATCGGGATCAGACTCACACCCTTCGAAAGAAGAGTCCAGCGAAGAAGGCGAAGTCCATGAAAAACAACATGTCGTTCCAGTCGCGCATCACCCGCCTACGGCGGATATGGGTCATCGGAGTAAACTAGACTCCCAGCGAGAGGAGGGTGAGGCTGATGATGATGGTGCTGGAAGTGAAGAAGGCGAGATATAAGATTAGACCTACACATTTGGGTGTATTAGGTCAATGTTGCGGGTGTGGCCTGGGGAAGATTACTATTTATGAGAATGAAATCCACTGAGAATGAAATTTCTCTTCTGCTTAAATACCTTTACCACACCTTATCCAGCGTCCTGGTGAATTGGGACCGTAGACGAAGTATTTTACGAGTAAATTCCAAGTATCAAAGATGTAAGATTCAATTCCATATTTCCAGATCCATGTCCAGATAAGATTGTGTATGCGCAGAGAAAACTCCTAGATGTGCGATGCGAAGTACCATTATGTTCAGATGATGGTGTTTGTATTGGAAGATGAACGAGCAGAAAACAATCCAGGCCACGGTGATACATGACATGCAATGCAATGTACGAGTAGATGCCTAGATACCGGCCGGGACCTGATGCGAATATGTGCCTCTTCGTTCTCGGATTCATCTTCATCGTTGTCTTCTCAATCCCCAGTCAATCGCCAGATCTCATTTAATATCCAGTAGTCATAATCCCCAGTCCATGATCCAGCAAGCTGCTCGAAGCAACGTAGCTAAACCCACCGAAAGGGTTACTCTCAGCACCAACCTCGTCACTATCAGCACCCTTTCCAGCAGGGCAATTCTGTCCCTTGCCATAGTACTCATCGAAACCGGCAGTGGTAACCGTCGGGCTGAGCGGGAGATGAGTGAAGTCGACGGAGAAGTTCTCCGCGAGAGCGGGGTCTGTGACGACAGGCTGGATAGGGGGGTTAGTTCACGGCGCTCAAGGGCAGCCCAGTCGATTTTGCGGAAGAAGCGATGTTTCTTGATTATCTGCAGATCCTTCTGCATGTGGTAGCCGAGGCGTTTGGAGGGTTCTTTGCGGAGGAGACGGGTGAGAAGGTCTTTAGCGTCGGGTCCGAGGAAGTAAGGGAGCATAAGCTTTTGCTTGACGATCTTCTCTTGGAGCTTTGCGTGGTTGTTTGCGCGAAATGGGGGTGAGCCGGTGAGGAGGTCGTAGCCCAATGCGCCGAGGGACCACCAGTCGCATGCTTTACCGTATGGCTTGCCTTGGATCACTTCTGGTGCCATGTACTCGATTGTACCAAGGAGGGAGTTGCAACGGTCGTCGTCGCTGAGGGCGATCTTGCTGAGTCCGAAATCGGTTAGGAGGAGGTGGCCCTGTGCGTCTAGGAGGCAGTTCTCGGGCTTCAGGTCGCGGTAGAGAACGCCGACGTTTTGGTGAAGGTGGGCTAGTGCAAGTACCATCTCTGCCATGTAGAATGCTGCTGCATCTTCTTCGAACATGCGTTCCATGGCTAGATGGGTGAAGAGTTCGCCGCCTTGCGCGTACTCCAGAATCAAGTAGAGTTTCTCGTGGTCTTGGAAGGCATAGAATAGCTTCACAACAAAGGGGTGGCGGTTGACACTTTCCAAAATTGTGCGCTCTGTCTTAGTCTGCTCGACTAGCTTTTTGTGGACAGTGAGAGTAGCCTTCCGGAATTGTTTCTGAGCATAAAGCTTGCCCGTGACGACGTGACGCACCAGCAACACAGTTCCGAATGAGCCCTTCCCCAGACAGAGGATAGGCACAAAGTCCTCCGCTGTCATCTTGCGGCACAGTTGACTACGCAACTCCGGATTCATGCCGGGGACATCCGCGTTGCGATCGTCCAATGCCTCTGGTTGCACTACGGCGGAACTAACAAAGTCCTGATCCAGAGGGATTTCATAGCTGGTCAAGATCTCGGTCTGGTCGCTGTCGGAGTAAACACTGGGGGTCTGGGAGACAAGTCCGCTGGAACCAGTTGTGTTGTCAGACAAATTTAGACTGTTGAGTTGAAGCTTCAACGCGCTGACCCCATGGCCTGTGGGGGTCTGTGCCAGTGGGCTTGCGCCACCAAGGGCAGTAGGAGGTCGAGATGGTGCACGCGAACTCGCAGCGGAGAAGTCCGATTCCTCGTCACCGGATGCCAGAGGAGTGAAACCGTGAACAGTTGCGCACGCCGGCACTAATTGGCCCTTCTTCTTCTTCCGCCGCTGCTTTGGCAACATATTCTCATTGAGAATATGGTTTGAGTACCCATTGAATTCCTTGGTTGTCTGCTCCGGGGGTGGCATGGTGCCCGTGTGTGCATTTGGGCGACGGTGATTGGCCGAGATGTCAATGACGCTGTCGGCCTGCGGCGCGAACACGTCTCCGACCGACAGGTCGTCAGCATTCGAGGAAGGCATTATGCTTTCGTTGTATCACTTCCAACAGTTCCGCGACTGATACAAAACACCCGGGTTGATTCAGGTGAAAGTGCCGGCGATAACCGCAGGGTCAACAATTGACCTTGCGCGGTTGTAAAGAATGGTAGAATGGTATTTAGAATACCTATCTAGCAGTCGCTGTTCACATAGAGACCACCAGTTAGCCTTGATCGCCTAGATCTTGGATATTGACTGTAAAGAATGAATAGAGGGGTAGGTGAGGGTTTTCACGCCCCCACTAATTAAAAGCCAAGGTAAAAACGTAAAAGAAATTGAAAAAATAAAATAAAAATAGCAAATGAAACGCTGATCAAAGGGACATACTTCAACTTGAGGAATCTATTGCATCAATAGACGGTGTTCCCTCAGTGCCCGAACTAGTCGATAGACCAGCCTTGAATCTTTCGAGCAGGTTTACCGTCCGCCCTTCTTCAGGACGGACCCGGGACCCCTAGCCAAGTCACCTCGCTGGCCGAGAAGTCGAAGGCCAAGGTGAAAGGAGACAGAAAGTTGGTCGACACGTCGGAAATATCAGCAGGCGAGTTGAGATTCAGGAGGGGGGGGATCAAGGTTGGCAAGGAAGCCAGTAAGAGAAATCAAAGCGAGCGATGACGAAGGCACAGATAGGCACATAGAGAATGAAAATATTTGCAAATAGAGATTATCAGTTCTTCCTCAGGAAGTGAAACAAAGAAAAGAGATCCTGCAGAAAATCGAATCTCAGGCGCAGATCCGGGGGCTGAGCTACTAGTCCCGATTTGGATTTCACGTGTCAGATGCTGACATTAACATGATCTTATAGAGGTCCGCGGGTATTGGGATTTATATTGATATATTCTTATGGTATATACGGGTGATATTGTCTATATTATAGTATTTTTTGTGTGTTCAAGTGGTTCTACAGCCTCACACAGCCTCAATACCTCATCAACTTGCATATGAGTGTCGATATGCATACTGCAGCCTCCTGTATAACATGAAACTCCTTACGCGGCTCTTAGCGACTCTCAAAGAAAGCCTTCGAACGAGTAATCTCCACACCAGACCGCTGGACAAAAGCAAGAGCACTTGGCTTCTCCACCTTGACTGTCACACTCTCATTGCCAAAGTCCACAGTCACAATGCGAGCAATGAAAGTAGCCAAAGACTCGACAGACTGGAAATCAGTCTGATCAACCTTCTACAATATCAGAAGTCAGCAAATAGGTCCCAAAAAGACAATACCAACAAAAGCACCAGAGAAAAGAACATAAGACACATACCTCAGCCACAGCCCGCGTCACAGCCTGGTAAGTATCCACAACAGTAGATCCCCAAGCAAGCTGTCCAGGACCCTGGAACGTAAGACCAACAACAACAGCCTGTTTCTCCAGCCTCTCATGGGGATTCACACCCAAAATCGCATAGCACCTAATCCCTTCAATCCGGAACTCCTCCTCCAAAACCACCAAACCCCTCGCCTCTCCACCAGCCACCTCCTCCCCAAGCGCAATAACACCGCGATACCGAAGCCCCTCATCCGCGCGCAACAAAGCCTTAGGCAAGTGCAGCAGAACCTCACATTCCCCATAAGCTGCCGAGATAGGATTCGGCTGCTTCGCCGCGGTGATAGCAGACGTAGTCTCCAACAGACCCAATCCAGCATCCGCGACAACGCCCGCTATCACGCGCGGGTCCTGGCCTAGTCCGCGACTCTGCATTTCCTCGCGTCGCATCCCGGACAGACTGATCAGTCGGTTGGATGGGTGTGATGGGGAAGAGATGTTCTCGCCCATGTTGCGTACGTCGCTTTCTAGTCGGCGGAAGAGCTTGCCGTAGTCGAGGGTCAGTGAGACATTGTCGGTTTCGGCAGCTGTAATTATGGAGGAGTAAGAGAGCTTCAGGGTTGCGGTGCATGGTTGGGATTTTCCCTGGCGGTGCCAGGCTTCTGGGGCGAAGGGGAGGGGGAGCTCGATGTCGCGGAGACGGACGCTGTCGAGGACATCGGGGCGGGGCGGGAGTTGGATGGGTTGGGAGGCCATGATGTACTTTTAAGGACAGGAATCGTCTAATGCGAAGTCATGAATAATAAGTTGAAGGAGGGGTGAGGTTTTTTTGGCGGGGCACCCGTGGCAGATCATGATGGTAGAACCCACACGGACCATTTCCGTTTATCCCAATGTCCCCAGGTATATCCCCGGGGCCCCATGTATTGTTCATTCCATTCCATTCTACGAGTGAGGGGCTTTCTACATGTATTTACAGGGGTCAGAAGTCCATAAATATGGGATTCTCGCCAATGAGAGATTAGACAGTTGACATCCCATATATTCTCCGTGCTAGTTTCATACTCTATAATTCAACAGAATCGGATATCACCGCAGCCATCAAATGATATATGCTCTGGGGCCTGATTACTTCATGCCAGGCACGTCGAAACCCCGTAGTACTAGCATACATATGGCATTCGACACGAAGATATATATACCCAGTTTTCCACGGTGATCATGATATCTCCGATGATGCCATTCACAGTCTTCGTGCCGAGTGTCATATATACTTGTGCTATGTGGTTTCGACGTGTCTGGCATGAAATACTGATGTTGCCAGTGTTTACTGATTTGTCATTTAGTCCGCTCATTCAAGTGCTCATAGTAATAAAGATGTCAGTTGCTTTGACGTTTATACTAGTTCCGGGTGTTCTGTTTCTTCAAAATATATTTAAGTGCCAAGATAGGGGGTTGCCGGGATGATCACACTCCCAATATATATTTTTGGCTCAACTTAGAGATTCATACAAATAAATATAACTCCTACACTATTGTCACCAAATCAACTATTCAGAGGTAGGTCATGCCGGGACATCATGCACCGACGTGACCTTGGAGATGTTACAGAAGAAACAAATCAAAGTAAAGGATTAAGATTTTCAGATGCTAACACAAACACAATAGTCCAGGATGGACAAGAAAACCATAAGGTAATAACCGTTTAGCATCCAGCCACCCCAAAGCTATCAGGAAAGAAAGAAATGGAGAACTCGCCCTGTCCAGTCGCCAGGAAGAAAAGCACCCCGCGAGAACACGCTGGACGAAACCTCGGCAGGTGAAAAAAGATCATGACACCATGAAATCAGTACGAGACGTTGCGGGTATTTGGCGAAGGTCAAAAAATGATGGTAGAACGGAAGAATATGCAGTAAATCCAATCAACGAAGACCCGACAGCATCTACCAGTAGCGAGGACGGTCGTAAGGCACATACTCGCCTCTCGGCGGAGAGCGAGGACGACCATAACCCCGTGCAGCTAGGTAGGGATCATCGTAGTGGCGAGGAGGTGGGGGAGGCCGGGCCTCATAGGGGTCTTCGTAGGGACGACGTGGGGGTGGGTAGTCTTCCATCCGGGGACGAGGGGGAGTCCGGCGGGCATAGCCATCCCGTTCATAGTAGGGATCACGGCGGATAGGAATTGGCGAGCGCTCACGGTAGTGCTCCCGAGGGCTGTAGCCACGTGGGGGAGGGATCCGGCGGTCGTACTCCTCCATGGTGGCAGGATAGGGGCGACGAGGTGGAGAACGAGACCGGTAGGGGTCACGAACGGGGCGTTCCTCAAAGTTCTGAATCTAGGAGTTGGTGAGAGGGTGTCCAGTTCCAAGCCAGGTTGGGCGCTTACATCGGCGACACAAGATACGACGGAGCCCTTGAACTCTCGCTGGTCCAGTTTCTCCACGGCGGTCTTCAGGTCATTGGCGGTTTCAAATTCCACAAACCTTGGTTCAATGTTAATGGATTGGAAGGGTCTCTCGCGGAATACAGTGGTCCACCTACCCTCTGCCCTGTTCTCGGCCAGTCTCAGAGTACACCACGTCTAGTCCAGACTGGCGGGCGAAGTCTTTCAAGTCCTATTTAATGCATGGTGAGTCCAGGCCCAGGAAAGGTAAGGTGTCCGGCAAATGTGGAGAGAAAAGGTAAGCACTCCATGTCCAGTCCGAGGAGGTGTATCCAGAATGGCCATCTAAATATCGACATCCAAAAGTCCCAGAAAAGGTTCCATGGGGTATGACAAAAAGGTGTGGTGAGTATGCAAGGGTTGAGCAATTCTCAAATCCCGAGGTAAAAGAAAAAAGCCTTTAGAAGCATTTCTCAGTCACCAGGAGACGAGTGCTAATGGATTAGTACTCCAGGATCCTTGGTTCAACCAATGGCCCTGAGAACAATGGACTGGAAGCATGTGTGGGCTGAGTAGAGAGGCGGGTTTGAGGAATCTACATCAGGAACTCCGGGGAGGAATGGATTTGGGCTGCTAACCTGCCAACTTGTTTCTGGAAGACCGGAAATCTGCATGCGGAACATAGTGCGACGTGGACGAGGGAGAGCATTGCGGTCTGGTGGTCCCTGGAAAGCCTCCTTGCGGCGCGGGCCGCGGGCGAACTGAACGGTGAGGCGCTCGCCTTTGAAGTCACTGCCGTCTGTGGTATTGATAAGCGGGAGGTAATCGGTGAAGAGGTCATGGGGGGCATACGGAAAGCTGCAGGCAAAACAACGTTAGCATGTCTGCACGCCAATGAATGTAATATGGTGAGAGCCGTTCTTACCGGGCACAATATCTCTGGCATCCAGCTGGTCGTCATACTCGATGAAGCCGAAACCGTTCATCAACTTTATCTCCGTGATCTTACCGGAGCCATGGCTGCTGAAATGTTCCTCGATATCGCTTTTGGTCACTGTAGTAAATAAGACGAAGTAAAGTTAGTGCATCATTTCTCAAAAGGCGATTCCAAAAGCACCGGTAAGATGACTATCGGAGGCGGAAGCTGGTTCCATGAAACTCTCTCATTTGCTCACCCTGATAAGGGTGGGCCGAGGCGGGCTTTCCGGACAAGAACACAAGGGATCAGAGCACATGGTACTCTGGCCACGAAGCGAAGCGACCGGGTCATGCAAGGTGGTGCGTGGGTTCTCCAAAACACAGTGAAAAGCGATCAGGTGCCATACCGTTACGGGGAAGGTTCCCAAGATATAGGCGGGTGGAGGACACCTCAGTCATGGCTCTGAAATAAAAAGATAAAAATGATAGAAAGCTAAAGGTAGTCCTTGGAAATATGGAAGAGATCGAAAAGGCGGGAATGCAGAGAGAAGTTATTGCGTGCTGCAGGAAAGCGCGCGTAACGTGTAACACGACAAACGATCCAGCCAGAGGGTAAAAAGTACAGCACTTCTCAAAGTTGAAATAGCGCAAACAAAAGATAGCGAGAGGGGAAGAAAAGAGAAAGTACCTGGCGGTGGACTAACAACTTTGGCCGCCTCACTTTTGATCCACGTGGTTCCACCTAAATAGAGGGGGAATAGTTAAATAGAAATGAAATCGATTTTATTTCCTATAACATGTTTCAATATGAATCAATCCTGTATGTATACTATCTATATAAAATTGATGTACAAAGTAAGGCTTATCCCTCGTGGAACTCTCCACTGTCATTCCACGGTTCTGCCAACCCCATGGGGTCTGGCCAATTTTGGTCTATATACATTCCTGTTGGCCTTTTCTCTCCGAAAAACTCCTTCTACCGAATATCAAGTCATAATATACTTAGGTCCCTCTCCACCTTGAGGTGTTTGCCAGTTAATGTCTTGTGTGGGAACCTTGATATCACAAGTCTTGCAGTGGATGCAGCTGCATAGGTTAGCATATAAATCACATTAATCTATGTAGGCACTTACTTTTGTGAGTTTATTTGGAACCGGACCCCGTGCTGTTTGCTAGGGTCTTCCACATATTCGTAGACGCCTGCGGGACAGAACCGGTTTTCAATACCCTTGTAAGCAGGCCATGCGAGGTCCGTGTGTTTATCCAAGTCCTCCACCTGCAGGTGAACTGGTTGGTCTTCTTCGTGGTTGGTGCCCGTCCGGCTCACACTGGTCAGGATATCGAAACTGATTTCCCCATCGGGCTTGGGGTAAACAATCTTTTCGTATTGAGAAGCAAGCTTGGTAGCCGCTGAGTCTGTGCCGTGGTGGCTGAGTGTCCATGGCACTCGGCCCTTGAACAGGTAGGCCTCTAGACCGGAGTAGAGAAGTCCACCAAAGAAGCCTAGTGGGGTGTTGAATGAGGGCCGGATGTTACGGACCTCGGAGAGCTCCTTCCAAATGGATGAATCCCGTAGAGATTTCTCGTAGTCAAACAAGAAGACGGTTCCTTGATCGTCACCCTTAAGCGCCGAGAAAGCAGCCTCGGCGGCTAACATTCCTGATTTCATTGCAGTGTGGGTACCCTTGATTTTCGGAACGTTTAAAAAGCCAGCCGTGTCACCAATCAAGGCACCTCCGGGGAATGCGCACTTGGGGATCGACTGGAAACCACCCTCATTCAGTGCTCGGGCCCCGTAAGAAATGCACTTTCCACCCTCGAGAACCTCCTTAAACATGGGGTGGTGTTTCATCTTTTGGAATTCTCCGTACGGTGAAAGCCATGGGTTCGGGTAGTCCAATCCTACAACCAGACCGATACTCACCATGTTGTCTCCAAAGTGGTACATCCAGGCTCCACCATAGGTATCCTTGGGAAGAGGGTATCCCATTGAGTGAGTAATCTCGCCGGATCGGAACTTCTCGGGCTGGATCTCCCAGACTTCCTTAATTCCAAGACCATATGTCTGGGGCTGGCTGTCTCGTCGAAGATCGTATTTCTTCATCACCTGCTTGGTCAAGCTGCCGTGACAGCCCTCAGCGAGAAGTGTGACACGGGCATGGAACTCCATTCCCCTCTCAAATGTCTCCTTGGGCTTGCCATCTCGAGCGATTCCCAGGTCGTTAGTCGCAACGCCCTTGACCGAGCCATCTGCGCCATAGACCACCTCGCTAGCTGCGAACCCAGGGTACACCTCTACACCAACCTCTTCCGCACGCTCTCCCAGCCACTTGGTTAGCTCGTTCAGACTGACAATATAGTTCCCCTCGTTGTGCATCTGTGGTGGGGTGGGAAGCGGGTACGAGCCATTCTTCGTCAGGAAACGCATCTTGTCGCTTTTGGCGGGGGTCGCACCCTCAAAGCGCGAAGGGTTGTCCTCAGACAGCCAGTCGGGGAGCAGCTCATTGAGGGCGGTTGGTTGCAAAACGTTTCCGGAGACAATATGGGCACCCAATTCACCAGCCTTCTCTAGTAGAATAACTCGGAACTCTTCGTTCCCTGCCTCGTTGGCAAGTTGCTTCAAGCGAATCGCGGCGGCGAGACCGGCGGGACCTATAGTAAGCCAAAGCTTAGTTAGGCTGTTTTGGTGAACCAATGCGGCACAAAGTACGTACCACCGCCAACAATGCACACATCCACATCGTCTGACTCCCGATCCAATGTGCGAGGATCGAAATTGCCATCCTCGTCGGTGAAGCACTTTGATAGCGACTGTGAAAAGGCTCGTGTCTGGGTTGGTGCGGTGAATAGGGTCGTTCGCCGAGCTAAACGTCGCCCGGAAGTTGTGAAGGGACTGGCGGACTGGCGGGGGGTAGCAATGGCGGAGACGGAGGTAGCTCGTGGGAATCGGGAGGATCGAATTTCGCGCCTCAATAGAGGCAAAACGGCACCTCTTGATGCCATCGTGTGTGATATTGTTCGGAGATCGGAAGCTGAGACCAGTATTACTAGCGACCAGGAATTGGCATAACCAGATCGAAAAGGGTGAATGTGGAGAGGATATTTAGGTAGATCGTAGATCCCGAATGTCCCCAGAGTCCTCGAGTAGCCGAATTTTGAGTGGAAGTGACAAAAACGCCGAGAACCGCCTACCCTCGGCTTATCTCGCTGAGCCAATAGGCGGCTCGGCGATTATCCAATTTGGAGGCCTGAGGCAGCGACACATGGACCCCGAAGCGGAAATTGCCCATAGCCGTCAGGGCGTCACGAGCTGAACTTTTAGCGTATAATTCATAAAATATTTAATAAAGATCTAGTATTATGGAGCTCGAATCTTGCCACCAACATATGTACTCCGCACATAGCCGCCACATGTTTAATACGATATACGGAGTAGATACGGAGTACTCCGTACGGAGAACTCATCACATGCATAGCTTTGTGATAGTTCCAACGTTGGCTCCAAACATGAACTGATTTGATGCATATCCATATGTCAGAATCAACCTTAAATGAGTCATACCGTTTCAAGAGTGTCAAACCCCGATCCAGATCAGACTGCACCAATGCAGTTTCCCGTATTCCGTATTATTACTGCGTTTCTCGGAATGTGACGTCTGTACCGCTCCGGGTATGGTATTCAGCATATTATACCATACCAGCATACCGGAGCCCTTTAGAAAATGTAAAAAAATACCACGATATGAACTGAGGGGTCGAGAATAACAAAGTCTCAAAAGTTGGTAGATCTAAATAACAGATCCCGAAGCTCAGAAAATGACTGATCACCGCTAGATGGGAACTGGGCATGCCATAAGATTCGTCCAAACTTGGCGGACAGTGGATCAACGCTGGGTGCCACCGCCTGTCAATGCAGTATCCAAACGGCCACCTGTCCTAATCAAAATCTCTGGGGAGAGTCATTATGAAATGGAAGAAAAAAAATATCGAATCAAGTATAAGTTGATAACAATATCTGTTTATAATATGTTAGTCCACCAACAATAGTTGGGATATTATAGTGATCTTCTTAGCGCCGTGAGGTCACAGAGGTAGGGAAAGAATCAAGGCAACAAAATCAGAATTTTTGTTCAGTTGCCATCTGTTAAAGCGGCAAGAGGATAGCGCGTCGTACATGGAGTGACCGAGGGTAGTCGATGACGATGATTGGACTAATACGGGACGGACGGACTATCAGCTGCAGGAGGAGCGCGGACTGGCAAACCCAGTGCCTGCAACCATGGTGCCGCGGAGGATAAAGCAAGGGTGTTGGAGCCAGTCAGGGGCTAACATAGGGAGATTAGCGGAGTACGTTGGGCGAATGAGAGTCAGTATAGTTGTTGCGCGGCTTTGATTGGCTCGTGACGTGGTTTCCCAGAGCCGCTAGCGGGCAATGGAGCCAAGGTTGAAGGAAGAAAACTCACGCTGCTTTTACCGCCACCGCCCGCCCAGCCTCCCCTGACCGGGCTGTGACTCAGCACTATATAAAGACCCAACCTCCCCCCATTTTATCTTGGGAATTTGTCTCGGTCTTGGCGGATCTTATTTCGGAAATTCTTCTACCCGCTCACCTCCAAAAAGCCTCATCATATCTGCCGGCTTTCTCTTACTAATCAGATCTATCTCAGATCTTTGATTTTTCTCTGGACCCTTGATCTTTTTTTTTTTAGGGGAAAAAAAAAGGGTTTTTGTCCACGGACCTAAACACCATAGAAGTCGAGCCTCAGGTTTCGCTTCGTCACTCTCTCTTTTTTTCAGATTCGCGCAGATAGACAATCCCATTTTACAAAAGCAGCGTCAAAGAAACATTTCGAAAGAAAAAAAAAAAGGTTGCCGTCCCATAATATCGCCGTCGCGACTATCTAAGAAAAACACTTCAGTGTGATTTTTTCTTGATTCGTTCACCAGTCGACTGCGTTGGTTTCGTTGCATATACTATCTCGTGCATTCACGAGAGGTTACGTGCGAATACCTCGTAGGGGGATACATTGAGTTGTCCATCTCCCAGGTAAGCCTCTTTCCTTCTCTATCCATCGCACCTTCCTTCTATGTTATTCCCATTGCACCTTCATTCCCTGGAAAGCTCTCCATGTCCATTTGCGATGCTTTCCCTCCCGTCTCTGACGCGTCTACGCCCTTCGATTCTCCTCTCCTCTCCGCCTCATACACGCGACTTTTCGCGATTCAAGCTCACGTGTTCATCTCTTAATAGTCCCATTTTTACCTGCAACTCGAGTATCCATCAAAATGGATTCTCTTACTACCCACCCTTCCAATGCGCAGCAGGCACGTGCCTTCACTGCGACCTCGTCGCTGTCTTTCCCTGGTGGCGCTGGAGACCTGACCCCTCCCAATTCCGAGAAGGAGATCATGGCGCAGGGCGGAAATGGCATTCAGCCTGGAGGAAATGCCATGCATGGCACCGGGGTGACTCCCGCTTCTCCTGCTACCCCCGCTGCCACCCCTGGCGCGACCACGGGAAGCAGTGGCATTGTTCCAACCTTGCAGTGAGTATACTCTGGATGTTTTTCTGGGTGACCAGAATGGCTGAACTAGTTATTCCAAAAGGAACATCGTTGCTACTGTCAACCTTGACTGCCGGCTTGATCTTAAGACCATTGCGCTGCACGCACGTAACGCCGAGTACAACCCAAAGGTATTTATCATCCATTCCTCACATTGCCCTGAGAGGGTTCACATCAGGGTACAATGTGACTGAACTTCGTTCTTACCTTAGCGTTTCGCTGCCGTCATCATGCGTATCCGTGAACCCAAGACTACTGCACTTATCTTCGCCTCCGGCAAGATGGTCGTCACCGGTGCCAAGTCCGAGGATGATTCGAAGTTGGCTTCGCGCAAGTATGCGCGTATTATCCAGAAGCTTGGTTTCAACGCCAAGTTCACCGATTTTAAGATCCAGAACATCGTCGGCTCCTGCGATATCAAGTTCCCCATCCGTCTGGAGGGGTTGGCCTCTCGTCACCACAATTTCAGCTCCTACGAGCCTGAGTTGTTCCCTGGTTTGATCTATCGCATGATGAAGCCCAAAATCGTTCTCTTGATTTTCGTCAGCGGCAAGATTGTTCTGACTGGTGCTAAAGTCCGCGAGGAGATCTACCAGGCTTTCGAGCTGATCTACCCTGTGCTTTCTGGTATGTTGTCTTGCTGGGTTCATTGCCTTCAAGCCTTTACTAACTTGCATTCCTAGATTTCCGCAAGGTTTAAAGAAAGCCCAAGAGGAGATCCCTCATGCATTCCCCACCTGTATTAACATTGCTTTTTCCCTGAGAACTGTCGGCTTCGGCAACTCACTTTTCCTTCGGTTCTTACGACTCTTTTCATGCAAGCATAGTTGGGCGTTTTTAGCGATTCGGATGATCCCCGGTTTTCACACTTTCGCGTTCTTCTACACAATTAGATTGCTGCACACCGCAGGGAGGCGGTTGTGCGCCGGTCGATGACTGCCTCGATTTAATCATTTATCGTTCTACGGTTTCATCTGTGGAGGATTGCTTTTTATTCTCACAGGCCAAAAAAAATTAATGGTGACCTAAGGCAGTCTGTTACATTTCCGTCCTTGCTTTCCCTATCTGGGGTTGATGGACCGGCTTTTGCCGTGATACTACCTTTTGAGTAGTCAAATGAAACTCTTGAAACAAAATCGTCTCTGTATGCTCTAGTAGACGTAGTTGATAGCTCTCTCAAGTATCGACATTTGCTCGTCCTTGGTCTAGTATAAATGCTTTTTGTACTTCTAATCTTTATGTTATATACATCGCACCAAGGGATACATGCCTAGAGCACACTACTACGCAAAGCCTTCTTTGTCTTCGCCAACTCGTCTTTCAATATCGCTCTCCTCTCCCCAGACCGACTACCATCGCCATCAAAGTCCTCTTCATCCGAAACAGCAATCTCAGGCCACTTCCACATCTTGCTCAACTCGGAATCAAGGGTGCCCTCTAGCGCATCAACAATCTTGTCTCCAATGACGGGGAAGAACTTGAATCCATGGCCACTACCACCAGTAGCAAGGAAAAGACCTTCGTGATCAGGATGATAAGAAACAATGAAGTCACCCGTGGGCCTGTTAAACAATATTAGCACCAACCACAACCCCAGCTGGCAACCAAAGGACCAAACTCACGTATCAGTATACCAACAAACCCTCGTATCAACAAACTCTCTCTCCGCAAACCGCGGCAAAAGCTGCCTCAACGCAACCCGGAACGCATCCTGTCCTTCAAGCGGCACAGGAACCCCCTGCTCAGGCAGACTAACCACCATTGAGCCAGAAGCCCCAGCACCAGGAACCGGCACCTCAACCGGATTGCGGTACCCATACGCATGCCGCGCAATCTTAAGCAGATTACCCCGAGGCGGGATAATAAAGATGCCCGTCGCGAAGTTCAAGATCGTAGGCAAATTCTCCAGCTCACGCTGCTCCTCATCAGAGATCCGCATATAAGCAATCGCCTGACCGGTCGCAACAGCACGGCCACGCAAGTCAACCAGTTTCGACGTCCAAGCGCCAGTCGCCAACACAACCAAATCCGCCTCGAGAGTCGAACCGTCAGTCAAGACGACACCGGTAGCTTTAGGCTTAGTACCGTTTGTGTCGTACAGCACACGCTCGACAGCACCAGTGCGGAAGATAACCTTCCCTTCAGCGTCAAGGAGGGTCTTAGCATAGTGCACGCTGGCCGCAGCATCAGACCATCCAGACCCCCAGTTCACGTAGCCACCGGCAACATCGAGGGTCGAGCCGTATGCCGGGACGACGCTGAGCACGTCCGCTTGGGTCGGCAGGAAGGTGACGTTGTCGCCCTCGATCTGGCGCACGTTGGCGTAGCTCTTGCGTGCGTACTCCTTGGCGCTGGAGCTGTCTTCTGGGTACACGAGTAGCAGGCCGTTCTGCGTGTAGCGACCCTCGCGGCCCCAGTCTGTGCTGCGCCAGCGGTGGATGGCTGCTGCGGCGAGCTTGGAGTATGCTGTGTTGGCATAGTCGGACCGCACGATCCGTGATGTATCGACGGATGAGCCGTGCGGGTTTGGGATTGTTGGTGAGGACTCTACTACTGTGACTTTGGATTCTGGGTGTCGCTTTGACAAGGAGAGGGCGGTGGATACTGGGGGATGTTAGCGGTGTGGGAGTGTATAATGTGTAGCGTGTAGTGTAGACGGTGTAGACAACGCTAGGGCAAGGTTATTGATACTCACATCCAAACACACCCCCTCCTACAATCAGAATCTTGGACGGCAATGCCATTTGCAAAAATATGTGTGTGGGTTAACGCAAAATTGTCCAGAGTTGGAGAATCCGGGGGATACTCCAACAGATAACACTCGAGCCGATAACGGCGTCGCTCATCGGCTTCGGCTTCCGACTTTTTTTCTTCCCTGGATACTCCGATCTATATGGAATGAGATGTGCAACTAATCCCAGGATCTCAATTTGATCAGTTCGGGTTTCATTCTTAGAGTCTCCATTTCCTTTTAGTATCGCGGGGGTTGACAACCCTGTCGCGTAAGCACTCAATCTTTGCTCGCGTCAACTCATATACCGAGCACGAAAAGTCCACAAAACCCTTGGCAGTGTATTCTGCTAGTTCAAAAAAATCATAATGAACGTACATCAATTGCGCAGAGTGTCGTTAGTTGCAAAATGGCCCATCACGCCCTGCCGCAGCGCATCGAGCAAAGCACCACGACCCCCAAAGCCGAGGTATGTAACAAAACTTTTTCAAGATCACAGTCAAATTAACATACTCCAGTCCCAAAAACTCCAAGCCAGCGGCGATCAAACGGCGACAAGCAACTCCGCCTCGCCAACACCCAACCTCACAGAGCGCTCAATCCGAGGCCCCCAATGCTGGAACAGCAAAACAAGGCCATGGCATCCCACCTAGAGCACTAACCTTCCTGGGCATCTCAGCACTCACAATAAGCACGTACTGCGGCTATTTATACGCGTCATACACGCGCGAAGTAAGCAAAGCCCAAACTCTCGACGTGCCACGCGACGTCTCAGACCGCTACAACAAAACAGCCGCAACCTTCGACGCGGACGTCGAGCTCTCCGAAAAGGCAATGGGCCTCGGCAAGAAGCGACGGGATCTAGTCCGCCAAGCGCGCGGACATGTCCTCGAAGTCAGCTGCGGCACTGGTCGCAATCTGCCGTTCTACGAGCTTGGCGAGCGTCGCGGGACGGATGTCGATGGTCGCGCTACGGTCTTGGGTTGTCGCTCGGTTACGTTTGTCGATCTTAGTCCGCAGATGGTGGCTATCACGAAGGAGAAGTTCGAGAAACTGTATCCTGCATTCAAGGCGGTGTTGTTTCAGGCTTGTGATGCGGGTGCGGTTGCGCCGGCATCTACCGCGCGTTCTGGGGTGAAGGAGGAGCCGGTTTACTTTGATACTGTTGTGCAGACTATGGGTCTTTGCTCGATGCCGGATCCGGTTGCTACTCTGAGACATCTAGGATCTGTTACGGAGCCTGAGAGTGGGCGGATCTTGTTGCTTGAGCATGGGCGTTCTTATTATGATTGGCTTAATCGGATTTTGGATAATCTTGCTCCGGCTCATGCGGATCGGCATGGTTGTTGGTGGAATCGTGATATTGGGGAGATTGTGCGTGAGAGTGGGTTGGAAATTGTGGAGGAGAAACGTTGGCATTTGGGGACTACGTGGCGTTATGTGTTGAGACCGAAACAGGGTATTGAGAAGTCTCAGTCTCAGTCTTGATCTTCGGTATGGCGTAAGCTGGGTCTCTTTTGGATGTAACTAGCATAATTTGGTGATGTGTATGAGTATTGGACGTGATAGAAATGGATTTTAGGGATAGACTACACTCTTGTTTGTTCGATTATATAGCAAAACACGAGCAATTAGCATGGCATGTACGCCAACATTTATAATTGCCACCTTTCTAGTAACGATATCTGAAACCTGGTGTCTTCCAGTCCGTGATATCCTCATAGTCATCCGATACCAATTGTACTTGGTTCACCATATCCGCCACATTTGTCGAATCATCAGAATCCAACGCCTTCCCACCAACAGCACCCGCGTTTCCAGCACTACCCACAAAGCCCTCTAGACGCACTCGACGAGTATTGAACCACTGCAAGTAGAAGCGCAGAGTCAATGCCAACACGACAGCCAGGGCATAGCAAATCATAATCGTGCGGAACGCAGTGTTATAATGCGGCTCCTCGTGACTAAGGAAGAACTGAGGCCCAGAAATATTTCCAGCGCAGTAAGCCAGGAAGAGCATTGCAGTGACAGTCATTTTCTTAGTGACTCCACGGTAATTGGACTGCACGAGCGATAAAGCAAGCGGCATTGCCGCAGGTCCAGTCGACAAGAGGAAATATCCAAATAATTGCACCCCCAATACGATATGTTCGCGGGAGTAGATGATTGCACTGCCAATAACGCAAGGGACCACAACCACTACAATAAGCAAGCAGTTCATGTGGCGGAAACGACCGGCCAGCCAGCCCGATCCGGTGATTGCGGCGATGGTGATGATCGAGTAAGGGATGGTGATCAGCGTCGATTGTAGGCTTGTGAACCCGAAGGAGACAATCACCAAATTGGCGAAGTTCTGTGTTCCTCCATTGGGGATTTGTGTGCATAGCTCCAGCCCGAAGATAAGCCACGTCTTTGGATCCATCAGACATTCAAGGAACTGGTCCCATCTCCAAGCGGTCTTTTCCGTTGAGCCTGTGCCTGCAACAACGACTCTGTTGATTGCGAACTGACGTTCCTCTTCTGTTAGAAATTTGGCCTTGGAAATTGAGTCGGGTAGTAGAGTCCAGATAGCGAATCCCCAGAGGAATGTCGAACAGCCGAGGACGATGAACATCCATCTCCACGGCCCAACGTGATCTTTGACGTGGCCCAGCCCGTAGGCGAGAAGACTCGAGAGAATACCACCAACACTCTGTAAAGATGAGCTTTTATCCAAACGATATTGGCAGGGAGCAACATACGTTCCCAGCAAACCACAGGCCTGTCCTGGTAGGAATCTCATCACGCGTGTACCACGTCGAGGTAATAAACATAAACGCTGGCGTGATCGTTGCTTCAGCAATTCCAAGCAAGAACCGAACTGTTATGAGACCCCCGTAGTTGGTGCAGGCTGCAGTGAGAGCCACTACAGCACCCCAGAAAAATGTGTTGGCCGTCAAGTATTTGGCGGCGGGCAGACGAGCAATGAGTAAAGTTGTTGGATATACCCATCCCAAGTAACCAAAGTAGAAGATCGATGATACCCAGCTATACTGCTGGCCAACCAACCCCTAGAATAGTCTTAGTTAGGGTTTCTTGTTTCGCTCGATATGTTCTTACAGTATCTTTCCTCAATCCGAACACAGACGCGCTTGATAAGATGGTTTTGTCCATAAAATTGAACATATAAGTTGTGAAAAGAAGTGGTATCAGTCGTCTGTCAATCTTCCTCAGTACGCTTTTCGCCAGAGTGTGGTCCGTCCCCTGTTCCAGTGTCACATCGGGAGTCATTGTGTCCATAGTGGGAAACGATTCCACTTCTAATGAAAAGAGAGACCTGAGAATCTTCGTTCCAAGACAATTTCAACTCTTATAAGGGTCATATGCCGTTATCTTTCCCCGCACCTCTTATTGGCCTATTGGCCGCATCCCTGCATGTTATCGCCGATGCAGGACTCCTGCCAATCCTTCGAGCCCCAATTGGGCGAGGATAGAGCTAAATCCTTTAGGGCTGAAACTAATGCACTGATACCGTCGCAGTCGGTAGTTTATTGGAGTTGTTCTTCTACCCCAATTCTGGCGGACATTTAAACATTTAACCTTCTACCAGCGGATTGGGACTACATTTGCATTTTATTTGCCCAGAGTAGTAAAATCCCAGCAATCATGAACGGTCTCGCAATCGCCCCATTTATAGCCAACCTCCCCAAGGTTGAGCTCCACGTCCACATAGAAGGCACCCTAACACCTTCTCTCCGCTGGGACCTGGCCCACCGCAACAGCATACCCCTCCCTTACGCCACCTTCTCAGAGCTGCAAGCCTCCTACGCAGTAACCCTCAACCACCGACCGGAGCTAAATGGCCGCCAACCAGGCATCCCAACCTTCCTAGAAGCCTATTTCGCCGGGTGCGAAGTTCTCCGCACAGAAACCGATTTCTACGATCTAGCCATGGCGTACCTACAACGGTGCGCAGCCATGAATGTGCGCTACACCGAACCCTTCTTCGACATCCAGGCACACACACGCCGCGGCGTCCCCGCAGCCGCCGTTCTGGACGGGTATCTTCGTGCGAAACACGATGCCGCAGCCCAGCTCGGTGTTCATTCGCGCTGGATTCTGTGTTTCCTGCGCGACGAGCCCGTCGAGCAGGGTCTGGAAGCGTACCGAGAGGCTCGGCTGTGGGCGGCTGGGACTGTAGATGGCGGGAAGGGGTTGTTCCATGCTGTTGGGTTAGCGAGTAATGCGTACGAGAGACCGCCTATGCTTTTTGAGGAGGGGTTTGCGTTGGCGCGCGTGGATGGCTTGCATGTTACTATGCACTGTGATTTTGGGCAGAAGGATACGCTGGAGCATGTTACTGAGGCTATTTTTGAGGTTTGTGGGGGACGGGGGGCGGAGAGGATTGATCATGGGCTGGATGCGGAGGATTCTGAGGAGTTGTGGCGTGGGTTGGTGGATAGGGGAATTGGGTTGACTTTGTGTCCGCATGCTTATCACCGGAGGACGGCGACAGAGGTTTTGTTTCCGAAGATTCGGAGGTTGGTGGAGAGGGGGGTGAAGATTTGTATTAATAGTGATGATCCGACTTTGATGCATGACGTTTGGGTTGATGGGAATTTGCAGAAGGTTTATACTTACTGTGGGTTTAGTCAGAGGGAAATGGTGCAGCTTGTGAGGAATGCGGTGGATATGTGTTGGGCGGAGGAAGATATTAAAAGGGCTATCTATCAAGAACTAGATAGTGTTGATGTTGAATAGAAGCTTGTCTAGGGGGTCATTAGAAGTCTACTGTTTCAAGATAATATCTATGTTTAGACTGTGCTAGACCTTCTTAACTTTTGATGTCTAAACGCTTCCAAAGTTCCAGTAATATATGAACGGGCCATGAGATTTGTTGCCTTCGGATACAAGCTCATTCTAGACACAATTGTTCGAGCATGTGACCTCGGGGGCTCTTTGTTACTCATAAACTCTACCTAAGTGGCTATAGCCGGGGCTTTCGTATCTTAGCTGCCGCTTTTATGAGGGCGCTCGGAGCCAGACTCACTAACTTCGCCCTTTACCACGATGAATTCACTTTTAATCCCGGTGATATACTGGTAGCGTCTGTCAATGTCACCCCGGCTAGTCGTGGTATCTGTGTGATTGAAAACCAGACAAGTGCATAGTTCGTTCAAGCCGTTAATTTAGCTGTACTATAGCAATAATGTGATCACAGTCCGTAATCAACTATCCATTTCAACGCAACACGAAGGCTGTTCAAAGTACATATTGGGAAATAGATCCAGTATTAAAGAGTGCGGCCTTTTTAATCACTGGGAGAGCTTCTCATGGGCAAGAGTGGCCCGATGAATAAGGTCATGAGATTCTATCATAAAAAGAAACTTAGAAACACAAGTTTCATCATTCAGAGGAAAGGGCGCATACACACCTTCTGGTGGAGGACCAACCGGCTGACCCACTGGGACTTTGCGGTATTTAATAGAATCTGGCGAGATTGGAATCTTTCTGGACGTTAGCTTGTGGCTATAAGTCTAAGGAAACGCGAGATTACATCATTGGCCTCGAGTTCTGCAAATACCTGATCTGCTTTCTTGCTGATATTCTGCAAGTGGTTTCTTAAATGAGATGTTTGCGACGTAACTGCAAGTAAAGGCAGACGGTATTTGGCGAACACTTTCTTCCAGCTATACCATTTGACGGACGTTGATGAGATGGTATAGTTGCTTTTCGCCAGCCAGCATATTAACTCCATATGAGCATAGGCTAGAAGCAGACCACGGTTGGCGAAACCTTGCCTTGAAGCATTAATGAGTCGGCCATCGGATGCAGCACGTTCAGCGTAATCACGAAGGTATTTTCGGAAGCTCCTCCTGTCAAGGCTGTTGGCTTCAAGGTTGTTTGCGATCGTATTGATAGTGCTTTCGATGCTTCCCAGTAATTCAACTGCAATGGTGGTTTCTTCAGGCATGATGATCGTCAGGTTCAAAAGTATCAAATGATCATTTTGGATTCGGGTGTGATGGTGCTGGCGCCTTTTTATACCAGAAAACCATGGCTTTTAAATGGAACTGCCCAGGATTTAGCACGAGTATTGTTCTTATGGGTTAAGTGAGGGGCAACGAATAGTGTAACAAACCAGAATTTTATCCTTCTTGGTCTATATCGTAGATTTGTTACCAGTAGGCAGCAATCCATACTTGCGCTACCCTCAGCATGACTCACGAGATATATTACATCGAGATGATTGGGATATATGGAGCTCCACAAATGATAGTTCTTCCGTTGCCACGTTCTTCTGACCTCCCGAGGTCTAGATCTACTGCAACATTGTGGAAAAGATCTAGTTAAAACAAACCCCCTATAGACATGGAAAGGCTATGTGGGGTAAGTCATATGATCTGCACAAATGGACGCCACAGTGAATAAAGTTCAGCCGCAAGATAATCTACGCCTATTAGATACAATAAGATGTTGGATTCTAGGTAAGTATGCAGTGCGGAGCATTGGGTTAATAGATTCGGATCAGTGAGGGAAAATATCACGGATGGCTTGTCCCTCACTGAGTCATAATTTGATCGGATTGTAGAAAAAGCTAGGACCGGTCTCCTAGACGACATAGCCCAAGGAACTATTTCATGTTTAGTTGCTTTGTTAAGAGCCGAGTAGCCTAGATACGGATGACCGCATGTTATATAGGAATTAGGGAAGCTAGTTCTCAGTTGCCTAGTTCCTTGATGGCATGACTGTATATCAACTCCAATGATCCATTAGTCTCAACTCCCACCGTATCAAGTGCCAAAAGTCACTTCGTTGAAACCTGCAAGCACAACGTGTCACAATCAAAGATGGGTTAATTATTTTGTATAGCGAGAGGATGGCCGGTTCAGAGTCAGTTTACCGTTAGTATGTAATCGCCCCCGAGGGCTGTGCTGGGAGACACCCAGTGAGCAGAACCCTGAGCCCCTCATAAAGCGGCGCTACCCCGATTAGGACAATCGCTACGGCCTAGAATCCGGTACATGGAGCGCCATGCAGCATATGTATGCACTAGTAGCCACTCCGCACTTTCTTTTCCACAGGTGGTATTGGCTGATGATGATATTGATCTTGTGCCGCATTAAAACGGGTTTTGCTACCAATGTCTATCATTGATTTATATGCAAGGCGCAGATCTTTCACAGAGGTCTTGCCGTGTTATACGGTTAGTCATCTGTTGTTTGCAGCGGGGAAGTTGGAAAGAAAAGGTGGCGGGAGGTAAGGTTTGGATATGCGATGCATCGGTTATCGAAGGCGTCTTTATACTTTCATTGGTAGATCTAGATTTTGGATGTGTCTGTTTAGACTGATATCGTATCGGGGTTGCTATTTCAAGGCTAGTAAGACAACGCTGATTTGCTATATTACGATATACTTTGTAGGATACTTTGTACTCCGTAAACTCTACAGAGTAGAATAGACATAGTAATAAGAGTACGCTAGACGGAAGTGGACATGTAGTATCATAGCGTTGTGGAGGTGCGGAGAATTGCCGTGCACCTGCATCCTGTACGATGTAGGTACAGTAACCTTCTCACATATAATTTGGAATTCAATGCGATCAGATAAACCCGAAGGTCCACGGGTGGTGTTCCCTTTGTGTAACAATGGGCTGACTATTTCCATGGTTGACTGTATTCCTCGGACTGGTCGATGTCATGAAAACGGAGATCGGCAGCAAATGCGACAGTCGATTTACAACATACGGAGTACTGTTGCAGGGGTTAATTCGAGGAATGATGTTTCCTTCGATACCGAGTACGACCTGCATGACATCTGGCGCCAGCAATGCATAAGTCCCTTGCTGGATGTCCGAAGGAGGAGATAGGGGTGATGTACAAACAACATTACTCCGTACAATGGAGTATACTCCAATATACGGAGTTCAAAATACACCATATCCCTCTACTCAGCACATAGTTCAATAAACACTGATATTCAACTGATCATCATCATATCACTGAAAGTCAAGTAGGTGGATATGGGATCCGATGGGGCGGGGAAGGATGTCATCATATACACGTAGGATAATAAGTAACAGACTATGTATACGGAGTACACCTTTAAGAGGCAATTGCGGCAAGTTATACAAATTAAAAAATAAATAGATAGATCAAGAAAAGTGTCTCAACTTTTCTACATCATAGGGTGGCAAACGTTCCTTTTCTCCCCGAGACGCTAATGTGAGCATCCCTTACTAGCGTCATGTACAATACGATACTTTTCTGATTGTCCTTGTTCCTGAGATCCATTGGACTAGAATAGTGGGGCATAGTGGACTTTAAGTGGTCGCTTCATATCTTTTTTTTTTCTTTCTGTTTGTAAACGGCTGCGCTCGGGTTTCCGTCCGGAGGGCTCGGCTGAATGTCTTTCTTTTTTGTCCCTTTTTCCGGTCAAAACATTGGACTGGTTTACAATGCTCAGTTAGTATACTTGCAAATTTTAGTTTTCATATATTTAGATCTATCATCGGCGGTGTGTGTCTCCCCTAGCAGTAGATGACAGATCGAATACATAATCTATATATCCTATGCAGTAAAAGTCCAAGTTTCACCGGACCTGACATGCGACCAATCAATCTAACGGTAGGTCTAATTATTATTCAAAGAATCGGTTTGCGATTAGCGGGAATCCGATGTGCCTACAGAGTAATGGAGACGCCAAGATTAAATGGAGCACCAAAATTGGACCTAGTCGGGTCATAGAACACATGGCCAACTCCACTCAACTCTTGTTCCGGGACATAGAAAAGCACTAAGACCCAAGATAGAATGGAAGAACTATGGATTATCATACTAAGGCCTGAAGAGGAATGGGTTCACCCCCACCTGGAAATTATTCGGGTTTTGTGTCGCATGTCGCATATTGTATTTCTATCTTAACATGGCGGTGAGAACCAGAGAGTATATGTAACCTAGGAGACTAAATGTTATGCTAAATAAATACATGTACATAGTACTTCCGTTTAAAGTCAGTTCTTAGAAGAAAATATAGACATTCCCACATTCTTATAAAAATAAAATAAAAACAAGCCCTGGTTCAACCAATCACCGCCACACTAATTCGGGAGGCTACCAAATTTAAAGACATAAAATACCATACCGTAAATTACAACCCCAAATTTTTTTTTTTTTCCAATTTTTTCCGCAGATTCCTCAGGCCCCCGGTTGATAATTTGCCATCCAAACAACTCTTCCTGTCGCATCTTGATGATCCCCCCGTTTATCTTTCTCATCCCCCTTTCTACTAACATTTTCCCCCCATATCTTAGAATCGTTTTTGTTATTATTCTTCTTATTATCTTGTTTATTATTATATCCCTTTTCTCTTCTATTATATCCTCGTCTTTGTCTTACTCCTTTGATTCTTGTGATATTTTTTTTTCCCTTTCGCAATGCCGTACAACACTCGTCGCAAGTCACTATCCCTTCCATCCTTGGGCATTCAGCTCCCAAATTCTACTCGTCGTTCTCCCTCTATCTCAAAAGTGCACACCGAGGAGCAACCATCAAAAAAGGTCAAGAGATCACACGGTTCAACCTCATTATCACCCGAGCCGTCCGACTCCAAAACAATTGCGCGCGCGGGCCGACATGGACTATTTGAGATTACACCACCTCCCTCACCTATGGATGGAGTACTGGCACCCAAGATCGATACAGAAGGAATTAACGACGACATCGTGATCGCGGTAATCAACCAACTGGAGAAGACTGGGAATCGCCCTCATCTCGTGAAAGAACTCGCCGCAGTCCTGGTCACACTAAATGTCAATGTGGCAAAGTATGTATCCCACCGAGGCTGTCTTTGAAACACAACTAACGTATGCTGTCTTAGTTCCGCCAATCCCGCCGCGTTGCTTTCGTCACGGTTAGCAGCCTATATGAAGCGCCCTTGGACGGCTCTCACCCCGTGCCCTATCGCCAAGGAGCTTATTTTAATTCATCCGCGCAAAGTGTACTACTATCTTACTACGTTTCCCCATCAACCTATTCCTGAGACCGATGATCTGGCATCTGCCGCGGGTAGTAAGCACATCACGCCCAGTGTTTCCAGTCTCGAGGATGAGGAAGACGCGATGGTGCGGGAACGTAGCCCCAGTCCCGAGGTGGACTTGTCTTCTCCCGACTTCGAGGATAATGGCGATTTGAATACGTCCGCTAGTCATGGCAGCTCTTCCGATCACTTCCCGAACGCTAGTAATTTGACGCGTCTTATGAACTCGCACCGTGCGGCTTCTCCGCCCCTGGAGGGCGATGAGAAGGAATTCACACAAACTGCCAGCGCTGTGCGTGAGCGTGCATCCGAAGAAAAAGCTGAGTCGAGCCGTAGCCAGTCCGTCCTTTCCGAGAGCCTGAGTGCCTCGGAGGACCGCGATATGCGCATCTCTGAATCCCCTGTGAATGGTGGTTCAATGTCTCCTTCTCTGCACGGTGATGGCATGTCTGAAGAAGAGTATAGTGACTACTTCTCGCACATTCCCGTCGACCAAATGGCCCAAGATTTGGATGAGGCTGCTGCAACTGCCCTGTTCGGTACCTCCCCCTCCCCCTCTCTTACCTCCATTGCATCGTCGGTCTCGTCTGGCACGAGCGCTTTGACAGATCTCGACGTGGACGGCGAGGAGCTTGCTGGCACTCTCGTTACCCCCCAGATCAGCCTCCCTGAAGACCCCAATGCCGCACCTGTTTCGAACCTCAAGCGCTCGCTTGATATGTTGAACAGCGGCCTTCCGGATGTCGATCTGAAGATGTCAGACCTGACGGAGTCGCACGAGAGGCTCACCCTTACCCCTCGGGCTATTTCCATGAACTCGGAGCCCGTCTTCGAATCCTGGAGAGAGTTGCAAAACCCGGAGATGGTGGAAGTCGATGAGCTCGACGAGATGTTTGGCGAATTCTAAACTATCTTCGACTACCGAGTCCACTTCTATCGGTTTATGTTCCCTCTCTTCTCCGTCTCCCCACTCCTGGCTGGGCTGTGACCCGCTATACTCTCTTTTACCTCTATTTACCTCGCTTGTACATGTCCATTGTCGTTTTTGGCGCACCCTTTTACCTTTTTTCCCGCTAATGCCTATTTTCTCTTGTATATATACATATGTTTTGGTTAACTTACCCTGGATGGGTAGATTGGGAGGATATTCACGGCTGGAGGAATGGCTTTACCCAAAAGTGTCAAAATAACTAGCGTTTCTTCCCATACATTCATCTTTCATCTTTCATCTTTCATCTTTCATCTTTCATCTTTCATCTTTCGTAAACATCGACAAACAAGAGGTCCCGAGATCCATATAAAAAAAAGAAACCTGATTCTGAATAATCGGAAAGGCGGCTTATCGCCAGGCCCCACCGATTACATATGATCCGCCACTTCGCGACTTCGTTCTTTGATCTCTATAGCGTTTTTCACTTCCGTTGGTACAAACTTGTACTGCTCTTAATGGGGCTCAGATTTCCTCTGTACATACATTTACATCATTTCTCGGCCTCTAATATACCAATTCGGCCCTACCGTTCGTCGCAACTTTATAGATAGGGCCGGAACGCAATTTCGAGTTTGATACTCACCAAACACACTCTCGTTAACTTGCACAGGGCTTCTGCGACCATGACGATCGAAGAAGCGCCTCGGCAGCCGAACTATGACGGTTCAATTCCTCAATACAAAGCGTCCGCCCAACAACCAGCAGCAGATATCGCCTCTGCCAGATTTCACCCTCTTTCCATCCCAAACACAGTGTCAACGACGGATGCCAAAAGAGACAATACAGCCTCGACTCTGCCGAGAACACTCGCTACGCGAACAAAAGTTGCCATCCCTCGTCAACGGGTTGCATCTACCCCGCACTATAATCGACGAGTGCCTCGCGCTTGTTCATCCTGCAGGCAGCGCAAGACAAAATGCAGTGGCGATACCCCGGTTTGTCGTCAGTGTCGTGAGCTAAGGGCTACGTGCAGCTACCCCGAAGGTTGGAGGGATAGAACGAAAAAGTTGGTATCTCTGTGGCTATACATGCATATTGATGGAACGAAATTCAATTGCAAGCAAGCATGCTGACCGATTGTTCGCGCATTATAGAAAAGTTGAAAGTCTCTCAGAGAAAGTGCAAGACTATGAGAATCTGCTAAAGGATTTAGCGGGTGTTGTCGACTTGAGTGCCGCTGAGCGGATCCGGAGCTTGCTGGACAAGGTTTGTTCTTCCTCTCGGAATACCGGAGTATCGCTAACACTTGCAACCACAGCATGGCCCAGAGGCGGATTACTCTTCGCATACCTCCCAGTCTCAATCAGCAACCCCTCAGGATGACCTTCCGGTAAATGATGTACCCTCCTCGCCTTCGTCTATTGGGTCCCTTGAGGCGATTGATCGAGTAGAAGAGGACATCAATCGATCAGGAGATGCCAGAGCAACTGGTTATATGGGCAAAAACTCAGAAATTACCTGGATGCAGCGGCTACAGAGGGAGGCGGGCCAACGTTCCAAAGGTCTTCCGGGGAGTCTGGAACCTGGCCAAGATCTAAAGACCGATGATGCATTAGCTCTGCATGCGGTCAATTATCATCTTGATGACTTGGAGATCTCCGTGCCTGGACCGGTACATCTGTATGCCATGCCTCCCCGAGAGGTGGCGGATCACATGTTCGAGGCTTATTTGACTACCGTGCATCCGTTCTTTCCCATCATCAACAAACCTCTTTTCTCAGCACAGTACCGAACATTCTTTGACACCGCTGCTCAACCCGGTGACAAGTGGCTTGCTATATTGAACATGATATTCGCAATTGGGGCTAAGCATGGTCACCTCATCGACGCACCATGGCGTGGGGACGTGAAAGACCACTTGGTATATCTGACCAGAGCTAGGATTCTTAGTATGAACGGCGATGTCTTGTTCAGCCATCCCGATCTCCAGCAAGTCCAGGTGGAGGCCTTGATTGCTTTCTACCTTCTCGCTTCTGATCAAATTAACCGGTGAGTTTGAGGCCCATCTTTATAATTTGGATTGAGCGAGCCATAACACTTAACATAGGGCGTGGAGAATCTCTGCTTTGGCAGTGCGGTCGGCGATCACACTTGGAATCAACATGAAAAGCAGCAGTCCAACCACACCAAATCTTTCGAAAGAAGCCCGTTACCGAGTCTGGTGGTGTCTGTACACATTTGAGCACATGCTCGGAGTAATGACTGGCCGGGCAACCTGTATCCAAGATGGAGTGTGCACCTCGCCTTTCCCGATTCCATTTGAAGAAGATCAGCTACAGGAGCCTGGTGCCCTCGAAGTACTCACTGACACGACACTACGAGACAAACGAATCAACAACGTCATGGCAAGTGCGCACATCAGACAAATGCCGTTCCACCCGGTAAATGGCAAGGACGCCAGTCACCACTCCGGTGCACGAGACACTAAATGGATAAAAAACCTGCCTGTCAACTACGGGCTCTGTTATCTCTACTATTGCGACTTGACAGTCGTCGTGCAAGAAATTATCAACAAAGTTTATTCAGTGGACTGCGTGATGGTGCCATGGGCACAAATCGAGACCCGAATCAGTGAACTCAAGTCCCGAATCGAGATATGGAAATCCAACCTTCCAACTGGACTTGACTTCACAAGCAAGGAAGATAATGGACCGGATATCCTTCGCTGCAAACTGAACTTGGCGTTGCATTACTACAGTGCGCAGATCACACTAGGTCGTCCCTGCCTCTGCCGACGTGATGCGCGCCAAAAGGGCAACAACCCCTCTTTCAGTCACGAATTGGCAGTATTAACACTGAAGTCCGCGCAACACATGCTGGATTTGATCCCAGATGAACCAGATGCTCTCCAGCTGTACCGGATTGCTCCATGGTGGTGCATCCTCCACTATCTCATGCAAGCAGCGACCGTTCTCCTCCTCGAGCTGTCCTTCGGTACCGTCCACATGCCAGAAGAAGAAAAGAACTTTGTCGTCCTGTCCAAGAAAGCAATCTGCTGGCTCTTCGCAATGTCTGAGCAGAGCATTGCCTCCCGACGCGCCTGGCAGCTCTGCGACCTCAGTCTCCGCAAACTCGCCCAGGGGATGAAATACGACCTCAGCGATATGCCTTTCTACCCGTACACCCCAGAACCTACAAGCACCATCAGTTCCGAACCCCCGTCTGGCCATCCTGTATCTCATACCGTTAGCGACTACTGGGGACCGCAGATGGAATATCCTCCAGAGTCTATTCCGGATGCACCACCGCCTGGTGTAGACCACCAGACCTACCAGAACATGTCCACCGAGGATCTGGTCGAATCCTTGACGGCCGAGGCCCAGGAGTCGTACTTCCCTTATGATCCTATCTCTGGGGAGTTTATGCGTTCTTTCTTTCCTCCTTCCAATGAGAATGAGAACTGGGAATATTGAATACAATCATCGCCCATGCCCATGAATGTCTTACGAAACCACAAAACAGCATGCAAGCACATGAAAAGAGCATGCGAGTTGGTTATTATCATTCTATTCTTTTCAGCCGGCCCCCCACAC